>OX422207.1:309078250-310387833 GCA_949130495.1 Sambucus nigra
CCAGCGCGGAAACCCCCATGATAGCAAGTAGCCCGGGTATGATTTTTATACAGATTTAATATATGCACAACCACACAGTCATATATATATATATATATATATATATATATATATATATATATATATATATATATATATATATATATATATATATATACACACACACACATACACATGGCTAAATTTGGTGCGCTCACGACCCATAATTATAATTCTCCGTTATTACACATTTTACTCCATTATTTTGTATCACGGACTCGTTATTTGTATTCTCATTTATTATTCACTTCCTACTCACTTCTCCTCTCTCAAAGTATTCTAAGTATAATTTCAGTACAAATTCACTCACTTACGTTCTGGTCTAACTCTCTTACGAGTCCCGCTCTTTTTAATAAATATACGCATGATTTCTTATACATATGGATAACTATAAGTTAACCCAAAATCCCATTTTATACTAAAATGTTACTCAACGGGGTCTATCTAGGCCCTAATGGTCTTCTCTATATCACATTACACTCCAACAACAACAATCAAGGGTTACCATACATCTTAATCGGATTAAATCAACGGATGAGGAATATGTTGTTTTCCAAAAGTAGTCGATCTATCGATGGTAGGGGGTCGATCGATCGATCAGTCAATCGATCGATGCTCTTGGGTCGATCGATCGACCAAGCAGTTCTTGCCCAGAAACTGCAAATTAAACCTACAGGTTTCATCTTCTAATTTCTCCAAAAACATCATTAACAAGTATAAAATTCTCAAATAACGATGCTACAAGTTCTACATACATATATACAAGATTTCCTACGTGAAACATGCATAAAAACATCAACAATAACGAATTAATGGGGTAAAATTGACATAATCTTCAAGAACCCTAATTTTGAAAGAATTCTCCATTCCTCTCATTTTCTCCCAGATTTCTTGATTCTAAACTCATAGTAATTCATGGGTAATCCTCTACATGTGACGAGTATATCCAGAATATATTAAATCTCTCTAAACATGCGATTTAAAGTCTCCAAATTAACGATTTCTTTCATAAAACATGATCTTGGTAATCCTAAACTAATGTGGGTGAGGCATGAACCAAAATAAATCAAGATAGATACTTGCCTGGAAATATATGGCTCAGATTTGTGGAAGAGATTGGTGTGGTTGTGATCCTCGTTGCGCGATCTAAAGTTTGGCGGCGACGGCGGTGCAAACGGTGGATTTCTTGGCCTAGAACTCCTTGGAAAGCTTCTCTTCTTCCTCTCCAATGGTCGTATTTAGTTCTTGGTTAGGCTAACCCTAGAAGACAATCCCTAACATCTGATGAAGCCTTAGAAATTCGTGGGTTTCCATGCACAAAAATACGAAATGTCTAAAACGCCCTCCCGAGATGTTAATTAGGCCTAGAAACGCCCCGAGACCCAAACTAAACCCCCAGGTACATTATTTTTACTATCTCGACCCTTTCGAACACATTGACGTACTCAAAATGACCATACGAGTGACTTATAATTTATTCACTTTTAATAATAATAATTTAGTCCTGTCACGACACAGGCGCGTCCCGACATAAATTTCCATAATTGCCATTTTATTCACTCGTTACAATTTTTAACAAAAATCAATTATACATATTACTTTACTATAATTTATTCACTTTTAATAATAATAATTTCGTCCTGACACGACAGAGTTGCGTCCCCACTTAAATTTTCATAATTTCCATTTTATTCACTCGTGACAATTTTTAACAAAAATCAATTCTACATATTACTTTACTCAATAAGTAATATCTAACAAATCAACAAACTTTCAATAATTACTAACTCTCGTCATGCTAGTAAATATTTAAAACATCTTTCAGGATTGAAATTAAATTAATTTATCTCAATTAGATTTAATAAATCCCTAAATTTAAAAGTCATAAAAATACGGGGTATTACAGGGACCAATGTAACTTGTTGGAACTGACCGCACGATCATGAGACTACCGGTTTGAGAATACGACTATAATTTGCGTATTTCTAGACTTGAGCTTAAAAACATAGCATTAGAAGGAAAAAACCCGACACAATATCCATTAGGATCATCTTCGTTTACTACACTGGCAATAAGATCGTTTCTTCAAGTATGAAATGAATAGTAGCAACTAACGGTGTGAAAGCATCCGTTAACTAATAGTATATTTCCAATGTTTTGCACCTATCCGGTAACGACATCTTCTGCCAGCATCTCGGGTCAGACAACTCCCGCTATAGATGTGAATTTTCCTTTTATTTAATTAAATTAAACAACGTGGATCGATATTCATTTGTTCATGTTTTATAAAAACACGTTATATGTATGGTTTTAAAAACCCGACAGCATATATGCATATGCATATATGCAACATATATGCATCTGCATATATTCATATATGCGTATATATGCATCTGCATATATGTAGGTCTCACATATATGCTCATATATGAAGCATATATGCATATATGCAGGCTGCATATATGTAGCATATATGCACATATGCATCTGCATATATGCATTCTCTATGGATTGGTTTACATATTGAAAGCAAGCGGATCGAGGTTTACATATTGCCTACTTGGATTAGTTTTCAGTTGATTTGATACTCATAGAAATTCCTATCTACTCTGTGCAAGAGTACCTAGTTGAAGTAAGTATTCCTAGTTAACATTAATGTACTCAAGATAGAAATGAAAGCTTCATGATACCTACATATAAACAATTATCCTTGCTTGAGGTAATCCATTAGTGTCCAAAACAATTATATAATTGTGACATTTCAAATGCATAATACCAATCCTTGTTTATATTATGATCAGTTAGTCAGGTAATATAATCGACCTCCACTGATTAAGTTACTATATAATTGTGACATTTCAAATGCATAATACCAATTCTTTATGCAGAAATTTTCCTCAGGGGACAATCAGTGATATGGTAAAAGATGCGTCTCAAGGGATCTCATTTGTATGCAACAATATTGTTGGTTCTAGAGGTGATCCTAACAGGTAGGAGACTCATCTTATAATATAAGCTTTTGTCTTGACACTTTATAAACTTCTTTGATTATGTAGGTGTCTTTGGCATGAAAGTTGTTATGAGCTTTTGTCTTGACACTTTATTAGAGGTCAGAGATTCACAATTTCAAATTAAGCTCTTGTTATCATTTCGAGCATCTCTGACCACTAACTTCCTTATTGACCATGGCCAAAAATTTAAATGATATATTTTATTAAATGATATATTTTGGGTACAAGTTAAATGATATATTTTGTTAGATTGAGATTGTCCCTCCTATGATATATTTTATTCAAATAGTGAAATATCCTAATGAGGTAACACTCCTATTATATAAGTGGGATTGATTATACGCTATCATGCCTTTAGTGAAAAAATATAATGTAGAATTCATAATCCACTTAAGATAATCTATTACAAACAACACCAGTATTTCCAACGAGTTTAGTGGCGCAGCCGCGGGACTCTCGGTTTGATAATACGACGGTAATTTGCATGTTTGTAGACTTAGGCATAAAAATACGACATTAGAGGGTAAAAACTAGAAACAACACCCGAATGGCCCCGTGGGTGGAACCAACACCTCCCACGGGACCAACATAACTCGTAGGATCTGCCCCCGCAGTCGCGGGTCTCCCGATTTGAGAATACGACGATAATTTGTATATTTCTAGACTTAGGCTTAAAAACATGGCGGTAGAGGGTGAAAACTCAAAAAAGCCCCCGAACGGCCCCGTGGGTGGCACCAACACCTCTCACGGGACCAATGTAACTCGTAGGAACTGACCGCGCAACCGCGGTACTCACAGTTTGAGAATACGACGGTAATTTGCATATTTCTAGACTTAGGCATAAAAATAAGGCGTTAGAGGGTCAAAACCCAAAATAGCCCCCGAACGGCCCCGTGGGTGGCACCAACACCTCCCACGGGACCAATGTAACTCGTAGGAACTGACCGCGCAGCCGTGATACTGCCGGTTTGAGACTACGATGGTAATTTGCATATATCTAGACTTAGGCTTACAAATATGGCGTTAGAGGTTGAAAATAGAAAATAGCCCCCGATCGGCCCCATGGGTGGCACAAACACCACCCACGGGACCAATGTAACTCGTAGGAACTGATTTCGTAGCCGCGGGTCTCCCGGTTTGAGAATACGATGATAATTTGCATATTTCTAGACTTAGACTTAAAAACATGCCGTTAGAGGGTGAAAATAAGAAACAACCCCCGAACGGCCCCGTGGGTGGCAGTAACACCTCCCACGGGACCAATATAACTTGTACGAACTGAATTCGCGTTGCGGGTCTCCCGGTTTGAGAATACGATGATAATTTTATTATTTCTTGACATAGGCTTAAAAACATGGCGTTATAGGGTGAAAACTCAAAACAGCCCCCGAACGGCCCTGTGGGTGGCACCAAAACCTCCCACGGGACCAATGTAACTCGTAAAAACTGATCGCACAGACGCGACACCCCCGGTTTGAGAATAAGATAATAATTTGCATATTTCTAGACTTAGGCATAAAAACAAGGCGTTAGAGGGTGAAAACCCAAAATAGCCCCCGAACGGACCCATGGGTGGCACCAACACCTCCCACGGGACCAATGTAACTCGTAGGAACTGACCGCATAGCCGCGATACTCCCGATTTGAGAATGTGACGGTAATTTGCATATTTCTAGACTTAGACATAAAAACAAGGCGTTAGAAGGTGAAAACATAAAACAACCCCCGAACGGCCCCGTGGGTGCCACCAACACCTCCCACAGGACCAATATAACTCGTAGGAACTGACCGCGCATCCGCGAGACTCCTAGTTTGAGAATACGATGACAATTTGCATATTTTTAGACTTAGGCATAAAAACATGGCGTTAGAGGGTGAAAACTCGAAACAGCCCCCGAACGGCCCTGTGGGTCCCACCAACACATTCCACGGGACCAATGTAACTCGTAAGAACTGACCACGTAGCCGCGGTACTCCCAGTTTGAGAATACGATGGTAATTTGCATATTTCTAGACTTAGGGATAAAAATAAGGCATTAGATGGTGAAAACCCATAACAACCCCCGAACGGCCTCACGGGTGGCACCAACACCTCCCACTAGACCAATCTAACTCGTAGGAACTGACCGGGTAGCCGCGACAGTCCCTGTTTTAGAATACGATGGTAATTTGCATATTTTTAGACTTAAGCAAAATATGGCGTTAGAGGGTGAAAACTCGAAACAGCCCACGAGCGGCCACGTGGGTGGTACCAACACCTCCCAAGGGACCAATGTAAATCGTAGGAACCGACCCCGCAGTCGCGGGTCTCCCAATTTGAGAATATGATGATAATTTGTATATTTATAGACTTAGGCATAAAAATAAGGCATTAGAGGGTGAAAACCCAAAACAGCCCCCGAACGGCCCCATAGGTGGCACCAATACCTTCCACGGGACCAATGTAACTCTAGGAACAGACCGTTTAGCCGCGAGACTCCTGGTTTGAGAATATGACGATAATTTATATATTTTTAGACGTAAGCAAAACGTGGCACTAGAGGGTGAAAACTCGAAACAACCCCCGAATGGCCCCGTGGTTGGCACCAATACCTCCCACGGGACCAATGTAACTCGTCGGAACTAATCGCGCAGCCGCTGGACTCCCAGTTTGAGAATGCGACGGTAATTTGCATATATATAGACTTAGGCTTAAAAACAAGGCATTAGAGGGTGAAAACTTGAAGCAGCCCCGAAATGGCCCTATGGGTGGCACCAACACCTCTCACGGGACTAATGTAACTCGTAGGCCTGACCGCGCGGTCGCGGGTCTCCCAGTTTGAGAATATGATGATAATTTTCATATTTTTAGACTTAGGCTTAAAAACATGGCGTTAGAGGGTGAAATCTCAAAACAGCCCCCGAACAGTCCCGTGGGTGGCACCAACACCTCCTACGGGTCCAATGTAACTCGTAGGAACTGACCCCGCAGTCGTCGGTCTCCCAATTTGAGAATATGACCTTAATTTGCATATTTTTAGACTTAGGCTTAATAACGTGGTGTTAGAGGTTGAAAACTCAAAACAACCCTAAAACAGCACCGTGGGTGGCACCAACACCTCCCACGGGACCAATGTAACTCGTAGGAACTAACCGCGCAGTCGCGGGTATCCCGATTTGAGAATACGATGATAATTTGTATATTTCTAGACTTAGGCTTGAAAACAAGGCGTTAGAGGGTAAAAACTCAAAACAGCCCCCAAACAGCCACGTGGGTGGCACTAACACCTCCCACGGGACCAGTGTAACTCGTAGGAACTGACCGCGCAGCCACGGGACTCCCGGTTTGAGAATACGACGGTAATTTACATATATCTTGACTTAGGCTTAAAAACATGGCGTTAGAGAATGAAAACTCGAAACAGCCCTGAAACTGCTCTGTGGGTGGAACCAACACCTCCCACAGGACCAATGTAACTCGTAGGAATGGACCGCGCAGTCGCGGGTCTCCCGGTTTGAGAATACGACGATAATTTGCATATTTCTAGACTTAGGCTTAAAAATATGGCATTAGAGTGTAAAAACTCAAAATAGCCCCCGAACGGCCCCGTGGGGGGCACCAACACCTCCCACGGGACCAAAATAACTCGTAGGAACTGACCGCGCAGCCGCGGGACTCCCAGCTTGAGAATACGATGGTAATGTGGATATATCTAGACTTAGGCTTAAAAACATGGCGTTAGAGGGTGAAAACCCAAAACAGCCCCGGAACGGCCCCGTAGGTGGCACTAACACCTCCCACGGGACCAATGTAACTCATAAGAACTGACCCCGCAGCCACGGTTCTCCCGATTAGAGAATATAATGATAATTTGCATATTTCTAGACTTAGGCTTAAAAACATGACGTTAGAGGGTGAAAACTCGAAATAGCCCCCGAATGGCCCCGTGGGTGGTATCAACACCTCCCACGAGACCAATGTAACTCGTAGGAACTAACTGCGCAGTCGTGGGACTCCCGGTTTGAGAATACGATGGTAATTTGTATATATTTAGACTTATGCTTAAAAACATGGCGTAAGAGGGTCAAAACTCGAAATAGCCACGAACGGCCCCGTGGGTGGCACCAACACCTCCCACGGGACCAATGTAACTCGTAGGAACTGACCCCACAGTCGTGGGTCTCCCGGTTTGAGAATACGACGATAATTTGTATATTTTTAGACTTAGACTTAAAAACATGGCGTTAAAGGGTGAAAACTCGAAACAACCCCGAAACGACACCGTGGGTGGCACCAACACCTCCCACGGGACCATTGTAACTCGTAGGAACTAATCGCGTAGCCGCGGGACTCTCGGTTTCAGAATACGACGGTAATTTGCATAAATCTAGACTTACGCTTAAAAATATGGCGTTAGAGGGTGAAAACTCAAAACTGCCCCCGGACGGCCCAGTGGATGGAACCTGCACCTGCCACGGGATCAATGTAACTCGTAGGAACTGATCGCACAGTAGCGGTACTCCCGGTTTGAGAATACAATGATAATTTGCATATTTTTAGACTTAGGCTTAAAAGCATGGCGTAGAGGGTGAAAACTCGAAAAAGCCCCCGAACGGCCCCTTGGGTGGCACCAACACCTCCCACGGGACCTATGTAACTCGTAGGAACTGACTGCGCATACTCGGTACTCCCAATTTGAGAATACTACGGTAATTTCCATATTTCTAGACTTAAGCAAAACATGTCGTGAGATGGTGAAATCCTAAAACAGCCCCCGAACGGCCCCGTGGGTGGATCCAACACCTCCCACAAGACCAACGTAACTCGTAGGAACTAACTCCGTAGCCGCGGTTCTCTCGGTTTGAGAATGTGATGATAATTTGTATATTTCTAGACTAAGGCTTAAAAACTTGGCGTTAGAGGGTGAAAACTCGAAATAATCCCTGAATAGCTCCATGGGTGGCACCAACACCTCCCACGGGACCAATGTAACTCGTAGGGACTGACTGCGCAGCCGCGACACTCCCGCTTTGAGAATATGACGATAAATGGCATATTTTTAGACTTAGGCATAAAAATAAGGCATTAGAGGGTGAAAACCTAAAACATCCCCCGAACGATCTCGTAGATGGCACCAACACCTCCCACGGACAAATGTAACTCGTAGGAACTGACCGCGTAGCCGCGGTACTCACAGTTTGAGAATACGATGGTAATTTTCATATTGCAAGACTTGGGCATAAAAACAAGGCGTTAGAGGGTGAAAGCCCAAAGCAGCCCCTGAACGGCCCCGTGGGTGGCACCAACACATCTCACGGGACCAATGTAACTCGTAGGAACTGACTGCGCAGTCAAGAGACTCCTGGCTTGAGAATATGATGATAATTTATATATTTCTAAACTTCCGCAAAACATGGCGTTAGAGGGTGAAAACTCAAAACAGCCCCCGAACGGCCCCGTGGGTGGCACCAGCACCTCCCACGAACCAATGTAACTCATAGGAACTGATCGCGCAGTAGCGGTACTGCAGGTTTGAGAATACAATGATAATTTGTATATTACTAAACTTAGGCTTAAAAACATGGCGTTAGAGGGTGAAAACTCGAAACATCCCCCGAACGGCCCCGTGGGTGGCACCAACACCTCCCACGGGACCAACGTAACTCATAGGAACTGACCGCACAGTTGCGGGACCCCCAGTTTGAGAATACGACGATAATTTGCATATATCTAGACTTAAGCTTAAAAACATGGCGTTAGAGGGTGAAAACTCGAAACAGCCCCTGAACGGCCCCGTGGTGGCACCAACACCTCCCACGGAACCAATGTAACTCGTAGGAACTGACCACGCAGTCGTGGGTCTCCAGGTTTGATAATACGACGATCATTTGCATATTTCTAGACTTAGGGTTAAAAACATGGCATTAGAGGGTGAAAACTCGAAACACCCCCGAACGGCCCTGTGGGTGGCACCAACACCTCCCACGGAACCAATGTAACTCGTAGGAACTGACCACGTAGTCGCGGGTCTCCAGGTTTGATAATACGATGATCATTTGCATATTTCTAGACTTAGGGTTAAAAACATGGCGTTAGAGGGTGAAAACTCGAAACAGCCCCCGAACGGCCCCGTGGTGGGCTCCAACACCACCCACGGGACCAATGTAGCTCGTAGGAACAGACTGAGCAACTGCGGGACTCCCGATTTGAGAATACGATGGTAATTTGCATATATCTTGACTTAGGCCTAAAAACAATGCGTTAGAGGCTAAAAAATCGAAACAGCCCCCGAACGGCCCCGTGGGTGGCATCAACACCTCCCACGGGACCGATGTAACTCGTAGGAACTGACCGCGCAGTCGCGGTACTCCCGGTTTGAGAATACGACGATAATTTGCATATTTTTAGACTTAGGCTTTAAAACATGGCGTTAGAGGTTGAAAAATCGAAACAGCCCCCGAACGGTCCCGTGGGTGGCACCAACACCTCCCACGAGACCAATGTAACTCATAGGAGCTGACCGCGCAGCCGCAACCCTGCCAGTTTGAGAATACGACAGTAATTTGCATGTTTTTAGACTTAGGCTTAAAAATATGGCGTTTGAGGGTAAAAACTCGAAACACCCACGAACGGCCCCGTGGGTGGCACCAACACCTCCCACGAGACCTATGTAACTCGTAGGAACTGACCCAATAGTCGCGGGTCTCCCAGTTTAAAAATACGACAATAATTTACATATTTCTAGACTTAAACTTAAAAAAATGGCGTTAGAGGGTGAAAACTCAAAACAGCCCCGAAACGGCCCCGTGGGTGGCACCAACACCTCACACGGGACCAATGTAACTTGTAAGAACTGACCGCGCAGTCGAGGTACTCCCGATTTGAGAATACGATGAAAATTTGCATATTTCTAGACTTAGGCTTAAAAACATGGCGTTAGAGGGTGAAAACTCAAAACAACCTCCGAACGGCCCTGTGGGTGGCACCAACACCTCTCACGGAACCAATGTAACTCATAGGAACTGACCGCGCAGTAGCGGTACTGTAGGTTTGAGAATACAACGATAATTTGCATATTTTTAGACTTAGGATTAAAAACATGGCGTTAGAGGGTGAAAACTCGAAACAACCCCCGAACGGCCCCTGGGTGGCACCAACACCTCCCACGGGACCTATAAAACTCATAGGAACTGACCGCGCATTCGCGGTACTCCCAATTTGAGAATACGAAGGTAATTTTCCAATTTTTAAACTTAAGCAAAACATGTCGTGAGAAGGTAAAATCCCAAAACAGCCCCCGAACGGCCCCGTGGGTGGATACAACACCTCCCACGGGACCAATGTAACTCGTAGGAACTGACCCCGTAGCCGCGATTCTCCCGGATTGAGAATATGATGATAATTTGCATATTTTTAGACTTAGGCTTAAAAACATGGCGTTAGAGGGTGAAAACTCGAAACAGTACCTGAACAGACCCCTGGGTGGCACCAACACCTCCCACGGGACCAATGTAACTCGTAGGAACTGACCGCGCAGTCACGACACTCCCTCTTTGAGAATACGACGTTAATTTGCATATTTCTAGACTTAGGCATAAAAATAAGGCGTTAGAGGGTGAAAACCCAAAACAGCCCCCGAACGGCCTCGTAGGTGGCACTAGCACCTCCCACGGACCAATGTAACTCGTAGTAACTGACTGCGCAACCGCGGTACTCTCGATTTGAGAATGCGATGGTAGTTTGCATATTTCTAGACTTAGGGATAAAAACAAGGCGTTAGAGGGTGACAATCCAAAGCAGCCCCTGAACGGCCCCGTGGGTGGCACCAACACATCTCACGGGGCCAACGTAACTCGTAGGAACTGATCGCGCAGTCACGAGACTCCCGGTTTGAGAATACGATGATAATTTACATATTTTTAGACTTAATCAAAACATGGCATTAGAGGGTGAAAACTCGAAACAGCCCCCGAACGGCCCCGTGGGTGGCACCAACACCTACCACGGGACCAACGTAACTCGTAGGAACTAACCGCGCAGTCGTGGGACCTCCAGTTTGAGAATACGATGGTAATTTACATATATCTAGACTTAGGCTTAAAAACATGGCATTAGAGGGTGAAAACTCGAAACACCCCCGAACGGCCCTGTGGGTGGCACCAACACCTCCCACAGGACCAATGTAACTCGTAGGAACTGACCCCGCAGTCGCGGGTCTCCAGGTTTGATAATAAGAAGATAATTTGCATATTTCTACACTTAGGCTTAAAAACATGGCGTTAGAGGATGAAAACTCGAAACAGCCCCCGAACGGCCCAGTGGTTGGCTCCAACACCACCCACGGGACCAATGTAACTCGTAGGAACAGACCGTGCAGCCGCGGGACTCCCGGTTTCAGAATACGATGGTAATTTGCATATATCTAGACTTAGGTTTAAAAACATGGCGTTAGAGGGTGAAAACTAGAAACAATCCCCAAACGGCCCCGTGGGTGGCACCAATACCTCCCACGGGTTCGATGTAACTCGTAGGACCTGATCGCGTAGTCGCGGGTCTACCGGTTTGAGAATACGATGATAATTTTCAGATTTCTAGACTTAGGCTTAAAAAACATGGCGTTAGAGGGTGAAAACTCAAAACGACCCTCGAACGGCCCCGTGGGTGGCACCAGCACCTCCCACGGGACCAATGTAACTCGTAGGAACTGACCGCGCAGTCTCGGTACTGCCGGTTTGAGAATACAATGATAATTTGAATATTTTTAGACTTAGGCTTAAAAATATGGCGTTAGAGGGTGAAAACTCAAAACAGCCCCCGAACGGCCCCTTGGGTGGCGCCAACACCTCCCACGAGACCAATGTAACTCGTGGGAATTGACCGCACAGTCGCGGGACTCCCAGTTTGAGATTACGATGGTAATTTGCATATATTTAGACTAAGGATTAAAAACATGGCGTCAAAGGGGGAAAACTCGAAACACCCACGAATGGCCCCGTGGGTGGCACCAACACCTCCCACGGGACCAACGTAACTCGTAGGAACTGACCCCACAGTCGTGGGTCTCCCGATTTGAAAATACGATGATAATTTGCATATTTCTAGACTTAGGCTTAAAAACGTGGCGTTAGAGGGTGAAAACTCGAACCCGAAACGGCCCCGTGGGTGGCACCACCACCTCCTATGGGACAAAGGTAACTCGTAGGAACTGACCGCGCAGTCGCGGTACTCCCGGTTTGAGAATACGATGATAATTTGCATATTTATAGACTTAGGATTAAAAACATGGCGTTAGAGGGTGAAAAATAGAAACAGCCCCGTGGGTGGCACCGACGCCTCCCACGGGACCAATGTAACTCGTAGGAACTGACTGCGCAACCGCGACACTCCCGCTTTGAGAATACGATGGTAAATTGCATATTTCTAGACTTAGGCATAAAAACAAGACGTTAGAGGGTGAAAACCCAAAAAAAATCCTGAACGGCCTCGTAGGTAGCACCAACACCTCCCACGGACCAATGTAACTTGTAGGAACTGACCGAACAGCCGCGGTACTATCGGTTTGAGAATACGATGGTAATTTGAATATTTCTAGATTTAGGCATAAAAATAAGGCATTAGAGGGTGAAAACCCAAAGCAGCCCTCGAACGGCCCCGTGGGTGGCACCAACACATCTCACGGGACCAATGTAACTCGTTGGAACCGACCACGCATTCACGAGACTCCCGGTTTGAGAATACGACGATAATTTACATTTCTCTAGACTAAAGCAAAATATGGCGTTAGAGGGTGAAAACTCGAAACAGCCCCCCTGAATGGCCACGTGGGTGGCATCAACACCTCCCACGGGACCATTGTAGCTCGTAGGAACTGACCGAGCAGTCGTGGCACTCCCAGTTTGAGAATACGAGGGTAATTTGCATATTTTTAGACTTAATCAAAACATGACGTTAGAGGGTGAAAACTCAAGACAGCCCCCGAGCGGCCACGTTGGTGGTACCAACACCTCCCACGGGACCAATGTAACTCATAGGAACTGACCCCGTAGTCGCGAGTCTCCAGGTTTGATAATACGACGATAATTTGCATATTTCTATACTTAGGCTTAAAAACATGGTGTTAGAGGGTGAAAACTCGAAACAGCCCCCGAACGGCCCAGTGGTTGGCTCCAACACCACCCACGGGACCAATGTAACTCGTAGGTACAGACCGTGCAGCCGCGGGACTCCCGTTTTCAGAATACGACGATAAATTTCAGATATCTAGACGTAGGTTTAAAAACATGGCGTTAGAGGGTGAAAACTAGAAACAGTCCCCGAACGGCCCCGTGGGTGGCACCAACACCTCCCACGGGTCCGATGTAACTCGTAGGAACTGATTGCGTAGTGGCGGGTCTACCGGTTTGAGAATACAATGATAATTTGCAGATTTCTAGACTTAGGCTTAAAAACATGGCGTTAGAGGGTGAAAACTCAAAACAACCCCCAAACGGCCCCGTGTGTGGCACCAAAACCTCCCACGGGACCAATGTAACTCGTAGGAACTGACCGCGCAGTCGCAGTACTCCCGGTTTGAGAATACGACGACAATTTGCATATTTCTAGACTTAGGATTAAAAACATGGCGTTAGAGGGTGAAAACTCGAAACAACCCCCGAACAGCCCCGTGGGTGGCACCAGCACCTCCCACGGGACCAATGTAACTCGTAGGAACTGATCGCGCAGTCGCGGTACTCCCGATTTGAGAATACAATGATATTTTGCACATTTTTAGACTTAGGCTTAAAAACATGGCGTTTGAGGGTGAAAACTCGAAACACCCACGAATGGCCCCGTGGGTGTCACCAACACCTCCCATGGAACCTATGTAACTCGTAGGAACTGACCCTGCAGTCGCGGGTCTCCCTGTTTGATAATACGACAATAATTTGCATATTTCTAGACTTAGGCATGAAAACATGGCGTTAGAGGGTGAAAACTCAAAACAACCTAGAAATGGCCCCGTGGGTGACACCAACACCTCCCACGGGACCAATGTAACTCGTAAGAACTGACCGCACAGTCGCGGTACTCCCAGTTTGAGAATACGACGATAATTTGCATATTTCTAGACTTTGGCTTACAAAGATGGCGTTAGAGGGTGAAAACTCGAAACAACCCCATGGGTGGCACCAACACCTCCTACGGGACCAATATAACTCGTAGGAACTGATCGCGCAGTCGCGGGACTCCCAATTTGAGAATACGATGATAATTTGCATATATCTGGACTTAAGCTTAATAACATGGCATTAGAGGGTGAAAACTCAAAACACCCATGAACGGCCCGCGAGTGGCACCAACACCTCCCACGGGACCAATGTAACTCGTAGAAACTGACCTCGCAGTTGATGGTCTCCCGATTTGAGAATACGACGGTAATTTGCATATTTCTAGACTTAGGCATAAAAATATTGATATGTTGATAATCTTAATGCATATATGCAATTTTTCAGCTTGATTAATTTTTTTGTAAAACTACTTGGTTACTGATATTTTTTTTATGTATCCTATCATTTGTAGGATTTTTGCACGTGGAACAAATGAAGGAGGCAATGGTTTACAACATGAAGATTGTTTATATGTTGTGGACATTTAGGATTTTGTTTTTTTATGTGTTACAGTCGTGCGGGCTTTTATTTTTTAGTTTTATGGCCGTGCGGGCTTTTATAATTTGATTGTTGAATTTTATGGCCGTGCGGCCTTTATAATAAGTAGGTTTTACATTTACAGATTTTGGAATGTCAAGAAAATAAAGGAAACTCTGCCCAATTTTTTTTTTGGTCTGTGAATTATTAAGAACAATGTTCTCAATTCGCAATTTGTGATTTGTGATTTTTTTTATTGTTTTGCCAATAATAAATATTTGTAATATCTCGTACGCCTCCAACGTTACATGTAGCAACCGACGGTGCACTCACAGGACCCCTAATTTTAGGATTGGACCAATTTTTTTTTTTTAAATTATAGTTAAATATGGTCATGGACTTTGTCCATGACCATTTTTATTTTTTTCATCACGGTTGTGGGTCACGGACTTAGGCCGCTACCAATTTTTATTTTTTATTTTTTTGTCGTGGGTCGTGGATTTTGGCCACGACCAATTTGTCACGGTTGTGGGTCATGGATGACGGCCGCGATAATTTTTTTTTTTTTGTCACCGTACTGGGTCGCGAACTTTGTCCGCGACCAATTTGTCACTGTTGTGGCTCACGGATGAAGGCTGCGATCCATTATGACATGGGTCACGGCCTAAGTCCGCGACCATCTGCTGTAACCCCTCTCGGCCGTGACCATTTTTTGGTCACAGACTTGGGCCGCGATCCACGAAAATGGTCACGCCCGAAATGGTCACGGTCGAAGTCCACGACTCACAGCTTTGGTTAGGAATTTTGGCCGTGACCAATCTCTAGTTTTGGTGTAGTGAATGAGGGTAATTTTGGAATTGGGGTTAAGTTGGTTAGTTGGGGAAAAATAAGGGAAAAGGGGTATAAGTTAGTTAAAAGACATGTGGGTTAAATGTTATTTTGGCTTTTGGTCTTGTGTTTGTTGGCAGGTAAGAAGAAACATGGCTATTGTTTGAAATGGGTGTTTAGGTTTTCAAATGGGTTTGGTTCAGGTAAGGGTCGGAGTTAAGGGTATTTGGGTTGGAAGAGCATCGAGGAGAGAGACAGGTCGGATGGGGTAAGGCTGGTCACGGTTTGGGGGTGGACGCTGAAATGGGAGATGGACGAGGGGGGTCACGGGTCAAGGTCCGATCGGAGGAGGGATAGCGCCGGCGGTGTTGGTGTTTGGGTTGGTGGCCAAGGAGGGTTAGGGGTAGGACGGAAGTTGTCGGGGCTCCGGGTTAAACAGGTTTTGGTGTGGATTCCGGCAGGGGTTCCAGCAGGGATGGGGCTGGCCGTGAGGAAGTAGGTTTGCTCCGGCAGGGGTCGTCGCCGGAGTGGTTAGGGGTTAAGGTCTTGCTCCGCTCGCCGGAACTGAGGTTCGATTGGGTTGACCGTCGGCGTGGGTTAGCTGGGGTGGTTCTGGTATGGCCGGAGGTGTGGGAGGTGAGGGTGTTGATGGTGTTGGGTAGGTGTATGTTAATGGAGGTTAGATTGGCTATGGTGGTTGTGGATGAGAGAGAAGATGGGTGTAGGGAAGAAGATGATGGGAGTGATTTGGTGGGTGAGAGTATAGGGTAATTGGTGTGGGTGAGGAAGAGTTTGGGTGAGTGTGTGTGTGTGTGTAGGATAGGTGGTTGTGAGTGTGTATTGGGTATGTGTGTATGTTTAATTTGTGACCCTAAATAAATAATACTAACTAATAAAAATAAAATTATTAAAACCAAAAATCTAAAAATTAAATTTCTATTCTAAAAAAAATAAAATAAAAACCCAATTAAAAATGAAACTAAAAAAATGAAAATAAAAATAAAAATGAAAATCTATTAAAACTAAAACAAAAACCTCGAAAATAAAATGTAAAATCTAATAAAACTAAAAATAAGTGAATTCCTAAAAAAATTAATCCTAATAAAATAAGACTAAAAACTAAAAACTAATAAAAATCAAAATCAATATAAAATCACAATAATTTAAAAGAAATATAAAAATAAAAAATTCTAAATAAATTCTAAAATTAAAACGACTCAAGCTAAAAATCTAAGAAAATATAAAAAGACACAAACTAAACACACATAGTGTTTGGGACAGGTTTGGGCTAGGTTAGGGTTACGGGATTGGTAATTAGCTCCATAAAATGCGCATTTGGCTCGATATATAGCTTTTGACACCACAAACGGACGTTTGACATACAAGATAAACATTTAAGCACATAAGACCCATATTGCCGAGAATTAGCAACTAAAGTACGTCTATTTAGGGTATAAAATGTACAGTTTTGGGTGATTATCAACATACAAACCCAAAATCCATAATTTTATCCACAAGTCATGAAAGAAATAACACACATAAATTATTTAGCAAGTTTACTCACTTGCCTCAAAGTTGTAGAGACTGAATCTTCCTCGAAATCACGTATTGACCGGAATCCCCAAGCTTTTCTTCTCTTTCTCTTCTCCCATCCTCTCTCTCTCTCTCTCTCTCTCTCTCTCACACACACACACACAAATGAGATTGGCTTCTCATGAGCCCTACTTAAGTCTCATCTCCTAATTACCCAACTTTAAATGATAATACACACTTTAAATGACTCGTTAACTCCAATTTCGAGTCAATCTAACTTAAAATATTTCGGGAACGAAATAAAACCCAAGTACAATCATTTTGACTATCTCAACCCATCCGGGATCAACTGCGCACTCAGAATCGTCATTTGAAATAGTTTATAACATCCTCAAAGCTTGACCTCAATTGCCCAATTTAAAATTCTCCAATTTAAATAAATTTTATTTCTCCCAAATTAATTAGATTTTCAGTTCGAAAAATCACGAGATATTACACAAAAGTCCATGGATAAGCTGAAAATGCTCGTTACATCCTCCCAAATGATGATCCCTCCAAAGACAGGTATTTCTTTACGTCTATATCTTACATCTACTAAATGGTCTATTGGGGCCCTGTTAGACCAAGAGATCGATGGTATAGAGAAATAGAATTATACATAGGCCAGAGGCTAGATATACCAGCATTGAGAGGCATTGTTTGGCACTTGTATTCGTAGTACAAAAACTCAAGCACTGTTTATTGTCATTCACAGTTCACATTGTAACTAGATGTGATCCTATAAAGTTTTTGATTACTAGAACTGTACTAATAGGCAGGGAATCCATACGGTTTATAATCCTCTTGGAGTATGACATCAATTGCATAGTTCCTTGATCTATCAAGAGTCAAGATTACGTAGATATCTTAGCCATTTTTCCTTCTGGGACGTTCGAGCCACCTGTGGAAGAACTTCCGAGTGATGATCGTCAGGATAAATTTTTGGTAGGTAGCCTGAACGAATGGAGCATGGAATTTGATGGCTCTTCTGCCGAAAATAATAGAGGAACATGTGTGATTTTTAGAAAGAATGGGGAAAAAGTTCAACTATCCTTCAAGTTGGACTTTAGATGCTCGAACAACAAAGTTGAGTACGAGGCACTGGTGCTAGGATTGCTCAAATCTCTTAGAAGGGGCGTCCAGGTGCTCATAATGAAGGGGACTTAAACTTGGTTGTTAAATAAGTGACAGGTGAATTTTCTGTGAAGCACATAAGTTTGGCACCCTAGGAAACAATCATACAAAGGTTGCTCGGGCAATTCAAAGTGGTAAATATCATGAGGCACCCGCGAATGATGAACAAAAATTCTGACACTTATGCTATAATTGCCCAAAAGATTGATTTTGAAGGGGAGTCAACAGTTGTTCGAATTACCAAGAGGATAGCTCCCTATATAATTCTTAAATATTACCCACCAACGATATTAACGATTGGAGAGGCAAAATAAGGAAGCATTTAGAAATAGGTGTAGGCTCGCTGAGTTTGGTTGACCTTGCATAGTATTTCATTTCTAGGGGAAACTTGTACTACCAAAAGAAAGGGGGTTGTCTATCCAGATGTGTGGATCACAAAGAGGCCAAGAGAAGACTGATAGAATTCTATAAAGATAGTTGTGAAACCACCGAGATCACTTTGTATAGAAGGGTCCAACGAGAAAGATACTTTTGGAATTATATAAGGCAGGATGCTACGATCATACAAAGGGTCTATGGGAAATGTTAATTGTTTTACCCAACTGCAGAGTGAAACTTCATCGATCAGCCTCAAGATTGGAATCATTCGCATATTAACATACTGGTATATGGAGTATTGTCGACAAATAAAGATGATGCCATGAGACTAAAGAGGGGAGTACCTAGGTATTACATCCAAGGAGGGAAGTTGTACCAAATATTCTATCATGACAGGCCTTTGAGGTGCATCAGGGAGAAGAAGTACTGAAGCAGGCCCATAATCCGGGTCACATTGGGGGGAAAACATTATGACCAACTCATGACTTTGGGATACTATTAGCCTATGATGAAAAAGGACTCTATGGAGTGTGTTTGCAAGTGCAAGGCTTGCCAGTTATAGGGGAATATGATTCACGCTCCTTAGATGGACATCCATTCTTTCTCTACCCTTTTCCCATTCCACATGTGGGTATTTGACCTGGTTGGGGCAATAAATTCTTCCTCGTGCAAAAATATTTGGATACTTGTTGCTACCGAATGTTTTACCAGACGGGCAAAAGCCATACCATTAAAGAAATCCACAGTAGGGGTAGCCTCTTAATTTATAAGGAGTATATCATCTGCCATTTTGGTATCCCGAAGGTCTTCCTCTCAAACAATGGTACTCCCTTTATAAACAGTGAAGTAAGTTTCCTCACAAATAAGTACTCCATCATTCATCACAAGCCAACCGTTGCATGCCCAAAGTGCAATGGGAAAGCAGAAGCTACCAATAAGACTCTAGTGAACATGCTGTCGAAAAATGCTAGACGATTTCCCAGGAACATGGGATGAAAAGATACCTGAGGTGATGTGGGCCTACATAATAACTAAGAAGCCCATAAGGTATACTCCTTTACTTTGGTCTTTGGGGACGAAGCTATTTTATCGGTAGAACTCGAAGTACCCTATGCTCGATATAACTTAAGATGTTCCATTCTTCCCCTCAGCCACCATGTGCAGCTCGAGGCACTAAAAGAACATAGAGACAATGCAGCAAGACACTTTGAGATGTATCAAAAGAAGTTATCCAGATCCTACGACCATCTTATGAGGTTTAGGAAGTTCAAAGAGGGGGGACTTGGTCTTAAAATCTTGCACAAGACACATCAGTGGACTTTCATTAGCTAAGTTTGAAGAAACTGGGAAGGCTCCTATATTTTTCGAACAACTCACGATTCAGGCTACTGCGAAGTATCAAGGGTGGAGGATGATGTCACTTTTCAAATTGAACAAACATGGCTCAAAATTTCCTATGTTTAATCGTATTTGTTAGTTTGCTTCCAACACAATGATTTATTTGGTTATGTTTTGTTGGTACTTATTCGGGAGAATGTTCCCCACAATAACGGGTTAACTATTTTACATGGGAGTATAAATACATCTTTATTTCGAAAACTATGGTCCAATTTCTTTTTCTTCTTTAATAATTTAATGTATATTGTATGGATGTGTCATCTCATTTAACATTTAGTCAAAAACAGAAAAAGTAGGGGAACCAAATAAAAAATAATATATTCGAATAGGATATAATTACTGAGTAACATTCAACAAAAGTTCCAAGGCAATAAAAACACAAAAGATGGGAAAATTAGGGAGAGTGGATAGCTGGTATGATCATCCATTATGAACCACAAGTTGGTTGAGACAAGAAGACGATGAAGATTCTGGGGCAGAATCTACTCGAGAGTACTATAGTCGACAGCTAAATCATCCAGATCCTTTTTATGGCGCTCTATTCTTTGTTGAATGTCATCCAACTTGGCTTTCACTTTGATAGTAGCCTCACGAGTAGCCTAAACCTCTTCCTTCGGCCTAGCTAATTTGGCTTCTAAACTCACCAACTCCTCATAGATGGCCACCTACGAACGATGAGAGGCTTGCAACCAAACATAAAGGGAAGGCAAATCATCCTTCTTGAAGTTACGCAAGAGTGTTACCAACCAAGACAATGAAAATCCCTTATTAATAAGGAGATTGATCTTCCCCACCAAAACCTTAATGGCATCAAAACTTAAGGATTCCAGAGGAGTGTTGAGGACCTCGCCTAAAATAGTTGCAAGGCCGAGAAATTTACAATCCATCATCACAAGTAGTGGTTGGATGCTGTGAGGAACAAAACTTTATGGAAATAGATTTAAGATCTTCTCTATTAACTCACCAGGAATAGCAGTCATTCTATGGGTTAAATCATGCAAGGTGTGACTCACAATTGACTCGGGTGATGACTCAATAGGATGTATGATGAAAACACTATCACTAGCAGAAGGGTGTCGGGTATTAGAGGCACTATCACCTTCCTGCATCCTGAAAACACCTATGCGGGGCACTTCACAAACAGTTGGGGGCAACGATTGTGTTTTCAAATAGATATCTTCTCCCATTATAGCTAACTCAATTATGGTCCTTACTTGTGCAACCTCATACGTTACACCTTCAAACTCTGGCTCGCAAGCAGCTGACTGCTCAACTTTAACCTGAATAACAAAAAGTTATCAAGTAAAAGAAATATGCAAACTCTTTATAAGAAATTAAAGTCCTATATTACTAGTACCACCTAACCCTCATTTATGGGAGATTAAAGTCCTACATTACTAGGCCCGCCTGACCCTCGATTAGAGGAGATTAAATTTCTATACTACAAGGCCCGCCTGACCCTCGGTTATGGGAGATTAAAGTCCTACATTACTGGGACTATCTAACCCTCAGTTATGGGAGATTAAAGTCCAATATTACTTGGCCCGTTTGACCCTCGGTTATGGGAGATTAAAGTCCAATATTACTTGGCACGCTGACACTCGCTCATGGGAGATTTAAAGCCCTATTTACTAGGCAACTCTAATAACAGTTAATGTAGGAGTCACTACACAAAAGAGGGAAATATCATACCTTTGGCTGAGGAGAATCGAAACACTTTCGGATGGCCATTTGCATTACATCTTTTTCCTCATGAGAACCCCCGGGATCCACCAAAGGATTCTGTTCCAAGGGAACAACAGTAGCATCCACGACCTCAGCAACTCTTTATTGACCAACTCCCGCATGGCCAGTAGTAATAACCTCTCCTCCCTCTGGATGGAGGATAGACAACCCAAAAAGAGTAACTAGGACCTGGTCATCCTTGGGAGGAGGTGCCAACGGGGCAGTTCACTTGGATAATGAAACCTATGAAGACCAACAAAGAGCATGATGATAAATTTTGCAACATTAAATATGGAACTCAGAAAGAAAAGGGAGGCGGCTACCATCATAGGGGGTACAATCATGGGGGGACTTCATTCCATAAGTTTCAATAGCACCCTCCTCTTAGGAACGTTCCTAGAGGGAAGTCTAATCATGTACTGGATTGAACGGCATAAAGGATATCAACTGACCCAAGGGAGAAATTCATGGTTACCTTTGAAAGAGTAGGGGTAGTTGCTGTAATACCCTGTATTTTTATGCTATATTAATTTGGGGATTTATTAAATTTAATGTGAATTAATTATGTAATATAAATCCAGAAATTAATTATGTTATAATTATTAACGTGATGAGAGTTAGTAATTATGGGAAATTTGTTGAATATTACTAATGAGCAAAGTAATATATAATATCGGTTATATAATATTGGTTATATTAAATGTCACGAGTAAATAAAATGACAATTTTGGAAATTTGAGTCGGGACGCGCCCGTGTCGCGTCGAGACTAAATATTGATGAATAAAAGTGAATATATTATAAGTCGCTCGTATGGTCATTTTGAGTGAGCCAAAGTGTCCGAAAGGGTTGAGATATTCAAAAAAGTGCACCCGGGGGTTTAGTTTGGGTCTCGGGGCGTTTTTAGGCTTAATTAATACCCCGGGAGGGCATTTTGGACATTTCGCATTTTTGGGTAATTAAACCCACGAAATTTCAAGGGATATATCAGATGTCTAAGGTTTCCTTCTAGGGTTAAAACATCCAAAGACAAGTGACGGCCATAGGAGAGGGAAGGAGAGAGCTTCCAAATCAATCTAAGGCCCAAAATCCATCCGTTTGCACCGCCACCACCACCAACGCGTAGATCACGCGACGGGGAACGCATCCACACCAAATTCGTCATCAAACTAGAACTCTGAAAATCCAAGCAAGTGTTTATCTTGCTTATTTTCATTAATGCATCACTCATGTTAGTCTAGGGATGATTAAGATGAGATTTATGGAAGAAAACCCAAATTTGAGATAGGTAATCGCATGTAGTAATGATTTGAATGTAAATCTGGAAACCCCTTCATATGTAGAGGACTAAACCACAAAATTATGATGTTTTAGAACAATAAAATTCTGGAAAAGATTGATTAGAACCATGTTAAAGAGATTCTAGGGTTCTTGAGATTTTTATGAAGTTTTTGCCTATAAATCCATGATTAGTGACGAAAATTTACATGCTTTATGTAGAAGATATATAAAATGAGATTATAATGTTAGTAGTACAAATTTCTGGGCGATTGGGAATGAAAAGTTTGGATTTGGAGGAGGTTATGTGATAGAACCCGTAACTGATTAACTGCAGAATTCGCCATACCTGTTTAATCGATCGATCGACCCCTTCTGGCAGATTCATATTTCTCCTTTTTAAATTAGTTGAATTCAATTTAATGAGAAATAATTCTTGGACACCCTTATTAAAATGTTTTGGGAGATAAATAAGACAAGTAGGACATATGAATAATTTTGGGACCTTTAATGTAAGACAAGAGTTGATTTTTTTTTTAGGATACTTACATATAAGGGACGATGAAACTATGTATTAAAGGGAGAGACGTGTAAGATAGTTATATTGGAACATAAATGAATACCTACTTAATTTTTCACTTGAGAGGATAGAGTCCATGAGTATTACGTAGTAAGTTGGAAAAATCTCTCGAATCAAAGTAAGAAATGAACGGTTATACGTGAGAACTAAATAATGAGATACGAGGACAAATGTCGTAATTATGGGATTTGAGATGTACCTAAATTGATATGGTAATATTAGTATAGTTATATGATTGTGTTTATTCATATACTATCTATGTGTGAAAATCGTGCCCGCGTTACTTGCTATCCCTGAGGTTACCGCGCTGGGACAGTCTTATCTCGATGGGACCTTTATGGGGGATATTGACTCGTACCCTAGAAGATAGATATCCTTGGTACAGGTTATCGAATCGATAGTTCAGACGGTCCTAAGAGACGTGGGGGCATGTGCTATCCTCTTAGAGACTTGGAATCTATGCTTCGCCTCAATATTGTTTGTGTATGTGTTAATACAGTTCGAGAGTGATTCCGAACTTGTATTTCCCTTAGTACGAGAGATACGGGGATTGGATAGCAGAGTATGCACGCACCATAATTTTTATGTGGGGTGCTGTTAGAATACATATATTATACGAGTGTTTAATATATGTATGAAACTCTGAACTTTGGAATTGCCTACTGTGCTATGGTAAGTAAGAAATGAATTTTTAATTTAAATTTGGAAATACTTGTGTTGAAAAAGAATAATATGACACTGGGAAACTTTATTAATAAATAAAGATAAAATGAGAGCTTTGTTACTAAATGAAATTTTCCTCTTAAACAATTATATTGTTCAGTTTTAAATCTTACGAGTAACCTAAGATAAGTTAAACCATTGGGAAGTTTAGTGCGATATAAGATAAGATAATCCGTTGGGAAGGTTAGTGTGATAGGCGTGCACATTAGAAGAGAGGTGAGAATTTCTCAAGAAAGTTCCGTACTAATATGTTGTTGCATTGGCCTGTAAACATTTTAAATACTTGCTAAACAAATTTTAAATCATTTACACTATCGGTCTCTGACCCTTTTCTATTTCTCTTTGTCTCTTGTATATATATGTAAATATTACAGGTGCCTAGCCAAACGACTTCATTTATTTGACTCCACTCCTAGCATATTCATTTAGTGGGGCATGTGTCGCCCTTTCCATTATTCAGTTGTTTATTTGGACTTTGTGATTCAGTTATTTCTAGTATTGTCACTTTGGGATTTATTACTGTCTCGATGTTTTACTTTAAGTTTTAATGTTGAGATTTAGTTGTTGAATTTTTAAATTATTTGTATTATATGTTCCAGGATTATTGTGGTGTGATTCCTTAATATTGTATTGTTGTAAAAATTTTAAATCTTGGTTTATAAAATAAAATTTGGAAAGAAATGTTTAAAAATTGGTTTTGACACTTAGCTTAATTAATTAGGGTGTTTGAATTGGAAAAGTTATTTTTACGACAGTGATGCTAAGAATGAACCAACTGTTCACCTTGATTTTAATTTAATAAATGAGTGATCGCCCGGTATTTAATTAGGCGGTGTGTCACAGGTGGTATCAGAGCATCAGGCTCTTGTGTTATTAGGATCTGTACGGCTTATTTCGCTTTCAGCTTAATATTTTTTTGCTATAGAACCCTATTTTAGGATTGTTGTACTCCTGCTTTTAGGTTTACGTCTTCAGCTATTTGAGATTTGATAATAACTGTAGACTAATGAATTTCTTCACGTTTCAGATGCCTCCGAGACGTGCACCAAAGGATAGACGTGCCCAAGCTGAGCAGCCAGCAGCTCCGGCATAGGGTATAATAAATGCTAATGAGGTAGCCGCTATTGTTGCTCAGGCAGTGAATGTTGTGCTAGAGGTGGTTCAGCAGGCTCCACCCCAGATTCAGGTAGTGGTGCCGGTACCTGCACAGCTTCTATCTGCGTGGGAGCGGGTTAGGGATGCCTTTCAGAAGGCGCATCCCCCTGAGTTCTCTGGTAGTTCAGATATCATCATCGTCAGCCAATGGAAGAAAGATATTCAGCGGCATCTTCGTATGTATGAGTGCACAGACGTGCATAAACACTTGTTGGCTTCCTTTAAGATGGTGGGGGCCGCTTTGCAGTGGTGGGAGTCCACCACTACCTTGGAGGAGAGGGACACGATCCCGATTCAGTCATTATGGGGGTGGTTTGATTGCAAGTACTTTCCACCCGCCGTGCAGACTGAGATGAGGCAGAAATTACTGAACTTGAAACAGGAGAATTCTACTATTTCTGAGTATGAGGAGGAGTTCACGAGACTTCTCACCATAGTTCCAGATGAGTCACCCACTGAGGGTAAGAAGATAATGTTATTTGTGGATGGGTTAGCTTGGAGGATCCGTCAGCACCTTATAGGGAATCTGTCTCTGAATACTTTCACTGATGTACTCAATGCTGCGTTACTACATTGCCAGGATTAGCGCTTCTATCTGCAGGGAAGAAAGAGAGCAGGAGAGTTCAGCCAGTAGGGCAGGGGGTAGTAGTGCTAGTGGAGCACCGACATCTCAAGGGCAGACTCGTCAGCACGATAAGAGTTCCCATCAGGGGGACTCTGCTAAGCAATTCCGTTCAGGTGATTCCAGACAGGGATTTGGGGGCGCTATAGGCAGGGCCAGCCTAATCAGCAAGGCCAACACCGATAATAGCAGGGTCAGCAACAGGGCCAACAAGGCCAGTGGCGGGGTGGTAACAGCTAGCAGGGCCGTGGCCAGCAGGGTCATAGGGGAGGAAATTTCAAAGGCGGATGTTTTGGGTACGGTAAGCATGGCCATAGGTGCCAGGATTGTCCTGAGGGAGAGAGGGCTCCACAGCAGTAGGGTGCCCGTAATGAGCCACAGAGGCCACTTTTTTCAGCTGCCCTCCCAGCACCAGCCCAGGTGCCATCCCTACCAGCCGTTCCAGCAGCTCCAGTGCAGCAGGGGCAGTTACAGTATGGACGTGTCTATAACGTCCACCAGGCAGCAGCTCCACAGGCACCACCCGCGATTGAGGGTATGTTTCCTATCCATGGTACTATGGGTCGAGTTTTGTTTGATACTAGGGCGACGCATTTTGTGAAGGCCTTAGGGTTATTAACCACAGTAGAGAGCACTGTAACGTGTGTAGACTCACCACTGGAGAATGGATCGCTTATTTTCTTTATATTCCGGGGAGTGGGGGTAGAGATTGGTAGCTTGGTATTACCTGTAGATATGTTAGTCTTAGATATTCATGAGCATGACGTTATTATCAGTATGGATTGGCTCGCTGCTTATAGGGCCATGATAGATTATTTTGGTGGGAGTATTGTCTTTTCCATTTCGGGACAAGAGATGTTTGTAGTGGCGATGCCTCACCCAGAGGGAGGCTCGACCGCTCATTTGTTTTACATAGAGGAGGATACCTCTAAGGAGGTTGTGATTCCCTTAGACTCGATCCCAGTTGTTCGTGAGTATTCCGATGTATTCCAGGAGATACCAGGCCTACCCCCCAGTCGACAGATAGAATTTGTCATAGATTTATTACCAGATACTAGACCTAGAGCACGCGCTCCATACCATATGGCTCCGGCAGAGATGCGAGAGTTACGAGATCAGATAGAGCAGCTGTTAGGTCAGGTCTTCATTCGCAGGAGTACCTCACCTTGGGGCGCTCTAGTCTTGTTTGTGAAGAAAAGAGATGGTTCACTGAGGTTATGTGTGGACTACCGGGAGTTGAACAAGGTCGGAATAAGTTTCCATTGCCTCGAATCGATGATCTGTTCGACCAGTTGAGGGGAGCAACTTTCTTTTCGAAGATAGATCTGAGGTCGGGATACCATCAGCTACGTATTAAGGAGCAGGATGTTTCAAAGACTGCCTTCTTGAAGAGATATGGGTCTTACGAGTTCAGAGTGATGCCATTCGGCCTCACAAATACTCCATCCGTGTTCATGGACTTAATGAACCGAGTGTTCAGAGAGTTCTTGGATCAGTTTGTCATCGTCTTCATAGATGACATTTTGATATATTCACACTCCGAGGAGGAGCATGCCGAGCACTTGAGACAGGTTCTTCAGACTCTACGAGAGCATCAGTTGTATGCTAAGTACGAATAGTGCGGATTCTGGTTGCGAGAAGTACAGTTCTTGGGGCATGTTGTTTCTGAACAGGGGATAGCAGTTGACCCGAGTAAAGTGTCAGTGGTGAGGGAGTGGGGACAGCCCACGACACCGACGGAAGTGCGTAGTTTCTTGGGGTTAGCCGAATACTACAGAAGATTCATTCGGGGATTTTCCAAAATAGCAGGTCCATTGACAAACCTGACTCGCAAAGGGGTACCATATATTTAGGATGACGCCTGTCAATTGGATTTCGACGAGCTGAAAGACAAGCTTACTTCAGCGCCAGTCCTTGTTTTACCGAAGCAGGGGGTAGAGTACCTGGTTTACATCGATGCCTCTTTACGGGGACTCGGGGGAGTACTTCAGCAGGAGGATAAGGCTATAGCTTTTGCCTCCCGCAAGCTTAAGCCGTATGAGAAGAATTACCCCACCCACGACCTGGAGTTAGTAGCGGTTGTTTTTGCATTGAGAATATGGAGGCACTATTTATTGGGGTAGAAATTCCTCTTGTTCACAAACCACAAGTCACTGCAGTACCTGTTCACTCAGCGAGAGCTGAATATGCGTCAGCGCAGATGGTTAGAGTTTGTGAAGGAATATCAGTTCGACATACAGTACCATCCCGGGAAGGCCAACGTAGTTGCTGATGCGTTGAGCCGTAGACCGATATACGAGGTTGTGGACATCTGGAAAGCAAAGTGGAAGGAGTTAGGCCACCAGGATGCAGTAGCCTGTTCCTTCATATCTGTTATGATAGTGACACCCGAGATTGTTATGAGGGTGATACAGACACAGACCGCAGACCCGTTTTGCCAGGAGCAGATTGTACGACTCTTAGCTGAGGGTGCTGAGTAATATTCTGTTAGTTCTGATGGATGTTTGAGGTTTAATGGGAGATTGGTGGTTCTCGAAGGAGCAGAATTACGTCATGCAGTGATGACCCAGTCTCACGGGTCCCGATTTGCGGTATATCCTGGAGGAGATAAGATGTACCAGGATATGAGGAGGCAATACTGGTGGAGTGGGATGAAGAAGGACATTGCTGAGTTTGTGTCTAAGTGTTCTACCTGCCAGCTGGTAAAAGTGGACCATCAGAAACCGTCAGGGTTGCTTCAGCCATTGGAAGTACCCGCGTGTAAGTGGGAGAGTATTTCCATGGATTTTATTACAGGGTTACCTACATCACAGCGGGGCCACGACTCTATCTGGGTGATTGTAGACCGTTTGACCAAGGTGGATCATTTTCTACCGGTGCGAATAGACTATACCACGGGTCAGTATGCTCAGTTGTTCATTGCTGAGATTGTCAGATTACATGGGGTGCCCCTGAATATTGTTTCAGATAGAGATAAGATTTTCGTGTCGCATTTTTGGGAAAGCTTTCAGGAGGCTATGGGTACTGAGTTGAGGTTGAGTTCAGCTTACCACCCACAGACAGAGCGTACTAATCAGATGTTGGAGGATATGCTACGCATGTGTGTTCTTGATATTGGAGGAGGTTGGGAGCCACATCTTCCACTGGTAGAGTTTTCTTATAATAACTCTTATCAGTTCACTATTGGCATGGCTCCATTCGAAGCTTTGTACGGCAGGCCTTGTCGTTCCCGAACTTGTTGGCTCAAGGTGGGGGATAACAAGTTGCTAGGACCAGAGGTGATTCAGGAAATGTCCGCGAGGATTGAGATGATCAGGAGTCGCATTCGAGTAGCCCAGGACAGGCAGAAAAGCTACGCCGATGCGAAACGGTCCTTTAGAGAGTTTAATGTGGGGGACCAAGTGTTACTACGTGTATCTCCTATGAAAGGAGTGATGAGGTTCAGGAAGAAAGGGAAATTGGCCCCGAGGTACGTGGGACCATTTCCCATCATCGAGAGGATTGGGCCGGTAGCATACAGATTGGGACTGCCAGAGCATTTACATCGCATTGACGATGTATTCCATATTTCGTCGTTGAGAAGATATCTTTGGGATGATATGGCCCATACCCACATTACGATAGATGAGATAGACTTACAGCCTGACAGCTCTTACGAGGAGATACCGGTGGCTATCTTAGACCATAGCGAGAGAGGATTGAGGTCGAAGGTAGTTCCACTTGTACGGGTCCAGTGGGAGCACCATAATGTGGAGGAGTCCACTTGGGAGCGCGAGGCAGATATGCGCGAGAGATACCCAGATTTATTCTTACTAGGTACGCCTTATTTTTTGAATTTTCGGATGAAATTCCGTTATTAGGGGGGAAGTATGTAATACCCTGTATTTTTATGCTATATTAATTTAGGGATTTATTAAATTTAATGTGAATTAATTATTTAATATAAATCGGAAAATTAATTATGTTATAATTATTAACGTGATGAGAGTTAGTAATTATGGGAAATTTGTTGAATATTACTAATGAGCAAAGTAATATATAATATTGGTTATATTAAATGTCACGAGTGAATAAAATGATAATTTTGGAAGTTTGAGTCGGGACGTGCCCGTGTCGCGTCGGGACTAAATATGGATGAATAAAAGTGAATATATTATAAGTCGCTCGTATGGTCGTTTTGAGTGTGCCAAACCGTCTGTAAGGGTCGAGATAGTCCGAAAATTGTACCCGGGGGTTTAGTTTGGGTCTCGGGGCGTTTTTAGGCTTAATTAGTACCCCGGGAGGGCATTTTGGACATTTTGCATTTTTGGGTAATTAAACCCACGAAATTTTAAGGGATATATCACATGTCAAAGGTTGCCTTTTAGGGTTAAAACAGCCAAAGACAAGTGACGGCCATAGGAGAGGGAAGGAGAGAGCTTCCAAAGCAATCCAAGGCCTAAAATCCATCCGTTTGCACCGCCACCACCAACGCGTAGATCACGCGACGGGGAACGCATCCACACCAAATTTGTCATCAAACCAGAACTCTGAATATCCTAGGCAAGTGTTTATCTTGCTTATTTTCGTTAATGCATCACTCATGTTAGTCTAGGGATGATTATGATGAGATTTATGGATGAAAACCCAGATTTGAGATAGGAAATCGCATGTAGTAATGATTTGAATGTAAATCTGGAAACCCCTTCACATGTAGAGGACTAAACCACGAAATTATGATGTTTTAGAAGAAGAAAATTCTGGAAAATATTGATTAGAACCATGTTAAAGAGATTCTAGGGTTCTTGAGATTTTTATGAAGTTTTTGCCAATAAATCCATGATTAGTGACGAAAATTTACATGCTTTACATAGAAGATACATAAAATGAGATTATAATGTTAGTAGTACAAATTTCTGGGCGATTGGGAATGAAAAGTTTGGATTTGGAGGAGGGTATGTGATAGAACCCGTAACTGATTAACTGCAGAATTCGCCATACCTGTTTAATCGATCGATCGAGCCAAGAGCTTCGATCGATCGAAGATTCGATCGATCGAGCCCCAGACCTCGATCGATCGACCCCTTCTGGCAGACTCATATTTCACCTTTTTAAATTAGTTGAATTCAATTTAATGAGAAATAATTCTTGGACACCCTTATTAAAATGTTTTGGGAGATAAAGAAGACCAGTAGGACATATGAATAATTTTGGGACCTTTAATGTAAGACAAGAGTTGAATTTTTTTTTGGGATACCTACATATAAGGTACGATGAAACTATGTATTAAAGGGAGAGACACGTAAGATAGTTACGTTGGAACATAAATGAATATCTACTGAATTTTTCACTTGAGAGGATAGAGTCCATGAGTATTACGTAGTAAGTTGGAAAAATCCCTTGAATCAAAGTAAGAAATGAACGGTTATACGTGAGAACTAAATAATGAGATACGAGGAAAAATGTCGTAATTATGGGATTTGAGATGTACCTAAATTGATATGGTAATATTAGTATAGTTACATGATTGTGTTTATTCATATACTATATATGTGTGAAAATCGTGCCCGCGCTACTTGCTATCCTTGAGGTTACCGCGCTGGGACAGTCTTATCTCGATGGGATCTTTATGGGGGATACTGACTCGTACCCTAGAAGATAGATATCCTTGGTACAGGTTATCGAATCGATAGTTCAGACGGTCCTAAGAGACGTGGGGGCATGTGCTATCCTCTTAGAGACTTGGAATCTATGCTTCGCCTCAATATTGTTTGTGTCTGTGTTAATACAGTTCGAGAGTGATTCCGAACTTGTATTTCCCTTAGTACGAGAGATGAGGGGATTGGATAGCAGAGTATGCACACACCATAATTTTTATGTGGGGTGCTGTTAGAATATATATATTATACGAGTATTTAATATATGTATGAAACTCTGAACTTTAGAATTGCCTACTGTGCTATGGCAAGTAAGAAATGAATTTTTAATTTAAATTTGGAAATACTTGTGTTGAAAAAGTATAATATGACACTGAAAAACTTTATTAATAAATAAAAATAAAATGAGAGCTTTGTTACTAAATGAAACTTTCCTCTTAAACAATTATATTATTCAGTTTTAAATCTTACGAGTAACCTAAGATAAGTTAAACCATTGGGAAGTTTAGTGCGATATAAGATAAGATAATCCGTTGAGAAAGTTAGTGCGATAGGCGTGCACATTAGAAGAGAGGTGAGAATTTCTCAAGAGAGTGCCGTACTAATATGTTGTTGCATTGGCCTGTAAATATTTTAAATACTTGCTAAACTAATTTTAAATCATTTACACTATCGGGCTCTGACCCGTTTCAATTTCTCTTTCTCTCTTGTATACATATGTAAATATTACAGGTGCCCAGCCACAGGGGCGTCTTGCGTAGGATCCTTTGGAAGGAAAGCGCTATAGCTTAGGTGGGAGTTGCTGGCCTCTTGCTTAGTCGACTTCATTTATTTGACTCCACTCCTAGCATATTCATTTAGTGGGTTATGTGTCGTCCTTTCCATTATTCAGTTGTTTAATCTGACTTTGTGATTCAGTTATTTCTAGTATTGTCACTTTAGGATTTATTACTGTCTGGATGTTTTACTTTAAGTTTTAATGTTGATATTTAGTTGTTGAATTTTTAAATTATTTGGATTATATGTTCCAGGATTATTGTGGTGTGATTCCTTAATATTGTATTGTTGTAAAAATTTTAAATCTTGGTTTATAAAATAAAATTTGGAAAGAAATGTTTAAAAATTGGTTTTGACACTTAGCTTAATTAATTAGGGTGTTTAAATTGGAAAAGTTATTTTTACGACAGTGATGCTAAGAATGAACCAACTGTTCACCTTGATTTTAATTTAATAAAGGAGTGATCGCCCGGTATTTAATTAGGCGGGGTGTCACAGTCCCTGGGAATACGAACCTGAGAAAGAAACAAAGCTTTGATCGTCTCAAAGTCCAAACGTGGGCCCTTAAACCCATCACCTAATAAAAAATTCTCCTTAGAATCTCCTCGTGCACTAACCTGAAGATACAGAGCATGAGTCAATTGTGACACCCCGCCTAATTAAATACCGGGTGATCAGTCCTTTATTAAATTAACTCAAAGTGTTTGGTTGGTTCATTTTTAGAATCACTATCGAAAAGCAATCTTCTTTATTAATCACCTAATAAATAATTAAGCTAAGTGTCAAAACATTTAATCTTATAAATTAAGTACGATTATTATCATATGCTATGAAACCCTTTTTTTTTAATACAAATGATTGTATTCAAACCAAACCGTCCAATGAAAGAACATGCAAGATAAATCAATCCAAATAAAAAGTCCCAAATCACAGGATAATGTAATAGTCACAAGAAAACCCAGCTACAACAGAATACTGAAAAAAATCCAAAGTGAAAATCTCTCCGAACAGGAATAAATAGGAAATGGGCGACACATGCCCCATCTAGGGAGAACTAAATGAAAGACTTAGAATACAAATATGAAGTTGTTTACTGCAAAGACCAACAACTCCCACACTAGCTCCAGCACGTCAACATTCCAAATATCCAAGCCTGATGCCCCTGTGGCTGGGCACCTGTAACACACACACACACACACACACATATATATAAGAGGGAGAAAAGATGACAGGAAACAGGTCAGAGCCCGAGTGTAAAACAGTTTTAAAATAGTTTTGCAAGTATTTAAAATGCTTACCAGTTGATATTACATACATGTTAGTACTCAACACTCTCTTGAACATTCTCACCTCTCATCTAATGTGCACGCCTATCGTACTACTATAATGACTCATAAGTCTAACCCAGTTCTCCTCCCATAAATTCTTATTCACGAGACCGTATGTCTATGATTCATTTAAAAAATATCATTTCATTAAGGGTTATTTAAGTCAATTGTGTATATCTCAATACTGCTGTGAAATATCAAACATTTACTATGTTTAGGAGCATTTATTCAATATGTATATACTTACACATACAATAGAAGAATTCCCGTTATATATATATATATATATATATATATATATATATATATACTAATAGGCACCCCATATAAAATATATGGTGCTGGCATACTCTGCTATCAAGTCCCTGTACCTCTCGTACAAATGAGGGAAATACTAGTTCAGATTCACACCTGAATGGTATTAACACAAAATACACATATTGGAGGTGAAGCATAGTTCCATGTTAATAAGTGGTCAATACATACCCTCGCGTATCTTAGAACCGTCTGACTATCATTCTCAGATAGCCTATACCAAGGATCCTATGTTCTAGGGTACGAGTCAATATCCCTCATAAAGGTCACCTCAGAATAAGACTGTCCCGGTGCGAAAACCTCCATGATAGCAAGTAGCGTGGGTGTGATTAAACACATATATTCAAATAAAATATATATATATGTATATATTTACATTAATCATATAGGTATGCCCACGACCTATAACATTTCCTATCCATGCGTAACATATAACGCTCGCGTTCTACGTATATATAAATCACTCTTTTTATTCTCTCAATTATTCCAAGTCCTTAAGTACTTTTTGGCTCTCAAAGTGTATCCTCTCGATCAACATAAAATCAGTAGGTGCACCCTCACTACTCTACTGGTCTAAGTCTTGTTTAATTCTCACAGGACCAAATTTATCATACACACGATCTTATCCCATTTTATACCCTTGTGACCCCCACTGTTACATCTCGTATATAAAAATATCATGTCACCCGAACCTTTCCCACAATCCTACTGGTTCTTCATAAGTCCCATTGTGGTATTTAAGTTATGACCAAAGGTTCTCATAGATTAGGGTTGCATTAATTGATAGGAGGAACAAAAGTCAAAAATCCAGGAGGAGTCGATCGATCGACAAAAATGATCGATCGATCGATCGAGCAGTTATTTGCCCAGAAAATCTACATCTCAAACCTACGGGTTTCTTCCATTTTAATTATCAAAACCTCCATTAAAGTGTCCCAAACTCCCAACCAAACATCATAAACGTTATACCAGTAGGTATGAACAATTTCTAACGTAAAATCTAGGGAAGTTCATTAAGGAATCATCATTAAATGGGTGGTTACATGAATTTGTCTCAAACCCTATTTATCCATATTCTTTCAAGAACTATATAATATTTCCAGATTTCTTCCACTAATCCTCATTCAAATTCTTGATAAATATTCTACATGTGATGAGGGCATTAGTCTAGCATGATTATATTCCATTGTTTGAGTTCTAGTCTTCCAATTCATAATTTATCTCCATAAAACTTATCATTTAATTTCCTATTCTAACATGGATAGAATTTAAACTTCAAGAACAACAAGATAAATACATGCCTGGGAATATGAGTCTGAATTCCTGAGATTTGATGATGTGGTTGTGTTCTCCTTCCTCCGATCTACACTCCGACGGTATTTGTGGTGAAAATGGTGAAACTATGGTGGCTTTAGCCTTGGGAAGTTCCTCACCTTCCTCCTCTAATGGCCTCTGTGAAATAATCAGGTTCTAACCCTAGAAGACCACCTCTAATGCCTAATATACTTCTCTAATTTTTGTAGGTAATTAAATCCCAAAAATAGAAATTACCAAAATGCCCTCCCGGGTTACCGATTAGGCCTAAAAACGTCCCGAGACCCAAACTAAACCCTCGGGTACACTTTTTTGACTATCTCGTTCCTTCCGAACACATTGACGCACTCGAAATGACCATACGAGAGACTTATAATTTATTCTTTTTATAATAATAATTTAGTCTCGACGCGACACAGGTGCGTCCCGACTTAATTTCCATAATTGTCATATTATTCACTCTTGACAATTTCTCATATATTACTATACTCATCTAGTAATATTCAACATTATTCTCACCAATAAATACTAACTCTCGTCACGCTAGTAAATATTTATTTTCAAATCGGGATTAATATTAAATTAATTTATCCCAATTTAATTTAATTAATCCCATAATTAAATGTCATAAAAATACGGGGTATTACATACTTCCCCCCTAATAACGGAATTTCATCCCAAAATTCGGAAAGTAAGTCCTACCTGGTAAAACAATTCTGAATACTTTATTAGTACGCAAACTATCTTCATAGTAAGGCCCTCAATCATTATAGCCCCCGCCTCACAGCAAGCATGTTTAACACTTTCATTAACGGCACTTCACATTGTGATCCTATCCGACAACATTATCATAAGATAAGCATATACATCATTGACTCCCATTATTTCAATATCATTAGGAGGCTGCAAAATACTACGTGTCAACCACTCATATTCTTCTAAACACAAAACTCCCATTCTGAGAGAAACCATACGAACATCTGACCACTCTTGTCAGTTCTTTGAATCTCAATTTTCGACGACATAACTCTTACGACAGATAAAAGGTTACCTTAGACAATATATGGTTATTCCACTTTTTTCATCGGATCTAACTCGACTAATCCAAACTTAGGACTATCCGCTCACCTCTAAACAACTCGAGGGAGAAAAATTAAGGTTTTTCCACTCAAAACTTCAATAAGCAGTTTGTCCACAATAAATAGGTACGAGTACTTCTATAGAACTCTACCATACTATAACTCACTTGCTAGCTACGTTCGTTGTGGAAATGAAATGATCACCATGAATCCAAAATTACTTTCACGCAGCTCCACTAATCGTTAATCACTGTTCGCCTACATCCCGGCTATGGGTGATAAAACCTACTCAAAACGAAACGTTATCCCCGCTGCTTCCTAAAATTCCATATTGAAGGTGGGATTAAAAAATCTCATCCTAATTCAAAAAATACCGTGTAGGACCACGTACCAACGCGATTCTTCTTTTCAAAAGATGACTGGGGCACACTAGCTAATATTGTAAATCACCCCAAAGGAATGTCAATCACTTCCTTCTTGGGCAACTTTCTCCACACGTTCGAAGGAAACCTTGATCTTAACTTGAGGTTTTCAACCCATCAAATAAACTTTACCGACTTTACTGGACTCTTCCATTATAGGGATCGTCGGCTTGCTAAAAATTCTCTGGTTGATCCTCTTGTTCCAACCGATTTCTATCTATGAGTGGTGCTCACGGAGACTACTCATTATGTCCCACTCAACATTGACTTCTACTTGTAATGTCTCACATTAAGTAACACTTAATACTCCCCTTCTTTCCTCGGTGTATACCGAAAGTTCTGACCAGTGCACTTTTCTCCACGATGTGCACTGCTAAACCTTTTATACCTTACTAGAATCATCATTCTTTGTATGCATAAATCTCTCTCAACATTTGACAAGTTACAAATCTTCTCCTAGTGTTCTCCATAATAGTTAAATTTTACCCTCCTCGAGGAATACCCCTTTTTTAAATGGCTTCCCACATCCTTCCAACCAAATTCGGGTGTGCTACTCTGATCGCATATGTATATATGGATTATCATCCGTAGCATGAAGCTTAGTCAACTCTACCACTTTCACTTCGTTATGTTACTCTCAGAAACATATATTCCACGTGTCTATTCCCACGTCCCTTCAACTCAAATGATTATAGCATCACCTAACCAGGTTGCCCACACACCCTATAAACCGTGCATACTAGTGTAAGGATCACATACTCTTCACACATAACACCCAATTCTTTATTTCCCTTATGCTCACAATGTGGTTAAAACACTTGGGTACTCTCAATCACCCTAGAAATCAAAATTTTAAATCATCCTTAACATCGTTCCCCCTTCAATTCGTGGTGATAAAATAAAATTTTTAATGCTTCCTTACCACACAACTGGATCCACTAGCCTTAAATCCTACTTTAACTTCCATCTTTATAGTTATAACTACTTGCTCTATAACGATCGAGGTACCAGACTCATGGACTAATGACCAAACAACTTCCTACTTCCAACCTTACACTAATTTTCATGTGTGGGTTGTCTCGCAAAGAGAAATCCAAAAAAGGAACCCCCCCCCGATACACTACTACCTAGCATTTTCGGTTATCAAATACGTTAGGCCCTCCATCCAAAACATGTACCCCTATTTTTTCATTTCTTGATATTCACAATTACACATGAACAAAACTTTTCGCCAATTTCACTAACGCTCGGCATTGGTGGTAATCACTTTCCATAAACCTCGTACGCATACAATCGGGACTCTCGAAATCCTTCCCCCAAACATATGAATATAAGTCTTAATTTCCACCCCTCTAAAACATAGATATAACAATGCGCTCTTCTCATCACCAAGTCCTGATCGCTAAACATAATAATGAGTGAAATCTTTCCGCTCAACGGTAACCCAATACACACTAAATTATAACAACAAAGTCCCTACACACACTGGGATCGAATATCTTGAGACCACTATACCCTCTGAAGTCTCTATAATATATAATATAAGTGTGAGCCCGACCCTCCCATAGGTGAGGTCTCTCCAGAACAAAACATGTTGTACTAGGGCAGTAACCCCGATAGCCTTGCAATCACTGCCCACTATCGTTTCAACCATTACTTATAAAACCATAATCCTGATAATATCATACCCGTATAACGCATCACTAAGTCGAGTAATTTCAATAAAGTATATAACACTATTAATACACCCATTCATCCTCCACGGATAACACTAAAGATAATCCCGCTACACTAGGGAAAATATTCACATAATAATAACGTTAGATATATGCACTAAACTCATCTCACATGCGAATCTAGCATTAAAAAAAATATAGTGACTCGCTCGTGTCACATAAAACACGCCTCATCCTCCGAGGATAAAATTCATACTTCTACCTTGCTAATCGCCTTGGATGTTCAAATGGTTTCCGAACGTAACATGACTGCCCAAACCAAAACAAAAACTTCTTTAATTGTTTCCCTTTTCTAGGCACCATATTCTTGTCCCCTTTACTCGCTTTGGGAAAAGTTTACACATGTGGTTTCACTATTCACAAAATAATTCTATGCATAATCCACTTACCACTGGTCATAATGACCATTTTAGGGTTGTTCTTCTCTCGGACTTTGGTAGGCTCAATTCCTGAAGGCTGCCCCCGTTTTTCCCTTAGCTTTGTTGGCCTAAAGGAACATGCTACTGGATTTAATAGCCCTTACTGAGTTCACCATTGCTTGGTAAGAATTTCATCTATCCTAATCATTTAAATGGATCCCTTTATGGGTCTCCCCCTTGTGGTGCTTCACTACCACTGTTTTATCCAGTCTTATTCTCGACTAAATTCTTCAATTCTTTTAGCTTCCCACATAAAGAAGCATTATCCTCTCTATTGACAAAGTACGACATTGTCATCCTCTGAATCGGTCATCCGAAAGAATTCCCTTTGAATGTTATTAACTATTCTTACGAGTCGATCTCCCACTTGAAATCCTCTCATCCATTTGTATCTACATCCTCTGATACAAGATTCGCTAACAGTTTTGATTCATATTCACAAATGGACCTCTGTCCGGCCCTCCTGTAATGGGTTCAGAACAACATTCACATTTTATCCTGAACATCTAATGAAGAAACCTGTGGTCAAACTGTACCTATGATCCTTCTATAGACATAACATTCCACTTTTAAAAGTGGTGGATGACTCCCACTATTATAACTTCGTTCTGACGAGCCAATAAAAATTTTTACTTAAAATTTTCACTTTCAGTTAGCCACACTCCATCATATGTCCAAGACTTTGGATATTTTACCTCCTTTGGCTAACACACACAATCCTCGAATTTATAGAATTTCCACTGATGGTTCTCCTACAAGCTTCGTTCGACTCTTTCCCAGTCATACCACTTGGGTGAGTCTACTTTTGCTCCACTTTCGACCATAACAGCACTTGTAAATCATAGGTTGCACCCTAACCGTCTTTACAGTCCTGGATTCTCGTTCTATAATAGGGGTGACCTTAACTACAATCATCATCCTCAAATATAATCCACAACTTCAACTAAGACCTGCCTCCTGTTGTCCTCCCAATGACCCTTGCCTTCCATACTTCATTGCTTGAACACGCCCGAATGCATATAGGATTCACTTGATATACATATGTTATAGAAGGAGAATGAAATCTCATCATAGAATTCAAGAATCCTAACCATAGGGCTCTATATCAAACAAAGCAACGCTGGAAGCATAATAAGTAGCACAAATCCTAAGAACACTAGAACCTGATGCTCTGATACCACCTGTGACACCCCACGTAATTAAATACCCGGTGATCGGTCCTTTATTAAATTAACTTAAAGTGTCGGGTTGGCTCATTCTTAGCATTACTATCGAAAAACAATTTTCTTTATTAATCACCTAATAAATAATTAATCTAAGTGTCAAAACATTTAATCTTATAAATTAAGTCTGATTATTATCATAAGCTATTAAACCATTTTTTATGAATACAAATGATTGTATTAAAACCAAACCATCCAATGAAAGAACATGCTAGATAAATCAATCCAAATAAAATGTCCCAAATCACAGGACAATGTAATAATCACAAGAAAACCCAACTACAACAGAATACTGAAATAAATTCAAAGTACAAATCTCTCTGAACTAGAATAAACTGGAAATGGGTGACACATGCCCTATATAGGGAGAACTAAATGAAAGACTGAGAAGACAAAGATGAAGTCGTCTACTGCAAAGACCTATAACTCCCACACTAGTTGTAGCACGTCAACAGTCTAAAGATCCAAGCATAACACCCATGTGGTTGGGCACCTGTAATATATATACAAGAGAGAGAAAAGATGACAAGAAACGGGCCAGAGTCCCAGTGTAAAATAGTTTGTCAAGTATTTAAAATACTTACCAATTGATATTACATCGACGTTAGTACTCGACACTCTCTTGAGGATTCTCACCTCTCATCTAGTGTGCACGCCTATCGTACTACTATAATGAATCATAAGTCTAACCCAGTTCTCCTCCCATAAATTCTTATTCACGAGACCGTATGTCTATGATTCATTTAAAAAAATATCACTTCATTAAGGATTATTTAAGTTAATTATGTATATCTCATTACTGCTATGAAATCTCAAACATTTACTATGTTTAGGAGCGTTTATTCAATATGTATCTACTTACACCTACAATAGAAGAATTCCGAATATATGCATATATATATATATATATTAATCACTCATACAATATATATACTAATCGATACCCCACATAAAATCTATGGTGCTGGCATACTCTGCTATCAAGTTCCTGTACCTCTCATACAAATGAGGGAAATACTAGTTCGGATTCACTCCCGAACGATATTAACACAAAATACACATATTGAAGGCGAAGCATCGTTCCAAGTCACTAAGAGGTCATCACATACCCTCACGTATATTAGGACCGCCTGACTATCATTCTCAGATAGCCTATACCAAAGATCCTATATTCTAGGGTACGAGTCAATATTCCCCATAAAGGTCACATCAGAATAAGACTGTCCTCGCGTGGAAACCTCCATAATAGCAAGTAGCGCGGGCATGATTAAACAAATATATTCAAATATATATATATATATATATATATATATATATAGGTAAGACCACGACCTATAACATTTCTTAGCCATGCGTAACATATAACGCTCGCGTTCTACGTATATGTAAATCACTCTTTTTATTCTCTCAATTATTCCAAGTCCTTAAGTACTTTTCGACTCTCGAAGTGTATCCTCTCGATCAACATAAAATCAATAGGTGCAACCTCACTACTCTAATGGTCTAAGTCTTCTTTAATTATCACAAGACCTAATATATCAGACACCCGATCTTATCCCATTTTATACCCTCGTGACCCCGATGGTTACATCTCGTATATAACAATATCACGTCACCTGAACCTTTCCCACAATCCTAGTGGTTCTTCGTAAGTCCCATCATGGTATTTAAGTTATTCCCAAAGGTTCTCATAGATTAGGGTTGGATTAATCGACAGGAGAAACAAAAGTCAAAAATCCAGGAGGAGTCGATCGAACAGTTATTTGCCCAGAAAATCTGCATCTCAAACCTACGGGTTTCTTCCATTTTAATTATCAAAACCTCCATTAAAGTTTCCCAAATTCCCAACCAAACATCATAAATAACGATTCGGTAGTGGATTTCGACCTCAGAAGAACTATCTAGATAGATTTCCTTGCCCATCCAAGCATCATCCAGCCAATGGTCGCCGAATAATTCCTCCTCATAGAGAATGCTCCTAGTTGGATGGATCCCATTATTCCCTATTTACGGAGTGACATACTTTCGAATGACAAAAGATTGGTTCATCAAGTAAGGGTTAAATCATCCCATTTATACCTCTCCTTAGGAGGAAATCTCTACAAGAGATCATTCAGGGGCCCTTACCTCCAATGTGTCCACCCACACGATACCGAGCAAGTTCTTTATTAACTTTAGGACGATATTTGTGGGAGTCATGTAGGAGGGAGGTCATTGTCCTTTAGAGCAATTAAGGAAGTTTATTAGTGGCCTCACATGCAAAAGGATGCAAATACCTATGTTCATAGATATGAAAAGTGATAGAAATTCTCCATATGGTCCACCAGCCACCAAGCGACCTGAGATCTTTAACAAGTCCTTGGTCATTCACGCAATGAGAACTAGATATTGTGGGACCACTGCCAACTGCACCTGTAAATCGTATGTATCTTCTGGTTGGCACAGATTACTTCACCAAGAGGATAGAGGCAGAACCTCTAGCAAATATTTTTGACATCGACAAGACTAGTTTCATCTAGAAAAGCATCATAACACACTTTGGGATCCCAAGGACTATCATCATCGACAATGACAAGTAGTTTAAAAGAATATTACTTTAAAGTTTCTATAATGATCATGGCATCAAGAACCACTTCAGTTCTATAGCATATCCCCAAAGAAATGTTCAGGCTGAAGCTTCCAATAAAACCATGCTCAACAACTTAAAGAAGAGGCTTGAAAGAGTAAAGGGAACCTGGGTGGAGGGGCTCCCTCATGTTTTGTGTGCCTATCATACTATTCTCATAAGAGCAATTAGGGAAACACCCTTCGCACTTGCCTAAGGAATGGAAGATATTATCCCACTTAAAGCAGGTCTTCCTACCATGAAAACTACCTTCATCGGCCAAGGCCTGAATGGTGATGCACTGTGCACTAAACTTGACTTAAAAGATGAGATAAAAGAACATGACATGTTCAAGTTGGCTTCCTACTAATAGAAGCTGGGCAGTAAGTACAATAAAAAAGTTAATCCGAGGAAATTCTATGTAGGAGACTATGTCAAAAAAAGTCCTCGGCAGTGCCATAAAACCATCAAATGTCAAGGTAGGACCAAATTGGGAAGGACCTTTTAAGGTGATAACGGACAACCATCAAGGAGAATATCATTTGGAAATTCTAGAGGGCGAGGAGATACAAAGAATGCGGAACGCATCCAATCTTAAGAAATTCTACTTTTAGTCTTCTTTATCTTTTATTAGCTCATTTAGTTTATGAAATTTTTTCTTTTAGACTTATATCGCTTATAAGATATTATTCAATGAATAAAGGCCAATTGCCTCTCGCATGTTGATTTAGTATATTAGATACTTCAAATTTCTTGTTATATATCTCAGCATTATGAATTATTTTCGAATGATAACGTCCTCGACCACAAGTAGAGGTTACCTTTGGTTATAGAAGATGGCCTAGCTTGTCTGAGCCAAGGAACTTCCTCATGCATAAAAAAACTCATATGGATTACAGTAAGTTATTCAGCTTATTTCAATCAAGGGGTTTAATTATACCGAGTAGGCTTCACAGTAATGATAATAAGTTGTTAAAGTATTTTAGTTGCTACAACCCTCAGGTCTTTATCATAAACATAGTAGACCTCATGAGTTTCCCTGGCAATAAAGAAAGCCCTATAGGGGATCCTTAAGTAAAAAAATCCAACTTAGGTTGGTCATTAAAAATCTGATTTGGATGATAGCCCATCAACCAATTACACTCTCACCATCTCACTTAGTCTTAAGGGAGTGTGATGACACGATCTAAAAGGTAAGACAGATGGAATGATAATGCTAATGCACATTCGACTGGGATAATTTTCAGTACAAGTCAATAAACTCATTTAGTCGGTAGGGTCCTTAAATGGTTAACACTTTTTCTTAAATTATTTAGTCAGTTAAGAAGCCCAAAATGATTAACCATAAATACAAACTCATTTAACTGGAAAGAAAATGAAAATGATCAATAGAATTAAGTGGTCGATAAAGGCCTTAAGTGGTTATTAAATGACAATCATTTCCAGTTAACAAAGATAATTATTAACTCATATTTAGTCAGCACAAGCTCAAAGTACGGAACAAGTTAAAAAATTAAACTTTATATATTAAAAAAAAATCAAAAGTAGAATTACATGAAGATAATATACAAACACCTAGAACATTTAAGGATACGAGCGAGATAATCTGCTATGCGTGATTTTCGTCTATCATCTGGGTTGGGAGAGAACACCTCCTCATCATCTTCAAGGTAATGGTTTAGAATCTAGGAGAGAATAGCATCAATGGGATCCATTTGTCATCTTTTGAGAAGGGATTATGAAAATAAGAAGTGGAATTAACCTGGTACTTGTACCACAGGCCTGAACCCTTAGGATTCTTGACTTCCCTAAGGGCAGTCAACCACCCACGCTTGAATGAAACTTCCTCAGCCTCCTTTGTCCTTACAGGGGAATCAGTTCAACCCTCATCATAACCAATCGTACAGGCTTCTCGAGGTCACAGTATCAATAAATGTCTTAGCCTTATGAAATCTCTTTGGAGTTTGGTTATAATATTGTACGCTCTTTGGACATCCTTTTTCAGCTCGATAGCCTCCTTCATCACAACATCGTTCTCGGCTTGAAGCACTTCACCCACTTGTCTCATGTCATTGTTCTCCATAATCTTGGCCCTCAGACCATTCATCTCCTCTTTAACTAAAGAAGCAATCTCCTTCATAACTTAGAGATCATACTTTATATTGGCAACCATCTCGGGTTGATCCTTATATGATGCAGCCCTCACTCTCAGCAACTTGCAAATATTTATAAATGCCTTGAGAGCTTGACTACTGATATTTAGCCCTATCATCCTCAACTTTGAGGTAGGGGTAATGTAGTCCTCATCGTGCTACAAATAGCACAACAAATATAAATGCAATTACAATTCAACATAAATGAAGAGGCAGCACACAACTATAAAAATAAAAGTCCTTTCATTAACTAATAGAATGAGGATAAATGCCAATACAGTGAAAAAAAGGAAATTACACGGCATATAAAGAGAAAAAGGAAAAGTCCTAAACTAAAAATCCATATTCCTTCACCGTCTATGATATGTCTATTGCCTTTCCCTTCTCGGTAGCCCTCCTTACATGGTTGGCAACCATCTCGACCTCAATAGATTTATCTTCAACATGGTCGAAAGGCTGACTAGTGTGAGGATCCTCTTCTGTAAGAGGATTAGGTCCAGGAGAGTAGATCTTGAAGAGTTCAGAATCATAGGGAACTCTCACTTCCCCCCAGTGCTTGGTCCCATCATTTTTTCAAGGATACCTTCTTGGTGTACCCTATCTAGAGTTCAACATCATCGTAGGTCGCATTCCATCCTTTGGTTAACTAACGTCCTTCTCGTCGAGTAGTTCTTCTTCTAATTTTTGAACTTTCCCAACTAGCTTTAGGTTTTCTTCAGCCAGCTTCTCCTTCTCAGTGACCACTAGGTCCTTGGCCTCCTGGAGATAGACATAGGCCTTTTTCTAGCTCTCATTTTCCCTCTCCCAAGTAGTGCGGGCATCAGATCAATCTTTTTCAAACTTATTCAGGGCATCTTTCAAGTCCTGGTTATTTTTTTATTTGTTGGCATGACCGTCCAAGAGAGTAGTGAAGTTGGCCAAGAATTGCACAAAATAGAAAGAGCTAAGTTATTATAGAGGGGACAAATGAAAAAATAAATACAAGAGAATAAAGAACATAAATTTACCAATTCAAGTCCCTGAGTAGACTTGAGTGCAAGCTTGGTCGACCCCAGATGCAAGGAACGCTTGTGATCAACTGCGAGCACAACCCTTATAGTAGGTCAGGGGTAAAGATGGGGGTGTTGGCCACACTAGACCCCTCAGCATCAGAAGTAAAGAAGGGAACAGTGAGGGCCCTTAAGGCCAGCCTCTTCTTTTCTTCTTCTTCTTCTTCTTCTTCTTCTTCTTCTTCTTCTTCTCTCTCTCTCTCTCTCTCTCTATATATATATATATATATATATATATATATATATATATAATCTTCTTCTTATTTTTCTTCTCCTTCTCTTTATCCTTCCTCTTGGCTCCTGGGCTGGAGCCACTAGCCCTTAGGGATTCAACCTCTAACCTCTTTAAAGAATTTATTCGATCATACAGCACCACCTGATCCTCATCATTAATATTTATCATTCTCCTCTTAATTGGGGGTGCCATTTCTTTTTCTTCTTCTTCCTCCTCCTCTTCCTCTTTTTCCTCTCCTTGTTCTTCCTCTTCCTCTAGCATAAATGGTTTAGAGGTACCTACTTCAAAAACCTTCAAGCTGAGACTTTGTTAACATGACAAGCAATGAAACTGCTAGTCATGTTCTTATACTCTAACAGATAGGCTACAGAGTGGTGGTGGAACCCATTTAAAAGCCTCTCTTGAACTTTCTAAGATTTAAGGAGGTCGACAACATTCACCTCACTCAAGTCAGGCTCTTGATTTTTGTCGCGGGGTGTAAAACGGAGGAAGAAAATATAATCTAGAGGATAGGAAATAGAAGTAGCAAGTAAGCAAAAAATAGAAAAAAATAGTAAGCAAACATAAGTAAAGAGTAAGTGACCTATATGTTCTTCCCCTAAGTCAAAAATCCAAGGGCCCGGATACCTCTCCTCCTCAGGTAGGGAAAGGTGTTACCTATTCCTGGCAATGCCATGACCCAGTAATCTTTATGAAAATCATGGATATTTACTACTAAAACCCTATCGGCTCTCCTCGTCTTCAAATAAAAAATGTCATTATTGGTGCATGACCAAACGTAATAATAGTAGAGCTCAGCTAGACCTAAATTTGTCCCATATAGCATGTTTATTTTGTGAACCCCGTTTACAATCTTTCAGACATTTGGGGCTTACTAGGCAGGGACAAGATTAAAATATTTGAAGAACCTAAAAAAAAGAGGGTTTGGAGGAAATGTCAAACCACCCTGTGTAACTAAGAGGGTATGAATCAAGTTCCCCCTTCGATGTCATAGACATCTTTAGGAAGATGGGCATAATAAATTTAAACCCAATCAGGAATATTATAAGCCTTCCTAAATTCTAATATAGGCTTGTTATCTAATATCACCTTGGATAATACAAAAGGAGAAAATTCATAGAAGCAGATGAAGAACAATCAGAGAAGTGAAAACAGAAAGGAGATAATAGGAACTTACAGGAATCAATGGAAGCTCTGATAATACAAGAAGCTGAAGTAGACACTGGAACCTTAGTAAATAAACAAACGTTTGAATGATTACAGTCTGAGGGTTATGTATCTCTATTTGAAGTTTGAGCTAATGATGGAAAACAAGAACTAAAGAGGATTCTGGTGCTTCAAATGCCTGCTCAGACCAACGTATTCTTACTTCTTCAGTAAAACTACAAGTTTTCTATGGTGTTTAACCTCAAAAAATCTTTCCCTCTTGAGTTTACCAGAATTGCAAAATTGCCACTCTAATTTTAAAAACAAAGTTTTAGGCCATGGGCCTTAGACAAAATTAAAATATATTAGCCCAAATATTCAGCCCCAAAATTATAGGGGAAATTATGGGGATCCATTTCTTTTAGCCCTAGATAGTATCTGACCAACCCATCATGGAAAATGGATTGCCCAACCCAAATTAGTTATTCATTAAGACTCATGTATTCAACATGCACTTAAATACATAAGGATACACTCAAATTGGTTACCAACAATCTCGAAGGAGATATTCAGGGACACCATGAGTTATCCAGGTTCTTATTGGGTTAATTTTACAACTCAAATTCTTATTTTACACATTTATAAATTGCAAACCCCGGCCTAGTGAAATGGGATGTAACCTCAAGCATTGAGAGACACTAATAAGAACATAGTAACCTCTTTGTAGAAGTAGGCAAGTTGTCGAACCACATATATCATTGTTGTGTGTGTGATCTTTACTTTCTGCACTTATAATTGTTTTTGTGAATCTTTATTGTGATATTTATTTCACTCACTCCTTCTATTAATAATGTCAAATTAGACTTATCCCTCTATGTTGGGGGCAAAGTCAAAGAATTATGAAAGCAAGGGGTTAAGTCAAATTATGCATTAAAAATTATGGGTGAGTCAAAATGACCCTTTTCTATAATGTTCATTTCTTCCATTCATAAATAGTAACTGATATTTAAAATTGTAAAATTTATCTTTTACCATTCTCTATTTTCAAGGGGGAAAAGTTATACATAATTATGTCTGGGAAATTAAGTCCAAGCATTTAACATTATAATCTAGACTTTCAGGAGCTAGTAGTTCATGAAAAAAATGAATAAAATATTAAATCCAGATAAATAACTTGCTCCTGATATCATAAATGGATAAAAATTAAAATTAATTGTATAGGCTAACCACTATTAAATTATAATGGCCCGTATTTTTGAGCATTTTAAATTTCACATGTGTACGTAATTTAATTAAATTGAGAAATAAAGTGAATTAAATAAATATTAATTAGCGAATAAAAGGATTAATATTTATGTGAAATTATATTTACTTATGTGATAGGTAAATAAGAATATGTGAAATTACACTATGTCGTAAGTGACTAAAATCGACGAGTTTAACGCTACCTCATTCGGGGCGTGCAGATAGGGTCATGTTGGGAATGAGATGGAAAATTAAAGGTTACTCAGATAGTGATTTAGAGTTCACCAATGATCCGAAATGGGCCGAGATAGTCAAAATTATGTATCTGACGGTTATAATTGGGTCCTAAAGACTTTTTAGGCTAAGCGAGACTCGTAAAAGGGTATTCGGATCATTTTACACATTCGATCGGACTTGATTTATGGATTAATGATGTTTAATATTATATTTAGGGAACGTGAATCAAGTGGGAATCCATTCTTACATCCAATAAACCTAAGGTTTAAGAGAGTGGAGAAAATAGAAGGAAATACTAAGAGAAAATGGCGAGAAACAATCCCGGAAGGGAGTCGAGTCATTCCGAGCATACAATCCTTAACTTAACAAGAACCAAATGAGAAGAACTCATATTCTCTACAGTTAAGAAGACAGGTGTATATATTTCTTTAATTGTTTAGGTAGTTTCAATTATTCATATCTAAATTTGGTTTAGGAACTTAAATGTTTTTGTGGGATTAACATGTAAAAGGGGAATTTTATAAATAAATTCGTTGAGAAAGAATTTGAACATAGTTACATGTTAAATATAATATGATTGATGATGTAAAGATACAATCTTGGATGATTAAAATGATAGTTTATGAAATCTTGAATTACGAATTATGTTGGGGACTCGTATGGTTGAAAGGAAGATGATGAAACTCGTCAAAAAAATTGGTTTGCTGCCCAAGTGATCCAAACCGATTCGCTTGATAGGGAGCGAATCAATTCGCCCACCAAACTATTTTGGACAATCAGATGAACCTCTCACTTAGCTATCAATTATTCTATATCAGTATAATTCTCAACTATAATCTTATCATTTAACAATTCACGTATATGTACACTAGTTATAATTTTAATGTTCACACATTCATTTTATTCACACATATATATATAACACTTTTTTATATGTATATACATGGCATGCCTGAGTTGTCCTCTTGGATGTATTCCCTAGTATGCTATCAGGATCTAGGTACATTACATACCACTCCTAGGCCATTGAGTAAGAATCTCACCACTAATCCTAAATAGTAAACACATAAACTAGAGGCAGTTATGGGCATACATCTGTAGGTCATAACCATACCACATTACCCCACAAAACTCTAAACTCACATACGGTGGTCATGCGACAGTCCCATGACCCGGGGGAATGACCTAACACCTTTTTATCATTCTAGGGTGGACCTCCCACTATGTGTAATATCTAATGATAGAGCCCTATGATTAGGACTGTTGCATTCATATATATGCATTTACGTTCTTTTGCTATTGTGATATATCTTACTTGTGATATCATAAAAAATCATTTTGGTTTCATATGCCAAACAAGAGAGGATAACCATCTAGGTCCACCAGGAGAGACAATGAAGGAGAGACTCAATCGGAGATGTAAGCGCCACAAGGGATGGTGAGAGCTGCCGAGGTGGCCACTATAGTTTCACGGGTGGTTGATGCCACCATGACCACCATAACACAACAGTTCCCTAGACCCATCCATAGAAGTCAATGGCACCAGTCGTTCAGGACCACCCATGTGACAACCCGCTATCCGGAATAAAGGGTGGCCAGCCCTATACCCCGATAAAATAGGAAGTCATTGATAAATATCATTCTCAACATCACTACAATGCAAAGTATAAGGAATAACCACTCTATATTCCAGAAAACGGGTTATCAAAAACTTTGATTTGAAATTAAAACGAGAACATTTTCAACAACCCATAATAGAAATAGAGGGTGGAAACCCCCACAAGCGTATATAAGAAACCCAAAAATACAAAAGGACCGAATGAAACATCGGTCAATAGTAACCATCCAACATACAAATAGTACCAAGTGTTACATAATAGATCCATTATACAATTACAACGGTTTGGGCAACAAGCCCGAATAACTGAACATAACTAGAAACATAAATGGAGGCGTCTACACAAAACTCCCGTGAAACCCGCACAATGTCACGGCTCCTCAAAACATAAGGAAGGAAGGGTCATTACTGGCGACCGTGCGGCGGAACACCTGAACGGATTATATATATATATATATATAGCAAGAAAGGAAAACCGGTCAGGGTCGGGCATATGTGATCAATAGATAAATGACAGGTATGACAATGATGCACAATAATCAGGAATGATAGTCTAGCATGGTAACATCATATAGGGAACTAAAACTGATAAAGGACTATATAGAGTGAAGTCCATGTTAAAACAGAATTAAAAGTACTTATGAGCCTTTAACATCATTCATCATATTTCAATTTCAATCTTCTTTTCCATTCCTTATCAGGAATATAATTATCATCAGGTGCTCTATATGGCACTAATCTCAATAGCATGCTCTTTGTGGCATAAATTTGCTCTTTATGGCATTCATGTTCCATCGAGTCCAACTCGATAATAGAATAGTCATAAATATAAATATAACGATTCTAAGACCGCCCGTCCGGGTTTCCCCACTGTGCGCGTCCCTAAATAACCATCATCTTCCAGGGCCTAACATAAGACAACCTGGGATCCTATCGAAAACGTCGGGAAGCGGCCATATGCCTGTGGGGTAGTCAAGACCACACCCAGAATCTCCTACCCATCGCAGAAAAATAAAACAAGCGCTCATATGGCCTAGGACTATATCCACCCTGCATTCATTAGCCAGGGGGCCTCACCTCTCGCACGGACTTCCCTTAAGATGGTATTTAGAGAGGTGTGTAACATCCATTTTTATTAATTCCCATTACATGATTTAGTAAATTATCATTTACCTTATCAACTTTCCAATATAAATAAGTGTATAAGCTAAATCGGGACCATACATGATATGTACCGACATAACTTCCTCGATAAGAAATTTAGACTCCAAAGTTATTTCCAAAGCCTCCTTTAGGCTTTTGTATAAACCCTCAAGTCAAATCTAACTCGAGTTGAATTCTAAAGTCTCCAATTTGACCTTAATATATTCTAGACCCTTATAAAACTACACGACGAAAGTAATGCCTAAACATCACTTTAAATTCCCCCTTAAACGAACCCTAGATGAACCCTTTCGAGTCTAGGATGTCGACCCAACTCAACTAATACTCTAAACCCTATGTTTACTTCATTTAAGAAGGTCCCTAATCATTAAACCTAAAGAAAAGGGGTTAAAATAAAAAAGAAAAATTTCAAAATGTGCAGGGCTACCGAATCGATTCGCCCCCTTGGCCGAATCGATTCGGCCAGAAAATTTGAGTTTCTGAAATGTAGCCGAATCGATTCGGATGGTAACCGAATCGATTCGGTCAGAAGGTTTGGGTTTCTGCATAACTCCGAATCGATTCAGATCAATTCCGAATCGATTCGGTTCACAAGACCTAGGCACTGGACCTAACCGAATCGATTCGCCCAGGGGGTCGAATCGATTCGGGCCTGCGATTTTGCCAAGAATTGGCTATGGAGTCTTGGACTCCATTTTCTACCCCAACTCAAATCTCTTCAAACCAAACTTATATACCAACCCTAAAATAACATCAATGATACTATTGATCATCTAAAACCTCATGAATCATCTTTGAGTGGATCAAAACCCAAAAATACATAAGAAAACCCTAAGTTTGCTAAACTAAAATCAATACACCATTACCACAACAAATCATTTATCTCAAGACACAAATAGCAAGTAAAAACTTGCCTTGATTCAGCAACTTTGCAGAATTCTTGGTGTAATAGCAAGAGCCTCTCTCAATCTCCAAAGCTTTCTCTCTACTCTTCTCTTTCTCTCTTTTGTTTAGGAAGGGATTTAGGGGAAATTAGAAGACTTACTAGGCTTAAGTCATGGATTAAGGCAAATGTCCCACTTAATTAACTAATAGTGCGATAAAATAATACGCAACTACATAATTAAGGCACAACCAGTCAAAAATGCCCAAAACTACGAAATACAATATGGTACATTATTTGACTATTTCGCACGTTCCGGAATCAACTGCAACCTCCAAATTATCATTTGGACATTTTAAAATTCAATTTAGGTTCCGGTCTCATAATTAAGTAAAATATCATTTTATATTCAGATGATATTAATAGGCATGACATAGCAATATTTACCCATAGATATGATATGTATGCAAACTCACAATAAATATCAACTTTCTACATTGAATTATCATTCAAATCATAACCCAACACTTGGCTCCAATTACTATACTAAGTAATTACTATAAAATACGGTCTCATAAGCGAGGGTTATTACAACCCAGTGTCGTTGGTGTGGGAGAGAGTTCAAGAATCCTTTCAGAATGTCTATCCGCAAAATTTTTAGGTTAATGTAGATGTTATTGCTTCCAGTCAGTGGAAGAAGGATACACAGCGACATCTCTGTATGGTTAAGTGTGGTGACATTCAAAAGCAGATATTAGTTACTTTCAAATTAGTGGGAACAACATTACAATGGTAAGAGTCAATAACCACATTTGAAGAGAGGGATACTATGACGATCGGAGAGTTTTAGATGTGGTACAATCGTAAGTTCTTTCCATCCTCTATTCAGACATAGATGCGAAGAAAGTTTATGTACTTAGCAGAGGAGGTACAAATAGTGGCCGAGTATCAGGAGTATTTCACCTATTTGGAGAACTTTATGCATGACGAGGTGAATAAAAAAGAGAAAAATATGTTGAAGTTCACTATTGGACTGACTTGGAGGATCCGACAAAACATCTTGTGTAATCCGACATTGAAGACTTATATTAAGGTCATCAATGCCACACTTCTTCACTGCTAGAATTGTCGCTTCCATATAAAAGGAGGCTCGATAATTGGGGGTTTATCCAGCAGGGCAAGACTGGAGGTAAAAGTACTAGGGTCACCGCGACAGCAATAGGGTAGACAGCATGAGCGGGATACCTAGTAGAGGGATCCATCTATGAGACTCAAATCAGGGTGATTTTGACCATGTGATGGGGGATTCAGATAGGGCCATCAAGGCTAGCAACAACATGTTCCTCAAGGCCATCAGGGATAAGGAAATAATAAGGGTGGCCATCAGAGTCGAGTCCACCAGGGCCAGAGAATAAGGCAGCCCCAACATGGCTAGCAGGGCCAGAGGCAAGGGGATTTCAAAGTCAAATGCTTTATTTCTGGGGAGTAAGACACGTGCGGTGCACTTGACCACAGTGAGCCAGAGGTTAGCAACAAGGTACCCACAGGAACCATAGGTTCCGTTACTACTGCAGCACCACTAGCTCCAACGGTCCTACTTTAGCGGGGATAGTTAGAGTATGGATGTGTCTATAACGTTCAAAATGTAATGATTCCACTAATGCCTCAAGCGTCACCAGTTGTAAGGAGTACACTTCCTATCCATGAGTATATGGGTCAAGTTTTATTTGTCACTAGGGCATCACATTCATTTATTTCCACTAGATTTGCATAAGCGACCGATTTATTAGAGACAGTCGATAGTATTATTATATGTGTCGATTCATCATTGGGTAGCGGGGCCCTTATCCATTCTTTTATATAGGACTGGGTAGAGATGTAGGGATATTATGCTTGACCGTTGAGTTACTCTTATTGGATATAGTTAGGTTTGATGTCATTCTTAGCATCGACTGGTTGGCATATTATAGAGTGATGGTGGATTATTTCAATAGGACTATCGTGTTCGCTATTCTAGGGCATAATATGTCTTTTTGGCGATGCCTCTATTCGAGGGAGGGTCGAGCATGCACCTTTATTATATCGAGGAGGAGACCTCGCAGGGTATGGTTGTCTCAATAGATTCGATCCCAATGGTTAGGGAGTTTTTTGAGGTTTACCACAGAGCCGAGTGATTAGATTTTTTTAGTAATTTACCATCAGGGACTAAGATAATAACATGTGCTCCCTATCGCATGGCTCCCTTGGAGATGCGAGAGTTGAGGGACCAAATTCAATATCTCTTAAGATTGGGCTTTATCCACTGAATTACATCGTCGTGGGTGCCCCAAAACTATTTGCAAAGAAAAAGGATGGATCTTTGGGGTTATGAGTTGACTTCAAAGAGTTGAACAAGATCACGATCCGGAATAAATACCCGTTGCCTTGTATTGATTATCTTTCGACCAATTGAGAGTAACATCTTACTTTTCGAAGATAAATTTGAGATCTGGGTACCATGCGCAACGTATCAAGGAATAAGATGTCCTTAAGATCACATTCCTGATGCGATATGGTTGTATGAGTTCGGGGTTACGCAATTTGGGCTAATAAAGGTGCCAGTTGTATTCATGGATCTTATGAATAGGGTGTTCATAGGTTTTTTAGACCATTTCATTATTGTTTCCATAGACGAAATTCTAGCTTATTCTTAGACTGAGGCCGAACATGCAGAGCACTTACATATGGTTCTTAAAACTTTGTAGGACCATCAGTTGTATGCAAAGTTCAAACAATGTGGGTTCTAATTGCGAGAGGTGTAGCTCTTGGGTCATATTGTGTTAGATATGAGAATTTCAGTGGACCCGAGTAAGGTAGTAGCGGTGAAGGAGTGGGTTCAACCCACGACACTAATGAAGATTCACAGATTTTTGGAATTTATCGGATAATATCATCATTTTAGTAAGGGGTTTTCAAAGATTGCATTTTCGTTGATGAATCTGACTCGCAACGGGGTGTCATTTGTTTGGGATGATCAGTGCCAGATATCCTTTGATGAATTAAAAGACAAATAAACTTAGCCACTGCCTATGATAGGAGTGGAGTACTTTATTTTGATGCATGCATCCTCAGAGGGACTTGGGGGTGTAATAGAGCAGGAGGATTAGTATATAGATCATGCTTCTCGTAAACTTAAGCCCCAAAAGAGGAATTATACCACACACGATCTAGATCTTGCAGCGGTAGTTTTTCCTTGAGGATATGGTGATACTATCTTCTAGGGAAGAAATTTGATCTATTCATGAATCACAAGTATCTACAGTATCTGTTCACATAGAGGGATCTTAATACTAGGCAACATAGGTGGCTCAAGTTCGTTAAAGACTATCAGTTTGACATCTAGTACCACTCGGGGAAGGTTAATGTGGTAGAAGATGCGTTAAGCCAATGGCCTACGAGGAGTTAGCAGAGGTCTGGAAAGAGAAGTGGAGTGAACTTCATAGGATGATGCTATGGCCATGGATTGCATGACGGTTTTAACTATCACACCTGATATCATCATGAGGGTTATGAAGGTGCAATCATGGGATCATTCTTTCTAGGACAAGGTGCGTATGTTACTAGCAAAGGGAGCAGAGTCTTACTCGATCAGTTTAGGGAGAAATTTATGCTTCAATGTGAGACTTCTATTCCCATAGGATGGGCACCTACGACATGCAGTTATAACAGAGTATCATTGGTGACGATTATTAGTACATCTTGGAAGGAACAAGATGTACCAAGACATTAGGAGACAATATTAATGGGCTGAGATATAACGGGACATTACTGAGTTTGTTTCGAAGTGCACCACATGCTAGTTAATGAAGGTAGATTATCAGAGGGCCATTGGGATTAAGAAACCACTAGAGATTCCAGTTTTAAAATGGTAGAGCATTTATATGGACGTGAATATGGGGTACCGACATCACATAGGGGTCAAGATTCCATATAGGTTATTGTGGATCACCTAACCAAGGTGGCTCACTTATTTCCAATTCGAACATATTATACGACGGGATAATAGGCCCAATTATTTATAGATAAGATATTAAGGTTTCATGGGGTGGCGATTAATAGTGTGTTCGACCACGATAAGATATTTGTGTCCCTTTTTTGGGAGGGTTTCTAAGAGGCTATGGGGACTGAGTTACGGTTGAGCATAGCTTACCATCGGCAGACAGATGGACAAACTGAGAGGGTTAATCATATGCTGGAGGATATATTGAGGATGTGCATATTGGATTTTAGGGGAGATTGGGATCAAAAGATTCCACTCGTAGAGTTAGCCTATAATAACTCATACCGTTTCATAATAGGCATTCCCCCTTTTGAGTCATTGTATGGCAGACCTTGCCATTCGCTCGCTTGTTTGTTAGAGATGGGGGACAATACGCTTCTTGGGTTGGGGATGATTTAGGACACTTATGTGAAGATCGAGATAATTCAAGGTCATATATAAATAGCTTAGGTTAGGTAGAAGAGTTACGCAGATGAAGATAGGAGACACGCGGAGCTTGAGGTAGGTGACCAGGTATTATTGTGCGTGTTAAGTATGAATGAATTTATGCGGTTTAGGAAAAAGGGAAAAATGGCAACAATATATGTGGGGCCTTTTCCAATTATTAAGAGGATAGGTACAGTTGCTTATGGGATCTCTTTGCCAGAGAACTTAATAAGGATTCACGACGTATTTCATGTGTCGTCACTGAAAAAGTACCAGATGATTGAGATGGCATATTGGAACATTCCACTAGAGGAGATTGATTTACATCCAAACCTCTCATATGAGGAGATATTGTTTGGTATCCTTCGTCGCAGCGAACGCAATCTTTGGTCAAAGGTAGTGCCATTGGTTCGTGTTCAGTGTGGGGAATCATAATATCGATGAGCCACGTGGTGTACGTAATTTAATTAGATTGAGAAATAAAATGAATTAAAAAAATATTAATGAAAGAATAAAAGTATTAATATTTATGTGAAATTATATTTACTTGTGTGATAAGTAAATGAAAATATTTTAAATTGCATTACATCATCAGTGAATAAAATCGATGAGCTGAACGGTATCTCATTCGGGATGCGCATATAGGGTCGTATTGGGAATGAGATGAAAAATCAATGTGGGATAACTCGTATGGTGATTACAAGTGAACCAATGATACGTAATGTGTCAATATAGTCAGAATTAGGTAGTCGAGGGTTGTAAATTGGTTTGGAAACTTTTTAGGCTAAACGAGATGCGTAAAAGACTATTCAGATCATTTTAAACAATGGGCCAGACATAATTACGGAATTAATGATGTTTAGGGTTATATTTAGGGAAGGTGGATGGGAGGGGAGACATTCCACCATCCAATAAACCTAGGGTTTGAGAGAGGAGAGAAAAGATAAGGAAAAACCAAGAGAAAGTGGAGAAAAAAATCCGAAAAAGGAATCGAGTCATTCTGGGCATAGGATCCTTACATAAAGAAGAACCAAACGAGAAGAACTCAAAATATCTATTATTAAAAAGGCAAGTATCTATCTTGATCTAAATGTTTACGTAGTTTTAATCATTTATATCTAAATTTTGTGTAGGAACACAAATTTTTCGGTGGGATTAACATGTAAAACTAAAATTTTGTGAATGAATTCATTGAGAAAGAATTTGAATGTAGTTACATGCTAAATCTGATATGATTGATAATGTAAAGATAAAATCTTGTATGATTAAATTAATATTTTATGAAATCTTGAATTAGGGTTGAGATATTAAATAATTCTTGATGAACAATTAATAATATCACACATCTAAATATTTTTGGGTTGTTTTGGACGTAAATGTATGTGTAATTACATCTAGGATTGATAGAAAATTCATGTTTTGGGTTTGAATGATATTGGGGACTCATATGGTTGAAGGGAAGATGATGAAACTCATCAAAAAAATTGGTGTGTTGCCCAAGTGAGGAGAACCAGTTTGCTAGGTAGGGAGAGAAGCAGTTTACCCACTGAACCGATTCGAATAGTCACGCGAATGGTTCTCCTAGACTCGGTGCCTCCCCTCGTGTTGTGTGGTTTTTCGTGGATCGTTAAGGGTTTGGGTTGGTTTACAGAGGCTGATAATTGATATATGACTCCTGGGAATAGATAGGAGAGATTAGAAACTACCTCGGGATAGATGATCACTAAATCTGGGTAAGAAATCATGGGTGTAATAGGGTGAATAACACTCAAATTATTATTATAAACCCAGATTAGTATCTGGGGAATAGTAAGCCTAAGAGCTAGACTAGGATAGCATGGTGGGATAATTTGTGAAATTATAGAATTTAAATAAGTATGTGAATACTTGATAAATCAGGAGTCGGGGTAAACTCGAAAATTGTGGGCTAATGCTATGAGATGTATATGCACGATTAGTCGGTTATATATATATATATATATATATGTGTGTGTGTGTGTGTGTGTGTGTGTGATTTATATATATGAACATACCTAGTCTAGAGATGCTATTGTTAGAGGTTGCTCATAGTGGGCATTAGACCCTGGCGTGACCAGCAGGTGTTGGGTCATTTTCCCAGGTCATAGGACTATTGGATGACCAATGCATAACACCCGTATTTTTTATCATTTAGAATTCAATTTATTCGGGTAATTTTTTTAATTACGCGTGTACAGTAATTTAATTATAATAAAACATTGTGTGATTATTAATTATTGATAGGGAGAGGTTATGATTAACAGTTATGTCATACATTTACTAAGTGTGTTTGGAATAACAAGTGATAATTATTATACATCGTGAGTATTAATGGTGAGATTAAGTCATATCTCAATCGGGGGACGTGTGTAGGTTATATTAAGATCAAGATAGGAAATTTATGTAGAGTGACTCGAATTGAGATTTCGAGGTAATGGTTGATTCCGAATGAGATGAAATAGGCGAAATAGAATACCCGAGTGTATTATTTGGGTTCCAGGAGAGTTTTAGACTATATCGGGCTCTTACGGGGTTATATGTGTCAAATTGGCTTGGCCCATTAGGCTAACTTCAGGATTAGAGAAATTATAACCTAATATTATAGGTGTTGACAGCCATTTATCATTAGAGTAAAACCCTAAGAGAGAAAGTAAAAGAGGCAAAGTCCAGGCAAAAGATAGAAAGGCCAAATTGGGAGAGAATTCAAGGGGGATTCCAGCATTCAACCGTATATTTGTCGTCTACAATTGATTTTTTGACTCTTTGAACCATTTAAGGAAACTAATTAACTCGCATTAATCGCATATGTAAGAATTTTCAATTCATATCAAAGTAGGTGTAGACCAAAATGATTTTTAGGAGGGAATCTCAATTGTAAAAAGGGTTTTGGGCGCATTAATCCCTTAAATTGAAATAGAATGAGGAAAATAAAGAAATTGAATCATGAATAGAGATGTAGACAATTTAATCTTTATAGGAAATCATATTCATATTAATATGTAGAGATTTAATATGATTTTTAAGAGTTTTGAAACATAAATTAGGATTGTGAATTAATATTCTTCCTATGAACTCATTTGGTGAATTAAAGTGAGAATAATTGATGATTTATTAATATTGAATTATGGGGTGATGTTAAGATTAGTTTAGAAACCATTCCCAGAACATATGTATATGTTAATGGAGGATAGCGATCATATGAATGGGTTTGGGGTATTAATTTGGAAAGAAACCCGTAGGTTCACTGGTAAGTACATCGAACCCATTCAAGGGTACATGCGAACCGGTTCGGATATATGGGAAACCCTGATTGGGCCATTTTTGTGCATGACATTAATTCTTGGGATTTAATTAGAGATTATAATTCCGTAAAAGGGGAGAAATAATTATTTGGGTAACGCAACGTAGTTATATTATCTAAGATGAGACAAAAATTAAAGTTGGGTTTATTAATTAATTAGAAAATTAATTGGCGAGTGTTTTTATTTAACGGATTAAGTGAGATAAATTCGAGAATATTTTATATATGGGCTATTGGGAAGTCCGAGCATATTAGCGAGGAGAAGCAACAATAAATGTCTTTTTCAACATATGGTTATGCTACTATAAATGTCTTTTTCAAGCCCATTCTGAAAAAAATGTATCGGGGAATCCTTGTTTAGATTTAACGCATTGTATACATTAACAATCACAATTCCCTTTGTTTTGTTAAAAAAAAAAACTCGAACAACCACCACACTAATAGTCCTATAAAATTTTAGCTAACTGAAAGAGATGCTCGAAGTAAGGGAAAAGTCAAATTTTAGCTAATGTAAAATAGTTTTAAAAGGAAGTAATAATATTCAAATTAATATATATATATATATACGCACACACACATATACACAGAGAGAGGATGCATTCATTGAGAACAAAACAAACCCAAACAAACATTCAAATTTTTTTTTAAGAAATAAAAAAGAATTCAGCATGCATTACATCACAATCAGTTATTAAAGTGAGAGACTTACACACTAGGGATACGCTTGACAATACCATAAAATGATTCAATCACTCCAGCTGATCCTCCTCAAACCTAAACATGGATAATCGATATTGGTTAATTAATGTTTACTCCAATATATTTTGAAAAAAAAACTTATAGTCCCTAAAACAAATGTTCCATCTAATTAGAACCTACTGCTGAAACAAATGCTTCTGATCCTGCTTCTTTGGCACAACAGATGATTTCCATGTGGTAGCTCGAGCTCATTCAAGGCTTTCTAACTTGACAAAAAAGTGGTCATAACTACAACAAAAGATGGTGGTTCATTAATGGTACATAATTGAATTGAATCTATTTTTGTACTTTTTTATTGATATATTCCTATATTACGTTCATAGAAAGTTGGTATTGTAGCTCAAAATTTCTTGTAACTTTTTTAGTTACATGTTAAATATACATCCTTGCCCAACCATACTGCCAAAAAAGTTAATACCTGGCCAGTATAGCTTTATGTTCTCCAAATTCAGCGGAGAGAAGGCTGACTTGAGTGAGATGTAAATATCAGATTTGGATGATTGCTTGTTCAGTTTAATCGAAATCGAAGAAATGAATTTGGGGTTTCATTATAATCTTTTGATATAATTATGTCAAAATGAGGTATTGAATTTGTAAAATCTGAAATAACTTTGCTACCTTTGTAAAATCTGAAATCCCCGGAATCTCAAAAAATCTAATCTGATTTGCATAGTTGAAATGAAAATCGTCGTTCAAGCCCGAACCTATGAAATTACAACCTGTAAAATGAAATAAAAATAAAGAAATGCAAGTAATAAGAATATTCATCTAAATGAGATGGTTCAACTTTGGGTAAGCTCTATAAGAATATTAATCAGTAACATCTCAAAGCACCTTTGATTCTCCAACTACAATGTCATAGATCCTACCCCTATCAGCTACACTGTTATTGATGCGCACCAAGAAATTAAGACAATAAATACAACAAAATTTAACAAATAGAAGAAACAAAAGAAATTTGAAAAATTAAATTCCTTCTTATAGCCAAAAAGAGACCATGTTTGTATTAGAATAAGAATGAATCAGCAATTGACTGAAATTACTACGAAAAATGGTAAGGCATACCGGAATCCAATTAAACAAAATTAAACCAAAAATAAAAAGTTGAAGCCCCATCAATAGCAGGGGTTTGAAAATGGCAATGTCAAACGATCTTGAAGAAGTGTTGAAACCCTTTCACCAAAGAACTTCCGAGGTAGATGATTGATTAGCCAGACTTGAAGTTGCCTTTTCTAGTAAGAAATATTCTGGAAATGATGAACTAATGAAGAAGGTTAGTGAACTCGACTCAAAGATAGAAAGTGCAAAAGTTATCAAGTTTTAGAAAGAGAAAAGTCTCTTAAAGAAATGTAGCAGCTTAGTGAAGAAAACATAAAGCTCCAATATCGTTTAACCCACCTCGTTCGAGTGTTAAAAGAGGTTGATAGAATGTTAGCATCCAAGTGTTGTTGGATGAATTTCCAATGGATCTCCCTGCTTCATGAAGTTATTAATAGAGTTTCAATACACTTTAGAATTACTGAATTAATTTACGATGAATGTGAAATAGGAATTTTCATATTCACATGAAAAAAACTATGGATTCAGGAATTGAATGCTCTGTAAAAATCTATGTACTAACATTCTATTTAGGGCACATGAAAAAACTATTCACATACCATGTGGACATAATTTTATGAACTTATGTGTTCTAGATGCGATGGATTATAAAAAATGTCAATCCTAATATCCATAAACAATTATAGAAACTTTTGAGTTAATGAGCATATCATTTTGTCAAGTTCATGTTGTCTCCAAACTATTTTTCAGCTCAAAGAGTGAGCAGTAGAATTCGGTCACACCACTTCCAATTACAAAAATAACTCCCAAACCCAATCGCCCCCTCCAAACCCAGTTCGTAACCACATTGTTACTTCCCCTAATATTCTCACACCGAGATAAGCCCAACAAAAAAACCACTTACTCGTATACCTGATACTTTCCCCCTCACCATACCCTATTCCCCCTTTTTATTCCATCCCATGCATCATTCTTAATATCACTAAACCATTGAAATCATTCCTTAACATGAAAAAAGAAATGGAGCTTAACATGAACCATTGTATAAATAAAAAAAAATCATACCTTAACATGAAAACTCAAACTCGCTCCAGATATCTCGGGTGTTTATTGGAAATGAGCACAATATGAAACACCCTATACAAAAATGAGTGAGTAAAAAAAACACCTTTTTATAAAAATGAACCAAAACAAACAGACCCCAAATAGAACAATATACTAAATCTTCAAAAACAATAAGTCAACTAATGAACAATATACCCCAAACAGATCCCTCATTTTTTTGGAGCATCACAATTATATATCAAAATTTGAGGATCAAATAAACCAAAGTGGAAGCCCCACCACCAATTGACCCTGGCAGGGAGTATTTTGTGGCAGGGAGCCTTTCCGGTGAACCATACTTTTTTGGCGCACAATTTTATTTTGGAACCATATGTAAATTCTACATCGGGGTTTGATATCCACACTTACAACTTTTACAAACCAAATCTATATATATATTGAGTGAAACACAAAACCTTTTAAGCAATGAGGAGTTTTCGATGGCTAGAGATAGAAACCCATTTTTGAACCATCCTTTTTTCTTCCCCATAAGATCGTCCATGGATCTACACACAAAGACAAAGAGAGATAATGGATTTCATTAATGAGATAGAAAACTATAAATGAACCCATCGTCGATTTTTCTATCTTCAAAACAGAGTTCTACATTATTGCAAGATAACTATTTTTTGTAAAACGAAAGAAATAGGTCATGAGAGAGAGTTAGAAAGGTGTTCCTTAAATGAGTTCGTTTTGAGATATAGGATGAGGAAATGGTTGTGGAAGAAGGAACGGATGATAGATGAGAGTCTCGAGGGATTGGTTCAAATTTTGAGAAATGGGATCTGAGGGTATGGGTTTGAAATCGTGGGGGCAAACTTGAGGCACCAAATGAGGAAAAGGGTCAAATACTATTTTGTCCTTGTTTTTTAATTTTAAAGAGAAGGGGGGGGGGAAATTAGAGTGCCTTAAAAGAGGGGAATTCAAAATTTTCAAGGGCAAAAGAGATAGTGTAGGAAAAAACTCATCCGATTAAAATCATAGTTTGAACTTGTGACATACATAAGTTTTATACTTTATTATATATATATATAAACTGGAGTGGAAGTTATATGATTAATTAATTCTAAATTGATTAGTTAAGCTAATGAGTAAAATAGATTACGAATCAATTATAGAAAGTACTCGGGTTAGAGTAGTGTGATAGAAATAATTTCAAAGGGACTAGTTAGATGGGGTAGCATAACTAGGCGGGTTAAGAAGTAAGCACTAGGTGTGTACAATATTGAGAGGCGAGGAGTATCTCATGAAAGTGCGACACCATCTAAAATATTAAAAGTGTTCGTGCATATTTAATTATTGCATTTTAATTACTTGTAGATGTTTTTCAAAAGTTTTGGGCTCTGGCCAGTGTTAAAAATATTTTTCAAAACCTTTTAGGTGTCCAGCCATAGGGATGCAAGGCATGTTGATTTATTCTAGGGATGTGTAGCTGCAGCACTTGTGGAGGCATGCAAGACTTGAGTAGTCACTTAAGTTATTTCATTCCTAGTCCAGAATTCATATTCATCCATTTTAGTGGGGCGTGTTACCCGTTCAGTTCAAACTTTAGTTGGATTTATTCTTTTCAAATTCAGACCTTGTATGTAGATTTATTTCATTTCAGTTGGATTTATGACTTGGATGTTGGATTTGGAGCTGATGATTTATTCAACATTTATTTATTTATTTATTTAATCCTGTGATGTTCAAGACTTCAGTTATTGTGTGAATGATTTGTATTATTTAGTTTCGCTAATTTTTATGAGTGTTGTTGTGTAATAAAAAGATAAAATGTAGCACTGAGTAATTTAAAAGTTTTCAACAGTGATGCTAAGATTGAGCCAAATGAGATTCCTATTTATTTTGGTAAATGAGTGATCATCCGTGATTAAAATAAGAGTGATGTCATAGATGGTATCAGAGCATCAGGTTTTAGTGTCCATAGGATTTGTGCGGATTACTATGATTTCAGTGTAGCGTCCTTTAATATAGAGCCTTATTGTTGGGACTGTTGCATTTGTATTAACATATTTGAGATTATGTTCTTCTATTACTATTTTTCTATTGACTGTGAACTCATACAATTCGACATGGTTTCAGATGGCACCCAAGATTGAAAGACTGACTAGTGAAGCGACGAAAGTTAATGAGAGGGAGTCTCAGCAGGGGCCACAACCACCACAAGGGATGGTGGCGGCTGCAGAGGTGACCACTAGTGTGGCACAGACAGTTAATGTTGCTATGACTCATATGGCTCTTCATTCTCCTCAAGACCAGCCACAGCAGCCAGGGGTACTGGTTGCCCAGGCCCATCTGGGGCCATCTTGGTAAGTGAAATTCTTATGTTCATGCCATTTGTGGAGTACAGTTGTGAGCAATGATTTTTCGTTAGGACATCCCCTATAATTATGACTTGTGAAATTATCCCTTGTAACGCTTCGCTATGTTCAAACAAAGAAAAAAAATTCCCCGATGTAGCCTGGTCATAATTTAAACAACGTTTGGACTTGTGGCAAGGGGACATCGTAGATTTTAGAACCGTTAGGATATCTTCTTCGTTGGGAGTTGATTGGATATGCTTGACAAAAATTCTGGCGCCAAAACTCAAACTTGCTTAAGAAGGCAACCCTTTTCATTCCCTAGGCGTCACTTCGTAAATGACGTGGCACTGTCTTTTTAGCCGTCAAAACACTTCCCGAAGTGCCACGTGTTCATTTGAAATGATTATTGGTGGCCTTGCACGTATGGCAGTGGGAAACTCAATAGACAGGTTTAAAAGGTGTCAAACGTCTCTTTTTTCAAAACCCTTCTCTTGCATTCGTCTTCTTCAAGCTCCCGTCTTCTTTAGAAAGAGAATTTTTTGCGAAAACTCAATTGTTGTCCAGCATTTTACTCAGTTTCTTCCTTCTCTCATCTTTTACACCACTGCATGTGGTTGTGCTCCTTCCTCTTTATTCTTATCCCTTCTTACCAAGCTATTTCATCCATCGCCACTCTACTATGACTTCTTCAAGTGCCTCAAAGGTTGCCACCACCACTTCTCAGCCAACCTCCTCTTCTGCCACCTTTGGCGCCGCTGCTATCCCTAGCACCATTGCCTTGAATGCTGCTCGTCAAGAGCAACTAAGCTTCTATCGCCAATCTCCCATCTTTGGCAACGATGATGAATTATCTGATGCATGTAAGACTTGCCATTTCTCAACCAAGTATGACCATTTACTTTTGGGTGATGAGGATGAGGATTCATCAAAGTGGGGCTATCTTCTCCTAGAGGGGACTATGCATTTTTAGTTGGACTGTGGTGACTTACCCTATTTCTCATATCGATTTCGAAGCACCTGGGGGGGTCGCCAACCTATTTCGCTGCCTGGCACATACATATGTAGAGCTCTCACGCTCCTGCTCTTACGAAGGTTGGTCTTCATTGAGCCTACTGGTTTGGGGAGTTCACATTTTCTAAGAATAATGTTGTGCTGCAAGCACTAGTTTCCAGATGGAACGTTACAACTCGCGATTCTTTGCTGCGTGGGGAGAGTTCACCATCACGTTAGAGGACATCTGCGAGATACTTGGGCTTGAGCCCACGGGTGAGTTTGCATACCATGATGAGGCCCTAGATACCGAAGAGGCTGCTCATCAGGTTGAGCTGGATCGAATCTGCCATAATTGCATTGGTTTTTCGAACAAAGACACATTTACCCCCCACGTCAGTTATTTTTTCGAAGTTCCAATCTCGAAGGATGCCACTGCTGCAACGAGCCAAGGTAGAGGTACATCTCTAGAACTACCAACGTACATTCTTGTGTTTTTTTCACGCTTCTTCCTGACTGGGAAACCCAATACCAGCCCCGGAGGGACCTCATAAATATTTCCATCCATTTGGCCAGGGGTTTCAACCTTTCACTAGCCGCCATTGCCTTGGGGTCCCTCTATACCTGTCTAAATCGAACTCATATCGACATGGCACGATCACTGGGTCATTATAACTTGGCCAATTTTGCCAACACCATTATCTTAACGGGCTTTCTTTACACCCGTTTTCCTGACATTGTCGCCAAGTCTATCTCTCTCCCCGTGAGCCAAGGTATTAAGCCCCCACGCCTATTATGTTTCCATAAAATATAGAGTTGAAAGGATATAATGGGAGTTTTTGATCATTTTCACTCCTTTATAATTAGGTCGTACAACGAATCTACTTTTGCCCATACTTGGGATTTTTTTCCTTCTACAGCTTCAACGGTTAAATTCATCCCAGTTGTAGAAGATCCTTTGCAGGTCGTGGTTCTTGTGTTTACCCCTGGGTTTCTTCCTTCCTATACTGAATGGGGATACACCTCGGAACCTTACAACCCTGATAGGTGTAGCATGAAGTTTGGGTTTGATCAGGTGGCCCCTCGACCTATGTTTTAACAAAACCACACAAGGGCCACTTTCGCTGAAGCCTACACCTTTTACCATGCCGCAGCGGTGCTTGGTGTGACCTCTACCATCGATCGGCGAGTCACCCTTTCCAGTGACACTAGGAAGGCGAACATATCCACCTCCTATTCCACCAAGTTCCATTTGGTGCAACTGACCAGGATTCGTGAGTATGTCAAGAGTCCCCCCCCCCCCCCCCCCAAATATCCCCCGGTCCTTTCTTTCTCTGCCTCTAAACTGGGTCTCAAGGGGAAATTCGTTCTTGGAGTTGAGTTTACTTTGAGTAAAACCATTACAGAGCCTCCCCATGAGATGCCCCCTTATTTCTCGATGATCCCTACTGTTGATACCAAAATTAATATGCTGATGTGGACGAATAAGACGAAGACATGTGTCAATCTACGTGGCACAATAGCAGCGAGGAAGATCATTTCCCGACCAACCATGCTTCTTTCCGAGCAACGAGAATACACCGAGGAACTCTATCACACCGAGGAACTCTATCGCACCGAGGTACTCTAATGTTCCGAGGAACTTTAATGTTCCGAGGAACTCCTGATCAGCAAACAGCTATGGCGGTCCGAGCTGCATCTCGGTCGTATCATTAATTGCCAGATAATCAACAGCTCAGATATTCATTGAATGCTTATATTCTTGGCACGCACTCTGCATTAAATGTATTACCCTTTCATATGTATGTCATTTAATGTATCGAACCTTTCATGTACAGCCTCAAGGCTATAAATACCTTGTATCATCCTCATTCAAAGGGGACCGGAATTTCTTGAAAGAACTTGTAATCAAGAATTCCACAAACACTCAGCAATAACATAACAGTGGACGTAGGCTTTATTCCTAGCCGAACCACTTTAAAAATCTTTGTCTTATTTATTTATCTGTGATTGAATAATTAGAGCAATCTAGTTTTTTACATCAACAGATTGGCGCCGTCTGTGGGAATCGACTGTTATTATCGTTTCTCATAAAAATCATTTATCACCAATGGCAGATAATCCAGAATCCAGTAATAGAAATGTTGGAAATACTGGAAATCTTCCAAATCCATCTGCATCCCCAGATCTGGCTGGAATTATGACGAATCTGGCTCAAGGACAAACTGCCATGCAAGAATCTGTGAGGCAACTCATTCAAACTCTTCAAGGCGGTGCACCTACCTATTCAGGGTATAGGAGTGATCGTGGGCAATCACAATCCAGACGTACTGGATCATATCGCAATGGGGAGTCTACTGATTCTACGTATCAACCTGGGCGAACATCATCGATACGGGCTACGGATACAGATCAACGTGTCACACTCTCTCCGGAAAGAACCAGCGCTTTGGAAAGATTAAGCAGGGCGTCTCCTTTCAGTCGATTAGGACCAAGGAGAAACATGAGTCCACCTAGAGCTCCATCAAAGAGTTTTCGGCTACCACCAGGTTTAAGAGAAGGATCTGCACAATCTCGACCAGCCACTCGTCGAGATAAATCTCAGGAAGCTACGTCGGAGCGATCAGTTGCTCGGACTAGGCGGCCTGAGGAAGGAAATGAAGCGTGGAAAGGTTCTATTCAATGGTTGGAGGATAGATTGGGAGAAATGGCTAAAGCGAGGAACCCCTTACAGAGAACTTTTGTTCAAGGGACACCTTTTGTGCAAGCCATTGTAGATTTCCCTACACCATCGAAATTCAAAGCACCTGTAGTGACCCCTAAGTACGATGGAAAGACAGATCCTGTACTTCATATAGAACAATACCAAGCTGCTGCAGATATCTACGCTGTCCCCGACGAGATGAGGTGTAGAGCATTCTCGGGAACTCTTACCGGATCTGCACAGATATGGTACAATAATCTTCCTCGGGGTAAGATTTCAACTTTTGTTCAGTTAGCCGAGTTGTTTATTGGCAATTTTTGTTTTGGAGCAAAGCCGGTAAAGCGAGTAGCACACTTGCTAAGTGTTAGACAAAAATCAGGTGAAAGTACTAGAGATTACATAACTCGTTTCAATAATGAGAAGTTGGAAGTCATAGATTATGAAGAAAAGACATCAATCACTGCTCTGATGAGTGGTTTGCTGCCTAACAAGCTGTACTACACTTTGGCCAAAGATCCACCTAAAAATATGTCGGAGTTGATGGCAAAGGCGGCCAAAATCATGAATGCCGAGGAGGCTATGGCTGCGAAGAAGAATATGGATAAAGAAGTTAAAGTGGAGGTCGACAACTCTAAGAAGAAAGATCAGAAAGGTAATGGTGGTGACAAACATTCCAAGAATAACAGGATGAAGTTGGAAGCCCTAAAGAAGTATGATAATTATACTCCATTGAAAATGGGTATTAATCATGTTTTGGAAGAAATCAGGAATAACGAGGAAATCAAGTGGCCAGAGAAACTGAAGACAAATCCCGACCTGAGGAATAAGGCCAAATATTGCGAGTTTCACAAAGATCATGGCCATATGACCAAAAATTGTATAGCCCTTCAGAACGAGATTGAAACACTCATCCGAAGAGGAAAATTATCAAAGTATGTAGATCGCAGAGGCGAAAGGAAGAATGATGATAGAACTAGAGAGAGATCTAGATCTCCTCGTCGGGCAGAGGAGAAAAAGAGGAGGGACCATGAAGAGGATCCAGATGATGACCCCGATCTTCCCAAGAAGCCAAGGAAACCTGAACGAGAGGTATTTTCCATAAGTTTTGGGTCATTTGATTGTAATGTTATTACAGGAGGAGATGCAGGAGGAGGAGACCTTACTGCAGAAAGAAAAGCTTACCTCGGAGAGGCTCAAGCTTGTTCATACATTCAGCGAATAAACCTGGCCGAGGATGATCGTCCGAGGAAGGTAAACAAAGAGAAGCTAGTGATTGGTTTTTCAAAAAACGACCTGGCAGGTGTTCTTTACCCTCATGATGATCCTTTGGTGATCAAAATGAGGATGAAGGATGTGGTCATTTCAAGGGTGTTAGTAGACAATGGTAGTTCGGCAGACATCATGTACTATTCATGCTTTGATAGCCTGAATTTAAAATTATCTCAATTGGAACCTTATCACAGACCCCTTCTGGGTTTTGCTGGCGAGAAAGTTTTTCCACTTGGGACGATCAAGTTGGATATACTCATTGGAACTTGGCCTGCTTGTCGAACAGAAAGAATACGCTTTTTTGTGATGGATAAGAATGTGCAGTCCGCCTACAACATCATCATGGGAAGAGTTGGATTGAAGAAGTTCGAAGCAGTTCCATCTATAGTACATCAGTGTTTGAAATTCCCAACGAATTTTGGAGTAGGAATTATGAAAGGTGATCAAAAAGTAGCTCGGGAATGCTATTATTCGTCTGCCGAGCAAGAGGAACTTAAAGAGTCAAAGAAAAAGACTACTACTTACCAAGTGGAGGAAGGCACATAAATTGAAACTCTTGACCCTAGGGATGAATCTCAACTCGTAAAAGGGCAGGTTGTGGAATCTACAGAAATTGTTATCCTGGACGACGAGCATCCTGAACGAGTAACTCAGATAGGATCGTCGTTGGATGTTTCAATAAAACAGGAGTTGATAACTTTCTTGAGAAACAGGAAGAATACTTTTGCTTGGAGTCATGAAGACATGCCAGGAATAGATCCAAACTTCTTATGTCATGAACTCAATGTGAATAAGGAGATCAAGCCTGTGAAGCAAAGAAGAAGAGTGTTTAGTCCCGAGAAGAATCAAGCCATACAAGAGGAGGTCGAGAAACTCCAGAAAGCCCAATTCATTGAAGATGTGAAATATCCAGATTGGTTGGCGAATGTGGTGATGGTAAAGAAGAAGAACAACAAATGGAGAATGTGTGTTGATTTTACTGATCTCAACAAGGCATGTCCAAAAGATCATTTTCCATTACCCAGAATTGATCAACTTGTGGATGCTACCTCGGGACACGAGCTACTCAGCTTCATGGATGCTTATTCTGGCTACAACCAAATCAAAATGAAACCTGAAGACAGGGAAAGTACTTCTTTTATTACCCCAAGGGGAACTTATTGTTATAATGTTATGCCTTTTGGTTTAAAAAATGCAGGTGCAACATATCAACGGTTGATGAACAAGGTTTTTACCGAACAAATCAGCCGCAATATGGAGGTCTATGTCGACGACATGCTCACCAAAAGCAAGAGAGCTGCAGATCATTTGGTTGACTTGAGTCAAACTTTTGATCAACTGGATAAATACCAGATGAAGCTTAACCAGACGAAGTGTACCTTTGGAGTACGAGAAGGAATGTTCCTCGGATACATCGTCAACCAACGAGGTATTGAGGCAAATCCAGAAAAGATCAAAGCTCTTTTAGGGCTGCGATCCCCGACGACGAGGAAAGAAGTACAGAGTCTTACCGGACGAGTTGCAGCACTCAATAGATTTGTATCCCGAGCAACTGATAAATGCCTCCCATTCTTCAAAACACTGCGAAAATTTTTTGAGTGGACTGATGAATGTGAGAAAGCCTTTCAAGATTTGAAGAAGTATTTGGGAGCCCCACCATTGTTGTCTAGGCCAATAACTGGAGAGAAGCTGTACTTGTATTTGGCAGTATCAGAAAATGCAGTTAGCTCGGCGTTGATCAGATTGGAGAATGGAGTCCAGAAGCCAATTTATTACACAAGCAAGGCCTTCCGAGGTGCGGAAATCAGATACCCAAAGCTGGAAAAATTGGCACTGGCATTAATTGAAGCAAGTAGAAGAATGAGGCCATACTTCCAGGCCCATACCATCATTGTGTATACCGACATGCCGTTAAGACAAGCCCTTCACAAGCCAGAAAAATCAGGAAGATTGATGTACTGGGCAATAGAGCTCGGTGAATATGATATTGTGTATGAACCCAGATCATCGTTGAAGGGGCAAGCCGTGGCAGATTTTATAGCAGAGTTCACATACCCTGATACCCCCGAGGAGCAAAAGGTGCTTGCTGACCTACCTGTGGACAATACAGGATCAACAAACACAGATCCAGACCAACCAAGGTTGGTAAAAGGACCTGTGGATGTAGAAAAATCATCATATTCAAACCCCGACCAACTCCGGTTGGTAGGAGGGCGCGAACAAATGACCAACGAGGAACGAAGGATACCCGGGGATGATGAAAGAAAACAGATGATATTTCACCGAGGAACTCTAACAGATAAGAAATTTGAAGACGAGTTACATACATGGAGATTATATGTAGATGGATCATCTTGCACGGCTGGTTGTGGAGCAGGGATTGTTTTAAACTCTCCAGATGATATTGACATGGAGTATGCCTTGAGATTCCAATTCAAAGCTTCCAATAATGAGGCTGAATATGAGGCTATGATAGCAGGTTTTCATTTGGCGAAAGTTATGGAGGCACGACAAGTAATTGTTTTCAGTGATTCTCAATTAATTGTGAATCAAATGATGGGAATATATGCAGTGAAGGGAGAGTTAATGGTGAAGTACCATGCAAAAGTGATGGAGTTATTAACAGAATTTGATGCTATTCAATTGGTGAGGATACCGAGAATGGAGAATGCTAGAGCAGACGCATTGGCCCGACTAGCGTCAGCTACGCGCACCGAGCTGCGAAGAACAATACCAATTGAAGTATTAGAAAGTCGGAGCATAGAAGAAGATCTGACGGTAAAGATTATTACCCTTGATTTAGGACCATCTTGGATGGATCCTATCAGAGCATACATTGAAGAAGGAGAATCGCCGGAGGACAAACTGGCTGCCAAGAAATTGAAGTATAAAGTTGCTCGGTATGTGTTAACTAATGGTGTTTTGTATAGACGAGGAATTATGGCAGGTTTGCAGAGATGTGTGCATCCATCAGAAGTCAAAGAATTGATTGAAGAAATTCATGAAGGATATTGTGGTGCTCATGTAGCAGGTCGGACACTTTTGCAAAGGGTAATGACACAGGGATACTACTGGCCGACGATGAGGGCTGATTGTATAGCCTATGCTAAGAAGTGTGACAAATGCCAACGTTTTTCCTCCATCCGAAGAACTCCACAGGCATTGTTGACACCCATAACATCACCTTGGCCATTTGCCATGTGGGGAATTGATCTGGTTGGACCACTGCCGACGACCCGAGGAAGGTTCAAGTATCTCGTCGTGGCAGTAGACTATTTTACTAAATGGGTGGAAGCTGAACCACTAATTGATATGACGTACGAGAAGGTGTATCAGTTCATATGGAAGAATATCATTTGTCGATATGGTCTCCCCCACGCTTTCATCACAGACCATGGAACGCAATTTGATAATGAAGAATTTGCTGCCTATTGTCATCAGTCGAACGTCTTGAAGTTTCATTCAGCACCAGGCCATCCCCAAAGCAATGGACAGACTGAGGTGACGAACAGAACATTACTAAATGGGTTGAAGAAGAGGTTAAGTGAGGCTAAAGCAAATTGGATTAATGAGCTACAGTCAGTTTTGTGGGCTTACCGAACAACTCCCCGAGCAGCAACAGGAGAATCACCATATATGCTAGCATTTGGAAGTGAGGCTGTGATACCTGCCGAGTTGGGCCTACCAACACACAGGGTGTTAAATTTCAATTTTCCGATCAGTGATTTGATGAGAAGACTGGATTTGGATATGCTCGAAGAAGTCAGAGAAGAGGCAGCCATTAGGAATGCTGCTTATCAACAACGAACAGCTCTGTTTTACAACAAAAGGGTAAAGAAATGTGATCTAAAAGAGGGGGATTATGTGCTAAAGAAGGTCATTCAGAAGCAGAATAAACTGGAAGCAAACTGGCATGGACCTTACCGAGTTACAGAGGTTGTTCGACCAGGAACTTACAGAATAGCAACTCTAGAAGGAGAGGAATTTAAGAACGCATGGAATGCTGAACACCTGCGCAAGTATTATCAGTGATGTCAAATGTAAAGCATTTCTTTCATTATGAATAAAACGAGGATGTTTCGCCATTTTCTTTCTGGTTGAAAGTTTTTCGGGGAATACTAGTGTAATACACTACACAACAAAAGTGCTCTAAGGAGCCAACCTCCTTTGGTTAGGAGGACAGCTCTACGGAGCAAAAGTGCTATAAGTAGCCAACCTCCTTTGGTTAGGAGGACAGCTCTACAGAGCAAAAGTGCTATAAGTAGCCAACCTCTTTTGGTTAGGAGGACAGCTCTACGGAGCAAAAGTGCTATAAGTAGCCAACCTCCTTTGGTTAGGAGGACATGCTCTAAGGAGCCAAAAAATGCTCTAAAGAGCCAAAAGCTTTAAGGAGCCAAAAAGTGTACACCAGCATCAGTTACGGTTGGTAAGATAAAAATATACTCTCATATTACAACTTATGTTGGTCGGGAGGTAATATTATTACAAAGAGTTCTTTGAAGAACAAAATATTCAAAAAATACACCAAGTATAGTTGGTCGGGGATAAAAACCCAATAACTGTAGTTGGTCGGCGAGGAAAAATTATTGATCTTAGTTGGTCGGACGCACTTTTATAATTGAACCAAGTATAGCTGGTCGGGGATAAAAACCCATCAACTGTAATTGGTCGACAAACATTATTCACCCACCTTGGTTGGTTGGAAACAGTTTGAACATTTTTACTCATTACTTTATTATTAAGTGATCGAGAAACATTACTAATACTTGTAACTTTTTATTAAGTTGCTTAATGAACAATATTATTGTTATCTTTTTAACAGATACATATGTGCAAATATAAAGGTGTTTGATAAACACAAGACAATAGCAAAATTGGCAAACAGAAAATGAAAATCTTTTCATTAATCTAGAATAAATTACAAGTTACGTAAATGTACTAACTGTTACATTGAAAACCTATTCTATTGGTTTCTTTCCTTTATTTTGTGAAGCAGGCTCCTCGCCGGCAGGAGGGTCTTCTAGGCAAAGGGGAGAATTGATGAAATTAACATCTCTGAGCATTCTGACGTTCATAACGGAAGGTGTATCCAAGAGATGCTCAGGACGAGATAATTCAACTTGGGAATGAAGGCTATAATCACCAAGGTATTTTGAAATTAGGCTGCGAGGAATGGAACGAGCTGGGATCCATGCCATGTCCAATTTGAAAGGTGGTAAAGGCAGGTCTAATAATGATGGAGCATGATAATCCCATAAGAAATGCCCTTGCTCCAATTTTAACACACCCAGTGCATTCAACCATCCTTGCTTGTAACCTTCATTGTTGGCATGTTCAATACGAGCATCCAGGTGAACAAGGGCTTCATTGTATCCTGCCATCCAGAATTCCCTTGGCTGTTTATGGAATTGGAAGGTTAATCTCTCCAATTGTTCATGAAGGCTTTTGGCAAAAAGATCCTTATTATGCAAGGCAGATTTCATCGATGTAAGCTGATCTTCCAGAGACAGATTTTTATTGGACATTTCAGTCAGAGCACGGTCTTTTACTTTCAACTGGAATGCTTGAGTTTCCAGAGTAGACTGAGTACGAGCCTCTTCAACATTGCGACTGAGAACTCTTGATCGGCTCCGAGAAGCAACTGGAGAACTTTGCTCCTCGACAGTTCTTCCTCTCCCCCGAGAACCTCTTCCTCGTCCCCGAGCAGTTCCAGAAATGGCAGATCTTCTTAAGTCCTCTAGCTCTTGCCTTAGTTTGGCGTTTTCGACCTCTAAGAACGAGAAGCCTTCATCAGTAACTGGTATTAATGCAGTAGAAGATGAAGCAGCAGATTCATATTGAGCTAATTTTTTCTGCAAATTATTATTTTCTTGTTCCAGGATTTCGGCAATTTATCTGCAGGCTTCAACTTCACCTTTTAGGGTCCTTTCCTTAATATCATATGCAGCAATGATCTTCTTATGGCCTGTTTCAGAAGAAAGTTGTTGGTATCTATTTTCATAATCTTTGTGTAACAAAGCCATTGATTCATTGTGCTGACCTTAGAGATCCTCTATGGAACCATAAAGTTCCTCGATCAGTTCGTAATACGCCACATTATTGGCCACAGCTCGGTCGAGCAAATCCTTCAGATACCGGTAAGCCTCAACTGCTTGTTCTGAGGCACCGTGACCAAGGATGTCGACAATTTCTGATGTACTAAGGATTGTATGACCAGCTTTATAGTATTGGTGACATTGCTGCATCAGCTCGGTATCATGTGAAGAGATCAATTCCATTCTAGCAACAAACTAAAGACGAGAAAAAGACAACAATCAACAAATATAAATCATCAACAACAGAGATGAGCAAAGATATATTTTATTAGATCATCAAAAAGTTACATTGTTCGATTACAAGGAAATATAGAAATGATACCGAACAACTTCACACCTTTTCCTTGTCCCCCAAGACTTTCTCGGGAGGCTGGGATGAGGAGCTCGGTTGCTCGGTGGTAACAACAGCTTGATCGGTAGGAATCTTCTCGGGAGGAGGAGGCATGGAAGAAACGTCCTCGGTGGCAGAGGGTTGAGAGGCAGAAACTTGATCGCCCATAGCCATAGAAGACTCATCTGAGGCAGGCTCATCTTCTTCTTCTTCCACAATTGGTGGAGGAGGACCAGGGAGATGTTGTTGGAATAGATCAGAATCGTCTTGGACTTTTAGCTCTTGGAGAGCAGCTACCCAGCCTTCATGGAAGTATTTCGACTTCCCATATTGGACTTGGGATGTCATTGCAGCTATCCCTCTCTCCCATCCTTTCTCCCAACCAACACTGAAATGTTTCTTGATTGCAACTTTTCTCCTCGACTTCTCCGAGGAGAGCTTCACCTCCAATTCCTCTTTCCTGACCTTGATATCTCGCAAAGTAGATAATTCTTCTTCTGCCTTCTTCAACTTATCATCAGATTCCTGATGTTTAACCTCCAAACCCTTAACTTTCTCCTCCAAATTCTTGGAGGTTTCAGCCATCTTCATCTTATCAGCCTCAGCCACAACCAACTTTTTCTCCCAAACAGTTTTCTCCTCGATGTACTGTTGGCGAGATTCCTTCACAGATTGGGCTAAACCCAACAAAGCATCGTCAACATCGGACGAGGAACTGGAAGCTTTAATAACTTGATCTTTCTTCACGATGGTATTGAAGCAATTCACCAGCTGAAAGATAAGAAAAACAATAAAGTCAACACAAATACAAGAATTCAAAAAAAAGAAAGAAAGACCAAAGGTATGAGAAATTTACTGAAGAAAGATGACGAGCAGCTAGGGATGTCAGTGTATCCCTAGGAATTTTTTCATCAACCCCGAGAACCTCGGGTATAACTGAGCTCATTGAAGAACTCGGAAGAATGATGTTTGAAACACTACTACCACCAGCGGGTAGAGAAGATGCAGTTCCATCAAGATTAACTGAGGATGATTTCCTCAATCTCTTCAAAGGAGGGTCAGCAGCATCAACCAAGGAAGAAGTCTTGGTCGGAGAGATTGTAATTACATCAGCAAGAGCATTTTTCTTGCTCGGGGCCACTGGGGGCTTCTCGGCAGCCTTGGAGGACCCAGCATCTACTTTTTTAGTCCCTTCTGGGACATCAGTTTTGCCTTTCTGGGCTCCAACAGCAGAAGAAATTTCACCAAATAGAGCAGGAGGAGCTCTTTTCTTGCCCATTCTCTGAGATAAGGGGATATGAGAATCTGAAGATGAACTTTCTGGTGTTGAAGCTGGTTCAACAGGGCGAGCAGTATAAGAGGTTGTGTAACTCTTATACTGTAGTAAATATGAAGCAGATCTAATATGCTCGTCAGCAATCGTCTTATGCAAACCCCAGATAAGTTTCAGATGTTTAATATTCACTTCTGATTCCCTTGGAGTTTTTCTTTTGCTATCAACTGCAAATAGATACATAATGAAATATCGGTCATACATTTTATCGAACATGATGAAAGCATAATTTTATAAGTAAAATAAAATGAAAAATAAACCTATCCCATTGCCATATGGGGGGCATCTGGGACCGTTGTACGCTTCATCCTCAGCTAAAGGCGTATGTTGCCAATTTTTTATGATCAACCCATGCTCAAAATAATCTCTATTTGAGTCAGGGAGATTAACTACAAGAGCCCTATTCAGATACCTAGTTTTTAAATAATAAATATTATCTAGAACAGCCCATTTATAACAAAACATAATTTCAGGGATCCCAATACGAGTCCCGTGAGTTAGGTTTAATTTGTGCACCCCATTAATTATTCTCCATGAATTGGGGGCTATTTTTGCAGGAACAAGATCAAAATATTGACAAAACTCAAGACATAATGGGTTTGGTGGAAAGGAAAAACCACATTCAGCAACAAAAAGACTGGGGAACCAATGTCCCTCAGCCAATCGAAAGTAATCTAAAGGCTCAGAAAGAACCTCTAGAGTTACCCACGAAGGAATGGAAAAATCAGAACGGAATTTCTCAACAGACTCCACAATATAAACCATATTGAATAAAAGAGATACAGAAGAAAGGAAGAAGATCTTACAGAAAGAAAGGGGGTGTGTTGACAACGAACGGAAACAAGGATGAACGCACAAGAGAAGAAGAGAATAGAAAGCTTGAATGCAGAAAATGGAAAACGTAGACGACGGTATGGTTACCAAAGAAGTTTAAATACTTTGCATTGGGAAGCGGCGAAAGAAATGATTACCAAAAAGAAACTACTAAATTTCCGGCGGCTAAGAGGACAAAATTTGCATGAAGATCGAAGCGCTTATAAAAAAGGCGGAAACTGCGAAATAAGAAGGAAATTTGAATACAATGTTCCTGAAACCCGGGAAGGACATTTAATATTGCCATATACCGAGAAAGAATGTTCCATACTCCTCAAAGTTCAAAATATGAAACATTGGGGGCTTCTGTTGATACCAAAATTAATATGCTGATGTGGACGAATAAGACGAAGACACGTGTCAATCTACGTGGCACAATAGTAGCGAGGAAGATCATTTCCCGACCAACCATGCTTCTTTCCGAGCAACGAGAATACACCGAGGAACTCTATCACACCGAGGAACTCTAATGTTCCGAGGAACTTTAATGTTCCGAGGAACTCCTGATCAGCAAACAGCTATGGCGGTCCGAGATGCATCTCGGTCGTATCATTAATTGCCAGATAATCAACATCTCAGATATTCATTGAATGCTTATATTCTTGGCACGCACTCTGCATTAAATGTATTACCCTTTCATATGTATGTCATTTAATGTATCGAACCTTTCATGTACAGCCTCAAGGCTATAAATACCTTGTATCATCCTCATTCAAAGGGGACCGGAATTTCTTGAAAGAACTTGTAATCAAGAATTCCACAAACACTCAGCAATAACATAACAGTGGACGTAGGATTTATTCCTAGCCGAACCACTTTAAAAATCTTTGTCTTATTTATTTATCTGTGATTGAATAATTAGAGCAATCTAGTTTTTTACATCAACACCTACTGCCACCCCGAAGCCCAAGGCCGTTGCAACTGCCAAACAACCTACCCCCTCAGCTGTAGCTGCTACTGGAGAAGAGCCTTCCCAGCCACTAGACAAAAAGACCAGGAATTCCAAGGGTGGAACTTCCTCAAAATCTAAGTCCCAAGCATGATATCCTTTGTAGTCATTCCCCATTGCCTCTTTTCCTCCTCTAATGTCTGCAAAAATGGCTGAGGAATTGAGAAGGCAAGTTTAGGCTGAGGTAGAATGAATAAATGTTGAGTTTCAGCGACATGCCCCTGTTGTTCCTCCTTCGGTTGCCTTTACCATGGTCATAGTTGATCCAACAGAGCCAACGGAAAAAAAGGATAAAAAGTTTGAGGGTATCTCAAGGTGCTGGTGCAACGGGTACGAGGAAGAAAACTCTGGGTACCAAGTCCCAGAAGAAACGAACGCCCGAGATACATCTCGGCCCAGCTCCTTTTGCTGCTGCCTCCTCTCCACCTTCACCAGTGGTTATACCTTCTCGTTCTCCCTCCTGATCTGAGGTATGTGTACATGCTTAATTTTTGTTCCCCTTTTCTTAAGGCAAGCTGCATCTATTTATTTCTTTTATAACTTTGGTGTAGGGAGTTGAAGAAAGGCCCAGTCCCCCTAGCTCCCCCGTGAGCCATTTTGTGTGGGGGGGGGGCATTTTGGTGTCTCTCAAGCCAATACTACTCCCCCCGTTCCCCTATAATAGGTATTACCTACTCTCACCGTTTGTCCTCCCAACGGGATAAAGATGCCGCTGCAGGGGGTGGTACCGTTGAATCTGTTGGAATATCTTCCCAATCGAAGACAACTCCCCCAACTTCTTCTGAAGTAGCACCTCAGTCCAAGGTTCTTCTTCCCCTTGTTACGACTGCAGAAAGTTCCCCCGAAGTAACATATTATCTATTACTTGTTAGGTATGACATCTTTTTTCTCTCTTCCGCCCCTTTTCTTTCTATTTAACATGCCGAACTTTTGATATGTTAGGATGCCTTAGGTTGGAATGGCGTCCTTATTAGCTGACCTTCTTCTTCCCATCGTGATGACGAGACCCATAACTACGATTCCTCCTTTTGGTGCCATAACGGGGGTAAGTAACACTTAGATGTATTCCTGCCTTTTTCCTGTACTTGCTCCTTGTGTCTAACACTTGGTTTCGTATTTGCAGCTTTCTCCAAGACTTACCCCACCCTTTGATCTTAGTGGCTTTTCTCTCTCCAAGGCCAAGGTTGATGTTGCTACCCCGCGTGGTGGTTCTTTAGTGCTTTCCCATGGTGGGGCATCGTTTGGAGGTTCCTCGTGTTCTTTCAACGAAACTCCTTCATTGGCCTTGGTATCGTTTATTGGCGAGGGAGCTTTGCCGATCGTTGAGGCTTCTTCAGTTAGGGGCACCGTTGAGGCCTCTATGGTGGCTCCTATTCTCACTGCTACTACTACTTAGGTACTTCACTAATTTCTCTTCATTTCTCAGTTTCACAAACTTCACCTATGTTGGTGACTTAACAACAAAAACACTTGTTAAGGTTTTTCATAAACTCCACCTATATCGGTGACTTAACAACGAAAACACTTGTTAAGATTTTTCATAAACTCCACCTATATCGGTGACTTAACAACGAAAACACTTGTTAAGGTTTTTCATAAACTCCACCAATATCGGTGACTTAACAACGAAAATACTTGGTAAGATTTTTCATAAACTCCACCTTTGTTGAGATTTTTCATAAACTCCGCCTGTATGGGTGACTTAACAACGAAAACACTTGTTAAGATTTTTTATAAACTCATTATTTCCTCTAATTGTTCTTAGGTTGCTCGGGAGGATTCTCCACCAGTTCTTTCACCTACCTCATCACCCGGTCGAGAACCCATTATTTTAGAAGGCTCGAGTCACAACGATCAAGGTTCCACGAGCGGTGTTGCTGTTGAGAGTGAATCTGGCTGTGAGCTTCCTCTACCCGACTTGGCTAGCTCCTCATGCCTTCTTCCTGATAGTGCTTCAGCGTTCTCCTTAGATGCCTGCCAGCCATCACTTGGTAGTTGAGCAGCTTACAAACCACCTTCCTACGCTCGAGGATTCTAGAAGATAGCAGCAGGTCCGATGACAAATCTGACTTGTAAGGGCGTGTCATTTGTTTGGGATGATGCGTGTCAGTTGGCGTTTGATGAGCTGAAGGAAAAGTTAACTTCAGCATCCGTACTAGCACTCCCCAGGGTGGGAGTGGAATACCTGGTTTATACTGACGCATCCCTACAGGGGCTTAGGAGAGTACTTCAACAAGAGGAGCAGGCCATAGATTTTGCTTACCGAAAGCTTAAGCCTCACGAGAAGAATTACCCCACCCACGACTTAGAGCTGGCAGCGGTCATGTTTACGCTTCGAATTTGGAGGCATTACTTATTGGGGGAATAGTTTCTCTTATTTACAGACCACAAGTCACTACAGTATTTGTTCAAGCGGAAATAGTTGAATATGCATCAACCCAGGTGGCTTGAGTTTGTAAAAGATTATCAGTTTGAAATACACTATCACCTGGGGAAGGCTAATGTAGTTGCTGATGCATTGAGCCATAGGCCGGTAGATGACACGGCCGAGGTGTGGAAAGAAAAATGGAAGGACTTGGGACATCAGGTTGTCATGGCCTGATCATTTATGTATGCGATGACAATTAAGCCTCAGATTGTTACGCGAGTAGTACAGGCACAGGCAGCGAATTCATTCTGTCAAGATCGGATTAGGAAGCTTTTATCGGGGGAATCGAGTCTTATTCAGTAAGTTTCGAGGGTGGTTTGCGCTTCAATGGGAGACTCGTTGTTCCAGAGGGGGAGGACCTTCGACATGCAGTAATGACAGAGTCACATGGATGTCGATTTTTGATACATCCCGGTGGGGACAAAATGTACCAGGATATGAGGCGGAAGTATTGGTGGAGTGGGATGAAAAAGGATATCGCAGAGTTCGTATCCAAGTGTACCACTTGCCAGTTAGTCAAAGTGGACCATCAGAGACCACCAGGTTTGCTTCAGTCGTTGGAGATTCCTACGTGAAAATGGGAAGGCATTTTCATAGATTTTATCACTGGGTTGCCCACTTCACAGAGGGGGCACGATTCTATATGGGTTATTGTGGATCGGTTGATAAGAGTATCCCACTTTTTTCCCACCAGGACACACTACATAGTGGGATATTATGCTCGGTTATTTATTGCAGAGATAGTGAGATTGCATGGTGTGCCTCTTAACATCGTGTCGGATAGAGACAAGACATTTGTATCTCATTTTTGGGAGAGCTTCCAGGAGGCTATGGGTACCGAGTTGCGGTTGAGTACAGCGTATCACCCACAGACTGATGGGCAAACTGAACACACTAATCAGATGCTCGAGGACATGTTGAGCATGTGTATCCTTGATTTCAGGGGAGGTTTGGAGTAGTATCTTCCACTGGTGGAGTTTGCTTATAACAACTCCTATTAGTTTACTATTGGCATGGCCCCGTTTGAGGCATTGTTTGGTCGTCCTTGTCATTCCCCAGCTTGTTGGCTAGAGGTGGGAGACAACAAGCTACTCGGCCATAGGTAATTCATAATACGTCAAGCAGGATCGAGATTATTCGGGATCGCATACGGGTAGCCCAGGACAGACATAAAAGCTATGCCGATGCTAAAAGGTTCTTCCGAGAGTTCGCAGTGGGGAACCAGGTTTTGTTGAGAGTATCTCCGATGAAGGGAGTAATAAGATTTAGGAATAAAGGGAAGTTGGCTTCGAGATATGTAGGACCATTCCCTATTATAGAGAGGATCGGACCAGTGGCTTACAGTCTTGGGTTACCAGAACACTTGCATCGTATCCATGATGTGTTCCACATTTCGTCACTGAGGCGATACCTTCGGGATGAGTTGGCACACACTCATATTACAATTGAGGAGATTGAGTTACAGCCAGATAGTTCATATGAGGAGAGATTGGTAGCTATCCTAAATTATAGTGAGAGGAGGCTGAGGTCAAAGGTAGTTCCACTTGTTCGAGTGCAGTGGCAGCATGGGAGCATGAGGCGGATATGCGTGAGAAATATCCAGATTTATTCATACCAGGTATGCCTTTATTTTGCTAAATTGTGGGACGAAATTCCTTTATTAGGAGGGAAGTATGTAATACCCCATATTTTTATGATTTAAATAATTATGGGATTAATTATTACAGAAGGATTAATTGAATTTTAAATGTGAGAATTAAATTATTAATTAATCCGGATCTAATAAAAATAAATATTAACTAGCGTGCCTGGTTAATACTTATTGATTTAATATTACTGTGCGATATGTAATATGGAACTATACACTTTGATAAATTGTCGAGAGAGAATAATACGCGCGTGTGAGTCATGTCGGGACTAATTTAGTGGAATAAAAATATCAATTATTTTTAGTAACTCGTACGGTAATTTAGAGTGTACCGTTGAGTCCGAAAGGGTCAAGATAGTTGAAATAGTATACCCGGGTGTTTAGTTTGGGTCCCAGGGCAATTTTAGGCCTAACCGGCACCCTGAGAGGGCATTGTGGTAAATTGGATTTTTAGGCTTAATTAATGGACGAAAATTAAGAGTTAGATTATCAGCCAAAGAAAGTCCATTAGGGTTAGAAAGCTACAGGAAGTAAGAATTTCATTGGAAGTGTGAGGGAAAGTTATTTCCAAACGAAGACTGCCAAATTGACACCACCTTGCACAACCACCACCACCACCGTGTAGATCGAGACAAGGGGAACACACCCATACCAACAATGTCAAAAAATCAGACGATTACTTCAAGGCAAGTGTTTATAACTTGCTGTATTTCAGTATTTATCATACTCATGTTAGTATAGGATTATTAGAAATATGTTTTGGTGCAAAAAAATGATGGAATTGAGGAATTTGAATATGTAAATGGATTCTGAGATTTGTTAAATTGAAACCCTTCATGTATGTAGACTAGAAATCATGTTTTGGCGAACTTATGTGTAGAAAAAATCTGGATATAATGGGTTCTTGAATATGAATTGGAAGAACTAGGGTTTTGATAAATTAAATTTGGGGATTTCATGTTTTATGGATGATTCATAATGATTAGATAATTCTAAGATGTTAGAATTCATATACTATTAATGGGATTCGAATTCGAACTGTTTGCTTGGAGTTTAGGATGTTGAATTAGAGGTTTTAGGTTTAAAAATGGTGCAAAAATGCTGAAAAATATGGGTAGAAGACGAATAATGCAATCTCGTGCGAAGTCATTCGAGCGAGATTCCATCTTGTGCGAAGTTGTTCAAGCGAGATTCCATCTCTCGCGAAATCGTTCAAGTGACACGTGGCAGTCGTTTAAACGACATGCAATCTGGTTCGAGCGACAGAGTGAAATTTTTGAAATTTCTTAGAATCCAGTTTTGAGTTTATTAGTTCATGGAAGAGAGATAAATTTCCAAATAATAAACTTAAGTAAGGCAGAATTTCAGAAAGAGTATGAGTGACTAAATACTTTAATTAATTCAGGATAGAGAGAATGTACCTTAGAGATTACGAGAGGGATAATAATCTCAATAATTGTACTATGAAATGTTGAAAATCAAAATATGTAAGAGAGGTATATATGTAGGTTAGGGAAATACCTATAAATTATAATAGGATGTGTGGATGTCTATTATGTAATATGATTATTAAATGCATTAATGGGTGATAACTCGGGGGTGTAAGATTCTTATTATTAAGTGTACTAATGTGTGATAACCCGGGGGTACAAGATTTTTAAATAAGTGTACTAATGGGTGATAACCCGGGGGTACAATATTATGGTTAGGTGCACTAATGGGTCATAGCCCGGGGGTGCAGTATTATAGTATATATATAGGGAGGATGTGACTATATATATATATATATGTACGTGAGTTTGTAAATTAATCTACGGTGTATAGCTTGTAGAGATGGACATATAAATATATAAAGTAAATCTTAAGAGTATAATCGATTTATTATGGAAACGGGAAAATATACTAGTTAGCTATTCGACAGAGGCTACCTTGATAACGTATTGTATGGGCGATACGGGTTTACTAATGGTGAGAATAATTGCTATTAGGATGAATTCAGGCTAGTTATATTGGGTGGTATAACTAAGGAGAATATTATATACATGTCAGGCGTGCACAATAGAAGAGAGGTGAGGATCTCATGTGAGAGTCGAACTAACATGCACTTGATATTTGCTTTACTGCAATTTTTAAATACTTGCTTAAACAAATATTTTTACACATCGGGCTCTGACCCGTTTCTTACATATCTTCTCTCTCTTGCTATATGTATGTATTATATCAGGTGCTCAGCCACAGGGACACCAGGCTTAGAAACTCGGATTGTTTGGCGTGCTGCAGCTGTTGTAGAAGCTGTAGATCTTTGTATTAAGCGCCTCGATCATTTTATCTTCATTCTCTATAGACATTCTCTTTAGGGCATGTGTCGCCCATTTCCTTGGACAACTTTCAGAGATTATGTTCACTTTATTTCTCATTCATTTTCATTTGGATTGATGGTTAATATTGTTTTGGTTTAGAGTTTTGAACTGGAATGTTTTACCCAGTCATATCTATTTCAGTATGTGATTCTGATTCATTATTTATATTAATTAATTATGCGTGGATGATTTATATTAAATTTCTTGGTTTGGTAATTAAATGGTTTTTAACTAATAAGAAAAATGATTTGACACTTAGCTTAATTATATTAGGTGATTAAATAAGTTGTTATGTTTTCGACAGTGATGCTAAGAATGAACCAACCAAACATTCTGTTTTGAATTTAATAAAGGAGTGATTACCCGATATTTAATTAGGCAGGGTGTCACAGAAGCTCTTCTTGAATATACAGAAGAGAGAGAAAGTGAGTGCATTGTATCACAAGGCCATTAGAGCCCTTATTATGTAGTGAAAATCCCTCACTGCACAGTGGACATAGGCTTTGATCGGCTGAACCACTTATATTAGTGTGTTTCTCCTCTTTTCCTCACCTCCTTCTACGTATATATATATATATATATATATATATATATATATTACTGCATTGTTGCCACTGTTATACTTATTTGAGCTCCATTACACCTTCATCTGGTGGTGTTTTTCCTAGCATCATCAGTTTGGTGCCGTCTGTGGGAATGAGAAGCTTTATCTCTTACTTTATATAACCTTGACCTCCCCAGAGACTCTGGTGGTGAACCGGTCCTCCCCCTTTTGTGTGGAGTTGTTTCACCATTGAAAAATATCCCTTAAGGTTTCCAAGATCTCTAGTCTTTTCATCACAAGCACAAACATATGGCACTGGAGTTACCACCACCCCTTACACCAGCTGGTGGAAGAGGACTTAGTTCCATCTATGTACCACCTCAGTCCGAGATGGATAAGGTGGATGCAACCTTAAAGTTTTTAGCAAAAAGCCAGCAAGCTATGCAAGAAAAATTTCAAGCTCTTAGACAAAACATATTGAGACCACCAGGAGCCTCAACGAAGATGATTACTCCGGCAGTTGCTGAGGGATAACATGAGGCCAAGGGACCACCCCAAGCACCATATAAAGACTTGTCACCACCACAATGATGGAGGGATATTGCTGACCCCAGGCGTCTGTGCCTGGGGAGGCAAGGAAACCCTTTCCTAGAGGATAGGTATGATGATGTGGAAGTAGAAGATGCTCCAAAAGATTACTGGGAGCCATGTGAGATCTCCAATAATATTGTACGACTTATTCAGAAGAGCCAAGGGAGGTGTAGGAGACAGAATCCTAATGATCGCCCCAGAGGCTCGACTTTTGACCGTCTGAGCAAAGGGTTGGCCATTGAGAGGCTGGGCCCAATCAATGACCTAAAGGAAAGATTGTCTAGATCGAGAAGTCTTGTAAGGACAAGAACAGAAGGGGTAGATGGCAAACCCTATGATGGCCTACACCCTCAAGGTTGAGATGATAGTCATGGAGAAGTAAATAGTTGGCAAAGGTTGGCTGCAATAGAGCCCTCAGTTCACCCCTTGGAGGCGTCAAGGGATAACACTGTCCAGGATGACCATTTTAGACCATGGAACAACTCGATTGAAAGGATAGAGGATAAAATAAGTGATATTTCAAAAGCCTAGACCTGCTATAGAGAGGATACTCTGAGGGGTCACCCTTCGTAGTGAAGTTAGTCAACTTTCTAACGCCGACCAAGTTCAATCCACCTGTGGTTACCCCATGGTATGATGGGAGCACCAACCCAGTCCACTATATCGAGATGTACTAGTCAGAACCAGACATATACTCTATCTCAAATGAGATAAGATGTCTAGACTTTTTGAGAACTTTGACTCGGTCTGCACAAATTTACTATACCTCTCTTCCGAAGAACTCCATTGAAAGCTTTAAGCAGCTAGTAGAGCGATTCATTCATAAATTCTGCTTTGGAGTAAGGCCATAGAAGAAGACCACTCACCTGTTCTATGTTAAGCAAGGGAAAAATGAGAGTCTCAGAGATTAAATAGCCAGGTTTAATAAAGAAATGTTAGAGGTTGAAGACTATGAAGAGAGTATAGCCATGAAGGCCCTCATTGGAGGACTCTAAAAGGATAATCTATTGTGGAAGCTTACCGATGACCCCCCGATGTCAATAGATGTGCTGCTGGCAACTGCGGGTAAGGTGATGAATGACGAAGAGGCGATGGTCACCAAATACGAGGATGAAAAAGGAGGTACTAGTGGAGGTAATTACCAGAAAAAGAATAAGGATAGGAAGAAAAGACCAGCAGATGATAAGTTTACAGATTACACCCCACTGATGATCAGCTGTGAACACATCCTGAATGAGATAAAGAGCGACCGATCTTTAAAATGGCTTGAGAAGTTAAGATATCCTCCCCACAAGAGGAACAAAACCTCTGGTGTAAATTCCATCAAGATCTCGTCCATTTGACCGATAAATGCTTTGCTCTCAAAGATGAAATTAAGAAAATGTTAAAAAAAGGGAAGTTAAAAAATTATGTGGATAAGGGTGCCTTTAAGAGTGGCCGAGCTAACCCTAGGAAGAAAAGAAGTAATAAATACAGAGAAAATGCCCCCGCCAGGCGTGATGACCCCTCAAAAGATGAGGGTGATGATGATCCTGACGTTTGAGTGAAGGACGCCGGTGGCTGGTGAAAAGGCTTAATATGATTTCATTGGGTGTTGGAATTATATCTGGGGGCCTAGATGGAGAAGTATCGGAAGTGGCCAACAGGAAGGCCCATGTAGCTGAAGCGAAGGCAGTAATGAAGGTTGAAGTTGTGCACTCAACCTCTATCGAAGCCAAACCTGAAAAAAAAGTAAGAAGGTTGACATGGATACCCTGATAGTGGGTTTCTCAAGGTTGGATTTCAAGGGCCTCCTCGCCCCACATGATGGCCTTCTCGACATCACCACTAAGGTACAAGGATGTGAGGTGCCGAGGATCTTGGTATATGGGGGCAGTTTTGCAGACGTGATGTTTTGTCCATATTTTAAAGCCCTAGGACTTAGCCGCGCTAGGCTCATTCCATACCATCACCCCCTGATCAGTTTTAGTGGAGAAAAAGTTCATCCCCTGGGGATTTATGAGACTGAGGTAAGAATAGGAGATGAGTGGCCAAAATGGATCACCGGGAATATTAACTTTTTCGTGATGGATGAAAATGTCTTCTCAACGTACAACCTCATACTGGGACGGGTAACCCTCAAGGAATTTGAGGTCGTGCCTTCAACGGTCCACCATATGATAAAATTCTCGACTCCTTATAGGGTGGGGGAAGTTAAGGGTGACCAGACGACGGCACGGGAATGCTACTTCAACTCTACCGAGGAAAGAGAGGAGCACAAGAAAGTAACCACTACTTACAATATTGATACCCATGATCCCATAGATGAGACAAAGTTAAATAAGGAAGAAGGTGCGGAAGAGGTAGAATCTATCATCCTCAATGAGGATGATATGTAAAAAACTGTCCAGGTCAACAAAGCCCAAATCCAGATATAAAAGAAGAGCTCATTAAGCTACTGAGGAGAAGATAAAACATCTTTGCATGGAGTCATGCAAACATGCCGGGGATAGACCCCAAAATCATATGTCATAAGCTTAACGTGATAGAAGATTCCAAGCTAATAAAGCAGAGGAGGAGAATTTATTCTTGAGAGAAATATAAGGTCATAAGGGATGAGGTTAAGAAGCTAGAAGAAGGTGAATTTATCAGGGAGGTCATCTATCCTGAATGGCTATCTAATGCGGTCATAGTACCCAAAGCTAATGGGAAATGGAGGAAGTGTATGGACTTCAATGACCTTAATAAATATTAACCCAAAGACAGTTTCCCTCTTCCTCGCATCGATCAAATAGTGGACGCTACTGCAGGCCATAAGTTAATGAGTTTCATGGATGCATACTCGGGCTACAATCGGATCTTCATGGACCCTGTGAACTCAGAAAAAAATAGCTTTCATTACTGACAAAGGGACATACTGTTATAGGGTCATGCCCTTTAGCCAGAAGAATGCAAGGTCAATATATCAGCGTCTCGTGAATAAAATGTTTGAAAACCAAATCGAAAAGTCTATGAAGGTCTATGTAGATGACATGCTGACCAAGAGTTTGAAAGCCAAGGATCATGTGGCCGGCCTTGAGAGAACCTTTGGCACGATGGATAAATACTAGATGAAGCTCAACCTGGCCAAGTGTATTTTTGGGGTTGGAGCAGGAAAGTTCTTGGGGTTCATCATCAATAAGAGGGGTATTGAGGCCAAACCTAAGAAGATAAAGGCTCTACTAGAAATGAAGACCCCTAAGACCATTAAAGACGTCTAGAGGCTCACAGGGCGAGTGGCTCCTTTGAATAGATTTGTATCCAGAGCCACAGATAAATTTCTACCATTTTTCAAAGTTCTCAGAAAGGCTTTTGAGTGGGACGAAGAGTGTGACAAGGCTTTTAAAGAGCTAAAGTCCTCCCTAGGTTCTTCATTACTTTTATCGCATCCAGTGCAAGGTGAAATATTGTACGTGTACCTAGCCATCTCAGAGTTGGCCATCAGTGCTGCTATTGTGAGAGAAGAAGACGGGGTGAAGAAGCCGATGAATTTTGATAGTAAAGCACTCCAAGGAGAAGAGCAAAGGTACCTAGGATGTAGAAGTTAGCCTATGCCTTGATTCATGCCTCAAGGAAGATAAATCCGTACTTTCAGGCCCATACAATGGTCATCCTTACTAACTCTCCTCTTAGGCAGGTCATACACAAGCGAGAGAAATCGAGGAGGCTAACGTCTTGGGCAATAGATCTAGGAGAGATTTATATTGTATATCAACCTAGGGTGGATATCAAAGGGCAAGTACTAGCAGATTTTGTGATCAAATTCACTTGGGAAGAGGTCGAGGCTAAAAATGGGAACCTTGAGAAGACAGATAATCAATAAGGTAAGAATTGTTGACCCTTCCACAGATAAGGCTGAAGTAAGAACAGTTAGAGAAAAAGTTATTAAAAACGACAAAGGAAGATACCTCTTTAGACAGGGATCCCTATTTGAGGGAAATTTCCTAGAGGAAGATGTTGTGTGGAACCTCTTTATTGATGGGTCCTCCTACAAAAATGGAAGTGGGGATGGATTAATAGTGTTAGTGATAAATGGCACGAGCATCGAGTGTGACCTAAGGTTCAACTTCAAAGCCTCTAACAATGAGTTAGAATATGAGGCCCTGATAGCAGGACTATCCTTGGCTAGGGCTCTTAGTGTTGGCCAACTCTTGGTGCATAGTGATTCAAGGTTGGTAGTGAACCAGATACTGGGAGCATATGAGGCTAAGGATGAGAGAATGGCCAAATATCTTAAGAAAGTAAAATCACTCTTGAAAATATTCAGAGAAGTAAAGTTGAAGAGGATACCTCGGCTAGAAAATGGCCGAGTTGATGCATTTACAAGACTAGCTTCAATAACTAGGATAGATATCAGAAGAACAATGCCAGTGGAAAATTTTACTTCGTCCATCGATTGAAGATGAAGATAGAACATTTAGCTCCTGCCTAAATATAAATAGGTAAACTTCATGGATGGACCCTCTAACCAAATACATTCAAGAGGGGAAGATGCCTGAGGCAAAATCCGAAAGGAAGAAGCTCAGGTACAGTGCTGCAAAATTCACTGTCATTAGAGATACTTTGTGCAAGAAAGGGTTCTTGATCCCTTTGACCAGGTGTGTTCATCCAACTGAGGTTCCATATATCTTGAAAGATGTGGATGCGGGTTCTTGTTCAAGCCACATTGGGGGAAGGTCGTTAGCTAAGAGGATAATCACTCAAGGGTACTGGTGGTCGACCTTGGCCAAAGATGCTATGGAATATGTGAAGAAGTGTGATAAATGCTAGAGGTTTGCCACCATCCCTCACCATCCTCATCAACCTCTAACCTCTATTACATCCCCGTAGCCATTTGTAGTATGGGGAATCGATTTGGTACGACCTCTTCCTAGGGCAGTAAATAACTATCGATACTTGATCGTAGCGATCGCTTATTTTTCAAAATGGGCGTAGGCTGAGCCAATGATCACGATCACCGAACAGAAGACCTTCCAGTTCATCTAGAAGAACATCATATGCCGGTATGGTCTCCGTAACACCCTAATATTAGATAACGGGACTCAGTTCAAGAATGTTTCCCTGGAGAAATACTGCAAAAGAGTTGGGATCAAACAATTATTTTCTACCCCAGGTCGACCTCAGGCTTATGGGAAGACTGAGGTAAAAAACCGAACAATCACTACTAGAAAAATGACAATTAAGGACACAGGCATTAGGGACAACTTTTAAGCTATCCTTTAAAAACAGTATAAGGGACGTCAAAAATTATCTGTCCTTTTAGATCTACTATAAAGGACAGTTAAATTTTAAGTGTCCTTTATAATAATTTTTAAGGACATCCAACATTTGCTGTCCTTTATAATCTATCTAAAAGGACAGCATATAACCGTCCTTTATAAGTTTTGGTTCCCTCCTTTTATTTTACTCCCATTCCCTCTTAAAAATTTTTCATTCCCTCTACTATTTTTCGATCAAATATTTTTTTTCATTCCCTCACTTTTAAAAAAGGTAAGTATTTTTATTACCGTACCTTATAAAACCCCCAAAAAGAAAACCAATTTCCCTTTTATCTTCCCAAAAAGGACGGCATCTGATTAGCGTCCCTTATATTTCCCCAAAAAGGATAGCAATTTGAGGTGTCCTTTTAAATATTTACTTCTCTTTTGTTTTAGTAAGAGTAACCCTAAAACTAAATACCCCAAACTTTCAAACACGCGCGCATCTTTTTTCTCTCCCTCTTCCCCTGAAAACTCCATACTCTTCGGTCTCTCCCTTCTCTCTCAACAGCGCCGCCCCCTCTCTCCTTGCCGGATAGCGCTGCCAACCCCCTTCCAACTCAGGTCGGTGCCCCTCTCTCCTTGCCGGACAACATTGTCAGCCCCCTTACCTTCTTCATCAATCGCTTATTCTGGAGCTTTCGTACAATAAACATTTGGATTTTAATGGGTTTTTCATTTTAATTACATCTCAAGATCTATTCTTCATTTTCTTCTTCTCTCTTATTTTGGGTGTTTAATACTTGATACTTCCTATTTTTTTCCTTCTTTTTTTGCTAAGTTTTTATCTTGTGGGGTTGGCTCCATCCATGTTTTTTTTTTAATTCTTTTGATTGCCATTAACGTAATCATTCTTGGTCTTCTCTATCCATTTATGTATCTATGCGTTAACATTCATTACATGTATGTATTTGTAAATACAGGCGTTTGAGAGGAACTGTGTAGAGAAGGATGTAGCGGAGCATATAAAGGAGTTCGACAATAAGTATGGCCCCACTTAACATTGTATCTTCGGTAAATTTTCATACTGTTTTCATAACAGATTTATTATAATTGTTTTTATTTATTTTTTGATCTGTTGCTTGGAATATATGACTGTATGAGTGACTATTAATGTTACTTCATTGTTTTGGGATGCTATGGATCTGTGAACTAAATTAGACCCTAACTTCACTTCACTCTTATTTCATGTATGATGTATTGCCTCCTTTCTATTTTTTTTCTTGTGTTGTGTATATATTTATATATGTGTGTGCTGATATTATATAAATCTACTGGAATTCATGTTGAGCAATATTTAATTTTGTTGAATCGTGTGGAAGTTATTGTAGTTTTAGGTTTTGTGGTGTTGGTAAAAAAAATCAATGTTTGACTGAAATTAAGTGTACTGTGATAGCTTTGAACTTCGATAAAATTAGGATAATGTGATAACTTTGAAATTTAACTAAGGAGTATCTTTGAATTAGTGTTATATATGTAAATGTGTTGGGACATATGTTGAGCACATTTGGTTTTTGTAATTTAGTTGAATTGTGTGAAATTCAGTGTTTATTGTTTATTGTAGTGCTTGTTTTGTGACCTATCTGATTGAATATAGACTGCATTTGTTAAAAGTTAATTCAACTAAATTAGTGTTATATATGTAAATGTGTTGGGACATATGTTGAGCACATTTGGTTTTTGTAATTTAGTTGAATTGTGTGAAATTCAGTGTTTATTGTTTATTGTAGTGCTTGTTTTGTGACCTATCTGATTGAATATAGACTGCATTTGTTAAAAGTTAATTTTATATGTTGAGAAAATATGAGTTTTGTAATTTTATTGAATTGTGTGGAAGTGATTGTAGCTTTAGTTTTTGTGTTGATCAATGTTTGATGTGTAGTGTGACAGCTCTGAGTTTGAGTGAAATTGGGTATAGTGTGATTACTCTGAAATTTGACTAATGAGAAGATTTAAACTAGATGTATATGGACATGTGTGTGTTTATGTGTTGGACATATTTACTTTTTGTAATTTTCTTGAAATGGGTGAAATTGAGCATTTTTCTTCTAGTGTAGTGCTTGTTTTGTGACCTATTTGATAAAGTATTTGCCACATTTGTTGATTTTTGTTTTGAAGATGATGAATTTGTTCAATCTCTATATATGTGTACTTTATATGCTGACCAATTTCTATTTTTTCTCGAATTGTGTGGAAGTGATTGTAGTTCTAGGTTTTGTTTTGTTGCTCAAAGTGAAATTTGACTGATAATAAACTTTAAATTAGTGATGCACTCAGTTGAAAAGTGTAGAAACTAACACACTAAACGTATATAGACATGTATTTGTGTTTGTATATTGAGTACATCTAATTTTTGTGATTTTGTTGAATTGTGTGGAAGTGATTGTAGTTTGAGGTTTTTGTGTCAAAGATCAATGCTTGACTGAAATTAGGTGTAATGTGATAACTCTGAAATTTGACTAATTGTACGCTTTAAATTAGTAAAGAGGTATAGATGTGTCTTAAATTGGGTTTGGAGTCTTACTGCTACACTCACTTTTACTAACTGATTGATCTTATATAGTCAATTTTCAATGTCATTATTATAGAAAGACGGCACACTACTAATAATATATATTGTTTTGTTATAACAGATTCATTATGATTAGATCCCCCCTTACTAGAGGAGTGACACAAGCATCACCCCCCATCTCAGATTCAGGTATATAAATTTTTCCTTTTGAGGAGTTCAAATATTGCACTGAACACAATATACTCATTTAAGACATGTTTGAGCAGGTCTCTGACATTATCTCATATCAAAAGCCAAATTCTCAACTATTGTGGGCCAAACTATCCCACATATGTTGGGTTCCTTATTCTTATAGGACATTATTATAATACATTTGTTGCTTAGCTAACACATGTGGTCTTGACCAATAATAAGAAAAACACCTACAACAAGATACTAAACTAGACTTAAGTTTCGGTTTATCCATTTATGAATAAATGGTTAGGTATTCAGCAAAAATAAATGGTTAGTTTATGACCTTATTTAGTTAAATTGGTGGAAGGGATTCGTTGGTGGTTTGGTTGTGGAATTTGTTGTTGCTGTTGAGTTTATTTTTAATGTTAACAAAGTTGTTGCTGTTGTTGTTGCTGTTGAGTTTAGTTAAATAAACAGGTTGGATTTAATGAATTAACAAAGTAATTTCTGTCAAAATTTTCTAAAATTAATAAACGTTCTAAGAGGCACGTACACCTCACACGGGACCATTGTAACATGTAGGAACTGACCGCGTAGTCACGAGACTACCGATTTTAGAATACGATGATAATTTGGAAACTTAGGCTTAAAACATGTCGTTAGAGGGTGAAAACCCAAAATAGCCCCCAAAGGTCCAGTAAGAGGGACAAACACCCCGCACGGGACCAATGCAACTCGTAGGAACTGACCATGTTGTCATGGGACTCCCGGTATGAGAAATTGATGACAATTAGCACAAATCTAGACTTGGGTTTAAAAACATGCCTTTAAAGGGAGAAAACTCAAAACAACACCCAAACATCCCCGTGAGAGCCACGAACACCTCGCATGGAACAAATGTAACTTGTAGGAACTGACCGCGTAGTCACGAGACTGCCAGTTTGAGAATTTGATGACATTTTGCAAAAATCTAAACTTAGGCTTTCAAACAGAAAAAAACCCAAAACAACTCGAAATGCCCCCGTGAGAGGAACGAACACCTCGCTCGGGACCAATGTAAATTATAGGAACTGATGGTATAGTCACGAGAATACCGGTTTGAAAATATGACGATAATTTGAAAATATCTATACTTATGCTTACAAATATGTTGTTAGAGGGCGAAAATTCAAAATAGCCCCCAAAAGCCCCGTGAGAGGCACTAACACGTCACATGTGATCAATGTAACTCGTAGGATTTGCCCGCATGGTCACAGGACTTTCGATTTGAGTATATGAAGATAATCTGAAAATAACTAGACTTGGGCTTAAAAACATGCTGTTAGAGAGCGAAAACCTAAAAGGTCCCCAAATGACCCCGCGAGAGACACGAACACCTCACTCGGGATTAATGTAACATGTAGGAACTGACCGCGTAGTCACGGGACTACCGGTTTGAGAATACGACGATAATTTGGAAAGATCTAGACTTAGGCTTAAAACATGTCGTTAAAGGGTGAAAACCCAAAATAACCCCCAAACGGTCCCGTAAGAGGGACAAACACCCCGCACAAGACCAATGCAACTCGAAGGAACTGACTATCCAGTCACGGGACTCCCGGAATGAGAAATTGACAACAATTTTCACAAATCTAGACTTAAACTTAAAAACATGCCTTTTAAGGGAGAAAACTCAAAATAACACCCAAACAGCCCCGTGAGCCGCACGAACACCTCGCATAGAACAAATGTAACTCGTAGGAACTGATCGCATAATCACGGGGCTTCCGATTTGAGAATTTGACGATATTTTGTTAAAATCTAAACTTAGGCTTTTAAACATTGAAAATTCAAAACAACTCGAAACAACCCCGTGAGAGGCACGAACATCTCGACCAATGTAAATGGTAAGAACTGATGGTATAGTCACGGGACTCCCGGTTTGAGAATATGACGATAATTTGGAAATATATATATTTGGGCTTTAAAACATGTTGTTAGAGGGCGAAAATCCAAAACAGTCCCCAAATCGCCCCGTGAGAGGCATGACCTCGCACGTGATCAATGTAACTCGTAGGATTTGACCGCATGGTCACGGGACTCTTGGTTTGAGAATATGATAATTTTTAAATATCTATGCTTAGTCTTAAAAACATGTCGTTGGAGGGAGAAAACACAAATGAACCCCCAAACGGCTCTGTAAAAGACACGAACACCTCGCACGGGACCAATGTAACTCATAAGAACTAACCACGTAGTTATGAGACTTCCCGTTTGAGAATATGATGATAAATATATGAAAATTTTCAGCTTGAATATGATTTTTTTTTAAATTATTTGATTATTGATATCATCTCTTTTTTATATCTTATCTTTTGCAGGATAATATTTTATCGTTGGCTTTTATCCGCATTGAACACACGAAAAAGTCAATGGTTTACAATAGGGAGATTGTTTGTGTTACCATTGTGCAGACTTTTGTAATTTTATTGTTTAATTTTATGGCCGTGCAGGCTTTTGTAATTTTATTGTTAAATTTTACGGTCGTGCAGGCTTGACAGTATGCAGATTTTGTATTAACAAGTTTTATAATGTCCAGAAAATAGAGAAAATTTTGTCCGATTTTTTTTAGTTTGTGAACTATTAAGACTTGTAATATTTTTAAATTTGTATATATATTAGTTTATCAACAACGTGTCAAATTCAGAATTTATTAATTTTCTTTATTTTTTTGCAAATAATAAATATTCTTTCATTCATATTTGAAAATTATTGATTTTCTTGAAATATATATATTTATCTTTAAGGACAGCTACAACTGTCTTTTAAAATATTAATTTAGCGTCACATTTAATGCGCAAAAATTTATTTGGGACAGTTGTTGCTATCCCTAATACTCCATTTTAAAGGACAACAACATCTGTCCTTATAGACATATAGTAGTATTTAGATTTAAACGGACGGAGCTAAAAGGATGACTTTTTGCTGTCCTAAAAACTCAAAAAGGACAGCACTTGCTGTCCTTTTAGCCTTTTATGACGCCTACCTGATAAGACAGCTTTTCCTGTCCCTATGACCGTCCTAAATACTATTAGGGACAACAAATGGGCTTCTGGGATAGCAAATTAGTTGTCCTTAATTGTCATTTTTCTAGTAGTGAATATTGGATGGGATCAAGAAAAACTCGAAGGGGAAAAAGAAAGATGGGTCGAAGAAGTTTGTGTTGTACTGTGGACGACATCAAAAACTCCTGCGGGGGAAACCCCTTTTATGTTAGCATATGGCTCAGAAGCCTTCATCCCTACTGAATTTGGTCTTCTTACTCACAGAATTCAAATGTATGACCCTCAGAGAAATTTGGAAGAAAGGAGGCTTGATCTTAACTGGATTAAGGAGAGAAGAGAAGATGGTGAGATAAGATAAGAAGCGTACCAGCAAAGGATAGTAAGGTTTTATAATCAGAGGCTAAAAGAAAGGCTGATAGCTATGGGGGACCTACTTTTAAAAAAAAAGTGGAAAAGCCTAACAAGCTTCATCCAAACTGGCATGGCCCATACGAAGTCACCGATGAAGTTGTCCCAGGAACCTATATGTTAGAAAATATTGAAAGAGAACCCTTTTCAAACCCCTAGAATGCAGACCATTTGAAGAAATATTACCAATGAAATTGTAGCTGATGTCCTATTTATTTCCTATTTGTAATGAATGTATGCGTTCCAAAGCACACGATTGGAATATGAATGGGAATAACTGATTGATCAATCATCTTGTTGTTCATTAATCTAGATATTTGTTGTGATAACTCATGTTATGCTATAGAACATCATTGGTGGTGAAGTAGGATTAAATTCTCTTCGGTGATACGACAGGATGGACGGGGATAACATCGTCCATATATTGTCAATAACATTCGATCCTCTCCCTCGACTAGGACGAGGGTGAATGGTAGGGACGACCCTCCATTCACTCCCGATAAAGACGAGGGAGGACTTATGCTAAAAACACCATTAATTTGGTGGACTCTCTACCTCGGCTAGGATGAGGGTGAATGGTAGGGAGTACCCTCCATTCACTCGAAAGAAAGACGAAGGAGGACTTGTGCTGAAAACACCATTAATCTGGTGGACTCTCCCCCTCAGCTAGAATGAGGGTGAATGGTAGGGACGACCCTCCATTCACTCCCAAGAAAGACGAGGGAGGACTGTGCTAAAAACGCCATCAATCTGGTGGCATCTCTCCCTCGGCTAGGATGAGGGTGAATGGTAGGGAAGACCCTTCATTCACTCCCAAGAAAGACGAGGGAGGACTTATGCTAAAAATACCATTAATTTGGTGGACTCTATCCCTTGGCTAGGATGAGGGTGAATGGTAAGAAGACCCTCCATTCACTCCCAAGAAAGACGAGGGAGGACTTGCGCTAAAAACACCATTAATCTAGTAGACTCTCTCCCTCGGCTAGGATGAGGGTGAATGGTAGGGATGACCTTCCATTCACTCCCAAGAAAGATGAGGGATGACTTGTGCTAAAAACACTATTAATTTGGTGGACTCTCTCCTTCTGCTAGGATGAGGGTGAATGGTTGGGACGACCCTCCATTCACTCCCAAGAAAGACGAGGGAGGATTTCAATTAATTTGGAAGATGGTTAGTGAAAGTCATTATGAACAAAGCAGATAAAAACATAAATGGAGAGGAAAGTCATTTTCATTAAAAATATGAAGAGTTACAATACATGTTCAAAAGGAAGCTAAAAAACAAAAGCACAAGAAGAGGGTATAGTCCATAGACGGCCACCTTAAAGAGCTGCATTAGAGGGTAGAGCACTAGTGTCGTTGGGCAGAGTACCATCGGCAATAACAACAAAAGGCTGAGACTCAGATGTCCCAGTACCTTCACCATTCACTAGAGACTACACTTGGGATAGATCATCGGCCATCAAGGGGTCGTCCAACTCTGCAGCCTCTAGAGAAGAACGAATAGATGACACATCATCAGCAAACTTCAAGACATCCCATTGATAGGCCATCTTAATTCCCATATCCAAGTATTTAAGGTTGAAGCCTTAGAATTCATCGGAGAGTTTATAAGCCTCCACAACATCAGTCTCATCCCTTCGAACAGTTGCAGTAAGATCTGACTTCAACTAGGTGCCCTGATTGGTCAAATCCTTATCTTTGGCTGTAATGAGGTCATCCTTGAGCTTCGGCTGCTCCGCATGCTCTTTTATAAGCTCATAAATAACCCTCGAATGCTCGTCCTTCACATTCTCTAGCTCGGTATTCAAATTTTTCAGCTCAGTCTTAAGTCGGCCTTATTTTTAATAGCTCTCTCAATCGCAAAAAACTTGTGTTGGTTCTCAACCATCCACTTGGTGGAAAAGGTGAAGGTGCAGACAGACTACAAAAGATGAGAGTAAAGCTAATAATGAAGAGACGAGGGTACAGTTGATAAAGTATTGGTGAATCAAAATTGAAGGGATGAGAGAAATACATTGAAGGGATAAGGGTACCGTTATTTTCTTTTAGGTTTGTTGAGGCTGCTTTCCCTTCTTCTTGCTAAGACTAGACAATAGGTTAGGTGCAGTCATTTCCCAAAGTTGGTCAGATACGTTTAAAGTCCGACCTGCAAAAGTAAAACGACATGTCAGACATAAGTAATAATAACGAGGGAACATTTGGAAGAAAATGAAGAAAATAAACAACTCACATAATTCTGTCAAGGGGTCAACCCTCAGGCCAGATTCCCTAAGGAGCTTCGAGGTCATTAAATCTTTAAATTGGGGAAGTACACCATCCTTCTGCTACTCTCTCGAATAGTCAACTATAGCTCTCTCATCTAAGCTGAGTCCAGGGTCTGACCTTGCATTCATAGAGGGGTTGGACCATGCTCGAGGAACCCTTGGGCTATCTTCTGAAGGTTCAACCTCGGCGGGGAATTCCCAGTCCCCATAGACAAAGAAAAATCTCTTCTTTCAGTCGCGATTTGAAGTTTGGGCAACGTGAAGAAGTTTATTGTCAATCCTCCTAGCCCCCAGATGGAAGTACCCAGGTTATTTGGAAGAGGAGGTTATGTTGTAACAGGCCAGGAATAGACTGGACGAGGGCTCATCAGTGAATGACTTCTTCCAGAGGGAAATGTAGCCGAGGATGATCCTCTATGAGTTATGAGGAAATTGGGTAGGAGCAACCCTAAGGGAAGAGAGTATGGAAACAATGGTAGGATGAAGAGGCAACCTGACACCGACCATAAACATCTGCTCGTACATAGCAATCTCTCCCTCTCGTCCCTGGGAGACCTTCTCATCCTCATCTGGGATCCTCATAGTGACATTGGGTTTGACACCAAATGAATGTCTTCATAGTAAGAGATCACGATCCTTGACAGACGAGACGTAAGACGAGGCAGTTGAGGTGTCGACATCTTCCTCAACATCTGAACTTTTATTCTCATCCTCGGCCTCACTACCCTCATCCTCACTTTCCTCGTCCCCATCTCCGTTTGCCTTATCATTTTCAAAGGGTGGGGGCCCATCTGTAAAAGTTCTTGAAATTCAAGGGGAGACATAAAAGTCACAGGGACAGCTTTAGGGTTAACTGTTTTGTTTACGGGTGTTAAAGTTTGAGGGATCATCTCTTCCAGAGGTTCTGACACCAAAAGAAGACGATTCTATGGTTTGTTTATCCATGACTTCCTCTTAGATCTGACTCTCAGCTTGAAAATAAGACGACCCAAAAGGCTCAAATGGTGAAGGAAAAATTATGGATAACGGAATTGGAAAAATTAGTCATACCTAGATAGGGTCGGCCCCTACGTCTAGACTCGTTATCCTCTTCTACCCTCCTAATCTCAACAAAGCACCTCTCTCTCAAATTAGGAAAATCCTCGGCCAATTTGTAAAGCCTTTGGATCATCAAGAGCACGACCCTAAACTTAAAGGTTTTCCAATCAATTCTCAAACAAGTCAAATAATTGACCAAGTTGAACACAAGATCAAACCTGAAGAAATGGAATGCTTTGTGAAGAACAGCTAAGAACAGGAGGAACTGTAAGTATGGAACACGCCGAAAGGGATGATCGGGGTGTCACCAGAAAGTTTAAAACGGTTAAGATTTGACCTAGGACCACCACGGAACAGTTGAGTAGGGAACATACTAGCCTAGCTGTCAATATCTAGCCCTAAAACCACCAATCAATTGTGGAAATGCAGTCCTAAGCAACTGAAAACCCACCGAAAAAAGGGAAACAAATAACTATGGATGAAATCACAAAAAACTAAAAAAAAAATAGAGGAAAGTGTGAGAGAATTGCAAAGAACGTTACCTGGAAGAATGAGGGGAGCAAGTATTCCAACAAAAAGCTCTGAAACCTTGCAAGAGGCATAAATGGCGAGAATAGCTAGAGCTAGAGGGAGAAAATGCTCGAAGAAGAAACAGAGGAAAGATAAGGAATTGTTTTGAAATGTTTAAATACCTTGTCATCATTGGGCACAGGGACCAAAGCGGCGCATAGCCCACGAGGTAAATCATTATTAGGGAACAATGTCCTAAGTGTATTATGTAGTCGTCATCCCTGGGGAGTACAACACGATGATTGATACCTAATAAACATCAATCAACTTAACAATTGTCACCCATCAGCTTGGCCACTCGTCAGCCCAACATTCAAAGAAAATAATACCCTTCTGCCACCTCAATAGCATCGATGACTAAGGGCTAGGGGTGATTGATATACAAAAATATACCGTCGTGCAGGACGAGGGTAACCTCAGACTTGGATGAGGGTGAAATTCAACTTTCACCATCCATGGGGGTCATACTAAAGATATGGGTTGGCCTGGATGACCCCACCATTGGTAAGGCAAGCATGCGGGGCCCCAACTTAGCCCAAGCCCGTGACAAACTAAAGCCTCGGCTCGGATTCACATGCAAATATGACAGTCGACCCTCATACTAGTTGACCCTTCATTGATCGGCAGTATAAGCATCCTAAAGTATAGGAATCAGAGCTTCTGCAAGACTAGCCTCAGCCTCGGCTATGGTTATAGGCCGAGGGCCACGCCATCATGGCGCGTGGTTTGGAAAATGCGTGGAGTAGTGTGCGCGGGACTCATGTAGCACGTGGAGTAAACCATTATAACAAGATCATTCCCTCACGTGATGGAATATTATGTCATCATTATCTACATGTGGTACATCCAGGTGTCAACAGGAGATTGACTTGATCAACATTTACATGCTCAATGCATGCTTGGGGGGAGGGGTACACTACACCCCCCAAGCCCTATATATACTTGTCTCCTTCAACCTTGTAAAGGGATCGATAGGTGAAGCTCTGCTTGAATATACAGAAGAGAGAGAAAGTGAGTTCATTGTATCACAAGGCCATTAGAGCCCTTATTATATAGTGAAAATCCCTCACTACACAGTGGACGTAGGCCTTGATAGACTGAACCACTTATATTAATGTGTTTCTCCTATTTTCATCACCTCCTTCTACGTATATATATATTACTCCATTGATGCCATTGTTATACTTGTTTGAGCTCCATTACACCTTCATCTAGTGATGGTGCTCCTAGCATCATCACATATCATTAACTTCAGAAAATTAAATAAATACCTTAATAAATATCCACCTCACTACTAAACTACTAACTAACAACTCTAATTAATATATCACCCATATAAATACAATTAAGGTGATTAAACAAAATAAATACAACCCCCCCCCTCCCCCCCCCCCCCCCCAAGAAAAAAAATTCGATGGTGTTTAAACAAAATAAAATTGTTGGGGGTAAAAATACATTTTTTTTAAATGTTGTTAATTCCACACAGAACGTAAAGGTACTTTGAATTTTTTTTTTCTTTTTTAAACGGTGTCTTTGGCGGATTTAGCTGTGTGCCCTCAAACAAGTAGTTGGTGGGTTGCTAGTGTAATGCTATATTTGGTAAAATATGTTGTAGTAAATGCTAAATATAAAAATATGCTCTACTCACGGCATACATCCAAACACGATATTTACACATTTTCCATACCCCTGAGGTTGCTCCAACAAGACACAATTCCAAATTCCTAATTAAGAGTAAAAATTAGTAGGAGAGACACAGAACGTGGGTGGTTGTGCTATAGACGGTAGTTTTGGGGACCCTTGCCTTTCAACAAAATGTCAATAGCAAGGCAAACGGCTCCCATCATCGACTGACGCGCGAGAGGATTGGAAATTGTGCCTATTTTCAATTTTGGGTGTGAATATGCACTCCAAAAAAATGAACGATGGGGACAAAAACAGACATCATTGACGGGTCGGGCGGGGTACTATATGCGGTCTTGTTTTGAGTATCACCAACATCAATAATCCAATCTCGCTATCCCGATTCGGGTGGGGTATGCTATGCAGTGTATTTTCGGGTTGGTTGTCTAGTAATGGGGAAGTGTCTCATGAGTTTAATTGTAATTCGATGTTTATGAGGTGTGCCACTGAAGATGGATTTATGGAATCTAGTATTTGGTAGAGTAGTTGCTTAATTTATGTGGTTGCTTCAGCTACCCTAACTCTGCTTTATGTGGTTGTATTTGTTAATAAAAGGTAAATAAGAATTTATACGATTTGTCAAAGTTAAAAATAAAAGAAGTTTGTTATCTATACGTAAACCTGTCAATGGGTAGTGTCGCGTCGTGTTCGTGTCATTTTTTATCGTGCTCGGGTCTTATTGGATTCGTGTCTAAACGGGTGACTTTTTTATCGTGTGAAAAAATTATACCCAAACCCGACCCGTTATGTTATCGTGTCATGTCATGTTCACTCATTAATACCCATTAAGAAAATGAATTATTTTGAATTGTATACAAGTTGACATATTATTTCATTTTTTAACCCAAATAAACCCATTAATTCATTGACATTACTAAATCTCTCAGTTAGAAAAATTCATTATGATTAAATTAACATTATGCTACTTAAATTATTTATAAGCTCCAAAAGTATATTTTATTTACTTAAATTAATGGGTCATAACGGGTTTCATCGAGTCTTAACGGTTGAAGGGGGTCAACCCTAACCCGACCCGTTAATTATCGTGTTTTATCGGGTTGGCACTGATATGATCCGAACCTATTAAGGGTCCACCCATTAACTTATAACTTCATGTCGTGTCGGTTCGTGTTGTCGTGTCATGCCTCATTTTGTCAGGTCTATCTATATGGTTGTACCTTGCTACCAACGTTATCAATGCAATCTTTCAAGGCAGCTTTGCCTCCCCAACCAGGTAACATTTCGTTATTGAGGAAAATATTGAGATCCCAAAAAAGATAGAAACTGAGTTATTTAAATTTAAAAAAGAATAAGAAAAGCCACAAATATACTGCAAGAATGAAATTGTAGTTCATCAAGCAGTCTCTTAATAATGACTTCTGCTCTTGCATACAACTAAAATAGTTGCAAATAACGAATTTAGCAAAAAAATAACATTTTAAAAAAAACTTCTAAACAAAGAGTACCACTACACATACACACTTTCATACACGTCTTTCATACACGCCTAATAAGACAAGACTGTAAGGGGTTGTACTCTGTGTCCTGGCGGAACCCATAACAACAAGGTATAACATTTTAATGCACCGTGTATGAAAATCGTGTACCAAAATATGTCTGTGTATGTTTATCCTTAAACAAATGGAGTCGGTATAAGACTATTGACATCCTCGAAAAAGTGTAAAATAAAACCATAGGTGTTCATAGATCTAACTGCAACATTTGGTTGTTATGATGAAATGTTGTCAATCTAAACATAAATCCCAAATTAAAGGGTTGATATAAAATTCTCTCAAATGAATACATAATTATCTCGAGACAAATGCTAATATTATCTTAGTGATTCAATGTTAAATAAATAAAAAAACACCGTGAATCATCATTACCTCCAACAAACCCAATTTAAAAACATTACACTTTATTCAAATTGAAAAGCACCAACGACATAAATTTTCAAATAACCATGTTTTACCGGATGAGCCATTTATGACCCTTGGAACAAAATATTTGTATCTAAAACTGGCACTGGCGATATATAGTCCATTTAAGTAAAACACCCATATTAGCCTAAACATTAAAATATGGGGCCCATATTTTAGAAGTGTGAATTAATATGGGCCCAATATTTAAGAAGTATGAATTAATATGGGGCCCATATTTTGAGAATTAGTGGCCCAAATTTTAGTCTTGAACATAACCCAAATTTGGAGAATTAATGCACATATATCTGATGACTTTTACGATGGTCCATATATCACATGAGTAAACCTAGATAACCCTTTAAGTTGTATTACACTACACTTTTAGAAGCATTGACATCAGTAATTATATACATCCATCAGGGACGCCGTCTCCTGCATTTACAATACACTTCACACCTCATCCATTCAAAGTAGTGTGACGTCGTCTCCTGCATTTACACCCATCGGAGCTAAGGTCCAGCAGATCGGAGCTAAGGTCTAGCAGGTCTTTATCCATTTACAGCCACCGGATTTGTATTTACATCGGAGCCAAGGTCTACATTTACATCGGAGCTAAGGTCTACATTTACATCGGAGCTAAGGCCAACATTTACACCCACCGGATCTGTATGTTTTCAGTTTTTGTTTTTTCTTTTTTCATCTTCTCCATATTATTTGTTCATTTTCTGTATTTTTTTCATTTTTGGATAATTTTTTAACTGATTTAAATGATGACTTATTTATTCATTTTTTTAACTAATTAAATGATGACTTAGTTGTTTCTTTTTTTTAACTACTTAAATGATCATTTTTAACTAATTAAATGATGACTTATTTGTTCATTTTTAACTAATTTAAATGATGACTTATTTATTCATTATTTTAATCAAATGAAAACTTTGTTTTTATTTATTTTTAACTAATTAACTATTATTTAGGTTATTCTTCAAACAAAATTGATGTCGAAAAGTAGTGAACAAAATTCTTACGCTAGTAACAAACGTTCTAAGAGAACCACTTCTGTAGTGTGAGAGGATTTTGAATTATTTCCAATCAAGGAAGATGGGATACAAAGAGAAAAATGTTGGAGGTGTGATGGTGTTTATGTTGCGAAAAATAAATCCAGCACAAGTAGCATGTTACGCCACTATTTAAAATGTGGAAACGAGCTTATACATGAATTTAATCAGGATATGTTTCGTGAGAAATTGGCTACAGCAATCGTGAAACACAATTTACCATATAGCTTTTTGGAATATGAAGGAATTCGTGACTTGATTAGCTATTTACAACCCGAAGTAATTCACATTTCAAGAAACACAGTTAAGTCCGACACGTTAAAATTACATGATATAGGGATGGAAATTATTAGGCATTATCTAAGCTTAATTCACAGTCGAGTATGTCTAACGTCTGATATGTGGACATCTATTTTCACAGATGGATATTTTCCCTTACAGCTCATTACGTGATTGATAATTGGGTTTTGCAAAAATGGATATTGAATTTTCGTCGTGTCCCCCCTCCACATAGTGGACCAATATTGGCACAACAAATCATCCATTTGTTGAAATATTGGGGAATTTATAAGAAAATATTTTCTATTACATTGGATAATGCTAAATATAGTGACGGGTTGGTAGAAACTTTCAAATGTCATCAACGTTTAACCAACTCGTCAATATGTGATGGCGAGTTTTTTCATATCCGATGTGGTGCACACATTTTGAATCTAATAATGCAAGCTGGCTTGAAAGTTATCACTGAATCTATACACAAGGGTCGAGAATCCGTGAAATATGTTAGGGGAACTGAAGGCAGAAAAATAAAATTTGCCAAGTGTATATATAGTCTTTCATTCTACTATCGAAAGAAGGTTCGACAAGATATGTAAATTAGATGGAACTCTTGAGAGTGCGATTGTGTATCGTCGTGCATTTGATCGCCTTCGATCAATTGATCCCCAATTCAAGACATACCCAACCAATGAAGAATGGACGAAGATTTATCGAATCACTAGATTGTTGAAACCTTTCTACAAGACTATAACATATTTCTCAAGAACTAAATATCCAATCGCTAATTGTATTTTTATGCTATTTGGAGGATACAATTACTCTTGGCTGAAGAGATGGAAAATTCAGATGAAATTATAAGTGCTATGGCTCATCAAATGAAACTCAAATATGGAAAATATTAGGAATCTTATACCATGGTTTTATCATTTGCTGTTATTTTGGATCCTCGATATAATCTATAATATGTTGAATTTTGTTTTAACAAATTGTGTTCCGCGACTAGTTTAGAGAAAAAGAAAATTATTTGGGAGAAGTAGTATATACTCTTTCAAGAGTACGTAAATATATCCCCTGGTGCTTCAACACATGATCTTACATTAATTTCAAGCTCCAGTCATGTGAACGATGATATAATTGATGAAATGGATGTTAGTTTATTCACTTAATCTTAATTTTTTAAAGGTATAATTATCATTCAAATTTATTAAATGTTGATGTTATTTAGGAGTGTGATGCCTTCGAGAGCCTACATTATGGTCAAAGCAGAGTTAAATCTCAGTTAGACACTTACCTCGATGAGACCAGACTTGATCGAAAGCAACACGCTTAGTTAGACGTTCTTAGTTATTGGAAAGATAACAAAATTCATTTCTCGAATCTTTCTCAAATGGCACATGATGTATAAAGCAATCTATTACAAGTGTCGCTTTTGAATCTGCTTTTAGCATTGGTGGGCATAGAATTAGTAAGTATCGTAGTTCAATTTTGTCCAATAATGATGAAGCATTGGTTTGCACTAGAGACTGGTTGTATGGTGTGCCAGGTAATTTACGATTTTTTTTAATTATATATATCTTTTAATATATATTAAATCATTTTGTTTATATTAAATGCATAAATTTAGCTCCAGAAAATTCGGATGATGATCTAGTTGAGGATTTTTCATCTCTTGTTGAATGAGTTGCCCAAGATCAAGGGCGTTGGTGAGATAACTCGCCTATTTATTTATTAATTTTATTAAATTGATGATGTTAAGCTAATTAATAAAATTGATTGTTACGTTAATATTTTTTTAGTAACTCATTTATTTGTTTATTAATTTTGCAGGGAATAATGTGCATGACTTGAGTGCACATCTTAACTAAGTTGAATTGATGAGGTAATTAATTAAATTACTCAATGTGTTATTGTGTTATTAGCTATTTCTTTTTAATTTTACCACATAAATAACTTTTTTTTGCAGGGATTGATGTGCATTGCTTTGATTTTCAGATTCCATGGTGTGAAATTATAATAGCGTAGAGTTAATATGTGGACTTATATTAAGAAATGTTTTATTTGTTTGTATTGGACTTAAATTAGACATTTTTATTTGTTTGCTATATTTTTTTGCTTTATATGGTGGACTTAAATGGGACATTTTTTTTTAGTATGTTAGTTGACTGTTTTTATTTTTTTGGAAATAGTTGAGACATTTTACGTGGATTTATTGTAAAATTTTAAATTAAATTGGAAATTGCATTTTTAATTTTAATTTATTGGAAAATACCTAGAAGTAAAAATTTCTTAAATATATTGGAAAACAACAAGTTTAAACAAAATGAGTACATGAAAACTAAAATATTAACAAATTTATTGTTTTTTTAAAAAAGTTATTTTTGTCATTAAAAAAAAGCTGTTAAAATGCTATTTTTTCTTTAAAAAACAGTTCAAAAATTTCTGTTAAAAAAGAGCTAGCCCGGGCCAAACCCGGCCCAGAACAGATTTGACCCATATTTACCCCAGCACATATTTAGCGCGCCCATAACAGGCCTAGCCCGCTTGTTTGTCATTGCTATCTAAACCATCTAAAGAGGGTGGATTTGGGTAGAGAAAAAATATTCCATTTATATTTTAACACATATTAGATGGATTTGAGGCGTTAGATATTAAATAGTAACCTGATTGGAATCAAAACCTTCCAACCAAAACTGAGTAATAAAAAAGATGTGAAGAATACCAATGTATCAGTATGCAACAGGCACAGTAATGTTTTCAAAATAACATTGACAAAAATATATAAATTATTATAAGGCCTACAAATCACTTAATATTTGTAACTACTACGACTTTTGCAAAACCAGCTTCAGTAGAAATTAGAATTGAGGAAATTCAATTTTTGGAGTTTATTCATAAAACCATGTGTAAAATAATTTTATTATTGATTAATAAAGGATTGTTTTATTCATTTTGAAATGAGAATAAAATTTGTGAGAATGTTTTATAATATTGTAAGTATATTGTTTCATATTCATATGTCGGTAAAAAGAGCTTAGTTGGAATTCCAGTGATTTAGTTTTTGGTTGATCCCAAGGAGATTGAAATTTCGATTCCAACACTATTGAAACATTAACAATTTAAATAGGGAGTTGGCATCTTTTCGAAACGGTTGAGATACAATCCAAGTATTTTATCACGAACTACGACAACCTGTTTAATGGTTTGAGAACTTGTTCGATAGTTCGATATAGGATTATGATCAGTACATACCATGCATGTATTGAACATGACCATCAGTGAGATTGGAGTCTAGGGTTGTCTTCATTACACTCAGAAAATCTTACAATATTTTCGAAGGGTGTACAGATTCTTAATTCCAAAAATTATGAAGATTTGAATGGTTGTGTGATTTTTTCTTTAATTGTTATGGGTGAGATTCAATTTTAGATTGAATTAAATGATCTCCACAAATTCAGTGACACTTATATAAATAGGTATGAGATCTTAATTCGAAGGAATTCATGTCCGAGGATGCCTTGGATTGGGATACCCCCTTGATAGACTTATAAGATTTATTTTCATCAGTATACGTAATTAGTGGATTATTTATAATCTGGTGGAGTAGCAAAATAAGTTAAGTTTGAGAATTAGGTAATTGGCTAGATGTTGGTTAAAGTTAAATTACGTTAAAATAATTTGACCAAATGGGTATAGAAATATTAATGTTGTGAATGATATAATGTGCCATAATCAACTTTGCATATAATATCTTAGTAGATTTGAGTGATTTATGAGATAATTAATTTGGAGTGTAGTTATAATTGTTTAGTGGAATTAATTATAATTAAATAAAGTAAGGAAATAAAATTATAAAAAATTTAATTTGGGATTTCTAAGCTTCTATTTAGAGCTAATTTAATTATTTGAATTGGGTTCCTAATGTAGTCTAAATACCTAAGTAGTGGGGCTTATACTCTCAAGAAATCTAGTTTAACCCAACCCCTGATTTTATACTTGTATATATTTGTGTGGGAAGGGGTTTTAATAATTATTGACAAATATTATGGTTTGAGAGGGGAGATAAAAAATATTGTTCACATTTTTAGTGAAGGGGGATAGAGAGAGACCACTATATCTCAAGTTTTAGTAAAGGTTTTCATCTCAAAATATGTCCACCCACCTACCTAACTTTAGTGAGGATTATACACCAGCAGATCTTAGCGTTCAGAAGTTTGAAACAAGGTTTTAGAGATCCAAAACAAGGTAACCTTACATCTGTACAACAAATATTTTTCTCCCCATCAGATTGCAACTGGATCTGCAAAGGTATTGTAGTCTAAACCCTAGGTTTGTTCTTCAAGCCTAGTGTTTTTATTTTACCTCATTTCTATGTTTGATTAATCGAAGATCCATGGCTAAATTTTTTTATTCCATGGATATCAATCCCCAATAATTGGTATCAAAGCCTTTGGTTTAGATTAATCATCCATTGAAAAGATCTATGTTGTCAAAACAAGAAAACCCAAGTTTGCATGTTGTTGGAATAGTGTATCTTTTTGTCTGCTTTCGTACTAATATGGTTTTATAGAGATTATTTGTATATAACCCTTCCATCATGTCAAGAATTTATTTTTATGTGACTAAATCCTATGGTTATTTATCCGTATTTATTTTTTTGTCTTTTCATTCGATAGGGTTATAATATTAAGTTTTGCAATTATTTCATTATCGATGTATTTGGAGGCAATAAAGAGGGGTTGTAATGTTTTATTCACTTAGAATCATGTATTAGGGTTAGTTAAGTTTAAAGGAGATACATGAAGGTTTGGTTGAGTTATGAAGGTTCTTGCATGAAAAAAATGAAAGAGGATGAAGTTGCCCCAGGAGTCTCGAATCAATCTAAAATTAATAATTGATCGATCCGACCCTCGGATCAATCCGAAAGTAGATCGAATTGATCTGATCAATCACTGGCATATTTTTATTTTGGACATTTGGGGTGTCTTTTGGTGGTGTGTATTAGACTGAATATATGTTATGTCATTGGCATGATCATCATATTCCATTCTAATATAGGTAAGGATCACTGGACTGTTATGAAACACATTCCCAAGCACCTGAAGAGGATCAGAGATTATGTTCTCGTTTACTTAACAGACAATCGGGTACCCATTGGATACATCGACTCAAATTTTTAGTCGGATGGGGATACCAGCAAAAAATCTCGGAATATGTGTTTACCTTAGGAGGAAGAGACATAAGTTGGGAGAGTGTCAAGCAATCATATATTGTTGATTCCACCATGTAAGTTGAGTATATTGCAGCATCGAAGGCACAAACAAAGGTTGTTTGGATCTAGAAATTCCTAAGTGATTTGAGCATGATTCCTTTCGTACAATCGGTTCTTACACTTTATTATGACAATAGTGATGCGGTTATAAATTTGAAATAATCGATGTCTCACTAGAGAGCAAAGCATATTAAGCGCAAGTATCACCTGATTCAGGAGATCGTGCAGATGGGAGACACCATCGTGACCAAGATTGCAACTAAGGACAACCTATCGGATCTTTTTACAAAGATATTTCTAGCTAAGACTTTTAACAGTCATATAGAAGGAATGGGAGTCAAGTGCATGGGCACATGGTTATAAGACTAAGTGGGGAATTATAGGGGTTTACTCAAAAAACTATGTGTAAAATAATTTTATTATTTATTAATATATTTTTTGTTCATTTTGAAATGAAAATCAAGTTTTTAATAATGCTTTATATTTTCTTAAATATGTTGTTTCATATTCATATGTCAATCAATAGAGTTTAGTTATAATTTTAGTGAGACGACTTCGGGTATATCATAAGGGTATTGAAATTTTGGTTCACGCACTATTGAAACATTCACAACCTAGATAGGGAATTGACATCCTATCAAAATGGTTGTGATGTAATTCTTGTAGTTTATCTCAAACTACAGGAACCTTTATGATGGTTTAAGAATGTGTGTGATAGGTTAATGGAGGATTGTTATCGGTACATACCATGAATGATTTGAGTTAAAGGGATGTCTTGATTAGACTCGAAATACCTGACTTTGTTTGCAAAAGGTGTATAGATTCTTAATCCTAAGAGTTATGAGGGTTATAATGCTAATATGATTCTTGCTTTGATTGTTATGGTTGCAATTCCATCTTGGATTGAATCAACTGATCTCCACACATTGAGTGGCAATTATATAAGTAGATACGAGATCTTATTTACGAGATCTTATTCAAAGGAATCCATGTTCGGGAATACCTCAGATTGCGATAACCCATTGATAGACCTATAAGATTTATTTTCACTAGTAAGCTTAGTCAGTGAATTATTTATAATCCGATGGAGTAGAAAAATAAGTTAAGTCTAAGAATCAAATAATTGACTAGAAGTTGATTAAAGTCAATTTTCGGTAAAATGATTTAACAAAATGGGTATCGAAGGGTTAATGTGGGGAATCCCATTATGTACCTTAATTAACTTTGAAAAATAAGACTTCAGTATATCTGACTGATTTCTTAAATAATTAAATTAGAGTTCAATTATAATCATTTAGTGTAATTAGTTGTGATTAAATAAAGATTGGAAATAAAATTACAAAAAATATAATTTGAGATTTTCGATTATTTACTTGGAGTTAATTTAATTATTTATCTTGGGTCCCCTAGTGTAGTCCAATTACTCAAGTAGTCAGGCCCATACTCTCAAGAAACTAAGTTTAGCCCAATATCACCTTTTATACTTGTATATATAGATGTGGGAAGGGGTTTTAATAATTATTGACAACCATTAGATTTTGAAAGGGGTGATAGAAAATAGTATTCACATTTTTAGTCAAGGGAGATGAAGAGGGGTTGCAAGGTTTTTTATTCACTTAGATTCTTATGTTATAATTATTTAAGTGTTTGGAAAAGTTTCATGGAGATACATGAAGGGCTTGTTTAGTTATGGAGGATCTTTCATGGAAAAAATAAAAGAGTAAAAAAAAATCCAAAATCCCTGGATCAATCTAAATTTAATATCAGATCCATTCGACCATTGGGGCAATCCGGAAGGAACCCCATAATTGATCTGATACATCGATGGAAGATTTCCATTTTAACTATTTGGGGTGTTTTTTGGTCATTATTCAAGGTGGTTATCCCCCCCCCCCCCCCCCAACACACACACACACACACACACACACACACACACACATACACACACACAATGTTTCTAGAATATGGATGTTCATTTTCCACTATTCAATACCATGAAGAACTCTTAGGTTTTTTGAAGTGTACTTCAAGTTGGACTCTTGACCAAAAGAAAGTCTTCTTCAATAAGGAGTCTTTTACACGGAGAGTTTTACTTCATGTAGAAGTGTTGGCCATTATGGAAAGGGCTTTTATGTCCTTGTATATCTCATTATTTTATTATGTTGCATAATTAATGTGCTAATTAATTACATAATTAGGAACACCCGATCTTACAGACAACGTAGATGACTATTTTTAGACCATCCTAGATTACCAATTTTCTTCAAAAATTTGTGTATAATTTAGTCTTTTCTAAATTGAGTTAAATTTGGGTAATTAAATTTAAAGGTATGAATTAAATTGAGATCTCAGGATTTTATTTAATTTTAGAAAATTGAAATTATTATTTTAATTAAGAAAATTAAATTATGACATGAAGAAATTTAATTTGTACAAGTAAATATGGAAATTACTAAGGATTTAAATTCGGTCTTTTTTAATTGAATAATTTTTTTTCAAAACCCTCAAATTTTTCAAAATACTAGGTGGGAGAGGGGTTTCAACATAAACCTTGCGGTCTCCATCGGTGTTTTAATAAATCAAGGATATGATTGATTCCTTGGTTCATCTTGTATGGCTCCCCAACGGATGGAACACATCAATGCATCATTGATTAATTAACACTCTTAAGTGATAATTTTGAGACTTAGAATGTGAGTGAGTTCAATCCCCTTAACGACGGAGAAGTTCATCACGAGTGATTATTTAAGGAATGAATTGGTGGTATACACTTATACATAATTAATGATACCCTCCCCAACGGAGTCATTGTCATTAATTGTGGGACCAAAAGTCACTGATTATTCAATTATGCTGGACAAGGGATCCTAAACTCTCTAGGTACATACTTAAAACACAAAAGTTTGTTTGGTTAAAGGTGGAGTGATTTAAGCTCCCAAGGATAAATCTCATTCCATAAGGGAACTAGGATGTCTAGCGAGTTTTACTTAAAAATGGCGGTGAGAAAGCCACGTTAAAATTAATACGAAGTTAAATTCTCACTTGTTTATTTTGAAATTAATTCGTTTTTTAAAATTTACGATTTTCAGAATTTAAAATGAGATCATTCAACCCACTTTCTTCTATATTAAAGGATATTAAGTTAACTAGAATGAACTATGTTTACTGGGAATGAAAGATAGCCATTGTTCTAACTGTTGAGGACTTTAGATTTGTCTTGACGGAGCACTGCCCTGCAATCACATAGTCCAAAAGGGATGTCCAAGATGATTAGAGGAGAAAAAAGGTTGATCAGATAGCTCATTGCTACATACTTTCCTATAAGACTAATGTGTTATGACACCACCATCAGCAAACGTCCACTGCTTAAGACATAATTTTGAACATCGAGAACATATTTGAGGATCATAATCATGCCGCAAGGTTAGATAATATGGTAAGGTTGTTCAACACTAAGATGCTTGATGGTACTCCCATAAGTGAGCATATTTAAAATATTATGTCCATCTTAAGGTAATTTGATGCTATTGGGCCTGAAATCGATGGGGAAACCCATGTTGATTTTGTAGTTATATCACTACCCCCTAGTCTTTCGTATAGTTTTGCCTAAATTATTCTATGAACAAGTTTTATTACTCTCTGTAACAACTGCTTAAGGAACTCCAGGATGCAGAGAATATCAATAGGAATAAAGGTATGGTTCAAGTTGCTGAGAAAGGTCCATTTACTTCTGTCCTAAAGGTATGAGGAAGAATAAGGGAAGCCTAGAGCACAAGGTAAAGTTGTCAAGCCAAACATTAAGCCACGTGGAGAGGGTAAGAAACTTAAAGGAAACCGCTACAATTATAAATAGTAAGGATGATGGAAGAAGTAGTGCCACATCTTCTTAGCTAGGAAGAATAGAAGAGGTAATTTCTCATACATCATTGAGACATGTTTCATGATACAATTTATTAGTGTATAGTGCGTAGATCTCAGAGACACTAATCATGTTTTCAATTATTTGCAGGGGTTCCAGGTAATCGAGGAGCTCAGTAATGGAGAGATGCTTCATTTATGGGAATTTAGTTTTAAATTTTTGTAGATACAATAAGTTATTATTGGGAGATTGTTTTTATATTCCTGCTATTAAAAGAAATTTGATTTCGTTTTTTCAACTTGTGATGAATGGATATTTGGTCTATTATAATAAAGATTTTTTTTATAAATTTTTTTTATTCTGGAACTTTTGAAGGAGATATTTATATTATAAGGCATGTCTCACCACTGCTACTTAATTTTAAATTGAATAATTTAAATGCAAATAACCTGAAAAGAAAGTAACCTTCTAAGTTTAACCATACATATCTTAACACTTACGGTTAGGTCATATCAATCTAAAAAGGTTACAAATATTGGTTTAAAATGGGAAATTAAGTTTATTGGAAGTAGAGTCACTTCCAGTCTATGAATACTTCTTAGAGGGAAAGATGACCAAAAGACCATTTACGGACAAGGGGTATTAACCCAAAGATGTATTTGAATTGGTTCATTCTGATTTATGCCGGCCCATGACTATCCGGGAAAGAGGTGGTTATAAGTATTTCATCACTTTCATCTAGGATTACTCTAGGTATGAATATGTTTACCTTATACACCACAAGTCTGAAGCTTTTGATAAGTTTAGAGAGAATAAGGTTAAGGTGGAGCGTAGGCATAATAAACTAATCCGTTCTCTATGATCTAATCGTGGAGGGGAATACCTCTTGGGAGAGTTTAGGGAACACTTGTCATGTTTGGGTTTGCAACCCAATTTTTTGAAATGGGCACTCCACAATAAAATGGTGGAGTAAGAAAGAGGAACGTGACTTTTTTAGAAATATTTAGATCCATGGAAGTTATTCAGATCTATTGGATGCATCGTCTGGTTTTGTACTAATGATAAATGCTTATATATTCAACTTACTTCCTTCTAAATATATCTCAAGGACTCCATTAAAATTATGGTTTGGGAGTAATCATAGTCTAACATATATACTGATGTGTGGTAGCCTAGACCATTTTCTGCAGAAGTATCTAGGGAAGTTGGAATCAAGGATGGATAAATGTCTCTTTGTGGGTTACTTTAAAGGAACCAAGGGTGGTAAATTCTATGATCCTAAGCACCGAAGAGTAGGGTTGTTAGCACAAATTCTCAGTACTTAGAAGAAGATTATATAAATGACCATAAGCCCAAGAAAAAGATTAAAGGGGTGAGATAATAAGAGAAAAGAAACGCCTTGATACCACCAGTATAGGATAAAATACAACCTTATGTCGACTGTACACTACCTGATTGCATTGGGGGAATTGTCGTTGATTAGGATACGCATTTCACTTATACTAGACCACAAGTTGATCTGCATCGTAATGGAACAATCTCGTGTCATCCTGATAGATTAGTGTATTGGGGAAAGTACTTCGGTGAAGTTTGAAGGTAACACGAACCAAATTCCGTTAAGTAAGACTATACACTATAAGACAAGGATGCAGAGATTTAGATAAAGGCTATGGATATAGAGATGGATTCGTTTTATTCGAATCAAATGTGGGAGATTGTAGACTTGTATAATGGATAAAACCCATAAGATACAAGTGTATCGATAAGAGAAAGAGAAGAGTAGAAGGGAAGGTGGAAACCTTTAAGCCATGAATTCTTGCAAAAGGGTTCACTCAGAAAAAGGGGATCGAATATGAGGAAACCTTTTCATTAGTAGCCATGATTACGAGATTTAGAAAATGGACATTAAAACTGCATTCTTGAATGACTATCTTGGCGAGTGCATCTATATGGTGAAACCCACAGGATTCATAGCAAAGGGACAAGAAAGAAAGTTGTGCATGATTATGATATATATTTATGGACTTAAGATAGAGTAAAGGTCTTGGAATATTCAATTTCATCATGCAATCAAATCTTTTGGTTTTGATCAATGTATGGATGAAACTTGTGTGTATAAGAAGAATGCAGAAAGCGTAGTGGTATTTCAAGTACTTTACAAAGATGATATTCTCCTTATTGGTAATGATGTGGGTGTATTGTACAACACAATAGTGTAATTGTCTAGTCAATTTGATATAAAGGACTTAGGCGAATCCAGTCACATCCTAGGTATAAAGTTATTATGCAATCAGAAAAATAGGATGTTAGGCTTATCCTAACCTACTTATATAGATACAGTGCACACAAGGTTTAGCAAATAGGACTTCAAGAAATGGTTTCTCCCTTTCAAGCATGGAGTTCTTTTATCTAACCATCAGTGTCATATGACACCTAATGTGATAGATAAGATGAGGAATATACCTTATGCTTCAAGGGTGGGGAGCCTCATGTATATTATGGTATGTACTAGATAGGATATTTGTTATGTCATTGGTATGATCAGCATATTCCAGTCTAATCCAGTGAGGTTCACTGGACTGTTGTGAAACACATTCTTAAGTACCTGAAAAGGACAAGATATTATATATTAGTTTACTCAACAAATAGTTGGGTACTCATTGGTCTAAAGGACTCGGATTTTTAGTCGGATAGGGATTCAAGAAAATAAACCATGGTGTATGTGTTTACCTTAGGAGGTGGAGCCGTAAGTTGGATTAGTGTAAAAAAATCATGTATTAATAATTTGGTCATGGAAGTCAATTATGTTGTAAAATCGAAGGCAGTAAAAGAGGTTCTTTGGCTCCGAAACTTCTTAAGTGATTTAGTGTTGTTCCTTCGATACAATTGGCTATTACACTTTATTGTGACAATTACGATGTATAATAACCCCACATTTTCCAGGTAAAGGTCAGACAAACAGAATATGCCGGAGATGAGGCTTGTCTATCAATTTATATCATTCTCAGAATCAAACCACAATAAATATTTATTTTATTTTTAGACCACATGCACGAGAAAACTAATTTAATTAATAACCGAAACAATATTAAATCCAACATCAACATCCAGATAAAATAAAACCAACATAAACAAGACCGTCTCAAATGACTGAATAAAAATAAACTTTGGGCTTATGACCATACAATATCCGAAATGAATAATTGAAAGGAAATAGCATTATATACTAGAATTAAGAAGTTGATCTCTAATAAGAAATATGTGACCGCAAGTCTGATATCACATCATTCCTGCTATCCCTTTCTATGCAAACTTGTCTAGGAAAACCTGTAAGAATTAACTTACGAAAAATAAGATGCAATGATACAGTTAATTCAAAGTATGTACAACCCGTCGACACTTACATGCGATAAATACCTCATCCCTTATCTAAGTCCAATACTACACGCATATCATCCTAAGTCCCCCAAACATGAAAGATTGATAACCGTAACAATAATAAATACACGATGCATCTAGTATAATTCACATACCCAAGTTAACTGTTGACACATATATTCCCAATTCCCAATCTACCCCAATGATACTACCCATAAAAGTGACATAACCATCTATTATGCATTCACGTAGTATTGGGTTCATAATTGATTGTCTATATCCTTAGATTAAGTAATTAGTCTCAATTAATTTATACGATTATATATATATATATATATATATACACGACACCTAAGGACATCTACCCTTAGTGTCCCGTTCGTGTTCATTCGACAAGTCCGAAGGAATCTCTCATCCAAATGAACATAAAAAACATACAAAAATGGGGTGGTCCCTAAGCAGTACACTATTGTAAACTTCATACCCAATAGTACCAATGGATACCAACATCTACACCTACCATTCGTAAGTAGCATTGCTAAGTATTACCTAAAGTAATTACCTATACAATGCCTAGCCCCCCTATGCCAATGTGTGCTATGGTCCCGAAACGCACGTAACCTTAATCGATAGGACCATCCACAATTATAGGTATGTCCACACAAATAAATAATTACATATCTTTATCATATAATATGTATATGTAATTACTCTATAATTACCCCCAAGATATACTACTTAATCTCCCATTAATAATTCCAATTTAATAATTAACCATCTAGTTAATTATTAATGTCCCCACTTAAATAGTCATCTAATATTTACATGGAATTGGTCTACGATTAGTTAAGGTATTTCCCAACCTTCCCATTTTGTTCCTAGATGTTCCATCCTAACTCTCAGACTCTGTCTACTCTGTCTCACCCTAAACGACCCTTGAAAAATCATAAAAATCAAAGTGGGAATATCTAGATGAACTGAATCGGTTCGTTAGGCTGGCCAAACCGGTTCGATCACAAACCGATTCGGTTCAACTGGTTGTCCTGACGAACCAAATACATGATTTGGTCTTCTTCTTTCAACCAAAACACCTCTAACCTTCACCCAAACATCATATATGAACTCTAAATGATTTTTCATCATGAAATAATAATTTTCTCCATGAAAATGTTCCTAAAACATATTGAATTGACCCGATACTAATTTTCTTAAGAATATTTCAATATATAAACCCTAGTTTTCAAGATTGCACCTTTGCCCATTTATACCATTCAAGAATCCTTATATAATAATTATTCAAATCAAATTTAATATTCCTACAACATAATGTTCTAAGATTTTTTCTCCTAATCAATATGATCAACAATTTTCGAGTTTATCATCAATTTATTTTTTCTCAATTCATAACAATTTCATATTTGATCCTTTACTACACAAGATATAATTCCATCCTATCATCATCCATTTATATATTTTAACCTAGAAATCTAATGAGAAAATATAACAATGAATTAAGAAGTACATTGGAAGTTAATTTTAGCAAGAGAATTCTTGCCTTATGATAAAGATTGAGTGTCTGCCTTCTTGGATCCTTAACCTTCTTACCTCTCTTGGCCTATCTAACTTCTCTCTATGGAGGTGGGGTTTCTAGGTTAGATTTTGTAAATGAAAGGAGTTCTCTAAACAGTTGATTAAGTTATAATAGGCGATAATCCCAAGTTACCCCATAACCTCCATATTTGGGCTGCCAAATGAACCGAAACCCATAATCGAATTGGCCCAACGACTCCATAAATGGTATACCTACGCGCCAGGAACAATTTTATATGTCTAAAATATATAAACGAGTCCCCAAATCACCTCAAAAAATTCCCAAGTTATTTTTACCCAACATACACATTTTTCCAATTTGATTTAACAGCATACAACAATTATTTAATAACACATGCAATTATTTTCTACGAGAAATTTAAACATGCATAGATGAATCCACATAACATGAAATTATAATTAATCAATTTATTCATGACTTATTTAATTAAATTATTTCGATATAATTTAATTTGTACCGATTTTATTTTATTATAAAAATACGGGGTATTACATTCTTCCCCTTAATAACGGAATTTCATCTTCGGAATTCAAAACCTACCTGACTAGAAGAGTTTTGGATATTTCTATCGCATGTCGTCCTCCCTATCCCATGTCGACTCATCCTCATTGTGGTGTCCCCACTGCACACTTACTAAGGGAACCACCTTGCAACGAAGTTTATACTCCCTCCGGTGTAGAATAACTATGGGTTTCTCGATGTAGGTCGTTTCAGGCTGAAGCTCTATCTCGTTGATGTTTATATGCTGGTAAGCAACTTCATTTCTAAGAAACCTTTGCAATGTAAATATATAAAAAAAAAACACCGTGCATCCTCTGCTAATGGTTCGATAATCCCAACTGATACGCCAAGGGTCCAATCCTCTTAATAATAGGGAATGGCCACACATAACAAGGACATAATTTCCCCTTCTTCCAAAATTGCATCACTCCCTTCATTGGAGACACCGTAATTAGCACCTGATCCCCGACCTCAAAATCCAAGTGCCTCTGTCCCGCATCCACATAGCACTTCTATTTATCCTAGGCAATTTGAATCCTAATACAAATTATCTCCACCTTTTCTGAGGTGTCCTGAATGAACTTTGATCCGATAAGTTTGTTCTCCCCCACCTCCAACCAACATCAGGGTGAACGACAAGGTCTCCCATATAATGCCTCATAGGGTTCCATTCCAATAGTAAAATTGATAGATGTTGTTGTAAGCAAACTCCACCAAGGGCAAGTACTGCTCCCAACAACCCTTAAAGTCTAAGATGCACATTCACAACATAACCTCTAGCATCAAGTAACACTCTTCGTCTGATCATCTATCTGGGGGTGGTATGCGGTGTTCAACCTAAAATCTGCCCTCAAGGCCTGCTGAAAACTCCTCAAAAAGTGGGATACAAACATCTTATCCCTATTCGTTACAATATTGAGCGAAACCCCATAAAATTTCACAATCTTCATGAGGAAAAGTCCAGCGTACTAGTCTCATATGTAGTCTGTCCGGACAGATAAAAAGTGAGCCACCTTTGTCAATCAGTTAACGATCACCTAAACAGAATCGTGCCACCACTGTGACGTAGGTAGCCCTGTGATAAAATCACAGGAAATTCTCACATATATTCACATTAGGATCTCAAGAGGCTATAGAACACCTGGGGGATGCTGATGGTCCGCCTTCACCAGTTGGCATGTGGCACACTCGAATATAAAGTTAATTATGTCATTCTTCATGCCTACCACCAATACTGACGCCTCATGTCCTGGTATATCTTTTCCCTACTAAGATGTACTGTGAAATGTGACCCATGAGCCTCAATCGTAACGGCACGCTTAAATCCTCATCCTTTTGAACAACCAGCCTGCCCTAAAATATCAATCCGCCATCTTGAGCCAATCGACTAGTGCTCGATCCCCTCGATTAATAATTACCCGAATAATAATCTCAAATGTGATGGTCAGAACCTTTGTAAAATTACATGTCAACTAATTGTCATCATGAAGCGAATTCCACCTCACCTCCCACATTACCTCTAACTCCACTGGGGTGGTACTGAATATCGAACTGGTAATTTTTCATAAACTCTAGTCATCTCCACTTCTCATGTTCAACTATCTCTGTATGAACAAGTATTATAAGCTCTTATGGTCTGTAAATAGCTAAAATTTATCCTCCGAGAAATAATGCCTTTATATACGTAAAGCAATTACTACCACTGCTAACTCCAACTCATGGTTGGGGTAATGTCCCTCATGAGGCTTTAACTTCCAGGAAGCGTATGTTATCGGTCTTTCTTCATGTGTTAACACACCTCCAAGTCCCCGTAAGGACGAATCTGTAAAGACCTTATAGTCTAACCCTACTCGAGGTAATACAAGTATCGAATTCGTAGTCAATCGAGCCTTCAGGTCATCGAAGGCCTATTGACACGCATCATCCCGTATAAATGGCGCATCCTTCCTTGTCAAGTTTATTGGGGATCTCGGATATCTTCGATAACCCTCGACTGAACCAACGGTAATACCCTACCAATCCCCAAAAACTACGCACCTTCGCGGGTATAGTGGGTTGTCCCCACTCCATCACTTCACAAACCTTTCCTGGATCCACCAATATCCCCCTCTCAAATATGATGTGGCCCAAGAACTGAACCTCCCACAATTGAAAACCACATTTCTCAAACTTAGCATAAAGTTCATGGTCTCGTAATGTCTGCAACACTACTTGCAAATGTTGTGCGTGCTACTCCACAATACGAGAATAAATCAGTATGTCATCTATGAACACGTTGACAAACTGATCTAGAAAATCCTTGAAAACTTGATTCATGAGGTCCATAAATGTTGTCTTCGAGACATCCTCCTCCCAAATCCTTAGTTGATGATACCTTGATCTTAAATTGATATTAGAAAAGTACGCAACACCCCTCAGTTGGTCGAATAAGTCATCAATATGGGGTAATGGATACTTGTTCCATTTGGTGACCTTGCTCAACTCCCGATAATCGATACAAAGTCTCAAAGATCCATCCTTCTTCTTGAAGAGAAAAACTGGATCGCCCTACAATGAAGTATTCCTCTAAATAAACCCCTGACCCAGTAACTGCTGAATCAAATCACTAAGATACCTCATCACCGGAGGATCCATTCGACACGATGTATGGGTGATGGGTCACGTACCTGAAATAAAATCAATCACAAAATTTATTGTAACAACCCAAGTTTTTGAAACTGGTTTTAATTAAATTAACTCGGATTTTGAAAAAAATAATTTTTGGAATCTATTTCATTTTGGTATGAAAAAAATGTTGGTTTTTAGGTATAAAAATAAGATTTTTAGTGGAATTTAAATCGGGTTTAAAATTTGAAAATTATAAGTTTTTGTATAAAAATCAGGGGAGGATCCGACCTAAGGAGCAAAAAATAAAAATAAAAATATTCGACCGTCTAATCGAGCTGAAATTTTTTGTGCAGCTTCCTCTCGCCTTCCTCTACTACGCCTCCAAATTTCATCCAATTTTAACACGAGGTTGGTCTGAAATAATTTTTTTTTAATGTTTGTATCTGATTAGGAATCTAATTCTTCTTGGTATATAAACATAAAGTGACAATTTTAGGACTTTTAAAACACATTTTAGCCTTCTCAAAAATCAGTAGCCTCCTATATTTCATTTTCTTCTATCTACCAAACACTAGCCCCATTTAAACCAAGATTTTTGTCCAAGATTTGAAGACTTATTTGGTGTTTTCTTGAGTTTGGGCTAGAATGACTTTTCATTGTTTTCACGCGAGGAATGCAGTGGTATGATCAAAATTGTGAGGCAAAATCTTATGAGTTTCTTACGATGATTTTAAGGTACGGGGCTTACACAATATGCTCCTCAAATCTCTCGAGAGTAGTCATTTGTTTCTCATTTATTTCTACTCATATTGTTGATATCATGACATTTATTAGAATCTAAAATATTGACTCGATTGAGATATTGTATTTGTTCATAGGAACGGTGTTATTAAATTTTTATATGGCACGGATAATGGTCACCCACCATTAGTTTAATAGACAGGATGAGGCTCTATGAAGCTTAGGTGAGGTGAGGGAGGCTTGGTGATCTATTGATGTGTTATTAAAAAATTAAATTGGTAATGCTCAGATGTCGCATTGGACTTGAATTCAAATTCATATTGTTGCATTTTATTTACGTTATTATTTTGAGCATATATTCTTGTCATATTGTGTACTTCCCCGTATTTTTCTTTTAGTGGCAAGTTAGCGTGGATTTGGATGCAATGAATTTTTGTAGGATTTTAGAGCACGACGCTTGGAGGATTTTATTTTTGTATAGCTTGCCAGTGTAATTTATTTGGAGAGCTTTGTATTATTTTCAAGTGAAATTTAATTGTAATTCTTTTGGAACTGTAAATTTTGGATTCATTATATTTATTTTGTGGAATATAGACGCTTGATACTAATTGTTGAGGATTAAGTTTAGTTTTAATCGTAGTAGAAGCAAGTGTTTTACGCGGGGTGTTACAGATGATATCAGAGCTTAGGTATACGACAACCCTTGGGTCTAGCATGCGGGTTAGTTGCGTTTCATTGGAGATCGGGAGTTTTTGTTGAGGACATGGTAGGCATCGAGCTTAGGACTAGTAATCTTGATGTGAAGATGTTTAGAATTGATTTGAGGACTTTAGTGTTGTGATGATTTTTAAGAGATAAAATCGTGTAGTGATTCGTGGGAGAGCGCGTTAGGAAATATGAACGTAGGATTGGGTGTATGGGAGCCTAATCATGATTTTTATGGGTAAGCATTGTGCACCGTATTTTATCTTGATCCTTAGGCTTCGTCCAATTTCGAGGACGAAATTTCAGTGCTAGTGGAGAAGTATGTAACAACCAGTTATTTTTTAACCGATTTTATTTATATTAACTCGGATTTTGAAAAAAATATTTTTTAGAATCTATTTCATTTTGGTATGAAAAAAATGTTGGTTTTTAGATATAAAAATAAGATTTTAAGTGGAATTTAAATCGGGATTAAAATTTAGAAATTATAATTTTTTGTATAAAAATCGGGGGAGGATCCGACCTTAAGTAGTAAAATAAATAAATAAAATATTCTACCGTCCAATAGAGATAAAAAAATTTTATGCAGCTTCCACACGCCTTCAGATACTATGCCACCAAATTTCAGCTAATCCAATGGCCTGATCGTCCAGAACATCTTTTTAGTGTTTGTATCTGATTAGGACTCTAATTCTTTTTGGTAAATAAACATAAAGTGACGAGTTTAGGACTTTAAAAACACATTTTAGCCTTTTCAAAAATCAATAGCCTGCTCTATTTTCATCTTCTTACATCTACAAAACCCTAACCCCATTTAAACCAACATTTCAATCCAATATTTGAAGGCTTATTTGGTGTTTTCTTAAGTTTGAGCTAGAACGAGTTTTTATTGTTTTCATGCGAGGAAACAGTGGTATGATCATAATTTTGAGGCAGAATCTTATGAGTTTCTTGTGATGATTTTAAGATACGAGGTTTAAATAATATTCTCCTTAAATCTCTCGAGAGTAGTCGTTTGTTCCTCATTTATTTGTACTCATATTGTTGATATCAAGACAATTATTAGAATAAAAAATATTGATTGGATTGAGATATTGTATTTGTTGATGGGCGGTGTTATGAAATTTTTATATGGCACGGAGAATGGTCACCCACTAATAGTCCAATAGTCTATAGCCAGTATGATGCTTTACGAAGCACAGGTGAGGTCAGGTGAGGCCTGATGACCTATTGATGTGTTATTGAGAACTTAAATTGGTAATGCTCGGATGTCGCATTGGACTTGAATTCAGATTCGTATTGGTGCATTTTATTCACCGTTATTTTTTTGAGCATCTATTCTTATCATATTGTGCACTTATCCGTTTTTTCTTTTAATGAAAGGTTAGGGTGGATTTGGATGCAATAAAATTTTGGAGGATTTTACAGCATGACGTTTTGAGGATTTTATTTTTGTATAGCTTGGCAATGTAACTTATTTGGAGAGCTTTGTATTATTTTCGAGTGAAATTTAATTGTAATTATTTTGGAAGTGTAAATTTTGGATTCATTATATTTATTTTGTGGAATATAATTGCTCTATACTAATTGTTGAGGATTTAGTTTAGTTTTAATCATAGTGGTGTCTTGTGTTTTACGTGGGGTGTTACATTTATCTCCCTGTTAGGTGGAAACCCTAGGATCTCCCTAAATACATTAGTAAACTCACTAACTACCGGTAAGGAATCTGGCGAAACAATGACCTCCTAAAAAATCTCCTCCTAAATATAATACAGATGCGTGCTTAACCCACTCACAGGGTGCGATGTCACAACCAGGTACATCTCTTGGCCCAAAATGGTGAAGACTATGGAGTTACCTTAACAATTAAAACAAGCTTTGTACGTAGCTAGTCAATACATCCCTAAGATGATGTCGTACTCAGACGTATCTAATACTAGAAAATTTTCTACAAACATAAGTCACCTAATCTCAATCTCTATACCTCTTCACACTAAACGTATGGGTGTCCCTCTACCCACGGGTAAACCAATATGAAGTACTATATCAGATAAAAAATTTATCATCCCAGATTTGCGTGCAAAGCTAGTATTAAATAATTAACGTGATGCACCAGTGTAAAATAAAATGCGGCCCACATGCCCAAAGATAAGGAACATACTCTCGAGTGCCTGAACTGACATCGGTCCCTCACCCGGCACTATATGGTACACCCTCCCATACTACAACTGTGGATGTTTCCCTGGAGTAGGGGCAATTGGTGTTGTGAGAGCTGGCGCTGCAATCCCCGGGGTTGGCAACTGCTGATGCTACCCTTGTGGCCCCAGATACCCATGTTGTCCTCCCTACTTGTGTGGTCCCTAATTACCCCGAGGACACCTCTTCAATGTATGACCCCTCTCACCACAACTATAATAATTCTCGTGGAACGAGCATCTCTCTGGTTGTCGGCGTTGCTACCCTTGGCCTTGCTTCTATCCCTGGACCTGTTGGCCCTATCTGTTCTGATCATCATAACCTCTGAACCTCTTATGCTAATCACCGAGCCTGATTATTGTTCCCATTCGTCTTACTCAACTGGTTTGACATCTCTGAGTTGGGCCTCTTCTCGCCTTTATCTTTTTAGAATACCCTATGATCCTGACAATGTAATAAAAAGGCATTCCCCATCTGAGTATAGGTGGTGAAATCTGGATTACCCAGTAAAGACTTACTAACGTGCTAGGTTATCCCCCAACACAAACTTCTCCATCCTTTTCTCTTTCATGTTTACCTCATCCCTAGCAAAATAGGGCAATTCAATAAACTCCTCCTCGTATTCAGCTTCTATGAGACCTTCCTGCTTAAGGTCCATGAACTTTCTGCACCTCTCAGATTTCATTATCGGTCGAAAGTACTTTCCCTCGAACTTGCGTAAGAACTTATCAATCGCCCCACTGTCTGTTAACGCGGAAGCCCCCAAATTTAAAATTCTTTAATTTTCAAGTACGGAATAGGATGGTTCAACATATAATAACTATTAAACTAAAATTTCCTTTTCAAATTCATAATTAAATATATCAAATTTTAATTTCTCCAAATTAAAATTAAACTAAGTCAAATATGTGAATTTTACATTTAACACAAAGTTAACTTAACCCGACTCTTGAAAGTAGCCTAACAATGATTTGTTCTAGTTTTCAATATAGGCGAAACCAACTTTTATCAAATTAAATTCTGGACATGAATTAAATTAAACTTACCCAAATTATCCAAACTTAAATTAGCACCAAATTAAACAAGTGTGGGGATTAAACCTAATTTTATCTTGTTTATCCTAGCATGCATATATGGTGATTTTTACAAGATAAAAATAAACACAATCACACTACACGACGATGTACGAGGAAAACCCAAATGGAAAAACCTCGGACGTCCCTTGCCTAACAAATCCAGTAGGTACAAAAAATTTACAAAGACACGATAAGAAGACTGACAACACTCGACTCGACTCCTTCAAGCACCGACGCTTCCTTCGCTCTTTAACCTCTGCCTTGTAAATAATTCCGGAGTCCACCAGAATCTTGGAGTCCACCAATGGAGGCACAACAAACGTCAACCACACATGGTGCCTTTCACCAAGTGAGAACTCCGCAGCAAACACAAGTTCTTCTCCTTTGTGGGTAGAGAATAAACCCAAACTTCTCTTCTATTGGTGTAGAGAAAACCCGGTGCCAAACAAACTCTCCAAGAATATATATATGAGTGAACTTGGATTAAAACAAACTATGGGTGTATAAACATGTGTTTTGGGGAAAGATTTAATATAGAAATCGTAACACATAAAAGGACTTTTTTTGTTTGAAATTTTCCCTCAAAAATCTCTTTAGAAATCCCACAAGTCATTTTAAAAAACTACTTCCCTGAAGTGTATAAAACTGGTAAAGAAATGGGGTAGTGGGTGGTTAAAAGAAAAATGCACACACAAAAAATTCCACGCCTAGGTCGTTCAAACGACTTGGGAATGATGTTAGAACGACATCATTCGAAGAACTTCTAACGAGAATTGGAGTTCAATCTCGTTCGAATGACTTCATTCGAACTAAAACTTCTAACGAGAAAATAAAGACTTGGAAAAACTACGCGTTAGTAATGTCGTTCGAACGACCTGGGAATCTCATTCGAACGAGATCCCAGTTTTGTTCGAACAACTTTTCAAAAAATCCAAAAAAATTTAAATTTCATTTTAAGACTAAAACTTTTTATACAAAGTTCTAAAAATATTTTCTGAAAATAAAAAGTCGTTTAGACCAAAATAACACCCATGACATATTTTCCAAGCTCATATATATATAATAGTGCATTCATACCTTTGAATACTTTGAGTCCTCAAATGTTGATGACGTGAAACATGTGACACGAAACCCGATAATGATGAAACTTTAAATCTTGACCGCTACGTCTTCAACTTCTTCAAATGTCATAGATTTGATAGGAACAAACTACTATCCTATGAATAAAATGGTTTTGTTTGGAATTAAGCCAAAACTACATATAGACTCAATTAGAAAATTGTGTCCTTATAAATCTCCCCGTTTGGTCATTCTGGGACAAAACCCAACCAAAAATCCTAAGGGTTGTCAAGCTCATCTAGACACAACATCCCACACCCAAAAAATAAAAATATAGGCTCTATGACTCGACTGAAGGATAAACCTCTTTTCCGCTTTAAAGATGCCACTTAAGATGAAAATCTTGAACACTTAACAAACCATCAAATGCATAGGGAATATGACAATATTAAATGCAAAAAATGAATAATCCCCCCTAATTAATTCTCCCCCTTTTATCTACTAATGTCAACTTAAGAAAATTGCCCAACTCCCCCAAACTAAAGGTTTAGATACCATTTCTCCCCCTTTTTGTTCAGGAATAGACAAAGGTTAAAGAATTATACACTAACTTATTTCTCCCTCTTATTTAAAGAAAATACGATGTCTCCCCCTAAAGTCTAAACTAGGGATATGAATCAAGAAGAAACATGTAGAGGTGCATAAATAGGAGCAATAAAGCATATGGCAATAATAAAATGCAACTAATTGACATAATAACAAAGGATACCAATTATGATGCGATGGTAAGAGAAATAATACCAACTAAAATGTATTAAACATAAACATGGGATGTCAACCAAAATTCGCAACAAGATATAAACCATTTATAAATTCAAAGAAACTATGGACTAGCTAGCGTCGCAAAGACTCGGAAAAAAATACCACATATATACACATAATTAATATCACTAACGCACATGCACATTTACATAGGTATAAACACCACATACGACACAAAATACAATAAGATTTTCACACTCATATGGCAAAAATGTGTCCAAATACATGTGGTAAATGGAAGTGAAGGGGTGTGAACTAGAGACTAAAGGAATATAGACCCAATCACTTAATACATGTTCACAAAGTTCCCATTTGATTGCAAAACTCTATTACATTTAGATATAGCCTCATGTGACAACATAAATTGAACTCAATGAACAAACACACACAATGCACACAAGCCTAGAATTTTGATGATTCTACAAACTAATAGAGTCGTGACAAGATATCTCAACTACAATACAAAGTCATTGTGCAAAGCCTTTGATATTCCATCCAAACTCCCTCAAATATAATATTTTATTTAATTTTATTTTGACAAAAAGATCAATTTAAACAAACTAGGCCTTGGCTATATTTTTCTTTGAATGAGATATTTTTCTTTTAGGCCTTTGGACCACGCATTTTTTTAGGTCCATTGAAAATGGTATCTTAATCACAAAGGATGATTGTTCCTTTCGTAGTCCTTCCCTGTGCACTAGAATATATGATTTTTTAAACACAATAATCTCACGTGCAACGGTTCTAACATGCACAAATTCTCCTACATCACAAAGTGTGTAGATGAATATATTGGTAGGAGAACATCTCACAAAGATCAAATATACATGTGAAGTTAAATTTCAAATGAGCTCATGCATGTCTGAAATGAGGCATATAAAAATAGAATCCATCGAGCAACACAAAATCCAACTATTCCATATAAGCATGATAAAGAACATTTTAAGGATTGAAAATCTTCACCAAAAGTTCTAGCCACATGGAAGCGTAAAGGGAAAGTATTCAAACACAAGTATATGCCACATAAAGTGTGTCAAACTAAAATACACACAAAATAATCTTTTTGAGTTTTTCAAAAAATTTCACCAAACACAAAAAAATTTAACTCAAAAGAAAAACAAAGAAAATATTTTTGTATTTTTCTCAATAAGACACAAACAAATAAAAATAAATACAAAAGATATACACAAATCATAATTCTAGCATGTTATTAGTCATGGAGCATAGACAAGAAAATGACAACCATATATACAACTAGCATAAATATATCATGAAGCACAAAAACGCTAGAGTAGGTAAACAAAGCTAACACATTTAACCTTTCGATTTAGCATGGGTGGTTTCACGTGATAGCAAACGAGAATCATAAACCCTATTTTGTAAAGTTACCAAAACGGTTCTTCTAACCCAAACAAGTGAAGAGTGACAATCTCGAGATTGGGTGACCTTTCCTACCTCGGTGACCTTACTCTTGGATTTCCTAGGATCCTTTTTTAGATCAAAACAAAATTTCATAAGATGACGTTTTCGACCACAATGTGAGCAAGTAAAGACCCAGTGAAAAGTAGTACCTAATGATTGACTTTTGGGAATATTTCTAGGAGATTCTCTCAAAATAGTGGTTTTGACTTTATTAGAGGAAGCATTATAAGAATCGAAGCCTTACCCACAAGTGTCATTTTTTACTTGGACGGTTCCTAATATTTTGTCTAATTTAGCGGAACTACATTCCAAATAAAATTTGACCTTATTAGAGTATCTCAATTTTTCTTCTAATTCTAAGATCCTAGACTCTAGCGAAACCTCTCTCTCTTCAAACATGAGAAGCTCTTTCTTCATTGTCTCCATCAAACCTCTAAGGCTATCTCTCTAACCTTCAACATATTCAAGCTTCTCTCGAAGATTTTTCTCACGTATCATAAGGTCTTCCACTAAAGCCCTACCATCAATGACCTTAGAAAACTCTCTTAAACTTGCTTCTAACTTCAAATTAGCCCTTTTTAATTTAATTGATTCGGCTTACAATTCTTGAAAAGCTACTTAAAGTTCACGCTCATCAACTTCATCTTCATTTTCACTCTCTCTTTCATCTCCACTCTCACAGTCATAAAAAACATGGGATTCACAAACTTTGGCCTCGGAAGTGTCATGTATAATAATGTCATCATTGGATGAGTTCACACTATCACTTACATGACTTGCCATGAACACGATAAAATTGCGCTCAATGGGGGAATCGGGTCCCTCTTCCTTATCACTATCACTAAGTGTGCCATTGTATAAAATTGGTTGCTTGCCCTCTCTCCTTAGTTTAGTGGGACATTCAAAAGCCCTATGGTCATACCCTTCAAAAACAAAGCACCGATTTGACTCATCCCTATTAAGATCTTCATTATGATTTTTAGGGATTTTCTCAGGCTTGTTATACTTGGATTTATTAAATTTCTTATATTCAATTTTGAGAATCTCTTTATTAGTCTTATGAAATTTCCTAAATTTCCTAGCAAACATTGCCATATCTTCCGAGTCACAATCACTCTCATCATCCGAAACTTGTCTTTCCTCCTTTCGAGCTTTCAAAGCGATGCCCTTATCTTTTTTCTTTTCGATCTTAGTGGAAAACATGTCAAGTTTATAGTTTGTAAATCAACTACGAGCTCTTCTAGTTTCATAGAGGCTAAAGTGGGAAAAGAATTAAACACGGTCACTTTAGGAATAAATCTATCGAGTAGGGACCTTAAAATATTCTTTACTACACGGTCGTCGAGTATTTTTTTCTCCCAAATTAAATGATGAATTAACAATATCTAAAAGTCAAGCATAAAATTCATCAAAAGTTGCATTTTCAAGCATTTTAATGGTCTCAAATTGAGTGGTGAGGTTTTGGAGTTTCGAAGCCTTCACGACACTAGTTCCCTCATGGGTGAGTTATAAAATATCCCATGCCTCTTTAGCAGTTTCAAACGTTATGATACGTCGAAATTCATCCGGTGTGACTGCACTAAAGATAGCATTTAAACCACAGGAATTAAAATTCGCTAGTTTAAGTTCAGTTTCACTCCATCGTTCTACGGGTTTAGTAACACACTCATTTTTTACTAAACATGTCGGTGGAGCCACCCGGTAACTACCGATTGCCAAACCCGCTCATACAGGGACTTAAGTGTCGATTTCATTTGCGTTTTCCAATACGCGTAATTTGAACCATTGAAAATAGGAAATTTTGAAAATAGTGATATTTCCATTTTTAAAGCAAGTGCAAAAAGGACCTAAATGCAATAACTTAGCACTCTGGCTCTGATACCACTTCTTAATGCGAAAGCCCCCAAATTTTACATTCTTTAATTTCCAAGTGCGGAATAGGATGGTTCAACACACACAAACTATTAAACTAAACTTTCTTTTTCAAATTGATAATTAAATATATCAAATTTTAATTTCTCCAAATTAAAATTAAACTAAGTCAAATATGTGAATTTTACATTTAACACAAAGTTAACTTAACCCGATTCTTGAAAGTATCTTAACAATGATTTGTTCTAATTTTCAATATAGGTCAAACCAACTTTTATCAAATTAAATTCTGGACATGAATTAAATTAAACTTACCCAAATTATCCAAACTTAAATTAGCACCAAATTAAACAAGTGTGATGATTAAACCAATTTTTATCTTGTTTATCCTAGCATGCATCTATGGTGATTTTTGCAAGATAAAAATAAACACAATCACACTACACGTCGATGTACGAGGAAAACCCAAATGAGAAACCTCTGACGGCCCTTGCCTAACGAATCCACTAGGTACGAAAATTTTACAAAGACATGACAAGAAGACTTACAACACTCGACTCGACTCCTTCAAGCACTGACGCTTCCTTCGCTCTTTAACCTTTGCCTTGCAGATTTCTCTGAAGTCCACTGGAATCTTGGAACCCACCAATGGAGGCAAAACAACCGTCAACCACACATGGTTCCTTTCACCATGTGAAAACATCGAAGCAAACACAAGTTCTTATCCTTTGTGGGTAGAGAATAAACCCAAACTTCTCTTTTGTTGGTGTAGAGACAACCCGGTGCCAAACAAACTCTCTGAGCAAAATATATATATATATATATATATATATATATATATATATATATATATATATATATATATGAGTGAACTTGGATAAAAACAAACTATGGGTGCATAAACATGTGTTTTTGGGAAAGATTTTATCAATAAATCATAACACATAAAAGGACTTTTGTTTTTTAAATTTTTTCTCTCAAAAAGCTCTCTAGAAGTCCCAACAGTTATTTTAAAAACTGCTCCCCCGAAGTGTATAAAAGTGGTAAAGGAATGGGGTAGTGGGTGGCTAAAAGAAAACAGCTCAAAAAAAAAATTCCGCGCCCAAGTCGTCCGAATGACATCGTTCGAACAGCTTCTAACGAGAATTCAGAGAATTGGAGTTCAATCTCGTTTGATATCTCGTTCGAACCAAAAATTCTAACGAGAAAATAGATACTTTAAAAAACTTCTTATTTGTAATGTCGTTCAAACGACCTGGGAATCTCGTTCGAACAATATCCCAGTTTCGTTCGAACGACTATTTAGAAAATCCAAAATTTTTAAAATTTCATTTTAAGCACAAAACTTTTTTTACAAAGTTCTAAAAATATTTTTTGAAAAATAAAAAGTAGTTTAGACAAAAATAATACCTATAACATATTTTGCAAGATCACATATATATAATAGTGCATTCATACCTTTGGAGACTTGAAATCCTCAAATGTTGATGATGTGAAACATGTGGCATGAAACCCGACAAGGATGAAACTTTAAATTTTGGCCGATACGTCTTCAACTTTTGCTAACGTCATAGGCTTTATAGGAACAAACTATTATCCTACGACTCAAATGGTTTTGTTCGAAATTAAGCCAAAACTACAAATGGACTCAATTGGAAACTCGTGTCCTTACAATGTCTCTCTCCTCTAACGTGGTGATAGACTCCTACCACTGTAAAATTGCTCCAACCAGTCGAAAAGAGGCTAGCATCTTCTTTTATACTGGCGTGCACTCTACCATCCTCAAGTTATTCTATATATATTTTTTCCACTAACTTGCCACCAAAATGTTGGAACTCCAAGCAAACTCCGATGGGTGGACCTTAGTAAAGGTTTCCCTAGCTCTGAACTATACTGAACTGGGTGTCTGCACTAGTAAATCCACCTGTTATGGGGGCGGGGGTGGTTAATACTTCTCCGATGGATGGAAAAGCTATAGCATAGAGGCCATCATTGTGGAAACTGCCTAAGTCACAATAGTGCCAATCTCTGCTGGACCCACCACAGGTGGGGCTGGTGGTGGTTGTGGGTGCGGCTGCAGATCCTACTGAGTGCCCTTCTTTGCAGCATGTGTGGAAACACATCATGATATGCCTCTCCTATTAGTATAGATCAAAAGAATGCAACGATCCCTAGTCATAGGCTCTACATATCAAAGAATGCAATGCAGAACATAATGAACGTAACACAGATCCTAAGGACTCCAGAATATGGATGCTTTGATACCAAGTGTAAAAACATGCATTTTCCAGGTAAAGGTTGTCCAGACACAATATGCCAAAGATGGGGCTTGTCTATCAATTTATATTATTCTCAGCATCAAACCACAATAAAACATTTTTTTAGACCACATAAACGATAAACCTGAGTTAATTAATAACTGAAATAATATTAAATCCAACATCAACATCCAAATAAAATAAACCCAACATAAATTCGACCGTCTCAAATGACTTAATAATAATAAACTCTCGTCTTATGCCCATACAATATCCGAAATGAATAACTTAAAGGAAATAGCAACCTAGACTAGAATCAAGAAGTTGATCTCTGATAAGTAGTGTGTGACTAAAATTTTGATATCATGTGAGTCCAATTATCCTTGTCTAGGCAATCTAGGGGAGAAAACATTTTATAATTTGGGTCAGCACCCTAGATTTGCAAGAATTAACTTACGAAAAGTAAGATGAAATGATACAGTTTATACCCAGCGGCAATTGCATGCGATAAGTACCTCACCCCTCATCTAAGTGTAACACTACACACATATCAACCCAAGTCCCCCAACCATTAAAGACTGATAACTTTAACAACAATTAATACAATGCAAGTATCGATGTTAGATGTCTACACATGTATTCCCATTTTCCAAAGTACCCCAATGATACTACCCACAAAAGTGACATTACCATCTATTATGTATTCATATAGTATTGGGTTCATGATTGATTGTCCACATCCTTAGACTAAATAACTAGTCTCCATCAATATATATATATATATATATATATATATATATACGACACCTAAGGTCATCTACCCTTAGTGTACTGTTTGTGCTCTATCAGTAAGTCTGTAGGAGTTGCTTATCCAAATGGACATCACAAACGCACATAAATGGGGTGGTCCATACGCAGTACACCATTGTATAGTCCATGACCAATGATGAAAATGGATCCCAACATCTACACCTACCTCACGTAAGTGTCACTGCTACGTAGTACCGAAAGTAATAACCTACACAACGCCTAGCCCACCTGTGCCGACATGTACTATGATCTCGAAACTCGTGTAACCCCAACCGATAGAACCATCCATGAACATAGGTATGTCCACACACATAAATAATTACATATCTTTATCACATAATATATATAGATCGTTACTTTTTAATTACCCCCAAGATATATTACTTAATCGCCCATTAATAATTCTAATTTAATAACTAACCATCTAGTTAATCGTTAATGTCCCTCCTTTAAATAGTAATCTAACTTTTACACGAAATTGGTCTATGATTAGTAAAGGTATTTCCCAACCTTCCCATTTTGTTCCTAAACATTCTATCCTAACTCTCAAAGTTTTTCTACCAAGTCGCACCCTAAACGACCATCGAAAAATTAAAAAAAAATAAAGAGGAACCAGCCATATGAATTGAACCGATTCGCCCCGCGCCAGCAAACCAGTTTGCCCCGCGCCAGCGAACCGGTTCGGTTGCCCTGAAAAACCAAAAACCGGTATTGGAATACAACAATGAATTAAGATATGATCCCATTCTATCATAACAATTTCAGATTTGATCCTCCACATACAATTTCAGATTTGATCCTCTCCATACATAAGATATAATCCCATTCTATCATAATCCATTTATATATTTTAACCCAAAAATCTAAGGAGAAAATATAGCAATGAATTACAAAGTGCATTGAAAGTTAATTTTAGAAAGATAATTCTTGCCTTATGATGAAGATTGAGAGTCTCTCTTCTTGGATCCTTAATCTTCTTCCCTCTCTTGGTCTTGGTAAATTCTCTCTATTGAAGTGGGGTTGCTATGTTGGGCTTTGTGGAATGAATATATTTCTGCAAACACTTGATTAACTCATAATGGGTGTTAATTCCGAGTTACTCAATAACCTCCATATTTGGGCCCCGAAACGAACCTAAACCCATAATCGGATTGGCCCAATGACTCCCTAAATGGTATACCTATACACCGAGCCCAAATTTAGATGTTTAAAACACCTAAATGAGTCCCCAAATCATCTCGAAAAGTGTCCAAATTATTTATACCCAACATACACATTTTTCTAATTTGATTGAACACACACATTAATTATTTAATAAACATGCAATTATTTTCTACGAGAAATTTCAACATTCATAGATGAATCCACGTAGCATAAAATTACAATTAATCAATTTATTCATGACTTATTTAATTAAATTTTACCATCTTAATTTAATTTTTATCAATTTTATTTTATTATAAAAATACGGGGCATTACACAGTGTTGTTCTAAATTCGAATAAATATAGGATTCATCATATGGTGAAGCACATTGAGCGTAAGTATCACCTGATTTGGGAGATTGTGTAGAGTAGAGACATCATCGTGACTAAGATTGCGATTAAGGACAACTGATATATCTTTTTAGAAAGATCTTAACAACTAAGACTTTCAATATTCACGCAAAAGGAATGGGAGTCAAGTTCACGGCCATATGGCTTTGAGACTAAGTGGAGGATTGTTTGCGTCTATTCATAAAACCATGTGAAAAAAATTATAATTGACCATGAAAAATCTTGGAGGGACTTTTCATAATCACTGATATGACAAAAATGCATATTTGTATACAGTAAATGACCTTGACAAAGTCTTTCCAAAAAAATGAGGCTATATGGGGCTTTGGGAGTAGTGTCAAGAAGTATCACGTATATCATAGGATCACAAATTTATCCCACATCTAAGGACTTACTCGGTAGATGTTTGGGGGCAAAACCCAAAAGAAATCAGCGTTAGCTGGGACATACCCATTCAACCCAAAGATAACTCTGTAATACGATATATTAACACTATCTGTTGCACATGTTATCAAGTGATGTTAGTAGGATGAAGTTAAATACGATAGAGTAAAGAAATAAAGTTATTTTCACCCATGATCACCAACTAACACGTGATAATTTCCTTTCACTTATTTATAATGTGATATCATATCTCCTTGTAAATAAGGATACATGTCCTCACTGACCATACACTCTCACACCTCTTATCTCACAAACCTATAAATAGAATCTATTAAAACCTCAAATGGCATGCAATATTGAACTAAATATTGTTATAATGTTTGAGTGAGATTGAAATTATAATCGTAGTCCAAATGGAGTGTTCATGCTGATTTAGTAAAAATATCACCCTTGTGAATGAAGGCTGCCAAATTGGTATTGAACTAATTTCATCTCTTAATTATTTGACCACAAGTTAAGTAGTAATCTATAGATTAAATTGACTAACATTAATTCCTAGAATTAACAATTGGGAAAATAGATATAACTTCAATTGTGGGCCATAAGGAATCGAGAAACGTAATGGGTTTGAAACATTGTTTATTAAGACAATTCAAGTTAAAAGGTAGAAATCCCTTATGCTCACCAATCCTTTTTAGGTCAAGATATACGATCGTTATTCTTCCAATCAATGGAGGACTTATCATTATTTTTTCTAATTAAAAGTCACTAACCAACAATTTTAGTTTACCGACATAGTAAAATAAGTTAGTGGTTGGAGAAAATCTTTAGGAAGCACACCCTAATTGACATGAGAAAAATTTATGATGTCAACTTTTGATCTTAGACCTTTTTTATCAAGACAAAGATGATCGGATCTCCCAAAAAAGGGAGGGTTCCCAACATGGCAACTTATGTAAGATAACATTTTAGAAAATTTATGGAATCATTCGCAAAGAAAAAAATTTATGTGCCTCCAGGTTTACTTTATTAATTATTAATAACTAAATTCTTAGAAATTGTTGTGGCAACTGGTCACATCATAACATTCTTTATCGCTAGTATACATTTCATAATTCACGAAATGGTAAGCGCACCCAGATCTTTATACTAGGGTGGGAGATCGCTCAAAATTACCAAACTTACATTTTGTGCTAAGAACACCTTCTTCTTTACCTTTAATTTACGTTTGCCCGTGAGCAAGTATTTTAAGCACTTAACATACGAGATAATTTGCTTGATAGTCTCAAGAATAGGTAAGTTAAGCTTCACTTACTTAAGAACTTCTAGAATGTCATCATGGGAGGCCCTTTTCGGAGGAAGGACCAACCGTTGAGGGTAAGGTTCAACTATATGGGGTTACACTACCACCTCGGGTGTAAGTGTGTCGTCCTTTTCCCTCTCTTCCAAGGGGCATATTTGGCCTCTTATGTTCCAGATGAAACCTCCTTATCTACGTGCGTGTCGTGTGGGGGTGGTGATAACTCAACAACTCTCCCACCACATATAGTGGTTACCGCTTCACATTGCTCTTTGTTTTCATCGAGAGTGGAGCTCCCACAGTTTTGACCTTGGGGAGGTCGTTGGCCTCGGGCGGAAAACTTGCCCTTTTCTTGGACACTTAAGGAAGATTGCAACTTAGAAAGCGATGCCTTTAAGTCGATAAAATTTTGAGCATTTTGGGCATTTACCGCTGACAGAGTTTGCATGTATTTTGCAAGAGTGTCCTCAAGACTCTTTCGATGTGGAACTTGTTGATAAGGTGGGAATGGTGGTGGTGGTTGGGCAACGTGTGGATTCGGGTTCATCGTTGTGTTCGATTGGCCATAACTAAAACCGATACAGTTTTTCCACGAGGGATTAAAAGAATTCTCATGAGGGATATTAAAATTACCCTTAAAAGCTCCTGAAGCATAACTTTGTAGGCAGTTATAGTCGGACATTCCTTCGTTAAATGTCCCGCATCACAAATCGTGCAACTCTCCTAGGATAAAGCTTGATATGGGTTGAAGATATCTCTCCCCTATCTTTGACCACGTCTTCTAGACACTTGGCTAGCTGGTTAATTTATAGCTTCAACTCGGCTATCTTATCCAAGGGATAGAGCTCGGACGTGAAAGGAGTTGTGGACATGATTCTAACAGTAGGTCGGGTGTTCATATCCGATGTGTCCCAAGATTGAGTAGTCTTGATGAAATACTTAAAGTGGGCCTCCACATCATTCGTATCTAACCCAAATAACTCTCCTGAGCACATAGTTTTAACGAGTTATTTCAAGCTCAGGTTAATCCCATGATGGAAGTAATAAATGAGTCTCCACTTTTCAAAGTCATGATGTGGTCACGTGTTAATTAACTCATTTAAACGCTCCCAACTCTTATCAAAAGTCTCATTATCGTATTTCTTAAAAGTTTGAATTTGAGCATGAATAGAGTTGGTCCTACATGTAGGAAACAACTTTGGGGGAAATTTAGCCTGCATATCTCTCCTTGTAGCTATCGAGTTCGGTTCAAGTGACCAAAGCCATGTTTTGGCATTGTCCTTAAGTGAAAAAGGGAAAAGCTTGAGGCGCACCACGTCTTGGATGCAAGATTGATCGTTAAACCCCTCGCACGCATTCTCGAACTCTGTAATGTGGAGATAAAACTTATCTAACTTCATACCGTGAAAATTTGGTAGAATATGAATCATCCCATTCCTAAAGTGGAATTTCCCGGCACTATACGAAAATATAATGTATCCCGGAGCGACGGTTCGCTCCGGGTATAAGAGTTCTCTTATGGAGCGGTACGACGTCACTCTCTCTCCCGTTATGAAACTAGCGTGATGAGACACCGAACTCATACTTATAAAATCACTTTCCTCACTGGAGTTCCTAGACGTTCGACTCGTACTGTGACTACTCGGTGTAGGAAGTGGTACCAAGAAATTTGGAGTGTTTGTAGTATTATAGCTAGATGGAGGGAGTTCGACTATAGGCTTGGAATTTGGATGGAGCTGAGTGTTTAGCATTTAAAGATTCAAGAGAAGATTTTTATTTAAATTTTTTTTTGCTTATTTTGGATCTTTTGATTTTTTTCCCCAATTTTTGGGATTTTTTTTTGGCTTTTTACGATTTAGAGTCAAATTCTTAGATTAATTCGACCTAACCTAGTGTGTCTACCTACTCCCTGGAAACGATGCCAAAACCTTGACGTGATGAATAATATGTATTCTACATGTGTACCTACTTTTCAAGTCTAAGACAATCGCCCAAGTAATGCGTGGTAAGTCAGGGTCGAATCTCTGGGAAATAGGGTGAAAATCGTGACGATGACAACAAGTAAGCTTCTAGAAATTTAGTTTGCAACTCTTGAAAAGAAAATAAAAGGTGGTGTATTTTTGTGAAAATTTCTACTTAACTAAAGAAACCTAACTAGCAAGTGCAATTTTAATTTAAAAGAAATCAAACACTGAAATTTAAATTTTAAAAAGTGATTTGGAAAAATTGGAGTTGGGATCCAATCCCCCGAACCGTAGGTATTATCGTTAGATATAAATTTTCAATAATTATATACTTAATTACAAGGAAACATAAATTAAACCGAAGCACTAAATATGTGAGAATTTTACTCTGGTCGATATTGAGTTAATAATTTAAATTAACGTGAATGACAATATTGATGATAAGTATGTTATATCCTAAAACACTTTGGTTGCCTACGACAAAGGGAGTTAAGAGAACATTAATATTAGTCTCAAAAAAATATCAAACCTAGTATTTATATATATGATTATATCCAATTTTATATCAAACTCCCATACCTAGGTTGGGTTCATATTCCCCAGCTCTTTAACGATTTAGCCGAACATGTTTATATTAACTACACATGTGATAATGAAATTTCAAGAAGGAATAATGATTTAATAATCAAAAAAAGTATAAAAATAATATTACCAAAGATTTAGAGAAAATAGAGCATGCACGAGAGCAAGCTTCTAAAGAAAATCGGAAATTAACAAGCTCTTAATTGAAATTTTCATGCAAGAAAAGAAAAAATTTGTTCATTGATGTTCCTCTCATTCTCTAGCCTTACAATGAATGATTATGATGATAAAATACTTCTAATAAGTAAGTACATAAGTTATAAGTCGTTTAGAACAGTTGTTAAACTCTAAAATTCTTTAGGTTAAAAGATAGGCTCATTTTAAAAATCTCGTAACAAGTACCCCGAACCCATTCTCCTAGGCAAGCCTGAACCCATTCGGCCTGCGAACCGAATTTACTCAGGCATCTGAACCGGTTTGTCCCTTTGCTCAGCCCAAATGATGCTTTTGTGCTCGATTTTCTCTAATTTACATTTTATGCCCCTAAATTTTCATCCCAACTTCAAATGTGCATAACATCTTCATCGTAGCTCGGATTTAGGTTCCGTTTCTTCCAGCGTACTCACGATCTCGAATTTTTTGAATTTTTGATTGGTTAATCATTTAGGTTTCGACTAAAAAATTATGAATATGCCTTTGTCTTCCCGTTACGAGTATGCCATTGTCTTCAGCTAAAAGAATTCTTTGATTCTTTCACCGTTTCGATTTTTCTCTCGCATCCACTTGCACTAATAACCTATCAAACAATAGAGGAATATACAAAATGTAGCACCCTTCCCAATTTAATATCGGGTGATCAGTCATTTATTAAATTATAACATAATATACAATTGGCCCATTCTCAGCATCACTGTCGAAAACTTTTTATTTACTAACCACCTAGTATTTAAAAAGTTGGTGTTAAAATTTTATCTTTTTAATTAACATAAAACCAAATGACAAAAAATATCACATTCCACCATTAAAATATCAAACACACAATGAATAATGATTGAATAATAATTATATATGAATTATACAATCCAGTCTAAAATGTCCATATAATATTCTGAAATAAAATTAACTCCAAAGTCTAATACATCATAATGGAACTCTACATCTCTGAATAGCAATATAATAAAATGGACAACATGACCGCCTGGAAAGAAAGTTCATAATGAAGAACTGAATCAATACTGAGGCGTCTAACATGAATAACCTGTAACTTCTTCCGCAGTCGCATCACACGACAAGATAGAATCTGCTAAGCCTAGGGCACCTAAAATGTTTTACAAAAAGAATAGAGATTTGGAGAAAAATGGGTCAGTTCCCGAGTAAAACAATTTAAAAAATTTATTAAGTGTTTAAATACAAAATTTGCAAATACCATATTCATGTTAGGTTCACGTGTTCTCACTTGAGATGCTTACCTCTAATCTAATGTACACACCTAACGTATATTTCTAACCCTTCCTGATTATACAACCCTGACTAATTATTTCAATCCAATTTCATTTCTATACCAACTAACTCATTGTTCTTACCCGTATCGCCAATCCAATACGTTACCAATTAATTTATATCAAAGAGTCAAGCATAAATTTCTTATCTTATATTAAATATTTCCCGCACTAAGATCATGTTAAATGTCACCATTTTCTCATCTACCAAATACACACAATAACATAAATCTCAAGTATGTACATATATCACTCTAACTATATATATACTACTAAAACATCCCTAGGCCGAGACCTGCGGTGCATGCATACTCTTCTATCATGTCCCAGTACCTCTCGTACTAACTAAGGGCTATTGGTTCAGTTTCTCACTCGAACTATAAATACAAATCACATATTTTGGAGGCGAATATAGTTCCAAGCCTATGGGATACGCACATACCTACGCACCCATATAACCGCCATCTTATCGTTCTCACAAATAGGCCTTTCCTAGGTTCTATAATCTGGGCACGAGTCTAAAATCCCCCTAATGGGCTCATCAGGATAAGACCGTCCACGTCGCGAAACCTCCCCCCAATAGAAAGTAACGTAGGTATGTAATACACATAATATCACAATCAACATAATATATGCATACAGTCATCCTATACATACATAGAGTATATTTCAAGTTTATCCCATAAACTAATAATTCACATTTTATTCACAGTTTCCATTACTCCTAACATCTCTTGTTAATAGAAAGGATATAAATGATTTAATTAAGTATTTCAATAGCTACCTTCAACACATACTTATCTGTCCAAAACCTAGACTCATTACAACAAGCCTGAATTATATTTTAATTCTCAATAATCCCTTTTCTCGATAAAGTTATATTCTACCCAGAAATATAAAATAAAAATTTGAGGCTTTTCTTATCCGATTTTGAAAAAACCTTAAAACTACAAAGTTATGCAGAACATGATTTTATACAAAGACTTGCGTGCACACTGCCAATTTCGGCTTAAAACTATCCTAAAATTATCATACAATGTTCGTCCTTTTTAGAAAATACTTTTTCACGCGTTTTCTCCACTATTTTTTATGTTTAATATTTCATTCTACAACTCCAAACTCCCAAATGAATATCCCCAACAATTACTAATCTATATCCATGATTTCTAATATTTTATATTCATCAAATCATCAAAAACTCAACTTTCATTGGATTAATTCATGGTTGTTCTTAAAACATTATTTTACCATTTATCATCAAGAACACATGTAAAATTCATATTTCTCCCAATTTTAATTGTTAGAATTTCATCAATATTCATCTTCTAACATAAGAATTATATACTATTATCAATTCTCCCAAAAATATAATTTTTAATTCCTCAATTTATCATAACCTTTCATGAATTCCAAAATAGTAAACATCCTATTCTAACATGAATATGACATTTAACTAAAATTCAGCAAGATAAACATTTGCCTTTTAATATAGGTCTGATCCATTGAAGAAGAAATATAGCCTCCAAGAATTTCCTTCCTAAATCTTCACTCGAAGTATGTTCTTGCACAAATTCTTCAAATCTTCCCTTGGACTCTTGAAATTCCTTTTCAATTCTCTCCACTTTTTCTCTAACTGTCTATATAATTCTCCTAACCTTTGGTTTTATGAAAATGACTATTCTCTAAGCTTAAACCTTTCATTTTATAAGTGTAATCCCATTTTTGACTTTTTAATTACCATTAAGAAACCCAAAAGTCATCTAAATAAGTCCCAATTAATCTCAAAAGTCCCCGAGACCTAAACATAACCCCCCAGTACTCAATTTTGACTATTTTGACACTTCCAGATACACTGGTACACTCAAAATGACCATATGAATTATAAAAATGAAATTACATTTTGTTTCTCAATTTAAGTCCCGATACGACTAGCACGCACGTCCCAACTAAATATATCATAACTGGCGTATTTGTCACTCAGAACAAGTTTAATCTTCTCACATCATTATTATTACTCACTAGTTTTCAACCCCACGCGATGCGCGGGGGGTTTATAGTTGAAGTTATAAAATATTTAATTTAATTTAGATAGATAAATTCATAATATAATTATAAAACATGCTACTCTAACTAACCATTATAAAATTTTCACAATAGTAGATAAAAAAAAAGTAAAAACATGTCTAACAATATCTAATGTAATAAAATGTGAATGGATGGAAAATTATATAAAAAAATAGTTTTCTCATATAACTACATAAATATAAATCCAAGGGTTCATACTCTATAAAAAAATATGAAGAGAACTTTATAATAAATATTTTTCCCATTACAGTACTATTATCTCTATTCGACCAAATACTTTGTCCGTTATAGTGTTGTTTTATATATTCTACCCAAATCATATATATATATATATTGGATTCCCAGGTTTGTAAAAAATTTAAAATTAATAAGTAACATGTCATTTGTATAATGATACTCCATAAAATTAATTTTGAATTGATTTAGGATATGTAATTAAGGTCTTTATTCATAAAATATTTTTATTAATAATAAAGAGCTACACAGATGCTTATGACAAACCAAATTTTTTTTATGGAGAGTTATACACATGCTTACGACAAATCTATTTGCATTGCTACATTGTTTTATGTGATAAAAACGAATTTTAACTATTACTGTCTGTAACCAAAATGTAAACATCCAAAATGACAAAAAGGAATTTTTCCTATGTGTTAGGATACGTATCTTTTTGACAACAAAGGGTGCTTTCATGGGTTTGAATGGAATAACACCCTTCTTTTCTTTCTTGATAAATGTACACAGTTCTCATAAACATCAAAATAATAAGAACACACAAAATCTTTAATAAATAAGAAAAAATAAAAATAAATTAAATAAATAAAATAAAAAGTTAACCTTGTCTGGAAGATATTAAAGTTGGAGTTTAAACTTTGAACAAAAGTATATTGGCACATTACAAATCTTAGCAAAAAAATACCGAAAAAAGAAGATTGAATCATTCATTTTATTAGCCAACTGTCATGCAAGTCTTCTCATTCATTTGACCAAACATATGTCAAGCAAGTTGCAATCACGAATGTGTAAGATCACAAATCAACCCATTTAAGCAAAAAAAATGCAAAAAGTCAGGAACACCATAAAAAGCAGATGACATTAGTGGTTGTTTTAAGTAATGGTGGTTATGACATTAGAGTATAAATATACCATGTGGGAGGCAATTATAGTGGTGGCTCAGATTTGAGGACTTGAGAGAGAACAAAAGCAATACCCTCACACGGGCCATTGGACTGCTCCCATATCTATGATCTCTCTCTTAATGCTATTTCCTGTGATTTTTAGAAAGCATACCTTCAAAGAAAAAAAATGAAACAAAGTATAAGTTAAGAGCAGTTTACTTTATAGATTCACATGATGATGTATCCACAGTGGCTTGGCTTGGAAATAAAAAAACATACCAGCAATATTTTGGTGATGAAAGAGTAAATTGAATAGAAAGGCGGTGAAATGGAAGGAGTAGAAGATAGGAAAATGAAAGGGGTAAGGGCATATTAGATTTAATGAGTGTAAACTTAAAAAGAAACATCAATTACCTTATTTACGGAGAGAGAGAGAGGTGTCCTTTAAATTTGGGAGACAAATGGGTTGTAGAGTTGCTTTAGGTTCACCTCAATAACATCGCCACTTGGCATCATAGGTGAACCATTCGCGGAGATACCTGTAAAACCAAGTTAATATTAACTAAATATTTAATAGGCCGTAAAAATTGAGGGTATGAAAATGGATAATGAGTTTTATACATGAATAAATCTAGGGAGACTCAGAAAAAAACCCATTTCGTAAACCCAGTGCATTAAAAGCTTATACCTTATTGTTGTGGGTCCCGTCAGGGCATCAAAATGTGCATTAAAAACTTGTACCTATTTTTGTCTTATACACTGGATTTACGAAGTGGTTTTTTTTTCTGGTTCTCCCTAGTGCTACTCTTTATACATCAGTTTGTCATTATGCAGAGCATTAAAAAGAGGGAGAGAAAATGACATAGGAAATGAAGAGATGTGGTCCTCTGGCATTTCATATATGCAATAATCAAGAGGTAAGTTGGAAGCCAAAATGATATCCATTATGAGGGTTGCCACGTGGCACATTCACATGCAAAGACACCATTTTTATATCATTATTATACTAGCATGAAGGCCACGCGATGCGTGGCCGAATACCAACAAATCAATCGATACATAGTCCACTCGGTGTGTCATACTATATTTTCCAATTTTGAAATATTGACAACTAAAATAAAAAATTCCAAAATGTATGCTATGTAAAAGACCAAAAATGTCTCTAAAATACCATAGAAGGAAGTATACAACAAAATATATGGTTACCGGGTTATATTAAAAAACATGGGTTACTTGCAAAAACTTGATGAAATCTAAACATTCCTTTTATTTTTATTATATCAAAAAAGAAAAAAAAAATGGATGGTAAATTACCTTAGGTATGGGGCTTCTGACCGTACTTTTTGAAGTATTCATTTGAGCCAGCCCGTTTGATATCCTCGTTGCCAATTCCCAATGACCCAAGCATAAGCCACATCAGCCTCGCAGCGAATATTTTTCATCCCCTTCTCATATTCTTCAATCACATTGCTATGAAAAGAAAGAAAGAATATTGATAACACTGTATTATGAGATAAAAAGGATGATGTGATTATATTTATTTATACAAAACAAAGTAAATAGAAATAAAGTATAAATATATCAATTGTCATTTCTTACTTAATTTTCTCATCAACCAAACAATACATAGTTTAGGCAATCAATCAACAAACCTTTAACTTTATGGCCATTGCTGAGAATAAAAAGACGGCGTACGTCCTCAATCCAGTTTCCTTAGCACTACACTCACTCTCATCAGAGTAGTTGTTGTTGTTGTTGTTGTTGTTGTTGTTGTTGTTGTTGTTCTCTTCGACGTCATCATCATCATTTTCAAAGAAGAACTCCTAGTTTTTCCCTTTCTGTGTATTTGTGTGTGTTGTGCATCTGTTGTACATGTTGGGAATAAGCATTATAAATCTGCATGATTATGAAAAGAGCAAAGGTTGAAATTCATTCCAAAAAAAAAAATTAGAATAATGATTTTTCAGGATAGAACCCTGAGATCTTGAAAACAATTACCAGCAAAACTCGTAGAAAGCAATTGATAAGGGAAAAATATGTAAAGGTCTTTGCTTGAGGAATTCGACAGGTAGAAGAAATGGAAAATGAGGGAAAATTGAATAAAGAGATGAAGAAACCATATGGAGATAAATATTGCTAGACTGAAAAAAGGAAGTGTAGTCCTTTTCTTCGAGCCTTGTGCTATATTCAATGAACCCTTAATATTCATTCACCTTCTCCACATGATGGGATTCAATGAACTCAAAGGGATAAAAGAGAACTCATTGTTGGGTTTCTTTTTTTTTCTTGGTAAAGGATTTGAAGAAGTCCGGTGTTTTTTTTGTTTGGGAAACGAAATACAATTAATAATGAAAGGATATAGAGTTCAAGTGTAAGTTATAATAGCATGCTTTTATTACTTCCACGTGTCAACCTCACATGAATGTGTGGCCGAATTTATCTAAATTGTATATCTATATATATTAGAAGAGTAAGATTTTGAAAAATGCACAAATTCGTTGTTGGCAAACCAATTCAGGATCGCAAATTAAAATAGCACAACTATTAGAATAATAAGATTGAAAAATGCAAAAATATGAAGATGAACTGTGAGGGGTAAATACCTTGCCTTGTGAGGACTGTTTTATGTGTGATGAGATGAATTCAAACATTAGTTTGCGAATAAATAAATAATGTCCATTTTACCTATTCTCTTATAAATAGATCAAAAGCCCATTTATGATTCCATTATAGTAAAATGCAAATTTGGTAAATTTCTTGCATATGCAAAAAGATAAAACTAAGGCATATACTATCCATGTTGTATATCCGTTCTAATTAGAGTATAGTAGTTCAATAAAATTAAGGCATATACTTGGCCTATATATTTTCTATAACAAAGTGAGTCTACCTATATGAAAGTTAAGAATTGAAAATATGACCTAATTAGTGTGGGGTCATTAATAGGACCAAAAAGGATGAATTGAGTCGATTACGTGCTTCGACATGTCATTTGGGTGCGACTACGGCATTGAAGGTGATGCCACGATTTCTACAACCGTTTAGCTTGAAATCAACTCATGAGAAGACTCATATCTACCACTTCGACATTATTCAAACATCAAAAGCGATGATATCACCATTATCCCTGAAAAAAGTTATGGAGCTTTTGATCCGAGTAAACTGGAAAAAAAAGGATTTTATCACAATAAAAAAATTGGGCCTACACAATGATTTAATAAAAATGAAAGAAGATAAATCTTTAATTTTTTTCATGACACCACTAAAAAAAATTGGGCCTACACAATAATTTAATAAAAATGGAAGAAGAAAAATCTTTAATTTTTTCATGACACTGTGGACATGGATTTAGAAATAGTATAGGGGATGAAATAAATACTTACCCATATTGCTTTGCTTATAGATTCATTAAAAAAAATCTCTCCATAGGCACCCAATCCACAACTAATAGGTTTCAAAGGAGTTTGAGAATAGCATACAAAAATATAATCATTAGGAAAATTATATTAAAAAATGAAAAATAATCAACTAATCGAAAATCAAATTGGAGTTAATGAAAGAAATGAAATCAAAACTCACCTTCCATGGATGAAATCAAAATCGTAAAGAGATAGTTAATAATTTGGTGGGAGGGTCAAAATATGGGCTACCGGCTACCTCAACACTAAAGAGTGAAATAAATGGTTGTGTAAATGTTCCTCTGCAAACCGCGCGTCTCCAATTTATTTCTCCTCTCTCATAAAAACACAAACTTCCCCTCCCTATGATTTCCTCGTCAGATCTTCAACTCTCCCCAAAATCCAAACCCCAATATTCATAGACCATACAATTCCAAGTAAATGAGGTGCAAGAAACATTTTAGGGATCTAAGTGGCACTATAGGCGTGTGCACCTCATGTCTGTCTCCGCGAACGTTTATTTGCTTTAATAGCTGCTTAACCCCAATAAAATACAAATACAACCTTAGAAGAACGTTGAATAAATGGAACCCAACAACAATATCAATAGCAATAACACCCACTTGTGTTTCCTAAATCGGTTTCACCGTACATAAGTAGAAGAAAATCAGATAATCGAAGATTCTACACTACTCCCCAACTCGATCCAATTGGGTCGCTCCATACACTGGATTTTGGGTTTGTGGGAGTCTTTGTGTCCAGTTCTTCTAGCGTGTGAAAGGAGAAGCTCCTTCTTCCCCTTTTTCATGGGGAAAGGGGTTTCAAAGGGCTCTCGAGTTGGTAGTGGGGATGGGGAAGATTTTTTGTGGGGTTTTATTGCAATTGAAGGTGAAGAGTGGCCGACCCTGTTCTCAACAAAGTTGGCTCCGGTGACTGCTCTCCGACCTCGGGACTCTCTAGTGATATGCAACACAACGGATGCATTTCCTTGACTCGCATTTTATGATACCAACTCAAATCTAAATATCGATCAGATCACCATTCACATAAATGGTGGATGACGTTTGACATTTTTTTGGTTAAAACTTTGAGATTCGAGATTCCGTGGTGTATGAATTTGGAAGAGGTATTGGGAAATGGTGGATGACGTTTGATGTTTGTGGCTTTTCTCTCAACGTAATTTGGGAAACTGGAGTCATGAGAGGAAACTGAAGTGAGAGAGTACTGGTGGACACATGGAAAATTAAATATGTTAGCAAACTTAAATGCATGCCATGTGTCAATCTCGTATCATTTGGGTCTATAATTTTTATATAGTTATATAGATTAGATTCACTAAGGAATATTCAATATAAATAAATATTTGTTCTTATCTCACTAATTAATATTTATTTTAATTTGGATTAATCTCTAATTAAAATTTTCCCATTATTTAAATTAATCCCACATTAAAAATTACGGCATATTACACAAAACATGAAATAATTGCTGAAAATAGTTAATAGCATAAATATAGGATAAATTCGATTTAAGTACATTGCACAGGACCATAAAAATATCGAAATTAAGGAGATAAATCTGAAATATTTATGCCTAATCAAAAGGCACATAATATATAATCCCCACTAGGAAATCACCGCGGACAGATAGTTAAACCATTCTTCGGTCATAATATAAAGATAATTTAACACCACAGGGTCCTTTTTTTATTAGTGTCATGGCTAGAAGGCCCTTCTTCAGTAGTTCTCATCTTTATAACAGTTTGGACTTGTTCAATGGTAGTTGCAGTCCCAACCATGGTATTTCTCTCCACCGGTGTTTAGTTATTTGTTATAATAGTATCCTCCTCATGGATTGCCCCAGTAGCATCCATAGGTTCCTTACAATTGGAGTCCGCGAAATCAAAGTCCATGCATACAAAAGTTGGGTAATCTTGTAGTTTACAGATCCAGAGGTCCTAAGAGGCTTGGTATTCAACACTGAGGGAGGCGGTACACCAAGGTGTCTTATATATAAATCTTCCAGGTAATCCGAGGTATTATAATGTATAAGGCCGCGGATGATACCTATAAAATAATAATTAACTCCATAGTTAGACGGTCGCATCCATTATAAGCGATATACAAAAGAACAAGTTTCAAAGACCACGATCTCAACACAAGAGCATGACACTAATCTAATTTCAAATCCTAAAGTCAAGTGTACAAACTTAGTATAAATCCATGGCCTAGCTCTAAAGGTTCGCGACATATACGACCTAACTCACCAGATCGTGACCATAGTAATTATAAAGTAGTTCTAACACATGAAAATCAAAGCACAAATCCATGTCCAAATATACATAGTTCCGCGACTTTATATGTTAAAGCCACAGCTTGTGGCACAAGGATGTGACATATTCAACACCTAAGTCATTCTAAAGTGCAAGTAAGGATCATATCCAAATGCAGGTCCAAAGCCGAGGCGTAATATATAAACTTTGACTTTATATCAGTTAGTTAAAAAAGGATACAAATTTTAGTAAAAGTCCATAGCCAGAATAGACAAACATCTGGGATATTTAATTATGTATGTTGATGCCAAAAATTATCCATATATGTGAACCAATCAATGGTTAACACGTGTCATCTTATGTGGCCAAATTCTTAGTTAGCAAGAAGTAAATCTGTCGACCAATACATGGAATGCTGACCAACACAAGGAAGGCCAACCAACAGGATAACGAAACTTCATTATACCAATGGTCATACCACACATGGTTTATGTAACCAATCATCATAGTTATTATGTAAAGATGTAAATGCTTGATTATATAAAATCATTCCATTCCTTGACATTCCAACCCTTGACCTCCGAGTCACTATAAATACATTGTATCCCATTCATCAAGGGCACAGTAGAACAGATTCTGGGATATTTTTATCTACAAGAGTACCTAGTTTTTTGTAACCACAAACATTAATAAAATAATAATGAACATAGGTACTCTTCCATAGTTGAACCACTTTAAAAATCTCTTTCCTTATTTACTATTACGTATTTTATCCGTGATTAGAAAATTAGATCAAGTCTAGTTTTTTACATCAACAAATTGGTGCCGTCTGTGGACCGTTTTTCTAATACCCGTTCTTACTCTTACATACTCTTGCTAAAAGAAAGATGACTGACCCGGAGTCAAGTCTCAGAAATGAAGGTAATATTCCTATTCCATTTGCTCCACCAATGGCAAAAGACCTAACTGGAATCCTGGAAAGTATTTTTAGAGGACAAGAAGCAGTGCAGGACACGGTGAGGCAATTGGCTCAGTCATTATAAGTCAAGTCTCCATCTTTCTCCTAGCAACCCTCTTCCAGAAGAGAAATGTCGCCTCCACCTCCAAGATCAATCTGACATAGTTATTCCAGATCTTCATGAGACACCTATTATCATCCAAGAGCAAGTTTATTGCTCAGGTCCACAGAACTCTATGATATCAATTATTTTTCTCCTAAAAGGCCAAGTGTCTTGGAAAGGCAAAGCATAGCATTGCCCTTTGATCATTTGGGACCCCGAGTAAATAAAAATTCTCCTAGGGCATTATCCAGGAACACTCAACACTCTGCCGACCAATATGAGACCTCAGTCAGATCAAGATCAAATGTTCGACGATCTGTATACACTGATCAGACCTCTTAAGAGGAGAGTACAGTACAGACACATGGTCAGTGTAGCCGAGCTACTTTGCATAAATTTGAGGCAGGAAATCTATCCTGGAAATTAAAAGATCGGTTGGATGAAATGGCAAAAGAAAATAATTATTTGCAATAGAGTTTTATTAAAGGATCCCCATTTTTCAGGCAATTGTGGATTTCCCTACTCCATCAAAATTTAAAGCTTATGTAGTCGCTCCTAAATATAATGGTAAGACTGATCCAGTTCTCCATATTGAGAAATATCAAGCTGCAGCTGATATTTATTCAGTCCCTGATGAAAATGAGGTGCAGAGCATTTTCAGATACCATTACGGGTTCAACCTAAATATGGTATAATAACCTGCCCCAGGGATAAAATGCCACCTTCAATCAGCTTGTCGAGCTATTCATTAATAATTTTTATTTTGGAGCTAAGACAGTGAAAAGAGTAGTTCTTATTTTAAGTGTAAGGTAGCAAGTGGGGGAAAGTACCAGGGAATACATTACGCATTTTAATAATGAAAAGTTGGAGGTGATTGATTATGAGGAGAAAACAACCATCACTTCTCTTATAAGTGGTTTTCTTCTCGAGAAACTATATTATACTTTGTCTAAAGATCCTCCAAAAACTATGGCTGAACTTATAGTAAAAGCAGTAAAAATAATGAATGCCGAGGAAGCTATGGCCGCAAAATAGAGTCCAGCCATGAAGCCTGATAAGAAAGAGCAAAAGGAGCAGAAGGATCAGAGGTCGAAAAAAGAAGACAAGCTCAAAAATTATGGAAACTACACTCCATTGAGTGTTAGCATTCACCATATCCTAGAAGAAATCAAGCACAATGAGGATTTGCGATGGCTTGAGAAGTTGAGGGTGCCTGCTAACAAGAAGGGTAGATCCAAATATTATGAATTCCATAAGGATCATAGTAATACAACAAATAAGTGCATCACTTTGCAAAATGAGATTGAATCCCTCATTCGTTGAGGAAAACTCAATAAATTTATTGATCGATCGGATGGCAGAGGATCTAATAAAAGGTCAAATTCTCCATACAAACCTAGAGATGACAGGAAAAAAATCATAAATACGATTATGACGAGGATCCAGACTTATCGAAGAAGCCCAAGCAACCAGAACGTGAGGTAGCTATGGTAAGTTTTGGTTCTTTTGAGTGCTATATGATTACAGGTGGCGATATAGGAGGAGGTGATTACACTATGGAAAGGAAAGCTTACTTGAATGAATCCCAGGTTTGCTCCTACATCCAGAGGATTAATCTGATTGAAGATGATCAGCCAAGGAAAGTTAATAAAGATAAATTGATGATTGGGTTTTCAAAAAATGATCTCTCTAGGGTACTTTATCCCTATGATGACTAATTGGTTGTCAAATTCAGAATCCAGGATATCATCAACGCCAGAGTTTTAATTGACAATGGGAGTTTAACTAACATTATGTTATATCTTGCTTTCAAAGTTTAGACTTGAAGCTCAGCCACTTGGAACCTTATCATAGGCCATTAATAGGCTTTTCTGGTGAAAAAGACTACCCTTTAGGAACAATCAAGCTAAAAGTGTTGATCGGAACTTGGACAATTATAAGCACAGAGAAAATACATTTCTTCGTGATGGATAAGAACATTTAATCTGCCTATAATGTGATCCTCGACAGAGTAAGATTGAAGAAATTTGAGCCATACCATCAACAGTCCATCAGTGCTTAAAGTTTCTAATTCATTTTGGGGTAGGTGCTGTGAAAGGTGACCAAAAGGTGGCTAGAGAGTGTTACTACTCATCAGCTAAGCAAAAAGATCTTATTTAACTAAAAAAGAAGAAGACTACAACTTACCAGGTGGATACTACTGAGCCTAATGGTGAATCTGAGGTTGAAACCTTAGACCCACGAGATGAAATAGAGTTAGTTAAAGGACAGAGTGTCGAAGTCACTAAAAGCATCATTTTGGACGACGATAAAATAAAAAGGACTACACAGATAGGTTTAACACTGGATCATGTCCTTAAACAGGAGTTGATTATATTCTTTAGGCAACGGAGACATGTATTTGCTTGTAGCCATGAAGATATTCCTGGGATTGATCCCAATTTCCTCTGTCACGAGCTCAACGTCATCAAGGATGATAAGCCAACCAAATATAGACGTCGAGTTTTCAATCCTAAAAAGAATTAAGATATCCAAGAGAAAGTAGAGAATCTTTAAAAAAATCAATTTATTGAAGATGTGAAGTATCTAGACTGGTTAGCCAACATTGTAATGGTCAAGAAGAAGAATGATAAATGGAGGATGTGTGTAGATTTCACTGATTTGAATAAGGCGTGCCCAAAAGACCATTTTCCCTTGCCCAAAATTGATCAACTGGTGGATACTACATCGGGATGTGAGCTTTTAAGCTTTATGGATACCTATTCTAGTTATAACTAGATAAAAATGAAACCTGAAGACAAGTAAAGTACAACCTTCACCACCCCCCAAGGAACTTATGGCTATAATGTAATGCCTTTTGGTCGCAAAAATGCAGGTGCAATGTATCAAAGGTTGGTGAACAAGGTCTTTGAAGAGCATATAGGAAAAAACATGGAGGTTTATGTGGATGATATGTTAACCAAGAGAAAAAATGCTTTATATCGTATCACCGACCTCAATCGGAGTTTTGATTAGCTAAAAAAGCATCAAAAGAAGATGAATCCGATCAAGTGTGTGTTTGGAGTACAAAAGGGAATGTTCCTCGGCTTCATAGTTAATCAAAGGGGAATTGAAGCCAATCCAGTAAATATAAAATATTTTATCAAAATGAAGTTGCCAAACTGCAAGAAAGATGTACAAAGGCTCACTGGAAGAGTGGCATCCTTAAACAAATTTGTTTCCCGAGCAACAAACAGGTGCTTGCCATTTTTTAAAATATTGAGAAAAACTTTTTAGTGGGATGTAGAATGTGAGGAAGTGATCCAGAAGTTAAAGAAGTATCTGGGGTCGCCACCATTGCTATCTTGGCCAGTTTTAGGAGAGAAATTAGACTTGTATATTTAGTTGTTTCTAAGTCAATGGTGAGCTCGGCATTTGTCAGACGGGACAATGGAATCCAAAAACCAGTCTACTATACTAGTAAAGCATTCAGAGGAGTTGAAATTAGGTACCCACATTTGGAAAAATTAGCCCTAGCACTTATTGAGGCTTCAAGATGAATGAAACCTTATTTTCAAGAACATACCATAGTTGTGTATACCGATATGCCTTTTCGGCAAGTTCTCTACAAACCTGAGAAGTCAGGAAGATTGATGTACTGGGTAGTGGAATTAGGAAAGTATGACACAGTCTATGAACCAAGATCTTCATTGAAAGGCCAAGATTTGGCCAATTTCATTGCTGAATTTACTTATCTAAAGGTTCCCGACCAATAGAGCTTGTCTATCAAGAAGGCCTTGAAAGAAGAGAGCTCGGCTCATAAGCAAGCCGAAGTAGCTTCTGAACAACCTAAATTGTCTAGAATTTAGGAAATGGCCCAGAAAGATAGAGAGTAATAAGCACCAAAAACTGTACAATTTATACCCCAAATATTTTTATATTTTTATATTTTTAGAAGGCTTGTATTTAGGATTATTATATTCTTGGCTTGTATTGCGGTGCATAGGACACCATTTATTTTCCATTTAAATTTGTAATAATTGAAAAGCGTGATAGGGAAATCAGACAAGGTAGAGAGAGGGCGTCCAAATGCGAGGAAAAGAAGCCTCTCTACCTTGGGTCGGTAGGACTCCCGGGGACGACTGAGATAAGCATAATCTCCCCGCAATCGACTCAAATTTTTTGGCACCCCACGGCTTAAAAACCGTGGGAGCTACATTTTTTTAAACCCTTGCGCCTCTCCTGTTAGCGAGTCAATTCTTTTGTGTGCTCTTGTGTGATTTTATTCTCGCATTTATTTTTTTGAATGGTGTGATGAATTAAATTACTAAGACCTATACCCGGTCACTCACGAGAAGGGATTTCATCACCCGACTCACTCGCTTACCATTGTGTGCTACCCTAGCCATCACTAAATTTAAAATTAATCAACTAGGTAGCCCACTAGGAGAATATTTTTGGAAAGGCGATCACAAAGAATTCCGTGATTTTTTTTTATCGCCCGCGGACTTAATTAAAATTTGACTACCCTTTCACTAAATTAAAAGATAAAAATTGGCTATGTGCTAGTTAGAAAATTTTCTTGACTTGTGTGTGTGTCCAATTCCATTTTTCGGTAGTCGATTTAGTTGGTTCGTCCAAAATCAAGAGTCCATATTCTTTCCCCACCCTTTTCTTTCAAAAAAAAAATCAAAAAATACTTTTCTTCCTTTATTTTTCAAAAAAATCCAAAAATATTTTGTTTCTTTATTTTTCAAAAAAATCCAAAAATATTTTCTTTCTTTCATTTTAGAAAAATCCAAAAATATTTTTTTTCTTTCCTTTTTAGAAAAACAATCCAAAAATCTTTTCTTTCTTTCCATTTTAGAAAAATCCAAAAATATTTTCTTTCCTTTTGAAAAATTTAAAAAACCAAAAAATAAAAAAAATATTTCTCTCCTCATGGCCGAAGAACGTCCTTTACGGGACTACTTTGGTCATTTTCCATTGACACGCGACACGTGTGAGAGTGATCCTGAGCCGTCTCTTTATGAGATTTTCCATGGTTTTGGCTCTCTCACGAGTACCCTTGATACTCTTGACCCGTCCTTGCACGCACCTCCTAGTTCAGCACCCTCGGTGTCATGTGTCGGCGTGTCGCATCCTTGTGCACCTATTTTTTATCAGTCCCCTCACTACGCACCCCATGCGCATCAACCAATTATCCATCACGAAAGCGATCCTTTCGTGTATGATGCACTTGGCCCCATCCCACCCATTTCATTTGAGTATTCTCCGTATAGTCATGATCATAGCGAGTTGTGTCCACCTCAACCACCACCACCCATCATTCCACCACCACCATCATCCGCCTCCACTCTGGAAAGCCTCTTGCAAAAGTTCATACTCGAGCAAGAGCACGCCACTCAAATTCAAACCCAAGCTCTCCAAAGGCTTGAACAAAGATTAAATGAATTGGAGTGTGAGCGAGAGTCGGATATTCCCAAGGCCCACCCATCATTACAACCGAGTGTGATGATGATGTGTCCCCTTGTGACACGAAATTTGAGTGTGACCAACCCTACCACCTCGAGAATCTCGATGTTGAGACCATTCCATGGTCCGGGTCCCAAGTCGACAATTGTGTTGACTTACCTTCCATTAGTGAGACTGATCCAATCCCACCATGTCATCATGGACCCCACCTTGAGGTTCCCACTCACTTTCCCGTCGAATTCAAAATAATGCCCGAGTCTATACCCATTGAGCCCATCGTGTGTGTTCCCGAGGAACCACTTCATCTTAGGTTAGCTCCGACTACGAGTGTTCACCATTTTCTCTAGATAGAATCCGTGATAGTTCTTAACTATCCGGATATGGATGATGTCCCACCATGCATGGCTTCCTTTGAGCCCACTATTTCTTGTACTCCATATATCTCCGATCTTGGTGCCTCGTCTTATCCACCCACCACGTCCACCGATTGTACTTTTATGGAGAATTTGACCACTCCATCTTTAGAAACCACACTCCCTTGTGAGTATTCCTTTACTCCTCCCAATGAGTGTGTGTCTCCCACGCTTGAGTTGGATCATCTTCCTCCACCATTTATCCCACCCGATACACCATTTGTCGCACCCACATCACCCATTATATCTTTAACCCCACCACCTGGTTTGGATCTTGATTTTGCACATTTTAAGTTTCCATCTACATATTTAGATCCTAACCTGAAACCATCCTCCACCACCCATGAGAGTGTTTATGGTGCTACTCTCCACTTCCGTGACACCGAGATTATTCCCCCATGCACACCACTCACTTGTGGTGTTGATTTTTCTCAAAAGCTCCCTGGTGTGTCACGGCGCGACCAATATCATCGCCCATTCATAGAACGGTCGTGTCCTTTCTATGAGCCTCACCCCATCACTATTTCTGCACCATTTTGCCTTCCCATCCAACTTGAGCATCATGCTGACAGGGCCTTAGTTTCCCTCACCTTCCGGCTCAATAAGGCCCGTGACCGATACCTTTTCACCCTTACCCTAATCCCCACCCACCCATGGTCCACCGATGCTTTGCATCGCGTGATGCACTTTGCCATACAAGTGCATTGACACCTTTAGCCTTTATCCAACAAGACTGACGCTTCAGTCTTGTTTGGGGGTGATTCCCATCACCCAATTCTTCTGCTTCCCTGCGCTTTCATAGATCCTATCTTTAGGGTGAGAATGGTTCGGTCTGGCTGAAGACATTAATCTTAGCGCTATCGGGAGGCAGCCCGCGTTTCTTGTACTAGTCTCATCCTGTTTGGGGGTGGTGTTTCACATCACCCAATGCTTTGCCATGTTTTTAGACTTGTACACCTTTCATTTTTTCTCTTATCGTTGATTCAGGTTTCTTCTTGGCTATATCTTTCCACTTCATTAGCGGTTCATTCTAGTAATCTCTTTCCTACCTTATGCTCTCAATTTTAAAAATTATTTTACTTAACATCGAGGACGATGTTCCTTTTTGTTTGGGGGGTGGGGAATTTTATCAAAATTATACCTCTTTTGAAAAATTATGATTTTTGAACCTGATTTTTAAAATTTAGTGCAGTTTCTTTCATCTCACTCATTGATGTGAATTTTCAATCATCCATCTTTTAAAGTCTAGGAATTAAGCTAGAGAATATTTTTTTATAAATAGCTTATGTAATACGTAACAAGGCATGTTGCACTATGAATTTCTAGACTCAACAAAATTTGCGCACTTATCACGTCATTACGTTTAGAGTTGAGGAGTACAACAATTCTAATGAGAACCTTATGGATCACTAGTAGAGACTTTAGCTTGTGAGATTTGTGCCTTTCACCCTTTCGGATTGTCTTACACAATCTCCGAGTCACAAGTTGATTCAACTTCCTTTGGGTCTGCACTTAAATTGTTGTATGATCTCATTATCCTTCATTAAAATTTGGTTGATCACTGAGAATGACATCATTTTCGAGTTGTAAGAAACGCGTGTCTTGAAATTTGTCCCGAATACTAGATTTTCATCCATACACCTACCACTTTTCCCCATATCATATTCTCATTACATTACCATGCTTTCCCATATTTCATATATATTCCCCTCACCATCCATATATTTCCCCACACCCCCACCTATCACCTCCATTTATATCACCCATCATCATTTTTAAATAAAAGAGTGTGATTTCAAATGTAAATGTCTTCATTGTTGATTTGAATAGAGAGAGAAAAACAAAAAAAATAGGAAAAAAAGAAAAAAAAAACGAAAAGAAAAATAGTAAGAAAAAGAAAAGAAAAAAAAAGAGAGAGAAAAGAAAAGGAAAAGAAAAGAAAGAGATTGTAGTTAGTTATTTTGAAATAAAGACATTTGTATCATATAGAACACTCTTCTATCATATACATTCATCCATCATCCTTCATCATTCATATCGCCATTATATCCTATCTTTTATGCATCACACACCCATCACTCATCACACATCCATCATACCACATATCCCATTTCATTTCCCCCTCACCCATTAGCATACATGTTCCCCTAGGTGTTCGGGCAAATGAAAGTCGACGTGGTGAATAACTTGATGTTCTCACTATAGTGATTAGCATTCTTTCATGAGATCAATTTTCTTTCTAATTGTTCTTTCTTTCTTATGTGTGTGTGAGACATTTGAACTTGCTTACATTTACTCACTATTTCTAAAAATGTTTCTCATGATGGATTGTGCGATTATTCTACATCTAATAAGAGATTGACTACCTTTCAATAAATTTTTGCAAATAAGAATTTTGTGGGTATATTCCTTTCAAACCCTCACGAGACACAACTTGTCCTGTAGGGCAACCTATAGGTTTAAAGGCTTGTTGCACATGCTAAGTGCAATCGCAAGTGCCAGCGAAAGTGGTACTCTTTTGGTTTCTTATCATTTTATTTCTCTCTATCTTATTGCTCGAGGACTAACAACGCTCTGTTTGAGGGTGGTGTGATAAGAACCCAAAATTGTACAATTTAGACCCCAAATAGATGTACTTTAGTTGCTAATTCTCGGTAATATGGGTCTTATGTGCTTAAATATTTATTTTGAAGGCCGAATGCACGTTGCGATGTCCAAACGCGTATTTCAAGGCAATTGTGCATTTTATGGAGCTAAATACCCTTGCCCCGTAACCTCATCCTACCCAAACCTAGCCTAAACTGTCCCAAACCCTCTGTGTGTTTAGTTTGTCTTAATATTTTTAGATTTTTAGTTTGTGTCATTTTTATTTTTAGGATTTATTTTAGATTTATTTAGTATTTTCTAGATTTTATTTTCTATTTTTCTATTTTATTTTTATTAATATAATTTTATTTTATTTTGATTCTATTAGTTTTTAGTTTTAGTTTTATTAGGATTAGAATTTTTAGGATTATATTTATTTATTAGATTTTACATTTTCTTTTTAAGAGTTTATTTTTATTTTTTTTATATATTACTTTTTAGATCTTTTGTTTTTATATTTTTATTAGGTTTTTAGTTTTATTTATTTTATTTTAGTTTTACTTTATAGATTAAAAGTTTTAATTTTAGTTTTTTCTAATTTTTAGTTTTTTTAGAATTTTAGTTATTATTTTAATTGGGTCCAAACACACACAAACATTATCCCATATACCCCCCCCCCCACACACACACACTTACCCACCACCTCACACCCACCATATTTACCTACACCCTCACCACACCTTATCCCTCCTACCATCTTCTTCAACCTCTCACCACTCTTTCTCTCACCTCCATTCTCAAACCCCCATTAAACCCTTCTCTCTCCTATTAACACACACACAACACATACCCACAAACCAGTATCTCAACTTCCAACCCACCTCCGGCTGCTACCACCAAAAACCCGGCGACCCATCTAAACCACCACCGCCGGACCACCATACCAAATCCCCAGACAACCCACCTTCTAAACCTTACCTGCCGGCGACAGCTCGCCCCGACACCCTATCGAACCTGAAACCGCTATCTTTCTCTCTCTCCCCTATCCAAACCGCGGACTCACCATTTCCCCCTTCGGCGACCTGCCACGCAACCACCTCCGACCGCCGACAAAAACCTCCATTAAACCCTCACGTCCATCAACCTCCAGCCTTAACCGGTACCAGGCGGCCATGATCCGACTTCTCCCTTACAACCTGTGACCCCACATCCTCCATCACCTGATCTCTATCCCCCGAAACCGGAGCCCCCCTACCAGAATGACACCCACCGCCTGCATCCTCAACCTCTACCCTACACCTATACACCCCCCCCTCCGGCGGAAACCTTCTCGCATCGGCGGCAACCATCAACCTCTGACCCGACCAGCGCATCGACCCATCTCTCTCCTCTCCATACCCCATTTTCGGCCAGCCCCCGTTCTCTCTTCGCCGGCGCTATCCTCCTTCTCACCTTTCCGGCCAGAACTCGAGAGCTACCAGCCCGACCCCTTACTCCGGACTCTCTCTCTCTCTCTCCTCGATCCAACCCCATCTCTCATACCCGAAACCATGTTCATTTTCTTCTACCCATCATTCAAATCAGGTATCCAACCAAATCCATTCCCCATTTCCAACTTTGAACCTCCAAAAAGCAAACCACGATCTACAAGTCCAAAACCAAATAACAAACAATTACCCCATATGCCAAATAACCCACTTATACCCTCTTTTTACCCAAATACCCCTAACTAACCTTTATCCCCCTTTTTCCCAAACTACCCCCATGTGCACACAAATCAGATTTTTTCCTCCACCATTTATCCTCACTACCCACATGACCTCACCCAAAACCACATGCACACTTATACCAATTACCCTATATACCCCCATGCTCCATGCCTTGTATAAAAAGAGTTGAAGACCAAAAACTCATCATCAAATAAGAGAAGAGCTTAGAGATAGGAATTTTTAGAGAGAGAATTGTAGAGAAAAACACCATTTGTATATATTTTTATTTTATCCTTTTTATTTTTGTTAGATATTTGTGAGATATTGCAAGAGAGTTAATTGAGTGAATAATTTTAATTTCATATTACTTTGATCACTCACTTGGAGGGTTATATTCTTCAATTTCAAGGATAGAGTTCAAATTGTCAATTTCAAGGAGACTTGTGAAGATTTGTTCTCTTTCTCTACTCTTTTATTATGTTAATGCCTATTGAATATTTGTTTGTTATGTTTGATACCATGTTAGGCTAAATCCCCTTTCAAGGGGTGGGGTAAAACCCTTATTTGATGCTATTTTATTTTAATTAGTTTAATTACTTGAAAAATACCTTTGAATGTTAATTTTGATCCCTCACCCTTAGATTTACGCCTCGAGAGAGGGTAAATGATTTTCGAGAGAAAAGCGAAATTCTAGTGATAATACCCATTTTAGATTCGAACTAGAGATAGGGGTTTCTTAAGTGGGGTATTATCACTTGAATTTCAACTCTAAATTTATTTTATAAGATTGACATAAATTATAATTGATCGGTCCTAGCGGGTGATTAATTAAAAGGAGTGTGGATCTATTTTTCTAGAGTTGTGGGGTGTTAAACTTAATATTCTAAAATTTTATTATTAAAATTACACTTGCAACGAGAGTTGGTTTGTAATTTTGATATTAATTTGGGAGAATTCAAATAATTAAATTAATTAATTAGAATAACTAAAATTTGTGGTGTAATCCCATTCCTTGATTGTTCTCACAATTATTAACCTCACTTTATCTCTTATTTTTAGTTTAGACTTTAATTTTCATTTTAGTAAATTTCTAGTTAGTTATTATCCTATTACATTTAGTTTAGTTTAGTTTATACCTCACCTCACCCTATTGTTTTAATATTTGAAAAAGCTAAAAAAAAAATTAGAAAAGTGAAAAAGCACAAAAAGAAAATAAAAAGTTAATTACATTTGAATTTGTCTCTAGCTTACTCCCTAGAAATTGGATTGATACCCTGACTTACCTCTACACTTAGTTTATTATATTTGTAGGTATTTGAGGATTTTTGACTAACTTGGCTTTCAACAACAACGATATATACGCAGAAAGTAAAGTTATCAGAGAGGAGAGTAAAAAGATATTCCAATATGGATCACTGATAGCAGTAAACTTCAATAATCATGTTTCGTTATGGAATTTATACATAGATGGATCTTCATGTGCTATTGGAGGTGGAGCAAGTATAATACTTAATACTCCTGATAATATTGATATTGAGTATGCTCTCATGTTTCAGTTCCAAGCATCAAACAATGAGGCGAAATACGAGGCATTGATACTTGGGTTAAATTTAGCTCATTCATTAGGCACCGATCAAGTAGTGACGTATAGTGATTCACAGTTGGTTGTTAACCAAGTACTGAATTTGTAAAGGAAAATTAATGACTAGGTATCTTTCCAAGGCTATGAAAGTTATTGCTAAATTTAAATCCGTTCAAATGAATAGGATTCCAAGAATAGAGAATGCCCGAGCTGACGCACTTACTCGACTAGGATCAACAATAATAATTGAGCTCCAAAGAGGAATCCCAATCAAGCTCCTGACCAATCGAAGTATTGATGAAGACGTGATGGTTAGTTTCATTATTATAGATATGGGACCTTCCTGGATGGATCCTATTAAAGCTTATAGTGAAGATGAAACCCTACCACCTGATCCTAAAGAGGCTAAGAACCTCCGATATAAAGCAGTGAGGTATGTATTGGACAAAGGATTTTTATACAAAAGGGGATTGAGGATCTCCATACAGCGTTGTGTTCATCCAATGGAGGTGGAAAATTTGATCAAAGAAGTGCATGAAAGATCCTCTAGAGCTCATTCAACTGGTAGACCATTACTCCAACGCATCAACACTTAGGGATATTACTGGCTGACCATAAGGGAAGATTATACGGCCTTCGCGAGAAAGTGTGATACGTGCCAAAGTTTCTTTAATGTTCATAGAGCACCTAATGTTGTTTTAACGCCAATATCATTACCTTATTTATTTGCTATATGGGGAATTAACTTGGTCGGCCCACTACCGACCACCAAAGGCAGGTTCAAATACTTAGTTGTTGTAGTGAATTACTTCACTAAATGGGTAGAAGAAGAGCCATTAATTGATATGCCTTATGAGAAGGTGTACTAGTTCATCTGGAAGAATATCATCTGTCAATATGGTTTACCATATGCATTCATCACAGATCATGTCACCCAGTTTGACAATAAGGAATTTGAAGCATACCATGCCCAATCCAAAATCCAGAAGTTACATTCTGCACCAGAGCATCCTCAAAGTAATGGTCAAATATAAGTGACTAATAGAACTTTACTGAATGGACTGAAAAAGATACTTGATGCTGCCAAGGGCAACTGTATTGACGAGCTACACTCTGTTCTTTGGGCCTACAGAATAATGCCTAGAACAACAACCGGAGAAACACCATGCATGCTCGCATTTAGGACTGAAGCAATAGTACCAGTTGAGATCAGCTTACCTACTCACAGGATACTAAACTTTAATTCACCAGTTAGTGGCTTATTGAGATGCTTAGATCTCGACATGTTGGAGGAGGTTAGAGAAGATGAAGCTCTGCGAAATGTTGCCTACCAATATCGCATTGCTCGCTTTTATAATAAAATGATCAAGCCGACTAACTTTAAAGAGGGCGATTATGTTCTTAAGAACGTTATCCAGAAGAATAACAAGCTTGAGGCTAACTAGCATGAACCATATCGCATCCTAATTGTCATTCGATCAGGGATATATAAGATAGAGACTTTGGAGGGTGAAAAATTTAGAAATCCTTGGAATGCCAAACATCTTCGAAAGTATTATCTGTAAATCAAAAGATGACCATTATTTTATCTGTCTTGCTTTTATTTTAGTATCAATAAAAAGTTAATTTCAATTCCTTGATTTTTTAATTTTTTTGGGAGTATGGTGAAAATATAACCTCCCCTCCCCCAAAACAATGACGACTTTTGATCTTCAGCTCCGACCAAGTCAAAATAGGATTACAGTCCTCAGCATTTGGTTGACGATAAGAAAAATACTAACCAACCAAGTCAAAATAGGATTATAAATCCTTAACACTTGTTCGGCAACAATAATTTACTTCATGTATGACTTCGTAAAAACAAAATCACGAACAAGAGGTTGATTACTTCATGTGTGATTTTTTATAAACAAGTCAAGAACAAGGAGTGTAAAACTTCGTATAAAACTAAAAAAGTTACAAATACGTTTTACTCAACTAAGTTAAATGAAGGAAGACATGTAAAAATTCCTAGATACTGGAATATAAACATACATTCCTCACACACTTGGTCACCACTGATAACTGCTCCTAAATTTGGATCAAGATATCTAAGTGCATTAGTAGAATCAATGGCATAACAACTGATAACTAATACTAAATTTGGATTGATGTATCTAAGTGTGTTAGAAGAACCAATGACATTACGATCATAACTTAAGTAAATGATTAAACTAATCATAAGTTGAAAAAAACAAACCCATTTTATTTATACAAATAGTATTACATTCAAATGAATTACAAAATATAGGATAGTCATTCAACGCGACGTTTTCCCTGAGCTTTGGAAAATGATTGCACCTTTTTCATACCAGCAGTAGGATCATCCAGTGTATAAGGAGAATTGATGAAGTTAAAATCTTGAAGCATCCTTATGTTACTGTTTCTCATCATGTTAATCACATGAGGAGGTCGAACTATTTAAAGATGACCATGTAACTCATATACCCCTAAGTATTTCGATATCAAGCATCGGGGAATTGATTCAACATCAATCTAGCTGACATTCAACTTGAACGGAGTCTGTTGGCAGTCTAAGAAATTAGGATTGTGCCAATACTAGAGTTTTCTATCGTGACCAACATTCATCACGGTTAAGAAATTAGTCCAACCCCATTTATAACCTTCACGATTAGATTGAGTGAGGTGATCATCTATATGGCCCAAAGCTTCATTGTAGCCATCCATCCATACTTCTCTTGGTTTTTTATGAAATTAGAAGGTTAACCTTCCAACTTAATGTTAAAGTTTCTTCAAGACCCCAGTCTTCACCTTCAGCTGAGAGGATTGCTCTGCAAGGGCTTTGTCTTTAGCATCTAGTTTTGAGGATAAATCAGTGACAACTTGACTCTTCATCTTCCACTTGGCATCTTGATTAGATAAAGTTTTCTTGGTCCTACTCTCTTCCACGATTAGTCGGTTATCTCTTTTCCTAGAAGATGACGTGGGTTTAGATTTTGATAAATCTTCTAGTCCTTCCCTCAATTTGGCATTTTCCTCTTATAGCAAAGAGGCACCTTCATCGGCACCACCAACAGAAGATTATTTTATGGCTCTAAGTTCATCGTTCAACCTATTATTTTCCTCTTTCATAAGTTTAGCAATATCTCTGACTTCATCAACTTCGTAGTTTAATTAGAACTCCTTCTTCCTGAATGTAGAGTCATACTCTTTTAGTTTTTCCTCAAAACTCCAACTGTGGTGACAATTAAACTCAACACAAAATAACAAGCAAAGGCAATCACCAGAATAAATAAAGAACTTAAAAGAATGGCAATCACAACACACAACATAAGATATACGTGGTTCGGTAAGAAGGCCTATGTCCACGGTGATTCTCTCGGTATTTTATTGCTCTTTACTCCGGGGGAGTGTTTACAAATTGCATGCCCTTTACCCCGGGCTGGGGGTTTGATATATACATGTTATTTTGAAGAGTGGAGGAGTGGGACTCTTCCACGTTAGCCCATAATCCCTAAAGTATCTCTAAAGAGAGATTTTAGGAACTGACTGGGTAATAACGGAATTGGTTAAGGCATGGGGCCTCTAGACTTTGGGTCGTGTTTAATTGGGCAACTCGTCTGAGACAAAGTGACGAATTGAGGTACCCACAATTGCCCCTAAAAATTTTGGGTCACAATTTGGGCTCAATAATTTTAAATGATTTACCTTAATGGCATTTTTGTTATTCATGCAACACTTTAGGACTGAAGTGCCCTTCCCCAATTGATTTAGGCGGCAGATTGCCTCATTTCGGTGCATCATGATTAGAAAGGTTTAAATCATTTCGGAGAGGTCATTCTCTGAATCGTCGCTTCATATTTATTTGCATTCTCTAGATTTCTCCAGGCTTTCACGGTAGCTCTCTTACTCCGAAGTCTCGTCTTCCATCTTCAAGCTTCTTTCTTATATGTTCATCTTCCCTACTTGCTACTTTGCATCGTCTCAAGCTGACTCTTACTTCGTAAGTTCTTTTCACTTCTTCTTTTTTATTTTTCTGCTAGAATTTCTTTATATTCAAGGTTTCTCTTTTCTGATGACGAAGATAGGTAATAGGTCGATAACTGAGTTTAGGAAATTCTACCATATTCCAAACTGGGTAGATATCGAATGTGCTCCTGTTCCTCGTAATGCCAGGGAAATTGAGGACGGTCACTGGATACATGTTCTTTTGTTGTCCCAGGGGGGTCTTACTTTTCCCCCAAATCATTTATTTTTTCACTTTTTTAGCTACTTCGATATAGTTCCTTCATAGTGCTCGTCAAATGTTTAGAAAATTATCAATGGTGTGTATAGAATTAACCAACTTTATGGCACCAATCTAGGGCTTGCTGAAATATGCTTATGCTATTCTTTCTCTCGAACCAGCTTCGGTCTTTCTTTACCTCAAGGCCAAGAGTCCTAATAGGGTATTGGTAGTGAACCTACCTGATTCCCACAAGGACTATTGGCATGAGGGGTTTATTGCTAGAAATTGGCAGTTCCCTCCCCATACTGAAGGGTCGAGGTCTGGGAGATTCGTGATTCCTTTTTATGGGGAGGAATGTATAGGTTAGCATAGCTCTTGTTCTGCTCATTAATCCTCTGTTAATGTATGTTTTTTCTAATATATTTCTCTTTTTCTTTTTTCAACGAAGACAAAGAACTCAGAACCAGATCTTCGAGAGATTCGGGTTCCGATCTAGTTAAGGCCTAGAAAATTAGGGAACTCTTAGTTGACGATGAGCATCCTTGATCAACTGCGTTCCTTCTGGAATACAAGAACGTTGGGTCTAGTTTCATTGCTTGACCTGTGAATAGCATTCCTGAGCTAGACATTACAGAAGAGGTTGGTGTCGAACCAATCCAATTTGACGAGGAGGAAAGCAGCTCTGGTGAGGAGAGTGAGGGTGCTAATAAGGTTGGTGCTTAAGGTAATTCCAGTGAGGAGAGCTTGGTAGTGAAGAATATTCCATCTCGAAAGAGGGTTCAGAGGTTCAGGAGTTTTTGGGTGAATCAAGTAGCTCCAGCAAGGAAGATATGACTCTTCCAAGGAAGAATTTGATTCCATATGATGATGAAGACAATGTGCTTCTTTCTCATCGATCGAAGAAGAAGAAATTAGGGAGAGAGGATATTGCAATCGGTTCCAGTCTGCTGCTCATGAGCAGGAGAGGAAGAAGAAGGAGGAGAAGGCACAAGTGAGGGAGAGAGAGGGGAAGAAAGAAGAAAAGAGGAAGAAATAAGAGGAGAGGAAGAGGGTGGAGGAGAGAAAGAGGGTTGAGAAGGAGAAGAAGGAGAGAAAAGAAGAAAATAGGAGGTAAGAGGTAAGGATGAAGGCAGGGCAGTCTCTGGTGCCCGTATATTCTCTTCTCGAAGGGTTTTTTTTTGCCCTTTCCCCTTAACTAGCTCTGTCAGTGCTCGAGCGAGCAGTTTTGTCGGCTGATTGCCAGAGGGCGATGGGGGCCGACCAATTAGCTCTGAAGGCAAGTCAGAGGCTAGCCTTAGTAAGCTTGCATTTACTTATCCGTTATTGTAATATTTTTTCAATACATACTTTGCTAATATTTCCCTTTTCTCTGCAGTTTGTGACCGATTTCATTGTCCTCTATCGCAGTCGCGACGAGCTGGCGAGGAGGAACGCTGAGTTGGAGAGGAAAAATACTGAGCTGGAAGAGAGCTTGAAGACTGCCAGTTCTGCTCAAAAAGTCTTCTGATCTCGCCTTGGCCCAAGCCAATAAAGCAAAGGAGCTGAAAAAGAATGAGCTTGAAGAGTTTAGGTAGTCCTATGATTTGGTCTGCACGAGCGAGATGGTTGTGGTAGAGGAGAATAAGGTGCTGGACGAGAAGGTGAAGAAGGTGGAATTCGAGGTGGCCACCCTTAAGGAGAGCTCGTACAACGTCGAATGGGTCACAACGTACGAGGATGCTGAGGCCCAGATTGGTTACGTTGGTTGTCTCAACTTCAAGAAGGGTTGGGACAAGGCTTTGCTTGCTGTCGATGTGGACATTGACTCCCCACTTTTTGACGAGCATGATCTTGGACCTAAGCCTGTAGTGGATGCGACACCTTCTCCTACTATCAACGAGGGTGCTCCAACTACTCAGGCCACTTCTGCTAGTACTCCTCTTGACCAATGGCCGGTAACCGTCCAGTCTAAAGGAGGCATACTCGAGGCTTTTGCGGATAATAGAAAGCAACCAGCGACCTCGGAGCAGACTGAGGTTGCCAGTTAGTCTTTTTAGGGAGCTCTTTGTATTTTTGTTGTTCTTTGCTGTTGATGATGTACTTTGAACCTTTTCTTAATGAAATGAATTTCGTTCCCTTATGCATACTGATTTATTTGTTCTTCAATGCTTATATGGTATGTATCTAATTGATGTTGATGAGTATATACCTGCTACTTCTCAACTAGGAAGGATTCTTGGTCCTAATGCAAGCAATCAAGTTCTCCAAGCCTTTGTAAGGATTTTCATATCTCTTAGGTCGAGGAATCAGAGCTTTAAGGACCAGTCGGATCTTGTGGCCAAACTGAAAGATAGGCTTCAGGAGATGGAAGAGGTTGGTGCTTCCGTTCAAGAGGAGATGAATGCTCTGAGGGCTATACTTCTGGATGCCTCCGAGATTAATCAAGTTGAAGACGTTCTTCAATAATATAATGACGCTCTTTGGAGAGAGGTTTTGCAACTTAGAAAGCATGCATCGAGCATTGCCCCCAAGTTTTGCGGGGCTCCTCTTTATCGATTAGGTCGCGAGCTGGTACTGATAATAGTGGCTCAGCTAGGGAGATTATCGAGCTTAGGGGTGATGTCCGCAGGGCATATGTGATATTTGCCAGCCTCCAAAGAGATGTTACCCCACTGAGGCACCTGTTCAAGAAGGGTCCTCATTAGGTGTGGGATGATGGTTATAATCAGGGTTAGACTGGTGCACCGATGAAGTTGAAGGAAGTCGAGGAGCTATTCTTTATTAGAGGATGGTTGAGTTCTCTTAGGGAGTTGCAGATCCCCAGGAACTCGATTCTCTGGTATCACCATGAGATATCTCCTTCAACTTTGATGCCTAACCCATTCAGGAGAGATGATTAGTGGGTCCCCATAGATGCTATCCCCAGGCAGATACTGGAGCCAGATGAAAATGAAGCCGAGGAGGAATTAGTTCCTCACCCAGACGATGGCCAAAGAGCACAAGTGGCTGACTATCTTTCTCGGCGACCTACTCCTCATTAGGATTTCTTCAATTCAATCAATGTAACTCTTTGTACATGTAGTGAAGTAATAAAATAATTATGTCTTGGGCGATTTTTCGACTAAACATGTGTTGTGTATTTTTTACTTCATTGATTTCTTGTTCGATTATCTTGGGCTCTTTTTTGCCGACTAGATTTAATACAGACATAGTTGTTTTGTTAAGTGAGTATCCTCCCAGTCCAGTGTGCTTATAAGATACCATTCTGCCTCACTTTACCTTTTAGGTTGTGTCGTCACACTTCTTTAGGCCTAAGTGTGGTAATGACGAGGACACACCTGGTGTTGGATGTTCTATCCAAGCAGGTTTTTTTAGCCAAACATTATTTGGTGACCAACCTGGGTTGGTCGAGCTACCTATGGGTCCCCTGTAGAGCTTCATATATTGCCAGGGGCAATGCTATGAGGTTATTCATGTTTGATAACGAAAACCTGAGGAGGGTAATACCCTGCTTTTATATGTTGAGAGTGGAGCCTGTAACTTGGAAAAGGTGCATAAATGAAAAGGTATTTGAGATAAAATCAACACTTTGTAGAATTCTATTGCTAAAAAATCTTTTATTAATAGGAAATGAATTGTAAATTTTAATACTGTAATCAAAGATCAACATAGAAAACTATAAGTAGAATCTCTTTAAATTAGTTGCATTCCAAGCTCGAGGTATCTTCCTGCCCTCCAGCGTTTCCAAGTGATAGGCTCCTTGTAGATTATCCCTTATCACCTTGAATGGTCCCTTCCAATTTGGTCCTAGCTTGCCATCTGATGGTTTTACTACGTTACCAAGAACTTTCCTTAGGACGTAGTCCCCAACTTGGAATGCTCTTGGATTGACCGTCTTGTTGTAGTGCTTTGCTAGCTGTTGCTGATAGCCTACTAGTTTCATTAGAGCTAGCTCTCTTCGTTCCTCAGCTAGGTTAAGTTCAGCGAGTAATACTGCATCATTCTGGCCTTGGTCGACCAAGGTGGACCTCATAGTGGGGAGGCCGACTTCTAAGGGAATGATTGCCTTTATACCATATGTTAGTGCGAATGGGTTTTCCTCGGTTGCTCATCATGGAGTAGTGAGGTAGGCCCATAGGATGTGTGGCAGCTCGCTCACCCATGCGCTTTGGCTCGCTCCAATCGTTTCTTCAACCCATAAATCACTGTTTTGTTGGAAACTTCAGCTTATCCATTGCTCTAAAGAAATGCCACCGAGCTAAAATGGTGCCTGGTCCCGTGGTCGTTATAGAAACCCTAGAAGAGGCCATTTTTGGACTAGGTTTCATTGTCGGTGATAATAGTCCTGGGTATCCCGAAGCGGGTGATAATGTTTTTCCATATGAACCTCATCATATTCGCGTCTCTGATGTTCTCTAGCGGCTCTGCCTCTATCCATTTGGTGAAGTAGTCTGTCGCGACCAACAAATACTTGCGATTATCAGCAGCGGTAGGAAGAGGGCCTACGATGTCCATCCCCTATTGGCAAAAGGCCATGGCTAGTAAGTGACTTTAGGTCGTTGGCTGGTTGGTGAACCATAGGAGCGTGGAATTGACATTTTTCGCACTTGCGAGCATATATCCCAGAATCCTTCTGCATATACTGCCACTAGTAGCCCTCCTTCATTTCTCGAAAAGCCAGCGACCTGCCCCCAATATGACTCCCACAGATTCCCTCATGGAGCTCGTGCAGAACTTGCTCGATGTCCTTCGGGTGAACTCATTAGAGGTATGGACCGGTGAAAGATCTCTTCTACAGTTTGCCTCAGGAGATAAATGAAAGAGAGCAGCTTTGACTCTTATTTGATGAGAGGCCTTCTTATTGTCTGGCAGGGAACCATCTTTTAAATAATCTCTTAAGGGGTCCATCCAGCTGGGGGTTGATTCGATCTAGAGAACATGACTTATGTCTTGTAATTCTCCACTCTGGTTGATGTTTGGTCGGGCGAGGAAGTCGATCGGAATTATTCTTTTCAAGTCAGAATTGATCGTTGAGCTCAAGGCCACTAGGGCATCAGCATGGCTATTTATCCTCTAGGAAACTGTTGGATGCTAACTTATTTAAAGTTAGACATTAATTTCTTTGTTGTGGAGAGGTAGGCCGCCATTCTCTCATCCCTCGTGTTGAAGTCTCCACTTATCTAGTTGGAGACCAGTTGTGAGTCTCTGAATACTTGGAGTTGTCTTGCCCCCAGTACTTATACCTTCTGTAGTCCTTCTCTCAATGCATCATACTCTGCTTCGTTGTTAGAAGCTTCAAATCAAAGCCTGATTCCTTTCTTGATGATAGCACCTTCAGGGGAAACCAGCACGATGCCTACTCTTGCCCCTTTAGAGTTTAAGGTTCCATTAACGAACAATCACCAAACCTTGTGACGAGTAGTCTTCCCTTTGACCAACAGGTTAAAATTGGTCGCAAGTATGTTCTCCTGTAAATTCTTCGATGAAGTCGATAAGGACCTATCCCTTAATTTTATTCCTTGGCTGAAACTGGATGTCAAATCGCTCGAGCTCGACTAACCACTTTGATAGTTTTTCGGACATATTTGCTTTTTATAGGAATGCTTTAAGGGGGTCAGATGTAAGGATGATGATAGAGTGAGATTCTAAGTAATGTTTTAATTTCCTCGAGGCTACCACTAGTGCAAGGGCAAGCTTTTCTAGTGGTAGGTATCGATGTTCGGCGTCCAAGAGAGTCTTGCTCGCATAATAGACTCGTTACAGGATTCCCATTCTTTCATATACCAGTGAAGAGCTGACAGCGTGGCTAGAGACTGCGAGGTATAGGTATAGGGAATCCTTCTCTTGAGGTACCACGAGAAAGTGTGGGATGTTGAGGTAAGCTTTTAGTTACTCTAATGCCTTCGAGCAATCATCGTTCCACTCCACATTTTTGCTTTTCTTCAATAATTGGAAGAATGGTTGGCACCTTTCGAATGACTTCGAGATGAACCGATTTAGGGCGGCGAGCATCCCCGTGAGCTTGTACACTTCTCTTATCGTACAGGGGGATGCACCCTATTAATGGCGTCAATCTGGTCCGGGTTAGCTTCAATGTCTCTCTCACTAACCAAGTACCCGAGAAATTTTCCTAGCTGGACACCGAAGGAACACTTACTTGTGTTGAGCTTCATTTGATATTTCCTGAGGATTTTGAAGGTGCTTGATAGGTCTGAGACTTTTTATTCTTTATGTCTGCTCTTGACGAGCATGTCATCAATGTAGACCTCCATAGTATCTTCCATTTGGTCCTTAAACATTTTTTTGACCAACCGTTGGTAGGTTGCTCCTGCATTTTTTAGCCCAAAGGGCATGACCTTGTAATAATATAATCCGAGAGTGGTGATGAATGATGTCTTGTCTTGATCTAGCTCGTGTAAAGGGATTTGGTGATACCAAGAGTATGCGTCTAGGAAACTCATTCTTCCAGGAGCTATTGTGGCATCCACCAACTGGTCGATCTTCGAGAGAGGAAAGTTATCTTTAGGGCACGCCCTATTCAGGTTGGTGAAGTCAATATAGACTCTCCATTTTTCATTGCTTTTTGGGATCACCACTGGGTTAGACAGTCATTTAGGGAATTGAACTTCTCATATGGATCTTGCATCCAACAGCTTTTCCACTTCTTTCTCCAAAGCCTTGGCCTTCTCGGGTGCATCTCGTCGTGCCTTTTGCACGATCAGCTTGAAAGTCGGGTCAACGTGCAACTGATGACAAACCACACTAGGATCAATCACAGTCAGCTCGTAGGGTTCCCACATGAAAATGTCCATGTTATCCCATAAAAGTGTTGTTAGTTCCTTCTTCTCTCGATCTGTGAGAAAGGATCTTATCAAGAACATCCTATATTTCTTGCTGCCGTCGACTGTGACCTCCTCCAGGTTCTCAACGACCCGCTCATAGGGGAGGAGACTGGTCTCCTACACTCCAAGTCTTCCATATTTTAGCTGCTGTTTCGAAGGTATTAAACCTTCCTGTTCTTCAGCCTTCTCCTTGGCCTTATCGACCTTTTTCTCCGACCTTGGGCGGATGGCTGCTATAAAGCACCTTCTTTCCATCGCTTGATCTCCATCATTCCTCGCTCAGTCACATATTTGAGTTTCTGGTGGTAGGTAGAGGGGACGACCTTCATCGCATGTAGCCATCCTCTGCCAAGAATGGCCTGGTAGGGCGAGTCAATGTCGGCGACCAAAAATTTGATCATTTTAGAGACACTTCCAGCCCTTACTGGCAGTATAATCTTTTCCAAAGGGATGGTCACTTTTTCAGTGAAGCCAACTAGAGGGACAGTGGTTTCCTTCAAGTCAGCGACGCTTAACTTTAACTTTCAGAATAGGTCGAGATACATTACTTCAGATGAGCTACCCTGGTCAACGAGCAACTTGTTGACATCGTAGTTAGCTATCCTGAGTGTAATGATCAAGGCATCATGATGTGGGGTCCTCACTCCCACTAGGTCTTCATCCGTGAACACGATGTGTTTGCTGTAATCGACGCATCTGCTCGCTGATGCTTTCCTGCCTGTATTTTAGCTAGATCGATTTGAAAAGCTTACACTGTGACACCTCGACTAATTAAATACCGGGTAGCTACTCCTTTATTAAATTAATACAAAATGCCAAGTTGGTTCAGCTAATAGCATCACCGACGAAAACATTTTAATGATTACTAACCACCTGGTATTTAAAAAGTAAGTTGCCAAATTTTTAAGTTAACTCTGATTAACATGCAATATGTGAAATGTAAAGGATAACATAACCATTCACAATAAAGTCCAACTATAGTAAATTAATAAGTAAAAATGAGTCTAGAGGAAATACTCCTCACAACAATCCCAATATGGAAAGAAAATAAAACGAGTCTGCATCCTGAATTAATAACAACCCAAAAGTCTGAATAACTGAAATAAATGAAATGCCTCTAAAAGAAATTGGCGACATGCCCTACAATTAATGAAATCTGAATATAGAGTCAAGGCAGATGAAGCGTCTACTAGCAAGGTCCTGTAACTTCCACAACAGCTACAGCTCGTCACCTGACTGGATATACTATGCATGGTGTCCTTGTGGCTGGGCACCTAAAAAGGTTTTTACAAAAAGTAGATTTGAAAGAAAACGGGTCAGAGCCCGAAAGTTGAGAGTATTTTAAAAACATCAAGTGTTTTAATAACATTAAAACAATGAATGCAAGGTACATGTTAGGACGTGCTCTCACATGAAATACTCACCTCTCGGCTATTTGTGCACTCCTAACGTACCATACCCATACAAGTGTTTCTCATATCTAACTAGACCAAAACAAATACTATCTTTTCTACTCGATTCGTACTATAAGTCCCAACGTTATCAATTTTAATAGAGATCTTTACTCAAATTTTGAATTTCAAAGTATTAGTAATACAATTTACCAAAAGTTATCTCCCATTTTATATTCTCAATGCGTTACTATAATAATTCTCACATTCAAACATAACAATTCTTTTCATTTAACCGTATATTCTCCACATCATAAATATACAATACAAGCACCCCGAGGCTAAGCTGCGATGCACACATACTCTGCTATCCATCCCGGTACATCACGTACATAAGGATCACAAATTCCGAATCTCTCAGGAATTGTTAGAATAAGCACAACACACGAAAATGGAGGCGAACATAATTCAACATATCCATGGGTCACGTACATACCTACGCTCCATAGTTAGCTGACTTATTAACTCACAAATAAGTCATTCTAGCATCATGTTCTCTAGGCACCAATCCAAATCCGGGCACACAAGGAGTAGATGGCCCTAAGTGAACGTAAACCTCCCGTGATAGCAAGTATGGTAGGTATGTCATACACATAAAATCATATACGTATACTAAGCATGCACACATCTTAGTACTTAACATATTTTATTAGTGGTATACTTCTCATTCTTATACTAATGCACGTGTCCCTGGTTTAGATATACACATCATCCATTATCCTCACGTCGTAATTTGTTACTCACATTCTAACCCATAATTATCATTTGGTTCAAACCACACTTCTATGTTTTACTTCTCACTATATTCTGAATGTCCCAACTATATCGATTAGTCATCAAGGAATTGTCATCTCTACAATTAAACAAGGTTACGGAACACTAAAAGTCAAATCAGGTCAAAAAGACCAAACTGTCAACTCGTTAGAAGTCTCATTCGAACGAGAGTTCGTTCGAACGAAGTGGGCATCTAACGAGATCTCGTTCCAATGAAAGGCATCGAACGAACATCCCTCTCGTTAGAAGGCAAACTGTCAACTCGTTAGAAGCTCGTTCGAACGACCTGGGCAGGTCTTCTAACGAGGTGACAGTTCGAGCCCAGAAAATTCCTATTACGTTTTTCACAAATTTTCTCTTCTCAAAACTCATCCCAACATTAACCCAACAGTGTTTTAAGGTTTCTAATTCACATTAAACATTCATAGGTCATAACTAAACATTTATATAGGGCCAAATCTTCCTAAACATCATCTAATCAGCAAATCTCCCCAATTATCCCCAAATCCCATGAACATGAACCCTAGAAAATTAAAGTCATCCATGGACATAATTAAATCCGTTTTTGGTGATATAAAAGATGTATTTCTCACATAATACTCACCCTAACACAATTCTACATGCAATCTCCTCATCAAAATGTAATTTTCTAATTCCAATTCAATGGGTCTTTATCATTCTCCAATAACAAAACAATTATATCAATTTCCTACGCATGGAAGAAACATTCTTTGCAAATAACATAATTAAACCACTTGCCTCTAATCTTTATCTGAATTTGATGTTGAATCTTGAAGGTTGAATTGTTCTCTCTTTCTCTGCAGAATTCTCTCTCTCTCTCTCTCTCTCTCTCTCTCTCTCTCTACAGATTCTTCTCTAAAGATGATGACAATGGAGGTGGGGGTTTATTCTTGGACCCTTAACTTCTATTCTAAACTTCTCTCGTATCCCACTACTTGGTTTAGTGGTGATAATGGGTTGGTGGGTTAAATTAATAATCATAATTAAACTCTAATTTTCGTAGGTTTTAATTCCCAAAATTCCAAAATTACCAAAATACCCTTTTAAGTTGCCGGTATGGCCCAAAAATGCCCCGGGACCCAAACTAAACCCCCGGGTAGTATTTTCTGACTATTTCGACCCTTCCGGACACGTTGGCGCACTCAAAATGACCATACGGTTAATAGAAATAAAATTCACTTTTTAATTAAATAATTACTTTCCTGACGCGACTGTCACACGCGTCTCAACAAAATTTCCCAAATTACCGTATATTAATCTCACGACAAATTTAATAATTTAAATATTCATATAACGTCGTATGTACACATTATAATCAAATACCAACTCACATCTCGTTAGTATTTTATCCAGATTAATTCCCAATTAATAATCATTTAATTCAATTAATCCCATAAATAAATATAACAAAAATACGGGGTATTACATACTTCCCCCCTAATAACAGAATTTCATCCCGAAATTCGGAACTAGAAAGTACCTGGTAAAAATAACTCTGGGTAACGTTCGCGCATCTCATCCTCGTGCTCCCATGTGGACTCCTCGACATTATGATGCCGCCACTGAACACGTACTAACGGAACTATCTTTGACCGCAGTTTCCGCTCACTCCGGTCCAAAATAGTAATCGTCCCCTCCTCGTAGGAGCTATCGGCCTGGAGATCAATGTCCTCCAAAGAAATGTGAGAATGTGCCAAATCATCTCTAAGATATTTCCTTAGCGAGGAAATATGAAACACATCATGAATCCTATGCAAATGCTCCGGTAACCCAAGTCTATACGCAACAGACCCAATCCGCTCGATGATAGGAAATGGTCCCACATATCTCGGTGCCAAATTCCCCTTCTTCCCAAATCGCATAATCCCCTTCATAGGAGATACTCTGAGTAAAGCCTGGTCCCCCACTTGGTACTCTCTAAAGTACCTCTTCGCATCAGCATAGCTCTTCTGCCGATCTTGAGCTACCCGAATGCGACTCCGTATCAATTCTATCCTCGCCGAAGTATCCTGAATCACTTCCGGCCCAAGTAGTTTGTTGTCCCCCACCTCCAAACAACATGCTGGAGAACGACAAGGTCTACCGTACAACGCCTCAAATGGAGCCATGCCAATAGTGAACTGGTAGGAGTTGTTGTAAGCAAACTCCACCAGTGGAAGATACCGCTCCCATTCACCCCCGATGTCAATGATGCACATCCGCAACATGTCTTCCAACATCTGATTTGTAAGCTCAGTTTTGCCATCGGTCTGCGGGTGATATGCCGTACTCAACCGCAATTCCGTGCCCATGGCCTCCTGAAAACTCTCCCAAAACCGTGAAATAAATATCTTGTCTCTGTCAGACACGATATTTAGGGGCACACCGTGAAGTCTCACTATTTCTGCAATAAAGAGCTGGGCATACTGTCCCGTAGTGTAGTCGGTCCTTACGGGTAGAAAATGAGCGACTTTGGTCAACCTGTCCACAATTACCCAAATGGAGTCGTGACCTCTCTGTGACGTAGGAAACCCCGTGATAAAGTCCATGGAGATGCTCTCCCACATCCACATCGGGACCTCTAATGGCTGTAGAAGTCCTGCCGGTCTCTGATGGTCCACTTTTACCAGCTGACAAGTGGCGCATTTAGAAACAAACACGGCAATATCTCTCTTCATCCCGCTCAACCAATACTGACGTCTCATATCTTGGTACATCTTGTCCCCACCGGGATGTACTGTGAACTGTGAGTCATGCGACTCTGCCATCACCTCGTATCGCAGTTCCTCCCCTTCTGGAACTACCAGTCTGCCATTGAAGCGTAATCCTCCGTCTAAGCTAACGGTATAGGACTCGGCTCCCTCTGCTAGTAATCGAACTATCTGCTCCTGACAGAACGAGTCACTTGCCTATGCTTTCACCACTCTTGAGACAATCTGCGGTGTAACAGTCATCACAGACATGAATGATCAGGCCACTGCATCCTAGTGTCCCAACTCCTTCCACTTTGCCTTCCACACCCCTGCCACCTCATCTACTGGCCTATGGCTCAACGCGTCTGCCACCACGTTAGCCTTTCCCGGGTGATATTGGATATCGAACTGATAATCCTTCACAAACTCAAGCCACCTTCGCTATCGCATATTCAACCCCTTCTGCATGAATAGGTACTGTAGGGACTTGTGGTCTGTGAACAATCGAAACTTCTCTCCCAAAAGGTAATGTCTCCAAATCCGAAGGGCAAATACAACTGCCGCTAACTCCAAGTCATGAGTGGGGTAATTCTTCTCGTGAGGCTTAAGCTTACGGGAAGAATAAGCTATGGCCTGACTCTCCTGCTGCAATACACCTCCAAGTCCTTGTAAGGACGCATCGGTGTAAACTAGATACTCAACTCCCGGTCTCGGCAATGCTAACACAGGTGCTGAGGTCAACTTGTCCTTCAACTCATCGAATGCCAACTGATAGGCATCACTCCAAATAAACGGCACACCTTTACGAGTCAGATGTGTCAAAGGACCTGCTATCTTCGAAAATCACCAAATAAACCTCCTGTAGTATCCTGCTAGTCCCAAGAAACAACGGATTTCCGTTGGTGTCGTGGGTTGTCCCCACTCCCTCGCCGCGAATACCTTTCCCGGATCAACAGATATCCCCCGGTCAGAAATAATATGCCCCAAAAACTGAACCTCCTTCAGCCAAAACCCGTACTTCTCATACTTTGCATACAGCTCGTTCTGGCGTAGCGTCTGCAAAACCTGCCTCAAATGCTCGGCGTGCTCCTCCTCTGTCTGGGAGTAAACCAGAATATCATCAATGAAGACAATGACGAACTGATCTAGGAACTCTCTGAACACCCTATTCATCAAGTCCATAAACACAGCTGGAGCGTTGGTCAAACCAAAAGGCATAGCCCGAAACTCGTAGGAACCATATCTCGTTAAGAACACAGTCTTCGAGACATCCTCTTCCCTGATACGCAACTGATGGTAACCAGATCGCAAATCAATCTTTGAGAAGAAAGAAGCTCCTCTCAACTGGTCGAATAAATCATCGATTCGGGGCAACGGATACTTATTCCGTATCGTGACCTTATTCAACTCTCGGTAATCCACACACAACCTCAACGATCCATACCTCTTCTTTACGAATAACACAGGGGCACCCCACGGCGAAGTACTCCTCTGAATAAACCCCTGACCCAACAACTGCTCAATCTAATCCCGTAACTCTCTCATCTCAGCTGGAGCCATACGATAAGGTGCGCGGGCAATAGGCCGAGTGCCCGGCATCAAATCAATTACAAAATCTATCTCCCTACTCGGAGGTAGTCCAGGTATATCCTGAAATACATCGGCGAACTCACTAACAACGGGTATCGAATCAAGTGGTATCACCACTTCCTTAGAGGTCTCCTCCTCTATATAGTACAAATGAGTGGACGATCCTCCCTCAGGACGAGGCATCGCCACCAAAAATATCTCCTGCTCGGGAACGACAAAGATAATACTCCTACTAAAATAGTCAATCATGGCTCGGTACGCAACTAGCCAATCCATACCAATAATGGCATCATACTCGGTCATCTCTAACACTAACATATCAGCGGGTAAAGTAAACCTCCCGATCTCTATACCCACACCTCTACACATAAGTGAAATCATGGAACCCCTACTCAATGGTGAGTCTACACAAGTAGCGGTGCTCTCTGCGGTGTCTAACAACCCAATGGTGCGTGCAAATCTCATAGCAATAAAACAGTGTGTAGCCCCCGTGTCAAATAAAATGCGCCCCAGAGTCCCCTGAATAGAGAACATACCCTCAATGGCTGGTGGATCCTGTGGGGCTGCGACCTGCTGGAGCTGATACACTCTCCCATACTGAAGTTGTCCCTGCTGAACTGGGACTGCTGGAATGGGTGGTAATGCTGCCATCTGTGGTGCTGGTAGGGCGGCGGGAAACATAGGCCTCTGTGGCTCGTGTCGATTACCCTGCTGCTGCTGTGGGGCCTTGCCCTTATTCGGACACTCCTGACGTTTGTGGCCAATCTTACCACAAATGAAACACTTCCCTTGGAAGTTTCCCCCTCGCTGTGCCTGCAGACCACGGCCCTGGTGATCGTTACCATTTCTGCCCTGGCCTTACTGGCCCTGGTGAAACTGCTGTTGTTGACCATTTTGACCCTGTTGGCCCTGATGGCCGTTCGGACCCTGATGGCCCTGCCAAAACCTCCCTGTTCGTGCCTGAAACCCCCTGATAGGAATCTCTTAGAATCCCCCTGCTGGGAACCCTGATCACCCTGCCTATACTGACCTTGAGCTGATTGTGCCCCGCTGGCACCATTTCCCCCTGTCCTGCCCTGATGGCTGGACTCTCCTGATCGCTTCCCCTCTGTCAAGTGAAAGCGGTGGTCCTGGAAATAGAGCAGTGCAACATTAACCACCTCAGAATAAGTGGCCAACGATAGATTCCCCAACAAGTGCTGACGGATCCTCCAAGTCAACCCATCAGTAAACTTCTGAATCTTTTTCTCTTCTATCGGTATCTCATCCGGAACAATATTCAGCAAATTAGTGAATTTGGCCTCATACTCAGCCACAGTCTTACCCTCCTACTTGAGGCTCATCAACTTCCTTCTCATCTCCGTGTGAACAGCTGACGGAAAATACTTGCGGTCAAACCGCACCCAAAACTCCTGTATAGTGAGAGTATCTCTCTCCTCCACGGTGGTAATAGACTCCCACCACTGTAGTGAAGATCCCACTAGCTTAAAGGTAGCTAGTATCTGCTTCTGGACATCGGTGCACTCATACATCCTCAAGTGCCGTTGAATGTCTTTCCTCCACTGACTAGATACCACAACATCGGAGCTACCTGCGAACTCCGGAGGGTGTGCTTTCTGAAAAGCATCTCGAACACGTTCCCAAGAAGACGGGAATGCATGTGCCTGAATTGACGCGGCTACTGGCGTCTGAGGTGGTGCCTGCTGAACCACGGCTAGTGCGGCATTTACCGCCTAGGCCACAATGGCTACAACCTCGACGGCATTCATCGTGCCCTGAACTGGTGCGGGCCGTGGTTCTGGCGTTGCATCCCTGGGAACCCGTTGTGCACGTCGTGGAGGCATCTGAAACAAGAATAAATTCTATAAGTTCGCAGTTATAAACTCAAAATAGCTGAAGAACGAAGCATACAAAAAGGAATACAACAGTCATAAAATATAGGGCTCTACATCAAAGAAAGCTCAGCGAAAACATAATAAGTCGTACAGATCCTAAAGGACACTAGAACCTGATGCTCTGATACCACCAGTGAAACCCCGACTACTTAAATACCGGGTAGCTACTCCTTTATTAAATTAATACAAAATGCCAAGTTGGTTCAGTTAATAGCATCACTGACGAAAACATTTTAATGATTACTAACCACCTGGTATTTAAAAAGTAAGTTGCCAAATTTTTAAGTTAACTCTGATTAACATGAAATATGTGAAATGTAAAGGATAACATAACCATTCACAATAAAGTCCAACTATAGTAAATCAATAAGTAAAAATGAGTCTAGAGGAAATACTCCTCACAACAATCCCAATATGGAAAGAAAATAAAACAAGTCTGCATCCTGAATTAATTACAACCCAAAAGTCTGAATAGCTGAAATAAATGAAATGCCTCTAAAAGAAATGGGCGACATGCCCTACAATTGATGAAATCTGAATATAGAGTCAAGGCAGATGAAGCGTCTACTAGCAAGGTCCTGTAACTTCCACAACAGCTACAGCTCGTCACCTGACTGGATATACTATGCATGGTGTCCTTGGGGCTGGGCACCTAAAAAGGTTTTTACAAAAAGTAGATTTTAAAGCAAACGGGTCAGAGCCCGAAAGTGGAGAGTATTTTAAAAACAGCAAGTGTTTTAATAACATTAAAACAATGAATGCAAAGTACATGTTAGGACGTGCTCTCATATGAAATACTCACCTCTCGGCTATTTGTGCACTCCTAACGTACCATACCCATACAAGTGTTTCTCATATCTAACTAGACCAAAACAAATACTGTCTTTTCTACTCGATTCGTACTATAAGTCCCAACGTTATCAATTTTAATAGAGAGCTTTACTTAAATTTCGAATTTCAAAGTATTAGTAATACAATTTACCAAAAGTTATCTCCCATTTTATATTCTCAATGCGTTACTATAATAATTATCACATTCAAACATAAAAATTCTTTTCATTTAACCGTATATTCTCCACATCATAAATATACAATATAAGCACCCTGAGGCTAAGCTGCGATGCACACGTACTCTGCTATCCATCCCGGTACATCACGTACATAAGGATCACAAATTCCGAATCTCTCAGGAATTGTTAGAATAAGCACAACACACGAAAATGGAGGCGAACATAATTCAACATATCCATGGGTCACGTACATACCTACGCTCCATAGTCAGCTGACTTATTAACTCACAAATAAGTCATTCTAGCATCATGTTCTCTAGGCACCAATCTAAATCCGGGCACACAAGGAGTAGATGGCTCTAAGCGAACGTAAACCTCCCGTGATAGCAAGTATGGTAGGTATGTCATACACATAAAATCATATACGTATACTAAGCATGCACACATCTTAGTACTTAACATATTTTATTAGTGGTATACTTCTCATTCTTATACTAATGCACGTGTCCCCGGTTTATATGTACACATCATCCATTATCCTCACGTCGTAATTTGCTACTCACATTCTAACCCATAATTATCATTTGGTTCAAACCACACTTCTATGTTTTACTCCTTAATATATTACAAATGTCCCAACCATATCGATTAGTCATCAAGGAATTGTCATCTCTACAATTAAACAAGGTTACGGAACACTAGAAGTCAAATCGGGTCAAAAAGACCAAACTGTCAACTCGTTAGAAGTCTGGTTCGAACGAGGCTGTTCGAACGAGAGTTCGTTCGAACGAAGTGGGCATCTAACGAGATCTCATTTGAATGAAAGGCATTGAACGAACATCCCTCTCGTTAGAAGGCAAACTGTCAACTCGTTAGAAGCTCGTTCGAACGACCTGGGCAGGTCTTCTAACGAGGTGACAGTTCGAGCCCAGAAAATTCCTATTACGTTTTTCACAAATTTTCTCTTCTCAAAACTCATCCCAACATTAACCCAATAGTGTTTTTAGGTTTCTAATTCACATTAAACATTCATAGGTCACAACTAAACATTTATATAGGGCCAAATCTTCCTAAACATCATCTAATCAGCAAATCTCCCCAATTATCCCCAAATCCTATGAACATGAACCCTAGAAAATTAAAGTCATCCATGGACATAAGTAAATCCGTTTTTTGTGATATAAAAGATGTATTTCTCTCATAATACTCACCCTAACACAATTCTACATGCAATCTCCTCATCAAAATGTAATTTTCTAATTCCAATTCAATGGGTCTTTATCATTCTCCAATAACAAAACAATTATATCAATTTCTTACACATGGAAGAAACATTCTTTGCAAATAACATAATTAAACCACTTGCCTCTAATCTTTATCTGAATTTGATGTTGAATCTTGAAGGTTGATTTGTTCTCTCTTTCTCTGCAGAATTCTCTTCTCTCTCTCTCTACAGATTCTTCTCTAAAGATGATGACAATGGAGGTGGGGGTTTATTCTTGAACCCCCCTTAACTTCTATTCTAAACTTCTCCCGTAGCCCACTACTTGGTTTAGTGGTGATAATGGGTTGGTGGGTTAAATTAATAATCATAATTAAACTCTAATTTTCGTAGGTTTTAATTCCCAAAATTCCAAAATTACCAAAATACCCTTTTAAGTTGCCGGTATGGCCCAAAAATGCCCTGGGACCCAAACTAAACCCCCGGGTAGTGTTTTCTGACTATTTCGACCCTTCCGGACACGTTGGCGCACTCAAAATGACCATACAGTTAATAGAAATAAAATTCATTTTTTAATTAAACGCTATGGACCAATTGGGATTATTTTAGCGTCGATTATTTGGGAAGAATTTTAATACAAGTTGGAAGAATTGTATTAATTATTTATTTTGTTGTATAGAGCATTGGAGATTTGTATTTTATTTTATTCGAGTTAGTTGTTGTATGTAATTCGAGAGATTTGGTATTTAATTTGAAGATATTGAGATTTATAGTTCTCTTTTGTTGTTGTGAAATTTTTAGATGCTCTATGCCTTGTGTATTGTGGATTTAGATCTATTTTATCGTATTAGCGCTCCGTTCGCTCTCCCGGGCGGGCGTAGTGTTACAAATGGTATCAGAGCTTAGGTATACGGCAACCCTCGGGGCTTGGGTTTTGGGTTCATTACGTGGTTAGCAATTTTTGGAGATAGAAAATTTTAGGTGATATTCGTGTTAGGTTTCGAGATTAGAGGTGAGGAATTATTTTTGGAGACGAGATTATTTTTGGAGATTGTTAGGTTGATTTTTTGAGAGTTAGGCATTCGGCGAATTTCGAGGGCGAAATTCCATTGTTAGTGGGGAAGTGTAACAACCCACGTAATTTTGGGCTATTTTAATTCATTTCTAGAAAATGGAGGAAAATAAAGATTTTGATAAAATTATTTTTATTGCTCAAATATGTTGGTTATTATTTTTAAAGGTGGAAATTGATTTTAGCGAGGATTATTTGGGAAAGATTTGTATTATTTTGATGTATAGAGCTTTAGAGATTTGTATTTTTTTCCGAGTTAGTTGTTGTATGTAATCCGAGAGATTTGGTATTTAATTTGAACAAATTGAGATTTGTAGTTTCTCTTTTGTTGTTGTGGGATTTAGGTGCTCTATACCTTGTCACTTGTGGATTTGGATTTATTTTATCGCATTAGCGCTCCGTTCGCTCTCCCCGGGCGAGCGGGGTGTTACAAATGGTATTAGAGCTTAGGTATACGGCAACCCTCGGGTCTTGAGTTTTGGGTTCATTGAGTGGTTAGCAATTTTTGGAGATAGCAAATTTTAGGTGATATTCGTGTTAGGTTTCGAGATTAGAGGTGAGGAAGTCATTTTTGGTGACGTGATTTATTTTTGGAGATAGTGTAGTGGCCTGATTTTTTGAGAGTTAGGCATTCGGTGAATTTCGAGGGCGAAATTCCATTGTTAGTGGGAAAGTGTAACAACCCACGTAATTTTGGGCTATTTTAATTAATTTAGGAAAATGGAGGAAAATAAAGTTTTTGATAAAATTATTTTTATTGCTCAAATATGTTGAATATTATTTTTAAAGGCGAGAATTTCAAACGGTTTCGAAAACGGAGTTAAAAAGGATTTTAAAATGATTTTTAAATATTTTTAACTCTTGGAGTTGTTTTGACTTCCAACTCTTCATTTCTTTGCCTTATTTAAAGGTGTCTTTTGGATTCCAACTCTTCATTTCTTTGCATTATAAAAGGAAGTCGTGGGAAACCCTTTTAACCTACTTTTGGCACAAATTTTCGCAGCAAATATATTTTATAGTCCTCTTCTTTTTATATACACATTGTCCCTTGAGATTTGTGAGTTCCAACCTTAGATTAGAAGTGTTCTTGGGGCTATTTTGTTGGAAGTTCTTGGAGGAGCTTTTGTAGATCTTTGGAGTTGATCTTGAGTATGTGATCGTTGGTTTCTCATCATGGTTTGAGGTATGGGGTTTTACACAATATGCTCCTTAAATCTCGCGAGTGTCGTTCTCTTTGAATTCTTGTTAATTGAACTCATATTTGAATTGTTAAATTCATTGAAATCTGGAAAATAATTGTTGAAATTATTTTGATTCATGTGGTATCATTATATTGTTGTTGAGCATGTTGTCATGAGATTCTAATATGGCACGGATGTTGGGCACCCGCCAAAATTCCTGTTTCCCGGGCTATGACTTGATAAAGCATATACGGATGTGGTGAGGCCTGGTGACCCGGTTAAAGTGTTGTTGAGAAATTATATTGATAAATGCTTTGAGATTTGCATTTTGATTTGAATATTCGTACTCGTGTTGTTACATTTTATTCACCACTAATATATTTGTTGAGCATCTTTCCTGTCGTATTGTGTACTTCCCCATATTTTCTTTTAGTGGCAAGTTAGCGCGGATTTTGGGGCGCTATGGAGATTGATTTTAGCGAGGATCTCGGGGAGAGAGAACGGAGCGCTAATGCGATAAAATAAATCAAAATCCACAAGTGACAAGGTATAGAACATCTAAATAAACCCACAATAATATAAATCCACTAATCTCAATCTCTTCAATTACAACAAGTCTCTCGAATTAAAATTACAACTATCTAACTCGAATAAAAATACAAATCTCCAAAGCTCTATACATCAAAATAATACAAATCTTTCCCAAACAATCCTCGCTAAAATCAATCTCCATAGCGCCCCAAAATCCACGCTAACCTGCCACTAAAAGAAAATATGGGGAAGTACACAATACGACAAGAAAGATGATCAACAAATATATGTTAGCGATGAATAAAAGGTAACAACACGAGTACGAATATTCAAATCAAAATGAAAATCTCAAAGCATTTATCAATATAATTTCTCAACAACACTTTAACCGGGTCACCAAGCCTCACCACATCCGTATATGCTTTATCAAGCCATAGCCCGAGAAACGGGAATTTTGGCGGGTGCCCAACATCCGTGACATATTAAAATCTCATGACAACGTACTCATCAACAATATAATGATACCACATGAATTAAAATAATTTCAACAATTATTTTCCAGATTTCAATGAATTTAAGAATTCAAATATGAGTTCAATTAATAAGAAATCAAAGATAATGACACTCGCGAGATTTAAGGAGCATATTGTGTAAAACCCCATACCTCAAACCATGATGAGAAACCAACGATCACTTCCTCAAGATCAACACAAAATATCTACAAAAGCTCCTCCAAGAACCTCCAACAAAATATCCCCAAGAACACCTCTAATCTAAGGCTGGAACTCACAAATCTCAAGGGCCAAGTGTGTATAAAAAGAAGAGGAATATAAAATATATTTGCTACCAAAATTTGTGCCAGAAGTAGGTTAAAAGGCTTGCCCATTACTTCCTTTTATAATGTAAAGAAATGAAGAGTTGGAATCCAAAAGACTCCTTTAAATAAGGCAAAGAAATGAAGAGTTGGAAGTCAAAACAACTCCAAGAGTTAAAAACATTTCAAAATCATTTTAACTCCGTTTTCGAAAACGTTTGAAATTCTCGCCTTTAAAAATAATATTCAACATATTTGACCAATAAAAATAATTTTATCAAAAATTTTATTTTCCTTCAATTTCCAAAAATTAATTAAAATAACCCAAAATTACGCGGGTTCTTACACTTCCCCACTAATAATGGAATTTCGCCCTCGAAATTCGCCGAATGCCTAACTCTTAAAATCAGGCCAACAATCTCCAAAAACAATCTCGTCTCCAAAAATAATTCCTCACCTCTAAATATGCCATATATATAAGTATCAGTTAACTCCTTATATAACTCGAAGCAATACCGTAATATGTTCACAATATTAACAGGAGGATTTCCATTAATTAAATGTATATTATTCACATCATAAATATACGATACAAGCACCCCGCAATCTAAGCTATGGTGCACACATACTCTGCTATCCATCCCGGTACATCACGTACATAAGGATTACATATTCCGAATCTCTCAGGAATAGTTTACCGATAACAACATCACAAATAATGGAGGCGAACACAGTCACCATCACATGGGTCACGCACATACCTACGCTCCCATGATCAGCGGACTTATTAATATCACAATAAGTCTTTCTATGACCTATGCTCATCGAGGTACCAGTCTATATCCCCCCCGTAGGCACACAAGGATTAGAGGGTCCTAAGCGAACGCAAACCTCCCGTGATAGCAAGCATGGTAGGTATGTCATACACACAATCCATATACCAATACTAAGTAAACACACATCTTAGTAATACCATATTTTAATCGTAGTACTATTCTCATTCTTGTACTAACTCGTAATTATCACTATATATGCTATACCGGTTTATAATCATACGTGCCATAATTAATTCTCACGTCGTAGTGGACACTCACGTCTTGACCCAAACCGTCCATGTAATACAACTCTCGTATGTAAATTTCTCCTCATAAATACCCAAATGTACCAATCCTATCATTACTACATCTACGGAATGATATCTATATCCTCAAATCAGTTTACGGAACTCCAAAAGTCAAAACAGTCCAAAATGGCCCAAACTGCCAACTCGTTAGAAGTCTCGTTCGAATGAGTGTTCGAACGAGTTTGGACTGTCATCTCGTTAGAAGTCTCGTTCGAACGAGGCTGTTCGAACGAGATCCCAGTTCGTTCGAACGAACTGTCCCTTCTAACGATATCTCGTTCGAACGAGATATCGAACGAAATCCCTACTCGATAGTAACGACTGGTCAACTCGTTAGAAGCTCGTTCGAACGAGTTCGTTCGAACGACCTGGGGCTGCTTCTAACGACTGACCAGTTTCGGCCCAGAATTTTCCCAATTCGTTTTCCATCCATTTTTACTCCTCAAACCTCTTCTAAAATTCGTTCCAACAATATATTGAGTTCTCTAATTATCCTCAAACATGCTAAGGTGCTATACTAACATCATTAAAGGGGTTTAATACCTTCTAAACATCATTAAATCACAAATTTTTACATAAATTCCCAATTTTCTTCAAGAACATAAACCCTCGGTTCTTCTCATCAAAATTTCCCAGATTTTAATCCGTTTATACATCACATAGATATGAAATCTCTGAATTAAATCTTCAAACGGATTAAAATCTGGGAAATTTTGATGAGAAGAACCTAGGGTTTATGTTCTTGAAGAAAATTGGGAATTTATGTAGAAATTTGTGATTTAATGATGTTTAGAAGGTATTAAACCCCTTTAATGATGTTAGTATAGCACCTTGGCATGTTTGAGGATAATTAGAGAACTCAATATATTGTTGGAACGAATTTTAGAAGAGGTTTGAGGAGTAAAAATGGATGGAAAACGAATTGGGAAAATTCTGGGCCGAAACTGGTCAGTCGTTAGAAGCAGCCCCAGGTCGTTCGAACGAACTCGTTCGAACGAGCTTCTAACGAGTTGACCAGTCGTTACTAACGAGTAGGGATTTCGTTCGATATCTCGTTCGAACGAGATATCGTTAGAAGGGACAGTTCGTTCGAACGAACTGGGATCTCGTTCGAACAGCCTCGTTCGAACGAGACTTCTAACGAGATGACAGTCCAAACTCGTTCGAACACTCGTTCGAACGAGACTTCTAACGAGCTGGCAGTTTGGGCTATTTTGAACTGTTTGGAATTTCGGAGTCCCGTAAACTTGTTCGAGGATCTAGTTAACCTTCCTTGTTGACGTAGTGATAGGTTTGGGACATTTGGGTATATATGAGAAGGAAATTATATACAAGAGAGTTAAATTAGAATGAACCGTTTGGGTGAGACGCGAGTGTCTACTACGATGGGAGGATGAATTATGGCGCGTATAATTATAAATCGGAATAGTATGAATTGTGATAATTATAGTTAGTACGAGAGTGCAATATGTACTACGATTAAAATACGGTATTACTAAGATGTGTGTTTACTTAGTATTGGTATATGGATTTTGTGTATGACATACCTACCATACTTGCTATCACGGGAGGTTTGCGTTCGCTTAGGACCCTCTAATCCTTGTGTGCCTACGGGGGGGGGGGGGGGGGGGATATAGACTGGTACCTTGATGAACATAGGTCATAGAAAGACTTATTGTGATATTAATAAGTCCGCTGACCGTGGGAGCGTAGGTATGTGCGTGACCCACGTGATGGTGACTGTGTTCGCCTCCATTATTTGTGATTTGTGTTATCTGAACTATTCCTGAGAGATTCGGAATGTGTGATCCTTATGTACGTGATGTACCGGGATGGATAGCAGAGTATGTGTGCACCATAGCTTAGATTACGGGGTGCTTGTATCGTATATTTATGATGTGAATAATATACATTTAATTAATGGAAATCCTCCTGTTAATATTGTGAACATATTACGGTATTGCTTCGAGTTATATAAGGAGTTAACTGGTACTTATATATATGGCATATTTAGTAACTGAGTTTACATTAAATCCCTATTTAATTACGAGCATTATATGTTAATAAAACCGGGTAATAAGGGTAGGAACTATTATAGTCTAGCTAGTTATGATATCACTTAGCTAGTGGTTATATCATTGTAGATGGGTACTTGCGTTAGGAGTGCACAGTTAGACGAGAGGTGAGAATATCATGTGAGTGCACGTCCTAACATGTACTTTGCATTTAATGTTTTAAATGTTTTTAAAGCACTTACAGGTTTTTAAAATATAACTCCACATTCGGGCTCTGACCCGTTTGCTTTTCAAATCTCTTTTTCTTTGTAAAACCATTTTAGGTGCCCAGCCACAAGGACACCAAGCATAGGATACTCATTCAGGTGATGAGCTGTAGCTCTCACGACAAATTTAATAATTTCAATATTCATATAACGTCGTATGTACACATTATAATCAAATACCAACCCACACCTCGTTAGTATTTTATTCGGATTAATTCCCAATTAATACACATTTAATTCAATTAATCCCATAAATAAATATCACAAAAATACGGGGTATTACATACATCACCGTTGTAAGCTTTTTAACTTCCATCCGAGCTGAGTTTCCTTGAATTTTCTTTAAATTTGACGCCCCATGAATCACTATAAACTCATGGCCAGAATCCTCCTCGAGCACATTATCATGCCTTGGCTCTCCATTGGCAGCGACCTTCTTTGCCTTCTTCTCCACGAATTCGATCAAATGTCCAGTTTGGGCTAACTCCTCAAGGTGAGACTTGAGAGCTTTGCATTGCTCGGTCTTGTGCCCACCCTCCTTATGGAAAGCATATATCAGTGTGTTATTCCTTTTCGAGGGGTCTCCTCCCATCTTTTTGGGCCATTTGATGAATGACTCATCCTTGATCTTTTCTAGGATCTTGTAGATTGGTTATTTAAAGACATTGCTCACTTCCTGAAATGCTTTCAAAGCATCTCTCTTGTTCCCGCTCTTGGATCCACCTTTTCCCCCATTTTTATTTCCTGTTCTTTTGGTTCTCAGCTTTGTCGCTGCTCTTGTCGGTAAATTTGGCGCGACCATTCTCCCCTGCACTAAGGTGGGTCATATCCTCAACTTTGGCGTATTTTTCGATACGAGCCATTTGGTCGTCGATGGTTGTGGATTCCTTCTTAGTGAGGGATTGGTGCAAGAAGAAGGAGTTGGGTAGGCCAATCTTAAAGTATGACACAACGACATGATCTGAGCAGTCCTCGACTTCGTTGAAAAACTCCCAATATCTTTTTGCACAATCCCTGAGGCTCTCCTGAGGCGTCTTCTTCATTATCAACAAGGCATCCATCCTATTTAGATGGGAGTTACAGGTAATGAAGAGAGATGTGAAGAGCTCTGCCAGGGACTAAAAGCTCCTGATGGATCTGTGAGGGAGTCTCTCAAACCACTTCTAGGCCACATCATGCAAGCTCGAGGGAAAAATCCGACACATTAATGCGTCCTTATGGTTTCATAGGGTCATAGCCTGCCTGTATTGGCTAACATGGTCAATAGGATCAGTCTTTATGTCGTAGATCTTGAGTCTGGGGAGAAAGGGGATTTCATCTAGGTCCTGAGAGCTCGCCTGGCTAGCTCTCTGGGCGATCTGGCACCCCGATGTGCTGGGTGTTGGTCCATTTCTCTTCAGACCAAATTTCCTATATCATCATTTCCTCGAGCTAGTTGTTGTTACTCGAGCAAATCCTCATCTCACATGTGTTCCTCAAATCTTTGAGACACACGTCTAGGGCTCCTCCTAAACTGCGAGACTTGCTCTCCTGAGGGCTAGGAGTGTTATACTGATGTTGCCTGGTGCTATAATGGAGTTCTTTCTCTATTCTCTCTAAATATCTTTTGAGACGAGCATTCTCAGCTTTTTGCTCGCGAGTGTCCTCCTTTTGATCTTGGAGCCTAGCCTCATAGTCAACGATTAGCCTGGAGACCTGTGTGGACCTGAACGGCCCTTGGCTTTCATCCGAAGCTTGTCATTCTGGGCGAGCCCTAGGGTTTAAACATTGGACTTCAGATCTGATCCTGCGAGGATCAGGTTGCTCTTGAATATCCCCTGCTTGAGGGGAATTATTGTTGTGACCAGACATTCCAAATTCTTTTTCATAAAGGCTTTCTTAAAGGAAAACAAATGTTCCCCACAGATGGCACCAATTACGATGATAATTAAACTCAACACAAAATAACAAGCAAAGGCAATCACCAGAATAAATAAAGAACTTAAAAGAATGGCAATCACAACACACAACACAAGATATATGTGGTTCCGCAAGAAGGCCTCTCAGTATTTTATTACTCTTTACTCCGGGGTAGTGTTTACAAATTGCATGCCCTTTGCCCAGGGCTAGGGGTTTGATATATACATGTTATTTCAAAGAGTGGAGGAGTCGGACTCCTCCACGTTAGCCCATAATCCCTAAATTATCTCTGAAGAGAGATTTTAGGAACTGACTGGGTCACAATGTAATTGGTTAAGGCGCGGGGCCTCTAGACTTTGGGTCGTGTTTAATTGGGCTACTCGTCTAGGCCAAAGTGAAAAATCGAGGTACCCACACCAACCTTCACTTAAGGCCTTACATTTGGCTTAGTAGTCATCATGCAGAAGAGCTTTGCTTTTGTTATGCTTTGCTTATAAATATTTAATCATCTCAAAGTAGGCGGCATTATTGGCCACAACCCGATCAACAAGAAACTTGAGATAAGTGTAGGCATCCTTTGTCTGATCACAAGCATTTGTGCCGAGTAAGTTTGTTAATTCTTCCTCAGTTAAGTCCAGGTGACCAGCTTTGAACAGATTATTACAGTGCTTGAGTAGGTCGGTGTCATTGGAGGCAATTTGTTCCATCTTAGCCCTAAAGTAGAAAGATAAAGTAACAACTAATCAACAATAAAAGTAAAAGACAAAGTAATAAATGAGCAACAATAAACGACATGTGAATTGAAGGAATAGATCTTCATTAATAAATAAGAAATGTTACAAATACACTGGAACAGAGACAAAAAGAAAAGAAAAGAAGATTGAAAAATCTTAAAACCAAAATTCGAATAAGTCCACACCTTCTTCTTATCCTTTTCAACATCAGAAGGAGTAGCTGAGTCCATAGGAACTTTTCCTTGCTCAGAAAGGGGGATAGCAGAATCCACAACAGTTTTATCTTGGTCGGCAGAAGGGGTAGTAGACTCAACCACCAAAGAGGGTTCCCCATAACCAATATCATCCTCAATTTCATTATCAAATTTAGGGGATAGCCAGGGTCATGTTTAAGAAAAAGCTCAGAATCTTTAGTAGTGCCGTCCTCCTTCAATGCTACCGACCAACCCTCCTTAAAGAATTTTTATTTGTATACCTAATTTGTGCAGAGGTAGAAGAGATGTCTTTATCCTAACCCAAGGATTATTCCCTAGATTTCTTCCTCTTAGCCTTCTCGGCAGATAGGTCTGTTGTCAGATTAGCTACTTGAACTTCAGCAGCCTTTGCCCTGCGCTCAGTTTGAGCAGAGGCCAAAGAAGCCACAGTTAAGAAATGCTGAGCTTCTTCAGCGGCCTTGATATTCTCTTATCATGTATTCTTCTCGCTCTCCAAAGCTTGCTGGGACTCTAAAACATATTTTTTAAGACCTTCAAAGGCCTTTTCTACTTCTCCCGATGAAGAACGTAGGAAATTATCCTTCTCCAGCATTTGGTTGTAATCAACCAAGAACTGTAAGAAAAAGTTAAGTCAATACAAGTCAGAGAAGAAATGAAAAGTATTCGACCAATTTCATATATGAAAACTTACCAAGGACAAGCTTTGGGTAGCTCTTACTGATAGTTATGATCGAGACATGGATGCAACAACAGCTATATGGTCTGGGAGTGTGCCAGACTTGATCAGCTTCCTAACCAAGCTAGGACTAAAGGCTATAGATGATCCAATGGAAAATTGGACTTTATCAAACAATATCAGTTGATCGAGATTAACGACATGCCCAACCCTTCTTATCAGCAGGACCTCTCATTAGTCTCCTGAAAAGAGACTCATAGCCTTTAGGGATTGGGGGCTTCTTACTAGCCTTAACTTTCTTCTTCTGGGCAGCAGTTCTAACTGGTTTCTTGGCACATGTTGTAGATTCATCCTCCAAAAGGTTGGGAATTTTTCTTTTACTTATACTAATAGAAAGTGGAAGATTATAGTCAAGAGAGCTGGAAGTACCAACTTCAGCAACAACTCCAGCAGATTCACTGGCAAAGGAAGTAGATATTGGGTCTTTCTCCAAGTCAATTACAATTTATGGAATGCTAACTGTTGGTCAGGCTATGAAGGAAGTGATGGAGGCTTGATATTCCAGTAAGGTAGATGCAGATTGGGGGTGATCCTCTCCTGTTCTTTGGTCCAGGCCCCACAATAATTTGAGTTCTTACAAATTAAATTCACTCGATTTGGGATACTTTATCTTCCGCTCCTATGCAACAAAGCAACAAGCAATGATAGTTAGTACACATCAGAAAAAAGAGCAAAAATTGAAAGAACAACCTATCCCATTCCCTGATTGAAGGCATATGGGACCATGATAGGCTACTCCGCCATCAAAGGGGGCATGTTGCTAATTTTTAACTACTAAAGCATGATTCCAATAATCTTTATTGGAGTCAGGAAGATTCAAGACTAAAGCTCTATTAGTAGCTCTGGTTTTTAAATAATATTTATTCTCCCCTGCAATTGCCCATTTAGAACATAACATAATCTCTGTAATCCCAATATGGGTCCCATAGATTTCATTCAATCTATTCACACTATTGACAATGGTGTTGGGAGCCATTCGTGCTGGGACAACATCGAAATATTGGCAATAATGAAGGAGAAAGGAGTTTGGTAGAAATGAAAACCCACACTCTACTACAAGAAAAGTGGGAATCCAGTGACCTTCATCCAAGGAATATAAATCTAAAGGGCCATCAGGGACTTCTAATTCGACCCAAAATGGAATTTTATGCTTTGCCCTAAATTCTTCTAAAGAATCATCGTTAACTACATAAACCAAGGTTCTAAAGAACAAAGTGAAGAAAAACTAAGAGAAAGAAAGAGTTTTGATAAAAAATTAAGGATTCAATAAGAACTGTCAAAAGAAAGGAAAAATAATGGCAAACGGTCGCGCAAAAGCTCAGAAATTGTTGCTACAGTTTGAAAATTTGGGGTAAGACAAAACCTGCAAACGCCTACCACCTTTTATTGGTTTCCTCAAAAATAGCGAACGAAATGATTAAACGTACCAACGATTGAAATTTTGACGGCTTTGCGAATCAAGAGGTTAAAAATACCCATTTGCCCTTTGGAAGTTCGCTAAAATTCAATTTATTTACAAAAATGCCATTTTCAAACAGTGCTATTACATTTTACAAGTGTGGGAGGTTGGCTACCGACTAAGCATCTTGAAAATACTCCTAGATACTTATGGAATTAAATTCTCCATACTTCCATGCATGCGCCAAGCATGGAACATTGGAGGCTTCTGTTGATGCCAAAAATTATTCATTTACGTGGACCAATTAGCAGTGAACACATGTCCTCCTACGTAACCAAAGTCCTAGTCAGCAAGAAGAAAATTTGTTGACCAATACATGGAATGCCAACCAACACAAGGAAGGCCGACTAACATGATAACGAAGAGTCATCATATCAAGGGTCATACTACACATGATTTATGCAACCAGTCGTTATAGTTAGTATGTAAAGATGTAAATGCTTGATTATATAAAAGCATTACATCCCTTGACATTCCAACCTTTGACCTCCGGGTCACAATAAATACATTGTATCCATTTCATCAAGGGCATGGTAGAATGGATTTTGGAATATTCTTATCTACAAGATTGCCTAGTTTTCTATAACCACAAACATTAATAAAATAATAGTGAACGTAGCCTCTCTTCTATAGCTGAACCACTTTAAAATTCACTTTCCTTATTTACTATTACGTATTTTATCTATGATTAGAAATTAGATCAAGTCTAGTTTTTTACATCAATAATGTACTTTGGCAAGATCAAAAGAGGGAAAACTATGGTTTTAACCATGAAAAACAATTCATGTTCTTGGCCCAAAACCAACCTAAAATCCCCTAAAATATCTAATTTCAGTCCAAATCGTCCATCCTACCTTAAAAAACCTTGTTTACTTGAATTAACATGATAACCATATAAAAAACTCGAAGCCACCAAGAAAACCCAATGAACTCAGGAAAAACTAATTTTTACATTTTGTATGATTTCAAATAACAATGAATCTAAGGGATATTAGTGAATAGTGTGAAAGATTGAAAGAAAATATAGATGCAAGCAAAAACTAAGAAGAAACAGTTGAAAATTGACCTTAATACCAAGAAAATTCTCTCTAAAAAACACGCCAGACTTATGCCAAAAATTGCCCAACCTCCCAAGAAATCACCAAGATATTTGCTCTCAAGTATGTAAAATGGTCCATAACCTTTGAAGCATTTATATAAGGGGACACGGAATTTAAATTATCACAGAATTTAAAACGCCTTAGTTACAGGACGTAACATCATCGAGACCTCATCCTCTCAACGATAGGCGTCAGCATCTACAAAGCTTCAACCTTTAAAAGGCCTTAGACCTAAAACTTTCTCAACCAAAGCCTCGACCCTAATGCTACATTCCATGAACATTAACAAAGCTCCAACACAAAATCACTTACCTCTTAGCACTGAAGCTTGGGGGATTCTGTTATACCCAAAATATGGCAATGAATAGATAAGAGACACGTGGCATGAAAGCCTATGCAAATACAATGAAGATATTCTTAAGTACTAGAAAATAGCCTTAGTCTATAAATAAAGCCACGACCTAGTACCTAACGAGGCCACAAACGGGTCTCCATTTTCCCCTTTATACACTAGACTACAAACTTACAGAAAGAGAGGCTCGAGATCCCAATAAATAAGACTACCTAAAAAGGCATAAACTAGGTTCCTCATAAGTCGCGACCCCTTACGTACAATATGACCATAGAAGGACAGGTTACAGACCCTTACACGATAATACCGGAGATCATTCCATGGATTCAACCTGAGTTCTAAGCTTTCATAACAATGGTGAAAATAAAAGATAAGAGTAAAAAAGTAGAAGAGGTGAGAGTAATTAGGAGGTAAATACAGAATATAAGTGGTTTATCCATTGGCCTGCATCGACTGTGCATAATAAGGTTATTTTCACTATAAAATGGGATCAAATGGCCATGTAAGATATACAGTCTCTCTCTCTCTCTCTCTATATATATATATATATATATATATATATATATATCACTCCAATTTGACAAAGTTTAATTAGGTTTTGAAAAATCAAATCCGAATGAATAAGACACAAGGTGTCTTATATAGACCTGGGGGTATGTATTATCACCTCCATAAATTGAACCTTATGCCTAGCTAACGGCAAAGCCAGTTGTAGACATGATTGTAGATGTTATGATGAAGAATATTCCCTCAAGTAGGTTATTAATATTTGATAACGATTTTAGGTGATGTTCCTGTAATGCCCCTGTCATGATTTTCATACGTGTATGACATGTTTGAGGTAGAAGGTTTCGACCAAGCCGAGACTGCTGAGGCCTTGCGATGTGCTAACAGCCCGAGACGAGATTGGGTAGTCATTTTAAATTGACGCTCCCATGTCTAATTGAGGTTATTGGGTTGGCATTCTGAGGCCCGCACTGATGACGATCGAGACAAGGTTGTTCCCTGCTTATGAGGCAAGGCTGGAGTTTGATTGGTTTCCTAGATGAGTATCTTTAGAGACGATACTCCTTCAAATGACATGTTAATGAGTCTTTTGTCTACAGCGGTCTTTGTTCGAGGGAACGAGACTACACTTATGTATATCATTACTATTTGATCGCCAGTTGTCCACCTTCTAGAAATATTCCATCTTAGCCATATTTATCCACAAGTCACATGACTTTGCATGTGACGCTCTCACCAACTACTATAAATAGAGGTCTTCACCTCCTCATTTGACAAGTGAGATCTGGGCAGCGAAGGTTTGCCTAATCTTCTCCGGCATCTCTTTACACTAGGGTCCACACTCCCATAACTTGCCCCGATAGTCTGAATCACTACCAGTTCCGACCTCTCCCAGACTATATTATAGCGTCCGCAGCCTCCTCTACATAACTTATATGTTTATGCACTTATCCTACCTCTCATTTTATGTATGCCTCTAAGGTCCCCTAAAATATAATCTACTTTCATAAATTATTTTTAAACAATAAAAATAATATTTTTTATTTTAATATACATTTCATATTTTAACACATATATTCCGTTTATCATTAATCTTCATAGATATCTTCACTTTTATAAGTTTTGTTCAATGCCTTCGCACCTCACGAGTACAACACGTTAAATTGTGAATAATGAAGTAACATCTGAGTTGGGGGTGTTCGTGGTATGATAAAAACTCATACCGTATCGTTTTGTACCGATAAAAATTAGTAATGGTTTACTTTTTTTACTTACCAAAAATCGAAACTATCGAAACCAAAATTACCGATATTTTTTTGTTTGGTTTTGGTTTACACATTTAAAACAATCGATTTACCGCAATTACCTCTTTTAAAATACAAAAACAAAATATCAAATTTATTTTAATAATGTACCTAAATTATAAAATAGATATACCAAATATATATGGATATAATATACCTAACTTAATAGTTATGTATTGTAGTTTATTTTTTTTGTTTTATTTTAAAGGGAAGTCCAAGTCTTTACCTTGTATCAAATAAGATATTATTTTTTTGTTTTATCGAGCTTGTATTGAATTTATATGTCCTTTGTTTACCCCAAAGAAAGATAGACCAAACTTTGGACTGCTCTGGTAGTAGTAATTAATCGGTTGAATGGAATGATGAAAATATTATTTAGTTAATACTATGAAACTCACAATAATCAAACCCTTCATAGCTTTCAGTTAGGCTATGTTTATTCTATGAATTCATTGTTTACTATAAGAAGGACCATGACTGTCCAATATAATGATTTTTTATATCAGGAAAAAAGTGCGGCTTTAGTTCGGGCATATGAAGGATGGAAAGATGCTGTGAGAGAAGGAATTCATATGAGAAATTTCCTTTTATTTTTAAGAGTCCCACATCGGTTGTATTTAAGGAGCTCCTTATTATTACTCCTTATAAATAGTCTTGAGTGCACTTGAACAAATTACTTGGGCAAGCTCTAAAAATCTAACCCATTTTAAGTTCAAAATTATTTGGTGAAAATAATTTGATTAAATAAAAATGACGTTAAGCCTTATTCTTTTAGTTTTTTTTATTGAAAAATTATGTTATTTTGGTGATCATTATTTTGGTCAAAATATTTTTTGACTAAATAAAAAATGATGTAGCCTAGTTATTTTTTAAATCAAATAATATGAGTTAGGCAATCTGTAAATAAAAAATTTATTATATTATCGATTTTACAGCATGTGACACACCGCCCAATTAAATATCGGGCGATCAGTCCTTTATAAAATTTATAACAGAATGTTCGGTTGGTCCATTCTTAGCATCACTGTCGAAAACTTAAATCCAATTAATTACCTAACATTTAATTAAGCTAGTGTGAAAACATTTTCCAACTAAACTAGAAACCAATTAATTCATTTAATTTCTGAACATATGATTACAAACCATACATAAGAGATGAATACTGACTAAAACAAATGCTAAATAATTAAGACTGGATAAAACCTTCCAGTTCAAAGTCACAAACCAAACCATAATAAATACTCGATCCAACTCAAAAGAACTATAAGGAAACCTAAGTACAACCCCGCTAATGAGAATGGGCGACACATGCCCAAACTGAAATATCTGAACCAGGAACTGAATGAAATGAGAGAAGCGTCTAATATCAATGACCCGCAACTTCCACAACAGCCCCAGCTCGGTAAACCATCCAAGTATCTAGAACTGGTGTCCCTGTGGCTGGGCAACTGTACTAATACACACACACACACAGACACACACATACACACACACACACATATATATATATATATATATATAACAAAAGAGAAAAGAGATGCAAGAAACGGGTCAGAGCGCGATGTGTAAAAATATTTATTAGCAAGTATTTAAAACTGCATTAAAGCAAGTATTATAAGCAAGTTAGTTCGAACTCTCACATGAGATTATCACCTCTCAACTAGTGTGCATGCCTAATGCACATCTAATCCATCCTAGCCATCTGACACACTTATATATAGGAAAAGGATTATCCTTCTATTTACCCCTCGTAGTAGTATTTCGTATTGGATCTCAACATTTATCATTTTAAATAAGTGTTATCACATGAAAGTCAAGTACTTACTATTTACGTTAATGAAGATTTCACTATCTTAATAATCTGATATTATCTCATTTTAGGTATACCAAAATCATACATATATATCTTTCACTATTATATATGTATTAACCCAATCTTAATAGCCTGTAACTATCACATTGTAAGTATAACACAAGTATATATCAATATCCACCACTATTATATATATACTAACACAGCACCCCAAGGATATACCTATAGTGCATTGCATTCTCTGCTATCATGTCCCGGTACATCTCATACTCAAACAAGGACTATTGGTTTGGAAATCTCCCACGAACCATATAAATAAATCACACGTATTGGCGACGAACATAGTTCACATACCTTTGGGTCACGCACATACCTACGCTCCCATAGTCAGCGACTTATCAACTCACAAATAATTCTTCACAATCCTATGTTCTGAAATACAAGTCAAATATACCCCCGAAGGTCACTCAGGATAATACTGTTTCTACACAACCCCCCGTGATAGCAAGCAGCTAGGTATGTCATACACATAATATCAAATATAGGTATACACACAACTCATCAAATAAAATGGTATACACACAACCAAATGTCATATTCCATACGCAGTATTACCATCACTAAATACTATCAACGTATTTTTAAATCACGATATTCCCTCTCTCGTAATATATATAAGGATAATATGTCACCCGAAGATCCTTAATACATAATCATAAGAAGTACCAAAAGTAACCAGTAATTTTTATTCTTATAAGTTCCATATCGTTAAAACTAATATCGTAAGTATTTATCACTTAATACTCTCGACACAATTATTATTACGATTATCTCTCTCTCGCAATCTTAAAGGTAAATTTACCGTTCCAAATATTTGAATCATTACACCTAAACAACTCTCAATAATTCTGCACTATTTTGGGTTCATCGAACACTAATTTTTCTCACTCAAATTAACTATTTACACCAATAGGGGAAAAATAGGAAATTATCTAAAAATTAGAAATCTTGCTCGAACTAGAATGGATCTCGCTCGAACGACTTTCACGTGTTGTTCGAACGACTTCGCGCGACAACCAATCTCGCTCAAATGACTTCGAGCGAGATCTCACGACCTGGTATGTTTCGTCTTCAACCTTAGACAGACTCATTTTTCACCATTTTTCAACCCTAAAACCTCTAAAGATTAAGCCCAAACTTCCAACAATCAATACCAAATATTATTTTAACATGTATATGAGATTTCTCATAATCTAACATCATTAAATCATCACCAATCATAAAAAAAATCGAAATCCCCAATTTTATTGTCAAGAACCCTAGTTCTTAAATTAATATGCATAAACCCAGATTGGTTCATAGAAATCACTCTAATTTAGTAGGCCTCATCTTATCTACATATGGTATTCAAATTCTTATCAAATCAGCCCTAGTTTATGATATATTTATCCAATTTCACCCAAATTAACTTTCATAACAAGGTTTATTAACCTAGACTAACATGAACATAATTATCGCTAAAGAAAGAAAGCAATAAACACTTGTCGCGATTTCAAATGTCTGATCCGTTGGTGTTGTTGGTGTGGATGCGCTCCTCGCGTTCTGATCTACATGATGGTGGTGGTGATTGTGCAAGGTGGTGAACATAGCTTCTCCTCCTTTAGAATTTTCTCTCCCTCACCCACTGTGGCTCTCTCTTGATTTTGGTGTAACCTAACCCAATTACCCCCAATTAGCTGATATATTATTTCTCCAATTTTCTTCCATTTAATTTCTCCAAAAATCTAAATTATAAAACTACCCCTACCGGGTGCCGGCTTGGCCTAAAAATATCCCGGAGTCCAAATAAAATACCCGGGTAGAGTTTTCTGACTATCTCGATCCCTCCGGACTCAACAGCGCACTCGAAATGATCATAAGAGTTACTTAAAATAATCTACCTTTTATTCTACTTAATTAGTCCTAACACGACTCACACGCGCGTCCCCGACTTAATATACCAAACTTTCGTATTTATCTCTCACGGCAAGTTATATAAAATCGTCATTCCATATTACTTATTCTCACAGTAATATTAATAATTACTAACTTCTCGTCGCGCTAGTAAATATTCAAATTTAATCCGGGTTAATAATTAATTCTCACATCTTAATTTAATTAATCCCACAATAATAAATCACATAATTATTTAAATCTTAGAATATTCGAGGTATTACATACTTCCCCCCTAATAATGGAATTTCATCCCGAAATTCGGAAAATAAGGCAATTCTGGTAAGGACAACTCCAGGTATTAACCTCATATCTCATGTAATCAACGCAGTACCGCCCATACAGTATATTACCGAATACCCTTAATAATAAACACCTCACTGATGCTATAATTTACTCTCCAAGACTTACCATTTAAGTTTCACCACTTAACTTTTAGATAGTTACTATCTAGCCTCCTACTACTCGCACTAGTAGGTTAATTGATATTTAGATATATACAAATTTTCCTTACTACCATGTTTCATCAGTAGTCTATTCTTGCTTGTATGGTATATACTTTACACACAATATATACTATAAATGTTAACACATTTTTTCCATACTGCCTCGGCAAAGGACTATGGAACCTAAGCATGTACGCTACCGGCTCAAACTTAACAATAATAGAAAAAGATCCCACATCACTCGGTACCAATTTTCTCATTCCAACATGCAATAATGCAACTCCCAATCATTTCCACCCTGGTTAATGGGCCCTAAAATTCCACTAGACCTAGTAAATTATTTTCTTCCCTTCTATCCAATAAACACAAGGATGACAAGGATTGATATATAACGCCTCAAATGGAATCCTATCGATAATGAGATGAGGAGAGTAGTCTTACACTAACTCCACTAGTGGAAGATATTATACTAAACCTTCCCATTAGTGGAAATACAATATTCCTCACAATGTGTAACTAGAACTCTCAGTCTGCCCATTCGCCTGCGAGTGTGTTAGGCCAGATACGTTCGCATCTCGATATTAATGGCCTCCTGAAAACTCTTCCCAATAATTGAGTTATAACTCTCTTAACTTTATCGGACAAAAACTTTAATTGTACTCCATATGACCTTACTAGCCCAGGCAAATAGTTGGGGTTTACTGTTACACGTTATGATTTGTACTATCTTGGCATAACGTGAGCTACTTTAATTACCCGACCCACTTTCACCCACATAGGGTCGTGATCCCATTGTGAAGTACTTAACTCTGTAATGGTCCGTGGATTTACTCTCCCATTACTACCAAGGAATTCCTAATGATGAAGGAACTCTATTATTTCCTGATGGTCCACTTCCAATTGGAGCTCAGTAATGTCTTGCTTTGCTTATACCATTACTATACGACTTTATATCATTGTGCTTTTTACCTTTCCTATAACCACATCCATATCAATGGATCAGGCGATAGTGTCATAACTACATGTCGCAAGTCCTTCCCCCTCTCTCTAAGCTTCAGATTCTCCTGAAATATGCTCTCTCCATGTCCTATCAAGTAAGTTTCATCTTCCCAGAGCTAAAATTTATCGGATTCTATCTATACTATCTTCATAGCAAATCTGGGAATTAACGGTCCTAACTGCCCTAACCCATCAAATAACTAAGTTTTGAAGTCACACTCTTCTACATTCAGTTACCTCTTGCAATACGCATTGTTACACAATTCTTAGTTATGGAAAATACTATAATTCAACTATCTAGGACGCCATACAACCTATGTTTTGTGCATTGCAGCACCACCGTACTAGACGTTTTATATAAATAATAAATTATTCCCCACATACTTGGCATGACTTTATGGTAAGTACCTACTCAGTCACCCTACCTTTTCCACCTAGTCATATCTTAGGTTATCCCACCGGTCTACTCGTGGTGTCAACGATTGGTAACAACATTACATATTAATCTTATACGGCTCTATCGGCTTTGGTTTGTAATACAACCATTAATTCACAGATAGAACAACGAATATTGCAATTACTACGATATTAATTCTATGTACTAAGGCAAACTTCTCCCAACTTACAACATTGGTTAATTTTCATGCGTGGGATGTCTTGCAAAGCGAAATTCAAACAAGAAACACCCTTGATACACTACTACCTAACACTGTTGGTCGTCGAGATCTGTTAAGTCCTTAATCCATAACATATATCCCTGATTTCCCATCTACGAACATAAAAAGTCTACTCGTTAACTCTTATGTCACTAAAGACGGCATACAATGCGGCGCTCTCACTATCACAAGTTATTAGCGCTATATGATTAAGGAGTTATACCTCTCCTCTTTATAATAAGTCAATATACCCTGAATCACATCAGTAAAACATCCCTGGTCTTGGGATCAACATAGTAAGACAACATACTCGCTGAAGTCTACAATTCAATACAACACATATGCAGGCTCAACCGTCTTTCAGGTGATGACTCGTTAAAACCCTATATTTAAAATTTAAAATTTAAAATTTAGTACGATAGTCTTACCACACAATTTACTACCATTCAAACCCTCGGTAACCAGTAAGTGTACAATATAATCATAATATGCTCTACTATCATAATGCTCAAAGGAGCACGAATCATTACATAATACCATATACAAATAGCTCTTAGTGTCCACACTTGCTCCCCCCCCCCCCCCCCCGCATGTGGCACAAGAATCTCACTACCAAATGGTAGTCATTTACATAATAAGGCTATTGTCGCAAGCATTCCCACTAAACCGAATGCACACTCAAATTCTTAGTGTTAACTATTCACATATGTTGTGACACATCCACGTCACTTGAACTCATCATTTATTCACAAGGATGAAACAAAGCTCCATCAGTCTATCCTGATCGTAGGTTCCCCCTACGCATATTTTGTGACCAATAATTATCTATAATTGTTATACCTTTCGGATTCCATTCATTATATTTTCCCTTCCTTTTTAGTAGGTAAATTATTCTGTTTTACGGCTCATCGGCCTGACATTGATAAATTTCCCCCATATCTCTAGGCCTCAATTATGGCCTTACTGGCCTTCCCTTGATTTCCTGGGCCCCGTCGACCCTGAAATACGGTATGCTACAGTTACTGAGGACTACGTTGGTCCTGACTAGACCCACTACTCTCGGGTTATTAGTGCCTAGGCCCAATTCTCTTGACCCGATTCCTACACTGGACATTTTACTTCTCCAACTGGTGTGCCTTACAGGCACGATTTATTACTCCCGATACTATCAATTTCACTTCTCAAGTGATCACATTCGATACTGGTAACCCTTATCTCTATATATAGGGTAATTTCCCTTTCACTGGTCCTCCTGGCCTTGTTGGGATGTCCTTCTCTCGGACCTGGCAGTCTTAACTCCCAATTTTTATTTTCGTTGTTCCTTGCGCTCTACAGGGCATATGGAACACATGGTCGACCCGCTGGTCTTGACTGAATCCATCACCATTTCGTTAAGATTTAATCATATCATTTAAATAGGTTTCCCCCACTGGGTATACGTTCTGGTGATATTCTACTAACACTATTGAATTCAACCTTGCCCTTCGGCTAGGTATCACAACTCTACTAGCTCCCTTTCTTCTGGGCATTGACATATTCTAATAAATATATACTTTGATGACATTGACACTAGTCACCTTAGTAGCACCTCCCATTCATGCTAGGTTATTCTACCCACGAGTCCATTTCAACTTACGGACCCTTTTTTTTATCTTTCGTCACTCCTACTTCGGTTACGAAGTTCGCTTACCAAGTTAACTCATCCTTTATGGTCGGTCATTATTCGACCAACTGGTGGAAGATTAAACGATCAACCTGCACCCAATATCTCGATTTGATTTTCTATTGTTACTCTTTGCCATTTCTCCGAGCTAGAAAATTTTCTTCTGAATTTAAAATTCTGAGTGTTACTGCACTCTACTTTACATTATTGCCTTTGGATTAGATCCCTCCATTAGCCTATCACACTTAGAGATTATTGTTGGTGACCTCTATCATGATCACCGTTCCCCTAATGCTTCACAACTTTCAATCGTTTTCTTCCTCCTGCAGTCCCGCTAATGGGATTCATGGGTAATCCCATATTGTTCGGAGTACGAATTGCAATCACTCTCGCATATGAATTGGATTCACTAAAATAAATTGCAGGAAAGCATAAATCGCATACGCAGTGGAATACAACATTCCTAGAATAAGGCTCTACATCAAAGAATGCTAAGCTAAAACGTAATAAGCCGTACAGATCCTAAAGGACACAAGAACCTGATGCTCTGATACCACCTGTGATAGCCCGTCTAATTAAATATCGGGTGATCAGTCCTTTATAAAATTTATAACAGAATATTTGGTTGGTCCGTTCTTAGCATTACTGTCGAAAACTTAAATCCAATTAATTACCTAATATTTAATTAAGCTAGTGTCAAAACATTTTCCAGCTAAACTTGAAACCAATTAATTCATTTAATTTCTAAACATATGATTACAAACCATACATAAGAGATGAATACTGACTGAAACAAATGCTGAATAATTAAGACTGGATAAAACCTTCCAGTTCAAAGTCACAAACCAAACCATAATAAATACTCGATCCAACTGAAAAGAACTACAAGGAAAACTGAGTACAACCCCGCTAATGAGAATGGGCGACACATGCCTGAACTGAAATATCTGAACCAGGAACTGAATGAAATGAGAGAAGCGTCTAATCTCAATGACCCGCAACTTCCATAATAGCTGCAGCTCGGCAAACCATCTAACTATCTAGAATCGGTATCCCTGTGGCTGGGCACCTGTACTAATATATATATATATATATATATATATATATATATATATATATATATATATATATATATAGAGAGAGAGAGAGAGAGAGAGAGAGAGAGAGAAAGAGAAAAGAGTTGCAAGAAACGGGTCAGAGCCTGATGTGTCAAAAATATTTATTAGCAACTATTTAAAACTGCATTAAAGAAAGTATTATATGAATGTTAGTTCGAACTCTCACATGAGATTCTCACCTCTCAACTAGTGTGCACGCCTAATGCACATATAATCCATCCTAGCCATCTGACACACTTCTGACTAGAAAAAGGCTTATCCTTCTATTTACCCCTCCTAGTAGTATTCCATATTTGATCTCAACATTTATCATTTTAAATAAGTGTTATCACACTAAAGTTAAGTATTTACTATTTACGTTACTGAAGATTTCACTATCTTAATAATTTGATATTATCTCATTTTAGGTATACCAAAAGCATACATATATATCTTTCACTATTATATATGTATTAACCCAATCTTAATAGCCTACAACTATCACATTGTAAGTATAACACAAGTATATATAAATATCCACTACTATTATATATATACTAACACAGCACCCCAAGGATATACCTATAGTGCATTGCATTCTCTGCTATCATGTCCCGGTACATCTCGTACTCAAACAAGTACTATCGGTTCGAAAATCTCCCATGAACCATATAAACAAATCACACGTATTGGCGGCGAACATAGTTCACATACCTATGGGTCACGCACATACCTACGCTCCCATAGTCAGCGACTTATCAACTCACAAATAAGTCTTCACGGTCCTATGTTCTGAGATACACGTCAAATATCCCCACGAAGGTCACTCAGGATAAGACTGTTTCTACACAACCCCCTGTGATAGCAAGCATCTAGGTATGTCATACACATAATATCAAATAAAGGTATACACACAACCCATCAAATCAAATGGTATACACACAACCAAATGTCATATTCCATACGTAGTATTACCATCACTAAATACTATCAACGTATTTTTAAATCACGATATTCCCTCTCTCATAATATATATAAGGATAATATGTCACCCGAAGATCCTTAATACATAATCATAAGAAGTCCCAAAAGTAACCACTAATTTTTATTCTTATAAGTTCGATATCGTTAGAACTAATATCGTACGTATTTATCACTTAATACTCTTGACACAAATACAATTATGATTATCTCTCTCTCGCAATCTTCAAGGTAAATTCACCGTTCCAAATATTTGAATCATTACACCTAAACAATTCCCAATAATTCATCACAATTTTGGGTTCATCGAACACTAATTTTTCCCACTAAAATTGACTGTTTACACCAATAGGGGCAAAATAGAAAATTATCTGAAAATTAGAAATCTCGCTCGAACCAGAATGGATCTCGCTCGAACGACTTCCACATGTCGTTCGAACGACTTCGCGCGATAACCAATCTCTCTCGAACGACTTCGAGCAAGATCTCGCAACCTGGGTTGTTTCGTCTTTAACCTTAGACAGCCTCATTTTTCACCCTTTTTCAGCCCTAAAACCTCTAAAGATTAAGCCCAAACTTCCAACAATTAATACCAAATATTATTTTAACATGTATATGAGATTTCCCATAATCTAACATCATTAAATCGTCACCAATCATCAACAAAAATTGAAATCCTCAATTTTATTGTCAAGAACCCTAGTTCTTAAATTAATATGCATAACTTCTAAATTAAGCCAAGATTGGTTCATAGAAATCACTCTAATTTCGTAGGCCTCATCCTATCTACAGATGGTATTCAAATTCTTATCAAATCATCCCTAGTTTATGATATAGTTCTCCGATTTCACCCAAATTAACTTTCATAACAAGGTTTATTATCCTAGACTAACATGAACATAATTATCGCTAAAGAAAGAAAGCAATAAATACTTGCCTCGATTTCGAAGGTCTGGTCCATTGGTATTGTTGGTATGGATGTGCTCCTCGCGTTCCGATCTACACGATGGTGGTGGTGGTTGTGCAAGATGGTGAACATAGCTTCCCCCCTTTGGAATTTACTCTCCCTCACCCACTGTGGCTCTCTCTTGATTTTGGTGTAACCTAACCCTAATTGTCCCCAATTAGCTGATATACTATTTCTCCAATTTTCTTCCATTTAATTCCTCCAAAAATCCAAATTACAAAACTACCCCTACCGGGTACCGGTTTGGCCTAAAAATATCCCGGAGTCCAAATAAAATACCTGGGTAAAGTTTTCTGACTATTTCGACCCCTTCGGACTCAACGACACACTAGAAATGATCATACGAGTTACTTAAAATAATCTACCTTTTTATTCCACTTAATTAGTCTTGACACGACTCACACACGCGTTCCCGACTTAATATATCAAACTGTCGTATTTCTCTCTCACGAAAAGTTATATAAAATCGCCATTCCATATTACTTATTCTCACAGTAATATTAATAACTACTTACTTCTCGTCACGCTAGTAAATATTCAAATTTAATCCGGGTTAATAATTAATTCTCATAGTTTAATTTAATTAATCTCACAATAATAATAAATCACATAATTATTTAAATCTTTGAAAATACGGGGTATTACACAGCGATTTACCGCAAAAAATGCGGTTCGATTTTAGTTTAAGTAAGGTTGTATCGAGTGATATCTATTATATACCTCTAATCAGATAGATTAGAGGTATAAATAGGCATTAATGATGCAAAGTTATCATAGGGGGTCTAAATAGAAGACTCTTCGACTCCCATAATTTCTTCGTTTCCACTCTCTTTCTCCATTTCCAATGCACCATTTTATATCCCTTAATTTAGTCTTCCGTTTCAAACCCTTTTATCTTCCATGATCTATATAATGAAAGGACATAATCTCTTGATTTTCATTCTTTTTCATAGCTCCCCTTCTGTTATCTCTTTCTTCTTTGTCTCAAAATCTCCCTACCTCATCTCCACGACTGCCTCCCTCCGTTGTTGCGCCGACGACTGCCTCCCTCCATTGCGATGACCTTCGTCGGTGACCTGTTGCTTTACTACGTGAGTTAGATTTTTCCGTTCTTTATTTTTTTCTTCTCCACAACCTACTGATGTTCTTTATTTTCTTTGCTACAGTTAAATCTTTTTAGGGTTTGAGTAAAACGGGTTGATTTGTTGTTCTTTTGTTGGGTGAGAAAGAATGATCTGTGTTGGATTATGGAAATTGATGACGGAAAAGTCTACCACCACAATAGAGATGTTGAGTCCCTATTACAAACAAAACCTGTTTAGGAATCAGCAATGTGAAGCCACCACTAAAAAGCATAGCCAAACAAAAGAACAACGCTTCGGAAATAGCGAAGCCAAAAAACGTTTCTCTGTTGCAATATTTGTGTTCATGTACTGCAATTGAACAGTAGAAAGTTTAACTATTTTTTAGTTCTTGACATATGGCTTGGATTCATATTTTTTATGGTGGGTTTTACATGGATAACATCCTAAAATATGATTTGTGCAATATGGAGTTGTTATCAATTTGTGCAACTATGTTGAAGAATTACAAAGTTAAGCAGTATTGGTTTTTTTTATTTAATAATATTTTTTTTCTATTGGGAAAATTGGTATTTAATTTAATAAATGTTGATAGAAGGAAAATATTTAGATGAAATTAATTTTTTATATTAAAAAATGAATTTTTTATATTAAAAAAAATGTTAGATTTTACAATTTTCCTAATTAAGCAGCCTAATATGGGCATGCATCTATTTACTATATAAACCCCTTGGGGGTAATAGAGATTACAAAAGATTTATGGTGTAGGTGAATTACTTGGAAATGAAATGGGTTTTCTTTCATGGTTTGATCTGTAATTTTTTTTTTAATTTGTAATGAATTGGTCATATTAGCATGGTCGTTTTTTTATTATTAGCGTCATATAATTTTAAAAAAACGAAGATTTGTTTTCATTTTTATTTTTGCATTCCCTTTTATTCATAATTTACTCTAGCATTATAAAAACTGTAGACAAATAGAGAGTTAAACAACGCGAAAATTTGTGAAAATATGCAATCTTGCAATTAGACGGGGACAAAAACAGTGATGAAACTAAAAGATTTTTGTTACAAAATTTAGAAAAATGCAAAAATTGGGGATAATTTTATTATAACATGTTTAAAATTTTATTGTATCATGTCTAAAATTGTAACCCTACCTGTAAGTTTCTTATTTGGTTGTCATTAATATAAAGTATTGAGTACAATATTGAACACATGCTATCAATTATAAATGCATATTTTATAATTTTTTATCAAACACACGTGCTTCGTGCAAATTAATTATTAGTAAATGATAAATTTGATTTAAACTTATTAAAATGAATTTGGTATTGATATTTGGGTCAATTATTAAATAGTCCCTACTATAAATATATATTTTTTAAAAATGACACATATTTTTAGTTTAACTCATTTAGTCGCTCAAGCACTCAATATCCTCTTATTTTTAGAGGTCCGCGCTAGCGGCACTCCCTCTCCAAAATATGTGACAAAAGACTTTTTGAGACAAAATAAAAAGTTTGAACTAAATGAATATTAAAAAATGTCCGAGAGATTATTTGATATATGTCCCTTGATATTTCCTATTTAGCCATGAAACCAAATGATACCCGGTTCTAATCTGAGTCATGAATGACTCTTGCATGTGAATATATTAGTTTTTTGGTCCACACAATTCGATTTTAATTTTTAAATTCCCGCTCTCATTTTGTAGTGGTGTCCATTTATGTTTCTGTCCAGATTCCTCCCCACTTACACGGACCCAACCATTCTCTCTCTGTGAAACAAAATGAGTCTCGTGAATCAAACCACAACATGGATTCAAACTCGCAAATCCACCAATCCACTGCTCCATTCATTGAACAAACAACCATCATCTCTCTTCTTTCACACATCCACCCCCAAACCCAAACCCATCTCCCACTCTTCTCTCTCCATTTCCTCACTTCTCACCAAACAACACACACCATCCGCCTCACCCACGTTTAATTTCGAGTCTTACATGCTCGAAAAAGTAAATTCCGTAAACAAAGCCTTAGACGCCGCTGTTTCTCTCCAACACCCAATAAAAATCCACGAGTCCATGCGCTACTCCCTCCTCGCCGGCGGTAAAAGAATCCGTCCAGTCCTCTGCATCGCCGCCTGCGAACTCGTGGGAGGGAAAGAAATAGCCGCCATGCCATCCGCCTGCGCGGTTGAAATGATCCACACTATGTCACTCATGCACGACGATCTCCCTTGTATGGATAACGACGACCTCCGCCGCGGAAAACCCACGAACCATAAAGTCTTCGGCGAAGACGTTGCCGTTTTAGCTGGCGACGCACTCTTATCTTTTTCTTTCCATCATGTTGCCACGTCAACAAAAAACGCCACATCTGACCAAATTATCCGAGCAATTATTGAGTTAGCGAAATGTATTGGTGCGGAAGGATTAGTTGCTGGTCAAATAGTTGATGTTGTTTCTGAAGGAATGGATAACGTTGGGTTAGACCACCTCGAGTTTATTCACATTCACAAAGCGGCAGCATTGGTAGAGGGATCTCTAGTTCTGGGAGCCATTTTGGGAGGTGGGTCTGATGAGGAGGTTGACAAGTTGAGGAAATTTGCTACGTGTATTGGGTTGTTTTATCAAATAGTGGATGATATTTTTGATGTCACAAAATCTTCGATACAGTTAGGGAAAACCGCGGGGAAGGATTCGGTGGCGGATAAGATTACGTACCCCAAATTGATGGGGATTGAAAAGTCTAGAGAGTTGGCTCACAAGTTGAATCAGGAGGCTCAGGATCATCTTGCGGGGTTTGATCCGGTGAGGGCTGTACCGTTGATTGGTCTTTCCAATTATATTGTTTACAGAGACAATTGATCTGTTTGTTATACGACTTATATGTTTGCTATAATACTGTATCCAGTTTGGTTGGGATTACATTAGGAAATGGGTTGTACCTATTGTTCTTCTTCCGCTTAGTTTTTTGTTAAATCAATTAAAACATTAATTTGGGTAGAAACAGATCTGAAATTTTGCATGCGTCATGTCCTTAATAGAATTGAACATCTACACGTGATACAAACAATTAGGCTGGCAAGTGGAAGGTTCACTAACGGGCCGAGTTAGAATTAGGCGGATTAGTAGTGGGTGGGAACAAGGCATTGGGCCAACCCGTTTGAAAATTTCTCCCCTTCCCCTTCCCCTTCCCCTTCCCCTTCTTATATATACTACTTGTGCCCACGTGCGTTAACCGTGTGGTCGTTTTTAGATATTAATCTTTCTTCCACTGCAAATCTGTGAAGGACAAAGTAATAAAATTACTTGCAACATATTATGTAGAATTTGTTTTGTTAGAATATAACATAAAGTACTAGTACGAAGCATCAATCATTACTCTAAAAACCAAACCTCCATTCAACTGTAAACTATACAAGATATTCTTATGAATATTCTAAATCTATCACAAACGAACTCAGAACTCCCTACTCAAAAGCAGTAAGAAATACATACAAACATGTATGTATATATAATTAGAATCACTATAACTGCAACAGAGGTACTTACCTCTTCTGAGTGGTTGAAACGATTTATGTGGCTCATCAAATGGGTAAAAAATTAGGGGATGTTAATATGGAGTATAAAATTTCTTTGTACTTAGATCTGGGAAAGGTAATTTTCTCAGGCTTAATAATGACTCTAGAATTAAGTATTTATTAGCCAACAAAAGCCCCTGAAGATTCGAAAATAAACCAATCTATTGTTGAATTGGCCCTGTAACCCCACAAAGTCAATACATGTAAATTTTGGCAGTTTGAAATTCCCCTAGGTTATTATCCTCTGAAATCATTTTTCGACGCGTCCAGAGTTTGTAAAGTGCAATTTTTCGTGAGTGACACTATGCTACTTAATCTGTTCTCCGATTCCCAAAACTCTTTCATCTTCTTAAATTTAAACCCTAAATCTACACTCAATTTGTTAGTGCTCGGATCAACATACTGAAAATTAGAGCATACATGAAGGGAATTTCTATCTCAGTAGTTAAATTATTACTCCAAATATTCACAACAACCAAGTTGTCACAAATTCTAGAAAAATGTATAGAATTCCACCATGAATTATATTAAGTGAAAGATGCTAAGTGTTGATGCAAAAAATTGGACCGAATCCCATTTTTATGATCACAGATTAATAAATGAAAGCAATCCAATCAAGCACATAAGAGACAAAGATTTTTAAAGTGGTTCGTCTATGAATAAAGCCTACGTCCACTGTTATTTTATTCCCAGGGGTTTACAATAGCACCATAGGGTGTATAGAGAGAAAGGATGTGTATCTTGTGTATGGGGTTTCTAGGTTCTCTTGGATCTCCTCCTTTTTTGGTTAAGGGGATACATGTATTTATAATGATGGGAGATAAAGAGATTCATTGTATGTAGACATTTATGTCTACATTCAACAAATCTAATTGTTGAATTGCTTGGTATGTTATGTGTTATCATCTATTAATACAGTATAAATGTACATTAAGGCTCATTAAATGCGTTGTCATCTTCATTAATGCACATTAAATGCATAGTTATCCTTTAATCTTCATGGTTGATATGCCGACCAACTCTCCTCGAGTGCCGACTAACACTCCTCAGGTGCCGACCAACTCTCCTCGGGTGCCGACTAATTCTCCTCGGGTACTGACCAACTCTCCTCGACTGTCGATTAACACTCCTCGGGTGCAGACCAACTCTCCTCGGATGCCGACCAACTCTCCTCGGGTGTCGAATATTGCCACGTAGGATGACATGTGTCCTTTTCTGATTGGTCCTCATAGATGGAGAATTTTTGCGTTAACAGAAGCCCCCAATGCTCCATGATTGATGGTTTACTTGAAAGGATGGAGTATTTATTCTGCAGTGTTGCTCGGTGCTCGTGAAATTCTTGATCTACCCTCTTGATTTGTTCAACATAAAGTGCATTATCTCCTGGACGACATATGATGCAGGCGGATCGATGGTTGTTAATCTTTCTTTTGAGGAACTCCGTGTGCTATGTATCACCCCTGGGAATTTGGATGCAACCATGCCATAGTATGCAGCTTGTAGCTTGTCATAATCTTCAAGTATGCTGATTGGTTTGCTAGCCGACCAACTGCCTCCTGTGCCGAGCAACTGAGTGCTAACTTCACATGCTTGATTCTTCTGATTTATGCTCCTCTAAATACTTTGTCGAGTAACATACTGACTTTTGAACCCAACTCTTCAATCTGATTAGTACAAAGCTAGTGGTGGACTTCAAACATTTTCATACAACTTCTTCTTCAATGTTGGTCGGGCAGTAGTAGTAAAGATCTCAGTGATGTAGATGCTGAATTTGACTTCTGAACTTCAATAGTATGTGTGCATAATAACTCCTGAATATGCCTCCTGAACTTCAATATGCCTCCTGAACTTCAATAGCATGTGCATAATAACTCCTGAGTATGCCTCCTGAACTTCAATAGCCTCCTGAACTTCAATAGCCTCCTGAACTTCAATAGCATGTACATAATAACTCCTGAATGATAATTAGTTGGGGCTGAATCTGATGCTCGACTGTATGATGTTATGAGAATGTGCCACTGAATGAATAAATATATCTGTAATAGAAGCCCCCAAGTGTGGAATGTGAACTTTGAATGCTTTTTGCTTGATCGCTTTCACATTCTCATAAAATGTTTCCAACCAACTGTAGTTGACAACTTCTTATTTCCGACCAACCTGAGTTGACATTTTTAGTAATAGTTTTACTTCCCGTAGGAATACATAGTTTTACTTCCCGGAGGAATACATTTACTTCCTAACCAACATAAGTTGGCATTTTTAGGAATACATAGTTTTACTTCCCGGAGGAATACATAGTTTTACTTTCCGGAGGAATATAAATTTTACTTCCCCTAGGAATACAAGTTTTATTTCCCAGAGGAATACAAGTTTTATTTCCCAGAGGAATACAAGTTTTACTTCCCAGGGGAATACAAGTTTTACTTCCCGGAGGAATACAAGTAGCTTTACTTCCCGGAGGAAAGTTTTACTTCCCGGAGGAATACGAGTTTTACTTCCCGGAGGAATACAAGTAGCTTTACTTCCCGGAGGAATACAAGTTTTACTTCCCGGAGGAATACATTTTTGATAATAAATGATAGATACTTCCTCGGAGCTGATCAACAGATTTTTTGGAATAGAATAAGATATAATAAATGCTGGAGACCTCCTCAGCACTGAGCAACAGATTGTTGGGAATAAAATATAATAAATGCTGGAGACCTCCTCGGAGCTGACCAACAGATTGTTGGAAATAAGATATAATAAATGTTGGAGACCTCCTCGGCGCTGACCAACAGATTGTTAGGAATAAGATATAATAAATGCTGGAGACCTCCTCGGCGCTGACCAACAGATTGTTGGGAATAAAATATAATAAATGCCGGAGACCTCCTTGGAGCTGACCAACAGATTGTTGGGAATAAGATAATATAAATATTGGAGACCTCCTTGCTGAAATAAGAATAGAATATGCATCCAAATAGATATAAAGAATAATTAAAAATAATAAAATGCCTCGTTGATCTGTCGAGGTAGAATTATATAATGTCGAACAAGAATAAGATCTTCCAGAACATAAGAATATGGCCGAGAACGTTGTCAGGCCTGAATATAAATAAGAATTATCCGACCAACTTTTTGTTAGGGGTGAAATACAACGAATGTTGTATTTTTCCTTAAAGATGAATAAGTATCTTGTCGAGGCACAATTCCATAATGCCGAATAAGAATAATATTTTCCAGAACATAAGAATATGGCCGAGAACTTTGCTGGGCCTGCATATAAATAAGAATTACCCCGACCAACTATCCGTTGGGGGTGACATATAATAAATGTTATAGTTCTCCTCAGAGCTGAATATGATAATAAGTATTTCGCCGAGTTCCTTGTTGAGATGAATATACAATATGAATCCCCAGGGTTATATAGAATAATTTGTGCTTGAGCCGATATCTGGGCCTGAATATAAATAAGAATTGCCCCGACCAACTATACATTGGGGGTGAAATATAATAACTGTTGTAGCTTTTCCTCGGAGCTGAATATGATAATAAGTATTTCGCCGAGATCCATGAAGAGATGAATATAGAATATGAATCCGAACGGATATATAGAATAATTCGTGCTTGAGCACAAATCAAAGCAATAATAAAATATATAGTTCCTTGCTGAGGTGAAATTTCATAATGCTGAGCAATGATAATAGTTTCCAGATTGTTTCCGAGCATTCGTCGGTGTTGAATCTTGTACCTGTAAAAATTAATATCTTGCTCTACCATTTGTGTAGGCTGAATTGATTAGTCGTGAGAATAATTTACTCATCCAATCAATATATGATATGTATATGCTTGAGAAATAAAAATATTAATTTCAAAAAATGAAATAATATATGTTGGCTGATATGTTGAGGCACAATTGCCTGATGTCGAGCAATACTACTTTTCCAGAGGTTTACGAGAGCTTTCATCAGGATTGAATCTCGTCCCTATGAAATTTTAATAAGCTTCCCGAGCCCCTGTCGAGACTAGAGAAAATAATTATTATCGTGAGAATAATTATTCAGCCAAACAATATGTGATGTGTATCAACATAAAATAATAAAATTTCAAAATATGAAATGATATTTTTATGCCAAATGTATGTGAGATGGACCAATTTTTATCAGATATGCATCATAAATAAGACGTAGAGTTTTTTTGTAAAGTTATTTAATCTCCAACAACTAATCAGGTATAAGTTGTTGTTTGAAAATTATTTATCACTTGGTTTTAAAAATATTTTTGGGGTGATCACAAGTTAAAAAAGACTTAAGCCCCCTGTTTGTCCCCGAGATGAACTCGTGTTTAAAGAAATATCTGGGGTGCTTCGTATTTTTTAATACCCCAAGATTCTACTGTTGCTAACAAACGACATGGATGTTGCCGACCAACATTTAAGGATATCTCAAGTTATAGAATATATGGTGCCGACCAAGAAGCAAATGGTCCCCGACCAGCTGAGCAATTTCGCCGATCAACAAAAATGGTGTATTAACAGCACCGAACAATATTAGATGTCACCGACCAAAAAGTGGATGGTTGGATAGTTGCCGACCAGTAAATTGAACCCTCCGAACAAGACTGAGATGTCGCTGATCAAGAAATAGATGATCGTCGACCTGCAATTGGTTCCACCGAGCTACAATATGGGGCTCCGACCAATAATAAGATACCTCGTAGTTGGATAAAATTATTTCAACATTGCTGATGGATCTTCAAATCTTATCTCCGACAAACAAAAATGGTCTGGTTAACCTTCTCTTTAATAAAATATGGCCCAAGATGATGCCGACCAACAATATAGATGGCTGACCAGAATATCTCGAATCCTTAGATCAAAAAAATAACATTCGATGTAAAATTTAAGCATTAAGACTGTTAATTAAATGAATAATTATCTAATCCACTAGATTGTGTGATTTCAACAAAGAAACCTTGTGATGTGATGAACGAGGGGCCAACATATCAAATTTGTGCCCAGAGTCTTGATATGGTCATGATTGTTTTACTGATCATCTTTTACAAGAGGTGGGTAATGATTTTTCAGGTGATAGAAAATTATTTTTTATATTGATCCCTTCCTATTCCCTATTTGGAGAGGTAAAAATATGGTGAATGATCGAAGTTATTACCAAATTTATATCAAAAATCAATCAATTTGACTTTATTGACATAGATGGAAGATGAACCAAATTAAGTATATAGTTCATAAAAATGAATGCAAAGAGACTCAAACTTGAAGAGAGAGAAAATAGATTTGGGTCGTGATTTCCATGAGAAAACTTTTTATTGTCTTTAACCTTTTCACATTCTTTGATTAAAAATATGATGGGAATTTGAATAGACATCAAAGATCTTACAAAATTTATAATGAAAATTATCAAATCTTACCACCGTCATATATATTGGTATATGTAATCATTTAAAATATTTATTCCATGATATAAAATTGAAACTTGAGAATCAAGCAAAAAGTTATGATTTATGAAATCCACTATTTTTCAGATTTCTAAATAAGAATTAATCTAACAGTTATGATTTTAAAATCATGATATGTAATATTTTGCAAATAAAAATTGGATAATTAATTTATGTATATAAACAATAAAAATCATGATTGAATCAACAGATGTATGTATAATTGATTATACGTAGAGAAAATAAAAACTTAGCTTTTGATGGAGAACAATGGTTGTAACACGTTCCCACAGACGGCGCCAATCTGTCTCTCGATTATCCCGCTATTAATGCTTTGGTCGAGGTGCAGCTCGGACCGCCTGAGTTGCTCGGACCGCCTAAGCTTCTGGTACTCAAGAGTTCCTCGGAGAGTTCTTGTTCCTCGGAGCGTATGAGTTCCTCGGGGAATCAGTGCTCCTCGTTGTAGTATGGTTCCTCGGAAGTGTTTGTTGTTGGTATGTAGACTGCCACGTATCTTCACTTTATTGGTCCATGTCAACAGACTAAATTTGGTATCAACACTAAGCTCAATAGTAAACCAACTTAGAAGACTAAACATTAGTATATTATGCATCCACTAAGGTTGATTTCGCTGAAAGAATCCTATCTTTTCTCGCTAAAATTCTAGTTACAACAACAGCTACTATTCTTGCTTTGTCATTCATCCATGCTTGCTCCTTTGTGTCAGCTAGCTGACATGTATCTGTAAGCAATAGCAGCAGCTGCTGTTGTTGCCAGCCTGTCATGCATGTGGGCGATATCGACTCATGACTAAATCCTATTTAGGACTCGAAGGCTTTCGTGGTATGACTAAATTCGCGTATGGGACTTTGTCTTCAGATGCTTTTTCTGTTTGAATGTGTCCGTAGAGTGGTACTAAGGTTTATTCTGTAATTTCAGCCTTGCACACAGGGCATTGAGGCTGTTGGTGATCGTGAATTTCAGCAGATACACTTGGCTAATGAATCCATTTTTAAATACTGGGGCAACAATATAGGTGGTTACAGGGTCTTGAACCATGCCTACGCAGATGTTACAGTCGAAACCACCGGTCGCATTATTTTTCGTTAAGTTGGTGGATTGATTTCTAACGCTTTCGACTTGATATTGGTCTACTTTTCTACCGTACCAAAGAAATAGAATTCTCATCATTGACTTTATTAATTGGGTTCCTAACCACTTGTCTCTTTTTCTTACTACCATAAAAAATTAAAATGTTATTCACCATTTTTATAACTTACCAATCAGATGTACCCTTCACTAATCACGTGGGAAAAAAATCTTCTCTCTGATGTAGGCGAAAGACGATAGTGTTTTGCCAAGTGCCAAATTTTCAGGACTAAATAAATGGGACAATGTGTGCCAAATCTTCATTATACACAATAATTTAGGTCGCAACCTATAAAACCAATGCCAAACCCATCCCCATTCTCTTTATATACGTATCCATCTAGTCTCCCATATATATGAATCCAACAATTATGACATAATGAAAATAGTTTGAAAAATGTAGGTTAAAAAAACATATATTCGACTAATATAAAAATAAATTATGTATCAATACGTAAGTTTGTGCGTGAATGTCATTTTAAACTTAGTGGACCCAAAATTTCACTCACTGAGTACCCAATTGCTCCAAAAAAATCACTAAATAATGAATCATCAAAGTCTTTGATTATTTTGGTTCATAGGTTGTTTCATTTATCATGATATCAAAAAGTTTAATATGTATATTACAATTACGTAATTTTGTTTATCCAAATAATTATGTTCTTCCTTATTTTATAAAAATTTAGGTGTCTACTTGGTTCTACTCTATAATTTGTTATACACGCGTAGTTTGTAAATACACCCCTTTCACAAAATTATATCACCTGCATTTTTTTCAGTATTAGGTACTATGTATGTGTACATTTGTATTTTATAATTCGCAAATCGGATACCCAAAACAAAAAACGGAGATAGAAATGTTAAAAAAAACATAGATGAATATTATCAAACACATGATATGAAATGGATTTTATTCATGCTAACAAATTTTAATTGTCCAACACTCGTAAAACAATAATACATAATTGGATCAAAGCATATACTCCAACCATGTATATAATCATTTATTTATTTTACAAAAAGGTATTTGAGATTAGAAAATTGTTAGGCAAACGTATGAATGATTATCATCACAGTTATGACGGACCTTACTTTTCATTTTTGTCAACATAAGAGAATTTTATATAGATCAGTTTCTAAATGATAAGTAAAATAGCAATGATACATTAATCAATTGCAATTACTTCGTAAACCAAAGTGAGATTACTTCACTATGAGATGGACAATCCAAGCTTTGATCACAAATATTGACAATATCATAAAAAGTTTCAAGGAAATATATGACCATTTCGAATATAAATTATAGGAAATATTTTCAATGTGGTATTAACGGAAAAAGCTAACCACGCTCCAAAAAATCTTAAAACACTCCAAATACTTTTTGAAAGACAAACTTGCCCTTTGCTCTAAAGATCAAACAAATACTTTTTTATTTGTTATTTTTTTTCAATAAATAATAGTATTTTAAACTGTTTTTTAAATATTTTTTATTTTTTAAAATTAAAATGTAAGGACATTTTTGTCCATTAACAATTTATTATGTCGCACGCCGTTACACCGTTGAAGAAATTCAAGATTCATACATTCATCAACGGATCCGAATATCAAAAGAAGAAGAGGAATCAAAGTCTAACAGACCGGACCGGTCCGCCTGCAATAAAAGAACCGATCTGGCTAACCGGACCGGTCCGCCTCAGACCCGGACCGATCAGTCTGCTGAAGGCCAGTATACCCCGGACCGCAAGCGAACCGATGAAGCCTGAAATAAAAGAACCGATCCGGTCAACCGGACCGATCCGCCTCAGAATAAAAGAATCGATCCGGTCAACCGGACCGATCCGCCTCAGACCCGGACCGCTCCCCCTGGGATAAACTTAAACAGATCGTGTTCAGATCGTGCTCAGATTTTTATGGCTCAAGACTTCTTATTTAATCCCTCTACAGGAAGTGGTTTTCTAAGACTCATACACACGATTTTCAGAGTACAGAAAACTCTAAGTCTTCACCTATTGAGCATCAAGACTCTAGGTATTTAATTCACACAAATTGCCAACCATTTCTGAATCACTTTGCAACCCAGGAACGCATTTTTGCTATTCACACCCTTGTGGAGAAGACCATTCTTCTTTTTCATTGCAGCCCTACTGGAAAGGGATAGTTTCAGCCGCCGACTACAGAATCCGACACCTGAGGGTAATTCTTAGTCACTTGTATTTTCATTGTAATCCGAAATTGTACAACTACAATATTATAATAAAAATAAATGGTTTTGCCCCTTTGGGGGATTTTTCCTCACAAGCATGTGTTTGAATCTTCTTGCTTAGATCATTATCTTATTCAATCACATAACTGTTGCATGTTTAGGGTTTGTTTGGGTTAAAAGGTGTTTAATATATAAGTTTATCATTTGAACGCAAGCACATACTTTCTCAAATTGGTATCAGAGCAGGTTACGCTAATCTATCGCGTATTCCTATTTTCCGCAAAATTTTTCTAAGATATCAATTTTCTAAAAAAATCTATTTTTGAAAAAGTGCGTGTTCAAATGGAGAAGTTATATAATAAAATGCCTGTTTTTGACGGGACAAGTTATGCCTATTGGAAAGCCCGAATGAGGTCGGCTTTAAAAGCCATAGATGAAAGGGTTTGGATTTTAGTTGAAAGAGGATGGACTCCTCCCTCTGTGACTGTTGATAATGTGATCAACTTGAAACCTGTCACTTCTTGGACTGATGAAGAATTTAAATGGTCATCTTTTAATTCTAAGGGTCTAAGTGCTATTTCTGGGTCTGTCACACCTGATGAGTTCAAACGCATAATGACGTGCACCACGTTAAAAGAGGCATGGGATGTTTTACAACTCACCCATGAAGGAACTAATGCTATGAAAGAATCTAAGTTGCAAAATTTGACAACTCAATTTGAAACCATCACCATGCATGAATCTGAATGCTTTGATGAATTTTATGCTAGACTTTCTGACATTGTGAATACTAGCTTTAATCTTGGTGAACATATTCCTAATGCTAGAGTTGTTAAAAAGATTCTTCGTTCTTTACCTAAGCGTTTTATCCCTAAAGTCACTGTGCTAAATTCTATGGGTAATTTAAATACGCTAAAATTGGAAGAACTTGTAGGAGATTTGCAAACTTATGAAATTGATATGTTCCCTAAAACTGCTAAATCTAAAGATAAGGGAATTGCACTTAAAGCCCAAGAGAGAAGGAGTGAGGGGTCGACTATAAAAAGGGTAGAGTCGTCTAGAAAGAAAGAGACTGACACGTCAGATTCTGAGTGTGATTTTGACCTAGATGACTTGGCTCTGTTTGCTAAAAATTTCAAGAGGATTCTCAAATTTAAGAAAAATGGCAATTTTAAAGATAAAAAGAAATTTGAGAAAAATAAGTTTGAAAAGAAAAATGAAAAAGACTTCAAAAATCCTCCTAAGAAAGAAAGTGAGAGATGTTTTGAGTGCGATGGTAGGGGTCATAGAGCCTTTGAGTGTGCCACTCGTCTGAATAGAGAGAAAGGAAAAGCTGTCCTTAATGCTACCCTTAGTGACGACAGTGAGGTCGAGACGGTGGATTCAGGAGATGAGTCACCGCATGAGTGTAACTTCACTGCATTCATGGCCAGTCAAGTGAGCACTCCTAGTTCTCTTCACGACGATGAAGATGATGCTTCACAGGGACACCTCGACAGTGAGATCGACGTGAGTGAGGGGGAGGATGACTCAAGTGAGAGCGAGAGTGATATTCAATGCGCCTACGCTGAGTTATATTCTGAGTCTTTTAAAACTAAAAAACGTAACAAAGCGCTAGTTCTTAAGATTACCGGCTTAGAGGATGATTTAAGAACGGCAAGAGAAAGAGTGTCCTCCACCGTCACCGCCCTGAGAGAGAGAGAATCTGCTTGTGTCGAGAAAGAGATTCTGTTTAGAGAGAGAGAGAGAGAGAGAGAATGTTTTAGAGAAAGAGATAGGGGACTTGACTAAACAAGTGGCTAGTCTTACGAGTCAGCTCCATTCCTCTATGGAGACTCGGAAGAAACTTGAAGCCCTTGTTGCCCAGCTGACTCATGATCTTGAGAAAGCACAGGAAGTCAAGGTACAAATCGAGGACAGATCTGGGAAGATGAGAAAGATGCTCCTCGGCCCCGTTTTAGGTTTTGGTGATCGGCAAGGAATTGGATATGATGGTGCCTCCACGTCCCAAATTGCACCTGGACCAGTTCCTGAGTTTACTACAACTCCTTATGGTCATCGTCAAAAACCTCGAAGGAAAGTTCGACCAAGAAAAGCAAACCAAGGTCCGCCTTTGACTGTGCTCTTTTGTACTTATTGCAAAAGAAAAGGCTACCTTAGGGAGTCTTGCTATAGCATGGGTTGGACACGACGTACTATTGCTCCACCATGTCATACTGATGAGTTTTCTAGTCTGAGAGAGCGAGTTGAGTTCTTAGCTGCCACGACCCAGAGTTTAGTGGAAGAATTCCGACGGATGTCTTTGCCGTTAGTGAATGCTTCTCACATTCCAGCTAAAACCAACAACAACAAAGGCAAACAAAAGGTCATCCCGACTTGGGTACCTAAGAAAGATAAAAAGGCTTTTGTTGTTCATGTTGCTCTCAAAGAACATAATACCTCACAGTGGTATTTTGATAGTGGGTGCTCCAGACACATGACATGTGATGCCTCATTTTTTACGACTCTTGAGGACTATCAGGATGGCAGAGTCACCTTTGGAGATGGGAGAAGTCTAGCATTATAGGACGTGGTACTGTCGAGTTACCTGGGTTCCCTAAGCTAGAAAATATTTTGTACGTAAAAGGTTTGAAAGCAAACCTTCTCAGCATTAGCCAGCTGTGCGACACTGACTTTGCAGTAAAGTTTGACCGGGACACGTGTAAAGTATACAATGAAGCCGGTAAACTTTTGATGCAAGGGATGAGGACCGGGGATAATTGCTATGGGACTGAGCCCACATCCTCACTTGTCTGCAACAGCGCCACGATCACTCCTATGGATCTGTGGCACCAATGTCTAGGTCACGTGAACGTTAAAGATCTCAATCGCTTAGCTAAAAAGGACCTAGTACGTGGCTTACCATCTCTTGGAAAGTCAACTTCGACCATTTGTGGACCCTGTCAGTTGGGAAAAAAAATTCGTAGTCCTCATAGGAAGTTGCATTCCATTACCACTTCTCGTGTTCTTGAGTTGATTCACATGGATCTTATGGGTCCCACTCGTACTGAGAGTCTAGGTGGTAAGAGGTACATCCTCGTGATGGTAGATGATTTCTCCAGGTACTCCATTGTAGGTTTTCTGAGAGAGAAATCCGATGTTGTAGAATTTTTAACGACCAAGTGCCGTGTCCTGCAAAATCAACACGGTGTCACTATTAACAGGATGTGTAGTGACAATGGCACTGAATTCACAGAAGCAAAGGTAGACCTTTACTGTGATAGCCTCGGGATCAAACGTGAGTTTTCTGCTGTGAGAACTCCTCAGCAAAATGGGATTGTTGATAGAAAGAATAGAATGATCCAAGAGATGGCTAGATCTATGCTTCTAGGTCATAAAGTTTCTAGGAGATTTTGGGCAGAGGCAGTGTCTACTGCATGCCACACGGTGAATAGGGTTTATTTACATCCACACACACTACAGACTCCTTATGAGTTGTGGACTAGCAAGAAGCCCAACCTGGCATATTTCCGTGTTTTGGGGAGTAAATGCTACATCCTACGGGATAGAGAGAAATTAGGAAAGTTCGACTCCCGGAGCGACGAGGGAATATTTCTAGGATATTCATCAAATAGCATAGCGTACCGGGTTTTTAACCTGAAGAGCTCTGAGGTTATGGAATCAATAAACGTCACCGTTCAAGATGACGAACCTTCGACGGTTATTGATCCTAACCTTCAGTGTGAGGATGAGGATTGTTCTGACAGTGATTTACCTGTTCCTCTCTCACACTCTGTGGACCCTACTCTTGTGTTAGGGGACACACCTGCTTGGGTTCGCAAGAGTCATGACCAGTCTCCATTGTTAGCGATCCCACTCTAGGGGTCAAGACTCGTGCTCAGCTAGAGACGTTGTTAGCCATCTTTGCTACACGTCCAAAGTCGATCCTAAGAACCATAAAGAAGCACTCAAGGATGAACACTGCATATCTACTATGCAAGATGAGTTGCTTCAGTTTAAAAAGAACAATGTATGGGAACTTGTCCCCCGACATAGTGAGACTAATGTGATAGGTACCCGGTGGATTTTTAAGAATAAAATGGATGAAAATGGTACCATAATAAAAAATAAGGCTAGGTTGGTCGCTCAAGGCTACACTCAGATAGAGGGTGTAGACTTTGGGGACACATTTGCTCCTGTTGCAAGGCTTGAGTCCGTCCGTCTTCTGCTCGCCATCGCATGTCATCTGCGCTTCAAGGTATATCAGATGGATGTCAAGAGTGCCTTTCTGAATGGCATTCTACAGGAGGAGGTTTATGTGGAACAACCAAAAGGGTTTGAAGACCCTCAGCACCCAGAGCACGTCTACTATCTTAGAAAAGCCTTGTATGGTTTGAAGAAAGCACCCCGTGCTTGGTATGAGAGGCTTACTTCCTATCTCTTAGCTCGTGTCTTCAAGAGAGGGGGAGTAGATATGACGTTGTTCGTCAGGAGAGATGACGGTGCTATTTTGGTTGCCCAGGTCTATATGGACAACATAGTCTTTGGATCCGCATGCTCCCAGCATGCTCACCACTTTGAGGAGGAGAGGAAAAGTGAGTTTGAGATGAGCATGGTTAGTGAGCTTACATTCTTCCTTGGTCTCCAGGTTCGTCAGCTAGAGGATGGGATGTTCATCTCCCAATCCAAGTATGCTAGAGACCTAGTGAAGAAATTTGGTTTAGACTCCGCTAAGCATGCACGTACACCTATGAGTACCACTACCAAGCTTAGTAAGGACACTTTAGGCAAGGACATAGAGCAAACCTTATATCGGAGTATGATAGGTAGTCTTCTCTACTTGACTGCCAGTCGTCCCGACATCGCCTTTGGTGTTGGAGTCTGTGCGCGATATCAGGCGTCCCCGAAAGAGTCACATTTACTTGCTCTAAAATGTATTATTAAATACGTAAGTGGGACTCTCTCATACGGTATTTGTTATTCCTTTGATACCGATGACCGTTTGTCCGCCTATTCGGATGTCGATTGGGCCGGGGATGTAGATGGTTGTAGAAGCACTTCTGGTGGGTGTTTCTATTTTGGTTCTGCTCTTTTCTCCTGGCTGAGCAAGAAACAAAATTCCATCTCTTTGTCCACTGCAGAGGCTGAGTACATAGCCGCCGGGAGTTGTTGCACACAACTCTTGTGGATGAAGCAAATGTTGGAGGATTATGGGATTTCACAAGAAACCATGCTCATTTCTTGTGATAACACGAGCGCGATACACATATCCCGTAATCTCGTCCAGCATTCGCGCACAAAACACATCAGGATACGTGAGCAATTTATTCGACAGTTAGTTGAGGAGAACACTGTATCCCTGAGTTTTGTTCCCAGCGACCGTCAGTTAGCCGACATTTTCACGAAACCTTTAGATGCCCTTAGATTTGAGAGTCTTAGGAAGTCTTTGGGAATTTGCATAGTTGACTGAGGGGCTGGTCTATGTCTAGAATAGGATGATTCTTCATGTTCATATCATATGCTTCCTATTGCTAGTCTGTGTTTTATGTACCATTGCTTAATTGTACAGCTTTTATTAATTCTTTTTGCTTTTTATATTTCTTTTGAAAAATACAGAAAGATTTTCGTTTATTTTTTTTAAAGAAAAGCACAAAAAGATTTTATTTTGATAAATTTTTTGAAAAAGACCAAAAAGATTTTTGTATTTTTAAGAACCTTTTATGGATGAGCATTTAAGATAGCCAAGTCACAACTTCATTCCATTTATCCATGTGACTGTTTGATAGAGATTTGAGAGGCTACATCATTTCATCTATGTGCTTTACATTGGTTGGAGTCCTTGAGATGTAATTAGTGATATCTTCCTACATGTTTGACTCCTATATCCTTTATTGCACACATGCACGACTATATTTGATTATTGCACTTGTCTATCTCATATTGGCTTGAGTGTTTCCATCTCAATTCTGTCTATACAATGTACAATATGCGATAAAACTTGACAAGATTGTAATGCATGTAAAAACCGTTTTGGTGAGACTGTGTGTTTTTGTATAACGGGGAGGGGCTGCGAAAGGTAATCATCTATCCTTTGCGCAAAAGCCACCGTTAAAAAGGACCTAAAAAATGGAGGAATTTTAATATCCGAGGTCCAAAGAGGTTAAAAGAGCCCCGAAAAAAATTTAAAGGCAATAAAAATCACTTCATGCCACATATGGGCCACTTAGGTTTCACCATCAATTCTCCAAAGTTTGAGAATTTAGAATGCCTATATTCAAAATTATATCTGAGGGAGTTTGGTTGGAGAATCTTTAAACGGGTTTGCACTTCCTTGAAAGTCCTGAAAAAGCATAAAATCGTTTTGGACGTTATTGGTGTGAAAATCACTTTGAGCTTTGATTTGTTGATTTGATTGAGTCAATATCTTATATTGTCATTCCTTTACACCAAAGGACGCATTTGAGTTCATTCGCTAGGAGTATCCTATATTCATCATGCACATATGTCATGTTTGTATGCTTTGATTTTCCTATCGAATTTGTTCACACCACTTCATTTACGCTATCATCGTTTTGGTTACTTTGTGTTCATTCATGGTGTGATTTTATACTCGTGACACCCCGCACTTGCCTATTTAATTTGTTTCTCTCATTTGTCTATTTGGGGACATCATAAATAGGGGGAGAATGAATTATCTTATTATGGGGGAGCTTTGAAAGTTTGAGTTTGAATTGGTATATATGTTTATCTCATTTCAAACTCGATATGTCACTTGGTATTTTGCTTTTTCTCATGTGTGTAGGCACTACATGGATTATCATTGGATTGCACACCCTGATGAGAAAAGTGTTGAGATTCCTGAAGAATTGAAGAGCAAACGCTGTAGTCTTATTCAATTGTATCTTTCCAGTTTTGGGTTCATGGAAGGGTAGATTTGTATAGGCATTTTTAGTTGTTTGATAATTCGAATGTTTGTTTTTATGTATGTACCGGCATATACATAGAGGGAGATTTGTAAGGACATTTTTGTCCATTAACAATTTATTATGTCGCACGCCGTTACACCGTTGAAGAAATTCAAGATTCATACATTCATCAACGGATTCGAATATCAAAAGAAGAAGAGGAATCAAAGTCTGACAGACCGGACCGGTCCGCCTGCAATAAAAGAACCGATCCGGCTAACCCGACCGGTCCGCCTCAGACCCAGACCGATCCGTCTACTGAAGGCCAGTATACCCCGGACCGCAAGCGAACCGATGAAGCCTGGAATAAAAGAACCGATCCGGTCAACCGGACCGATCCGCCTCAGACCCGGACCGGTCCGCCTGGGATAAACTTAAACAGATCGTGTTCAGATCGTGCTCAGATTTTTATGGCTCAAGACTTCTTATTTAATCCCACTACGGGAAGTGGTTTTCTAAGACTCATACACACAATTTTCAGAGTACAGAAAACTCTAAGTCTTCACCTATTGAGCATCAAGACTCTAGGTATTTGATTCACACAAATTGCCAACCATTTGTGAATCACTTTGCAACCCAAGGAACGCATTTTTGCTGTTCACACCCTTGTGCAGAAGACCGTTCTTCTTCTTCATTGCAGTCCTACTGGAAAGGGATAGTTCCAGCCGCTGACTACAGAATCCGACACCTGAGGGTAATTCTTAGTCACTTGTATTTTCATTGTAATCCGAAATTGTACAGCTACAATATTATAATAAAAATAAATGGTTTTGCCCCTTTGGGGGATTTTTCCTCACAAGCATGTGTTTGAATCTTCTTGCTTAGATCATTATCTTATTCAATCACATAACTGTTGCATGTTTAGGGTTTATTTGGGTTAAAAGGTGTTTAATATATAAGTTTATCATTTGAACGCAAGCATATACTTTCTCATAAAAAATAGCTGTTTTTTTTAATCAAAATTGTTATTATAGTTTTAAAAACTTTTTTTTTAATTTAAAAATCTGTTATGATAGTTTTAAAAAAGTTTTTTTTAAGATAGATTTAAAACTGTTTTTTTTAAAAAAAAAATGTTTTTTACATAAAATTGGGGGAAAAATTAACAAATAAAAAAATTGTTCTTTATATTGAAAACTGTTTTTTATATTGAAAACTATTTTTTATATTTTTTAATTAACACGATCACGACCCAAATAAAAAGCGACGTGACATGGAGTCGTATTTTTTTTATAGCGATGGCGAGGACCATTGTTTATTTTTTCAAAAATAATATTTTTACTATTTAAAAAAATGGTCCGCGCCAGCGGTAAGCATAGGCGGTCCAACCACCTATACAAATCGCTGACGAGGACCATTTTTTTAGTATGTTGGTACGCGTCAGCGGTATGTATAGGCGGTATTATAAAATATTTAAAATAAAATGTAAAAAAATAATAATTTTAAACAATTTTTTAAGTGCCTAAAGATTTTATTTAAAAAAATTGTTTTAAGTAAAATCCAAGCGTGGGAGTGTGTTAAGAAAATTGTTGCAAAAATTCTAATAGTTACAAAAATTCTAATAGTTACAAAAATTATTTTATAAAAATAAAAAGTCAGTAGTTCCAAAACAGTAACTATTAGAATCTTAATTTTTTTTAAATAAAATCTTCATGCACTTAAAAAATTGTTTTAAACTGTTTATTTAAAACTATTTTTTTTATACATTTTGTTTTAAATGTTTTATAATACGCGACCAAAATAAAATTAACATGATATGGTACGACACACCTCAAAATCTTAATTTTACGTAAAATGAATATGACACATGAAAGTGACATGATACAAAATTCCTTTTTTTACGAAATGCGAACACGACCCACTTGACGTGTTGCATTTTAAGTAGGTTGTGTTAGTATTTGGTAAAAAAAATGAGATTTCGTATTATGTCATATTACTTTTATTGGTGAAAATAAGATTTTGAGGGGTGTCGTGTCATTCTTATTTTGGTTGGGTTCCTGTTTGGTTAAAAAAATGACATATATTGTGGCGTGACACTTTTACTTGGGTCGTGTTTGTATTTTGTAAAAAATAATATTTCATGTTGTGTCATGTCACTTTTATTAGGATCGTGTTCATGTTTGGTTAAAAAAAATTATCGTGTCGTGTTGTGTCGAGGAGCTTTTATTTTAGTCATGTTCGGTTATAAAAATAATTTTCAATTTAAAAAACAGTTTTTATTTGTTAATTTTTTTCCCAATTTTATGTAAAAAATAATTTTTTTTTGAAAAAAAACAGTTTTTAAATCTATCTTAAAAAAAACTTCTATAAAAGTATCATAACAGTTTTTTAAATAATAAAGGGTTTTTAAAACTATCATAACAGTTTTTTTAACAGTTTTTATAAAAAATATTTTAAAAAACAATTTAAAATACTGTTTTTTATTAAAAAAAATTAACAAATAAAAATGTATTTGTTTGATCTTTAAAGCAAAGGGCAAGTTTGTCTTTTAAAAAGTAAATAGAGTGTTTTAAGAATTTTTAGAATCTTTAAGAAATAAACATGTCCAACTGAAAAATACATATGAAGGCATAAAAAATAATAATCTAATAAGGTGTGAACTTGGTAATTTCTTAACTTAAAATATAAATATAATTTTTCTGAAATTAATATTGAATTTAGAATTATTATAAAACATGAATAGAACAACAATAAAATTGGAAATACAAAATCTGAGCACAAAATAGAGACAACATTCATGAATGAGATAGATATAATTACAATAATTATGTATTTGCTTTCAAATTAACAAATGCATACTTTTGATCGCAAATGAAAAATGAGTAAAAAATTAGAGAGGAAATTAGGATTATTGACCTTGTTTTTTTGGACAAGAAACAACAACAACGAAGAAACTATACAATATGAATCTGATGGGAAGATGAACGAACTTGGGCAACTGACTTTTGATTTCTAGGGTTTCAAGATGAATTTATTTAGAAGTTTTGTTAGATAAATGTATTAGGAGAGAAAACATATCAAGTTAAGATTCATTGAATGATTTTAATTTAATGAATGTGTGAGACTAATATTAAGGGTATGATAGGAAATGTTAATTTAATAAGGGTAGTTTAGTACTTTGAGATTTGAAGAGGAACTTCCCTCTTTTTAAGTAGTAGAGATAATAAAAGATGAGTGCTTTTTTTGTCTTTCCCAACTAACGATTAAGATTAAATTTGGTGAATTTGAGATTTGTCAACTGGTGGCTAAGATAAAATTTTAAGATTTACATCTAATGGTTTCAAATTCTGCCACGTAAGAGAGTTACTTTTGGGGCAAAATAGTAATTTATGTACATGTCTCTTTCTTAAAGGAATCAATAATGATTGGCTCGAGAAGCATAGTCTCTTTAATTTATATATGGGTGTCTTTAATTCTCATCGTTCCCAAATCCATAACCCACCTTCTCTCTTTTTTATTTGAGTAGAGAAAGCGAAAAATGGGGGTTTAGAGTTGAACAAGAGGTCCAACAACAGGTTTAAATATGTGACACCCCGTCTAATAAAATACCGGGTGATCAGTCCTATACCAAATTAAAACAGGAATCCCAGTTGGATCATCCTTAGCATCACTGTCGAAAACTTTTTAAAACTTACTAACCACCTAATATTCCAAAAAAAACTGGTGCCAAATTTTAACTTTTTAATTAAACAAAAACAGTACGTGCGGAAATAAATATAATCCATTCTCACAACTGAATAAAACTCAACTGAATAATTAAATAAACAACCTGCCGAATAAACCATCGGCCACCAAAATGAGATAATCCAATACAGATAATCAACACCTGAATAAAATACATCTGAAAACTGTACTGTGAAGTCTGGACGACAAGCCCTAAATAAAACTGAGACTGATAAATGATTCCTACTCTAAGAATGAATGAACGATGCGTCTAATCCAAACTCCTGCTAGCATCCACATATGTCGCAGCTCCGTGTCCCTGGAATAGACTATCAATCCAGGCATCCCTGTGGCTGGACACCTAAAAGGTTTTGAAAATAGTTTTATAGCAAGGGTTAGAACCCAAAATATTTTGAAAATATTTAGCAAGTGAATTAACTGCAGTAATTTAAAATGCATGAATGCGCTTCATACTTAAGTTAGTATCGCACTCCCTTGTGGACATTCTCACCCCTCCACTATTGTACACACCTACCGGTTACCTTAACCCCACCTAGTTGTACTATCCCGTCCAACTAGTCCTGATATAACCTCCCCTTGCCATACTACTCTAACCCGAGTATAATGATTCTTGAATTATAAGTTATATCACCATTAACTTAATTAATTCCTCTTAAATAGTAGCATATAACCGTGTCACAAGTTATATAAAGTAAATACATCACACATTGTATTATTACCCGCATATAATATTTACTACCATTATATACGTACCTTTACCACAACATCCACACATATAACATACGTATATCCATCCATTCGAGTATACCCTCGCCGGATGATTCCCTCTAAAATGCTATCTCACTAGGTGTGCTCACAAAACCTAGTTCCCCAAGTTCGAATCGCTCACCAACTTAGCCAAAAATATGAACGTAGTGGAGGCGGTCATATTCCTTCCCTGAAAGTGAGATAATCCCCTCACCCGTATGCCGGACGCTGCGACTTGGGGATATACTCCCCCTACTCCTCAAGCTAGGGATTCACCCACATTGCGCAACCTCCCTTGATAGAACTAGAGTATATAAATTAAATAAATATTTAATCACTGATGTTTAATATCACACACAATATATATACGTATATATATACTATCACTACACCGTATATATATAATATAAACCCGGCTTTACCGTGTACTCAAAATCCCGTACAATGTCTTTAATTTAATATCACACAATATATACACGTATATATATACTATCACTACACCGTATATATATAATATAAACCCTGGCTTTACCGTGTACTCAAAATCCCGTGCACTGCTTGTAATTTCCTAAGTCTGTGGCCCGACTCAACGTAATTAATTTACTCACTTAATAATTTATCACCTTCCCGAGTCTATGGTCCGACTCTAATATATTTAATTCACTCCTCAATTTACATAATACTTTCCCCGAGTTTATGGTCCGACTCTAATTAAATTAATTAACACACTTATTAATTTAATACCTTCCCGAGTCTATCACCCGACTCTAATTAATTTAACTAACACACATATTACTTTAATACCTCCCCGAGTCTATCGCTCGACTCTAATTAAATTAATTAACACACACTACACCAAAAACAAGAATCTGACACGGTTTAAAACTGTGCCAGATCAAATCTAGCACGTTTTTGAACTGTGCTAGAATCAGGTGTTCCAAAATGGCCATTTTTTCCTGGCACGGCTCAAAAGTGTGCCAGATTTGGGCAAACAGGAACACTTCTGGCACACTTTTAAACCGTGCCAGAATTTGATATTTCTGGCACACTTTTGGCACAGTTTTTAACTATGCCAGATTCAGCACAGTTTAAAAAAATTGGCACAGTTCAAAACCGTGCCAAAATATGATACACTTTTGCCACGGTTTTTAACTGTGTCAAATTTTTTTATAAAAAGAAAAAAAAATTATTTAAAAGCACAAAAATTCACAAATTAAAAATATTGCACGTTGTTGATAAACTAATGTACATACAAACTTCAAAATATTACAAGTCTTTAATAGTTCACAGGCCAAAAAAAAAATTGGGCAGAGTTTCCTCTATTTTCTGGACATTCCAAAACCTGCTAATACCAAACCTGCCTAACATAAAGCCCGTACGGCCACAAAATATAACAATTAACTCACAAAAGCCCGCACGGCCATATAAGTTAACAATAAAACTACAAAAGCCCGCACGGCCATAAAAAAAATGGAATCATGAATAAACCGCTTGTTGTAAACCATTGAGTTCTCTGTGTGTTCCATGTGAATAAATGTCAACGATAAACTATTATCCTGCAAAAAAAAAATAGGATACAAAAAAGATACGATATTAGGAACCCAATAATTTACAAAACAAAATTTACCCAAACTAAAAAATTACATATAGTAGTGGAAATTATCGTCATATTCTCAAACCGAGAGACCCGGGACTACGCGGTCAGTTCCTACAAGTTACATTGGTCCCATGTGAGGTGTTCGTGCCTTTACGGGATCGTTTCGGGCCTGGTTTTGGTTTTCACCCTTTATCGGCTTGATTTTAAGTCTAAGTGTTGATTTTTGTAAATTATCATCATATTCTCAAACCGGGAGACCCAAGACTACGCGATCAGTTCCTACAAGTTACATTGGTCCTGTGCGAGGTGTTCGTGCCTCTTACGGAATCGTTTGTGGGTTGGTTTGGATTTTCACCCCTTAAAGGCTTGTTTTTAAGTCTAAGTGTTGATTTGTACAAATTATCGTCATATTCTCAAATCGAAAGACCCGGGACTACGCGGTCAGTTCCTAGAAGTTAGCATTGCCGAGACGGGAGTTGAGTATCTAGTTTACACTGACGCGTCCTTACAAGGACTTGGAGGTGTATTGCAGCAGGAGAGTCAGGCCATAGCCTATGCTTCCCGTAAGCTTAAGACTCACGAGAAGAATTACCCCACCCATGACTTGGAGTTAGCGGCGGTGGTATTTGCCCTTCGGATTTGGAGACATTATCTTTTAGGGGAAAAGTTTCGATTGTTCACGGACCACAAGTCCCTACAGTACCTATTCACACAGAAGGAGTTGAATATGCGGCAACGGAGGTGGCTTGAGTTTGTGAAGGACTATCAATTTGATATCCAATATCACCCGGGGAAGGCTAACATGGTAGCAGACGCGTTGAGTCGTAGGCCAGTAGATGAAGTGGCAGGGGTGTGGAAGGCAAAGTGGAAGGAGTTGGGACACCAGGATGCATTGGCCCGATCATTCATGTCGGTGATGACTATTACACCGCAGATTGTCACGAGAGTGGTAAAGACACAAGCAGATGACTCGTTCTGTCAGGAGTAGATAGTTCGATTATTAGCAGAGGGAGCCGAGTCCTATACCGTTAGCTCAGATGGGGGATTACGCTTCAATGGCAGACTGGTAGTTTCGGAAGGGGAGGAATTGCGACACAAGGTGATGGCAGAGTCGCATAGCTCACGGTTCGCGGTACATCCCGGTGGGGATAAAATGTACCAAGATATGAGACGTCAGTATTGGTGGAGCGGGATGAAGAGAGATATTGCCGTGTTTGTTTCTAAATGCGCCACTTGTCAGCTGGTAAAAGTGGATCATCAGAGAACGGCAGGACTTCTACAGCCATTAGAGGTCCCGATGTGGATGTGGGAGAGCATATCCATGGACTTTATCACGGGGTTGCCTACGTCACAGAGAGGTCAAGACTCCATTTGGGTAATTGTGGACAGGTTGACCAAAGTCGCTCATTTTTTACCCGTAAGGATAGACTACACTATGGGACAGTATGCCCAGCTTTTCATTGCAGAAATTGTGAGACTTCACGGTGTGCCCCTAAATATCGTGTCTCACCGAGACAAGATATTTGTTTTGCGGTTTTGGAAGAGTTTTCAGGAGGCCATGGGAACGGAGTTGCGGTTGAGTACAACATATCACCCACAGACCGATGGGTAAACCGAGCGTACAAACCGGATGTTGGAGGACATGTTGCGTATGTACATCATTGATTTTGGGGGTGGATGGGAGCAGTATCTTCCACTGGTGGAGTTTTCTTACAACAACTCCTACCAGTTCACCATTGGCATGGCTCCATTTGAGGCGTTGTACGGTAGACCTTTCCGTTCCCCAGCTTGTTGGTTGGAGGTGGGGGACAACAAACTACTTGGGCCGGAAGTGATTCAGGATACTTCGGCAAGGATAGAATTGATACGGGGTCGCATTCGGGTAGCTCAGGATCGGCAGAAGAGCTGTGCTGATGCGAAGAGGTTCTTCAGGGAGTTCCAAGTGGGGGACCAGGCTTTACTCAGAGTATCTCCTATGAAGGGGATTATGCAATTTGGGAAGAAGGGGAAGTTGGCACCGAGATATGTGGGGCCATTCCCTATCATCGAGCGGATTGGGTCTGTTGCCTATAGACTTGGATTACCGGAACATTTGCATCGGATTCATGATGTGTTTCATATTTCCTCGCTAAGGAAATATCTTAGAGACGATTTGGCTCATTCTCTCATTGCTTTGGAGGACATCGATCTCCATCCTGATAGCTCCTACGAGGAGGGGCCGAATGTTATTTTACACCGAAGTGAGCGGAAACTGAGGTCAAAGATAGTTCCGTTAGTGCGTGTTCAGTGGCGACATCATAATGTCGAGGAGTCCACATGGAAGAGCGAGGATAATATGCGCTAACGTGATCCAGAGTTATTTTTACCAGGTACTTTCTAGTTCCGAATTTCGGGACGAAATTCTGTTATTAGGGGGGAAGTATGTAATACCCCGCATTTTTATCGATATTTATTTATGGGATTAATTAAATTAAATGTGAATTAATTGAGAATTAATCCGGATAAAATACAAACGAGATGTGAGTTGTTATTTGATTATAACGTGTATATATGGCAATACATAAATATTGAAAATATTGAAATTGTCGCGAGGCTGAAATACGGCAATTTGGAAAATTTAGTTGGGACGCACGTGACAGTCGCGTCAGGAATGTAATTATTTGAATTAAAAAGTGAATTTTATTTTTATCAACCGTATGGTCATTTTGAGTGCGCCAACGAGTCCTAAAGGGTCGAAATAGTCAGAAAACACTAGCCGGGGGTTTAGTTTGGGTCCTGGGGCATTTTAAGGCCATACCGGCAACTCAAAAGGGTAGTTTGGTAATTTCAGAATTTTGGGAATTAAAACCCACGAAAATTAGAAGTTAAAATCTGATTTAGTCTTTACCCACTAAACCCACTAACAGCACTAAATGACTTAATGGGCTACGGGAGTTATTGGAAGAAATTTTAAGAGGTTCCTAAGGCAACCTCTAAACCACCATTGTCATCTTGGAGAAGAACTTGTAGAGAGAGAGAGAGAGAGGAGAATTCTGCAGAGAGAGAGAGAAAGAAATTCAACCTTCTTCAACCAACAACAAAAATCTGAAGAACATAAGGCAAGTGATTTAGTTACAATTGATTCAATGAATGTGTTCTTCCATGTTTAGTGTAATTATCGAATTTTGTCTTGGAAGATTGATATAGACCCATGAATTTGAGGATTAAAACTATAAACCATGTTAGAAATTGCATGTAGACATATTCTGGACGAATTATGAATCCAAAACATAATACTTGATGATCTAAAAATGGATTGAAGAAGAGAATTACTGTTGTTCTTGAAAGAAATAGAAAACTAGGGTTCTTGAGGATGTTTTGATCTAAATAAGGCCTTTGGGTGATGATTAATTAGTTTTAGAACGTTAACAATGTTGTAGGATGATTATTTGATGATATTATAACGTTAGAATGAAGTTTCATGCATTGTAATGAATTTTTGGGACGATTTGAGGACTGCAAAACGAAGCAGTCCGTAGCATATCTGGGGCAATCGATCGATCGACATTCATCAGTGGATCGATCGACCACCATCGATCGATCGATGTTCAAGATCGATCGATCGACCTTCCCCGAATGAGTAAAATTTTCCCTAGTTAAATTTTAATGATGTTAACCCTTAGAAAATTATTATTAGAGACTTTATGAATATCCTTAGACTTAAGGAAGACCAGTAAGTATGGTTATAAAATTTGGACCTTAATTAGAATTCAATTTGAGGAATTATTCTAAAATCTAATGAAATTCGATGAGTGAGATAATAATAGGGTTAAAAGAGTAAATTTGAATAATTTGATGAAATGAGGTTTGGGGCAGAAGTAAGGACCTTAAGAATAATGATGTTATATGTGGGAATAATAGGAAACTTAATAATCCCTTTGAGATAGGTTCCAAGTACAAGAAACTATGACGTAAGATGTGTCGACAATCTACATTATATATTATCGGAAGACTTAAAATGTATAAAATTGGAATAATGGTATAAGGATGTAGAATATACCTTTTTTAATATTGAGAAATCTAAGATGTGTGAATGCTTAGTATATAACTTATGTGTATGACATACCTACCATACTTTCTATCACGGGAGGTTTGCGTTCGTTTAGGACCATCTAATCTTTGTGTGCCTACGGGGGGATGTAGATTGGTACCTCGAGGACATAGGTCAGAGAAGGACTTATTGGGAAGTTAATAAGTCTGCTGATCGTGGGAGCGTAGGTATGTGCGTGACCCATGTGATGTGACTGTGTTCGCCTCCATTGATTGTGATTGTTGTTATCTGAGAACGATTCCTGAGAGATTCGAAATGCGTGATCCTTATGTACGTGATGTACAGGGATGGATAGCAGAGTATGTGTGCACCTCAGCTTAGTATCGGGGTGCTTGTATTGTATATTTATGACGTGAATAATACATGCTTAAATAATGAGAATTTTCAGGTTGGTATTGTGAGTATAATTATGGTCACGCCTTGAGAAAATAAAAAGGGATAACCTGTAGTGAATTGTATTGTTAATAATTGAGAATTCGAGTTTAAGTAAGGTCCTCTATTTAATTGATAACGTTAGAATGTATAATGGGAATCGAGTAGAAAGGGGTTGAACTTAAAACGGTTTAGTTAGATATGAATGTCATTTAGATGGGTACAGTACGTTAGGAGTGCACAATTAGTCGAGAGGTGAGTATTTCATGTGAGTGCACATCCTAGCTTGTATTTTGCATTCATTGTTTTAAATGTTATTAAAGCACTTGCTTTTTTTAAAATACTCTCCACTTTCGGGCTCTGACCCGTTTGCTTTCAAATCTATTTTTTTTTGTAAAAACCTTTTAGGTGCCCAGCCACAAGGACACCATGCATAGTATTTCCATTCAGGTGACGAGTTGTAGCTGTTGTGGAAGTTACAGGGCCTTGCTAGTAGACGCTTCTGTTGGTTTTGACTCCATATTCAGTTCCATCACTTGTGGGGCATGTCGCCCATTTCTTTTAGAGACATTTCATATCAGTTATTCAGACTTTTGGCATGTAATTAATTCAGGATACACTGTTTTATTTATTTCAGTTGTGGGATTGTTGTGAGGAGTTTTCCTTTGGACTCATTAATGTTTGTCGGTTACTTCGTTGAGACTTTATGGTGTATGGTTATGTTATTCTTTTATATCTCACTTACTGCTTGTTAATCAGACTTAATTTAAAATTTGACATCTTACTTTTAAATACTAGGTGGTTAGTAATCACTCAAAAATGTTTTCGACAGTGATGCTATTAACTGAACCAACTTGGCATTTTGATTTAATTTAATAAAGGAGTAGCTACCCGGTATTTAATTAGTCGGCGTGTCACAGGTTTGGGTCTTCACCCTTCAACGGCTTGTTTTTAAGTCTAAGTATTAATTTTTGTAAATTATGGTCATATTCTCAAACCGGAAGACCCGGGACTATGCGATCAGTTCGTACAAGTTACATTAGTCCCATGCGAGGTGTTCGTGCCTTTTACGGGATCGTTTGGGGGCTGGTTTGGATTCTCACCCTTTAACGGCTTGTTTTTAAGTCTTAAGTGTTATTTTTGTCTAAGTGTGATTTTTGCAAATTATCGTCATATTCTCAAACCGAGAGACCCGAGACTACGCGGTCAGTTCCAACAAGTTACATTGATCCCGTGCGAGGTGTTCGTGCCTCCTACGAGGTCGTTTGGGGGCGGTGGTTTGGGTTTTCACCCCTTAACAGCTTGTTTTTAAGTCTAAGTATTGATTTTTGCAAATCATCATCATATTCTCAAACCGGGAGACCCGGGACTACGCGGTCAGTTCTTACAAGTTATATTGGTCCCGTGCGAGGTGTTCGTGCCTCATACGTGGTCGTTTGGGGGCTGATTTGGGTTTTCACCATTTAAAGGCTTGTTTTTAAGTCTCAGTGTTGATTTTTGCAAATTATCGTCATATTCACAAATCGGGAGACCCGGGACTATACGGTCAGTTCCTACTAGTTACATTGGTCCCGTGCGAGGTGTTCGTGACTCCTACGGGGTCGTTTGGGGGCTGGTTTGGGTTTTCACCCTTTAACGACTTGTTTTTAAGTCTAAGTGTGATTTTTGCAAATTATCGTCATATTCTCAAATCGGGAGACCCGGGACTACGCGATCAGTTCCTACATGGTACATTGGTCTCGTGCGAGGTGTTCGTGCCTCCTACGGGGTCGTTTGGGGGTTGGTTTGGATTTTCACCCTTCAACGGCTTATTTTTAAGTATAACTGTTGATTTTTGCAAATTATCATCATATTCTAAATCTGGGACACCTGGGACTACGCGGTCAGTTCCTAAAAGTTATATTGGTCCCGTGCGAGGTGTTCGTGCCTCTTACGGGGTCGTTTGGGGGCTGGTTTGGATTTTCACCCTCAAACAGCTTATTTTCAAGCCTAAGCTACATATTTTAAAATTATCGTCATCATCTCAAACTGGGAGGCCCACGACTACGCGGTCTATTCGTATAAGTTACATTGGTCGCGTGCGAGATGTTCGTACCTCTTACGGGGCTGTTTGGGGGTTGGTTTGGGTTTTCACCCTTCAAAGGCTTATTTCCAAGAAAAATTGACATATTTTGAAATTATTATCATATTCTCAAACAGGGAGACCGACGATTACGCAGTCAGTTCGTACAAGTTACATTGGTCCCGTGCGAGGTGTTCGTGCCTCTTACGAGGACGTTTGGGGGATGGTTTAGGTTTTCCCCCGTTAACGGCTTATTTTTCTGTCTAAGTGTTAATTTCTACAAATTATCGTCATATTCTCAAACCGAGAGATCCGTGACTACGCAGTCAGTTCCTAAAAGTTACATTGGTCCCGTCCGAGGTGTTCGTGCCTCTTACGGGGACGTTTGGTGGCTGGTTTAGGTTTTCACCCTCTAACGGTCTATTTTTAATTCTAAGTGTTATTTTTGCAAATTATCATCATATTCTCAAATCGGGAGACCCGGGGACTACGCGATCAATTCGTACGAGTTACATTGGTCATGTGCGAGGTGTTCGTGCCTCTTACGGGGCCATTTGGGGGCTAGTTTGGGTTTTCACCCTCAAACGGCTTATTTTCAAGCCTAAGCTACATATTTTGAAATTATCATCATCATCTCAAATCGGGAGGTCCAGGACTACGCGGTCTGTTCGTACAAGTTACATTGGTCCCGTGCGAGGTGTTCGTACCTTTTACGGGCCGTTTGGGGGTTGGTTTGGGTTTTCACCCTTCAACGGCTTATTTTCAAGAAAAATCGACAAATTTTGAAATTATCGTCATATTCTCAAATCGGGAGGCCCGCGACTACACGGTCAGTTTGTACAAGTTACATTGATCCCGTGCGAGGTGTTCGTGCCTCTTACGGGGCCATTTGGGGGCTAGTTTGGGTTTTCACCCTTCAACGGCTTGTTTTCAAGCCAAATCGACATATTTTAAAATTATCCTCATATTCTCAAACTAGGAGACCCGCGACTATGCGATCAGTTCGTACAAGTTACATTTGTCCCGTGCGAGGTGTTCGTGCCTCTTATGAGGACGTTTGGGGGCTAGTTTAGGTTTTCACCCTTTAACGGCCTGTTTTTAAGTGTAAGTGTTATTTTTGCAAATTATCGTCATATTCTCAAATTGGGAGACCCGGGGACTATGCGGTCAATTCGTACGAGTTACATTGGTCACATGCGAGGTGTTCGTGCCTCTTAGGGGGCCGTTTGGGGGCTTGTTTTGGTTTTCACCCTCAAACGGCTTATTTTCAAGCCTAAGCTACACATTTTGAAATTATCGTCATATTCTCTAAAGGTATGTTTTTAATCAATTTAGAACGTTTATTGATTTAAAATTTTTTTGACATAGTTTCATTTGTTAATTCGTTAAATCCAATATGCTTTAACATTTAAAATAAACTCAACAGCAGCAGCAAATTCCAAAACCAAACCACCAATAAATCCCTTCCACCAATTTAACTAAACAAGCTCTAAAGTACACCATTTTAAGTTTGGCTACTTGTTGCCACTATTTCAGGCCATTTTTTTATTTAATGCTACATCATTTAAAGAGAATTTGAGACTTTGAGACTAACCAGATTTCATTTGTATTTTGATAGCCACCTGATGAACACTTCGTGCCATAACTTCTCGAAAGTATCCCATTTGGTCCAATAATGTCTGCAAATTCTAAAATCTTCTATTATGAGAAACATCGATATCAACCACATTAAAAGTTCAACGTAAGCTACCTGAAAAACAATTTTAATGATTTAGGCACCAAGTTAATGTTAGTATTATACGCCATTATAGTTATGATACTTTTTCTTCAGATCCATAGTAAAAAAAGGCACAAATATGTGAACCAAATACTCAGATATACACACTTACCATTGTTGGGGGGGTTGGGAGACAGAGGCAGGTCAGAACGGATGAAATCAATACCTTGCGATGGGGAAGAACGATGAGGGAATGAAAGATACCTTGTGAAGAGAGAACGAAGAGGGAATGAAATCAATACCTTGCGAAGGTAAGCGGCTCAGAACGTCTTGTTTTCCATACACTCAAATCAATTAGTAACTGAATTCAATCGTGTGATGGCTATGATTATCCAAACACAAGGGAGTAAAAATAATTTCCAATAGAAAGAAAAAAAAATATGCTGAAACTTAACCAACAACAAATATTGAAGGAGCCTTAATCCAACACAACTTCCACAACACTAACAAGTATAAAGCTTATCTAATATATTAAAATAGCCCTATATACGTAGATCATTATATTAAATAACAAAAATGACAAGCACTACATCTGATACATCAATCAAAACTAGTATATTATCTAGAATCTAAATCCCTAACTGCCACTCCAACCTCTTACAACTTCAATATGATTTTCCTATGTTTTCTTGAACAACTCAAATAGATAACATATGTATGTGTATTTAATTTTTATAAAATCAAATGCAGAGTCTAGATATGTAACTTGTGAACAACATGAATATTAAGCTAAATGAGTAGTACTAAAATGGAAGACGTATAAAAATCAAAATGAATAATCTGATTAAGAATTAGATGTTACGAAAAAGAGAAAAAAGAATACAATTTGAGAGTTGGCAGGTGGATTCTCTAAAAGGGGCTGCATATGAAAATCTCTTGTATTAGTTATATATATGTGTAGTGGATCTCTATTTACAAACTAAAGATGTTTTGATCATTTTGAAAAGCAAAAAACCCAAAGAAAGGAGGAGATAAGTTAATAAAATTACACAACCCTAATTTAATTATTCACAATATCACCTTCAACTTAAAGGCTGCTAACTTTCCATCCCTTCCGTGATAGCCGCCAACTTATGAAGATTTAATTTCACAATGGTATCTATAAACAAATGTGTGTCCTCCTTAGAATTACCCTATGGCACATCCACAACGTACGATTCCAAAATAAAGCTCCAGATCTTCCCCTCACACTCAAATCCATGCACCGTCATCACTGATCGATAATTACTCAACCTATGTTCATCGCCCATCACACTAAACCCCATGACATCTGATACAGATCGTAAACCTTTCCTTACTGGTAGCAGACCGTAAACCTAAAATGAACGGAGATTTATTAATTTATTTACCTCAGAACATCTGATACATCAAGCGAGAAGAGGGAATGAAAGATTTCGGAGGCTTGCCGGATAGAGCGGTGGCCGAAGGCTTGCCGGACAGATCACTAGATGCCGTAGTAGAGTCGGTAAGCGGGTGAGTGGAGGGAGAGAGATGGGGAGCGGGAGATTGAAAGATGAGAGAGGAAAGAGAAGGGAATGATTTTTTTAGGGGATTTTATATTTTAATCAAGTGTACTCAATTTTGGCACAGTTTAAAACAATGCCAAATTTTGGTACTATTTTAAAGTGTGCCAGATTATCATTAAATCGTGCTAGAATTTGGCACAATTTAAAACTGTGCTATATTTTTAACATTTGTGTGTGCCAAATTGTTGTTTTTGGTGTAGTGACATCCATTAATATAATAACTTGGTGTCACTCAACCACTATCCCCAGACTCGTTCACTTGGCCCATAACTTAATATTTCCCGAATCTATGTTCCTATCACAAGGAAACACACAATAGGCATTCACAACCCAAGTAATCATATAAAACAGTAGGTATTTACACAACCCAATTATTCATACTTGTACGTAATATATTTCTCTCTAATATTCACTGTACTTGTTTGCTTTACGAATTTTTTTCACTTTCGTATTAATTCAAGTATTCACACAACTCTAAGGCTCCTAGTTACCCCTTGTTATATTAATTCAGTAGTTACCCCTGTTAACCCACTGACCTAACGAATTTAAGCTCGCTCAAGCTTTTTTGTAATTATATTTTTATCATCTCGAATTAGAGTACGTCACAATCAAGCCTATGGATCTCCATTTTAACTCTCTCACAAAATTAAAGTCCAACACTCAATCATAGACCTAATTCCATATCATTATTCCATAAATATATTTCATCAAGGTCCCAAACACTTCCCCGATAAAATTTTAGACATTTGAGGCTTAAAAAGAAAAATCTCATATTTTTTGGCAGATTAAACACCCTCTAGTAAAATTTTGATTTCTCCCTCTACAGAACTCCGATTGACCTGATTCCAAGTTCATTGGATAGATAAGAGAAATACCTTTCCATTAATGTATGGTTCACGCTCTAATTCGAAGTAAAATTCAAATCTCACACGTTTAAAGTCACGTAAAAATTATGGCAGATTACTATGTTGACAGATCAAACACCCTGTAGTAAAATATCGATTACTCCCTATACAAAACTCCGATTGACCTGATTCCAAGTTCATTGGATAGCTAAGATAAATAAATTTCCATGTATGTATGGTTCACACACTAATTCTTAGTACAACTCAAATGGAATACGTTTAAAATTGTGTCAAAAATTCTGGCAGATTGATCTCTTGTGTTCATCAAATAAATCCTAAGTCATTCAAGATTCATGTTCTTCATCCAAGAACTCATAAATATTCCATGTTAATCATAAATTTTATTTAAATTTCATTTTATATTTCCTTAGGGATATATAATACACCTATTTCTTACTTTGAATCTCAGCCAATTATTCCATTAACAAAACCCCATTTTGTACCCATTTATCCCCAAAACGGATTTCAGTTTACACATCACTAAAATATGAATTGGATATCACCATTTACACATTACCACAAATTAACCACTTGCTTAAAATTATTCGTAGGGTCTGATTCCATTTGTGTAGAGAATGGTTGATGAAGAACACCCCAAATTAGTCCCTTAATTTGGCTCCAAAAGATCCCCCAATTGACTTCTTGATTAGCTTCCTCTAATCCTCTCCCAAACCCTAGGTTTAGGATTTTCTATCTTCCGTTCCTAGTCCCTCAATTAGGTTAAAAACACTAAATCCCATTTCTGGTAATGTGGGCCTAATTAAAAAGGCCTAACTCACCCCGTATGGGCCCGGCTATACCTAAAATTACCCCGAGACCCAATTACTACCCCGAGTACTCTTTTCTGACTATCTCGACCCATCCGGACGCAACCTTGCACTCATAATTTTCATCCGACATACTTTTTGACATTTCCAAATTTCGTCCTTAAAATGCGACACACGAGATTTCAAACCATTTAAACTTAAAGTCGCCAATTATAATTAATTCAGCTCACTCAATTAAATTCTCCAACTCATGAATTTAAGTTTCTCCAATTTAAATATTTTTATAACTCCCAAAAATAATTAAATATTTAATCCTCAAAATTACGGGGTGTTACATACTCCCCCCTTTACAAAGAAATTTCGTCCTCGAAATTAAGATTAGCGTAATGTTCCAAGCTTCGCATATTACTCTCTAGCCATGTGCCTCTAAGCCCAATATATCTATCCCATCTCCTTCTAACCATACGTTACACAAGTATGCATTTAGATTAACCAGGGCGCCCATACACCCTATACCCGTGCTTAACCACACAAAATTTGTCTTAATTAATCCGGGTGCCCATACACCCTGTCCCCGTGCTTTACCGCACGAAAGTTACCCGACTATGCTAGTCGTAATCGTAATATAACTTTGAACCCGTAGTCATATCACACACACACACACACACACACACACACACACATATATATATATATATATATATATACTGCCAGTGGTACCCAACCCATGTACTAATGATCAGACATCTCCCCACTTTCCAACATTGCGCTAAGTTTCATGCGTGGGATGTCTCGCAAAGCGAAATCCAAACAAGGAACCCCCCGATACACTACTACCTAGCATTGTCAGTCGTTGAGATCCGTTAGATCCTCAGTCCATAACACGTACCCCTAAATACTTGTCTCTTAACACAAAAGTATATATGTTTATCCTTATGCTACCAAAGACAACATACAATACCCCGCCCTTACTATCACTAGTCCTTGCGCAAAATAAACCCCGAGCTATCTCTCTTTGCTCGAAAATAAATCTAACCACCCTGATTCACTTCAGTAAATACCCCTACTTATCGGGGTAAAATGTGAGAACACAAAACCTCACTTTGTGTCTATCGCCCCACACAATATAACATAATTACACACATATACATAGGCTAAACTCCCTCTGAAGTGATACCTCGTACCAATCATATCCTAGTGTCACGAACACCAAAAGTTACCTCCACTATTTCCAATAGTTCAAATCCCATCGCTATCCAGCCGATATTTCAAAAATTATTATCAACCCTACTCCCATAATTCTCAAAAGTAGTAACTCATCGCCTAATTTAAACCTTCACTCAGTGTACACCTCCACTCTCCCGTGAAGAACACCAAAGAAACTCCGCTACCCTATGGAAAATTTATCCACATACTATGGCTGCTACAGCCAGCGCACCCACTAAATTCGACTCACCTGCGAACTCTAGTGAAAAATAAGTCTTATACTGTGATATCCTCTTTGTTACTCCAAAATATACCCCATGCCCATAGGGTAAAATTTTTACCTCCATACTCCAACTACAACAGCTGATCCTTGGGTTTCGGAGCATCTTCTCCTTGCCCGAATGCGCCCATGACTTGCTTTGGTGGTTGTACATCCAGGATCTCGTCTTGTAGTTTACCCCTGCCTTGCTTAAGATAATTTCTCTTCATGTGTCTCTCTTTACCCATAAAATAAACACCTTCTAATACATTCACCCTGCCACTGGTCCCTTCCATGCCGACCTTGTTGAAATTCCTGGCCATCCTGTCGATAGCCTCCAGTTTTAAATTATTTGGCATGATTTCCCTGTCGGAAATCCTTCCCCTGATCTCCCCCAGTCTGCTGCTGGGATACCCCACTAGAATTATTCCCTCCTGCCTTATCCGGCTGGCTAGTTCCCACTCCCCTCCCGCTTCCTTTCACGTGGAAGCGATATTCCTAATAGTGCCGGAGTGCAACGTTAATGACATCAGTATAAGCTACTAATGCGTATTTACCAATTAAATGTTGTTTGATCCTCCAGACTAGCCCGTCCACAAATCTTTACTTTCTTTCTCTTTTCCCTGCTTACCTCATCCGGTAAATTTTTTTTTCCAATGAGTGAATTCTTTCTCGTAATCGACCACTGAACGGTCCCCCTGAGTCACCTCATAAAATTTTCTCCTCGTTTTGGTCTCAACCGCTGGAGGAAAATACTTGCGATCGAGCCACACCCAAAACTCTGCAATCGCTAGTGTGTCCCTTTACTCAACTGTGGTGATCGACTCCCACCACTGTAGAGCTGCTCCCCTAAACTAAAAGTGGTTAACATTTTCTTCCGCACCTCATCGCAATCTCCCATGTGTAGGTGACGCTGGATATCTCTCTTCCTTGACACGCTAGCACTACATCTGAACACCCTCGCAACTCTGTGGGTTCCCACTAAAAATAATCTCTCTTTCTTGCTTCCACCCCAACGACCCCGCGTGAGTCTGAACATCCGGCGCCACTAACACTTGTGGCTGATCCTGTGGAAAGTACCCTATCGTTGCGACCACCGTCATTTCAACTGCCTATGCCACTATTTCAGTTACCTGTGCTGCCAAAATCATCTATGGCCGTTGCTGCGGTAACTTTTGCTCCTGACGAGCCTCTCTCGTCTCATCTCCCCCTGCTGCCCTAGCTTCTCCCTCTCCTGGGCGGCATCTGGAATGAGAATCGAATCATACGAGTTCACTCTCAAATATAAATTTAGCAGAAAAATGTATATGCGCATACATATAAGAATACAACAATCCAATGATAGGGCTCTATATCAAAGATTGCTAAGCCGAAACGTGAAAAGCCGCACAGATCCTAAGGACACTAGAACCTGATGCTCTGATACTATCTGTGACACCCCGCCTAATAAAATACCGGGTGATCAGACCTATACCAAATTAAAATGGGAATCCCAGTTGGATCATCCTTAGCATCACTGTCGAAAACTTTTTAAAACTTACTAACCACTTAGTATTCCAAAAAAAACTGGTGCCAAATTTTAACTTTTTAATTAAACAAAAACAGTACATGCGGAAATAAATCTAATCCATTCACACAACTGAATAAAACTCAACTGAATAATTAAATAAACAACCTGCCGAATAAACCATCGGCCACCAAAATGAAATAATCCAATACAGATAATCAACACCTGAATAAAATACATCTGGAAACTGTACTATGAAGTCTGGGCGACAAGACCTAAATTAAACTGAGACTGATAAATGATTCCTACTCTAGGAATGAATGAACGATGCGTCTAATCCAAACTCCTTCTAGCATCCACATATGCCGCAGCTCCGTGTCCCTGGAATAGAATATCAATCCTGGCGTCCCTGTGGCTAGACACCTAAAAGGTTTTGAAAATAGTTTTATAGCAGGGGTTAGAACCCAAAATATTTTGAAAATATTTAGCAAGTGAATTAAATGTAGTAATTTAAAATGCATGAATGCACTTCATATTTAAGTTAGTGTTGCACTTCCTTGTGGACATTCTCACCCCTCCACTATTGTGCACACCTACCGGTTACCTTAACCCCACCTAGTTGTACTATCCCGTCCAACCAGTCCTGATATAACCTCCCCTTGCCATACTATTCTAACCCAAGTATAATGATTCTTGAATTATAAGTTATATCACCATTAACTTAATTAATTCCTCTTAAATAGTAGCATATAACCCTGTCACAAGTTATATAAAGTAAATACATCACAGACTGTATTATTACCCGCATATAATATTTACTACCATTATATACGTACCTTTACCACAACATCCACACATATAACATACGTATATCCATCCCTTCGAGTATATCCTCGCTGGATGATTCCCTCTAAAATGCTATCTCACTAGGTGTGCTCACAAAACCTAGTTTCCCAAGTTGGAATCGCTCACCAACTTGGCCAAAAATATAAACGTAGTGGAGGCGGTCATATTCCTTCCCTGAAAGTGAGATAATCCCCTCACCCATATACCGGACGCTACGACCTGGGGATATACTCGCCCTACTCCTCAAGCTAGGAAATTCACCCACATCGCGCAACCTCCCTTGATAGTACTAAAGTATATAAATTAAATAAATATCTAATCACTAATATTTAATATCACACAAAATATATATACATATATATATACACTATCACTACACCGTATATATATATATATATATATATATATATATATATATATATATATATATATACTATCACTATACCGTATATATATAATATAAACCCCGGCTTTATTGTGTACTCAAAATTTCGTACACTGCCTGTAATTTCCTGAGTCTGTGGCCCGGCTCAACGTAATTAATTTTCTCACTTAATAATTTATCATCTTCCCGAGTCTATGGTCCGACTCTAATATATTTAATTCACACCTCAATTTGTATAATACTTTCCCCAAGTCTATGGTCCGACTCTAATTAAATTAATTAACACACTTATTAATTTAATACCTTCCCGAGTCTATCACCCGACTCTAATGAATTTAACTAACACACATATTACTTTAATACCTCCTCGAGTCTATCGTTCGACTCTAATTAAATTAATTAACACATCCATTAATTTAATAACTTAGTGTCACTCAATCATTATCCCCGGACTCGTTCACTTGGCCCATAACTTAATATTTCTCGAGTCTACATTCCTATCACAAGGAAACACACAGTAGTCATTCACAACCCAAGTAATCATATAAAACAGTAGGTATTTACACAACCCAATTATTCATACTTGTACGTAATATATTTCTCTCTAATATTCACCGTACTTGTTTGCTTTACGAATTTTTTTCACTTTCGTATTAATTCAAGTATTCACACAACTCTAAGGCTCCTAGTTACCCCTTTTTATATTAATTCAATAGTTACCCGTGTTAACCCACTGACCTAACGAATTTAAGCTCGCTCACGCTTTTTCGTAATTATATTCTTATCATCTCGAATTAGAGTACATCACAATCAAGCCTATGAATCTCCACTTTAACTCTCTCACAAAATTAAAGTCAAACACTCAATCATAGACCTACTTCCATATCATTATTCCATCAATATATTTCATCAAGGTCCCAAACACTTTCCCGATAAAATTTTAGACATTTGAGGCTTAAAAAGAAAAATCTCAAATTTTCTGGCAGATTAAACACCCTCTAGTAAAGTTTCGATTTCTCCCTTTACAGAACTCCGATTGACCCGATTCTAAGTTCATTGGATAGCTAAGAGAAATACCTTTCCAGTAATGTATGGTTGATACTCTAATTCGAAGTAAAATTCGAATCGCACACGTTTACAGTCACGTAAAAATTATGGCAGATTACTATGTTGACAGATCAAACACCCTGTAGTAAAATGTCGATTACTCCCTTTACAGAACTCCGATTGACCTGATTCCAAGTTCATTGGATATCTAGGAGAAATACTTTTCTAGGAATGTATGGTTCACACTCTAATTCGAAGCACAACTTAAATGGTATACGTTTAAATTTGTGTCAAAAATTCTGGCAGATTGACCTCTTGTGTTCATCAAATAAACCCTAAGTCATTCAAGATTCACGTTCTTCATCCAAGAACTCATAAAGATTCCATGTTAATCATCAATTATATTCAAATTTCATTTTATCTTTACTTAGGGATATATAATACACCTATTTCTTACTTTGAATCTCACCCAATTATTCCATTAAGAAAACTCCATTTTGTACCCATTTATCCCCAAAACGGATTTCAGTTTACACATCACTAAAATATGAATTGGATATCACCATTTACACATTATCGCAAATTAACCACTTGCCTAAAATTATTCGCAGGGTCTGCTTCCATTGGTGTACAGAATGGTTGATGAAGAACACCCCAAATTAGTCCCTTAATTTGGCTCCAAAAGATCCCCCAATTGACTTCTTGATTAGCTTCCTCTAATTCTCTCCCAAAACCTATGTTTAGGATTTTCTATCTATCGTTTGAAGTCCCTCAATTAGGGTAAAAATACTAAATCCCATTTTTGGTCATGTGGGCCTAATTCAAAAGGCCCAACTCACCCCGTGTGGGCCCGACTATGCCCAAAATTATCCCGAAACCCAATTACTACCCCCGGGTACTCTTTTCTGACTATCTCGACCCATCCGAATGAAACCGCGTACTCGAAATTGCCATCCGATATACTTTTTGACATTTTCAAATTTCGTCCTCAAAATGCGACACACGAGATTTCGAACCATTTAAACTTAAAGTCGCCAATTATAATTAATTTGGCTCACTCAATTAAATTCTCCAACTCATGAATTTAAGTTTCTCCAATTTAAATATTTTTATAACTCCCAAAAATAATTAAATATTTAATCCTCAAAATTACGGGGTGTTACAAAATATAATGAGTAATAAAGTAGCAATGATGAGGTGAACCAAAGTTTCTCGTCGACTGGAGTTTCTCACCGAAGCTCATCTATTTCTATTTCCAGAGTCTACCGCTAAATCGATCGGAGTTTATAGCTCATCGATCAGAGTTTCTCACAAATTACCTAAATCAACCGATAAATCTCTCCTTATGTGTGTAGTGAAATTTCTAAGAATGGGCTTTGATTTTCTCATGATTTCTCAAGCTTTGTTTCAACCCCTAATTGGATCAACCCATCAACCCAAGTTTTTTCAATGGCGTATGTTGTTCAGTTGCAATCAGGTGAACATACCCCTTTTCATTGAACCCCTTCAAAACATGAAAATCATGTCTACTTGAATTTTTTTGTCTTTACTAATTTATGTTGTTTTTTCATCTCATGAAAATCGAGGTGATTATCATGTTTTGATATGAAGTGAGGATGAAAAGCGAAATGGGTTTTCACTTTCAGAGATGAGATAGTACAAAAGATGTGAAATGGGTTTGAAAAAATTTTCACCCTCTCTCTTCCCTTTTTTTATCTTTTTAAAAATTTTATGATTCCTTATTACTAAATTTTCTTAATTTGTGAAGCAAAAAGTGACCAAGTAAGGGAACATGAAGTAAGAAGTTAATCCTTGGTTGTTTGCATGATGAGTTTGGGTGGAGGCAAAGTGACTTTCAACACCTTCTTCTCCTCCACCCCCATGAAAAATGTCCCTCACTTGTGTAATACCCCGTACTTTTGGCTATATTTATTTTTGGGATTAATTAATTAAATGTGAATTATTTGGAAATTAATCCGGGTAAAATACTAGCGATTTGTGAGTTGGTATTTGACTATATTGAGTATATATGATGTTATATGAATATTGAATTATAAAATTTGTCGTGAGATTGATGTACGGCAATTTGGTCATTTTATTGGGACGCGTGTGACAGTCGCGTCAGGATATAATTATTTTATTTATAAAAGTGAATTTAAATTCTATAAACCGTATGGTCGTTTTGAGTGCACCAACGCGTCCGGAAGGGTCTAGATAGTCAGAAAACACTAGCCGGGGGTGTAGTTTGGGTTCCGGGGTATTTTTAGGCCATACCGGCAATATAAAGGGTATTTTGGTAATTTCGTATTTTTAGGAATTAAAAATGACGAAAATTAGAGAAGTAAATTTGATGTGGGTTTGACCCACTAAGCCACTAACCAACCCATGTTAACCCAATAGGTTACGTAGGTTATTAGAATTAGGTTCTATTACTTTCCATAAGAAAACCCTAGCCACCATAGCCATTGGAGAAAAGCTTGGAGAGAGAGAGAGGAGAAGGAATTCTGCAGAAAATCTTTACAAAATCAACACCAAATTTAGAGACAATCGAGGCAAGTGGCTTAATTGCTTTTAATTCAGAAAATGTTTCCTCCATGTTAGATAATTTGAAGATTTACAATTGTTCTTGGAGGATAAATGAAAACCCATGTATTTTAGAACTTAGAACTTGAAATCTTGAGGAGAATTGCATGTAGAATGGTAGGTAGATGATTATACTGATGATATTAGTGAATGAATGAAATCAAAACGGATTTATATTGGGTTAATTCATGATTTAAAATTTTAGGGTTTGTGTTCTTGAATAATTGGGGGAAAGTGATGAGACTTGATGATTTAATGATGATTGGGATGAATTAACTCAGTAAAATACGTTAGTTTATAACCTTGTTATGTTTAGGAGTGATTAGAGACCTTTAAACATTGTTGGGACGAAGTTTAGAGGAGATTTGAGGAGTAAAAATTGATGAAAAACGTAACTAAGAAATTCTGGGCCGAAACTGGTCCCTCGTTAGAACTCGTTCGAACGAGCTTCTAACGAGTTGACCAGTCGCTTCTAACGAGGGGAGACTTCGATCGCTACCTTCGTTCGAACGAACTGTATTTCGTTTGATACATTCGTTCGAACGAGATGTCGTTAGAAGGTACAGTTCGTTCGAACGAACTGGAATCTCGTTCGAACAGCCTCGTTCGAACGAGACTTCTAACGAGCTGGCAGTTTAGGCCTTTTTGGCCTGTTTTGATTTTGGGAGTCCCATAATCTTGTTCGAGGATATAGATAACCTTCCTGTGATGATGTATTGATAGGTTTGGGACGTTTGTGTTATTATGAGGAGTAAATTATATACGAGTGATTTAATTCAATGGACTGTTTGGGTTGAGACATGAGTGTCTACTACGACGTGAGAATAAATTATGGCGCGTATGATTATAAACCGGAATCGTATAAAGTGAATAAATTATATATTGGTACTAGAATGAGAATAGTACTTCAATTAAACTACGGGATTACTAAGATGTGTGTTTACTTAGTATTGATATATGAATTGTGTGTATGACATACCTACCATACTTGCTATCACGGGAGGTTTGCGTTCGCTTAGGGTCCTCTAATCCTTGTGTTGCCCGGATTTAGACTGGTTACCTCGATGAACATAGGTCAGAGAAAGACTTATTGGGATGTTAATAAGTCCGCTGATCGTGGGAGCGCAGGTATGTGCGTGACCCATGTGATGTGACTGTGTTCGCCTCCACTATTTGTGATTTGTGTTATCTGAACTATTCCTGAGAGATTCGAAATATGTGATCCTTTTGTACGTGATGTACCGGGATGGATAGCAAAGTATGTGGGCACCGCAGCTTAGTCTCGGGGTGCTTATATTGTATATTTATGTTGTGGAAATATACGCTTAATAAACTGGGAACTTTCATATAGTATTGTGTGTAACTATGGAATAACATAGAGGGTTAATTTATAACGAGCTGTATTACTCTTGTATGAGAACCTGAATTTACGTTAAGCACCTATTTAAACTGAGACCGTTATAATGTTAATGAGAACCGAGTAATAAGGGTAGAACCTATGGCAGTCTAGCTAGATATGATGTCACTTAGCTAGTAGTTGTGTCATTTTAGATGGGTACTTACGTTAGGAGTGCACAGTTAGACGAGAGGTAAGAATATCATGTGAGTGCACGTCCTAACATGTACTCTACATTTAATGTTTTTAAATGTTTTTAAAGCACTTGCAGGTTTTTAAAATATCTACAAATTCGGGCTCTGGCCCGTTTTCTTTCAAATCTATTTTTCTTGTAAAACTATTTTAGGTGCCCAGCCACAAGGACACCATGCATAGGATACTCATTCAGGTGACGAGCTGTAGCTGTTTGTGGAAGCTACAGGGATTTGCTTGTAGACGCTTCTATCATTTGGATTCCAGATTCGTTATTTATCAGTTGTAGGGCATGTTGCCCATATCTATTAGAGACATCTTTCCATTTCAGTTTTTCAGACTTTGGCATGTATTGTTTCAGTATCCAGTTTAGTTATTTCAGTTGTGGTTTTGTAGTGAAGAGTTTTCCTCCAGACTTTACTTACATTATGTGATGGTTATTCTATTTACTTCTTTATGGTGAATGGTGTTATTATTCTTCATTACACTTGTTGCATGTTAATCAGACTTAAATTAAAATTTGGCAACTTACTTTTTAAATACTAGGTGGTTAGTAATCATTAAAATGTTTTCGACAGTGATGCTATTAACTGGACCAACTTGGCATTTTGAATTAATTTAATAAAGGAGTAGCTACCCGGTATTTAATTAGTCGGAGTGTCACAGGTGGTATCAGAGCATCAGGTTCTAGTGTCCTTTAGGATCTGAAAGCTTATTATGTTTCCGCTAAGTTTCTTTGATATAGAGCCCTATATTATAGGACTGTTGTACTCTTTTAGTGTATGCTACGTTCTTCAGCTATATTAAGTTTATAACTGCGAACTTATAAACTTCATTCTTATTTCAGATGCCTCCACGACGTGCACGACGATTTCCCAGGGATGCAACGCCCGAACCCCAGCCCGCTCCAGTTCAGGGCATAATGAACGCCGCTGAGGTTGCAGCTATAGTAGCCCAAGCGGTAAATGCCGCAATTGCCGTTGTTCAGCAGGCACCACCTCAGGCGCCGGTTGCCGCGCCAGTACAGATAAATGCATTCCCGTCTGCTTGGGAGCGTGTACGTGACGCTTTTCAGAAAGCGCATCCGCCAGAGTTTGCAGGTAGCTCAGATGTGGTAGTCTCGAGCCAGTGGAGGAAGGATATGCAGAGGCACTTGAGGATGTATGAGTGCACGGACGTTCAGAAGCAGGTGCTAGCTACTTTCAAGCTAGTTGGATCTGCACTGCAGTGGTGGGAGTCTATTACCACCGTGGAGGAGAGGGATACTCTCACTATTCAGGACTTCTGGGTGCGGTTTGACCGCAAGTACTTTTCGTCGGCTGTTCACACGGAAATGAGGAGGAAACTGATGAATCTGAGGCAAGAGGGTAAGACCGTGGCCGAGTATGAGGCCGAGTTCACGAATCTGTTGAATATTGTTCCAGATGAGATACCAACAGAGAAGAAGAAGATTGAGAAGTTCACGGACGGGTTGACATGGAGGATCCGTCAGCATCTGTTAGGGAACCTTTCGTTGGCCATGTATTCTGATGTGGTTAACGCTGCTTTGTTACACTGCCAGGACCACCGCTTTCATATGGCTGAGGGAAAGAGGTCGGGAGAGTCTAGCCATCAGGGCAGGACTGGAGGACATGGTGCCGGTGGGGCACAATCTGTTCAGGGGCAGAAACAGGGTGAGCAGGGTACCCAGCAGGGGGATCAGAAGAGGTTCCGATCAGGGAACTACAGACAGGGACAGGGAGGTTTCCGTCAGGGCCATCAGGGTCCAAACGGACATCAGAGCCAACAGGGGCAGAATGGGCAGCAATTTCACCAGGGCCAGCAGGGCCAAGGGAGGAACGGTAACGACCACCAGGGCCGGGGACCGTAGGGGCAGAGAGGAGGGAACTTCCCAGGGAAGTGTTTTGTTTGTGGCAAGACTGGCCATAAGCGACAGGATTGTCCTGATAGGGGCAGGGCCCCACAGCAGCAGCAGCAGGGTGCTCGCCAGGAGCCACAGAGGCCTATGTTTCCAGCCGCTCTCCCCGCACCGCCACACATGGCAGCATTGCCACCCATTCCAGCAGTCCCAGTTCAGCAGGGGCAGCTATAGTATGGACGTGTCTATAACGTTCACCAGGCTGCAGTTCCACAGGCACCGCCCGCGATTGAGGGTACGTTTCCTATCCATGGCACTATGGGTCGGGTATTATTTGATACGGGGGCTACACATTGTTTTATAGCTACACACTTCGCGAAAGCTTTAGGATTGTTAGCTACGGCAGAGAGCACATTGACGTGTGTCGACTCACCATTGGGGAGTGGGTCACTTTTATTCTTTATATGCCGGGGAGTGGGAGTAGGGATTGGTAGTCTGGTATTACCTGCAGATATGTTGGTATTAGATATGCATGTTCACGATGTGATTATCGGTATGGATTGGCTCGTAGCTTATAGGGCCATGATTGATTTCTTCAGCGGGAGCATTGTTTTTGCCATTCCAGGGCAAGAGATGTTTGTAGTGGCGATGCCTCGCCCAGAGGGAGGATCGACCGCTCATCTGTATTACATTGAGGAGGATACCTCTAAGGAGGTAGTGATTCCTTTAGATTCTATCCCAGTAGTCAGGGAGTATTCGAATGTGTTTCAGGAGATACCAGGCCTACCCCCCAGTCGAGAGATAGATTTTGTTATAGACCTATTGCCAGATACGAGGCCTATAGCACGCGCACCGTACCGTATGGCTCCGGCAGAGATGCGAGAGCTACGAGATCAGATAGAGCAGCTGTTAGGTCAGGGCTTTATTCACAGGAGTACCTCACCTTGGGGCGCTCCAGTTTTATTTGTGAAGAAGAGGGATGGTTCACTGAGATTGTGTGTGGACTACCGAGAGTTGAATAAGGTCACGATACAGAATAAGTATCCGTTGCCTCGAATCGATGACTTATTCGACCAGTTGAGAGGAGCTTCTTTCTTCTCAAAGATTGATTTGAGATCGGGATACCATCAGTTGCGTATCAGGGAGGAGGATGTCTTGAAGACTGCGTTCTTATCGAGATATGGTTCTTACGAGTTTCGGGTTATGCCTTTCGGTTTGACCAACGCTCCAGCAGTGTTTATGGACTTGATGAACAGAGTGTTCAGGGATTTCCTAGACCACTTTTTCATTGTCTTCATTGATGATATTCTGGTTTACTCCCAGACAGAGGAGGAGCACGCCGAGCATTTGAGGTAGGTTTTGCAGACACTTCGTCAGAACGAGTTGTATGCAAAATATGAGAAATGCGGGTTTTAGCTGAAGGAGGTCCAATTTTTGGGACACATTATTTTCGACCGGGGAATATCTGTTGATCCGGGGAAGGTATCCGCGGTGAGGGAGTGGGGACAGCCCACGACAACGACTGAGATTCGTAGTTTCTTGGGCCTAGCAGGATACTACAGGAGGTTTATTCGGGGTTTCTCGAAGATAGCAGGTCCTTTGACACATCTGACTCGTAAGGGTGTGCCATTCATCTGGAGTGATGCCTGTCAATTGGCATTTGATGAGTTACAGGACAAATTGACCTCAGCACCTGTGTTAGCATTGCCGAGACCGGGAGTAGAGTATTTGGTTTACACCGATGCGTCTTTGCAAGGGCTTGGAGGTGTATTACAACAGGAGAGACAGGCCATAGCTTATGCTTCCCGTAAGCTTAAGACTCACGAGAAGAATTACCCCACGCATGATTTGGAGTTGGCAGCAGTGGTATTTGCCCTACGGATTTGGAGGCACTATCTTTTGGGGGAGAAGTTCCAATTGTTCATGGACCACAAGTCCCTACAGTACCTGTTCACGCAGAAGGAGTTGAATATGCGGCAGCGTAGGTGGCTTGATTTTGTGAAGGACTACCAGTTCGATATCCAGTATCACCCGGGTAAGGCTAACGTGGTGGCAGACGCGTTGAGCCGTAGGCCAGCAGATGAAGTGGCAGAGGTGTGGAAGGCAAAGTGGAAGGAGTTTGGACACCAGGATACAGTGGCCCGATCTTTCATGTTTGTGATGACCGTTACACCGCAGATTATCACGAGGTAGTACGGGCATAGGCTAATGACTCGTTCTGTCAGGAGCAGATAGTTCGATTACTAGTAGAGGGAGCCGAGTCCTATACCGTTAGCTCAGACCGGGGATTACGCTTCAATGGGAGATTGGTAGTTCCGGAAGGGGAGAAATTGCGACATGATGTGATGGCAGAGTCGCACGGCTCACGGTTCGCGGTACATCCCGGAGGGAACAAAATGTACCAAGACATGAGACGCCAGTATTGGTGGACCGGTATAAAGAAAGATATTGCTGAGTTTGTTTCGAAATGCGCCACTTGTCAGCTTGTAAAAGTGGATCATTAGAGACCGGAAGGACTACTACAGCCATTGGAGGTCCCGGTGTGGATGTGGGAGAGCATATCCATGGACTTTATCACGGGGTTGCCTACGTCGCAGAGGGGTCACGACTCCGTTTGGGTAATTGTGGACAGGTTGTCCAAAGTCGCTCACTTTTTACCCGTAAGGACTGACTACACTACAGGACAGTATGCCCAGCTCTTCATTTCATAGGTTGTGAGACTTCACGGTGTACCCCTAAATATCGTGTCTGACAGAGACAAGATATTTGTTTTGAGGTTTTGGGAGAGTTTCCAGGAGGCCATGGGCATGGAATTGCGATTGAGTACGGCTTATCATCCACAGATCGATGGGCATACCGAGCGCACAAATCAGATGTTGGAGGACATGCTACGCATGTGCATTATTGACTTTGGGGGTGGATGGGAGCAATACCTTCCACTGGTAGAGTTTTCTTACAACAACTCCTATCAGTTCACTATTGGCATGGCCCCGTTTGAAGCATTGTATGGTAGGCCTTGTCGTTCCCCAGCAAGTTGGTTAGAGGTGGGGGACAACAAACTACTTGGACCGGAAGTAATTCAGGATACTTCGGCAAGGATTGAGTTGATTCGGGTAGCTCAAGACAGGCAGAAGAGTTATGCTGATGCGAAGAGATTTTTCTGAGAGTTCCAAGTGGGGGACCAGGTTTTGCTCAGAGTATCTCCTATGAAGGGGATTATGCGTTTCGGGAAGAAGGGGAAGTTGGCACCAAGGTATGTGGGGTCGTTTCCTATTATTGAGCGGATCGGACCGGTTGCGTATAGACTTGGGTTACCGGAGCATTTGCATCGGATTCACATTGTGTTCCATATTTCCTCGCTGAGGAAATACCTTAGAGATAATTTGGCTTTCTCACATTGCTGTGGAGGACATCGATCTCCAGTCGGATAGCTCCTACGAGGAGGGGCTGATTGCTATTTTGGACCGAAGCGAGAGGAAACTGCGGTCAAAGATAGTCCCGTTAGTGCGTGTTCAGTGGCGACATCACAATGTCGAGGAGTCCACATGGGAGCGCGAGGATGAGATGCGCGAACGTTATCCAGAGTTGTTTTTAGCAGGTACTTTTTAGTTTCGAATTTCGGGACGAAATTCAGTTATTAGGGGGGAAGTATGTAATACCCCGTACTTTTGGCTATATTTATTTTTGGGATTAATTAATTAAATGTGAATTATTTGGAAATTAATCCGGGTAAAATACTAGCGAGTTGTGAGTTGGTATTTGACTATATTGAGTATATATGATGTTATATGAATATTGAATTATGAAATTTGTCGTGAGATTGATATACGGCAATTTGGTCATTTTATTGGGACGCGTGTGACAGTCGCGTCAGGATATAATTATTTTATTTATAAAAGTGAATTTAAATTTTATAAACCGTATGGTCATTTAGAGTGCGCCAACGCGTCCGGAAGGGTCGAGATAGTCAGAAAACACTAGCCGGGGGTGTAGTTTGGGTTCCGGGGTATTTTTAGGCCATACCGGCAATATAAAGGGTATTTTGGTAATTTCGTATTTTTAGGAATTAAAAATGACGAAAATTAGAGAAGTAAATCTGATGTGGGTTTGACCCACTAAGCCACTAACCAACCCATGTTAACCCAATAGGTTACGTAGGTTATTAGAATTAGGTTCTATTACTTTCCATAAGAAAACCCTAGCCACCATAGCCATTGGAGAAAAGCTTGGAGAGAGAGAGAGGAGAAGGAATTCTGCAGAATATCTTTACAAAATCAACACCAAATTCAGAGACAATCGAGGCAAGTGGTTTAATTGCTTTTAATTCAGAAAATGCTTCCTCCATGTTAGATAATTTGAAGATTTACAATTGTTCTTGGAGGATAAATGAAAACCCATGTATTTTAGAACTTAGAACTTGAAATCTTGAGGAGAATTGCATGTAGAATGGTAGGTAGATGATTATACTGATGATATTAGTGAATGGATGAAATCAAAACGGATTTATATTGGGTTAATTCATGATTTAAAATTTTAGGGTTTGTGTTCTTGAATAATTGGGGGAAAGTGATGAGACTTGATGATTTAATGATGATTGGGATGAATTAACTCAGTAAAATACGTTAGTTTATAACCTTGTTATGTTTAGGAGTGATTAGAGACCTTTAAACATTGTTGGGACGAAGTTTAGAGGAGATTTGAGGAGTAAAAATTGATGAAAAACGTAACTAAGAAATTCTGGGCCGAAACTGGTCCCTCGTTAGAAGACCTTCCCAGGTCGTTCGAACGAGCTCGTTCGAACGAGCTTCTAACGAGTTGACCAGTCGCTTCTAACGAGGGGAGACTTCGTTCGATACCTTCGTTCGAACGAACTGTATTTCGTTTGATACATTCGTTCGAGCGAGATGTCGTTAGAAGGTACAGTTCGTTCGAACAGCCTCGTTCGAACGAGACTTCTAACGAGCTGGCAGTTTAGGCCTTTTTGGCCTGTTTTGATTTTGGGAGTCCCGTAATCTTGTTCGAGGATATAGATAACCTTCCTGTGATGATGTATTGATAGGTTTGGGACGTTTGTGTTATTATGAGGAGTAAATTATATACGAGTGATTTAAATCAATGGACTATTTGGGTTGAGACGTGAGTGTCTACTACGACGTGAGAATAAATTATGGCGCGTATGATTATAAACCGGAATCGTATAAAGTGTATAAATTATATATTGGTACTAGAATGAGAATAGTACTTCAATTAAACTACGGGATTACTAAGATGTGTGTTTACTTAGTATTGATATATGAATTGTGTGTATGACATACCTACCATACTTGCTATCACGAGAGGTTTGCGTTCGCTTAGGGCCCTCTAATCCTTGTGTTGCCCGGATTTAGACTGGTTACCTCGATGAACATAGGTCAGAGAAAGACTTATTGGGATGTTAATAAGTCCGCTGATCGTGGGAGCGCAGGTATGTGCGTGACCCATGTGATGTGACTGTGTTCGCCTCCACTATTTGTGATTTGTGTTATCTGAACTATTCCTGAGAGATTCGGAATATGTGATACTTATGTACGTGATGTACCGGGATGGATAGCAGAGTATGTGTGCACCGCAGCTTAGTCTCGGGGTGCTTATATTGTATATTTATGTTGTGGAAATATACGCTTAATAAACTGGGAACTTTCATATAGTATTGTGTGTAACTATGGAATAACATAGAGGGTTAATTTATAACGAGCTGTATTACTCTTGTATGAGAACCTGAATTTACGTTAAGCACCTATTTAAACTGAGATCGTTATAATGTTAATGAGAACCGAGTAATAAGGGTAGAACCTATAGCAGTCTAGCTAGATATGATGTCACTTATCTAGTAGTTGTGTCATTTTAGATGGGTACTTACGTTAGGAGTGCACAGTTAGACGAGAGGTGAGAATATCATGTGAGTGCACGTCCTAACATGTACTCTACATTTAATGTTTTAAATGTTTTTAAAGCACTTGCAGGTTTTTAAAATATCTACACATTCGGGCTCTGACCCGTTTGCTTTCAAATCTATTTTTCTTGTAAAACTATTTTAGGTGCCCAGCCACAAGGACACCATGCATAGGATACTCATTCAGGTGACGAGCTGTAGCTGTTTGTGGAAGCTACAGGGATTTGCTTGTAGACGCTTCTATCATTTGGATTCCAGATTCGTTATCTATCACTTGTAGGAGATGTTGCCCATTTCTATTAGAGACATCTTTCCATTTCAGTTTTTCAGACTTTGGCATGTATTGTTTCAGTATCCAGTTTAGTTATTTCAGTTGTGGTTTTGTAGTGAGGAGTTTTCCTCCAGACTTTACTTACATTATGTGATGGTTATTCTATTTACTTCTTTATGGTGAATGGTGTTATTATTCTTCATTACACTTGTTGCATGTTAATCATACTTAAATTAAAATTTGGCAACTTACTTTTTAAATACTAGGTGGTTAGTAATCATTAAAATGTTTTCGACAGTGATGCTATTAACTGGACCAACTTGGCATTTTGAATTAATTTAATAAAGGAGTAGCTACCCGGTATTTAATTAGTCGGAGTGTCACAACTTGATCTTCTTTTGCCACTCCATGCATGTTCTTTTAAAATCATGTTTTGAAAACCATGTTTGGGTTTCTAAAAACTAATTTCTATTGCAATTTTTGGCTCAGAGGTAATCTCTCTCTTATTGCAAGTTAAAGGTTTTTTTTTTTGTCATTAAATATTATTTTTGTGAAATATTTTGTTTTCTTTAATGTTATTTCTTATTTTTGTGCAGATTGAACCCTAATCATGTTCTAATTTGCATTAAGGTATAATCTCTCTTATCTCTGCCTCTTCCTTTCATGATTTATTTGGTTTTGTTAAAATTTATGGATCTAAATTTAGGCGTTTGTTTATATATGCTAATAATTTTACACACTTTAAAATGTGTTCGAGTCTCAGTAGCTTGGTTATCCGCTTAGTTGGTCAATAAATTAAGTTTCAAGTTTTTTGGTAAACAATATTGCCTTTAAGTGTGTAAATTATTATACTTCTTATTTGAAGTAGAGTAAAACCCAATACTATTTTTAATGTCTTAATAGATATTCATGTAATATTTTTGTGATTTATTTTTAATGTCTTGACAGATCTTCATGTTTTCTTATTTGGAGGAGAAATCTCTTGGATTTTCTGCCATCTTCCTCTCCTTTTGGGCTTCACCTTTCGATTTTCAATATTTGTGATTTTTTCACGATATTTGAGGGCAATTTTTTTCAACTTAGTTTTTGTTATTCATTGACCCATTTTTGTTGTCTATCTCTTCTTGCACATTTGAAGTTGTGTAGGTTTGGTTTAGTCAGGATCAAGTTTTTCAGCTATTGTAGATTTCAAATATGTGTAGGCTTGGTTTGGTCATAGGTCATCTACTAAAAAAAAGTAGGTTTGATTGATTTAGGACAACCATTTACACAGTGAGGAATTTTCTCTGTGAAATATATTGAATTTGAGTGATTCTTTTTATTTTTATTATTGTGTATCTGTCATTTTTTTTACTGATCATAAAGCTCATAATTCGAGTATAAATCTCTCATTATTTTATTTTTGGTGTTTATCTCCCATTATAAAATCAAAATCTATTCGGGGGTTGGTGGCTTGGACAGTAATAAAGACCTCTATGTCTGTGTGTGATTTTTTTTATGTATGTGATTTTGTTTATGTTCACTAGACTTGAGAAAAATAAATGGGAAGACAATTATAATGAATTTTTCGTCATCATTTATTGGTAAGGTAGTCAAATTAATTTGGTTTTTAGTTTGATTTGATATTTAAAATTATTATGGTGTGTATAATGAAATAATTTGTTATTAATGAGTTTGGCCTTTAAATATTGAAATAAAATCTAATGAAAACTGAAGGATCAGTTTTTTTTATTTTATTTAAAGAGTACAAAATTTAAATTTATATAAAAGATTTCATTAATTTTAAGATCCATTTTTTATGGAAGATGAAACATCAAAGGTAAGATGTCCAAGAGGTAGTAAACGATACAAACATGTTTTATATATAAATGACATCTATACAATCTATAGAAGAGCCTGCCACTCCAGCACATAGTTGGATAAGAGACGGAACCTCAGAGGGAAAATAATATCCGTTTTTTGTTAATCAACATTCTTTAATAAAATTTTAGTCTTTTCACACCATATGCAATGACATATTATTGAGAGTTAAAATTAATAAGATCAGTAGGTAGGGAACAATGGATTTAAATCCAACAAATAATTATCGTTCATTAACAATATGGATAAGGAGTAAAGGAAATTGATAAACCTAGCTTTTGCGGCAACCAAGGAAAGTGACTTGATGTATCAAACAATTATCACTGCCTAAGATAAATTGAAATGAAGTAGAAAAACTATAATAGTTGGTGATTTTCACTGACTTATACACGAACCAATAAAAATACTTTTGTAAATAGTTACTAACGTGGGTTATAGAGAAAGGATAAAAGTATTTTCAAATTTTGAACAACCAAATGAAGCAAGACGTCGTATTTACAACTTTTACAATAGAAAAGACTGTTGCCCAGATTATACTCAAGAGGGGGGGTGAATTGAGTTTTTACAAACTTTTAAGTCAAATTTATATTTCAGAAAAATATTAAGTTTAAATCACTTAGATAAATTTCAGATTAATAAAACTATAAAGAATAATTTTAACAATATTAAATAAATGCAACTAACTAATTTAAGCAACTAGAAATACAGATTTTAATACTCAAGAAATATTAAATTAATTTTCGTATTTAATATTAAGTGATATTCTGAAATCAATTATTTAATTCAAAAATAATTATTTTATCCTTAAAATAAATTTAGTCAAATTTCGGAATTAATTTATTTGCAAGATAGTGTGCTGAAAATATTAACTCAAGCAAGCATGTGCAAATAAATAAATAAAAGTGCGGAAAATAAATGACACCGAAATTTAACGTGGTTCGGCCAAATCCCGGCCTACGTCCACGCGCCTAGAGCCCCCGACTCCTTTGCGCTTCACTAAACCTGATCCACTTGCGGGTAGGATCAAACCACCGCGTACAACTGTTTTCAAGCTAACTCCGAGCTTCAAACCCCGTGGCCCACTTGCGGGTAGGAACCAATCACCGGTACAAACCGAAGCTTCAACAAAGCTTCACAACAAATCTGAATTTTTGTAGTACAAGGTACAATACTGAAACTCCTTAAAATACAATTTGTAATCTGAGTTTCTCCTTCTTGAATCAGACTTCAATAAATGATGTTGAAGTAGGAACAAGTCTTCTTCTTCAATGATTGAGTAGATGATAAAATTTATTACTCTCTTGAATGTGTAGCTGAGTAGTAAAATAAATGCTCTCAATAATATTTCAAGTCTTGATCATATTCTCATTCAAGTCTATCTTCTTCAATGCAGCTCTTCAGAGCTTTAATGTGTGTCTTCCAAAAACTAGCTGTTAGACACAGCACTTTGAGCATTAAATGCTCCTAATTTGCTGAGGTGGTGTAGCTGAAAATAATCTGAAAACCTGATATGCAAATCTTTATTTTTATCTTCTCCATAAAAATATAGTTGTTTAAGCATAATAATGGTCATCTGAAAATATGGGACTGAAAGTAGCTTTGAGGTGACTCATATATTTTCTATCAAGAAAAAGTTAGTCCAAGAGATAATATACAAAACTGATGTATAAATGTGGAACCATTGTGTAAAGAATATAACTGGTGTGCAAACAAAAATTTCAGTCAAGATAGTAAATGGGACATATTAAGTATATGTACCACTCAGACATAGATATTAGAAAATATTTTCCAACTGAAAAAAAATTCAGAGCAGATAAAACTTTTGCGAACAATGAAGTCATTTTTGGACCAAATATAAGACTGTGTATAAATAAAAACTCGAATGGATATATTTGAAAAAATAACTGGAACGAAAATGTAGTACGAATCTCAATCTCGGATGGATAGACAACTTTATCAGATATTTTATAACTTAAATGCATGAAAAGTTTCAAGGCTTAAGGCGTAATAGCTGATGTCATGTACAGTTCTCAGGTACAAAAAAAAAGAGCAGTTGGAGTTATGGAGATATCAACAAGAAGAAAACCAAGAGTACAATAGATAAGATATATATATATATATATATATATATATATATATATATAAATATGTATCAGCATATCATATCCGTAGAGGCCAGTGTGCAGACAAGACATAACACAAATGTGACATCTCTAAATGGTCACAATCTGTGCAGAGGGGGACGACTCAATCAGTGGATATATTGACATATAAAAGTATATATATATATATATATATATATATATATATATATATGTATAAGAGATAAGAACCGGATAAACAAGAGGATTACGAAACCCAATATCTGTCTTCGGTCAGCAGGTCTTAAAAGAAGGATTTTTAGTTTGATCAGATAAAAAATAGAAAACAGATTAAGAAGAAAAAAATCTCCGAATAAAAGCAGATAACAACAAAAAAAATAATAATGAATAAGATGTAACTGACAGTATTTCAAAACATAATTTTCGGCCAGATTTCGTACAAAGCATCATGGGTTCTTAAGGCTCATAAATGAGCTGAGCATGCCTTGAAGATTGTGGGGCGCAGTAGCTAGTCCCTATACATGAGAGGGTAAGGAGGATCTGAACTGATAAGGCAATCTGCATGTTCCCCATACATGACAAGGAGTAAACAATGGTAGGTAAAAATGTAGGACAAGACTTTGAGAGAGAGAGAGATAGAACCGTATGTATTAAATAAATATATATACAAGGAAATTGGCGGAGAGAAGTAAACGAAACGAAAAACAAATTCCGCAGGATTTAAGTAATTTAAAAAAAATAACCGGACATAAGAAGTTACAAAAAAATAATAGTTGTACCTGTACAAACAAAATTATATACGGATGAAGGAACAGTTATTATGAAGATAATATATTATGTAGTATGAACTGGATTCTTCAAATTTATAATACTATTAAAATGATATAATACGCGATATAAATTATTAGAGAAATTTTCATATATTAAAATAAACAATTGTTTGGAATCATCAAAATCAATATATTAAGTTAAACTAAAATGTACATTAATTAAACTAATTTAATTAATTAGGGATAAAAAAAAATTTCGTTAACAATCTCCCCCTTTTTGATGATGACAAACAATGATTTACAATGATCCATAAAATGTATAGATTAAGCACGCATAGTGAATCAGAAATATTTCTCCCCCTTTGACATTATCAAAAAGATATTTCTTATAAATTCAGTGTTACGGGTAAAATGCGAAGCTCCCCCTATCAAAGATAATTCATGCATGGGATATAACCATAAATCACAAAGGGCATAAAATTTTCAATACGCACATGTGTCAACATATATATAAAAAATTATACCATGTATTTGAATTTATAAATTGACAATAATATCATCAAATAACGCATAAGTCACAAAAATGAAATTAAAAGATAAAAGATCAACTTTTCAAATTGCGTCAATGATAAATAATACCAATTGTTGTCTGAAACCAATTGTTGTAGTCACACAAACCGTGCGTTGCACACAATAGTTCCTCGGAACAACTTTTTACGCATAAATCGGAATCACAACTCAATGTTCTCAAATAATGCAATTATGAGAGATATATCAATTAGCATAATTAACTCTCTCACTAATGTAATAAAATTGCAATGTATAAATTTTCAATAAGCGCAATATCAATTGTTGTATACATCCTCATGATAGAATAAGCTTTTAAGCGCACAACATGAAACATTTCATAACTCGATGTTTTCAAATAATCTAGAATAAAGCGCACATGAGTTAGAAGATATCGACATAACGAATTTTTTTTTCTAATTATGTCATGCTTTGCCGTTTCCAAGATACGAGCTTAAATTTTGGAAAATTCAATCATATTGCAATAAAAATTTTGATCAAACATTTTTCTATGAATAATTTCCAATAGACATTTATCTCCCCCTAAGGGATACCAATGAAGGTATATATGCATAAAACAAATATGATGCATCTATTTCATGAGATAAAATATATTTAAAACTTGACTTCATAAAATCATTTTTGAAAAATCACACAAGTGATACCAATTGTTGATCATGTGGTTTCTCAATTCAAACAAACATAACAAAAAAAAAATTCATCGTGAATAAATATTCGAACAATGACATTAATCATGTAGTATGCAATAAGACTAACTCATAGAGATTAATATGTTCATATCATCAAAAATCAACAAGTGAATGATACAATATTATCAAAATCAATGAGTGAATGTTACAACATCAACATGTATCACATATAACTAATATACTAGAATGTACTCAAATGACATTTTCGTTTCAAATTAATATAAAATAAATTTATGAATTAATCCAATCTTATTATTCACAAAAATATGTCAAGATGTAATTCAAAAGATTATGAATTTTCACTTAAAAAAAAATTATCATCAAAATCAGGTGTATGTGTCATATAACATAAAATCATCAAAAATAATGAATATACAAATTCATATGTGAATACTAAATAATCAATCAACACGCTCATATGATATAACAAATATTCCATTCATGGAAATGTATCAATTATGAAATGAATCATTAATAAACATATGATATTAAATTCAAGAAAGGTGTTCATTACCACCTTACCAATACCAAAGATATATTAAAGCAACTTCTTCCAAGTGTGGCATTTCCAACATTAGGCAATGATAATTGAAGTTCGTAATATGACCAAATCATATGCCTTGAAAATCCACATTCCTTCTCAAAATGCAACCTACACAACTTTGAAAATTTTCTCTTTTGGTACCCAAAATATGTGAGGTCCATAGGGGTTAGTATACATCTTGGTTCCTTTAGGAATCCATGCCAATTTTCTTTTTCTAAATTTATATGGACACAAATCTGAAAAATGTGTGTGTCTACCACAATTAGAGCATAAATAATTAGGTAGACTAGATGAAGCATCAAATTTCAATAAATTTGAATAAGTCTTTTTCTCATTTCCTTCATCATATCCAATACCATTATTATTAAATCGAATCCTTTGTGTCTCAACAATTTTATGAAAATATTCATTTCCTTTTGTAACATTATCTAATGATTTCTTTAAATATTCAATCTCCCTTTTTAACTCAATATTTTCAATTTCAAGAGGAGAAGTGACAATAACAGATTTTTCCTTTTTCAAAGATTTAATTTCATTTTTCAAAGATTCATTTTCTAATTTCAACTCATCAAAATCATTTGACATATAATCATATTTAGTTGAAACTAATGAATGAGACTTCTTAAGTTTAATATATTTATTTTTAAGTTCTTCAAAACTTTCACATAATTCATCAAAAACGTATTGTAAAACTTCATAATCATCAACTTCATCATTATCACTATCACTAGAGTTAGGGTTAGAATGTACCCCATTTTCCATAGCCATGTAACATAGATGAGCAACTTCATTTTCATTTGAATCTTCATTGGAAGAGCTTGTGTCGGAGTCACTCCATGTTGTGGCTTTTAATGTCTTCTTCACTTTCTTATATTTTGGACAATTAGGCTTAATGTGTCCAACTTCATCACAATGATAGCATCTTGGTTCAGATTTGGATTGATGATCATCATTGAACTCTTTTGAAAAATGTTTCTTTCTCCTGTCCTTGGCTTTCTTTTTAGAATTGAGATATTTTTTGAAATTTTTAGCCAATAGGGAAATATTATCATCATCATCATCGTCATCTTCACTTTCTATATTTTTGCTTGAAGATTTGAGAGCAATAATTTTGTTTGCTTTTGGTTTCTCATCTTCAAAAAATTCCTTAAGTTCCATCTCATGAGTAATTAAGGAACCCAATAACTCATCAAGAGAGATAGGTCTTTCTCTAATTGCTTCCTTGATAGCTAACTTTTTGGTCATCCAATTTGCCGGTAATGACCTGAGAATCTTATTCACTAATTCAGAGTCAGTATAAGATTTTCCAAGAGATTTAAGACCATTAATAATATTAGTGAACCTAGTGAACATATCAGAAATAGATTCATCAGATATCATCTTAAATAACTCATAATTATGAACAAGCATACTAATTTTATCTTCTTTAACTTGACTAGTTCCTTCATAAGTAACTTCTAGTCTGTCCCAAATTTCTTTAGCAGATTCGCAACAACAGATTCTGTTATACTCATTTACATCAAGTGAACAATGCAAAATATTCATAGCTTTAGCATTTATTTGAATTTTTCTAATATCAACATCATTCCATTCATTTTCTTCTTTAGGAACAGAAGCATTATTTACCATTTTAATAGGAATATAGGGACCATTCATGACAACTTTCCAAACTTCATAATCACGTGACTGAATAAAATATTTAATTCTATTTTTCCAATAACTATAATCTTTTCCAGAAAATAGAGGAGGTTTAAAAATAGACTGACCTTCACCAAGTGATGTAGTAACATATGCCATTGATCTTTAACTCTAAGATTGTTAAATCTAAAAATAAATAAGAAGAGCACTAGCTCTGATACCAATTGTTGCAGTCACACACAACCCGTGCGTGGCCAACAATGGTACCTCAGAACAGCTTTTCACGCGTGTTGCCTCTCGACAACTACAACCCACACCGGGCCTTAACCGACGGGACACTCTAGGGGTAAGAGTCATCACTTCGCCACACTATCATGAAGCGAGAACCCCCTATGAGAGTGGTTCCTCTTCCAAGGCGAGGATTTTCAACCATAGCGGCTCTGATACCAATTGTTGCCCAGATTATACTCAAGAGGGGGGGGGGGGGGGGTGAATTGAGTTTTTACAAACTTTTAAGTCAAATTTATATTTCAGAAAAATATTAAGTTTAAATCACTTAGATAAATTTCAGATTAATAAAACTATAAAGAATAATTTTAACAATATCAAATAAATGCAACTAACTAATTTAAGCAACTAGAAATACAGATTTTAATACTCAAGAAATATTAAATTAATTTTCGTATTTAATATTAAGTGATATTCTGAAATTAATTATTTAATTCAAAAATAATTATTTTATCCTTAAAATAAATTTAGTCAAATTTCGGAATTAATTTATTTGCAAGATAGTGTGCTGAAAATATTAACTCAAGCAAGCATGTGCAAATAAATAAATAAAAGTGCGGAAAATAAATGACACCGAAATTTAACGTGGTTCGGCCAAATTCCGGCCTACGTCCACGCGCCTAGAGCCCCCGACTCCTTTGCGCTTCACTAAACCTGATCCACTTGCGGGTAGGATCAAACCACCGCGTACAACTGTTTGCAAGCTAACTCCGAGCTTCAAACCCCGTGGCCCACTTGCGGGTAGGAACCAATCACCGGTACAAACCGAAGCTTCAACAAAGCTTCACAACAAATCTGAATTTTTGTAGTACAAGGTACAATACTGAAACTCCTTAAAATACAATTTGTAATCTGAGTTTCTCCTTCTTGAATCAGACTTCAATAAATGATGTTGAAGTAGGAACAAGTCTTCTTCTTCAATGATTTAGCAGATGATAAAATTTATTGCTCTCTTGAATGTGTAGCTGAGTAGTAAAATAAATGCTCTCAATAATATTTCAAGTCTTGATCATATTCTCATTCAAGTCTATCTTCTTCAATGCAGCTCTTCAAAGCTTTAATGTGTGTCTTCCAAAAACTAGCTGTTAGACACAACACTTTGAGCATTAAATGCTCCTGATTTGCTAAGGTGGTGTAGGTGAAAATAATCTGAAAACCTGATATGCAAATCTTTATTTTTATCTTCTCCATAAAAATATAGCTGTTGAAGCATAATAATGGTCATCTGAAAATATGGGACTGAAAGTAGCTTTGAGGTGACTCATATATTTTCTATCAAGAAAAAGTTAGTCCAAGAGATAATATACAAAACTGATGTATAAATGTGGAACCATTGTGTAAAGAATATAACTGGTGTGTAAACAACAATTTCAGTCAAGATAGTAAATGGGACATATTAAGTATATGTACCACTCAGACACAGATATTAGAAAATATTTTCCAACTGAAAAAAAATTCAGAGCAGATAAAACTTTTGCGAACAATGAAGTCATTTTTGGACCAAATATAAGACTGTGTATAAATAAAAACTCGAACGGATATATTTGAAAAAATAACTGGAACGAAAATGTAGTACGAATCTCAATCTCGGATGGATAGACAACTTTATCAGAGATTTTAGAACTTAAATGCATGAAAGGTTTCAAGGCTTAAGGCGTAAATAGCTGATGTCATGTACAGTTCTCAGGTACAAAAAAAAAGAGCAGTTGGAGTTATGGAGATATCAACAAGAAGAAAACCAAGAGTACAATAGATAAGATATATATATATATATATATATATATATATATATATATATATATATATATATATATATATATATATATATATATATATATGTATCAGCATATCATATCCGTAGAGGCCAGTGTGCAGACAAGACATAACACAAATGTGACATCTCTAAATGGTCACAATCTGTGCAGAGGGGGACGACTCAATCAGTGGATATATTGACATATAAAAGTATATATATATATATATATATAGATATATATATATATGTATAAGAGATAAGAACCGGATAAACAAGAGGATTACGAAACCCAATATCTGTCTTCGGTCAGCAGGTCTTAAAAGAAGGATTTTTAGTTTGATCAGATAAAAAATAGAAAACAGATTAAGAAGAAAAAAATCTCCGAATAAAAGCAGATAACAAAAAAAAAAATAATAATGAATAAGATGTAACTGACAGTATTTCAAAACATAATTTTCGGCCAGATTTCGTACAAAGCATCATGGGTTCTTAAGGCTCATAAATGAGCTGAGCATGCCTTGAAGATTGTGGGGCGCAGTAGCTAGTCCCTATACATGAGAGGGTAAGGAGGATCTGAACTGATAAGGCAATCTGCATGTTCCCCATACATGACAAGGAGTGAACAATGGTAGGTAAAAATGTAGGACAAGACTTTGAGAGAGAGAGAGATAGAACCGTATGTATTAAATAAATATATATACAAGGAAATTGGCGGAGAGAAGTAAACGAAACGAAAAACAAATTCCGCAGGATTTAAGTAATTTAAAAAAAATAACCGGACATAAGAAGTTACAAAAAAATAATAGTTGTACCTGTACAAACAAAATTATATAAGGATGAAGGAACAGTTATTATGAAGATAATATATTATGTAGTATGAACTGGATTCTTCAAATTTATAATACTATTAAAATGATATAACACGCGATATAAATTATTAAAGAAATTTTCATACTATTAAAATAAATAATTGTTTGGAATCATCAAAATCAATATATTAAGTTAAACTAAAATGTACATTAATTAAACTAATTTAATTAATTAGGGATAAAATACATTTTCGTTAACAAAGACAATATGCATAAAATGGATTAAAATAATTTCCTTAAAAAAGGAATTAAAAAGTATAAATGAAATCATATTATCCACTAGCATTATAGGTCAAAATGGGTTAAAATTGATATAAAGGTCTGCTACATGCTTCAGTATAGCTCTTAGGTTTATCAACTGTAAGAATTGATTGGACATAACTTTTTAATAGCGCGGGGCCCTATATTCATGAAAAGTTAACTGCGAAAGGGAATGAGCAATATATATTGTACAAATACAAAGAAGGAAAAAAATTTCCCATAAATGATTTAGTCAGACATTCAAAATAACCGGAGCAAGATTTGGTATTCAAAGTAAAATATTAAGACATTTTGATTAAAAAAAAGGTAAATAGTAAGACGATAAAACGTTAAAAAGAATTACCACATTGCGTGTTGAAAGTGCATGTGCGATATTGATACAAATAGATTCGTAATTTCCAATTAAGACTTATTTAATTGGATGTCTAAATTTGCTCAAACCAAATACCAATTAAATCATCCCCTAAACATGCAACTACGTGACAATGCAAATCTCAAATTAAATCATGTGATGACAAAAGATGACAAAAGCATATCTCAGGAAAAAAAAATCCACAGGGCAAAAATCTTTTATTTCCACTATAATTTGTAAAAGAACGGTTTACAATCGGATTATAGCGAAAATACAATTGACTTACGAAAAACCCACACGTGTTGGTTCATAGTCATCAGCTCAGGAACACCGCAGCACTCCCTATTACACGCAGTCGATCAACCGAGTACCTCCTACAACTGGCACCTATGATTCAGTAGCAAACCTCTCAATAAAAATATGCTTCAGGTTCCGCAAAACAACTCACGCAAAAATTCTAGAATTTGTGAATTATAAAACATAGTTTGAACCCTCAAATATGTGTTGGAGAATAAACAAAAACACTCAAAACGTATTCTTTTTCACCCGAAATACATTACCCTGACACCTTATTTATACTGAAAATTAAGGCGGCGACGTGTCAGGTTAAAACAACTCTCGTTCGAACGACATGCGACGTTGTTCGAGCGAACATCCATCTCGTTCGAACGAGTTGTGACGTCATTTGAACAACAGTCACTAATCCCCTTAAAAAGACTTATAAAGTTTTGAATAACTTGGAATCCTCAAATCTTAAAAAAATTTCACGGGATTAGGACATATTTATCCTAAATTTTTATGATTTTGAAAAATTAAAAACCATTTAAAATCATTTAAACTTTTGTAAAAATATCCCAACACTTTTAAGGTAAAATGTAAATGGAACTTAAATACATTTTACCAGATTCATCCTTGTTGGGCTTGAATGTTGAAGTTTTCTTAAAATTCTGATTCGTCTTTGTAGATGTAATCTTCTCAATTCTTCGACAACTTGTAGCAACTTGTAACAGTATACGACATACTAAATTGTGATGAACAATGTCCTTACAAATCCCCCCCTATGTGTATGCCGGTACAAAATAAAAAATATCACAATTATCAAAATCAAATGACCTATACAAATCTATCCTCCCATAAACTCAAACGTGGAAAGATAAACTATCAAGTCTTCACACTTTGCAATCGATGCTTCAACAATCAACTTTTCAAAACTCCAAGCTTTTCTCATCAGGGTGTGCAATCCAAAAATCTTCAATTGTACCTACACACATGAGACAAAGCAAAAATCTCGTGACGTATCGAGTTTGAAATGATATAAACATAAAATATGAAATCATAATCAAATCTCCCCTATACTTAAATTCCCACATAATATCATAATTCGTTAAATCTCCCCCTTTTTATTTGTCTAAAATAGATAAGAATGATTTTCAGAATGTATCACTCAGTCCAGAGCAGTCCACACGCGGCCTTCCACGCTCGGTATCTATCGATCAACCTTTGTCTTCAAAAGTGAGTTCCCTCTAGAATCACAATGGTCAGCTATGGAGATGCCTTATCCACAAAGGTGTATGCAAGGATATAAAATTTTTTAGGGTTTAAACAAATTCACAAGAATGATTTTCAGAATGTATGTTGTGAATTAAAAAATATTTTAGAACACTAAACAAAGAATAAATTTTCGCAAAAGATATGCAAAAATGGATTTGACAAAAGTCTTAGAAAAGCTGAGCAGGAAATAGGTATTTTTAGGGCATTCACAAATTTCTAGGCGAAAAAACTCGTTTGAACGTCAAATGCATCTCATTTGAATGAAATAAAATCTCGTTTGAATGACATACAAACCTCGTTTAAACCAGCTTCAAATGAGATTCTGACGAATCAAAATAGTACGCCCTCGATTAAAACACGTATGAAAAAACTACGAACGACCCTTCTAACTCGTTTGAACGAGATGTCCAACTCGTTTGAACGAGATTTTAAAGAAATATTTTTATTTTAAAAATAAAAAACTCATGTTCATTTTTTTTTATTAAATGAAGAATATCAAAAAAATTGTTCTTACACTTGGGTTTTTCCACAGACGATGCCAAATTGTAAGGGTTATTGGCCCACAATAGAAGATAGAATTACAAATTAGCCCCAGAAAGATTAAGGGTGCATAAATTATAATAAAATAGTATATACGAGGTTCGGCCGTGAGGTCGGCCTACGTCCACAGGGAAAGGGATGGAGATCGATTTATATATTTGTAAATGACTGGTAATAGTTGGAGTGTTAGGGAGGCTAGTTGAGAATCCAAGATGTCATATGCAAGTTACGATTAATTTTTCATGAACTAGATCGTCCGTATATATAAACTTAAGTGTTCGACATCCTTAGGCCTCTTTATGCCTTTCCTAACCGATTTACAGAGTCCGATGGGTGACGGTATTCCGTTTTGTTGATGTAACCTCAATATTTTTTTTATATTTCTTTAAGGTCCATGCTCTCCCTTATCCTATTCGCCCACCTTGTGCCACTCACGTGATGTTCCAAATGTTCGGTCATGTGGTGTCGATTCGGTCGTATTCTCTTCAATGTGATTTGGCAAGATCGAAATGGTAAAACTTGGGTTTTGACTAAGAACAATAGTTTTTGTTCTTGGCCTAAAACCAACCTAAAATCCCCTAAACCATCTAATTTCAGTCCAAATCACAACCAAATCGTCTATTCTACCTAAAAAAACCTCGCCTACATGATTTAACATCATAACCATCCAAAAGCCTGAAGCCACCATGAAAACCCTAAGAACTCTGAAAAACAGGTTTATACATTTTGGATGATTTCAAATAATAACGAATCTGATGGATATTAGTGAAATTAATGCGAAATATTGAAAGCATATACAGATGTAGGAAAAAAATAAGAAGAAATAAGTGAAAACTGACCATAAAATAAAAAAAGTCATGCTAAAAGATAAGTTTGAGTTCTGCCGGAAATGGCCAAGTTATTTGCTTTCAAAGTAATGAGGCCACGACCTCTAAAGCATTTATATAAGGGGTCGCGAAATTCGAATCGTCGCAGGCTTTCAAATGCCCCAGCACCAGGCTGGGCCATCATTTAAACCTCATCCTCTCAATAATAGGTGTCGACATCTACAAAGCTTCAACCTTCAAACGGCCTCAAACCCAAAGCTGAGGCACGCGACACGAAATCCCATGCAAATACAATGAAAATATGCTCAAGTACGGGCAAAAAACCTCACCCAGTAAAGAAGGCCACGACTTGCTACCCAACCAGGCAGCAAACGAGTCTCTATTTGTCCCTATGTATACTAGACTACGACCTGGTGGACAGACAAGCCGCGAAACCTAATATACAAGACTACCTTAAAAGTCCACAACCAGACTCCTCATAGGGCACGCCCCTTTAAGCATAGTACGACCATAGAAGGACTCGCTGCAAAACGTTACACGTCAATATTCGATCGTCAGTTGTCCACCTTCTAAAAAGATTCTATCTCAACAATATTTATCCACATGTCACGTGCACGGTACACATGACACTCTCACCAACTACTATAAATATAGGTCCTCTTCTTCTCATTTCAAAGTCAGATTTGAGCAGCGAAACTTTGCCCAATCCTTTCCAGCATTTCTCTACATCAGAATTCACACTCCGACAGCCTGAATCACTAACAGTCGCGACCTCTCCAATCCCTGTATAAAACTTATTTGTTTATACATTTAGTGTAGCTCTCTCTTCTTGCATGTCTCTAAAATTCTCTAAATTTGTATTAAATGTATATATATAATGAGAAAAAGACACTAAATCGGACGTAACATTATTTTCATGGTCGAGGCAATTTAAATCTCTCTTTATCTCTATTTTCTATACTTGACTTTTGTATATCACTTTGATAAAATAATTTACTTTGATAAATCTTTTTTAGATGACAAGAATAAACTTCTTAATTTTTAGTACACATTTAACATTTTAAAACATGTATTCCAATTATCATTAACCTTCGTAGAAATCTTCGGTTTTTATAAAGTTTTGCTCAGCGACTTCGTGCCTCACGTGTGCAACGAGTGAAATAAATTGTGAATAATAAAGTAGCATCTGAGTCATGAATGACTGCTGCATGTGAATATATATTAGTTTTTTGGTCCAAACGATTCAATTCATTTTTAAATTCCCCCGAACTTAACTCTTTCATTTTTGTAGTGGTGTCCATTTATGTTTCTGTCCAGATTCCTCTCCACTTTCACAGACCCAACTATTCTCTCTCTGTGAAACAAAATGAGTCTCGTGAATCAAACCACAACATGGATTCAAACTCGCAAATCCACCAATCCACTGCTCCATTCATTGAACAAACAACCATCATCTCTCTTTTTTCACACATCCACCCCCAAACTCAAACCCATCTCCCACTCTTCTCTCTCCATTTCCTCACTTCTCACCAAACAACACACACCATCCGCCTCACCCACGTTTAATTTCGAGTCTTACATGCTCGAAAAAGCAAATTCCGTAAACAAAGCCTTAGACGCCGCTGTTTCTCTCCAACACCCGATAAAAATCCACGAGTCCATGCGCTACTCCCTCCTCGCCGGCGGCAAAAGAATCCGGCCACTCCTCTGCATCGCCGCCTGCGAACTCGTGGGAGGGAAGGAAATAACCGCCATGCCATCCGCCTGCGCGGTTGAAATGATCCACACTATGTCACTCATGCACGACGATCTCCCTTGTATGGATAACGACGACCTCCGCCGCGGAAAACCCACTAACCATAAAGTCTTCGGCGAAGACGTTGCCGTTTTAGCTGGAGACGCACTCTTATCTTTTTCTTTCTACCATGTTGCCACGTCGACAAAAAACGCCACGTCTGACCAAATTATCAGAGCAATTATTGAGCTAGCGAAGTGTATCGGCGCGGAAGGGTTAGTTGCTGGTCAAATAGTTGATATTGTTTCTGAAGGAATGGATAACGTTGGGTTAGACCATCTCGAGTTTATTCACATTCACAAAACGGCAGCTTTGTTAGAGGGATCTGTAGTTCTGGGAGCAATTTTGGGAGGGGGGTCTGATGAGGAGGTTGAGAAATTGAGGAAATTTGCTAGGTGTATTGGGTTGTTGTTTCAAGTAGTGGATGATATTCTTGATGTTACAAAATCTTCGACCCAGTTGGGGAAAACCGCGGGGAAGGATTTGGTGGCAGACAAGACTACGTACCCCAAATTGATGGGGATTGATAAGTCTAGAGAGTTTGCTGACAAGTTGAATAAGGAGGCTCAGGAACAACTTGCTGGGTTTGATCCGGTGAGGGCTGCTCCGTTGATTGCAATTGCCAATTACATTGCTTACAGAGACAATTGATCTGTTTTTTATACTATTTCTATGTTTGCTATAGAATTGTATCAAGTTTGGTTGGAATTATACAATAGGAAATCGGTAGTACCTATTGCTTTTCGTCGGCTTAATTTTTTGTTAAATTGATTAAAACATTAAATTGGCTATAAACAGATCTCAAATTTTAAGCTTTTGCAATTGCTTCCTTCTCTGTCCGTGGACTCCGTGGTTGTTACCCAGCAAAATAAATTGGATGATGGGTGAATAAGCTGAGCGTTTCATAACTCACTTTTATTAAAATTTCATAATGCGCTAAAGAAATTGCTTGGTAAAAGAAGAATGTACACAACAATGTAATAAAGGCCGTGTACGTGATTATTGCGTTATTATATGGTACTTTATTTTAGGGCTACATCATTTAATATATATTTTTCTGTCATTCTTTCATATTTTTTTTGGGCCACAAGTTCAACACTTGACAAGCAAGGGTCTTCTTCTTCGATAACCATTAAGCGAACTCCTTTCATACCAATTGAAACGAACAATTTAATTTTTTTAAGTGCGTGCTAAGAAGGCACTTAGAATGCATACACATATAATGGTCGTTTGTGTAACATTACTCTTTAGTGGGTCCTATTCAGGGAGAGCTGAGGAGAGACACTCAAGTGTCAACACTTAATAGCTCAGACGTCGCCTTTGCTGACCTGGTATCCAAACAAGACCAAAAATCTGTTATCCGGACAGAATTACGTTAAGCTGAGCTTTCTTCATTCTCAAACCTCTTTATTCAGGTCTCCTCGTGGAACATGTGTTCAATATAATATCATTCATTTTCCACAACAGGTGTGATTTGTTTGGTATGTTTGTCAAATTGTCCCCTTCAATCTCCAGAACAGCTCTAGCATCTCCCTCACACTTCGTGTTTTTTAATTTGAACGCGGTTTTGGAAACCGACCTCGTGAACTTATTTGTTTAGATTCAATTATTCATTTACACCTTACCGATCTTTAAAAACAGCTCATCAACTCTATTTAGTTCCAAGTTCCTCAAACTTCCAACATCTATCCATATATATTTGACACATCAATAGAATAATAAAATAATATAACAAAAAAGAATATATCTAATATTACTCATAAATTTAATAAAATCTAACAAAAAAGAATACATTTTGAATGAAATAAAATCTCGTTTGAATGACATACAAACCTCGTTTAAACCAGCTTCAAATGAGATTCTGACGAATCAAAATAGTACGCCCTCGATTAAAACACGTATGAAAAAACTACGAACGACCCTTCTAACTCGTTTGAACGAGATGTCCAACTCGTTTGAACGAGATTTTAAAGAAATATTTTTATTTTAAAAATAAAAAACTCATGTTCATTTTTTTTTATTAAATGAAGAATATCAAAAAAATTGTTCTTACACTTGGGTTTTTCCACAGACGATGCCAAATTGTAAGGGTTATTGGCCCACAATAGAAGATAGAATTACAAATTAGCCCCAGAAAGATTAAGGGTGCATAAATTATAATAAAATAGTATATACGAGGTTCGGCCGTGAGGTCGGCCTACGTCCACAGGGAAAGGGATGGAGATCGATTTATATATTTGTAAATGACTGGTAATAGTTGGAGTGTTAGGGAGGCTAGTTGAGAATCCAAGATGTCATATGCAAGTTACGATTAATTTTTCATGAACTAGATCGTCCGTATATATAAACTTAAGTGTTCGACATCCTTAGGCCTCTTTATGCCTTTCCTAACCGATTTACAGAGTCCGATGGGTGACGGTATTCCGTTTTGTTGATGTAACCTCAATATTTTTTTTATATTTCTTTAAGGTCCATGCTCTCCCTTATCCTATTCGCCCACCTTGTGCCACTCACGTGATGTTCCAAATGTTCGGTCATGTGGTGTCGATTCGGTCGTATTCTCTTCAATGTGATTTGGCAAGATCGAAATGGTAAAACTTGGGTTTTGACTAAGAACAATAGTTTTTGTTCTTGGCCTAAAACCAACCTAAAATCCCCTAAACCATCTAATTTCAGTCCAAATCACAACCAAATCGTCTATTCTACCTAAAAAAACCTCGCCTACATGATTTAACATCATAACCATCCAAAAGCCTGAAGCCACCATGAAAACCCTAAGAACTCTGAAAAACAGGTTTATACATTTTGGATGATTTCAAATAATAACGAATCTGATGGATATTAGTGAAATTAATGCGAAATATTGAAAGCATATACAGATGTAGGAAAAAAATAAGAAGAAATAAGTGAAAACTGACCATAAAATAAAAAAAGTCATGCTAAAAGATAAGTTTGAGTTCTGCCGGAAATGGCCAAGTTATTTGCTTTCAAAGTAATGAGGCCACGACCTCTAAAGCATTTATATAAGGGGTCGCGAAATTCGAATCGTCGCAGGCTTTCAAATGCCCCAGCACCAGGCTGGGCCATCATTTAAACCTCATCCTCTCAATAATAGGTGTCGACATCTACAAAGCTTCAACCTTCAAACGGCCTCAAACCCAAAGCTGAGGCACGCGACACGAAATCCCATGCAAATACAATGAAAATATGCTCAAGTACGGGCAAAAAACCTCACCCAGTAAAGAAGGCCACGACTTGCTACCCAACCAGGCAGCAAACGAGTCTCTATTTGTCCCTATGTATACTAGACTACGACCTGGTGGACAGACAAGCCGCGAAACCTAATATACAAGACTACCTTAAAAGTCCACAACCAGACTCCTCATAGGGCACGCCCCTTTAAGCATAGTACGACCATAGAAGGACTCGCTGCAAAACGTTACACGTCAATATTCGATCGTCAGTTGTCCACCTTCTAAAAAGATTCTATCTCAACAATATTTATCCACATGTCACGTGCACGGTACACATGACACTCTCACCAACTACTATAAATATAGGTCCTCTTCTTCTCATTTCAAAGTCAGATTTGAGCAGCGAAACTTTGCCCAATCCTTTCCAGCATTTCTCTACATCAGAATTCACACTCCGACAGCCTGAATCACTAACAGTCGCGACCTCTCCAATCCCTGTATAAAACTTATTTGTTTATACATTTAGTGTAGCTCTCTCTTCTTGCATGTCTCTAAAATTCTCTAAATTTGTATTAAATGTATATATATAATGAGAAAAAGACACTAAATCGGACGTAACATTATTTTCATGGTCGAGGCAATTTAAATCTCTCTTTATCTCTATTTTCTATACTTGACTTTTGTATATCACTTTGATAAAATAATTTACTTTGATAAATCTTTTTTAGATGACAAGAATAAACTTCTTAATTTTTAGTACACATTTAACATTTTAAAACATGTATTCCAATTATCATTAACCTTCGTAGAAATCTTCGGTTTTTATAAAGTTTTGCTCAGCGACTTCGTGCCTCACGTGTGCAACGAGTGAAATAAATTGTGAATAATAAAGTAGCATCTGAGTCATGAATGACTGCTGCATGTGAATATATATTAGTTTTTTGGTCCAAACGATTCAATTCATTTTTAAATTCCCCCGAACTTAACTCTTTCATTTTTGTAGTGGTGTCCATTTATGTTTCTGTCCAGATTCCTCTCCACTTTCACAGACCCAACTATTCTCTCTCTGTGAAACAAAATGAGTCTCGTGAATCAAACCACAACATGGATTCAAACTCGCAAATCCACCAATCCACTGCTCCATTCATTGAACAAACAACCATCATCTCTCTTTTTTCACACATCCACCCCCAAACTCAAACCCATCTCCCACTCTTCTCTCTCCATTTCCTCACTTCTCACCAAACAACACACACCATCCGCCTCACCCACGTTTAATTTCGAGTCTTACATGCTCGAAAAAGCAAATTCCGTAAACAAAGCCTTAGACGCCGCTGTTTCTCTCCAACACCCGATAAAAATCCACGAGTCCATGCGCTACTCCCTCCTCGCCGGCGGCAAAAGAATCCGGCCACTCCTCTGCATCGCCGCCTGCGAACTCGTGGGAGGGAAGGAAATAACCGCCATGCCATCCGCCTGCGCGGTTGAAATGATCCACACTATGTCACTCATGCACGACGATCTCCCTTGTATGGATAACGACGACCTCCGCCGCGGAAAACCCACTAACCATAAAGTCTTCGGCGAAGACGTTGCCGTTTTAGCTGGAGACGCACTCTTATCTTTTTCTTTCTACCATGTTGCCACGTCGACAAAAAACGCCACGTCTGACCAAATTATCAGAGCAATTATTGAGCTAGCGAAGTGTATCGGCGCGGAAGGGTTAGTTGCTGGTCAAATAGTTGATATTGTTTCTGAAGGAATGGATAACGTTGGGTTAGACCATCTCGAGTTTATTCACATTCACAAAACGGCAGCTTTGTTAGAGGGATCTGTAGTTCTGGGAGCAATTTTGGGAGGGGGGTCTGATGAGGAGGTTGAGAAATTGAGGAAATTTGCTAGGTGTATTGGGTTGTTGTTTCAAGTAGTGGATGATATTCTTGATGTTACAAAATCTTCGACCCAGTTGGGGAAAACCGCGGGGAAGGATTTGGTGGCAGACAAGACTACGTACCCCAAATTGATGGGGATTGATAAGTCTAGAGAGTTTGCTGACAAGTTGAATAAGGAGGCTCAGGAACAACTTGCTGGGTTTGATCCGGTGAGGGCTGCTCCGTTGATTGCAATTGCCAATTACATTGCTTACAGAGACAATTGATCTGTTTTTTATACTATTTCTATGTTTGCTATAGAATTGTATCAAGTTTGGTTGGAATTATACAATAGGAAATCGGTAGTACCTATTGCTTTTCGTCGGCTTAATTTTTTGTTAAATTGATTAAAACATTAAATTGGCTATAAACAGATCTCAAATTTTAAGCTTTTGCAATTGCTTCCTTCTCTGTCCGTGGACTCCGTGGTTGTTACCCAGCAAAATAAATTGGATGATGGGTGAATAAGCTGAGCGTTTCATAACTCACTTTTATTAAAATTTCATAATGCGCTAAAGAAATTGCTTGGTAAAAGAAGAATGTACACAACAATGTAATAAAGGCCGTGTACGTGATTATTGCGTTATTATATGGTACTTTATTTTAGGGCTACATCATTTAATATATATTTTTCTGTCATTCTTTCATATTTTTTTTGGGCCACAAGTTCAACACTTGACAAGCAAGGGTCTTCTTCTTCGATAACCATTAAGCGAACTCCTTTCATACCAATTGAAACGAACAATTTAATTTTTTTAAGTGCGTGCTAAGAAGGCACTTAGAATGCATACACATATAATGGTCGTTTGTGTAACATTACTCTTTAGTGGGTCCTATTCAGGGAGAGCTGAGGAGAGACACTCAAGTGTCAACACTTAATAGCTCAGACGTCGCCTTTGCTGACCTGGTATCCAAACAAGACCAAAAATCTGTTATCCGGACAGAATTACGTTAAGCTGAGCTTTCTTCATTCTCAAACCTCTTTATTCAGGTCTCCTCGTGGAACATGTGTTCAATATAATATCATTCATTTTCCACAACAGGTGTGATTTGTTTGGTATGTTTGTCAAATTGTCCCCTTCAATCTCCAGAACAGCTCTAGCATCTCCCTCACACTTCGTGTTTTTTAATTTGAACGCGGTTTTGGAAACCGACCTCGTGAACTTATTTGTTTAGATTCAATTATTCATTTACACCTTACCGATCTTTAAAAACAGCTCATCAACTCTATTTAGTTCCAAGTTCCTCAAACTTCCAACATCTATCCATATATATTTGACACATCAATAGAATAATAAAATAATATAACAAAAAAGAATATATCTAATATTACTCATAAATTTAATAGGATCAAATACTAAAAAGTTCCTCAAACATTATTTAATATACAATTAAATCAAGCCTTTTATTTTATATCAAAAAGTCTCTTATTCTCTTATCTTTAAAGTGCCGCGCCAGCGGCATGGTAAAGCCTGAAGGACTTTTTGATGCAAAATAAAAATGCTTAGATTAAGCGTGTATTAAAAAAAAATCGAGGGACTATTTGGTATACGCTCCAATTTAAAAAGACTTTTCATCATGTTAACGTGGAAGAAAATGAGTAATGTAACATGGACAAGATCTATTATAGAACATGGCTCATTTTATTTTAATAATAACCCAAATTGACACTAGCGCTTTGCTAAATCTGTTTGGTTAGCTTGAGGGTTGAGTTTGCGTCGGATTTATGCAGCAATTGACTTGAACTAAATACACTTTAGGAGCTATTTTTGAACAACTCAAATAGTTTAGTAACCAAATGAGTAATTAACTCCATTGCTTACATATTTTTGGTTCAAAGCCTATAAAAGAAAAATTATGACAATACTAAATTTGCATATTATTTCTTTACCAACATTAGTTCAAAGTGCAAACATGTAAAGACGAATTGCATAACTTAGAATAACTCTCAAGCTCTAGTGATTTTTTCCAAATGACCTAAATTGCTATATTTTTAAAATGCTAGGGCTTAAAGATCGAGACATTTATGTATGAGAGTGGTCCAAGCAGTAAGAACTCTGTCGCCAAGACTAAATATTGGGCTGCAAGAGCATTTTCGCCTTATATCTATAAAATCCCTAACGTCTTGTAAAATAAAGGGAACATAGAGAGAATTTAAAGGGAGAGAGTATCTTCATTTTATTGGTATATGAATACTCAAGAGGTATGACCCATATTTATAGTATAAAATACGATATCCCAAAATAGATCCTTTAATAATTGTGGAATACTGGGGATATCCACTAAATACATATTTTATACACTCCCCTTTGGATGTACACTATATCTACCATTCAATGATTGTCGACTCATCAAAATCTTACTAAGGAAAAATCCAATGGAAAAAAAATCAAAATGAAAGAAAAGAGTATAACTTTTATCATCATTGAATCGGTGTTGCACGCATTTAGTATGGCCTCGTTAAAACCTTTAACTGGAAACCACAATCGAAAAAACTTAGTTAAAGAAAAATGAGTACGATGTGCATATGTCCAAAATATTATGTTTTTAGATTCTCCCTTGGTCAAATGCTCCCTTGATTGGATCATATGTCCAAAATATTATGTTTTTAGATTCTCCCCCTGGTCAAATGCTCCCTTGATTGGATACTCTCCTTGATTATGACATTTCTATGATGATTGAATGGATGCATATTAGTCTCATACACAACCTTTTGAAATATTACTTTATCTTGCTGAGTAAATTTGATATGTTGTTACTTCAATTTCATTTCTTTTTTATGCTCGACTTCCATAAGATTTTGGTGAATAAGGATGGATATATCGCTTTATCAGATCTATTTGACTTCAATAACATAACTGTAAGGACATATTTTTAATAAGTTCGTCACAATTTATTATGTCGTATACCGCTACAAGTCGTCGAAGAATTGTGAAGATTGTATCTATAAAAGATGGATCCGAATTACCAGTTGCCTTCAATATTCAAGCCCAACAATATGAACTTTGGTAAGATATTGTTTTAAAGTTTCATTTACATTTCATATTTAGAGTGTTGGGATATTTTTTAAAAAAGGTTTTAAAAAGCTTTTATATAAAAATATTTTTTAAAGAGGTTTTATATCTGTTATTAAGAGAAAGTTTTGTTTTGAAAAGCTTTGTGAAAAACTGCTACAATAGTAAACGTACCTCGGTTTCGACGCCAAGGTCGTTCAAGAGAGATCACAATCTCGTTCGAACGACATTAGGATGTCGCGTGTAGTCATTCAAATGACACGCGATCTCGTTCAAGCGAGATGGGGTTCTCGTTCGAACGATCCTGCTTTTGGGCTGACACGCTGTTGTAATGCTTATCCTTTGACCGACTCAGATTTTGTATAAAAAGGGGCCCTGGCAGCCTAGAAAAACGTGGAGAACAGTTTCAACTTTTAAGAGTCTTATTCTTTTGAAACTTTTGTGTATCTGCCCAAGAATTAATTGGATACCTTTTGGCAGAAAGTTTTTCTCCAACAATTTTAAGGGTTCAAATATTTTTGTTTTCAATTCACAAAAATCCCAATTACTTTTATGTGAATTGTTTTGTGGAACCCAAGAACATATTTTTCTTTTGTTCATACTTTGTGGGGAGAACTCTACGATCGACAACTGCGTGCTATTGTGGAGGGAGTCCTTATAAAGTTCACACTTGTGGAGATGCCGTTTTCTTCTTCATTGCTGACCACCTAGAGTTCTTGCGGGAGATTCCAGCCGACGTTATTTCTAGCCGTTGCTTTGGAGGTTTCACGAAGACACCGTGCGTTACACTTGTGGGCGATTATTAGGTTGTATGTAAGTCAATGGTCTTGTAAACTTTTCAAAGTTCTAGAAATAAAAGGTTTTGTCCTGCGAGGATTTTTCCTTAAGCTTGTGTCGCATGCTTTATTTATTTTATGGTTTGACACACGCACACACGCAATTGAATGATTTGGGGATGATTTATTTTGGTTTAAAAATAGACACTAATTAAATAAGTGTACCAAGTTAGAAATTTGCGACTTTAATCAATTATCACCCAATCAACGTTTTTCGATAACTCTTCTGGAGTTCACGTGTTGCATAACTCTTTTGAATTTAAGTGTACGTAGAAGAACTGAAATGTGTTAGTCATATCTCCCTCGATGTAGTTTCTTTGAATTTAAGCTATAAAAGCACCATTGTCTTCATAAACAGTAGTACAACCATATGTCATTTGAGGCAAGTCACAAGTTCTTTGATTGTTCCTTGTGAGAATTATGGAGATACTTTACATGTACATTACTAACTTAATATGGATTGTTAGAATTATTAAGTATTACACCAATAATTCAATGAGCGTATCAAATAATGTTGATAATAGTCTTATGTTATGCAAGTCAATGATAATCGTTTCTTGCCAAGATATTGATTGCAACAATAATATCCAATATCATGCATTGTGTCATATATAGCAATATACTAATTACGTAGAAGTATGGTACTTCTAGAAGAAATAATGTAATAACATGCACATATAGTACTTTGGGACCAAATTTATATTTATCATCCTCTTTAGGATGATATGGATAATTTAATATCCAAATTTCAGAGACCATAGGTATACTAAATTTATATGCTTAATATATGTAAGTACAAGAATTATCACAACAGAATTTCACGAAACAATCACAAAGAACAGAATGCAAAAATCACACACACAATAATGATGTACGTTGTTCGGCAACTTACCTACGTCCACAGAGAGGTTGCTGTTTTATTATAGTGTCTCCCAATGCTTGAGATTACATCTATTTGCCTCGGGTCAGGGTTTACAATTTATAGATATGAGAAATAAGTGATTGAATTCTATTAGTAACTCAACCAGATTGATAGATAGCACATAAGTGTTCCTGAATATCTTCCCGACATTGTTGGTAACTAATTCGTTCCTATCCCCATGCATTTAGGCATATGTTAAATGCAAAGATATAACAACAATTATCTTAAAGTTGGGCCCAGAAATCCGTCTTGTGTGCTGAGTTGGTCGGCTAAGTGATTGGGCTTTTAATATGCCCCTACAATTTCCCCTAAAATCTTTGGATCATAAGTTGGGCCAATAGATTTTAAATATGTCCAAGGCCCGAGGATTGGAACAGTATAAAATTGGCATGGCATGTTTGTAAGTAAAGAGGATCGCTGAGGGTACGCTTTTCCTGAGGAAGGAAATGAATCTTTGAGATGTTCCTAGAAACCCGTAACTCATCATTTGAGACATTTAAAACTTCGCTCGTGTGCTAATCAACCGCCATTTCACTGTTTCTGGGCCTTTTTGCGTGCGAACTTCGTCTCTAAGCTTCTCTTCCTGTTCTTTACTTCAAATCCAAAGCTTTCTTGAGTCATTCTTACTTGTAAGTTCTTCCGACCTTCTCTTCTTGTTCAAAGACTTCTTCTTTTTCCATGGCTCTGTTAGCTAGTAAAACGATAACAGGATTTAGGAAATGTTACGGTATTCCTAATTGGGTAGAGATTGAATGTGCTCCCATCCCCAGAGATGTTCATTCTTTAGAAGACGGACATTAGATTCATACTCTCTTAATCACTCGGGGGGGGGGGGGGGGGGTTAACATCTTCCCCTAATCCTCTTTTTCTGAGGTTCTTCAAGTATTTTGATGTTGTCCCTACTTATTAGTTCCCAAATATTTGGAAAATTATAAATAGGGTCCATAGAATAAATGAATTATATGGGACTAACTTAGGACTTGCTGAAATATACTATTGTTATGTCTGGTTGCGTACCAGTGAGGGTATCTTTGAAGGCGAGAAGTGCTGATAGTGTCTTGGTTGTGAATCTACCCGATTCCCATAAGGATTACTGGGGCCAAGGTTTTATTGCTAAGAATTAGAAATATCCTCCCCAACCTAAGGGAGTTAAGGTACAGGGGATCTTGAATCCCTACCTTTGGGGATTAATATATAGGTTGCTGACACTATATTTTATTGAATTCTTTACCTGCTGTTCCTCTGTTTTCTTTATTTGACTTTATCTTTTCTGTCTGTTTTATAACTCATAATAGGAACTAAGAACCTACTCTTAGTGAGTTGAGGGTTGCTGATCTCTTAAAGGCTTAGAGGGTTAGGAATAGGCTTTCTGACGATGAGCATCCTCGCTCGACAGCCTATTTGCTGGAATACAAGAACACCACTAGCAACTTTATTCCTTGACCGGTGCATAGAATCCCTAATTTGAAACTTTCAGAGGAGGAGGTTGGTGGTTCATCTGAGCCCATCGATTTAGAAGAAGAAGAGGAAACAGAAAGAGAGCAATATGAGGGATAGGAAGGAGAAGAAGATGAAAAAGAGGATTCTGAAGGAAAAAGTGAAGGGGAAGATAGCGAGGAAGAGGGTATGGCTCCACCCAAGAGAAGATGTTTGATTATGCAAGATGATGATCAAGCCCCGCTCTCTGATGGGATGAAGTCCTTAAAAAGGAACGAGGGGGACTTTCCCATGACTGGTGGTTCTAAGATAGGAGCCAAAGGGAAAGAGAGTGAGGTGGAGAAGACTAAAAAGGAGGAAGAGGAAAAAAGAAGAGAGAGAGAGAGAGAGAGAGAGAGAGAGAGAGATGAAGAGAGAAAAAGAGAAGAGGAGAGGGAGAAGACAGAGGCCTTGAAGGCACTTTCTGTGCATTCTCCTCTTCTGAATGTTGAGGGGTCGAGTGTTGTCGATACCTCCTTACTTGTCACCAAATTACTGGATGGGTTGGTGTTTGTTGTAGATCGCGATCGATCGATGAGGATGGGGCCTAACTAGTTAGCCCTCAAGTCCACTCAAGGGCTTGCTTTGGTACGCGCTGTTTCTTTCTGCTGTACTTTGACTCTTTTCCAATTTTTGTATATTAATATGTGCTTCTCCTTTCTTTTGCAGCGCATTTTTGATTTCATTACATTTCTTCATGGTCAAGCAGACCAATCGAGAAAAAATGTTGAGCTGAAAGCGGATCTAAAAAATTCCGACCAGGCTTTATCTAGTGCCAAGGCTGCCTTTGACCTGGAGAATAAAAAACTTTGGCCACCCTCCAGGAGAAGTTGACGAAGGAGTTGGTCGATCCCCAATTTGCTTATAATCTGATGATCACTGATAAATAAAAGATTGCTGAGGAGAACAAAAACCTGGTTGGAAAGGTCAAGAAGATGGAGGGAGAGGCCTATAACGCTAAGGATAATGGGTATAATGAAGGATGGGAAGTGTCTTATGACGACGTCGAGCGTCAAATAGGCTATTTTAGGCAGCTGACCTTCAAGAAGGGTTGGGACTAGTCCCTAGAAGCTACTGGGGTCCCTACAAAATATGATATATTCAAACAACACGTGTCGGTCCCCAATCTTATGGATGCCAAGGAGCCTCTGGTCGATGAACCTATTGATCATGCTGAAAAAGATCCTACTGCGATCATGGTTTGCTCATGACCAAGATGCAAAGGCTTTTGAGAAAGGGAAGGGGCCAACGTCTTCTGAGAAGGTTGAATCCCTTTAGTTGTAGGATTTTTGTCCTTTTTTTGTTGACCATGTGTTGTAATTTTCCCTAGATTGTTCTAGCCTTTGCCCCACTATTATTAATGAAAAAGTCTTTTTCGCTTGTGTTGGTATTTTCACTACTCTTTGTGATTGATGTTTGTGAAATCTATTATCTGCTTTATTGATTATACCCCATTGACTTAGACGATTGCATTCCCCATTCATCAAAGTTGGGGAAGATTTAGGAACCAAACATCGGCAGTGAAGCTCGCTAGGTTTTCGTGAGGATCTGTAAGTCCTTGAGGAAGAAGATCGATTAGTACAAGAAGAAAATCGAGATGGTTGAAAGGTTAAAGGTTGACCTTCAAGTTATGAATGATGTTGGTACTTTAGTGCAAGGGGAGATAAATGATCTCAGGGGCTAACTGTCAGCAAGAGGCGATGTGAGCAAAGTGAGCGAACTGATCCAAAGAGAAAATGTTGTCCTGAAGAGGAAAGTCGCTAGTTTAAAGGGGAACATTCCATTAGGGTATTCCTTGGTTCCATAAAGGTCTTCTTCATTGCTTGTTAGGACATTTTGAGATAAAAACCAAGCTTTAAAGAGAGCAGTTGCTGAGCTCAAAAGGGATGTCCAACGAGCATATGTGATAGATGCAGGACTCTAGAGAGATGTCATAAGGTTGAGGCACCTATTTCGAATGGGACCTCGAGAAGCCTAGGTAGACGACTAAACTAAGGTTGGACTAATGCCTTGATAAGTTTGAAGGAGGCATATGATCTTTCTTTTGCTCGGGGATGGCTCAGCGCCCTTAGGGAAGTTAAAACGCTTAAGGATTCTAGCCTATGGTATAAGTACCACGTCGAGTGTCCACCCTACCACTATAATCCTTTCTTGAAAAATGATAAGTGGATCCCAATTGGCGCTATCCATGTCCAACTCCTGGAACATTACTTTGAAGATGATGCATATGTGTTTGCTCACACCCAGATGACAGTCGAAGAGCGCGCATTGTAGACTATCTTGCTCGCTATCCTAGGCCATCTTAGGTTTGTGTATTTTATTCTTTGCTGTAATTGTAACTTCACACTTTTGTTAATGAAAAGCTTTAATTATTAACCTTCTCCATATTTTGAGAATTTGCTGACTAAACATGTGTTAATAATAATGTTTGAACTAGAAAGAGCTATTGCTCGTTGGTTATTCAACATCTTTGTCAACCAAACAATACTGATTGACCATCTTAGGCCCTTTATTATTTAAATGAAATAGTACTTAGGTTTTATCATTTTGAGCTTCTCAGCTAAATAAATGATATTAAGAAAAAAATTTAGTCACATGTTACTATATTTTTTAACATTCTCCCAGTGAAATATGCCTTAGCAGTATCATTCCATCTACTTTACCTTTCAGGTTGTGTCGTCACACTCCTTTAGGCCTAATTAAGATGATGGCGAGAATGTATCTGATCTATGGGCCATTCGCTCGAGCAGGATTTTTGCGACCAACGAAGTTGGCGACCTACCTGAGTTGACTTTGTTGCCTAAGGATCCCCTGCAGGGCTTTTGTTATTGTCGGGTTAACTCACAAGGACTATTATGTTTGCGAAAAATATATAAGGGTTATAGTTATTGAAACATTTTAACTAACTTGTCATAATTACTACCAACCCTGATCGGCATGTGAGATTCTTTGATTGAAATAAGTTGAATAACTTGTTGTAACCCCCAGGAGTTCTGCTATGCACGAGGGAGTTATAATTTGGAAAAGGTGGATATTACTGAGACGTGATCAAGAAATATTAAGAAGCTAATGTATGATGTCAAAGTGCAAGGTCCAACTGCCCTTTATTCATTGAATGATAACTAACAAGCAACATAAGTTTGAAAATGAAAATTTGCTTAAACTAAATATGCTGATAAAAAAAAAAAAAAAAAAGTAGAACTTATTGAGATTGGTTGCGTTCCAGGCTCTTGGTATCTCCCTACCCTCTAGACTTTTCAAGTGATTTTCTCTTTGAAGGTCGATCCTGATTACTCTAAAAGGTCCTTTCCAGTTTGGTCCCAATTTTCCATCTGATGATTTTACGGCACTGCCGAGGAATTTCCTTAGGACATAATCCCCTACTAGAAACATCCTCGAATTGAATTTCTTATTGTACTGCCTAGCCAGTCGATGTTGATAGGAAGCCAACTTGATCATGGCTATCTCTCTTCGCTCGTCTGCTAAGGCAAGTTCAATGCGTAATGCATCATCTTTAAGGCCTTGGTCAACCATGGTGGCTCTCATAGTAGGGAGTCTTGCTTATAGTGGGATGATAACTTCCATCCCGTATGAGAGCACGAAGGGTGATTCCCCAATTGGTCACCTAGGGGTTGTACGGTAAGCCCACATAACATGAGGGAGCTAGTCCACCCAGGCACCCTTGGATCTTTCTAATATCTTTTTCAGTCCACCAATCATGGTTTTATTAGAAGCCTCTGCCTGACCATTACGTTGGGGATATGCAACAGAACTAAAGTGGTGCTTGATGCCATGATCATCATATAAATCCTGAAAGAAGATACTTTCAAATTGCATGTCATTATCGATGGTGATTGTCCTTAGTATCCCAAAGCATGTTATAATGTTTCTCTGGATGAACCTGATCATATCTGAATCGTGAATGTTCTCCAGTGGTTCTGCCTCTACCCATTTGGTGAAGTAATCTGTGCTGACCAGCAGATACTTACGATTTCCAGATGCGGTAGGTAATGGTCCCACAATATCTAGCACCCATTGTGCAAATGGCCATATGCTTGTCAGGGATTTATGGCCGCTAGCAGGCTGGTGGACCATAAGAGAGTGTTTCTCACATTTTTTATACGGGTGGACATAAGTGCTTGCATCCTTTTGCATATGAAGTCACCAGAAACCCTCCTTAATTTCTTAGAAGGCCAATGATCTTCCTTCTTGTGACACCCCGCCAAATTAAATACCGGGTGATCAGTCCTTTATTAAATTACAACCAAGGTGAACGGTTGGTTCATTCTTAGCATAACTGTCGCAAAATAAACTTTTCAATTTAAACACCCTAAATAATTAAGCTAAGTGTCAAAACCATTTAAAACATTATTTCTATTTTTAATTTAAGTCCAATAATAAAAATCTTTCATAATTCACAGTTTTAGAGTCACTCAAATAACCAAACTGGAAAAGATCATCCAAGCAATTTAAGCATTCAATTAACTAATTCCAACTTTAAAACCACGAAGGAAAAACATAGTGACGGTAAAAAATCCCAAAGTAAAAATACTAAAAGTGAATGAATCACAATCTCTGACAAAACCCACTGAATAAGAAAAAAGGGCGACACATGCCCAATTGGATAAAACATAACTAAGAGTGGAGTTAATAATGAGGTCGTCTAAGCAAAAGGCCTGTAACTCCCACCTAAGTTGCAACACGTTCCTTCCAAAGAATCCTAAGCATGACGCCCCTATAGCTGGGCACCTGTAATATATATATGTATAAGAGAGAAGAGATAACAGGAAACGGGTCAGAGCCCGATTGTAAAACAGTTTAAAATTTTTGTTTAGCAAGTATTTAAAATGCTTACCGGCTAATGCAACAATCATATTAGTATACGACACTCTTTTGAGAAATTTCTCACCTCTCTTCTAATGTGCACACCTACCGCACTATTAATCCCCACAAGTTTATCTTATCTTAAATTTCTCATAAGGTTTCATGCCAACAATTACTAGGGCTAAGATAATTAATTTCTGAAAGCAAAGTTTTCACATGAATCTCATTTTATTATAAAGTCTTTCAGTATTGCCTCAAACATTGCAAACACTTATAAATTCGAAATATTTATTCATTACTTAACTACTTTTAGCCACAGTAGAAAATTCCCAATATCAAGTCTATATATATATTAATCACTCATATAATATATATATACTAAGGGCACCCCACATAAAATTTATGGTGCTGGCATACTCTGCTATCAAGTCCCTGTCACTCGTACTAAGGGAAATACTAGTTCGAAATCACTCTCGAACTGTATTAACACGAAACACATACAAATTGAGGCGAAGCATAGTTTCAAGTCACTAATAGGTCAGCACATACGCTCACGTCTCTTAGGACCGTCTGACTATCGATCAGATAGCCTGTACCAAGGATTCCTATGTTCTAGGGTACAAGTCAATATCCCCCATAAAGGTTCCATTGTGATAAGACTGTCTCGACGCGATAACCTCAGTGATAGCAAGTAGTGCGGGTATGATTTTTACACTTATATAGTATATGCACAAACACAGTCATATATAAGTATACTACCATTCCCATTTCTAAATTAGGTACACCCATGACCCATACTTATGATATTCATTCTTAGTACATGTTACTAGATTATCCTTTATAACGGGTCGTTTATTTTATTCTTAATTAGAGGTTATTCCATACATTAGTCATTTCACTCGTAGTATTCTATTCCCCAATGTATAAATTCAGTAGGTATTCTCTTATTTTCTAACGTAGCTTTCTTACGGGTCTTACTCCTTTCATTACACTTTTTCATAATTTCCTATGAATAAATTACTCCCCGTTAACTTTAAATTCGTCATACTTTAAATGCCCCCTTTTTACTAAGTCCTACTGATCCTCTTTATTTCCCAAAATGTTCTATTAATAAGGTCCAAAGGTTACTATTCATTTTAATCGAAATAACTATTTAAAGGAGGAATATGAATTTTCCAGGAGGGGCCGATCGATCGATGGAAGGGGATCGATTGATCGATCATCGATCGATCGATGCTCTTTGGTCGATCGATCGATCAAGTAGTTAGGACGGAACTGCATAAAATCTAGTTACGGGAATCCTATTCCAAACTCATCCAAATCATCATGTTCCACTCCGCAAATGATACTACAAGTGTTATATACCCAAATAAATAATTTTCTACGTAAAACATGTGAGTTTTCATCGAGTATATCAAATTAAAAGGGCAAAAACTATATCAACCTCAAGAACACTAATTTTCTTCTTTATCTTAATTCCTCCAATTCTTTTTCTAGATTTTTACTCCTAACTCAAAGAAAATTCGTGGTTTATCCTCTACATGTGAATTTGATTTCCAAAATATGATTTTTACCTCTACAACATGCAAATTCTAGTCTCTTATATATGTTTCCTTTCATGATAACTAGCTCTAATCAACCCTAGGATAATGTAATTGAAGCATTAACTAAAATAAAGCAAGATAGATACTTGAATGTAAATATTTGTTTTTGATTTGTGGAAGAAATTGGTGTGATTGTGTTCCTCGTCGTGCGATCTACAATTTGGCGGTGCAAACGGTGGAGTTCTTGGCCTATAACTCCTTGGAAAGCTTCTCCTTTTCCTCTCCAATGGCCGTTCTTGGTTTTTGGTTATGCTAGAAGACAACCATTAACATCTGATATAACCTTAGAAAATTCGTGGGTTTCCATGCCCAAAAATACAAAATGTCTAAAACGCCCTCCCGGGATGCTCATTAGGCCTAAAAACGCCTCGAGACCCAAACTACACCCCCGGGTACATTATTTTGACTATCTCGACCCTTTCGGACACATTGACGCACTCAAAATGACCATATGCTTGACTTATAATTTATTCACTTTTAATAATGCGAATTTAATCCCGACACGACACAAGCACGTCCCGATAAAATTTTCAAAATTATAAAATTATATTCTCATGATAATTTCACTAAATTTAATTACACATCTTACTTTACTCATAAAGTAATTTATAACAAAACTTCAATAATTACTAACTCTCATCACGCTAATAAATATTTAAATGATTTTCGAATTAATATTAAATTAATATCTCTAATTAATTTTAATAAATCTCCAAATTTCAAAGTCATAAAAATACGGGGTATTACATACTTCCCCCCAAATAACGAAATTTTGTCCCGAAATTCAAAAAATAAGGTATACCTGGTAAGAATAACTCTGGGTATTTCTCATGCATGTCTGTCTCACGCTCCCAAGTGGATTCCTCCACATTATGATGCTCCCACTGGACCTGTACAAGTGGAACTACCTTTGACCTCAACCTCCTTTCGCTATGGTCTAGGATAGCCACTGGCCTCTCCTCGTAAGAGCTATCGGGGTGTAAGTCAATCTCCTCAATTGCGATGTCGGTGTGGGCCATGTCATCTTGAAGGTATCGTCTCAATGACAAAATGTAGAATACATCATGAATGCGGTGTAAATGCTCTGGCAGTCCCAATCTGTATGCTACTGGCCCAATCCTCTCGATAATGGAAAATGGTCCCACGTACCTTGGGGCCAGTTTCCCTTTCTTCCCAAACCTCATCACTCCTTTCATAGGAGATACACATAGTAATACTTAGTCCCCCACATTAAATTCTCGAAAAAACTGTTTTGCATCGGCATAGCTTTTCTGCCTGTCCTGGGCTACCCGAATGCGACTCCTGATAAGTTCAATCCTAGCGGAGGTTTCCTGAATCACTTCTGCTCCTAGCAATTTATTGTCCCCCACCTCTAGCCAACAAGTTGGATAACGAGAAGGCCTGCCATACAATGCCTCAAATGGAGCCATGCCAATCGTGAACTGATAGGTGTTATTATAAGCAAACTCCACCAGTGGAAGGTGTGGCTCCCATCCTCCTCCAAAATCAGGAATACACATGCGTAGCATATCTTCTAAAATCTGATTGGTACGCTCTGTTTGTCCATCTGTCTGTGGGTGATAAGCTGAACTCAACCTCAACTCTGTACCCATGGCCTCCTGAAAGCTCTCCCAGAAATGCGACAAGAAAGTCTTGTCTCTATCTTACACAATATCCAGGGCACCCCGTGTAGTCTAACAATCTCAGCAATGAACGACTGAGCATACTGGCCCGTGCTATAGTTTGTCCGTACTGGCAAAAAATGAGCCACTTTAGTCAAACAGTCCACAATCATCCAGATGGAGTCATGACCCCGCTGTGATGTAGGCAACCCAGTAATGAAATCCGTGGAAATACTCTCCCACTTCCACATTGGTATCTCCAATGGCTGAAGCAATCCCGACGGTTTTTGGTGGTCTACCTTTACCATCTGACAAGTAGAGCACTTGGACACGAATTCAGGAATGTCCTTCTTCATCCCACTCCACTAATACTATCACCTCATATCCTGGCATATCTTATCTCCCCCCGGATGCACCGTAAATCTGGACCCTTGTGACTGTGTCATCACTGCATGACGTAAGTCTGCTCCTTTTGGGATGACTAATCTCCCATTAAATCTCAAATCTCCATCGGAACCAACTGAATAGGACTCAGCACCCTCAGCTAAAAGCCATACAATCTGCTCCTGGAAAAATGAGTCTGCTGTCTGTGCCTGTATTACCCTCGTAACAATCTCAGGAGTCATTGTGTCCTGGTGACCCAACCCTTTCCACTTTGCTTTCCAGACGTCTGCTATGTCGTCTGCCGATCTACGGCTCAACGCATCAGCAATCATGTTAGCCTTCCCCGGATGGTACTGTATGTCAAACTGATAGTCTTTCACAAACTCTAACCACCTGCGCTGACGCATATTCAGCTCTCACTGAGTGAACAGGTACTGCAGTGACTTGTGGTATGTGAACAAGCGAAACTTCTCCCCCAGTAAATAATGTCTTCATATCCTCAATGCAAGGGCGATCGCTGCTAACTGTAGGTCATGAGTGGGGTAATTTCTCTCGTGAAGCTTAAGCTTGCGGGAGGAAAAAGCTATAGCCTTCTCCTCCTACTTAAGTACTCCCCTGAGTCCCGTAAGGAGGCATCGGTGTAAACCAGATGCTCCACTCTCGGCTTGGGTAAAGCAAGAACTGGTGCAGAAGTCAGCTTATCTTTCAGCTCATCGAAAGCCAATTGACAAGCATCGTCCTAAACATATGGTACCCCCTTGCAAGTCAGGTTCATCAATGGACCCGCTATCTTAGAGAACCCTCAGATGAATCTCCTGTAGTACCCGGCTAACCCCAAGAAACTAAGCACTTCCATCGGTGTCATAGGATTTCCCCACTCCCTCACCGCTGACACTTTACTTGGGTCAACCGCTATCCCCAATTCGGATACAACATGCCCCCAAAACTGCACCTCCCGTAATCAGAATCCGCACTTCTCGTACTTATCATACAACTGATGCTCTCGTAGAGTCTGAAGAACCTGCCTCAAGTGCTCAACATGCTCTTCCTCAGTGTGTGAATATATCAGGATGCCATCTATGAAGACGACGACAAACTGATCCAAGAACTCTCTGAACACTCAGTTCATCAAGTCCATAAATACGACTGTAGCATTTGTGAGCCCAAATGGCATCACTCTGAACTCATAGGACCCGTATCTTATCAAGAAAGCAGTCTTCAAAACATCCCGCTCCCTAATCCATAGCTGATGGTATCCTAATCTCAAATCTATCTTCGAAAAGAAAGTTGCTCCCCTCAGCTGGTCGAACAGATCATCGATTCAAGGTAATAGATATTTATTTCGTATCGTGACCTTATTTAGCTCCCGGTAATCCACGCATAATCTCAGTGAACCATCTTTCTTCTTCACAAATAAAACTGGAGCGCCCCAAGGTTAGGTACTCCTATGAATGAAGCCCTGACCTAACAGTTGTTCTATCTGATCCCGTAACTCCCTCATTTTTGCTGGAGCCATACGGTACAGAGCGCGTGCTATCGGTCGAGTATTCGATAACAAGTCTATGATGAAATCTATCTCTCGACTCGGGGGTAGGCCTGGTATCTCCTGAAATACATCAGAATACTCACGAACAACTAGGATTGAGTCTAAGGGAATCACTACCTCCTTAGAGGTATCCTCCTCTATGTAATATAAATGAGCGAAAGAGCCTCCCTCTTGGCGAGGCATCACCAATAAAAACATCTCCTGTCATGGAATGGCAAAGATAATTCTCTCACCGTAACAATATATCATGGCTCTGTATGCTGCGATCCAATCCATGCCAATAATAACATCGTGCTCATGCATATCTAAGACTAAGATGTCTGCTGGTAAAATTAAGCTACCAATCTCTACTCCCACGTCCCGGCATATAAATAAAATCAGCGACCTATTCCCCAGTGGTGAGTCTACGTATGTCACAGTGCTCTATGCTGTGGCTAATAATCCTAAAGCTTTCGAAAAATGAGTAGCTATAAAACAGTGTGTCGCCCTAGTATCAAATAAAACCAGACCCATAGTGCCATAGATAGGAAACGTACCCTCAATCGCGGGTGGTGCCTGAGGAGCTGTTGCCCGGTGGACGTTATAGACACGTCCGTACTACAACTTCCCTTGCTGTACAGGAGCTACTGGGATGGCTGGTAGGGCTGGTACTTGAGCTATTACTGGGAGGGCGACTGGAAAAAGTGGCCTCTGAGGCTCATTACGGGCACCCTGCTGCTGTGGGGCCCTATCTACCTCTGGACAATCCTGGCGCCTATGTCCATTCTAGACACACTCGAAACATCGTCCCTTGAAATTTCCTCCCCTCTGTCCCTGCCGACCACGACCCTATTGGCCGTTACCACCCCACCACTGGCCCTGCTGGAAACGCTGTTGGCCCTGATGGCCCTGCAGCTGCCCTTCTGCTGACAGTGTTGGCCTGGCTGGACCTGCTGATTAGACTAGCCATGCTGACCCTACCTAAATCCCCTAAATCCCTGTCTGGAGTCATGTGATCGAAACTGCTTGGAAGGATCCCCTAATGGGAACTTTGCTCATTATGACGAGTCTGCCCCTGAGATGCCGGTGCCCCACCAGTATTACTGCCCCCTGTCCTGCCCTGCTAGCTGGACTCTCCTGCTCGTTTGCTTCCCTGCAAATGGAAGCGGTGGTCCTCGCAGTGTAACAACGTAGCGTTAAGTACATCCGTGTAGATACTCAGTGATATATTTCCTATGAGGTGCTGGCGGATCCTCCACGCCAATCCGTCCACAAATAAAAGTATCTTTTTCCCCTCAGTGGGTGCCTCATCTGGCACTATAGTGAGAAGTCTAGTGAACTCCTCCTCATACTCAGCAACAATCATATTATCCTATTTCAAATTCAATAACCTCCGCCTCATCTCAGTTTGCACGGCGGATGGAAAGTATTTGTGGTTGAACCGCACCCAGAATGACTCAACAGTGATAATGTCCATCTCCTTCAATGTGGTGGTGGATTCCCACCACTGCAAAGCGCCCCCCACTAAATTTAAGGAAGCCAACAGCTGTTTCTGCACGTCTGTGCACTCATACATGCGCAGATGCCTCTGGATATCTTTCTTCCATTGGCTGGCTATAATGTTATCCGAACTACCCACGAACTCTGGGGGATGCGGCTTCTGGAAAGCATCCCGAACCCGCTCCCATACAGATGGAAGCTATACTGGTACTGGCGCCATTACCTGAACCTGGGGTGGATCCTGCTACACTACCACTAATGCAGTATTCACCGGCTGGGCAACGATAGCGGCTACCTCGGTTGCGTTCATCATTCCCTGAGACAGAGCTACTGGCTGCTCGGCTTGGGCACATCTATTCTTGGGTGCGCATGTCAGAGGCATCTGAAACGAGAAGGAAATTTATTAGTCTACAATTATTAACAAATCTTGAATAGCTAAAGACGTAAGTGTAAATGCAAGAATACAACAATCCTAAAAATAGGGCTCTATATCAAGGACACTAAGCTGAAAGCGAAATAAGCCGTACAGATCCTAAAGGACACTAGAACCTGATGCTCTGATACCAACTGTGACATCCCGCCTAATTAAATACCGGGTGATCAGTCCTTTATTAAATTACAACCAAGGTGAACGGTTGGTTCATTTTTAGCATAACTGTCGTAAAATAAACTTTTAAGTTTAAACACCCTAAATAATTAAGCTAAGTGTTAAAACCATTTAAAGCATTATTGCTATTTTTAATTTAAGTCCAATAATAAAAGACTTTCATAATTCACAGTTTAAGAGTCACATAAATAACCAAACTGGAAAAGATCATCCAAGCAATTTAAGCATTCAATTAACTAATTCCAACTTTAAAACCACGCAGGAAAAACATACTGACAGTAACAAATCCCAAAGTAAAAATACTAAAAGTAAATGAATCACAATCTCTGACAAAACCCACTGAATAATGAAAAAGGGCGACACATGCCCAACTGGATAAAACAAAACTAAGAGTGGAGTCAATAATGAAGTCGTCTAAGCAAAAGGCCTGCAACTCCCACCTAAGCTACATCACGTTCCTTCCAAAGAATCCTAAACATGACGCCCATACATATATATATATATATATACAAGAGATAAGAGATAACAGAAAACGGGTTAGAGCTCGATTGTAAAACAATTTAAAAATTTAGTTTAGCAAGTATTTAAAATGCTTACCGGCTAATGCAACAATCATATTAGTATGCGGCACTCTTTTGAGAAATTTCTCACCTCTAATGTTCACACCTACCGCACTATTAATCCCCACAAGTTTAGCTTATCTTAAATTTCTCATAAGGTTTCATGACGATAATTACTAGGGCTAAGATAATTAATTTATGAAAGCAAAGTTTTCACATGAATCTCATTTTTTTATAAAGTTTTTCAGTATTGCGTCAAACATTGCAAACACTTATAAATTCAGAATATTTATTCATTACTTAACTACTTTTAGTCACAGTAGAAAGTTCCCAATTTCAAGTCTCTCTCTCTCTATATTAATCACTCATATAATATATATACACTAACGGCACCCCACATAAAATTTATGGTGCTGGCATACTCTGCTATCAAGTCCCCGTCACTCGTACTAAGGGAAATACTAGTTCAGAATCACTCTCGAACTGTATTAACACAAAGCACATACAAATTGAGGCGAAGCATAGTTCCAAGTCACTAAGGACATACCCTCATGTCTCTTAGGACCGTATGACTATTGATCAGATAGCCTGTACCAAGGATTCCTATATTCTAGGGTACAAGTCAATATCCCCCATAAAGGTCCCATCGAGATAAGACTGTCTCGGTGCAATAACCTCAGTGATAGCAAGTAGCGCGGGCATGATTTTTACACGTATATAGTATATGCACAAACACAGTCATATATATATGTATACTACCATTCCCATTTCTAAATTAGGTACGCCCACGACCCATACTTATGAATTTCGTTCTTAGTACATGTTACTAGATTATCCCGTATAACGGCTCGTTTCTTTTATTCTTAATTATAGGTTATTCCATACATTACTCATTTCACTCGTAGTATTATATTCTCCAATGTATAAATTCAGTAGGTACTCTCTTATTTTCTAACGTAGCTTTCTTACGGGTCTTACTCGTTTAATTACACGTTTCCATAATTTCCTATGAATAAATTACTCGCCGTTAACTTTAAATTCGTCATACTTTAAGTGCCCTTGTTTTACTACGTCCTACTGATCCTCTTTATGTCCCAAATGTTCTATTAATAGGTTCCAAAGGTTACTACTCATTTTAATCGAAATAACTATTTAAAGGAGGAATATGAATTTTCCAGGAGGGGTCGATCGATCGATGGAAGGGGATCGATCGATCGATGCTCTTTGGGCGATCGATCGATCAAGCAGTTATGATGGAACTGCAGAAAATCCAGTTATGGGAATCCTATTCCAAACTCATCCAAATCATCATGTTCCACTCCCAAACTCCCAACAAATGATAATACAAGTGTTATATACCCAAATACATAATTTTCAACATAAAACATGTGAGTTTTCATCGAGTATATCAAATTAAAAGGGCAAAAACTATATCAACCTCAAGAACCCTAATTTTCTTGTTTATCTTAATTCTTCCAATTCTTTTTCTAGATTTCTACTCCTAACTCAAAGAAAATTCGTGGTTTATCCTCTACATGTGAATTTGATTTTCAGAATATGATTTTTACCTCTACAACATGCAAATTCTAGTCTCCAATATATGCTTTCTTTCATGATAACTAGTTCTAATCGACCCTAGGCTAATATAATTAAAGCATTAACTAAAATAAAGCACGATATATACTTGCCTGTAAATCTTTGTTTCTGATTAGTGGAAGAAATTTATGTGATTGTGTTCCTCGTCGCGCGATCTAAAATTTGACAGTGACGGCGGTGCAAACGGTGGAGTTCTTGGCCTAGAACTCCTTGGAAAACTTCTCATCTTCCTCTCCAATGGACGTTCTTGATTTTTGGTTATGCTAACCCTAGAAGACAACCCCTAACATATGTTATAACCTTAAAAAATTCGTGGGTTTCCATGCCCAAAAATTCAAAATGTCTAAAACGCCCTCCCGGGATGCTCATTAGGCCTAAAAACACCCCGAAACCCAAACTACACCCCTGGGTACATTATTTTGACTATCTCGACCCTTTCGGACACATTGACGCACTCAAAATGACCATATGAGTGACTTATAATTTATTCACTTTTAATAATGCGAATTTAATCTCGACACGACACAGGCGCGTCCTGCTAAAATTTCCAAAATTATCAAATTATATTCTCATGATAATTTTACCAAAATTTAATTACACATCTTACTTTACCCATAAAGTAATTTACAACAAAATTCAAATAATTACTAACTCTCATCACGCTAGTAAATATTTAAATGATTTTCGAATTAATATTAAATTAACATCTCTAATTAATTTTAATAAATCCCCAAATTTAAAGTCATAAAAATACGGGGTATTACACTTCTATGTGACTTCAACAAATTTCATCATGAAGTTTGCCAAGTACTTTCTCGTTGTCATATGGGTGAGTGTACTATAGATAAGGGTCGGTGAATGACTTTTTGTAGAGCTTTCCCCATGGGGCGAGGTAAAAATGGGTAGCCTTGACACTTACTTGATAGGACAACCTCTTCTCGTCGGGCAGTATGTCACTCCATAGATAAGTGATGATGGGATCCATACAACTGGGAGCCTTCTTTGTGAGGAGGACTTTCATGGTTGTGACTGCCTGGTCAATGCTTGGCTATGCGAGGAACTCTATCTGAATGGTTTTGCTTAGGTCACAGTCAACTGCTGAGCTCAAGGATGCTAAGGCATCGACGTGAATGTTCTTCCCCCGGGGGAACTGTTGAATGTCCACCTTCTCAAATCCTGCCATAAGTCCTCTTACCACGGTGAGGTAAACTTCCATTCTATCATCTTTTGCGTTGAAGTCCCCACTTACTTTCTTGGAGACCAGCCTAAAGACACCAAAAACATGAAGGCGCTTTACCCCTAGCAGTCGGGCCTTGCACAAACCAGCGATTAGTGCTTCGTATTCAGCGCCGCAATTGGAGGCCTCAAATCCCAGTCTGATTCCTTGCTCGATGACAACATCTTCTGGAGTGAAAAGATGATTCCTAATCCTTCCCCTTTGGAATTGGAGGCTCCATCGACGTATAAGGTCCAGTCCTTTGAATGTGCTTCCTCATTTGTTGACTTCTTCGTTCCTTATTGGTCGATTGGCTGGTCCCCTATGAATTCAGTGATAAAGTGTGTTAGGACTTGTCACTTAATCACTATTCTTGGTTAAAAGTGGATATCGAATCTTTCAAGGTCCACCGACCACTTTGAGAGTCGTTCGGAGAGGTCGGATTTTTGAATAATAGCTTTGAGGGGGTAGGAAATGCTTCCTATTATTGAGTGAGATTTAAAGTAATATTTCAGCTTCCTTAAGGTGACCACCAGTGCATATGTGAGCTTTTCCAGGGGCAGGTAGCGCTATTCTGCGTCTAGAAGTGTCTTACTAGCGTTATAAATCGTGTGGTGCCCTCCCTTTTTCTCACACACCAGAGCGAAGCTTATAGGGTGGTCTGATACTACAAGGTAAAGATATAACGAGTCTCTATCCTTTAGAATCACTAGCAGGGGTGGTTTGCTAAGGTAGGATTTGATTTCCTCCAAAGCTTTTTAATAGTCATCATTTCATATGAGGCCTTTGTCCTTCTTTAGGCATTGGAAGAATGGTCGGTAGAATTTCTAAGACTTGGAGATGAAGCGATTGTGTGCCGTAAGCATAATAGTGAGCTTTTGAACATCTTACAACATCTGAGGAGGCTGGACCCTGGTGATAATGTCGATCAAATCTGGATTGGCCTTAATTCATCTTTTACTAACTAGATAGCCTAAGAACTTTCCTGACTGGACACAAAATTAACACTTACTTTCATTAAGCTTCATTTGGTATTTCCTGAGGATATCAAAGGTTATGGCTAAGTCTGTGAGGTGGTCGCCCTTGCTCTTTATTTTTACAAACATATCATCGATGTAGACCTCCATCATGTCTCCCATCTGTCTCTTAAACATCTTGGTAACCAACCTCTGATAAGTTGTCCCTACATTCTTTAAGCCAAATGGCATGACCTTGTAGCAGTATAACCTAATGGGGGTTATGAAGGACATTGTATCCTGGTCATGGGAAAATAACGAAATCTAACAGTATCCTGAGTAGGCATCTAGTAATCTCATCCTCTCATGTTTGCCATAGCATCAACCAACTGATCGATTTTAGTAAGCGGGAATCTTTCCTTAGGGCATTCTCTATTGATATATGTGAAATCAATACAGACCCTCCAATTACCATTGCTCTTGTGCACCACTACTTGATTGGATAGCCATTTAGAAAATTGAACCTACCTAATAGATCCCGCATCCAGTAGCTTCCCTACTTCATTCCCCACCGCTTTAGCCTTCTAGAGAGATATTCGATGAGCCTTTTAAGTGATCGGCTTAAACGCCGGATCGATGTTCAGGCAATAGAAGTCTACATCGGGGTCAATCCGTGGAAAATCATCTGGTTCCTAAGCGAAAACATCTAGATTGCCTTTAAGAAAGGCAATCATTTATTTCTTCTCTTGATCGACAAGTGTGGCTCTGATCAAGAACTTCATCTCTGGGAGGTTATCATCGGCTCAAACCTCTTCCAGGCTTTCAACGACCCTATCAATGGGGTGTACCTTGGTCTCTTCCACCCCTAGTTATCCATACCGTAATTGATATTTAGAGGCCACTTGGGCTTCCTCCTGAGAGTCTTTTACTTCTTGGGGTAAATGGCCGTGATGAAGCACCTTCTGGAAATAGGTTGGTCGCCACAAGTTTTGACCACGCCCCAGTCAGTGATACACTTCAGCTTTTGGTGTTAGGGGAATGGTATTGACCTCATGGCATGCAACAAACCTCTGTCCAAGATATCATGATATGGGGACTCAATGTCCACTACTAAGAACTCAATTATCTTTAAAATGTTTCCTACTCTAACTGGCAAGACTATCTTTCGTAATGACATTATGATTTTCCCTACGAAGCCGACCAATGAAACTGTGGCCTCCTTGATGTCGGCAAGATTCAACTTTAGTTATGGAATAACTCTAGCTACATCATTTCTGATGAACTTCCCTAATCCATGAGCATCTTGTTAACTTCCCAATTAGAAATTTTGAGCATAATCACAAGTGCATTGTGATGTGGGGTTCTCACTCTGATTAAATCTTCCTCGATGAAAATAATATGCTTTGTATAGTCGACGTCCTCTGGTCGTCGGTGCTTTACCAGCCTGGGTTTTGGCTGGGTCAATCTAAAAGGCCTCCATGGCGACAGTAACCTTCTTCATCTTCATCCGAACGACATTCCCTTGGATTTGCTTAAGGTCTAATACCCCATGGATGACCACAAACTCATGTCCCATGATATTATCAAGGACGTTGTTTAGTTTTTAATCGACATTAACTGCGACCTTATTTGCTTTCTTCTCTATATACTCATTGAGGTGCACAGCTTGGGCTAACTCCTCCAAGTGTGTCTTCAGAGCCTTATAATTTTCACTCTTGTAGACGACCTCTTTATGGAATGTGCATCTTAGTGCGTTGTTTTTTTTGTTAGGTCGACACCTATCTTCTTGCGCCACTTGATGAATGGTTGGTCTTTGTTCTTGCTCAAAATCTTGTAAATAGATTCCTTGAAGACCGTGTTAACAGCCTGGAGCGCCTTGGAAGGATCGAACTTATTCCCATTCTTGGAGCCGTTCTTGCCCCTGTTCATATTCCCCTTCTTTAGAGTATCACTATTTTATTCTTCTTTGGTTGTATATGCTCCACTGTTGTCCCCTGCATTAGAGTGAACTACATCTTCTAACTTGGAGTATTTCTCAATACAAGCCATAAAATCGTTAATAATTTTGGTTTCCTTCTTAGTCAGGGAATGGTGCATTAAATAAGTTTTTGACAAACCCATTTTGAAGGATGTAACGGTAACATTCTCCGAGAAATCCTCGACCTTATTGAAGACTAACCCAATACCTTTTGGCATAATCACAAAGGCTCTCTTGTGACTTTTTCTTTATCGTGCGTAGTGCATCCATCCATTTGGGATGGGAGCTGCTGGTTATGAAGCGAACGATAAAAGCCTCTGCTAGGGCCTTGAAGTTACCGATCGACTTATGAGGCAGCTTCTTGAACCACTTATGTGCTACATCATGTAGGGTAAAAGGGAAAATTCAGAACATTAGTGTGTCGTTATGGTTCCATAAGGTCATGTCTTGTCTGTATTACCGAACGTGGTCTATGGGATCTGTCTTTAGTCATAAATTTTGAGCCTAGGAATGACGAACATCTTTGGGGTATCCTCTTATTCGATAGTCCTTAGAAAAGAGGATTTCACCTGGGTATTGAGATATCTTCTAGCTAGCTCCCTGATGGATTTGGCTCCATGATGGGCTAGATGTTGGTCTATCTCTCTACGGACCATCATCCTAATGTCCTCACTCTATCCATCGTTTCTCCTATGGCATTTTTTTGGCTAGCCACACTATGATCGATCATGCTATGATCTTCCACGTTCAAAACTATCCCGGTCACGCCTGGATCTCCTTCGTCGGCTGCGAGTATTACTCACTTGAGGACTAAAAGTCCTGTCATAAAGTTTCCTCGTGTCCTTATGGAGATATCTCTCCATGATTTCAAGTCGCATATGTATGAGAGAATTCTATTCCACCCAGAGGCATGTAGCCTCCTCTTATTCTCTAATCCTGGCTTCGTAAGCATTGACCAATATGGGGATTTTCATAAACCTGGATGGTACCTGGCTTTCTTCGGAAGGTTGACGCTCCTGGTGAAACCTGGGGTTTGTATGTTAGAGAATCTTTGACTTGTCCCTGGGTGGAACTGGATCTTCTTGCACATCTTCAACCTGAGGAATGTTGTCTCTATGGTGAGACATCACGAGCTTTCTATTTGTGAAGGTTTTTGCAGGAATAAAAACCATTTCCCACAGACGACGCCAATTGTGAGTACAAGAATTATCATAATAGAATTCCACAAAATAATCACAAAGAACAGAATGAAAAAAATTACACACAACAATGATGTACGTAGTTCGACAACTTACCTACGTCCGTGGATAGGTTACTGTTTTATTATAGTGTCTTTTAATGCTCTAGATTATATCCCTTTGCCACGGGTCAGATTTTACAATTTATATAAGTGAGAAATAAGTGATTGAATTCCATAGGTAACTCAACCAACTTGAAAGATATCACTTAAGTGTCCTGAATATCTCCCCGAGATAATTGGTAACTGATTTGTGCATATCCCCATGCATTTAGGTATATGATAATAATAATTATCTTAAAGTTGAGCCACATAGTCTGTCTTGTGTGTTGGGCTGGTCGGCTAAGTTATTATGATTTTAATATGCTCCCACAATATATATTAGAGCATTGCAGGATTTTTCAATCTGTTTGACTAATGGATTTGCTCGATCTGCAGGCCGAGATAATAACTAGTCATCCCAAGGTCATTCATTTTTGAATTCCATATTTAGATATTTTGCAATTCAATTGAGCTCTTTAGGAGCACATCCATTTACGGATATTTTATAATGGAACATTTTCATGTATGATATTTTTCATACCCTTACTTAGACAACTATTTACTAAGACGGTTGTAATTATATCCATTTGGATTGCATGTTGTACATTGAATGTTTTTGTGCATATTCGTACGTACTCATTATCTTTGCTTATGAAAAATAAAATCCGTATAAGATTTTTTGTATATATTATTTGTTTAAGACTCGTATATATAAGCAATTAAAATATTCACAAGTCTTATATAATATATTTCAATAAAATTCTTTGTTAGTCAGATATAAGAAAAGTATTTGCATCCGTAATGGGATGTATGTTCATATATAATCAATTATGGTTTCTTAAGGAAATCGTGTGCCATAGATCATGCACCTTTTTAGTGAGTGTTAACACTTTACATTCTTATAAACACCCATTCGTAACTTTCAGGGTTAACATCTTTTGGGATTTCTACTATAGAAATACACAACATATATTAAGAGACTCGACTTATGCCATCATGATATTTTTTAATTTTGTCCAATATATTTTTTTGTTAACATTCATTTATAATACGTGGATTTTTATCATCATTCCCATTTTATTAGTGAAGCTATACCATAAATAATTATATCATTGATGATGTTTTTGTAATACTCCTTATTTATGAGTAATTATTTTTTAATATTAATTTACCTAGTGGGTTAATTATATAAAATAAAGGAAGTTGGAGTAAATATTACTTTAAGTGAATTAAGAGATAATATTTACTGAGTTTTGCATATTTACTGTTAAATGAATGTAAATAGCATCACATTATGTTTTGTTGCGTCGTTTTGCCTTAAGTGACGGTTATGACTTATATTCCAAGTGGATCACTATTGATGTATTAATATGACGTTAGAACATGAAATAATTTATGTTATCCTAGACGCCAATTTAGAGGGCGCGATTAGTCCGAAAATGATTGAAATAGTTAAAATAAGTACCAAGTTGTATTTTTGGGTTCCGTACTTTTGACTGGTTATGACTTAATTATGTTGTTATAGTCATTTTAATTGTGTAGTAGAACTTAAATGTTAGAATTAATGTATTTGGGTATTTTAGTCTTGGTAGAGCATTTAAGCTCATTCATGTTTAAAAGCCTAGAGAGAGTAGAGAGAAGAGAGAACTTAGGAGAAAGGGAGAGAAAGAGGAGATTTGTTGATTGGAGCTTGGAAATCGTTGCAAAAACTTAACGCAAGTTTCTAACTTGCAATTATGTATGATTTAGTGTGGGTAATTAGTGTAAATGGTTATGTTTTTGGAGATGTAAACTATTTATGGGTTTTGATGAATTTTGGTTTTTAAACCCTTAAATATTGTATTAGATTTGATTTGATTTGAATTTATTAGTTAATGGTGGTGTAGGAAGGATATGGGATGACTATTAGTTGATCATGTTAGGATTTGAGGGAAGAAAAATAAGTTTTGTGGTATTTAGGGTTCTTATGACCCATAGTCAAAATTGGGCTATCTGACCTAGGCGAATCGATTCGCTAAAGTGGTAGGCTACAGGTCTGTGCTTGGCGAATCGATTCAGACTGTCTGAATCGATTAGAAAAATAACCAGAAAGATTGGTTCTCTTGTCTGAATCGATTCAGATAGGCTGAATCAATTCGCTTCCAAGACCGAATCGATTCGGCTAGGGAGAATCGATTCGAAAATCCTATTGTTTTAGGATTTTTTCTAACTTAGTTTTTAGCCCTTTTCTTTTAGGTTTAAGGCCTAGGAACCTTCTCTTATGAAGTAATAAAGAGTACTAGAGTTTTATATTAGGGATATGAATACCCTAGATTAGGAAAGGGATTATTGGGCTTATTTAGGGGGTTATTTAATAGAAGTTAGGGTAGTTCTTTAGCTAGTAAGCTAGTCTAGGACAGAGGGAAAGTAGGGTTACATAGTTTTGGACTTTTAGAGATTTGTATGAGGTGAACTACACTTAATGACTCATAGGGATGTTGTTAACTCTCGAAGACTAGTCTAGGGATAATTAAACATTGTGGTTTATGTTGTGAAACACATATGGTTCCGGATATGTATATATATATATATATATATATATATATATATATATATATATATATATATATATATATATATATATATATATATATATATATATATATTGTAATGAACATTTTAAATTGGCATATCTGTTGAATTATGACTGGCATAAACATACCTCTCTAAATGCTATCATAAGGGAAGTTACGCGAATGAGGTAAAACCCCCTGGCTAGTGAATGCAGGGTGAATATAGTCCTCGGCCATAGGACCGGTGGTTATATCATGTTGTTTTATTCAAAGTGAGGTAATTCCAGGTATGGTTATGACTCACTGTCGAAGGTATATGGCCGCTTCCACGCGATGCAATTTAGGATGCCCAAGTAGTGTTGGTTATAAGCCCTCGAAGATAATAGCTATTTAGGGGCGCATCCAGTGGGGTGATGACTGAAAGGATGGTCTTAGAATCATTATATGTTGATTGTATCTATTCTCTTGAACGGGGCATTTCATAAATGGCTAATGCTTTTATAAATTAATTGTACGGACTGAATTTACTAATGAGGAATGGATTGGAAAAGTTGTATTTTATCAAACTCCAATTTAAGCTTGTAGAAATGGATTCTAGTTAATTCTCTTGCATTGAAGAATGGTTAATATTACCTGGCATTTCGTTAGGATGTGCACTTAGATGAGAGGTGAGGAATATCCTTATCATGAAGAGCGATTTAAATTTGTCCATGATGTCAGCAATTCGTAACTGTCATGCATTTAATTCACACGTATATCATATCAAATCGGGCCCTGACCCGTTTTTATTTCTCAGTTCTGTGTGGTTCTTATTTATACCCAGGTTCTCCATCGCAAGGACACCCGTGTTAATCTCTCATTCTCAGTGTTAGGGATCTACAACATTTTTGCGAATGTTATAGGATTTTTTTAATTGACGCATCTATATTTTGTATATTCTAGTTATGATCAGTATGTACATTCGGGCGTGTTGCCCAAGTCTTGTAATTGTACTTATATTATTTGTATTTAACTGTAATACTCGGTGTAACCTGTTTGTACGAGCCTGTTAACCGGCAGCTTATCCGATAATTGTCTTTGTTGATTAGTTGCTAAGTTGTTATATGTCTTGTTGTAATGACCCCACTTTTATATGTTCATATATAGTTTTAAATGTTGTATTATTTCATATCTGATATGGATAATGTTAATTCATATTAATATAACAATTGACTTGAGATAAAAACTAAAAAGTTGTAGATATATGAATTATGTTTGTAACACAACAAACGATGTGTTAAACGGAGGTCCGAGCAAGAAGTTATACCGAAATTACGAAATTAGGGCAAATTTGTCCATCCATTAAGTCGTATTTTGTCTTATTACCACACCATATGTTATATTTTGATTGGTTGGAGGGGGGGGCTAGTTTGGCCGACTTAAAAACTTTGAAATAACCTCCTTCTTCATCAAAATGGATTAAATTAAAGTCTTATTGCACATCCTAAGCTAAAAGTTAAATTTTGGGGTAGAAAAGGTAATTTTATGAAACTTGAGGGACTTGATTTTTAAATTAGGTTTCAGGGACTAAAATGAAAATATAAAAAGGATCTTTTTGTAAATAAAATATTTTCAAGTACCTCTAAGAAATATTGAAAATGTATGGTGTAAAATTACTAAAATACCCTTCATGTGTAAAATGACCTTTATACCCTAAATAACTTTACACCTCGTGCTTGGTTTTAACACCTCCACCGCACACGTGTTGCCTTTATACGAAAATATAAAACACAGGTCATGCATTTAGAAAAGGTTAAAACACTTGTCGCGGTTCGATGAATTAAGACTGCAAGATAGCCCCGTTACGCGACACGTTGACTCGCCAAAATGAATGCTTAGTCATCGGGGCATGTGTCATCACCCAAATAAATTTGAGAAACTATAAATAGAACTTAGGATCAGTTCTTACGCGAAATTCATTCCAAATATAAAAAATAAATAGTGAGAGAAAGTGTGAGAAAGTTTAAGAAAAAGTTTCGCCTTAAGATTAACGAGCGATCCAAGACTCTGTATCTGTAACTTCGGGTTTCTATTCTAGGGGAGTACTCTCTGACGTTCCTTGCGTATTTTGATTATATGATATTATGCAAACTATATCTATTTTGTGAAATGTTTTATCCTCAAAATACATCTGATACCGATGATTCCGTCGTTTGTTATATGTGTATATCTCTCGATATATACATCTGATTTGAATTATGAAGTTATTGATTCCGCCTATGGAAACTCTTATACCATGTTGGCCTTGACTACCGGGTGGAAATATTTGAGTGGTACCTTCCCAACTGGTTTATCGGTGATGTTCCCTAAATAAGGCTTTATTTTAGATATCATGATTTTCTGTCTGTGTTGTTGCCGGGTGGAAACATTTGATAACACTATCTGTTTATATGGGTATTGGAGCTTACATGGCCATCAAAATAAAATTGAATAATTGACATATTGCTCAAATTATTTTATCTGTTCTGTTCTGAACTGATTATTCTGAAAATATATACTGCCAATTTACTTTATATATTTTATTGCAAATTTCTGTCCATATATGTATATGCCTTTTGTTGGAAATTGAATAGGTATCAATTTTTTGAAAAACCCTGGAATGTCTGAAGATTAAATCTCATTCTACTTTTAGTTGATGTTGTATAAATAACCATTTTTGAGGGAATAAGTAGGTTCGCAGAGGGAATGAAAAAGGATTGTGTTGAAGATTCAACTTTTAGAGCTCTTTTTGTTATTATGTTTGTTTTATCATTTAGAGCATTTTTGGCTCTCTTGTAATAAGCTTTAAATTTTGTCTTAAGTCATAATTCATCGTTACTTTTAATATAAATGATGTTTGGCTATTGATAGGGGATTTCAATGTTGTTACTAATAGTGAAGATAAAATTGGAGGTAATGAAATTTACTATCATGTATTAAAGTAAATGACTTCAACTATTTCATTTCAATTGCTTCCCTCATGGAGGTGAAATTCACTGGTTTAAAATTTGGCGCAATTTTAGAGATAGTAGGAAAATTTAGTCCAGGATGGATAAAGGTCTTGCTTCCTTTGAATGGAGCTCTTACTTCCCTAATTTCTCCCTAACTCACCTCAGTAAAACCTATTCTGACCACTCTCCCCTTCTCGTTTCTATAAAATCTCAATTCGACTGTATTGCTAAATTTTGAAAGTTCCAAAATATGTGGTGCCCTCACCAGTCAACCTCTTGGAACTTTCCATCAGAAGGATACCCATTCAGGTCTTTTGCATCTGAATTGCATAGACTGTAAGGTTGATCTTATTAACTGAAACGAAATCACTTTTCACAACATCTTTGATCAAGTACAACACCTTGAAGATGAATTTCTAGTTTGTGATGCTGACTATGAATCTATCCCATCTCCTAAAAATAGAGAAAAACTTTCACTCTTAAAATCTCTTCTTCTGGAGTGATGAGGACGATTCCTACTCCAGCCCCTTAGAATTGGAGTCTCCATCAACATATAGGGTCCAGTCCCTAGACTGTGCTTCCTCATCTGTTGACTGCTCCGTTCCCTGTTGGACGATTTGATGGTCCTCTGTGAATTCTGCGATGAAGTCTACTAGGACTTGTCCATTTATTGTTATTATTGGTTAAAAGTGGATATCGAATCTCCCAAGCTCCGCCGAGCACTTTAAGAGTCGTCCAGAGGGGTCAAATTTCTGAATAACATCTTTGAGGGGGTAGAAAGTGATTATTGTTATTGAGTGGGCTTCAAAAGTAATGTTTTAGCTTCCTTGAGGTGACAACCAGTGTGTAGGCAATCTTTTCTAGGGACAGGTAGCGTTGTTCTGCGTCAAGAAGCATCATGCTAGCGTAATAAATTGGGTGCTTCCCTCCCTCTTTCTCCCACACCAGAGCGGAGCTTACAATGTGATATGATATCTATACTATTACTATAAAATACAATACAAAGCATTTATTCTCCTCAACAGAGATGATACCCACATAGGATGTGATAAATCATCTGAGTTGGCTCTCCACATCACATCTATAATGAAGACGATGTACATCTCAGTGACCCTACTTCCACAGCCCCTTCATCTACAAAATACAATCACTTGTGTCGATACCAGTGCAAATGCCAACTCACTCACATAATCTATGTCAATATAGAGTGCCCCTTCTTCTTCAAAGTACATTCAATCGTTACAAATGAAAACCCAGCTTCCATGATTAAATATACAGCTTATATCCCGAAAATAAACGACATACAGCTACATCTAGGCATAATCAGCATACAACTACAATACATGCATAATGGAATATGCAGACTCATTTGGGAGTAATATATATATCTTTGTAGAGAAGAGGAATTCTAAGATGAACTCTCTGGCCGGAATATCAAAGATAGTTCAGGCAAGCTCATTTAGAGCAGTGGATGTAATAGAAGATTTTGGAATCTCAGATTTTATTAAAGAAGCATCAATACAAGTAAGAATATTTTTAATGTTGCAAGGATATAAAATAAAATATTGTTGCAAGTATGATATTATATCTGTATGTTTGATAGAAAATTTAATTGAGTGTAAGTATAATTCTACGTAATATATGGATTTCAATAAACAAATGATTATAAGGCATATGATAGGGAATTAGTTATTTACGCACATTTAATGTTTGTTAAAATTCCTTAAAATTTTGGAAAATGTGTCTTCAACTGTTTTGGGTAGGGGCTGATGTTATCACGACAAATTCCTACCCATAAAGGCTCAAAAGAGTGGCTACCATGTTGGTATTTTTATGCATGTCAAAATGTGTTGGAAATTTACATTCTTTTTTAATTTTTGGTTTGGGATATTATGATATAAAATTATTTTTGTAGTTTGGATTTTTTCTGAGGTGATCTTTTGTCACTGAGCGTGGCTACAATGTTGGTATTTTTGTACATGTCAAAATGCGTTGGAAATTTACATACTTCTTTAATTTTTGGTTTGGGATATTATGATATGAAATTATTTTTATAGTTTGGCTTTTTTTTTGAGGTGATCTATGCCACTGCCTTGAATTTGTTATGTAAATTACAAGATACACGTAGAGTACATACTACAAGTTATGATTTTGGTGGATGAACTTTTGAATTTTTCTCTTTTGTAAAAACTGCACTAGTAAATTCCGTGTTGAAGTATGAAAAGCTATTGTGTAGACACACTGCGTTGCTTGAATGTTGAAATAAAGTGTTATATGAAAATGTTTGGTTTGTTATAGACTTGATTTTGTGACACAATTGCTTAATGTTTTGTTGTCATAATAGTTGGAGTTGTAACATTCTTTTATTTGTTTTTTGGTATATACATTCTAGCTTTTGTATTATTGTAGGCATAAAAGAGTTGAAGCTCTCAAGTTCTCAACCTCCTAATCATATTACACACAGCTTGGTCACTGGTCGTTAATGTGGTTGAGGAAATTTCAAACAGTGCAGTTATGTAGTTTTAACCATTATGACATCTATGTACATCTATGTTTGTCATTTAAATATATGTTTCTCATTTAAGTTCTAACCAAATTTTTGCTCATACAACTAATGTTGCTAATACATATGTTCATTTGTTGATACAATTGCTTGTTGCTTTATGTATGAATTTGTTGGGGATTGTTATTTTGTTGTTATAAAATATGTGCCTAATAAGATTGATCATGGCTTTCAATCTGTGGTTCAGGTCTATATAAAATATATTCATTTGTTGGTATGGGGTTTCAATTTGTGGTTCAACTTGAATTCAACCATAAGTTTTTAATTTGTACAATTTGGTGTTGGTTTTACAATCTATAAGTTAAAATGTTTTTTTAATATAAAACGTTGTTGCTCTGCCATGTTATTTATATTTCATGAATTCATTATATTTTTCAATTAATGAAACATAATTGTTATTTTCGTTAAAATTAGATGGATCCTACGTAACAATCTTGCAATGCTAGATCCCATCGTAGGTTGATTATGGTTAATAAGTGATCCAGTAACTTGCATCCTACGTCAACTATTTATTTAAGTAATAAGTCGTATAATCTTCATCCATCTGTTCAAAATATGTCTTCCATTGGGCATCTTAGTTGGACTCCTGATAATCTAAGGAACCAAGGTAGTGCTACCCCAAAGAAACGGAAGACAATTACGTCTCAAACAAAGGTACTAGAAAATGGAGATGTCATAACAGCAACAATTACTGATGACTAATCAAATGTGACTAATCAGCTCGGTAACTATTGTGGATATAACATTACCTTTGTAGACCATGCTTTGGAATCCCAGCGTGATGTAAATTTATCAGGTTAGTCATTTATTAACTGTACATAACAATAACATGTTTCTATATGATGAATAAATATTTTTTGTTTTGTTAATATCATTAATGACTATTATATGTATCTAGGGACTATAGGGAATACAACACGAACTGAGCATACGAATCGAAGTAAGCGTCATTTGAATATAATGCCGAAAAGTAAGTATGGTATTAGTAAGTGATTATTGAAAAAACTAATAAAAAGTTATGGATTTAGTTCAAATATTGTTTAACAAATTTGATAATTTAGCGATTTTATAGGGAAGTTTATAGAAGCATGGGATTTCGGTGGTCCAAGCGCAGTTTGCGACAATTGTAGTGCAATTCTATGGTATGAAGAGAGAAGTGATTAGAGCCGTACTACGACATCTCCTAAATTCTCATTGTGTTGCCAAGAAGGAAAGATCATCCTACCCATTACGAATGCAACACCACAGATTTTGAATGATCATCTAAATTCTAAAAATGATAGGGGTTCATCTAAATTCAAGGACAACATTAGAGCATACAGTTCAATGTTCGCTTTTACCTCTACTGGAGCTAAAGTTGATCATAAGATAAACAATGGTATTGGTCCATATATCTATCGCATAAGCGGGAAAAACCATCATTTACTTGGTTCATTGCTTCCAGTTGTAGGTGAAAGACCTAAGTTTGCGCAATTATATATTTATGACACAAAGAATGAGTTGGTCAATCGAATGAAATCATTAGGAGGATATAGGCGAACAAAAAAATTGGATGCAAAAGTAATTTCTTAATTACTATCAATGCTTGATGAGCACAATGAGATTGGAAAAGTGTTTCGAATGGCACGTGAGTATTTTCAGCATTCAAATGTCATGCCCATGAGAATAAGGTTGATTAGAAATCATTGCAAATACCCATCTATTTACAATATGCCTACCGCTTCTGAAATAGTAGAACTTATTAATGGGGTCTTTACTGAGGAAAATGTTATGAGAGATATTATTTTTGATCATAAGTCAAATGGGTTACAAAGAATTAACGATCTTTATCCATCCTTTATGGCCATGCAATACCCATTGTTATTCCCATATGGCTAAGATGGTTATTAATTGGGTATAACTTACAAAAATAATAATGGGAAACGTAAGACTAAATGAAATTGCCTAACTATGAGGGAATATTATGGATACCGCTTGCATCAGAGGACAAATGAAGCTCACACCGTTTTTCGCACACGAAGACTTTTCCAATAATATGTTGTTGATTCATATACATGCATAGAACAATAAAGGCTACGATCGATTAGAAAAAACTAACCAAGATAAAGGGCTGAGCTTTATAAAGGCTTGAAAGATGTTGTTCTTCAAGGAGATTTGACGCCGCCATCTGTAGGGAAACGTAATGTCCTTCCGTCAAGTTTCACTACATGTCCATGCTATATGGCTCAAAATTTCCAAGATGCTATGGCTATTTGTAAATTCTTTGGTAATCCCGATCTGTTCATCACATTCATAGAAAATCCTAAGTGGCCCAAAATCACAAAGTTTGTCGAACTCATTCCTGGCCTGAAGCCTCAGGATAGACAAGATATTATCACAAGAGTTTCTAAAATTAAACTTGATGCTCTAATGAAGGATTTAGTTCAAGGAGGACACTTTGGCAAAGTAATGGCAGGTACGTATTGTATATTTAACAAGTAAATATCGTTATTTAAAAATCAAACTATATATGATACTATAACAACATATTATTTTTATTATAGCTATCTACACAATTGAATTCCAGAAAAGAGGACTACCACATGCCCAGATACTTCTATTCCTACAAGCAGACGCAAAACAACCAACATAAGATATTCATAAGATCATTTCTACGAAGCTACATGATTGTAATATCGATCAAGTTGGATATGCATCTATTTCAAAATTTATGATGCATGGACCATGCGGGTATGCAAATCCCTATTCGCCTTGTATGGAAAACGGATGTTGCTCTAAAAAATTTCCAAAAAAATTCACAAGCATGACAAAATTTGATGAAAATGGATTTCCCATTTATAGACATAGAGATGATGGGAGATTTACAGAGAAGATGGGAATCAAATATGACAACAGATTCGTAGTTTTGTACAATATTGACTTGGTTGTCAAATAAAACAAGGGCAATTAAGTACCTTTCCAAGTACATAAATAAAGGACCTGACAGAACTACAGTGGAGTTGACGAAATCAATTGCCCAAAATAGTGATAATTGTATCGATGAAGTGGTAAAGGTTGATGAAATTAAAACATTCCTCGATTGTCCTTACTTATTAGCATGTGAAGCTTGCTGGAGAATTTATCAATTTCATATACAATATCGAAGCATTGTCGTTGAGCTTTTAACATTCCATCTACCGGACGAGCAAGTTGTCACTTTTAAAGATTTTAATAATCTGGATACTTTCATTGAAAGGGTAGATATTGAGAAGACTATGTTTACACAATGGATGCAAACAAATTGTATCCATGAGGATGCGAGGGAGTTAATGTATGCAGAATTTCCATCTAAATAGGTTCGTGAGTCACATGCAAAGGAATGGTTTAGAAGGAAAAATTTAGGCACATGCCTAGGTCATATAGTTTGTGCTCATCCAGTCTCTAGTGAATGATTTTACCTTCGTATGCTCCTCAATATTGTTCGTAGAGAAAGAAATTACAATGAGGTAAAGACGATGAATGTAATTGTTTATCCAACATGAAAAGCCGTATGCTATGCTCTTGGTCTTTTAGAAGATGATAAAGAATAGCACAACGCTCTAGAACAAGCTTCATAGTGGGTTACTGGTAATCAATTGCGTGACCTATTCACTCTAAGGCTTCTTTTCTGTGAAGTTACTAATCCGAAAAGGGTTTGGGAAGATAATTGGGAGGTTCCATCAAAATATTTTCTTCATCGTCAAAGAAAAATCTATAGCCTCCCTGATCTTATTCTTAGTGAAAATCAATTGAAGAATTATGCTCTTCATGAAATTGAACAGATTTTGAACAAAAATGGGAAATGCCTAAAAGATTTCTCACCAATGCCACTACCGAATTCTACCCTTATTCGAGAAAAGGATATTAGACTCTTAAGAGAGGAACATTCGTATGATGCGGACTCTTTGGCAAGGGACCATGAGAAAATGTTCAACACATTGAATGATGAGCAATTAGATGTATATAATCATATTATACGACCCGTATACGAAAGCAAAGGAGGATTTTACTTTGTAAATGGGGAAGGTGGTACAGCGAAAAGTTTTTTGTACAAAACAATTCTTGTACGATTGCGCTCAGAGGGAAAAGTGGTTCTGGCAGTTGCATCATCTGGAATTGCATCGTTATTGCTACCCGATGGAAGAACCGTACATTTAAGATTTAAGATTCCTATTGATATTCACGCAGAGTCAACATGTGATATTCATCAACGGACTCATCTTGCAGAGCTCATTAGGAAAACAAGCTTAAATATTTGGGATGAGTCTCCTATGAACCGTCGTCATTGTTTTGAAGAGGTTGACAGAACATGAAGAGACATAATGCAGTTCGATAACAAAAATTCTTATGAACAAGCTTTTGGTGAAATTGTGGTTCTTCTTGGTGGAGATTTTCGTCAAACCCTACTTGTTGTTCATAAGGGAAGTAGAGAAGATATTATAAATGCATGAATTAACAAATCAAATCTCTGGAGTTTGTGCCATGTATTCAACCTATAAAAAAACATGCAGTTACGGGATTTGACTTCTTTCAGAGATTGGTTCCTAGCATTAGGTGATGGAAAATTGCAAACAGAATCATTCGGAGATGAAGAATACCCGTCATGGGTAAAAATACCTAATTCCAACCTTATTCCCAATTCGGATAGCCCAATTTCCGATATTGTTTCAAGTGCTTACCCTGATTTAGCCAACAAATATAGTGATCCAGATTACATCAATGGTCAAGCTATTCTTACTCCTACAAACTATATGATTGACAACGTCATTACTTACATACTTAGTGTCATTCTTGGAGATACTACAACATATTTTAGCTCAGACTCAATATCTAAGGCTACTAGGGACATATGTGACCAAGATGTGCTTTTCCTAGTTGAATTTTTAAATAGCTTGAACTTTGCTGGAGTCCCAGGTCATACCTTGGACCTAAAGATAGGTTCACCTATTATGCTAATGAGAAACATAAACCAAAGTGCCGGCCTTTACCATGGGACAAGATTGATCATTATACAATTATCTCCATTGGTCATTGGGGCTATAATTATCACAGGCTCGAATATAGGAAAAAAAAATTCATTCTACGAATAATAATGTTTGCAACAGACTCTAAGCGGCCATTTATTCTGAGAAGATGTCACTTTCCAGTTCGGCTTGCTTTCTCTATGACAATCAGCAAAATCCAAGGATAAACTCTCGATTAAGTTTTGATATACTTACCAAAGCCTGTTTTTAGTCACGGTTAACTATATGTAGCTATATCTAGAGTAACTTCAAGCATCGGTCTAAAATTATTCATAAATAATGAAGACCAAATTGATAGCCATTACATAAAAAATGTTGTGTATGATGAGGTTCTTTAATCTATATCTATAGGTATATTTTCTTAATGAAGTATATATTTAATATTCTTAATCCTTTTACTTATGATTTTACTCCCTTATTTCATTTATAAATAATTTTTTCCTCATACAACTTTTCAGAAACATGAAATAAGTTACAAGACTTGAAGATCTTTCCTTAGATAGAGATGATTGGACCATCTTTGTACGTGTTGTACGAAAATTGGAATCCAAGGCTCAAAACGACGATAGGAAAAAACTATTAGATGACTTTGTCTTAGTTGATGAGAAGGTATATAATTTATACCATATATATTTATTTACTTTTATGTCGCTCCAAACAACATTTTCTTAATTACTTTTTTCCATTTAATTATATCATTTTTTTCCTTCACAGGGTGACTCGATACATGCAGTAAAACAAAGATACTTTGTAAATTAGGCATTTCACTGGAGCTTGGAAAAGTCTACACAATAACTAATTTCAGAGTTATGGAGACCAATCATAGTTACAGGGTCTCATCCCACAATCTAATGATTGAATTCATTCCATCTTCAAGGTTTATACATTCAGAAGATGCTATTCTTCTAATTCCGACATACCACTTCCAATTTCTGGAATTCGATGATTTGGCATCCAAATTGGGCAATCACACATACCTCACGGGTATATTATCTTCATTACTCATTATTCATTTAACAATATACGTTAAATGCATTTATTTTATATCCAATCACTAATTATATGTTCAGATGTGTTGGGACTTTTGAAATCAATATCACCGATTGAGGATCAGCCTGCTAGGGGCACTATAGTTAAAAAAAGGGTTTTAAAGCTTGAAACTCGAAGGTAGAATTTTCTTGCTTAAAAAATATTCACTTCAATTAATTTCAATATATAATAAGCATAATTCATTAAACCACATACCGTATTATACAGTGGGCAGATGATTTCCGTTACTTTGTGGGCCGATGAAACTGCGCTAATAATTGAAGATATATGCAAGAAATTCAAATAACATTTGATTATAGCCGTAACCTCAACCGCGGTAAAATAATTTAGAGGTACTTCAACTGTATTTTTTATGTAATTATATTTATCACTACTCTTGATTTAAAAAAATTCAATTTTACAAACATTTCACTTTTATTTCGTAAGGAATTTTTAGTTGTCAGCAACAAACACAAGTAAGGTTCATATTAACCCGGATGTTCAAGCAACTAAATATTTTATGTCCATGTACTGTTTTCTTCTTCGCAATTTAATTGCAATACCAATATATATCATTTATCTTATATCTAAAATATGCTCATTAAAACTTGAACATGATTCAATTATTGTTAGTTCGTGCCACATAAATGGAACAATGATATTCTTTAATTCATTTTTAATAAAATATAATCTTTGTTTCTCTGGTTCTATATTAATACCAAAAAGTGACCATCTATAAATTTATTGAAATTCTAAATAACTGTCTTCTTATTTCATTAATCTTAAATTTCACCTTAATTTCACCAAAAATTACATTCAAACAAACTTCATAATGAAAATCGATCTTTATTCCTTGAAACTGATCCGACAAGGTCCAACACTTCACATCTTCAAATGGAAGGGGATTGTAAATCCATTAAAGACATCTTGGCTCTTCGTTCTGGCTCACAAAATGAGGTATCATACTATAATTAGATAATTAATAATCCTCCTTCATTATCTCTTAATATAATATGTTTTACAGGTTCTATACGTCATTTTCCATGCAACAATCATAGGTGTAGATGAACATATTGGGTGGTATTATCCAACATGCAACCATTGCAACATGAAACTCAAACATAATATCACTTCCTTCTTCTGTGAATCATGCAACAATGACATTATCATTCCGTCTCTTAGGTAATATATTCTTACAAGTTATTTTTTTCCCTATTCAATCGAACATCATTTTACATAATTCAATCCTCCATATATAGGTACAAATTGCAAATCAACATCATAGATGAAATTGCTTCAATCAATTTTGTCATTTTCAATAAAGAAGCGAAAACTTTAATCAAAGTCCAATGTTCTGAGCTTGCAAATATCAACCATGACATTATCGTACGTTTTTATTATTAATTGATAATATTCTCCCATAATATTCACTTAATAATATTTTTTTCACACATACTTCTTATTAGTTTATCCAGGTAACCAATGATCCAATACCACTTACAATCACAAGGATCATCGGTAACTCACACAAATTTTGTCTCAAGCTCAATAGCTACAACTTAGTCCGTGGTTATGAAAACTTTACCATTTCAAGAATTCTAGAAGACACATTTACTGGAGATATTTCAAATAGTAATACATCCATTCACAAGGTATTTTACACATAGTCATTCATTTATATGTAATATATTTTTTAACATCTAATCTATTTATTTTCCATAATACGAAAAAATGCCAACTATTCCCAATCATGACCCTATCATTATCACAGACAATGACATCAACATTGCTTCATTTTACCATTCATCTCCACTCTCTACTACATCAAATAAAATAAATCCTTCTACTGATATTGAATCTGAGCGTATCGTTAAAAGGACGCATTCGGGCAGGTAATTTCAATTCATTATCTTTTTATACCTCTATTAAAATTTTTACTTTACTATTATCATATTCTCCTAACATTTCTTTTCCATTATTTGTAGGAACGTTGTTCAAGGGAAAAAGAGGATGCTTTAGCTTATATTTCACCAATGCAATCTTCATAAGCATTTTATACCTTGTACTAATACTTTTGGTTCCCCTTTATTGTATATCTTTATGTCATTCATTACTTTCAGTTTCAAATTTTTTGACTTCCTGTTGATAGTTTATTGTTGCACATTACAATGTTTTTAGCTAATTGCTTTCTGGCATCTAATTTTTTTTGAAATTAGCATTCAAACTTGATAATGACTCATTTCAGTCTTCTTAATGGGATTGATTTTTATTTGTTATTGTGGCTGTTAACACTTTAGTTTTATATACTGCCGAACTTCAGTGATTGGAATTACAATTGTTCATTCCTATATTAATTTCTCATGATTAATTAATTACTGTTTTAAGATAGCTAGGAATCGTACAACAGAAAAACACTGATATATTGTTTTAGTTTTGTAACTGAAGAACAAATAACAAGTAGATTACGAATCTACTTATACTTCTAGTCTTTTTTCTTTCTCCTTTTTTTTCTAAGTTAAAACCTTTCGTACACATTTTTTTGTTCCAATGAGAGTTAACACCTTTTAGTACAAAAAAAATAAATTGTTTTGTATACATTTCATTTTCACTTTTTAAGGGGTAAAAAAGGAAGATTGCATTTTTATTTATTTATTACTTTATGTTCTCACCAAAGATACCAACTGTGGTGCCAAAGATACCAACGGTGGTGGGTTTTTTTGATAGAAAATTTTATGTTTATGCGGTGAGAAATGATACATTAATGTGTGTTAGTTTTCAAAGGTTTAGGTTGTAAACCCCTATTTTATGATTATAATGGTATGATGTCTTCAATCGAGTAATAGTACATGTTTTACGATTGTAAGTGATTTCATTTTCTATAAAACAGGTACTTTTTTTCTCAAACAATTGGTTCCTGTTTTACTTCAATATTTTTCCTCGATTAATTCTCACTAGGCCTCTTTCTCTCAAAATTTCGGTTTCTTTAAAGTAGAGGATCGTGTTTTGAGGACTGGTGGAGGATTGATATTAAAAATGTAAGTGGACAACTTGTAGGACACTGTTGTTAGTAAAATGTGTTCTGTGTTAGAAGATCAGTTCTCCAGGATGATAATATCAAATCATTTGTTATTGATAAAGGATTATGTGAGTTTGATCTGAGTTACTATGCATCGATATGGGTACTTTGTTGATGCATTTCTTGATGTAATGAGAAAGCACAGCGATAAATACCACAAGTTGTTGTTATATGATTGCTATGAACAAGTTGATGAAGCTCTTGCTACTGATAAGTTTGAGAAGATATGGATGAAAAAAGAATACAAGTATTCGATGAATGTGCTTGCATTTCAGATACAAACATTTGATAGCATACCCTCATTTCTCGATATAGCATCGTTGTTTTCCATGGTGCTTGATTGTTATCGAATTTGCGATCATTTATTGAGGATTATGTGAGTTTCATGTCGTATGATGGACATCTTAATTTCTATGATGTTTTGAAGAAATACTTAGACTGACTTTTGACTGAGTTTTTGGAAGGGGGTTTGGTAAAGCTTATTAGTACATCTATCCATGGTGTCAATCAAATGATGGTAGTGGTTGAAAATATGGTAGTGTTGGAGCGCGAATATGATTTCTTTTTTGGTCATGATGCTCAGCTTTTTAGAATTGCTTTGAGAATGGCGGATAATAAAAATGGTTGATGTTTTCATGATGTTTATTGAGAATGTGAATTGGATGCAGATGAGCCTTCCCAAAATGAGAATAAATATGTTACTGAAGTGATAATTTTTCTCGAAACTCTGTTTTCATTGGCTTAATAGATATTGTTTGTTCAGGTTCCTTAAAGGTTTTTAAATGATGTTCTTTCTCACATAACAGAGTTGATTGTTGGGGATCTAATGGAAGAAACATCAAACATCTTAAGTTTAGATTCTATCATGGGTATCCATGTAGATATTTGCATTTTTTCTATGCAGAGAACAGTGAATGAAGCGTCTGATTAGTTTAGAAGAGAATAAAAAATTAATCGAATAGTGGGTTTTTTACACGTTGTGTAGGGGGAAATTTTGGGTATGTATACTAAGAAATTAGTTATAGGAGTTTAGACACTTTTCGCCGAAATGAACTTGGCATCTATGGTCGTGACCCCCACAAGATAGCCCTAACTAAAATCTGAACAACCGCACGACCTCTATCGCTATAGCGAGGCCCGTTATTGCAGCATAAATAGGGGTAATAGGGTTTTCAAGCAAAAACTCCACACAAAGTCCATTTCAAACACTTTTTTATATTGAGAGTTCTGACAGTTAAGGATTATGGTACTTTGTCTCACATTTTGAGACTTTTGATAGTGGCATATGTCCTGTTTCGGTTCGTCTTTTAAGCAGTAAATTTTGATAATGCAAAGACATAACACTCAATTACCATCTATTTAGATGTACGAATTTTTTCTGTAAATTTCTCTTCGTGTTTAAGGCTTTAATTTTATTTAGATTACTACACGAAAAGTATGTATGACATTGGGACTATTTTAAGTTTTATTATCTTCCGACAATTACATGTTTCTTGCAGCAAAAGAGGTTTCCATTATGCCGTGGATGGAGGTGAAATCAACAAGTTTACTGAAGAATGTAAGATTTTTTTTGTTAATGGATCTTATTTTGAAACAATACGATTAATAGTACGACAAAATCTTCTTGCTAATTCAGAGATTAATGTGATGCTATCACTTGGGCCTTCATCCAACTTGGTTGTGATATCAAGTTTTGTGAAAGGGAATATTGGGGAAATGAAAGACGTGATTCCTGAAAACAATGTTCAGGAGAGGTCTTATGCTTCTAACGGAACATCTCTAAAGCAATCTGGTGCTTCAAATAAGAGTAAAAATCACTTCTACTAAGTGTGCACGCATAACTTGAGGTGATGAATTTTGTGGGGATGTTTTAAGTTTAGTTTTGATTATGAAATTGTTACATGGTTCAAGGTAAATGCGGAATAAGAACTGCAGTTGATTTGATTTTTGGGCTAATTAGTCCATCTCGTTACTCTAGTTCACCCCATTCATTACTTTATTTCCATTGCGACGTGAGTTCACCAATTTCATTATTTTACTTTCTTTTTACCTTTTTTTTCCAACTCTATTGGTTAATTATCCCTTTATTTACCCAACATTCTAGCACGACATACACATATTGTAGGTATGTTCTATGACCACATAAACCTTTTTTATGCTTTCTATTTTTTTTTAATTTTGCTTTAAGTTTGTATCCATATGGTCAGCATAGTCTCACTCGATGTTGTTATATGCAAGGAATCATGAAGATGACTTCTGGGTTCTTCTGGTCGCTGCCCGATCTTCCAAAGCCCTTTTGGCGCTACCCAAATTCATACATAAGCTATGGGTCATGGTCACTACAACTCTACTATATGGAGTTTCTGAATTTCAAAAATTAAAGTTTTGATCTTGGTTTTCCAAAATTGTTCATTTCTGATTTGTTTTTCTCATTTTCTGATCGAAAATTCTGAAGTTGGAAATTCCTTATAAGATGGATCTTGTGGTGTAATGTCGCATTTTGGTCATTTAAATTGCGGCGGTTTAAAATGATGGTGATGGACAATGGGTAGTGGAAAACAATCCACACTTTAGTGTTCACCTTTTTTCTTTAATGCTTCTTAGAGTTGTGTGTAATGTGACCACGTTATATGATGTATATTATTGTTTATGTATGCAATTGTTGGTAATTGTGCAATTTTTGATATAAAATCTTTGCACAAGAAGATTGAGCTGTTTGGTTGACCCATGGTTCAACTTTATATTTCATGATAGGTACTTTATAGTTTTTCATTGACATTCGTTTGTTCTCATTTCAAACTGTACAAAGTTAATGTTGCTTGGTATTGTTGTTGAGTATTGGTATTGTTGATGAATTTTTTCTTATTTCTTAAACATGCTAGATATAATTATAAACAAATATTTTGTCAAATTTTTTTAAATTGTTTACAATTTTGGGTTGTAAAAAAACCTTTTTACTTAATACGTACCTACAACGGTGTATGTATGTATGTTAAAATACTTTCAAAAATTTCCCAATTGTTTTAAATTATTAGGTTTGTATCATAGCTTATTAAAAAATTGTTTATCTATTGGGAACTAAATAATATGTATGATCTTATCAGCGATGTACACTTTCAAATATTAGCATCGGGCTTCAGGCACGGCCTTATTATTTTTCATAGTTCAAGTAGAAATCATATTAAATTTTCCAATCTTCATATATTCCAATTTATGTTTTATTTTTAATGCACACAAATTTTTTAAAACAGTGAATACGATTACTAGACTATTTTTGAAACAATAAATCGTGCATCGCACGGGTTTCCACCTAGTCGTAAGGTAAAGATACAATGTGTCTCCATCCTTTGGAATCACTAGAAGGGGTGGTTACTAAGGTAGGATTTTATCTCCTCCAAAGCTTTTTAACGATTATCATTCTATACTAGGCCTTTGTCCTTCTTCAGGAGCTGGAATAATGGTTGGAAACATTCTCAAGACTTGGAGATGAAACGATTGAGAACCATGATCATACCAGTGAGATTTTGAACATCTCAAAATGTCTGAGGGGGATGGACCCTGGTGATAGCGTCGATCTGATCTGGGTTTCCCTCAATTCCTCTTTTATTTACTAGATAACCCAAGAACTTTCTTGACTGGATACTGAATGAACACTTGCGTGCAATAAATTTCAACCAGTATTTCCTGAGGATCTTAAAGATTCTGTCTAAGTCAGTGATGTGGTCGCCCTTGTTTTTTCTCTTGACTAGCATATCATCGATGTAGACCCCATCATGTCTCCCATGTGTCTCTTGAACGTCTTGGTTACTAGCCTTTGATAATTCGCCCCTACGTTCTTTTAGCCAAACGGCATAACCTTGTATGAGTATAACCCAATGGGAGTTATGAAGTATTTTTATCCTAGTTGGTGCCAATTAAAAAAAATCTGATGGTAGCCTTCGTAGGCATCCAAAAAGCTCATCCTTTCGTGTGTTGTTCTAGCGTCAACCAACTGGTCAATTTTAGGAAGTGAGAAGCTGTCTTTGGGACATTCTCTGTTGAGATATGTGAAATCAATACAGATCCTCCAACTACTATTGCTCTTGCATACCACTACTAGGTTGGATATCCATTTGGGGAACCGAACTTCCCTAATGGATACCTACTTCTAGTCACTATAGACACCCCATTCTAATACCCCTAACCTCTCCTTAGGTCCCTAGCACCTCCATTCATCATTGCAAACTCAAGTCATACCCCGGTTACTGACCTAAAGGCCATCTGGCACTCCCAAGCTCTGTTTGACCAAAAGTCAAACTCTTCAGCTCCAACAAGACTGAATAAATCTTCGAAGGGCACTGAATCCCCTTTCCAACGGTCCATCCCATACGCAATTCTGACTTACGGTGCGAACGAACGACCCGTTTTCCTCCCAAAATCGATTAGGAGGTCACTGAATGCTCCGTTTGAAAAAGGTCAACTCTTCATCTTGACCGAGACTGAATAAATCTTCTAAGGGCACTAAAACCCCTTTCCAACAGTCTGTCCCGTGCTCGATTCTGACTTACAGTGCGGACGAACCATCCGTTTTACTCCAAAAGATCACCGAACGCTTCCATGCACCGGTTGACCAAAGTCAACTCCCCTAACCATGTCAAACTCTTTGGAATGTCTAAGTACATCTCCTCACCTTTCCAACGGTCTTCCCCATGCGCAATTCTGACTTACTATGCGGACGAACGATCCGTTTGTGTCCGACAATTCCCCGTCCAAAGGATTGACGAACGCTTTCGAGCCACATTTGACCCAAAGTCAACTCCCAGACCCGGGAGCAGTCCAAATACTTTTGAAGGTCTCTGAATTATCTTTCCAACAATTCACCCCGTGCGCGATTCGGATCAATGGTTTGTGCTCTACGACCGATTTTCCAAACGAACCTGAAAGAGATTGCCAAACGGCAGGTTCCAAACCCTGCCTATCGGCAGTGTGCCTAATCACACCTGCCGATTGGTAGGACCAGGGCTATGCCGATCGGCAATGCCCCGGGCCTATAAAAAGGAGGTCCTAAGCTCATTCGAAACAGGGAAAAATCGGAGATCCATTACTCTTAGCAAGCTCAGAAAATCCCTCTCGAAGTCAGCGTGATTTCCACATCCTAATCCCTTTCCAACCTTCACCTTTCATCACCTTTTTCATCAAACTTGGTGAATTAAGTACCGTCCATCATCATCCAAGTTCAAGGGCTTCTCTCTAATATCCAAGATCAAGCTCAAGATCTCCAAGAAGGTCCAACGCTTTCAATTCTCTCCTTAAATTCCCCTAAATTCGCATTAACTTGTTTTATTACGTAGCACTTTTATTCTCTCATCTCACATATCTTAATATACTTTTTTATCTATTGTTATTACACATCTCTTATTTTCATATAAAAAACCCTAAAAAATAAGAAAAAGGGGATTTACTCATAAATTCCAAACGAAAGTTCTCACATTTTTCTCACACTTTTCTCACAACTAAAACACTTTTTTACATACACACACACACACATCAGAGAACTACCCGATTGGATTTATGGGATAAATCCCACTCCTCATTTTTCTTGCGAACTACGTGGACTTTGATGCCTCTATAGGCTACGTAGGCATCTCGGGGTAAAACCTGTGACTCGAGTCATATTCCTACTTTTCTCTTATTTTCTATTTTCTCTATATTCTTTAAACTCATTTCTCTTAAATTCTATATATACATATATTTTTTCTTAGTGGCGTATTATTCCATGTGCATTATCATTTCGTTATAACGATCAACGCGAGGATAATCGCGTAAATCCTATTTTCTAATATTATTCTTAGGAACATTCCTACGGATGACTAACTTTATCTCTTCCATGATAAAAGTCGATGACTCCTATCTCCACTACTTATACACATAAACCCATACCACGGGGAAATAAAGGAAAATAACAACAACCCATGAAAGATCGTAAGGGTGAAATGGGTGCGTAACACCTTCCCATTTCGTAACTTAGCCTCCTAACCCTTTTTCGAATCATTTTCATTTCGTATGTATCAGTATGTATTTGGATGCTGTCCTTCGGGATGGATCCCTTTCCTTTTGTCTGTTTTGAGTAAAATAGACTGGCGACTCCATCTCTCTACATTTTTCACCTCATCAATGACGCCGGCTGAAGTGCTCCCGAGAGGGACAAGCGGGACCAAAGGGATCCTCTCCCTCCGCGAGGATCGTGGATGGCCACAGTGGCGACTCCGCTTGGTATTTTCATTTTGAGGTCTAAACTCTATTTACATGGGTGTTTTATTTTCTTATATATTCCCCTATTTACATGTTCCCCTTTTACTACTCATGTGTACCTCATGCTTATTGTTGATGTAAAAAATTTGATTATATCTAATTTATTTAATCACAGATAAAATAAAACGAGACAAAGAAATTTTAAAGTGGTTTAGCCTTATAAGAATGGTCTACGTCCACTATTTATGTTATTACTAACTGTTTGGGAATTCTCGATTACAAGTTTTTATCAAGAAATTCCGGTCCCCCTACAATGAGGATAATACAATGTATTTATAGCCCTAAGGCTGTAATGTGAAAGGGTCATACATTCAATGCCCCTTGAGCGTATACATCTGTATGATAATAATAATAATAAGCATTTAATGCGCAGTCAATCTGTTGGTTATCCTGCTATTAATGCTTTGTTCGAGGTGCAGCTCGGACCGCCTAAGCTGCTCGGTACTCAAAAGTTCCTCGGTACTCAAAAGTTCCTCGTAAAGTTCTTGTTGGTTGGAGCGTTTGAGTTGATCGGGGAAGCAGAGTTCCTCGTTGTAGTATGGTTCCTCGGAGTCAAGGTGTTGTTCGAAAGTGTTTGTTGTTGCCACGCAGATTGCCACGTGTCTTCACTGAATTGAGCCATGTTAGCAGACTAAATTTGGTATCAACAGAAGCCCCCAATGTTTCATAGTTCAAAATTTGAGGAGTGTGGAACATTCTTTCTCGAAATTTGGCGGTTTTAAATGGTCATCCTAAAATTTAGGAGTATTTTCTTTTGTATTTATTTCTCCTTCCAAATTCGTAGAATCGGTCTTTTTTGAATTTTTCTAACCGCTTCGATTCCCGCGCCCTTTTTGTCTTTTTAGCTGCCGATAACGTAACCATCTCTTTTTTTAATCATTACTTTTATCCTTTCCCAAGGCAAAGTATTTAAACGTTGCAGAAAATCCCATCGTCTTCTACTTTTTCAAATTTGTCTCTTTGAGTTTTCCATCGTCTCTCCCTCCTGTGCGTTCATATCTTTCATCATTTGTTGTCAACAGACTCATCCCTTTCCTGTAAGATTTTCTTCTTTCTCTCTGATTTCCTTCTTTCATCATGGTTTATCCTGTAGAATTGATTGATAAGTTTCGCTCTGATTTCTCTATTCCCTCATGGGTTATTTTGGAAGAGCTTTCTGAGCCTTCAGACTATTTTCGTTTGGCTGAGGGACATTGGTTCCCCAGTCTCTTTGTCGCTGAGTATGGCTTTTTTTTCCCCAAACCCTCTATGTCTTGAATTGTGTTAATACTTTGACGTGGTTCCTGCAAGAATAGCCCCCAATACGTGGAGAATAGTTAACAGTGTTTATATATTAAATCAAATTCATGGAACTCGTATAGGAATTCCTGAAATTATATTTTGTTATAGATGGTCTGTGGGCGATAATACTTTTTATTTAAAAACTAGGTTTTTAAATAGAGCTTTAGTGGTCAATCTCCCAGATGCCAATAGGGACTACTTTGAGCACGGGCTTGTTATGAAAAATTGGCAACACCCTCCATTAACTGGAGATGATGTTTACCAGGGTCCCAGATGTCCTCCCTATGGCAATGGGATAGGTTGTTTTTATTTTATTTTCAAAATTATGCTTCCTTTGTGTTTGATAAAATGTGCCACTGATATTTTAATTTTGATTTATTTGCAGTTGACAGCAAAAGAAAATCTCTAAAAGAGGCAGACGTTAACATAAGGCATTTAAAACTTATCTGGAGTTTGCATCAGACTGTTGCCGACGAGCATATTAGTTCATCTTCATATTTGCTGCAGTACAAGAGTTACACCTCCTCTTTTACTGCTCGTCCGGTGATAAGCGACGCAGAACCAATACCAGCCTCTACAAGTTCTTCACCTGAGTCACATATTCCCTTGAGTGAAAGGATGAAGAAAAGAAGACCTCCTACCCTTTTTGAGAAATCTGCCTCTGGTGCTGGAGAGGCAAAGAGAAGTAAGCTTGATGTCCCAGGAGAGGGGACAAAGAAAATTGATGCACCTCCTTCGGCTGCTCCTGTGAAGGTTGTCGAGAAGCCCCCAGTGGCCCCGAGCAAGGCTGCTGCTCCAAGCGAGGTGATTGTCATTTCTCTAACTAAGACTACATCGTTAGTCGAGAACTTTGATGCTCCTCTGAGGAGGCTGAAGAAAAACTCCTCTATCAATTTGGCTGAATCCATCTCTCAGCCCCGACTAGTGGTGTTCCCACTTTTGTTCCTCCCGAGCTCTGCTATGAACTCGGTGAAAACTTGGATCATTCCCGTGATCCAAGGTATTGAAGAAAACCTTTCTCGGGACACGGTTACCACATTAGCAGCTCGTCATATTGCTTTTGTCAGTCCTATAGTCTTAAATTTTCATTCTTTTCCTTTTTGTATCTGTGCACTGACTTGCTTTCGTTTTCTTTTCATAGTTGGTGAGCTGTTTTAATACAATTCTGAAGAAATATGAAGCTATTAAAGCTTCAAGATCCTCGTCTGGTGTAGAGGAAGCTTTGATGGGCCTGGCGCAGTCTCTGAAAGATTCTCGTCAGAAATATGATGATGACAAGGCGATTTGGGAGAAGAGGCTTACTTTATAGAGCTCGAAGGGAAGCTCGAAGGGAAGGAGAAGAAAATAAATGATTTGGAGGAGAAAAAAATAAATGATTTGGAGGAGAAGAATAAAGAGCTCGAAGGGAAGCTCAAAAATGCTGGGGAGCTTGAAAATAAGCTCAAGGCTGCTGAGGAGGAGTTGGGTCAACTTCGGGAAGTAAGTCGTCAGAAGGAGGAAGTTGAGAATAAATTGAAAGCTGCTGATGATCTTCTTTCCGAGAAGCTTTCCTCGGAGAAGACAAAAAGGAAATTGTCTGTCAAAAAATCTTTCAGTGCCGGTTGGGATAAAGGGTGGAATAAAGGTTTGGCTTCCATGATGTCGCAAGTGGAATATGGCAACCTCAAATACTTTAGAGATGGATGGGTCGCTTCTCTGCAAGAGATGAAAGATGATGAAAATTCTGAACTATTTCATCGACACATCTCGGGTCCCCCTCCAACTCCTGAAGAAGAAGAAGAGGATGAAGCTGCCTCTGAGGAATCTTCCATGGTGATGGGAGATCAAATTTCTCATCCCCCAGCTATCCATCCCACTGGCGAGGAACTTCAGCTACTCGTTACTTCATCCGAGGAACCTCCAGCACTTCCCGAGCAACCCTTTATTCCATCCGAGCAACCTACCTCTTCGTCCCAGCCTCCCGAGAAAGTTTTGGGAGACAAGGAAAAGGTGTAGAGTTATTCGTATTTCTCTCTATTTTATTTTTCTTTGTCCAATGTAACTCTGAACTTTGTACTTCTCTTTTATGATGTAATAAAATTTGAACTTTTGCTTATGCATACTGTTGATTCTCTTCTTCATGCTCTGTTTGTACTCTTATTGACTATTTCTTTTTCTTCCTTTACTAGTTTCTGGCCAGGATGGAATTATTATCTGCTCATGATACAAAACTGTTAAGGAAATGCAATAAGTATTTCAAAGCTGGTCATACAGACATGAGTGCATCTCAAATCACTGACATCCTCGGTCAAGGTTCTTCAGAGCAAGCAATTGAAGCCTATCATTATTTGAAGTGCTTGCTCGATCGTGCAGTGGCTAACAACGTAGCATACTATGATATTATTGAAGATCTCCGAGGCACTCTTGAAGAACTTCAGCAATAATATAAGGAATCTACTGCCCCTTTTCACGAGGGGTACGAGAAGAAGTATCAGCAAATCAATGCTGATAAGGGATACGATAAAAGGTTTGCTTCTTACGATGTGAGGGAGAGAACTTTGAAGGCTTAGTTCAAAGAGAACAGACAGGTAGATGAGTTGTTAGAGCAAGAAAATAATAACCTTCAAAGAGAGGTGTCTCAGTTAAAGTCTGCAGCTGCCACCTCAAACGCTTTGGTCCTTGTGAACGATGAGGGAGTCTCTTTCTTAGAGGTCGAAAACGCCAACCTGAGGGATTAGTTAGAAACCTTGAACAGGTCTGGACCTTCTACATCTACTCAGGGATGAGCAAGAGATCCTCGGGGATGAGCAAGAGCTTCTCGAATTTCTGTCGAGGAACAGATAACTCAATCTTTTCTAGAGAACCAGGCCTTCCAACTAATGGCAAAGAACCAGACATTGGCTGAGATGTATAAGAAGATCAGGAGTCTGGACGATCTCCACGAGCAACTGGAAAGATTGACATATCAATTCCACAAGCAGCCCAGATAATTGTGGATGGCTGGCTACAACGAGGCTCTCTACCATTTGGATGATCGTATCCAAAATGCAAATAATGAGGGTTACAAACATGGATGGTTGAATGCCTTAGGTGTGTTGTAACTGGAACATGGTCATTACCTGTGGGATTACCATAATCCTGGGCTGCTCGACCTACCAGTGCCACCATTCAAGCTTGATATGAGTTGGATCCCTGCTCGGGCCATCCCTCGGTGTTTGATTTCCAAATACCTTGGCGATTCCAATCTCCATTCCAATGTCGAGATATCTCGTCCCGAGCACCTACTAGATCGACCATCTTTGATGAATATCAGGATGCTTAAAGATCTTAACTTCATAAATTCCCCTCATGCTTTAAATGATCCACCTGCTGGCGAGGAACCTGTTTCAAAAGCAGAGGGGAAGAAACCAATAGAATAGGAATCTTGATGTAATAAATTTGTATTTTATTCTTGATGTATTTTGTTCTATATTTAATGAAATAATTTTATTTACAAATCTTGACTGCCATTGTCTTTTAATTATAAAACACTTTACATATGTGCATGTATATCTGTAAGAAAGACAACAACATTGTGTTATTTGTCGATCAACTTAGAGTTGATTAAAACTTATTGTCGACTAGTTTGAATTTGTGGTAATCATTTGACAACTAGACTAACTTTATAAGGTTTTGTTTCTCGACCAACTTAGTAGTAATTAAAAAATTACGAGTATCAAAAATTTTGCTCGATCACTTCCTCTTATTCATAAAATGTTTCCGACCAACCAAGGTCGGTAAATTTTCCTTTTCGACCAACTACAGTTAGTGGGTTTTTATTCCCGATCAACCATAGTTAGTGGATTTTTCCTTAATGAGCAACTTTGGCATTTTTTGGAATAATTTTATTTCCTAACCAACCTTAGTTGGCATTTTTAGGAAAATATTTACTTCCCGACCAACCCTAGTTGGCGTTTTTGGGAATAGATTTACTTCCAAACCAACCTTAGTTGGCATTTTTAGGAATAGATTTACTTCCCGACCAACCTTAGTTGGCGTTTTCGGGAATAGATTTACTTCTTAACCAACCTTAGTTGGCATTTTTAGGAATAAATTTACTTCCTAACCAACCTTAGTTGGCATTTTTAGGAATAGATTTACTTTCCGACCAACCTTAGTTGGCGTTTTTGGGAATAGATTTACTTCCTAACCAACCTTAGTTGGCATTTTTAGGAATAGATTTACTTCCCGACCAACCATAGTTGACGTTTTCGGGAATAGATTTACTTCCCGACCAACCTTAGTTGGGGTTTTCGGGAATAGATTTACTTCCTAACCAACCTTAGTTAGCATTTTTAGGAATAGATTTACTTCCCGACCAACCTTAGTTGGCATTTTCGGGAATAGATTTACTTCCTGACCAACCTTAGTTGGCATTTTCGGGAATAGATTTACTTCCTAACCAACCTTAGTTGGCATTTTTAGGAATAGATTTGAGTAGTCTGAGTTTTGCTGAGTAGAGTTTTGCTGAGTAGTGTGTAGCACTAGTATTCCGCAAAAAAATTTTTACAAAAGGAAAGAACTGGCAGAACATTGTCACTTTATTAATACTGATGAAACTGTATTACATGAGAGTTTACATTACTGATAATATTTGCGAAGGTGTTCAGCATTCCATGCATTCTTAAACTCCCCCCCTCTAAAGTTTCTATTTTGTATGTCCCTGGTCGAACAACTTCCTTAACTCGATAGGGTCCATGCCAATTTTCTTCCAGTTTGTTGTGCTTTTGAATCACCTTCTTTAGCACATAGTCTCCTTCTTTCAAGTCGCACTTATTCACTCTCTTCTTATAGAACAAAGTTGTTCGTTACTGGTAAACAGCATTTCTAATGGCTGCTTCTTCCCTAACCTCCTCGAGCATATCCAAGTCAAGCCTTCTCATTAAATCGCTGACAGGGGAATTGAAATTCAGTATTCTGTGTGTTGGGAGACCCAATTCGGCGGGTATAACAGCTTCACTTCCAAATGCTAGCATATATGGAGATTCCCTTGTTGCTGCTCGGGGAGTAGTTCGATAAGCCCATAGCACTGATTGTAGCTCGTTGATCCAGTTTGCTTTCGTGTTATTCGGTCTTTTTTTCAAACCATTCAACAGCGTTCTGTTTGTCACTTCAGTTTGTCCATTGCTTTGAGGATGGCCTGGTGCCGAGTGGATATTCAAGATATTTGACTGATGACAATAGGCAGCGAACTCCTCGTTGTCAAATTGTGTTCCATGGTCTGTGATGAAGGCATGAGGAAGACCATATCGACAAATGATGTTCTTCCAAATAAATTAGTACACCTTGTCGTACGTCATATCAATGAGAGGCTCAGCCTCAACCCATTTAGTAAAATAATCCACAGCGACCACGAGATACTTAAATCTTCCCCTTGTCGTCGGCAGTGGCCCGACCAAATCTATTCCCCATATGGCAAATGGCCAAGGGGAAGTAATGGGCATCAATAATGCTTGGGGAGTTCTTCGGATGGAGGAGAAGCGGTGACACTTGTCACATTTCTTAGCATAGGCTATACAATTAGCCCTCATCGTTGGCCAGTAGTATCCTTGCGTCATCACCCTTTGTAAAAGAATCCGACCTGTTGCATGGGCTCCACAGGACCCTTCATGGACCTCTTCAATCAAATCTTTCACCTCTGTGGGATGCACACATCTTTGCAAACCTGTTATAATTCCTCGTCTGTATAGAATACCATTAGTCAGTACATAACGAGCAGCCTTAAACTTTAGTTTCTTGGCTGCAAGTTTGTTAGTTGGTAATTCCCCTTTCTCAATATATGCCTTGATGGGATCCATCCATGATGATCCTAAATAGAAGGTAATAAAGTTCATCGTCAGATCTTCATCTATACTCCGACCAACTAAAACTTTAATTGGGATTGTTCTTCATAGCTCAGTACGAGTAGCTGATGCTAATCGAGCTAAGGCGTCTGCTCTCGCATTCTCCATTCTTGGTATTCTGACCAGCTGAATAGCAGCAAATTCCGACACCAGTTCCTTTTCCTTTGCATGATATCTGATCATTAATTCTCCTTTGGCTGCATATACTCCCATCATTTGATTTATGACCAATTACGAGTCACTGAAGACAATAACTTGTTCTGCCCCCATGGTTTTTACCAGACTAAGACCTGCAATCATGGCTTCATATTCATCTTCATTATTCGAAGCTTTAAACTGGAAACGTAGGGCGTATTCCATGTCGACCTCATCCGGACTGTTCAAAACTATCCCTGCGCCACATCCTGTAGTGCAAGATGAACCATCCACATACAGACTCCATATAGGTAACTCGTCTTCAAATTTCTGACCTGACAGAGTTCCTGGATGGAAAATTTGTTGCTTCTTTTCACCATCTCCTGATATTTCTTGCTGTTCGTCAATCATCTTTTCTTGCCCTTTTACCAACCTAATCTAGTCTGGGCTTGAATTTGATGATCCTGTAACATCCACACGCCCTTTTACCAATCAGAATTGGTCTGAGCTTGTGTTTGTTGATCCTGTAACATCCATAGGTTTATCAGTGAGAAACTTTTGCTCCTCGGGGGTATTAGGATAGGTGAACTCTGCTATAAAATCTGTTATCGCTTGCCCTTTTAGCGATGATCTGGGTTCATAAACTATATCATATTCACCAAGTTCTATTGCCCAGCACATCAATCTTCCTGATTTTTCTGGTTTATGAAGGGCTTGCCTCAATGTCATATCAGTATATACTACTATAGTATGAGCCTGGAAGTATGGCTTTATTCTTCTACTTGCCTCGATCAATGTTAGTGCCAATTTTTTCAGCTTTGGATATCTGATCTCTGCTCCTCGGAAGGCCTTACATGTGTAGTAGATCGGTTTTTGTACTCTATTCTCCATTCTTATCAATGCCGAATTGACTGCATTCTCGGACACTGCCAGATACAAGTATAATTTTTCTCCCATCACTGGCCTGGATAATAGTGGAGGTGCTCCCAAATATTTCTTCAAGTCTTGAAAAGCCTTCTCACATTCATCATTCCACTCAAAAGTCTTTTGGAGCGTCTTGAAGAATGGGAGACATCGACCAGTTGCTCGTGATACAAATCTGTTCAGTGCTGCTACTTGTCCTGTAAGACTTTGCACTTCTTTCTTCGTCGTTGGGGATCGCATCCCTAACAGAGCTTTGATCTTTTCAGGGTTAGCTTCAATGCCTTGCTGGTTGACAATGTACCCAAGAAACATGTCTTCTCGTACTCCAAATATGCACTACGTCAGGTTTAGCTTCATTTGATATTTATCTAGCTGATCAAAGGTTTATCTTAAGTCAAGTACATGATCAGCAACTTTCTTGCTCTTTGTCAGCATATCGTCAACATAGACTTCCATATTACAACTGATTTATTCTGCAAACACTTTGTTCATCAATCGCTGATATGTTGCACCTGCATTTTTCAAACCAAAAGGCATAACATTATAACAATAAGTTCCCCTAGGGGTAATGAAAGAAGTACTCTCCCTGTCTTCAGGTTTCATTTTAATCTGATTGTAACCAGAATAAGCATCCATGAAGCTCAGTAGCTCGTGTCCCGAGGTAGCATCCACTAATTGATCAATTCGGGGCAGCGAAAACTGATCCTTTGGGCATGTTTTGTTGAGTTCGGTGAAGTCTACACACATCCTCCATTTGTTGTTCTTCCTTTTCACCATCACCACATTTGCTAACCAATCTGGATATTTAACATCTTCAATAAAGCAAGCTTTCTGGAGCTTCTCGACTTCCTCCTATATAGCTTGATTCTTCTCGGGACTGAATACTCTTCTTCTCTGCTTCACAGGCTTGATCTCTTTATTCACATTGAGTTCGTGACATAAGAAATTTGGGTCTATCCCGGGCATATCCTCATGACTCCACGCAAAAGTTTACTTTCTGCTTCTTAGGAAAGTTATCAATTTCTGTTTTAGTGAGGCTTCCAACGACGAACCTACTTGAGTAGTTCGTTCAGGGTGCTCGTCGTCCAAAATGATGTTTTCAGTAGCTTCCACCACTTGACCCTTCACGAGTTGCGACTCATCTCTAAGATCCAATGTTTCAATTTTTTCACCTTCATCCACTTGATAGGTGGTGGTCTTTTTCCTTGATTCCTCCATTTCCTCTTGCTCGGCGGATGAATAATAGCATTCTCGAGCTACTTTCTGATCACCTTTCACAACTCCTACTCCAAAATTTATTGGAAATTTTAGGCATTGATGTATCGTAGATGGTACAGCTTCAAACTTCTTCAATCCTACTCTTCCCATGATGATATTGTATGCTGATTGAACATTCTTATCCATCACGAAGAAACATATTCTTTCTGTTCGACAAGAAGGCCACGTACTAATGAATATATCCAATTTGATCGTCCCAAGTGGAAATACTTTCTCGCCAGCAAAACCGAGGAGGGGTCTATGATAAGGCTCCAGTTGAGATAGCTTTAGATTTAAACTGTCGAAGCACGAGTAGAACATGATGTCTGCCGAGCTACCATTGTCTACTAGTACTCTTGAAATTATTACCTCCTTCATCCTCATTTTTATCACCAATGGGTCATCATGAGGATATAGAACACCTGCGAGGTTGTTCTTTGAGAAACCAATGACCAATTTCTCTTTGTTTACTGTTCTTGGGCGATCCTCCTCAGCTAAATTTATTCGTTAAATGTATGAGCAAGCTTGAGCCTCACAGAGGTAAGCTTTTCTCTCTGCAGTAAGGTCTCCTCCTCCTGCATCTCCACCTGTAATAACATTACAGTCAAATGACCCAAAGCATATTGAAAATACCTCATGTTCTGGATGCCTTGGTCTCTTGGGAAGATCGGGATTATCTTCTGGATCAACTTCATGGTCTCTTTTCTTGTTTTTCTCTGCTCGACGAGGAGATCTAGACCTCTCTCTTGTTCGGTCGCTGTTTCTTCTGTCATTCCTCTGATCAACATACTTTGCCAGTTTTCCTCTTCTGATGAGTGTTTCAATCTCATTCTGAAGAGCTATGCAATTTTTGGTCATATGGCCATGATCTTTGTGAAACTCTCAATATTTTGCCTTATTCCTCCAGTCAGGGTCTGCCTTCATTTTCTCTGGCCAGTTTAATTCCTCGTTATTCTCGATTTCTTTTAGAACATGGTTGATGTATTTCTTCAAAGGAGTATAATTATCAAATTTCTTCAATACTTCCCATGACGACCTTGTTTTTGAGTGTTTGTCACTACCATTGTTCTTATGCTCTTTCTTCTTAGCTTTATCAACTTCCACCTTGGTTTCTTTGGCATCCATATTCTTCTTCGCAGCCATAGCCTCCTCGGCATTCATAATCTTATACGCTTTTCCCATCAGTTCTGACATGGTTCTAGGTGGATCTTTGGCCAAAGTGTAGTACAACTTGTTGGGCAGTAGTCCACTTATCAAGGCGGTAATCGCTGTCTTTTCCTCATAATCAATGACTTCGAGTTTCTCATTATTAAAACGAGTTATATAATCTCTGGTACTCTCACTAGCTTTTTGTCTAACACTTAACAAATGCGCTACTCGTTTAACTGGCTTTGCCCCAAAATAGAAATTCCCAATGAATAACTTGGCCAGTTGAAAAAAAGTTGAGATCTTACCCTGAGGAAGATTATTATACCATATTTGAGCAGATCCGCTAAGAGTTCTCGAGAATGCTCTGCATCTCATCTCATCTGGAATAGCATAGATGTCGGTTGCAGCTTGGTATTGTTCTATATGAAGGACATGGTCGGTCTTTCCATCATATTTGGGAGTCACAATAGGTGATTTGAACTTTGATGGTGTTGGAAAATCTACAATGGCCTGGACAAAAGGTGTTTCTTGAACAAAAGTTCGTTGTAGAGGGTTCTTGGATTTAGCCATTTCCCCTAATCTATCCTCCAGCCTCTGAATAGAGCCTTTCCACGCATCGTTTCCTTCTTCGAGCCCGTTGGTTCGAGTAACTGGTCGCGTTGATGTCTTGACGAGTAGCTGGTCACGACTGGGCAGATCCTTCCCTTAAGTCTGATGGTCATCGAAAACTCATCGATGCGGCTCTAAGAGGACTTTTGATCCTCCTAGGACCTAATCGATCAAAAGGAGATACTCTGCTTAATCTTTCTAGCGCACTAGTCCTTTCTGGAGAGAGAGTGATACGTTGTTCAGTATCTGTGGCTCGTACCGACGAAGTTCGTCCAGGTTGATAAGAAAAATCTTCAGACTCCTCAGTACGATATGAATCGGTACGCCTAGTATGCGAAGAAGGTAAACGGGTATTTCTTTGAATACTTCATGGTCCTGAATGGGTTGGTGCACCGCTTTGGAGGGTTTGTATGAGTTATCGCATAGTTTCTTGCATGACTGTCTGGCCCTGGGCCAGATTTGTCATTATTCCAGCCAGATCTAGAATATTGGGCTAAGTAGATGGATTTGGAGGGCTTCCAGCGTTTCGATTGCTGGGTTCTGGAATATCAGCCATTTGTGATGAATTGTTTTTGATGAAAAACGATATTACCAGTCGTTTCCCACAGACGGCGCCAATCTGTTGATGTAAAAAATTATATTATATCTAATTTATTTAATCACAGATAAAATAAAATGATATAAAGAAATTTTAAAGTGGTTCAGCCTTATAAGAATGGCCTACGTCCACTATTTATGTTATTGCTGACTGTTTGGGAATTCTCGATTACCAGTTTTTATCAAGAAATTCCGGTCCCCCTATGATGAGGATAATACAATGTATTTATAGCCCTAAGGCTGTAATGTGAAAGGGTCATACATTCAATGCCCCTTAAGCGTATACATCTGTATGATAATAATAATAAGCATTTAATGAGCAGTCAATCTGTTGGTTATCCTGCTATTAATGCTTTGTTCGAGGTGCAGCTCAGACCGCCTAAGCTGATCGATACTCAAAAGTTCCTCGTTACTCAAAAGTTCCTCGTAAAGTTCTTGTTGGTCGGAGCGTCTGAGTTGATCGGGTAAGCAGAGTTCCTCATTACAGTATGGTTCCTCGGAGTCAAGGTGTTGTCGGAAGTGTTTGTTGTTGCCACGCAGATTGCCACGTGTCTTCACTCAATTGAGCCATGTCAGCAGACTAAATTTGGTATTAAAACTTATGCTTGTATTCACACACTTGTAGAAAATTCTCCATGTACACTTCACACCACGTGCACCTAGGATCACATATATCCCCATGTTTCACGCATCACCCATACTTGGCATACCATTTGTACTTATACTTTTATCCCTATTGGGAATGATCAAGAAAGATACTCTCATCATAAGATACTGATAAAAGAATCATGAATGTTTCACACAATATCACCAAAGAGCATTGTGATTGACCAAATTTTGTCCAGTAACTGGAGGGTCACTTCGTGATGGGCGCTGGTCCGGCAGGGCGCAGTTAGCCTAAGCGATATGACTCTCACCTTTCATTTGCCAAGTACCTTTGATGTATATCGAATGGTTTCCTCGCATCATACCACTTGACCGAAGTCATGACGGGAGGTATATCGCAAGGAACTCGTTCATGTACGCTGAGTATATCAAATTCGCTCTCACACGTAACGTCCCCATGAGGTATATGGTGAGGCAATTCACGTACACTCAGGTATATCAAATGGCTTGTCCACACATACCGATTGCCCTAAAAAATCAAAATGTATATCGTGGAAGCCACGCAGAAGGGGGGGGGGGGGGGAACCCTTTCCGATTCACCCAACCGACTACATACCCTCATATAGGTGTCAAGCCTAGGACACACATATTAGATTATCGGTTTCGACCCCAAACTCCGTCGAAATTCTGGGTCGGCCTACCGCCCAAATTTTTGTGGATCTTTAAAACGGGACCCTACCCGTGATCCTGGAAACAAGTCCATCCAGGGATTTGCATATGTTACAAACCCAACTTTTCTAGGCTCGGGTCCCATCCGGAATTTCATTTTGTATTTAGGAGAATTTAATACAAGTGAGAACATAATAATAATAATAATAATAATAATAATAATAATAATAATAATAATAATAATAATAATAATAATCATGATGAGACCCGTCTTCCAAAAATATTTTTTCTTTCTTTATCAAAAATGCAAAAACATTTCCCTCTTCTTTATCAAAAATCCGAAAATATTTTGCCCTTCGATCTCAAAAGAGAAATAAAAAATGTCAAAAATATTTTCCTCCTTTTTCTCAAAATAAATCCCATTTTGCGCCTTCTCAGGTCGATCACACGCCCTTAGCCTGGCTCCTTATTGGCTTCGGTCTGCAGTCAAATCACCTTGGAGCTCCGTCTGTTCCCATGCTACTTCTTTTGAGTTCGGTATCCATCCATTTTCCATGGTGAACACAGATTAAGTACCAGTTGTGCAGCCAGATCTGATGACAGTCTTAGTTTAGCTCGTGTCCAAGATTGAAAACCTTTATACTGAAGTTCTAGAGATGCAACGAAACCAGGTTCCTGTTCCTCAAGAGTATGAAGTCTTATTCCCTCGTGCTATGGGTCCACCCAAGACTATCTGGGTTCCCTAAGAGTATCAGCATGCTCCACGTACCCCTCTTGTTAATGGGTCGCCGCCTGCCCAGCTTCCTAAGATAAACACTACTCACAACCCACTCCCAAATCATACTAATGCTATCTTTCCAGAAATGAACCCAAAATTTGATCCCTAACCTCAAATCACATCCATACACTCTCCCAAACCTCTTCAAACTTGCCCATATTTCCTCCTACACCCTGTTAGCCTCACTGATCAGGCACTATCACTCCTTACCAGAGCGTGCATCTCTATCCGTACCCATTCTGAAAATGGAGGTATGGAATTATCAGAAGCATTAAACCAACTTCTAGATTTCGGGCAAAAATTTCTCTCACAGATGATCATTGATTGCCAGAGGTTCTGTACGCTATTCTTGGAAGCACAGAAATGGGCCTAAGAGTCATACAATTGGGTGGTACCAACCAATGAAGTCAGCCTAGATGATGTTGTCTAGATCATGGAAGGATTATTCAGGAAAAACAACAATATCTGCAGTATGACCGAGTTACTTGATACTCTAAAGTTACAAGGACGCCTGGTTCCTTCACCCTTACATATCCCCACAGAATGGGAAGACCTATATGAAAAAGCCATTGAAGTTGTGTAATACATTGACTTTTCATGGAAAGACATAATTGTTGCCACCGGATGGGGGAAGAATTTGAAAATTCAAGTGAAGAGCAAGCTTCAGAGAAAATTGGCCCGGTAGCCGACATGTGTGGGATGATATCATTTAAAGAACTCCTCGGAGAAATAAATAAGTTGGTAGAATAACCTGAGATTGACGAAGAAACAGGGTTCATGTTCTTCCCTTCTTCAGTAAATCACATGACCAGATCAGAGAGGCATTACCAGATCCCAAGCTCACTATCCAAAAATGACAAGGGGAAGGGCATTGAAAATCTTCCTATTTCAAAGATGACCCTCGAGGAGAGCAAGATCCTCGATTAACTAAAGAAAACTCAAGCTAACATCACTCTATGGGGGATTTTCATATCTTATTAGCTACACATAAATGCTTTGATCAAGTTGCTCACTGGACCCACAGTTCTTCCTTCTAGTACACCAGAAGAGGTGGTAAATCTAGTCGAATCCCTGACCTCCACACGAATGCTATCCTTTTATGGAGAAAAAATCCCCAAAATTACGCCAAACCCTAATCATGCACTCAACATCACCATCAAAGTTATGGGGAAGATCGTACCACTCTCTCTTGTCGATAATGGATCCGACTTTAATGTTTGCCCATTAAGAACCTTCAAATGCTTAGGACTAAAGGAAAGTGACCTCACTCCAACTTCTGCTGCTGTATGTGCCTACGATAATACCCACCGGGAGGTGATGGGATCCACAAAAATTATAATAGGGGATGGCCCCTTTGTTGAATTCCAAGTTATTGACATCCAAGCTTGTTTCAACCTGTTTCTCGGATGACCTTGGCTCCATAATATCAAGGGTGTGTCTTCCTCACTCCATCAAAAATTGAAGTTCTTCATCGACAAATGAGTCATCACCATTTTGGGCAACGATGACAATGCCGAGGGTGCCAGTACCAGCAGTCCAATCCTTGAGATACAACACGGGTCAAATGATATGCTCCTATCAGGATTTTTAGTTGAACCACCGCTACTCACGGCCGGGGACGATTTCAAAGAAAGGGTTTGCCCAGAATATGACCCTCATAGCAACGTAAATGTGATTCAGATGTTTAGAAATATGCACTTCATGACCAGACTGGGGCTAGGACAAAGACAACAAGGGATACTTGAGCCCATTGAACTGAAGATAGCTTTCCCTCCTTGTGGTTTGGGGTATCAACCATCAGAACAAGAGGTCAAAATGATCCGCCAGTCTCGACCAAAGAGAAGATTAGACTGCATCCAGACTATTCCAAGTGACTATTTGAATGGACGATTCATCAAAGAGGGTGAGGACTTCCCCTTTTGCGGCTTTTCAGAACCATGGTATGACCATACAGATAAGAATATGAAACCTGAAATGGAGATCTTTTTCCAAGACAGCTACTCATGGGATAAAAGTTCCCAACACCATGAATAACCCCTCATCAGAGATACCGAAGAGACTGAGGAAAGTGATTTCGAGGACTCGTTCAACTTGCAAACACTGAGGCTAACACTCTGGATGGTTCATTCAGGCACTACATCACTGGATCCATCCCACATGATTAAAGATGCTGATACACCTCTCCTCAACTGTCATGCTGCACCGGTTGTACCTTTTGAAATCCCACCTACCCCCAATGTTTACCCTATTTATTCTTCTGTTGTCTATCCTTGCTCAAATGTAATCGAGACCTCTTTTGATGAGGTTCTCAATGCTGTTTTTCCTATCAGTGAAATAAACGAAGATTTTGAGTATCTTGATGTGCCTTACATTAATTGTTTAGATTATAATAAAACTTTTGATGATGATGATTTTGAAAATGAACAATTCTTAACTGATCTAATTAAGGTTTATAACAAACAACATAACCCCGTTCAAGTTAATAAAGAAGATAATGTTCTTATTAACCTCGGTTCTAGTAGCCAACTGCGCGAGATTAGGATAGGGGATACCCTTGATGAGCATGAGCGCGCACAACTCGAAGAATTATTGAAGGAATTCGTGGATGTCTTCGCATGGTCCTATGATGATATGCCCGACATTGATACTAAAATTGCTCAGCATGAGATCCCCACTCTTCCAGATTACAAGCCGGTTAAATAAAAGATGAGAAAGTTCCTCATCGAATGGTTGCTTAAAGTCAAAGAAGAGGTGGTCAAACAGCTGAACGTGGGTTTCATTCGTGTGATCAAATATCCCACATGGCTGGCCAATGTAGTGCCTGTGCCAAAATCAGGAGGGAAAGTTAGGATGTGCGTAGACTACCGGGACTTGAACAAAGCCTCTCCAAAGGATTATTACCCACTATCTAATATCGACATGATCGTGGACAACACGACCAGTTATGCTCTCAAGTCATTCATCGACGGGTTTTCCGGATACAACCAAATCAAAATGCACCCAGATCATTAAGAAAAATCCATGTTCATCACCCCATGGGAAAACTTTTGTTACACTGTTATGCGATTTGATCTCAAGAATGCCGGGGTTACCTACCAGAGGGCTGTCACAACCATCTTGCATGATCTGATTCACAAAGAAGTCGAGGTCTATGTGGATGATATGATTATCAAATCCAAAACTAGATAAGGTCATGATCCCGCACTCCAAAAATTCTTTGAACGATTACGCCGATATCATATGAGAATCAATCCACAGAAATATGTCTTCGGCATTACAAAAGGAAAACTCTTGGGATTCATAGTCAGTGGGAAAGGGATAGAAGAAGATCCTGCCAAGTTAAAATCCATACTTGAGATGCTGCCTCTATGAACGGAGAAAGAAGTCCTAGGATTCTTAGGAAATTACAATACATCAGTCGGTTCATCAACCAACTCACCTCCATCTGTGAACCAATTTTTAAACTCCTCCGAAAGGATTCAACTAAAGTTTGGAATGAGGCCTACCAAGAAGCCTTCGACTGAATAAAATAATACCTAACTCAACCTCCGGTACTCATGCCACCATAGCCTGGTCTCCCCTTTCTCCTATGCCTAACCATAATCGACACTGCAGCTGGGGCTTTGCTAGCTTAGTACCTTGAAGATTCCAGTAAAAAAGAGCCATCTATTACGCTAGTCACAAACTGGCCGGTTATGAAGTCAACTACACTGCTTTGGAAAAAGAATACGTCGCACTTGTTTGGATCACCCAAAAGTTGCAACACTATATGCTCGCCTTCCCCATTATGCTTGTATCCTGAATGGACCCCAACAAGTACCTGCATTAGAAACCCGCCTTATCCAGCTTAATAGACTAATGGTTGATGCTCTTAGCCGAGTTTGATATCGTGTATGTCACACAAAAAGCCATGAAAGGAAGAGCAATATCTGACTACCTCATGGAAGAGGCTGATGATTGGATCTCCAAATTCCCAAATGAAAACATCTTCTATGATACTCGAGACGACCTCCAATGGCAAATGTTCTTCGACGGCACTGCCAACAAAAAGGGATATGGCATTGGGATACTTCTGATCACCCCTGATGACTGCCATACTCCCATTGCCATCAAGTTGAATTTCCCCTACGCCAACAACATGAATGAATACGAGGCATGTACGGTAGGCCTCAAAGTTTCTCTCAAGAGAGGTATCCAATGCCTAAATGTCTATGGGAATTGTGCCCTCATCATTGGTCAAGTGCTCAGATTTGGAAAGTCAAGGACGAGAAACTTCAACCCTTTCATGCCCACTTAGAAGAACTAGCCTCCCAATTACAATACATCACCTTCCACTACCTACCTCGAGTAAAGAATAATATAGCCGATGCCTTTGTTACCTTGGCCTCCATGGTCGACATACCCGAAGGAATAATAATAGCCCCCTTCCTAATCCAAAACCAAGACAAACCAACCCACTGCTACCACATTGGGCTCATCATCAAAGAAGATCCCGATCTAGACAATTATTGGTATTATGATATCTGGTATCTACTCAAGCATGGTAGGTATCTCGAGGGTTCCAATAAAAAAGACCGGGCAACCCTCCGAAGACTGGCCGCCTAGTACATCATCTATCACAAATCACTATTCAAGGGAAACTTCGATGGAACCCATCTACACTGCATCGCAGGGGCTGACATTGAAGAGGTGATGCAAAGAATCTACAGCGGGGAATGTGGACCCCAAATGAACGGTCACATGCTTGCTAAGAAGATTATACGACAAGTTTACTACTGGACCACCATGATCCTTGATTGCACTGCCTATGTCCAGAGATGCTTCAAATGCCAATAGATCTCCAACCTTTAACACCTGCCTCCGCATGAATTATACAACATGACTTCTCCCTTGCCGTTCTCCACCCGGGGCATCGACATTAACGGAAAGGTTACACCCAAGGCCTTTAACGGACATGAATTCATCCTAGTTGCCATTCATTACTTCACGAAATGGGTTAAAGATGAGTCATACGCAGTTCTGAATGCCAAGAAAGTGGCCAAATTCATTAGGAAAAACAACATCTGTCGATATGGGGTCCCGCACGAGCTAGTGTCAGATAATGGGTTGCATCTCGAAGAAAAAATCACAGAAGTGGTCAACAATTATGGGATTCAGAGACAAAAATATTCTCCCTACCAACCTCAAACTAATGGTGTAGTCAAAGCTACCAATAATAACCTCAAAGCCATCATCAACAAGATGACTGAAAGCTATGGATATTGGGCCGACCGAATCCTATACGCCCTCTGGGGCTATCGAACCTCAATCCGAACCTCTACTGGGGCTACCCCTTACTCTCTAGTCTATAGCATGGAAGCAGTCCTACCTTTGGAGATAGAAATACCCTCGCTACATGTCATGCTTGAAAGCAAGGTCAGTGAGGAAGACTGGAATCAAAGCCGCCTCGATGAGCTGTCACTCCTGGACGAAAAGAGGCTGAAGGCGTTGTATCACATACAAGGGTACCATCGCCGAATAACACGTTCATTCAATAAGAGAGTCAAGGATCGCGGTGTCCAAGAAGGGGATTTAACCCTCAAAGAAATAATAGAGCCCATCTGGGACCCTAGAGGGAAATTCAAGCCCAATTGGAGCGGCCTATACATTGTGAAGAGATCTTGTCCGGTGGTGCCGCCATGCTCACCGACTTAGATGGAAAAGAGATGGCTCATCCAGTTAACTTGGACCGTCTCAAGAAATATTACCCCTAGTCCGAAACTCGGCGCGCTACGACTCTTCTCATCTCCCTTCTATTCTAAAACAAAAAAATCTCTTAATTTCCCTCTACCCAGAACTACGTGGGCTTGATCCTCTGCAAAAATTATTCCCAGAAAAATTGAAAATTTTCAAAAACCCCCAGAGGTATGTAGGCAAATCATACATCTCACATGAGCATGACCCTTTCTTTTTCATAAAAATCTATTCTTTTCTTATCTCCATGAACAATAGTGTTGATGTAAAAAATTAGATCGCTCTAATTATTCAATCACAGATAAATAAAATGAGACAAAGATTTTAAAGTGGTTCAGCCTTATATGAATGGCCTACGTCCACTGTTATGTTATTGCTGAATGTTTGGGAATTCTCGAGTATAAATTATCTCAAGAAAATTCCGGTCCCTTTGAATGAGGGTGATACAAGGTATTTATAGCCCTTAGGCTGTACATGAAAGGGTTGATACATTAAATGATATAAATATGAAAGGGTAATACATTTAATGCAGCGTGTGTGTCAAGATGATAAACATTCAATGAATAGTTGAACTGTTGATTATTTGGCAATTAATGCTACGGCCGAGATGCAGCTCGGACCGCCTTAGTTGCTCGTTGCTCAGGAGTTCCTCGGAGCGCTAGAGTACCTCGGAGTGCTGAAGTTCCTCGGTGTATCCTCGTTGCTCGGAGAGAACATGAATTGGTCGGGGAAATGAACTTCCTCGTTGCTATTGTGCCACGTAGATTGACACGTGTCTTCATATTATTCGTCCATATCAGCATATTAATTTTGGTATCAACAGAAGCCCCCAATGTTTCATATTTCGAACTTTGAGGAGTATGGAACATTCTTTCTCGGTATATGGCGATATTAAATGACTTTCCTGGGTTTTAGGAGCCTTTTCTTCATATTTGAATTTCCAGATTCGCAGAATCCGCCATTTTGCATTTTTATAGGCGCTTCGGTCCTCGTGCCCTTTTTGTCCTTTTAGCCGCCAGTAGCATAACAATTTCTTTTTTGTAATAATTTCTTTCGCCATTTCCCAAGTCAAAGTATTTAAGCTTCAGAGACAATCCCATCGTCTCCTACCTTTTCAATTTCTGCTTTCGAGTTTTCTATAGATTTTCTCTCTCCTGTGCGTCCATCTTTTCTTCGTTTGTTTGTCAACAGATCTCCTTTTTCCCTGTAAGCTCTTCTTCCTTCTTCTTTTATTCATCATGGTTTACATTATTGAATCTATTGAAAAATTCCGTTCTGATTATTCCATTCCGTCTTGGGTAACTCTGGAGAATCTTCCTGAACCCTTTGATTATTTTCGTTTGGCTGAGGGACATTGGTTCCCCAGCCTCTTTATTGCTGAGTGTGGATTTTCTTTTCCACCCAACTCTTTATGCTTAGAATTCTGCCAACATTTTGATGTTGTTCCTGCAAAAGTAGCCCCCAATACATGGAGAATAGTTAATGGGGTTCATAAATTAAATCAAACTCATGTAACTCGCATAGGAATTCCTGAGATTATGTATTGCTATAGATGGGATGTTTTAGATAACGTTTATTATTTAAAAACCAGATTTTTGAATAGAGCTTTAGTAGTCAACCTCCCTGATGCCAATAGGGATTATTTTGAACATGGGTTAGTTTTCAAAAATTGGCAACATGCTCCTTTTGTCGGAGACGAAGTGTATGAAGATCCCAAATGCCCCCCATATGGCAATAGGATAGGTTATTCTCATTTTATTTTATTCTCGAAATTGTGACTTCATCATGTTTGAATAAATGCATGATTGACATTTCAAATTGTTTTTGTTTGCAGTTAATAGCAAGAGAAAAACTCCTAAAGAATCAGAAGTTAATATAACACAATTGAAACATATCTGGAGCTTGCATCAGAAAATTACAGACGAGCACATCAGGTCTGCCTCATACTTGTTGCAGTACAGGAGTTATACGTCGTCTTTTACTGCTTTCCCTGTGGTCAGCTCCAGTGATCCAGTGCAAATTCCTGAAGACTCTGATCCGGAATCTCATATTCCTTTGAGCCAGAAAATGGGCAAGAGAAGAGTTCCCACTCTCTTCGAGGAGAGTTCCTCTGCTGGCGATGGGAAGAAAACCAAGGTTAATGTCCCAAAGGGGACAAAGAAAATTGATGATGCTCCTTCTGTTGCTGTTCAGAAGGTTTCCGAGAAGCCCTCAATGGCTCCTGTGCAGAAGGATGCACCTATTGAGGTAATCACTATCTCACCAACAAAAAGTTCCTCTTTGGTTGAGGTTGCTGAAAAGGCACCGAGGAGATTGAGGAAATCCTCCTTGGTCAATATTTCTGGAGCCATTCCCCCACTCCCAGCTGGTGGAGATGGTGTTCCAATTATTGTTCCTCCGAGCTCTACGATGAGTTTGGAAAAATTTTCACCCATCCCCGAGGTGCAAGGTACTGAAGAAGACCTTACTCGGGATGTGGTTACTTCTCTGGCTGCTCGTCATTTGGCTTCAGTAAGTATCTCTACTCCGAGCTTTTTATATTTTCCTTTGTTGTTTCCCATGTTTGTTTCTGATTTCATTTTCCTTTTTTGATTGCAGTTGACAAGCTGTTTAAATTTAATCCTTAAAAAGGATGATGCAATCAAAGCTTCTTGCTCCTCGTCCACTGTGGAGGGAGCACTAGAGAAAGCTATTAAATCCGTGAGTGAGTCCCATCAGAAGTACGACGATGACAAAACTGAATGGGAGAAGAAATTGGCTGTGTCTGATGCAGAGAAGGTACAACTGGGTAATAAGGTGAAGGACTTGGATAGAGAAAATAAAGATTATTCCGAGAAACTTTCAGGCTTTGGGGAGCTTGAAAATAAATTGAAATCGGCTGAAGAAGAGCTGACCCTCCTGCGAGAAGTAAATCGTCAAAAGGAGGAGGTGGAGACCAAATTGAAGGCCACCGAGAATCTTATGTCAGAGAAGTTATCCTCGGAAAAAATGAAGAGAAAAACAGCTGTGAAGATGTCCTTTAAAACTGGTTGGGACAAAGGATGGGATAGGGGGTGGCAGCTATGAAGACCCAGGTGAAATATAGAAGTCTGAAATATTTCATGATGGTTGGGTTACAGCACTGCAGGAGTTGAAGGTGAGTGAGGACTCAGAGCTATTTCAACAACATCTCCCTAGTCCTCCTCCAGTTATTGAAGATGAGTCTTCAGACGAAGCTGCATCTGAAGAATCTTCAATAACAGTGGGTGATCAAGTCCTTATTCCACCATCCAACCAGACAGCCACCGAGGAGATTTCGTCATTGCCTGCTCCTCCAGAACAAATCCCAGCTTCTACTAATCAGACCATTGTTCCTACCGAGCAACCAAGCTCCTCGTCCCAGCCTCCCGAGAAAGTCTTGGGAGACAAGGAAAAGGTGTGAAGTTGTTCGGTACTCTTTTTCTGTTCTTCTTTTACTTATCCTCTGTATTCCAAACGATGTAATTTTGTTGATGATGTAATAAAATCACATCTTTTTGTTCCTCTTTATTGTTGATGCTCTGTCTGTTTTTATTTATTAACTCTTGCCTTCTCTTCTTTATTAGTTTGTGGCTAGAATGGAACTGATATCTGCACATGATACAAAGCTGATGCAGCAATGCCATGAATATTATAAGGCTGGTCATACAAATTTGAGTGTATCAGAAATTGCTGACATCCTCGGCCATGATGCTTCAGAACAAGCAATTGAGGCTTATCAATACCTGAAGGATTTACTTGACCGAGCTGTGGCCAACAACGTGGCCTACTATGACTTGATCGAGGAGCTTCATTATACCTTAGAAGATCTTCAGAATCAGCACAATGAATCAACTGCCTTGTTGCACAAGGAATATGAGAATAGGTATCAACAGCTTTCCTCTGAGACAGGTCACAAAAAGATCATTGTTGGGTACGATGTTAGGGAGAGAACCCTAAAAGGTGAAGTTGAGGCCTCCAGACAGATCGCCGAGCTGCTGGAACAAGAGAACAACAATTTGCAGAAAAAGTAGGCACAATATGAGTCTACAGCTTCATCCTCTACTGCCTTGGTACCGGTCACTGATGAAGGATTCTCATTCTTAGAGGTTGAAAACGCCAAATTAAGGCAAGAATTGGATACTTTAAGAAAGTCTGGTGTTTTTGCTACTGCTCGGGGTCGAGGAAGAGGTTCTCGTGGGCGAGGAAGAGCTATTCAAAATGTTGTCGAGGGTTTAGGGTTTAGGGTTTAGGGTTTAGGGTTTAGGGTTTAGGGTTTAGGGTTTAGGGTTTAGGGTTTAGGGTTTAGGGTTTAGGGTTTAGGGTTTAGGGTTTAGGTTCTCCACCTTCTCGGAGTCGATCAAGAGTTCTCAGCCGTAATGTTGAAGAAGCTCGCACTCAGTCTACTTTGGAAACTCAAGCGTTCCAATTGAATGCAAAAGATCGTGCTTTGTCTGAAATGTCCAAGAAAAACCTATCTTTGGAAGATCAACTTACTGCGACGAAGTCTGCTTTGAATAATAAAGATGTTTTTTCCAGGAGCCTTCATGAGCAACTAGAGAGAATAACTTTCCAATTCCACAAACAACCTCGTGAGTTTTGGATGGCAGGCTACAATGAAGCCCTTTGTCACTTGGATTCTCGCCTTGAAAATGCCAATAATGAAGGTTATAAATAGGGATGGTTGAACGCACTGGGTGTGTTAAAGCTAGAGCAGGGCCATTATTTATGGGATTATCATGCTCCTGGGCTACTAGACTTACCTGTACCGCCTTATAAACTGGACATGGAATGGATCCCAGCTCGTACCATTCCTCGGAGCTTAATTTCAAAATATCTTGGTGACTATAGTCTTCATTCTCAGATTGAATTATCTCGTCCCGAGCATCTCTTGGATACTCCTTCAGTAATGAATGTCAGAATGTTGAAGGACTTGAATTTTATCAATTCTCCCCAAACATTAAATGATCCTCCTGCTGGCGAGGAACCTGTATCGAAAGCTGAGGGAAAAAAACCAATAGAATAGGATTTTCAATGTAACAGTTAGCACACATATGTAACTTGTAATTTATTTTGAATTTTAATGAAAGACTTTCATTTTCTGTTTGCAAATCTGTATTGCTATTCTTTTGTACTTGTCTAACACTTTTACATCTGTGCATATGTATCTGTTAAAAAGATAACAATTTTGTGCTGTTCATCAACCAACTTAGTAATAAACAGTTACAAGTATAAAAAATGTTGTTCGATCACTTAATAATAAAGTAATGAATATAAAAATGTTTAAAATTTTTCCAACCAACTAAGGTTGTAAAATTGTACTCGTCGACCAAGTATAATTAGCGAGAGTTTTCATAAAATGTGTCCGACCAACCAGGTTGATGGACCCTCCTCGTCAATAAGTTCTCCTCGTTGAGCAACTACAATTAGTGGGTTTTTATCCCCGACCAACTATACTTGGCTCAGTTTGGAATATTTTGTATTTTCTGGAATGGTTTTACCTTCCGACCAACTTGTTGGCATATTTTGTTTCTTAACCAGCCAAAATTGGCATTTTAAGAATGTTGTTCTTACCCTTTTACCATCCAAAGTTGGTCGTGGGTTTGAACTATTAGGTTCTTTCGAACTATCTTGTCCACAAGCTCTTTTACCAACCGGAGTTGATCACGCAAGTGTACTCCTCCTAACCAAAGGAGTATAATTTGTTCTCGCTATTTTACCAACTGAATTTGATCACGCTCGAACTATCAGGTTCTTTCGAACTATCTTGTCCACAAGCTCTTTAACCAACCGAAGTTGATCACGCAAGTGTACGCCTCCTAACCAAAGGAGTATAATTTGTTCTCGCTATTTTACCAACCGAAGTTGATCATGCTCGAACTATCAGTGTAGTGTATCACACTAGTATTCCCCAAAAAACTTGTAATAAAAGGAAGAGGATGGTGAAACATCATCGTTTTATTCATAATGAAGGAATTGCTTTACATTTTACATTACTGATAATACTTGCGTAGGTGTTCAGCATTCCAAGCATTCTTAAATTCCTCTCCTTCTAGAGTTGCTATTATGTAAGTTCCTGGTCGAACAACTTCTGTAACTCGGTAAGGTCCATGCCAGTTGGATTCAAGCTTATTGTGCTTCTGAATGACCTTCTTTAGCACATAATCCCCTTCTTTTAAGTCGCATTTCTTCACCCTCTTGTTGTAGAACAAAGCTGTGCGTTGTTGGTAAGCAGCATTCCTAATGGCTTCCTCTTCTCTAACCTCCTCGAGCATGTCCAAATCTAATCTTCTCATCAAGTCACTGACTGGGGAATTGAAATTCAGTACTCTGTGTGTCGAAAGACCCAACTCGGCAGGTATTACTGCCTCACTTCCAAACGCTAGCATATATGGGGATTCTCACGTTGCTGCTCGGGGAGTTGTTCGGTAAGCCCATAAGACTGATTGTAACTCATTAATCCAATTAGCTTTAGCTTCACTTAGCCTGTTCTTCAAACCATTTAGTAGTGTTTTGTTTGTCACCTCAGTCTGCCCATTGCTTTGAGGATGACCTGGTGCTGAATGTGTCTTCAGGATGTTTGATTGTTGACAATAGGCAGTAAACTCCTCGTTATCGAATTGTTTTCCATGGTCTGTTATGAAGGCATGAGGGAGACCATATCTACAGATGATATTCTTCCAAACAAACTGGTATACCTTCTCGTACGTCATATCGATAAGGGGTTCAGCTTCTACCCACTTAGTAAAATAATCTACTGCGACGATGAGGTACTTGAATCTTCCTCGGGTGGTCGGCAATGGTCCAACCAAATCAATTCCCCACATGGCAAATGGCCAAGGGGAAGTTATGGGTGTTAACAATGCTTGTGGAGTTCGTCGGATGGAGGAAAAACGTTGGCACTTGTCACATTTCTTAGCATAGGCTATACAATCAGCCCTCATCGTCGGCCAGTAGTATCCTTGAGTCATCATCCTCTGCAAAAGTGTTCGTCCTGCTACATGGGCTCCACATGACCCTTCATGGATCTCTTCAATCAATTCTTTTACCTCGGAGGGATGTACACATCTCTACAAACCTACCATAATTCCTCGTCTATACAAAATGCCATTAGTTAATACATACTGAGCAGCTTTAAACTTTAATTTCTTTGCAGCGAGTTTGTCCTCCGGCAATTCTCCCTCTTCAATGTATGCCTTGATGGGATCCATCCAAGATGGTCCTAAATCAAGGGTAATAACAGTCATCGTCAGGTCTTCATATATGCTCCGACTTTCTAGTACTTCAATTGGTATCGTTCTTCGCAGCTCGGTACGAGTAGCTGATGCTAGTCGGGCCAGTGCGTCTGCTTGTGCATTTTTTATTCTGGGTATTCTGATTAACTGAATGGCGTCAAATTCTGCCAGCAATTCCATCACCTTTGCATGATACTTGACCATTAATTCTCCTTTGACCGCATATGTTCCCATCACCTGATTCACAATTAATTGAGAATCACTGAATACCATCACTTGTTGTGCTTCCATAATCTTTGCTAAATTAAGACCTGCTATCATGGCCTCATACTCAACCTCATTATTGGAGGTTTTGAATTGAAATCGCAAGGCATATTCTATATCAATCTCGTATGGGGTTTTCAAAACAATCCCTGCTCCACAACCTGCTGTGCAAGATGACCCATCTACATACAATCTCCATATAAGTAACTCATCTTCAAATTTCTTATCCAATAGAGTTCCTCGGTGAAATATCTACTGTTCTCTTCCATCCTCCCCTATTAATTTTCGCTCCTCGTCGACCATCTCTTCTCGCCCTTTTACCAACCGGAGTTGATCTGGGTTTGAATTTGATGATCTTTCTACATCCACAAGCCCTTTTACCAACCGGAGTTGGTCTGGAATTATGTCTGTTGATCCTGTAACATCCACAGGTTGATCAGTGAGCAACTTTTATTCCTCAAGGGTATCAGGATATGTAAACTCTGCTATAAAATCTGCTACAGCTTGCCCTTTCAATGATGATCTGGGTTCATACACAATATCATATTCATCGAGCTCGATTGCCCAGTACATCAGTCTCCCTGACTTTTCTGGCTTATGAAGGGCTTGTCTTAATGGCATGTCGGTATAAACGATGATGGTATGGGCCTGGAAATATGGCCTCATTCTTCTACTTGCTTCAATTAATGCCAATGCCAATTTTTCCAGCTTTGGGTACCTGATCTCTGCACCTCGGAAAGCTTTACTTGTGTAATAAATTGGCTTCTGGACTCCGTTCTCCACTCTGATCAATGCCGAGCTGACTGCATGCTCTGATACTGCCAGGTATAAGTACAACTTTTCTCCCGTTATTGGCCTTGACAATAGTGGAGGTGTTCCTAGATATTTCTTTAAGTCTTGAAAGGCTTTTTCACATTCATCATTCCATTCGAAAGTTTTTCGAAGTGTTTTGAAGAATGGTAAGCATCTATCTGTTGCTCGAGATACAAATCTGTTGAGCGCTGTAACTCGTCCTGTAAGACTCTGCACTTCTTTCTTTGTTGTTGGAGATCGCAACCCTAAAAGAGCTTTGATCTTTTCTGGATTTGCCTCAATACCTCGTTGGTTGACAATGTACCCGAGAAACATTCCTTCTCGTACTCCAAATGTGCACTTCGTCGGGTTTAGCTTCATCTGGTATTTATCCAGTTGATCAAAAGTTTGAGCTAAGTCAAATAGATGATCAGCAGATTTCTTGCTCTTTGTCAGCATATCATCGACATAGACTTCCATGTTGCAACTGATTTGTTCGGTGAAAACCTTGTTCATCAGCCGCTGGTATGTCGCTCATGCATTTTTTAAACCAAAAGGCATAACATTATAACAATAAGTACCCCTAGGGGTAATAAAAGAAGTACTCTCCCTGCCTTCAGGTTTCATCTTGATCTGGTTGTAGCCTGAATAAGCGTCCATGAAGCTGAGCAGCTCGTGCCCAGAGGTAGCATCCACTAACTGATCAATTCTGGGTAATGGAAAGTGATCCTTTGGGCAGGCCTTATTGAGATCAGTAAAATCAACACACATTCTCCATTTATTGTTTTTCTTCTTTACCATCACCAAATTTGCCAACCAGTCCGGGTATTTCACATCTTCAATGAATTGAGCTTTCTGGAGCTTGTCGACCTCCTCTTGAATAGCTTGATTCTTCTCGGGGCAAAATACCCTTCTTCTCTGCTTTACAAGCTTGATCTCCTTATTCACATTGAGTTCATGATATAGGAAGTTTGGATCTATTCCTGGCATGTCTTCATGACTCCATGCAAAAGTTTTCTTCCTATTTCTCAAGAAACTTATCAACTCCTGTTTTATTGAAGCATCCAACGATGAACCTATCTGGGTTACTCGTTCAGGGTGCTCGTCGTCCAGAATAACATTTTCTGTAGATTCCACCACCTGTCCTTTTACAAGTTGGGATTCATCTCTGGGATCGAGAGTTTCAATCTTTGTATCTTCTTCCACCTGGTAGGTAGTAGTCTTTTTCCTTGATTCCTCAAGCTCCTCTTGCTCGGCAGATGAATAATAGCATTCCCGAGCTACTTTTTGATCACCTTTCACAACTCCTACTCCAAAGTTTGTTGGTAATTTTAAGCACTGATGTACTGTAGATGGAATTGCTTCGAACTTCTTCAAACCAACTCTTCCCATGATGATGTTGTAGGCTGAATGCACATTCTTATCCATCACAAAGAAGCGTATTCTTTCTGTTCGACAAGCAGGCCAGGTTCCAATGAATATATCCAACTTGATCGTCCCAAGTGGAAAAACTTTCTCGCCAGCAAAACCCAGGAGGGGTATGTGATACGGTTCCAATTGAGATAATTTCATATTCAAGCTGTCAAAGCATGAATAGTACATGATGTCTGCCGAACTTCCATTGTCTACCAACACCCTTGAAATCACTACTTCTTTCATCCTCATTTTGATCACCAGAGGATCGTCGTGAGGATAAAGAACACCTGCTAGTTTATTTTTTGAAAAGCCAATGACCAGCTTCTCTTTGTTTACCTTCCTCGGACGATCGTCCTCGGCCAGATTTATTCGCTGAATATATGAACATGCTTGAGCCTCTCCAAGGTAAGCCTTTCTTTCTGCAGTAAGGTCTCCTCCTCCTGCATCTCCTCCTGTAATGACATTACAATCAAATGACCCAAAACGTATAGAAAATACCTCTCGTTCTGGCTGTCTTGGTTTCTTGGGAAGGTCGGGGTCATCATCTGGATCATCTTCATGGTTTCTCTTCTTTTTCTCCTCTGCTCGACGAGGAGATCTAGACCTCTCTCTAGCTCGGTCGTTATTTTTTCTTTCACCTCCCCGATCAACATATTTTGCTAGCTTTCCTCTTCGGATGAGTGTTTCAATATCGTTCTGAAGAGCTATGCAATGTTTGGTCATATGACCATGATCTTTATGAAACTCTCAATATTTATCCTTACTCCTCGAATCAGGGTCTGACCTCAGTTTCTTTGGCCATTTTACCTCCTCGTTGTTCTTGATTTCTTCCAAGACATGATGAATACCCATTTTCAAAGGAGTATAATTGTCGTATTTCTTCAGGACTTCCCATGATGATTTATTATTTCTGGAACGTTTGTTGAAAAACGTCGCTAATGCCGTTTAACACATGGTTAAACTGGATAAGCAACTCCGAATGTTTGTTGGAGAAACCCTTTTCTTTTGAAAATAAAAATTATAAACAAGATTTGTTTACAAAGAAACTTATGTACGAGATTAATTAAGATTGTGTAATCAGTTTTAAAACTAAGGCAGTTTCAAAAATTCAGCACACTTAAAGAATGAGGTGAGTAGATGAAGATAATCAACACAATGATTTTTAACGTGGTAAAACCTCTCCCAACAGAGGAAACATCCACGGTGATTTCTAAGTCACAAAAACAAAAATCCACTAATAACAAAAATTAGTTACAAACAACACAACATGCAAGCACACAAATCAACCTATTCTAAGTTTAGGAATATACCCCACTTGGCTCCTTCTAACTTCTGATAGATCTGATTTGTTGATGATGTTCTCCGGTTTGCTAACTTCCTTTGCTTTAGCTTCTTTACGTCGACTCAATGATCTCAGATCTTAAACACAACACTTCCAGTGTAGTAGTGTGTAAAGTGTTTGTGTGGTGAATCCTATTCACATGCATGAACTCACACACACTTAGATTTACAAACAGTCCTATACAAATTACATATAAAGTCTATATGCAGTGATTTTGTTATTTTTCTTTCTTACAAAACTAAAAACCTTTTGACCTTTAAATATAACCCAGATTCCACGGAGATCTTGCTTAAGAAATCGGTCAAGACCTTTCTCAATCTTTTTTGAAAATATTTAGGAGATTGAAAACCCTCCAAGTGCGAATCCAACTAGGTCAGGTTAAGTTTTGTAAAAACAGAAACTATAAAACATTTTTAAAACCAAAACAGAAATGATTTTCTTAAACCAAGTTGAAAATATGCAGATCTAGTGAAAAATGTAACATTCAGAGTATAGATCTAACGTTTCTATGAAAAAGAAACTAGATCTTCACTCTAACGTTTAAGTTGTGTACAAGATCAGAAATCACGAGGTTACAGTATCAATATGAACAAACCACTCTCTCTCTCTCTCTCTCTCTCTTTCAAACACTCAGGTTGTGTTTGGGGTAAGGTTTATTTGAAGGTTTGTTTCAGAGACGAAGTGTTTAGGGTTAGGGTTTGGTTTTGGCTAACTGTTTCCCTTTCTCTCTCTTCTCTCTATTCTTTTCTCTCTTCTCTCACTTCTCTCTTCTCTCTCTTATTTTTTTCTCTCTGCAAGACGAATGCCCAAAAGTTCTCTAAGGCTGAGAAGTGAAGGGTATTTATAGTGCCTGGGGAAGGTTCTGGACGTTTGAGGCAAATCAAAGGCTGAGATCAAGTCTTCAAAGGTTTGACTTGATCCAATGGTTCTAAAACAGTGGTGGTTTAAAACGATTCTAATTGGTTCAAATGGATAGCACTGGGATTAACCAAGAACGCATGCAGACCCTTGATAAGAAATGATCCAACGATCAACAATCATCCATCCAACCCTCTCACATAAGAAACACAAATACATTAACCTGGAGGATGACAAGTGTTGGCTGGTTATAGGCTCTCACACGCGCGTCAAAATAATTACAAAACCTCACCTTGAAGTCTCTAGCGCTTTGAGATCGTACCCAACCAAACAATTCAGTGAAAAAAGAAGTTTCTAAAATAGTAAATTAACCCCAAAAACTTTATTATCCCATTTTATTAATAAAAGTAATTATTAAAAAAAATGTTTAAAAAAAGTTTAAAAAGATTTAAAAATTATTTAAAATTCCCAAAAAATTATTAAAGCTCCAAATCAAGGGGAATTAAACACACACTCAATTTTAATTACATGTATGAACTTCTAATTGTGTGTTGTGTGATTCATTTTATACCATCATTGATCTTTGTAGAGGATTAGAGAGATATGTTCTGAGGCTTTTTGGATTCTAGGATGGACTACCAATTTTGTCAATATTTCCAAATTAGTTGAGCACTTATACAATGCAGACTTAAGCAAGTCAAAGGTATAAGGTGCTTCAATCTCCCCCTTTGGAAATATGAGACAAAATCTCCTTTGAGTTAGCTTAAAACTCGTAGGGAACAAAAAAATAAAACCTAGTCCTATACAAAAGATTCTATCTACCCATATCCTAGAAAGTCAAAAATTACATAACTCAACTATTTACAAATTTTTACCCTATAAACGGTAGACAATCAGAAGAAGAGATTCCTGCAAATATACACACTAAGATCAAGAAGTTTAGATGAAATGTGAACAAAAATGAACTTCATAAAACTCAAATTTCTCCCCCATTTTGTCTCAAATGGACAAAGGGTAAAACTTAAAGTTTTAAGAGTTTAATCAGCGCATACCATGCCTATAGAATTTCGCAAATACAGAAATCTGTTATAGTCTAAAGGTTTAGTGAACATGTCTGCAAGTTGCAGATCAATAGGCAGGTAATGAATTTCTAATTCCTTAGTTTCAACAAGTTCACGAATAAAATGATGCCTTATTTTAATATGTTTAGTTCGCAAGTGTTGAACTGGGTTTTTAGATATGTTAATGGCGCTTTGATTGTCACAATACAATTGTAATTGTTCTTCTTTAATCCCATAATCACTTAACATCTGTTTGATCCATAACAATTGAGCACAACAACTTCCTACTGCTATATATTCGGACTCAGCCGTAGATAAAGATGTGCAATTCTATTTTTTACTACTCCAACCAACTAAATTATTGGCGACATAATAACAGGCACTTGATGTACTTTTACTATCATCAGTACAACCGGCCCAATCAGCATCAGTATACCCTATGATGGTGCTACAGGTATCTTTAGTGTACCTAAGTCCAAGGTTAAGAGTGCCTTTTATGTACTTTATTATACGTTTTACACTCAATAAATGGCTCTCTTTAGGGTTATTCTGGTAACGAGCGCACAGACATACAGCATACATTATGTCTAGTCATGAGGCAGTTAGATAGAGTAGGCTACCAATCATACTACGGTAAAGTGTGGAATCTACTGACGTACCATTTTCATCTTTGCTTAATTTAACGGTAGTACTCATAGGTGTTTTGGCAACTTTGGCATTCTCTAAGCCAAATTTCTTAACAAGGTCTAAGGCATACTTAGTTTGAGAAACAAATACACCATCAGAATTCTGTTTCACTTGAAATCCTAAGAAAAGATGTAGCTCCCCCATAAGGGACATGTGAAATTCCTTATGCATACTAGCAGAAAAGGATTTAACTTCAGAGTTTGAAGTTGACCCGAAAATGATGTCGTCTACATAGACTTGGGCGATGATAATGTTTTTGTCAAAATGTTTGACAAAGAGAGTCTGGTCATTTCCTCCTCTCTTAAAACCCTTATCCAACAAAAAGTTGGAAAGGCGTTCATACCAAGCTCGAGGAGCTTGTTTTAAGCCATACAAAGCCTTTTTTAGACGAAAGACATGGTTAGGGTATTTGGGGTCAATGAACCCTTTGGGTTGTTCTACATATGTTTCTTCGGACAGTATTCCATTAAGGAAAGCAGATTTTACGTCCATTTGATAAAGTGTGAATTTTAAGTAACACGCTATGGCGAAAAGAAGACGAACAGATTCAAGACGAGTGACAGGGGAAAATGTCTCGCTGAAATCTATCCCTTCTATTTGAGAGTAGCCTTGAGCAACTAGTCTAGCTTTGTTTCTAAGAATCACCCCATTTTCATCAGATTTGTTCTTAAAGATCCAACGTGTTCCAATAACATTTTTGTCTTGAGGCCGAGGTACGAGATACCAAACATCGTGAATGACGAATTGTAAAAGTTCTTCCTGCATAGCAGAAATCCAGTGTGTGTCATTCAATGCTTCATTAACATTTTTCGGTTCCACAAGGGAGACGAAACATGCATAATTAGCATAATTTCTTAACTGGGATCTAGTACGAACTGGCTCATTAGGATTATCGACCACGTTGTCAATGGGATGATCTTTAGAGACCCAGCCAGGTACTTCTGGACTCTCAATAGGTAATGAGTCATCTATTTCTGGTGAATCAGTTTTGAAATCATTTTCAGATTCAACCACAATAAGTGATTCAGATATCTTATTTTCGACAATAGTGTCACTTACAATTACATTTATCGATTCCATAAGGGCCTTAGTACGCAGATTGTATATACGATAAGCACGACTGTTTGGTGAGTATCCTAAGAAGATGGCTTTATCACCACGAGTTTCTAATTTAGACAGATGTTCTCTGTCTTTACAGACATAACACTGACTTCCAAAGGTTCTTAGGTATTTCAGATTAGGTTTCTTACCGTACCACAACTCATAAGGGATTTGTTTAGAGTTTTTCCTAAGATAGACCCTATTAGTGATGTGACAGGCAGTTCTAATGGATTCTACCCAAAAGTATTTAGGTAGGGATTTAGCATGCAACATGACACGTGCCATCTCTTGAAGAGTTCAGTTTTTCCTTTCAGCAATACCATTCTGCTGAGGAGTTTTAGGGGCACTAAATTCATGTTTGTAACCGTTGTAGTCACAATATTCAACTATTCCTGTGTCTATGAACTCTCCCCCTCTATCACTACGGATGCGATTGACTTGTGTGTCCTTCTCATTTTCAATTCTTAGAAGAATTTTCAAAAAATTCTGAAACGTGTCAGATTTATGTTTCAAGAAGGCAACCCAAGTGAATCGTGTGAAATCATCAACCATGACAGGGATATAACTGTGTCCACATAGACTAACAGTTCTAGAGGGACCAATAAGGTCCATATGGATGAAATCTAAAGGTCTAGAGGTGAGAATGTCTTTAACCTTTTTATGCGAAGTCTTAACTATTTTTCCTTCCTGGCAATGACCACAGACAACACTGGAAATAGGTTTAATTTTAGGAATACCTCTAACTATCTCTTGACTAGACAATCTACCAGGGATATCATAACTTAAGTGACCCATACGATTATGCCAGATCTCATTGTCATCCATTCTGACAATGTTACAGGTTTCAGAACTAGTCTTGACAGTATAACAATTGTCAGGTGTTCTAAATCCTGTAATAATGCATTCACCTTTATCATTTAGAATTTTATAATTGTTCTATGAAAAGGTGACAGTATGGTCAGAGTCACAAAATTGTGATATACTTCGGAGGTTGGCTTTAAGGCCTTTAACTAATAGAACATTTTTGAGAACAGGCATTCCTTCTTCTTTTAGGGTTTCTTTACCTATGATCTGAGATGAGACACCATCACCAAAAACTACTTTCCCACCAGCAAATCTGGTTTTGTTTAGAAGTTTTGTTTCATCTCCTGTCATATGTTTGGAACATCCTGAATCTAAGTACCAACCAGATGAAGTGTGTTCAGCTTTTAAAGCAGTGATGACAATGTTACACTTCATTTAGGGTAAAAGATCCTTTTTTCTAACCCAAATAGCTCTAGTTTTAATTTTGCGCAAGTTTGCTCTCATTTGATAAAATTTTCGAGACGCTTTTTGTCGAAAAACATTTGGAGCAGCAAACTGATTGTTGTGAAAAAGTTGAGCTTTTGGTTTAGGAAAGTTTCTGGGAGCCTTTCTCTTAAATGAACTCTTAGTTTTGGTCTTTCTATTTCTGTAGTTAGAGTTCTTATCAGGTTGTCTTGGAAGGACATAGTTGTTACGACTTTGCCTAGAATAGTTAAAGTTCTTATAGACAGAAGTATTGTATATAGGGGTGTTTAGACGCCTAGCATAACAACCTTCAAAGGAGTGACCATAAATGTCACAGTAAGAGCAATATTGATTGCTTGAGGGATGAATTTTCTTAGGAAAACTTCTAAAGATAGGTTTGACAGCGTTCTGTTCATAAGTCCTATTTCTAGGGGGTATGGTCTTATTGGTAGAATCACCCTTTCTGATCAAAGGACAGACGTATTTAGTCTTAAGTGCAGTCTCAGCATTAGAATAACTAGACTCTCGAATGTCTTTCTGTTTTTGCTTTTGATCAAATTCATTTTTAATCAAATGAAAGTCTGGACATGTTTCAATTGGTCTTTTGCCCCCAGACACAAAATTAATAGGTTCAAGTTTTGTATTTTGAGATTTGTTCTTAGGGCAAAATCCAATGCTGGCTTTATCATCAGAATTGGTCTTGGAGTCAACAACAAAGTCAGTAAAACAGTTTGAATTGTTTTCAAACTTAGAAAACTTTTTGAAAACAGTAGCTGTCTTTGTTTTTGCTTCCTCCAATTCTAATAATGTTCCCTTATATTTCATTTCCAGGGTTTCATTAGTTTTAGTCAACTCTTTTAATTTTTGATCAAGAGTTTCAATTTCAGATTGATGAGATAGGCACTGGTTAGTGTACTCTTCAGCATTCAACTTCACTATAAGACTTAGATCATCTAATTTCTTAGTCAGGTCTCTACCAGTCTTCTCCAGTCTAGTGCCTTTTTTAAGAGTCTTAGCATACAAGGTATGGATATCAGGGAGGTCATCTGTGTCTGAGTCGCTAAGTGAAGTGTGTGTAGTGACCCCTAACGATTCAGTTTTAGTACTCACGCACCCATTGTCATCGTCATTATCGAGATTACTTTGACTCACACACCCGAAACTAGAACTAGCAACATTTTTAGACAATAAAGCATCTAGGCCAATCAGAGGAGTATTCACACAAGCAAGAGTAGAAGCATCATTATCACACACAGGCATATCATCATTGTAAATGATCTTAGCATAAAAGGACATGCAAGGGTCAAGTTCATTTGATGACTCAAGTTCCTCTTCATCAGAGTCACTTGAATCATTCCAAGTTTTACAGACATTGGCTCTATTATGTGTGTTGGCTTTATTCAGATTAACTCTGCAATCGTGAGCAATGTGACCTAGTTTCCCACATCTAAAACATTCAATCTTTTTAAGGTCTCTAGTGGGTCTGGAATTGTTGTCCTTAGAATGTTTGTCAAGCCCTCTCTCATGAGGTTTGGGATTAGACAGAGTATGATAATTAGGCTTGCCTTGTTTAGTAGCCTGTTTGTTTCGAAATTTGACAATTTTCTTAAATTGTTTAGACATTAAGGCAATCTGATTATCTAGTTTGTCTATATCACACTCCTCATCAGAGTCAGAGTTGGTCAAATTGGACTCAAGTTTGGGTATCTTAGAGGCAAAACTCAAGTTAGAGTTAGGTTGTTTTCTTTGAGAATGATTCAATTGTTTCTTAAATTCTAATTCCATTTCCACAGTTCTAAGTTTGCTATTGAGTAACTCAGGAGTAAGGTTTTGATCATTCATTTCCTCAATAGCATACCTCTTACTGTCGAACTTTTGTGGTAATGACCTTAGGATTTTAGAAACAATTTCATTTCTATCATAAGTAATACCATTAGCATGCAACTTAGTGACTATATCAGTTAAGTTCATGTAAAAATCATCAAAAGATTCAGAATCAGACATGATCAAAGAGTTGTACTGCTGGATAAGCATTTGGGTTTTAGCAGCTTTGACTCTTGAGTCTCCTTCATGTGCAGTGATTAATGTGTCCCATGCTTCCTTAGAAGTGGCACAAGATGAGATTCTTTTGAACTCATACTCATTAATGGACATAAAAATGGCATTCTTGCCTTTATTGTTATTTCGAGAAATGGTTTTCTCTTCTTGGGTAAATTCACATAAGATTTTCTTTACCCTCTCATCACTTCCTTCAGTGGCTGGTTTTGTAGGATAAGTCTATCCATTTTCGATAATATCCCAGACATCATCTCCTAAAGTCCCTTGGATGAAGGCAACCATCCTTACTTTCCAGTAAGCAAAGTTGTTTCCATCAAAGAGAGGAGGTCTGGAAAGATTACCAAACCTTTCATTCTTCTCGTCCATAGTTAGGTTTTTCAGAAAACGATTTCAGAAACACAAGATCTTTTAAAATAAAAGTTAACAGGGCTCTGATACCAATTGAAAAATGTCGCTAATGCCGTTTAACACAAGGTTAAACTGTATAAGCAACTCCGAATGTTTGTTGGAGAAACCCTTTTCTTTTGAAAATAAAAATTATAAACAAGATTTGTTTACAAAGAAACTTATGTACGAGATTAATTAAGATTGTGTAATCAGTTTTAAAACTAAGGCAGTTTCAAAAATTCAGCACACTTAAAGAATGAGGTGAGTAGATGAAGATAATCAACACAATAATTTTTAACGTGGTAAAACCTCTCCCAACAGAGGAAACATCCACGGTGACTTCTAAGTCACAAAAACAAAAATCCACTAATAACAAAAATCAGTTACAAACAACACAACATGCAAGCACACAAATCAACCTATTCTAAGTTTAGGAATATACCCCACTTGGCTCCTTCTAACTTCTGATAGATCTGATTTGTTGATAATGTTCTCCGGTTTGCTAACTTCCTTTGCTTTAGCTTCTTTACGTCGACTCAATGATCTCAGATCTTAAACACAACACTTCCAGTGTAGTAGTGTGTAAAGTGTTTGTGTGGTGAATCCTATTCACATGCATGAACTCACACACACTTAGATTTACAAACAGTCCTATACAAATTACATATAAAGTCTATATGCAGTGATTTTGTTATTTTTCTTTCTTACAAAACTAAAAACCTTTTGACCTTTAAATATAACCCAGATTCCACGGAGATCTTGCTTAAGAAATCGGTCAAGACCTTTCTCAATCTTTTTTGAAAATATTTAGGAGATTGAAAACCCTCCAAGTGCGAATCCAACTAGGTCAGGTTAAGTTTTGTAAAAACAGAAACTATAAAACATTTTTAAAACCAAAACATAAATGATTTTCTTAAACCAAGTTGAAAATATGCAGATCTAGTGAAAAATGTAACATTCAGAGTATAGATCTAACGTTTCTATGAAAAAGAAACTAGATCTTCACTCTAACGTTTAAGTTGTGTACAAGATCAGAAATCATGAGGTTACAGCAACAATATGAACAAACCACTCTCTCTCTCTCTCTTTCAAACACTCAGGTTGTGTTTGGGGTAAGGTTTATTTGAAGGTTTGTTTCAGAGACGAAGTGTTTAGGGTTAGGGTTTGGTTTTGGCTAACTGTTTCCCTTTCTCTCTCTTCTCTCTATTCTTTTCTCTCTTCTCTCACTTCTCTCTTCTCTCTCTTATTTTTTTCTCTCTGGAAGACGAATGCCCAAAAGTTCTCTAAGGCTGAGAAGTGAAGGGTATTTATAGTGCCTGGGGAAGGTTCTGGACGTTCGAGGCAAATCAAAGGCTGAGATCAAGTCTTCAAAGGTTTGACTTGATCCAATGGTTCTAAAACAGCGGTGGTTTAAATCGATTCTAATTGGTTCAAATGGATAGCACCGGGATTAACCAAGAACGAATGCAGACCCTTGATAAGAAATGATCCAACGATCAACAATCATCCATCCAACCCTCTCACATAAGAAACACAAATACATTAACCCGGAGGATGACAAGTGTTGGCTGGTTATAGGCTCTCACACGCGCGTCAAAATAATTACAAAACCTCACCCTGAAGTCTCTAGCGCTTTGAGATCGTACCCAACCAAACAATTCAGTGAAAAAAGAAGTTTCTAAAATAGTAAATTAACCCCAAAAACTTTATTATCCCATTTTATTAATAAAAACTATTATTAAAAAAATGTTTAAAAAGATTTAAAAATTATTTAAAATTCCCAAAAAATTATTAAAGCTCCAAATCAAGGGGAATTAAACACACACTCAATTTTAATTACATGTATGCACTTCTAGTTGTGTGCTGTGTGATTCATTTATACCATCATTGATCTTTGAAGAGGATTAGAGAGATATGTTCTGAGGCTTTTTGGATTCTAGGATGGACTACCAATTTTGTCAATATTTCCAAATTAATTGAGCACTTATACAATGCAGACTTAAGCAAGTCAAAGGTATAAGGTGCTTCATTTGTCACCGCCATTGCCCTTATGCTCTTTATTTTTAGACTTGTCGACGTCCACCTTGGTGTCTTTATCCATATTCTTCGTTGCAGCCATAGCTTCCTTGGCATTCATGATTTTGGCCTCTTTTGCCATCAACTCTGACATAGTTTTAGGTGGATCTTTCGCCAAGGTGTAATACAATTTATTAGGCAACAACCCACTCATCAAGGCGGTGATTGTTGTATTTTCTTCGTAATATATGACTTCCAGCTTCTCGTTATTGAAACGAGTTATGTAATCTCTAGTACTCTCACCAGATTTTTGTCTAAAACTTAACAAGTGTGCTACTCGTTTTACTGGCTTTTCTCCAAAACATAAATTGCCAATAAACAACTCGGCCAACTAAAAGAAAGTTGAAATCTTACCCCGAGGAAGATTGTTGTACCATATCTGGGCAGCTCCAGTAAGAGTTCCTGAGAACGCTCTGCATCTCATCTCGTCGGGGACGACATAGATGTCGGCAGCAGCTTGATATTGCTCTATGTGAAGAACAGGATCTGTCTTTCCATCATATTTGGGGGTCACTATAGGTGCTTTGAACTTTGACGGTGTAGGAAAATTCACAATGGCCTGTACAAAAGGTGTTCCTCGAACAAAAGTTCGTTGTAGGGGGTTCTTTGCCTTGGCCATTTCTCCCAATTTATCCTCCAACCGTTGGAGAGATCCTTTCCACGCTTCATTTCCTTCCTCGGGCCTATTGGTTCGAGCAATTGATCATTCTGAGGTAGCTTCTTGAGATCTACCTTGACGAGCAGCTGGTCGTGATTGTGCTGATCCTTCTCTTAGATCTGATGGTTGTCGAAAACTCCTCGACATGGTCTTAGGTGGATACCTATCCCTCCTAGGGCCTAATCGACTGAAAGGAGACACCCTACTCAGTCTTTCTAAAGCACTGGGTCTTTCTGGAGAGAGGGTGATATGTTGATCAGTATCTGTAGCCCTTATAGACGAAGTTCGCCCAGGTTGATAAGAGAAATCATCAGACTCCTCATTACGACGTGACTCAGTACGCCTGGATCGTGAAGAAAGTAAATAAGTTTGCCTCTGACCACTTTGCTATCCTGAACGTGCAGGTGCACCGCCATGAAGGGTTTGTATGAGTTGCCTCATTGTTTCTTGCATGTCGGTTTGTCCTTGAGCCAGATTCGTCATAATCCCGGCTAGATCTGGAGGTGCAGAGGGATTCGGAGGATTTCCAGTATTTCCAGCGTTTCGATTGCTAGATTCTGGATTATCCGCCATTGATGATGAACGATTTTTGGTGAAAAACGATAGTAACAATCGTTCCCACAGATGGCACCAATCTGTTGATGTCAAAAATTAGATCGCTCTAATTATTCAATCACAGATAAATAAAATGAGGCAAAGATTTTAAAGTGGTTCAGCCTTATATGAATGGCCTACGTCCACTGTTATGTTATTGCTGAATGTTTGGGAATTCTCGAGTACAAATTCTCTCAAGAAAATTCCGGTCCCTTTGAATGAGGGTGATAAAAGGTATTTATAGCCCTTAGGCTGTACATGAAAGGGTTGATACATTAAATGATATACATATGAAAGGGTAATACATTTAATGCAGCGTGTGCGTCAAGATGATAAACATTCAATGAATAGTTGAACTGCTGATTATCTGGCATTAATGCTACGGCCTAGATGCAGCTCGGACCGCCTTAGTTGCTCGTTGCTCAGGAGTTCCTCGGAGCGCTAGAGTACCTAGGAGTGCTGAAGTTCCTCGGTGTATCCTCGTTGCTCGGAGAGAACATGAGTTGGTCGGGGAAATGAACTTCCTCGTTGCTATTGTGCCACGTAGATTGACACGTGTCTTCGTATTATTCGTCCATATCAGCATATTAATTTTGGTATCAACAAATAGTTTATTCTAACATATACTTGAATAAAAGGATTATGTATGCCTTAGCGATCGGTATAAATAATTCAAAATACAAAATTCATCAAAAGGCACAATTGGATTATTAAAAACTTGTTTATTTCACTAATAAGAAATTACAGTGCAATTACATAAAGGAACGGATAACTCCCTCCCCCTACCTTCCTAAAAATCGAAATAAAAAAACCAAACTTATTTCCCGATACAAAATAAACTCTCCAAAAGCCCTACCCACAGCTACCAGAGGAGCCCGTTCCATCATCATCATTTACATCCTGGGGTCCCTAAGCTTCCCCTGCCTGAATAGAGTGCCGCAGGCGCTCCATGGACCGATAAGCTCGAACCAGCCTTGGAAAAATTACCACACCTCCCTCTATGGTATCAGATAAGGCAAGCCACCTTTGTCCAGTATCCACTTCCAACATCTTGCTGACCACTTTCCCCCACAACCACTTCATATAATCCCCAGGGATGTGAAAAACTCTCCCAGCAGACTAAGAGGGACAGGACGATAGACGCCGAATCTCCCACAAATAGCCAAGCCGTATGTGCAGACGCTCTGTCAAATCTTCTATCGGATAAAAGTCGAGTGACCGAGGTGGCACGATCTGCTCCCATCCAAATTGGCACAGAAGATGCCATGGGAAGTAGAAAGACGTATGTCTAAGACCAACCAGTCGAACATACGAGTATTCTCCCAGTTCCAGAATAGGCAGCAGCTGTCCCCACCAAGGTACTGACCAGTACAGATTTAGAGCCCCATGCTCCACAATCCAATTCTCCTAGCTCTCTATATCCAGACCAACACTGATGAAATGGTGCAAAAAGAAGTTGGGTACAACCGACAAAGGGTACTTCGGAGGAGTCACCAAGTGGAACCTTTCAAAAAACCACATGAACAACATCACAGGGCTACCCCTCAGAAAGTCAGAACGACCTTCTTGCCAGGCATCCAGGACATTTAGGGTCTCCTCTAGTATCACCGTAATAGGATTGCGATGGTAGGACATCCATGAAGTAATAACTGCAAGTTGTGAGTCCACCAATCGTTCCCCAGCCACCAGCAATAATTTTGAAACAAAGCCTAAAATGACAGCTCTGGCATATCTAACATCACCAACCTCCTGCAAATGTACGGGCCGCAACACTGCCAAAAGATAAATCATACATCCGTCCACCATTGATCTGGCCACCGAGCTCAAAATACAAAGAACACAGCCAACAACTCTCGGGGAGAACGGGAAAACCCAAGAAGATCCATAGCAACGCAGGGATTTATCCCTAACATGTAAGAAAATTCTTCATAAGTCATACAGACTTCTTCCAAGCCAAAGCGGAATACGTGGTCTTCGGGGTACTAGAATGGTACCACCTCCATCAACATGTTCCACTCTATGGGCCGATTACGCCATAAAGAGACTCGACGCATGTTGTAGGCATCGTAGTCGACGTTATAGGAGAACATTGCCTCCAAATTCTCGAGGTAGTTGGCAAACTCAACACTACCAGGGAGAGTCATCTCACAGAATAGGAAAGTAGGAATGTGAAGGTGTGAGGAAAACACTCCACTCTTACCCCTCTTTTATACTTGAAAACACCCACAAAAGACATAACCTTTGCAGAAATCGAAAGAAATCCTTTCCCACAAGGTACCAAATGTTGAAGAGGGTAATAATCAAAGATTTGAATTGATGGGACTGGACTGACTTGCTGATAAGCAGGACAAGGTGCTTGCCGATCGGCAACCCTCTACTTTTGGAAATTTTCCCTTTTTCTCTTTTTATCAAAATTCAGAAAATTCAAAATAAATTGATACTCTCAACAGAATTTCACAAATCCCCTTTTCATCTTTATATAAATTCTCATCTTGAATAAAACTTTCTTTCAAAATCCCAAAAATATTTATTTTTACGGTCACAGCAGGAAAGTAAAAAGCGCATGTGCATTCATTCATTCATCACTAACAGGAGATAATAAAAAAAATTCATTGGATTGCATAGATATTTATCTTTGTTACATCATCTTGCAGGAAATAAAAGGAAAAAACAACGGGACTCAGCCCGAACCCACATTCTCTCTCTCTCTCACCTAATCTTCACCTCTCTCTCCTAACAGCTTCCACCCCTACGACATTCTCTCTTTCCCCAATGAAAAGATGATGCACCACCACTACTTGAACCAGACTCCTCCTCGGATGAGGTAGAAGGCACCAAGAAATAAGGAACAGGAACCGCATCCCGAATATGGGCAGTCGCGAAGATATCGAGTCTCTAATGTCTCTCAGCCAAGGGGTGGACACCCAGACGTGATGTAAGAAAAGGCAGAATCAGTGTCAAGTCGAAAAGATCAAAAGAAACCAAAAGGAAGGAAAATAAAAGAGGATAAAGATATACCAAAGGATAAAGAAACTCCTCTGTCAAGCCCAACTCCTCTGGGTCCATTACATGAGGACGATGCAGCATAGGAACCATCCCTCCATCAGCCCGTGATCGAGTGGAAAAACCGAGCGTCCGTGTAATACGCTAGTCGTTGTTATCGGCTTCCAACCTCAATACAAAAAAACCTAAACTTGTAACTACACTCTTAAGGAGTATAGTGGCGAGTCTGGGTATCGAATCCACAGGGAATGGTTGATAGAATTTAATTGATTTATTACTTCTAAAGAAAAAATGAAAAAGATGATGATGGTTGAAAAATGGGAAAAAAATAGGTAAATAAAGAAATTAAATTAATTAAGATGAATGAGAAAGTAGGTTGGAATACAATCCTCCTAACCCTAGTAATTTACCGTATAGAAACCTAGAATTGTAAATTATAAATTTGAATGAATCCAGCCTTTATAGATCCTAAGCATTACATATATGAGGGAACTAGCCCGCATCATATGAAATCAAAGGTAAATATAAAGCGGTGATAAATAATTTTATGCACATCATATTCTTAAACATCCCAAGTACCTAGGGCAAGAGAGATTAACAGATCTACAATGGTTGTAAAATTGTCTCGCACGACTCTTTCAAATTTTTAATTTAAATTCTATTTTCTACATAAGCAATTTACATTGGGATGGGTTCATGCATCCCAACCCTTAAAAAACTTAACTAAACATGGTTTTATGAGAAAGCAAATTCATAAAAATATATGGAATTATGGATCTAACAAACATTGTTAACAAATTGCAAAAGAATTGAGAATTAAATTGGAAATAAAGTAAAGAATAAATAAGAGAATGAAAAATTGATACTTGTATTCAGCAATAGGGAAAAGAGATGAGCTTGAATCCAGAAAAATTCTTCTTCTTCAACCTTACAAACTAGAGTTTATGAAAATTTCTATGTAAAGAAAAACTAAGAAAACTCTCTAAAATCTCACTTTCTCTCTCTAAAATTCTATTCTACTCTCTAGAATTTGTCTCCCTCTCTCTAGAATTCAACTCCCCTTGAAAATGAGGTAGGGCTTGGTCTTTTATAGCACCAGGTTGCACGAATTTGGCATCAAATTTTGATTGTGGCACAAGTTTTCCAAGAGTTGTACTGCATTAAATGCATAATTAATTGCCTGGATTTCGCATGACCAGACCGGTCCATTATCGTGCAACTTCAAAACATCGTAACTTCTTAACCGTAGCTCGGATTGAGGTGCCGTTTTTTCCAGTATTCTTGTAATTTAGAGATCTTAAACTTTCTAGTTGGCCCCACCTTTGGAATAAGGATGAAAAATTACGAAAATGCCCTTCAACTCTCCATTTCTTGGTTTTTGAGTTCTCCTTCGCACTAACTTGCGTAAAATACCTGTAAAACTCATGATAAATACACAAAATACAAAATACTTGCCAAAAGGGGTTAGTATCATAAATACGAGACAAATCCAAGATATTTACACTACAAGGGATCATAAAAATACCGAAATTAAGGGGATAAATGTGAAGAATATGTGCCTAATCACACCCCCTAACTTAGAACTTTGCGCGTCCTGAGCAATGTAAATGAATCTAACCAAAAATCCACTCTTGAATTTTTTTTTATTGGGATAGAATACCTTTTTCGCGGGCAAGCGATTGCATTTAGTGTATGCAACAAGCCTTTAAACCCCTAGTTTACCCTAGTAGGACGAGTTTTGTCTCGTGAGGGTTTGCAGTGAATACACCCACAAAATTCTTTATTGACTCAAATAAATTTCAAAATACTTAAAAATTGTACAATTTAAATTTTTTGAAAAATAATCGCCATAAATTCATATTCAACTGTCTCAAACCATAGTGTGTGTGTGCGAAGCCAAAAATTAAACCTCAAACTTCCACCGATTGAGCATTACGTTACTTTTCGAAAATTCGTTTTGATTCAAATTCTTACGGATTGCACTCACAAACGAATCACTCGGATTGTGGCTATTTTCTCTCGGTATGCATGATATAAAGAGTAAATATAATGGACACAAATTCATGCATACAAAATTGAAAAGAAGGAAATATATGGTGAAAAGATCTCATCATCGGAGTACAGTTATTAGGAAATGAGAACATCACCTCTATTTCACACCATTTAATCTCTCCTATTATCTTTTTGTATCTTATCTCTCCACGCAGTAATTAATTTCGCCATTCGGACTCGGTTAGGACTTTTCGGGTTTAAAAGGTGTAAAGGGTAAAAATGGGAATGGTAGGGAATGTTGGAATTGGAAAATGTCCTTATAATGTCCATTAGTGCTTTTTCGGACATTTGTTTCAATTTTTTTTTTCACTATTTTTTTTTCTTTTCTTGCTATTTTTGATGAGGATTTTCCATTTTTTTCTTCCTTGCCCCTTTTTATTGCACAATTTGGACTTACTTGATGAATTTTCTCAGTTTTCACAATTCCGGACTATTTGAGTTTTTTGGGTTATCAAACAAAAGGGAAATATTTTATTAGGCTCAAATTGGGTTGTAAAGGGATGATTTTTTTTTCACAACTTTTTATGGCTAATATTTTTGGGTAACAAACGAAGGCCTACTTCATTGTCCAAATTGCTAATCACATTACCGTATGCATCTCGAGATTAATTAAGTTTAGAGATATATTTAGCATGAATTTCGAGACAACATTTCACACATCTCCCATAACCGATCAAAACAAAGGATTGAGATCATCAACGACTTATTAAAACGCTGAAAAGAACTTTGAGTTAATCATAAACTCGGATTGATTTAAAAACTCATAAAAAAATTGAAAGGCTCGAAATCTCACCGGGTTTTATTAATCTCCACACTTATTCGTAAAGTCATCCATTTTCTTTCAATTTCCATCTTTGGTCAATTTTAGCTTAGTGCAATTGAGATTTAACAATTTGAGACTTTAAATAGAATAAAGGTGATATTTTTGAAAAATTTAAATTCCAATTTTTATTTATTTTGAACAAAAATATTTTTGGTTTTTTCAACATTTTTCATTCTTTTTTTTTTGTAAAAAAAAAAACACACTTGGAAAGAACATGTGATCGAATCAATGAATCTAAACAATAAATGGGAAGAATATCCCACACCCCCTAACTTAAATGTTGTATTGTCCTCAATGCAAATCAAGAACACAACATAAAGAGAGGAAAAGAATGATATTACCCAAATGGAGCGATCCCCGATGAGTGCGAGTCCATTGAATCTACAAAACACATTAGAACCAAGCATAACAAAAAAGAAAAAAACTTTAACTAATGACACTACAATATAAAAAAAGGAAAGAAAAAGAAAAAGAAAAAAACTAATTATGTACAACCTACGATTTGAAATTCTAAAAACTCATACACTAGAAGTCGAAAAATTTGAGGGTCCACCCAAAATACAATTTGACTTTGAGGGATTAATAGTGTACCCTCACTATAAAGCATGCCTCCCAAAAAATAAGAATTCCGTTTGAAAAACGGAAGGCATGTGCAAAGTTTAAAAAATGAACCATCACCAATTAAAAAATTTAGGGGGATAATGAGGGATTTGAGTGCACAGGGGGACAAGTACCATTGGGATCCAAGAAAAATAGAATCACTTCCCAAAGATTTTTCAAGAATTATGGGAAGCGGAGAACACAAACTAAAAGAGTCCATCTTGGAAAACAATTCAAGCATTGAGTCCTTGTCCTCAAAATCTTCTCCCTCAAAATTTTCAATTGGTTCTGGTGGAGTGACACGTCTAAGTGTATGTCCCATAAGATGAAGCATCTCAAAATAACATTCTCATACAAGAAGCGGATCAACATCCTCAAGACATTCATCCAGTTCTTGCGATGAATTTAATGGTTCGATAATAGTGGGGACACAAGGAGGTAAATGATATTCAACCTCAATAGGTTTTAAAATATTTATAATAGGTTGATATTCAAAAGAACTTGGATCACTCTCAATGATTTCATTCTCAAAAGTATTAGGTGAAGCGCAAGTCTCGACCTTCTCTAAGTTGTCCAAATAATCATTAAACTCCTTGCAAGTTGCTAAAATTTTCAACTCGGTAACAGCAAGGTCATCAGATTGCTTTTTTATATCAAGCAAGAGTTCTTCCAAAGTAGGCTTCCTTGGTTCTAGCACCTCGAATTCCTCATTTGGTTGAAAACTTACTTCATCTTCAAAACTATAGGAAGAAAAATCCCCATTGGGTTCAAATAATGCATCTAACTCTTGCTCCCAATAACGATTTTTTTCTCGATATTCTTTTTCAAGTCTTTCTTCTTCAAGCAATTGATTTTGATAAATTTGGAGTTTCTTAGCACTAGGCTTGTATTTTTGATAATCATCTTTAATGATATTGATCCAATGGTCATAAGTCTTGAGTGCCTCCTCCTCCTCACTATTAGCATAACAATTAAAGCCACCAAAAGAGTTAAAATAAGACATTTCAAAGTGGGCAATTAAAAAACGCAACACACATTTTTCTTTTTTATTTATTTATTTATTTATTATTATTATTATTATTATTATTATTATTATTATTATTTTTTTTTTTTTTACGAAGCAGTAAGTCAATTATAATCTATAACAAACATTGCCCGGCAACGGCGCCATTTTGATCAAGTGGAAAAACCGAGCGTCCGTGTAATACGCTAGTCGTTGTTATCGGCTTCCAACCTCAATACAAAAAAACCTAAACTTGTAACTACACTTCTTAAGGAGTATAGTGGCGAGTCTGGGTATCGAATCCACAGGGAAATGGTTGATAGAATTTAATTGATTTATTACTTCTAAAGAAAAAATGAAAAAGATGATGATGGTTGAAAAATGGGAAAAAAATAGGTAAATAAAGAAATTAAATTAATTAAGATGAATGAGAAAGTAGGTTGGAATACAATCCTCCTAACCCTAGTAATTTACCGTATAGAAACCTAGAATTGTAAATTATAAATTTGAATGAATCCAGCCTTTATAGATCCTAAGCATTACATATATGAGGGAACTAGCCCGCATCATATGAAATCAAAGGTAAATATAAAGCGGTGATAAATAATTTTACGCACATCATATTCTTAAACATCCCAAGTACCTAGGGCAAGAGAGATTAAAAGATCTACAATGGTTGTAAAATTGTCTCGCACGACTCTTTCAAATTTTTAATTTAAATTCTATTTTCTACATAAGCAATTTACATTGGGATGGGTTCATGCATCCCAACCCTTAAAAAACTTAACTAAACATGGTTTTATGAGAAAGCAAATTCATAACAATATATGGAATTATGGATCTAACAAACATTGTTAACAAATTGCAAAAGAATTGAGAATTAAATTGGAAATAAAGTAAAGAATAAATAAGAGAATGAAAAATTGATACTTGTATTCAGCAATAGGGAAAAGAGATGAACTTGAATCCAGAAAAATTCTTCTTCTTCAACCTTACAAACTAGAGTTTATGAAAATTTCTATGTAAAGAAAAACTAAGAAAACTCTCTAAAATCTCACTTTCTCTCTCTAAAATTCTATTCTACTCTCTAGAATTTGTCTCCCTCTCTCTAGAATTCAACTCCCCTTGAAAATGAGGTAGGGCTTGGTCTTTTATAGCACCAAGTTGCACGAATTTGGCATCAAATATCGCTTGTGGCACAAGTTTTCCAAGAGTTGCACTGCATTAAATGCATAATTAATTGCCTGGATTTCGCATGACCGGACCGGTCCATTATCGTGCAACTTCAAAACATCGTAACTTCTTAATCGTAGCTCGGATTGAGGTGCCGTTTTTCTAGTATTCTTGTAATTTAGAGCTCTTAAACTTTCTAGTTGGCCCCACCTTTGGACTAAGGATGAAAAATTACGAAAATGCCCTTCAACTCTCCATTTCTTGGTTTTTTTTCACTGTTTTGAGTTCTCCTTCGCACTAATTTGCGTGAAATACCTGTAAAACACATGAGAAATACACAAAACACGAAATACTTGCCAAAAGGGGTTAGTAGCATAAATACGAGACAAATCCAAGATATTTACACTACATGGGATCATAAAAATACCGAAATTAAGGGGATAAATGTGAAGAATATGTGCCTAATCAGCCCGCCAAATGTTGTAGGAAGGGGTATGCAACCGCCAAATGTTGAAGGACCGCCACCGCTGTGGGAGGACCCCACTGGCTGACTCGAACCTGCAGGAGGGAAGGGTAGTGCATCATATATGCTGGGCACCATCAACCAGGTCATCACAAAGTTTATATAATCATAAGGCACATCCATATCGGTGTACAATTGGTAGGACTCGCCAATCATCATCGCTATCCTCCCATCCTCCGACAGTAACCGCTCTTGCCTCATAGACATAAGGGGGCTCGCAGGTGGCACCACCACCTCCCCCTCAGCATTCTGTCGGACCACCCTCTACCCTAGATACCAAGAATGGACAAACTCATGCGCTAATAAATGCCTCATCTGCGCATTTACTCCAGTGAACCCCGTGTCCTGAACGGTCATCCCGTAAGGGTAAAAGGTCACCTGAAAAATCCCCCAAAAAATATAAGGAAACATAGAATCAGATTACCCAAAGGTCTTAGAATGAAGAAGAAAATAGTCTTACCCTATCACTGTTCAGACCATTCAAGACCTAACGCATCGCCTCTAGAGAGAAAGACCTCCTCGACTTCCGATTGGCCTTGCACCATCGATGCAACCGATAAAAATCCCCAATGATCTTGTCCTTAAAAGCAATCAGCTCGGTATTACATGTAATGACCCGACTTTTATATATAGTTTGTTTTTACACTCTCGTGTTACTTATTGTCTTATAAATGTTGTATTATTCGATATGTGGTATTATTGGCTATCAATATAACAAACCCCATTTTAATTACGAACAATCAACTGTAAATTGGATCAAATCGAAGTCTTATGACATATCTTAAGGCAAATAATAAGTTTTGGGGTAGAAAATATAATTTTATGAAACTTTAAGGACTAAAATAAAAATATAAAATGGGCCATTTTGTAAATAAAATATTTTCAAGGACCTCTAAGAAATATTCAAAATATATAGTGTGAAATTACCAAAATAACCTTCATGTGTGAAATGACCCTTATCACCTTTCCACCACGTGCTGGTCACTTCCACCTTCCACATGTCATCTATAGAGAGAGAGCTAAAAAACTTGTCATCATTTGGTGATATTAACACTGCAAGACCACTCCGGATCGCAACACCTCGGTGTTGAATCACCAATCCAAAAAGCCTAGTCATTAGACACGTGTCAACACCGTAATACTTTTGGAAACCTATAAATAGGGCCTTGGGGTTCATTTGAGACTCACACCAATTCCTTGAGAATTGTAGAAAGAAATAGTGAGATAAAGTGTGAGAAAGTTTAAGAAGAAGTTCTTAGGGATATTCATCTTAAGGTAATCTTAATGTTATTATGCATCTTTATAGTTTTAATTTATTGTTTTATAGCTTTACTTAGTAGTTATGCTGGTAAAATACAATAAAGAATTCACTAATCAAAACTTAAAATTTAGAACAAATCCAAGTTGATTTTATAAACTTGTTTGAAATTATACGCTTTTAAAAATTAATATTTTTAAAGAAATTTCTCGTTATTATGGAATCCGATTTAAGTAATTCCAAAGTCAGGCCCGGTGAAGTTCTGTCTAGATGAGATGGTATTTAAGTGGTGCCCCTGTGACCCTCCATCTTTACTGGGAATGAATTCGGAAATTTTCTGTCTAAATGAGATGGTAGTTAAGTGGTGTCCCTGTGACCGTCCATCTCTACTGGGAACTGACTGATGAGGAAGGACTATGAATTGAATTCTTCAATTACGATCAATGAGTTTTAAAAGTTAACAAATAGGGATTCAGTAATCCTTTAAAAGAAGAGGTTAGTATAGTATAAATTGGACCTTATAATCTGTACTTAAATCTTTATCAGATTAACGTGTGATCAAAGATCAATACCAGTAAATTTGACCTCCATTTTGGGTGAGTACTCTGACATTCCTTGTGTATTTTGATTATATGATATTATGCAAACTATGTTTTGTGAACTGCTTTTATTCTCAAAATTCATGTGATACCGATGATTGATTCATTTATGATATGTTTATATTTGTCCATATAAACATACCGATTAAAATGATTATTGAAAATGATATTGAATATTGAAAATGTGATTCAGCCGAAGGAACCTCTTTACTGACTGACCTTCCGAGTTGGGTTATCGCTGGTGTGCCCTAAATAAGGCGTTGTGATGAACTAGTTCGATTGACCCTCAACTATCGGGGTATAATACGGTAGAAGAATACGATATTAGAGTGTACTTGGCCATCAAAATGATATGATTGAAAGAAAAAGATATCACATTTGATTTGTTGCATTCTTATTATTCTGAGCTATCCAATTGTGATATATATACTTTCATTTCAAAATATATATCTATTTACTGCAAGTTCCTCTCCATATATATATATATGCCTTCTCTTTTGACTTGAATAGATATCTATTTTCTGAAAACTCTGGAATATCTGGAGATTGAACCTCATTCGGCTTTTAGCTGATGTTTCATAAATAACCATTTTTCTGGAAACGTTTAGGCTCACGGACGGAACGAAAATGGACTATATTGAAGATTTAGCTTTTAGAGCTCTTTTTGTAAAATATTTATTTAGAGCATGTCTGGCTCTCTTGTAATAAGGTTTAAATTTTCTCTTAAGTTGTAACTCGTTGTTACTTTTAATATATATGAAGTTTCCTTTAGAAAGCTCTAATGACGTAATTCCTTTACTTTTAGTATTTTACGATTCATAACCATGTGATAATACATCCATTGCATTTATTTAAGGAAACAATTAAATCGGAATATTTGTTGCCTTGGTGGCATGTCAAGATACTCATTCCCTAATACTATTTTTGATCGGGGTCGTGACAGAGGTGGTATCAGAGCATAAGTTATGAACCCATAGACTACTGAGCATAAGTTTCGAATGTTATAGATTTTATGTTTCCATCCTTAGGAGATAGTATTAAAATTCTAATTTATGTGATAACCGTCCCTATGTGTTATATTATTTATAATTGGTTTTATAGTTTTCAATATTGATATAGTATAGTAGATCTTACGTTTGGCCATGACTGTAGAAAATGACCAAGAGAATATCATCAATGGGAACTAGTGATTCGAGTATAGAAGGACTGGAAGGTGAATACAAGGCAATTGAAAGTCTGGCAAAGATTGTGGAGCAGCAGGTGAATAATGGAGCACCAAGGAATCTTGAACTAAGTAGTTGTACTATTAAACAGTTCAAGAAGTTGAATCCACCATCTTTTAAAGGGACTCCTAACCCCACTTAAGCAGAAAAGTAGGTGATGCAAATGGAAAAGATGTTCGATGTTCTTAAGTGTACAGATGAACAACGGGTTTTATTTGGAACATTCATGTTAGAAGGTGAAGCCGAACATTGGTGGAGAATGACTAAGAGAATGCATGGGGAAAGGAATAATCCCATAAGTTGGAATGACTTCTTAGTGATCTTCTATGAGAAATACTTTCCCGAAATGGTGTAAGACCAAAAAGCAGTTGACTTCATGGGTCTAGTTCAAGGAAATATGACGGTTAGTCAATATGAGGCAAAGTTTACTGAGTTATCCCGTTTTGCACCTCATGTTGTGATAACCGATGTTTTAAGAGCCAAGAAGTTTGAACGTGGGTTAAGGTTTAATATTCGTAGCTGAATTTCCATCCTAAAGTTGACATCATATAATGACGTGGTGGCTAGGGAAACAATTGCTGAGAAGGATAGTGAAGAATATAATCAGGTTAGAGAGGGGAAGAGGAAGTTTGGAGAACAAAGAGGAAGGAACCCCAATAACAAACCCTTTAGGACTATACCTAATATATGACAACCTTTAGTAAACAAACCCTTTAATGTTGATAAATGCCAATGTTGTGGTAATATTCATAGAGGGCGACCGTGTTACCTGGAGACGGGGAGTTGCTTTGGGTGTGGCCAAAAGGGGCATAAAATGAGAGATTGTCCTAACAAAGGGAAGACCGCAACAAATACTTCTAATGACAATAAGGATCAGGGCAGACAAGGTAGAGTCTTTAATCTTTCCGATGCAAAGGCTTCTAATGCAGTAGTGTCAGGTACACTCTCTATATGTGCACAACCTTTTCAAGTTTTAATTGATCCTGGTTCTACGCATTCATTTGTGTCTGTGCGTTTTGTTAATCGCTTTCCTAATATTCCTGAATCCTTGAATCATATCATACACGTTTCTACTCCTTCGGGTGAGTTATTGACGGGAACAATAGTATATAAGTCTTGCCCTATAAATGTCAGTAGTCATAAACTATTTGCTGATTTGATAGTTTTAGACATAAGAGATTTTTAAGTCATTTTGGGAATGGATTGGTTAGCATCATATCATGTTAGGGTGGATTATTTTGAGAAGAGAGTTATTTTCCAAATTCTTAACCAACCAGAATTCAGTTTTGATGGAACTAGCATCTTATCTCCCATGCGTATTATCTCTACAATGCAAGCTTGTAGTTTTCTTAAGAAGGGATGTCAGGGATTCCTTACAAGTTTTATTGACTTGCAAACAAAAGAGCCTAGTTTAGAAGATATTCCTATAGCTAGGCTTTTTTAGATATTTTTCCAGATGATTTGCCCAGTCTACCTCCTAGTAGAGAAGTAGAATTTACCATTGACCTTGTTCCTGGAACCACACCAATCTCAAAACCACCTTATCGCATGGCACCTTTAGAATTAAGGGAATTAAAAGTTCAATTAGAAGATCTGTTAGACAAGGGTTTTATTAGACCTAGTATATCCCCTTGGGGTGCTCCAGTGTTATTTGTTAAAAAGAAGGATGGAACGATGAGGTTATGTATAGATTATCATGAACTAAATAAGGTGACCATTAAGAATAAATACCCCTTACCTCGTATAGATGATTTGTTTGACCAACTACAAGGTGCGCAAGAATTTTCGAAGATTAACCTTAGGTCAGGCTATCACCAATTGAAGATTAAGGAAGAGGATATTTCGAAATCAGCGTTTCGTACTAGATATGGTCACTATGAATTTCTTGTGATGCCATTTGGATTAACTAATGCACCAGCCGCTTTTATGGATATGATGAATAGAGTGTTTAGGAAATATCTGAATCAGTGTGTGGTTGTTTTCATTGATGACATCCTTATTTATTCCAAAGGTATTGAAGAACACGAGAAGCATTTGGAGATAGTATTACAAATCCTTAGGAAAGAGAAATTATATGCGAAATTAAAGAAGTGTGAATTTTGGTTGCCTAGTGTTTCTTTTCTAGGACATGTCATATCCAAGGAGGGAGTGTCGGTTGATCCTCAAAAGATCGAGGCTATACTCGATTGGCCAAGAGCAACTAATGTGACGGAGATTCGTAGTTTCCTAGGATTATTAGGTTATTATCGAAGATTTGTTGAAGGATTTTCTAGTATTTCCAAACCTCTGTCTAGGTTAACACAAAAGACAGTAAAATATGAATTGTCTGAGGAAGTTGAGAATAGTTTTTGAGAACTTAAGAACCGATTAGTAACTGCCCCAATTTTAACTATTCCTTCCGGTACATGAGGATTTGTGATTTATAGTGATGCTTCTAAAAATGGTTTGGGATGTGTGCTAATGCAAAATGGAAAAGTAGTAGCTTATGCCTCAAGATAGTTAAAACCACATGAGCAAAATTATCCAACCCATGACTTAGAATTAGTAGCGGTAATTTTTGCTCTTAAGATTTGGAGACATTATTTGTATGGTGAGACTTGTGAGATTTATACCGATCATAAGAGTTTGAAATATATCTTTACTAAGAAAGAATTGAACATAAGACAAAGGAGGTGGTTAGAATTGATGAAGGATTATGATGTAAAAATTCACTATCACCCGGGGAAAGCTAATGTAGTTGCCGACGCTTTGAGTAGAAAGTCTACACCAAATTTAGCATGCCTTATTACCAGCTAGGAAGCTCAATTGAAAGATTTGAGAATTATGGAAATATATGTACGTATTTATAGCAAAGGAGGAATAATCGCAAACTTACAAATACAACCCACGTTGATGGAAAGAATTAAAATTGCACAAGTAAATGACCCACAACTGAAGAAGATTAAAGAAGAGGTTATTGAAGGGAAGAGAATTGAATTTGCGATACGAGATGATATATTAAGGTTTGGAAATAGAGTCTGTATACCTGGTGATGCCCAACTAAAGAGGCAGGTTTTGGAGGAAGGTCATTACTCGAGATTCACAGTTCATCCCGAAAATACCAAGATGTACAGAGATCTCCGAGAAGTGTTTTGGTGGAATAACATGAAAAGGGAGATAGTAGAGTTTGTATCTCAGTGCTTGACCTGTCAACAAGTAAAAGCTGAACATCAGAAACCATCATGATTATTACAACCTTTACCAATCCCTGAGTGGAAATGGGAACATATTACCATGGATTTTGTGACAGGACTACCATGGAGTTCCAATGGTAATGATTCCATTTGGGTAATTATTGATAGGTTAACTAAATCTATTCATTTTCTTGCCATTAAGATTACCCATTCCTTAGAAAAGCTAGCTAAATTATATATACGGGAAATTATTAAGCTTCATGGAACCCCAATTTCAATTGTTTCTAATCGTGACCCTAGATTCGTGTCTCTCTTTTGGAAAAGCCTACAAGTAGCCATGGGAACAAAACTGAATTTCATCACTGCTTTTCATCCTCAAATGGATGGAAAATCAGAGAGAGCTATTCAAACCTTAGAGGATATGCTTAGGGCATGTGCAGTTGATTTAAAAGAGAATTGGGATGATCATTTATCGTTAGTGGAATTCGCATATAATAATATCTATCAAGCAAGTATTCAAATGGCTCCGTATCAGGCACTCTGTGGGAGAAGGTGTCGTTCCCCTACATGTTGGGTAGAAGTTGGGGAAAGAAAATTGTTGAGACCAGAATTGATTCAGATCACAACAGAGAAGGTGAAATTAATACAAGACCGACTTCGAACCGCTCAAAGACGTTAAAAGAGTTATGTTGATAATCGACACCGACAGTTAGAATTCCAAAGAGGAGATTATGTGTTCTTGCGAGTATCTCCTGCAAAGGGAGTAATACGATTTGGGAAGAAAGGGAATTTGAGCCCAAGATACATAGGACCTTTTGAAATCCTTGAAAGGATAGGAGCTGTTGCGTATAAAATAGCCTTACCACCAGAACTCTCTAGTGTACATAATGTGTTTCACGCATCAATGATAAGGAAATATGTCCCAGATCCAAAACATATATTAAGTCATAAGCCTCTTCAAGTTAGAGAAGGTTTGTCCTATATTGAGCATCTAATGGATATCTTGGACCATAAAGATCAAATATTACGAACCAAGGTTATTCCACTAGTCAAAGTATTATGGCGAAATCATTCTGTAGAAGAAGCAACATGGGAGCGGGAAGATTAAATAAAGGAGCGATATCCATACCTTTTTGGGAATTAATGTAAGTTAAGTTTGGGGACCAAACTTTTTATAAGGAGGGTAGGATGTAATGACCCGACTTTTATATATAGTTTGTTTTTACACTCTTGTGTTACTTATTATCTTATAAATGTTGTATTATTAGATATGTGGTATTGTTGGCTATCAATATAAAAAACCCCATTTTAATTACGAAGAATCAACTGTAAATTGGATCAAATCGAAGTCTTATGACATATCTTAAGGTAAATAATAAGTTTTGGGGTAGAAAATATAATTTTATGAAACTTTAAGGACTAAAATAAAAATATAAAATGGGCCATTTTGTAAATAAAATATTTTCAAGGACCTCTAAGAAATATTCAAAATATATAGTGTGAAATTACCAAAATATCCTTCATGTGTGAAATGACCCTTATACCCTTATCACCTTTCCACCACGTGCTGGTCACTTCCACCTTCCACATGTCATCTGTAGAGAGAGAGAGCTAAAACACTTGTCATCATTTGGTGATATTAACACTGCAAGACCACTTCGGATCGCGACACCTCGGTGTTGAATCACCAATCCAAAAAGCCTAGTCATTAGACACGTGTCAACACCGTAATACTTTTGGAAACCCATAAATAGGGCCTTGGGGTTCATTTGAGACTCACACCAATTCCTTGAGAATTATAGAAAGAAATAGTGAGAGAAAGTGTGAGAAAGTTTAAGAAGAAGTTCTGAGGGATATTCATCTTACGGTAATCTTAATGTTATAATGCATCTTTATAGTTTAATTTATTGTTTTCTAGCTTTGAAGCCCTTATACTCTTGACTCACTTGAGTCTATATTGTATAAGTGTTCATCTAGTTTGGAAATTGTGACAAAATTATGTCTAACCTAGAAACCAAAGAACCTCAGAGTTTGCATTTCTATTTCATCTTTGATTAAAGGAATCTAGACCTAATTACCAACACTCACACACAGTAGAATGAATCATTTACTTGTCATGTTGCATATTAGTGTGTGTACATATGTTGAGTGTGTTTAAATTCCTAAATTTGATTTTTAAATATTTTTTGGGATTTTTTAAAACATTTTAAAAATATGGTTTTATTAATTAAACTTGGTTTTAAAAGGTTATGGGGTAAATATGCTATTTTAGAAATATTGGTTTAACTGTCTAAAGTTGGTTTGGGTAGAAACCAAAAGCGGCAGAGACTTCAGGGTTTACTTTGTAATTACTTTAGACGCGCGTTTTATCTCGTGTTATTGGCCAACATTTGTCTCCCTCTGATTGGTGAGAAGTGTGTTTCTTTGAAGAGAGTAAAATTACGCCTGCTTTCAACCCTTGGATCATTTGTGATCAACGATCTGCATGTCTTCTATCATAATCCATGTGATTACCCTTTGAACCAATCAGAAGAGTTTTAACCACCGCATATCGTATGCCCTTGGATCTTAGTCAATCCATCTTGACTCAATGTGGACCCTTGATTTTGGCCCTTGTTCTCGAACCTTCTCAGCCTCCTATAAAAGGAGCCCTTTACTCAGCTTTCAGGGACTTTTGCCATTTCGTCATTTGAGAGAAAGAGAAAGAGAAGAGTAGAGAGAGAAGAGAGAGAGAAACCAGAAGAGAGAGGAAGAGTTAGAAACCCTAACCCTAAATCGTCTACACAGTTCAAACCAAATACAAACCTTCATACCTCTATACTTTACCAAACAACCTTGAGTGTTTGAGAGTTTTTGAGAGATGATTTGAGAGTTCGTTTGTTGCTGTAACCTCTTATTCTTTGGATCTTGTTTTCAACTTAATCATTCTCTTAGATCTGTTGTTCTTGTATATATAAATTTTTAGATCTGAGTTTTTCATGATATATTGCACTTAGTTTGAATGTTTGTTCCTCATCTTGAGAAATATTTTGTGAATTCATTTTCAGTAAATGTTTTTAACTTTGAAATCAACAAAAAAGTTTTCTGTTTCTAGTTCTCTTGAAACAAGACCTTATACCTAGTTTGGAATCACACTTGGAGGTTTTCAATCTCAAAAATCTTTTCAAAACTCTGAGATTGATTAAGACATTGACTGTCTTCTAAGCAAGGTATCCGTGGATTCTGGGATTGTTTTTAAGGTAAAAAAGGTTAAGTTTTGTGAGAAGAGAGAAAAAGAAAACTCACAGCATATAGACTTATATGTAATTTTCTAGGACTGTTTGTACATGATAAGTGTGTGTGTGTGTGCATGCATGTGTTAGAAAGCACCCCCACAAACACTTTCACACTTCAACACGAAAAGTGTTGGTAATAAGATCTTGAGAAAAAGAGTCGACGTAAAGAGCTTGAACAAATTGGAGTTAACAAACTGAGAGGACAACATCAACAATCAGAACTGCGGAGAAGTTATAAGGACACCAGAGGGTACATTCCTAAACTTATATAGGTCTGAGTTGTATGCATGTTTGTTATATAGTTTGTAACTGTTAAATTTGTTTATAGTGGATTTTTTATTTTACTCCGTAGAGGGAGTCGTGGATGTTTCCTCAATTGGTGAGGTTTTACCACGTAAAAATCTTGTACTTAATCTTCCTACATATTCTCATCTCATTCTTGGTTGTGCTGGGTTTTAAAGTTTGTTTAAAACTGTTTTATAAACTTGTTAGTAAAATCTTGAATAGATCTCGTACATACTGTTTTGTTAAACACATCTTGTGTTCAAATAGGTTTGGTTTTTTAAGAAAAGAGTTTCTTCAAAAAACAGATCGGAGTTACTTAAATAGTTTATTTTTAATAAATGGCTTTAGTAACAGAATTTCAATTGGTATCAGAGCAGGATAAACTTATTTTAAAGAGATCATGTGTTTCTGAAATTGTTTTCTAAAAATCAAATATGGATGAGAAAAATGAAAGATTTTGTAACTTGACCAGACCTCCTATCTTTGATGGAACCAATTTTTCTTACTAGAAAGTAAGAATGATTGCTTTCATTCAAGGAACTCTGAGAGATGATGTCTTGGACATTGTTGAAAATGGTTACATTTTTCCTACAAAACCAGCCACTGAAGGAAGTAATGAGAGGGTTAAGAAAGTTTTAAGTGAGTTCACACAAGAAGATAAACAAGTTTCTCGAAATAATAACAAAGGAAAGATTGCTATATTTATGTCTATAAATAAACATGAGTTCAAAAGAATCTCATCCTGTACCACTTCTAAGGAAGCTTGGGACACTTTAGTAACTGCTCATGAAGGTGACACTAAAGTTAAAGTTGCTAAAACTCAAATGCTCATTCAACCGTATAATTCCCTAATTATGTCTGAGATTGAGTCATTTGATGACTTCTATATGAACCTGACTAATATTGTGACCAAACTGCATGCTAATGGGATAACATATGACAAACAAGAAATTGTGTCTAAAATTCTGAGATCATTACCACTGAAATTTGATAACAAAAGATATGCTATTGAGGAAATGTGTGATATTAATCTCACTCCTGAACTACTCAGTAGTAAGTTAAGAACTGTGGAAATGGAACTGGAATTTAAGAAACAATTAACCCAGTCCCATAGGAAACATACTAGTTCCAATCTAAGCTTCTCTTCTAAATTGATTAAGCCTGAGTTTAATACTTCCAATGATGATTATGATGAGGAATGCGATATAGAGAGTTTGGACAATCATATTGCCATAATGTCAAAACAGTTTAAGAAAATCATTAAATTTAGAAACAACATGGAAAATAAACAAGGCAAGTCTAATTATCCAACTCCTTTCAATCACAGACCTCATGAGAAAATCCATGACAAAAATCACAAGGACTCTCACACTAGACCTAACAGAGACCTTAAGAAGACTGAATGCTATAGATGTGGTAAACTAGGACACATTGCACAAGACTGTAGAGTTAACTTGAACACTCAAAACAAACACACTAGGGCCAACATTTGCAAGACATGGGATGATTCAAATGAATCTGAAAATGAGGAACTTGAGTCATCTGATGTTTTTGACCCTTGCATGTCTTTCTTTGCCAAGATTATCTATAATGATGATATGCCTGTGTTTGTTAATGAGGATGAATATAGTAATTCTACTTTTTATGTTTCGAATACTGCTGTTACTGGTTTAGATGCTTTGATTACTGAGAATATTGCTATCTATTCCTCGGGGTGTGTGAGTCAAAGGGAAAGCGATAATGACGATGTCAATGGGTGTGTGAGTACAAAGAATGAAGCCCTAGGGGTCACTTCACACACTACACTTAGTGACCCAGACAATGAAGACCTCCCAGATATTCACACTCTCTATGCTAAAACTCTCAAGAAAAGCACTAGACTAGAAAAGATTGTGAAAGATCTTACTAAGAAGTTAGAAGACCTAAGCCTAATGGTTAAACTGAATGCTGAAGAGTATACTACCCAATGTTTGACTCATGAAAGAGAAATCAAAATGTTTGATCAAAAACTCAGAAATTTAAATGAAACAAATGAAACTCTGGAGAAAAAATACAAAGGGACATTGTTAGAATTGGAACAAACTAAAGAAAAGACAACAACTGTTTTCAAAAAACTTACAAAATTTGAAAATAATTCAAACTGTTTTGATGAATTTGTTGCTGAATCAAAAACCAATTCTAATGATCGAACTGGAATAGGGCTTTGCCCCAATTTGAAGACACAAACAAAATCTTTTGAACCTATCAAGTTTGTGTCAGGAGGCAAAAGGCCTATTGAAACATGCCCAGACTTTCATTCTCTAAAAACAGAGTTTGATTCAAAACATCAAAATTTTAACATTGGGGAATCAAGTTGCTCTAAACATGAAAGTTAATCTAAGGATAAATACGTCTGCCCCACTATTAGGAAGAGTGAGTCTGCATTCAAGACTGTCACACCTAGGAATAAAGCTCAACCTCAAAACTTCTCAAAAACTTTTGTAGGAGGGTAGTGAGACTGGGGTCTATGAATAACTGGAAAGGGTGAGTGTAAGGACAATTTGTCCATCTTTATGTATATGTTATGTCATACGCCGTTACAAGATTGTTGGTTGAAAAGATCACATCGTCATCAACAAAATCCGAAGATCAAAAGAAGAAAGAATTTGGGAATCAGACCTGGCCGGACCGATCCGGTCCAGAAAAAGAACCGATCCGGTTTACCGGACCGATCCGACCATCTACCGGACCGATCCGTTTTGTCAGACTCCAGTAGCCACCGGATCCATAGCAAACCGATGAAGGCAAAAGTCCCGGACCGATTCGATGCCAACCAGACCGATCCGATTTCAGAAAAAGAACCGATCCGACTTACCCGGACCGATCCGCCTAATCGACCGGACCGATCCGGCGAGGATAATCACTGCCAGATCGTGCAGCCGATTTTGAAGGGTTTCGATCCCTTATTTAATCCACGATCAGCAGTTGGTTTTCTTAAGACTTATACACGATTTTCAGAGCATATCAACCCTAAAGTCTTCACCTATTGAGTCCTATGATTCTAGGTTTTTAGATTCACACATCTTCCGTATCTTTGTGAATCAAATTTGGTAACCCAAAGAACACCATTGATGTTGTTCAACCCTTTGTGAAGTGGACCGTTTCTTCCTCTTCATTGCAGCCCTACTGGACAGGGATAGTTCCAGCCGCAAGCCCTTCTGGAAAGGGATTTTTCTTCCAGCCGCGACTACAGAATCCGATACCCGAGGGTAATTCTTAGTCAACCTGTATTTCATTGTAATCCGATTGTAAACCGTATTTTACAAATTATAGTGATATACAAATGGTTTTGCCCCTGTGGGGGATTTTTCCTTAAACTTTGTGTGTTGAATAATTCTTGCATGATTTCATATTGTTTCAATCACACCTAGTTGCATGCTTAGGGTTAATTTGGGTTAAAAGGCATTTATTATATTGTTTCCTTATTTGAACGCAAGCGCCAACTCTTTCAAATTGGTATCAGAGCAGGTTACGCTAATCTATCGCGTATTCCTTTTTCCGCAAAATTTTTCTAAAGATATCAATTTTTGAAATAAATTGATTTTTGAAAAGAGCGTGTTCAAATGGAGAAGTCATATTATAAAATGCCTATTTTTTACGGGTCAAATTATGCTTATTGGAAAGCCCGTATGAGGTCGGCTTTAAAAGCCATTGATGAACGGGTATGGATTCTTGTTGAAAGAGGGTGGACACCTCCCTCCGTCACTGTTGAAAATGTGACAAATTTAAAATCTGTCACGCAATGGACCGAAGATGAGTTTAGATGGTCTTCCTTTAATTCTAAGGGATTGAGTGCTATTTCTGCTTCCATCACTCCGGATGAGTTCAAACGCATAATGACGTGCACCACGTCAAAGGAGGCATGGGATGTTTTGCAACTTACCCATGAGGGTACGAACGCTGTTAAAGAGTCTAAATTACAAAATTTGGCCACCCAATTCGAGACTATCACCATGTCTGAGTCCGAATGCTTTGATGAGTTTTTTGCACGCTTGTCGGACATTGTTAACTCTAGTTTTAATTTGGGTGAGGTAATTGATAACACGCGTGTCGTTAAAAAGATTCTGAGATCTCTCCCAAAACGCTTTATTCCGAAAGTCACTGTTTTGAACTCGTTGGGAAATTTGAAATCACTTAAGTTGGAAGAACTTGTAGGAGATCTTCAAACCTATGAGATTGACATGTTTCCCAAAACCATTAAGGCTAAGGATAATGGGATTGCTTTAAAGACTCATTTTCAGAAAAAGAAAGAAAAAGTTTTTGAGTCCAAGTCTGAATGTGATTTTGACTTAGATGACTTGGCCCTGTTTGCAAAAAATTTCAAAAGAATTCTCAAATTCAAGAAAAGTGGAAATTTCAATGATAAAAAGAATGTTGAGAAAAATACTTCTGAAAAGGAAAATGAGAAAGATTCCAAAGACCCTCCTAAGAAAGACAGTGAGAGATGTTTTGAATGCGATGGTAGGGGTCATAGAGCGTTTGAGTGTGCCAATCGTCTGAATAGAGAGAAAGGGAAAGCTGTCCTGAATGCTACCCTTAGTGACGACAGTGATGTCGAGTCGGTGGACTTGGGAGATGAGTCACCGCATGGGCGTAACTTCACCGCGTTCATGGCTAGTCATGTGAGTTCTTCTAGTGCACCTCACGACGACGAGGATGCTGACTCACAGGGACACCTCGACAGTGAGAGCGAAGAGTGTGAGGGGGAGGATGATGAGGAAAGTAAGAGCGAGTGTGATCTTCAACACGTCTACGCTGAGTTGTATTCTGAGTCATTTGAAACCAAGAAGCGTAATAATGCTTTAGCTCTTAGGATCACCGCCTTAGAGAGAGATTTAAGATTGTTTGGAGAAAGAGAGAGTTGTGATGAGAGTGGAAAAGAAAGAAAGAAAGATCTTGAGAAGATAAGATGCTTTGAGTGCGATGGGATAGGGCACAAGAAATTTGAGTGTCCCACTAGACCTAAGAGAGAGGGCAAGAAAGCTGCTATGCCCACTTCTCTAAGTGATAGTGAGGGTGATAATGGTGATGATAGGTTGATCCAAAATGCCTTCAGAAAGTTGTTTATCGAGACCATGGAAACAAAAAGGTCAAATAGGATCCTAGGTCTTCTTATTCGTGAATTAAAGGCAGAAAGTGATGAGCTAAAAAGAGAAAAAGGTGACTTGTCCAACACGGTGTCTAGTCTGATGACACGTGTATCCCATCTCGAGGATGACCTCAATCAAGCACAAGAGGTCCAAGTCACATTAAAGAATGCTCCCGAGCCTATATCCACCGTTGTGAGTGAGGCCCATGGGTGTCCGTCTAGGAATATTCACCCCAAAATTGTTGATAAATTACTTCCTAGACCGGTTTATGTTTGCACCCACTGCAAGAAACGTGGGCATCTTAGGGAGTTCTGTTCTAAGTTGGGTTTTGTGCCACATCATGCCACTTCACACATTCATGCACATGCACCCACTCATGATTCTTTGCCTGCTCATTTTGATAGAGAGTTTGCGCATATTCGCGAGCAAGTGAAGTTTTTGATCAAGACTACACATGATCTAGTGGAGTTGGTTCAAAAGATGTCACCATCTTTGGAAAACTCCACCGTTACTCCCGGTTGAGATCTAGTCTTGTTTACTAGCATAGGGTGTTTTTCATGATGACATTGGTTGCCTATTGCTAGTATGTATCATTTTTGTATATATTCTTGTTTTTGAAAAATACAAAAAGATTTTCTTTTTAGAAAAATTTTCAGAAAAGCACAAAAAGATTTTATTTTGATAAAATTTTTGAAAAAAAAAAATCAAAAAGAGATTTGCCTTTTATGGATGAGCATCTAAGATAGCCAAGTCACAACTTCATTCCATATATCCATGTGACTGTTTGATAGAGATTTGAGAGGCTACATCATTTCATCCATGTGCTTAACATTGATTGGAGTCCTTGAGATGTAATTAGTGATATTTCCTACATGCTTGACTCCTATATCCTTTTTTGCACACATGCACGGCTATATTTGATTGTTGCACTTGTCAATCTCATGTTGGCTTGAGTGTTTCCATCTCAATCCTGTCTATACAATGTATAAGATGCGATAAAACTTGACAAGATTGGATTGCATGTAAAAACCGTTTGGTGAGACTGTGCGCATATTTTCATAACGGGGAGGGGCTGCGAAAGTTGATTCTTATCCTTTGCGCAAAAGCCACCGTTAAAAAGGACCTAAAAAATGGAGGAATTTTAATATCCGAGGTCCTAAGAGGTTAAAAGAGCCCGAAAAAATTGATAAGGCAATCAAAAGCAATACATGCCAAATATGGGCCATTTAGGTTTTCACCACCAATTCTCTAAAGTATGAGAATTTAGTATACCTCTATTCAAAATATAAATCTGAGGGAGTTTGGAGATTGAAAATCGGGTTTGCACTTCCTTGAAAGTCCTGAAAACGCATGAAAATCATTTTGGACGTTATTGGTGTAGAAATCACTTTGAGCTTTGATTTGTAGATTTGATAGTCAATGTCATATATTTCCAATCTTTTACACCAAAGGAAGCATTTGAGTTCATTCGTTAGGAATATCCAACATTCATCGTGCACATATGTCATGTTTGTATGCTTTGATTTTCCTATTGAGTTTTGATCACACCCATTCTTTTACGCTATCACCGACTTGGTTGTTTTATGTTCATTCATGGTGTGATTTTATGCCTTGTGACATCCCAGTACTTGATTGCTTGATTTTTTCTCTCTTTTGTCTATTTGGGGACATCATAAAAAGGGGGAGAATGAATTATCTGATTATGGGGGAGTTTTTTGAGTTTTTGAAATTCTGAGAATATCATCTTACATTGATATATATGCTTATGTTTATCTCATTTCAAAACTCGATACGTCACTTGGTATTTGCTTTATCTCATGTGTGTAGGTACATCCTTGATAATCCCATGATACATACCCTGATGAGAAAAGCGTGAAGATTCCTGAAGAATTGAAGAACAAACGATGCAGTCTTATTCACTTGTACTCTTTCAGTTTTGGGTTCATGGAAGGGTAGATTTGTATAGGAAATTTCATATTTGATAATTCGGATTTTTTATGTTTGTTCCGGCATAGACATAGGGGGAGATTTGTAAGGACAATTTGTCCATCTTTATGTATATGTTATGTCATACGCCGTTACAAGATTGTTGGTTGAAAAGATCACATCGTCATCAACAAAATCCGAAGATCAAAAGAAGAAAGAATTTGGGAATCAGACCTGGCCGGACCGATCCGGTCCAGAAAAAGAACCGATCCGGTTTACCGGACCGATCCGACCATCTACCGGACCGATCCGTTTTGTCAGACTCCAGTAGCCACCGGATCCATAGCAAACCAACGAAGGCAAAAGTCCCGGACCGATCCGATGCCAACCAGACCGATCTGGTTTCAGAAAAAGAACCGATCCGACTTACCCGAACCGATCCGCCTAATCGACCGGACCGATCCGGCGAAGATAATCACTGCCAGATCGTGCAGCCGATTTTGAAGGGTTTCGATCCCTTATTTAATCCACGATCAGCAGTTGGTTTTCTTAAGACTTATACACGATTTTCAGAGCATATCAACCCTAAAGTCTTCACCTATTGAGTCCTATGATTCTAGGTTTTTAGATTCACACATCTTCCGTATCTTTGTGAATCAAATTTGGTAACCCAAAGAACACCATTGATGTTGTTCAACCCTTTGTGAAGTGGACCGTTTCTTCCTCTTCATTGCAGCCCTACTGGACAGGGATAGTTCCAGCCGCAAGCCCTTCTGGAAAGGGATTTTTCTTCCAGCCGCGACTACAGAATCCGATACCCGAGGGTAATTCTTAGTCAACCTGTATTTCATTGTAATCCGATTGTAAACCGTATTTTACAAATTATAGTGATATACAAATGGTTTTGCCCCTGTGGGGGATTTTTCCTTAAACTTTGTGTGTTGAATAATTCTTGCATGATTTCATATTGTTTCAATCACACCTAGTTGCATGCTTAGGGTTAATTTGGGTTAAAAGGCATTTATTATATTGTTTCCTTATTTGAACGCAAGCGTCAACTCTTTCAGTGAGGCGTGACCCACTCCAATGGACGCTGCCTGCAAGGTCTTCAAGGTCTCCTGGTGAAACTTCTGAAGAAAACTTCTCCTTCTGGTAACAATGGAACTCAGGCTTCAACTCCCTCCCTTCAAGGAGATGAACTTTCATAACAAAAATAGTAATTTTCTCAAGGGAAACACCTGAGAGTGATGGCTGTCAGTGGCGAGTGAAGGAACAAAACACTCAGCACTAAGGGAATGAGCAGGGAGAGAATACTCAGGTAGGTCTGGTGGTATTTTGGCAGAGTAACAGTGCAATTTCTATTGTCTATCTCTTGAACTTGCCCAGAAGTCTATTTATACTAGGGCGTTAGGGGTGAGTTGGCATTTTTTGGGCGCCAAAACTGAGAGAGTTGGTGGGGAACAAATGTCTGAAGTGTACCATTTGTCCCTACCTGTAGGCAGCCTGCCTGTCCCCTCTGCAGGCGCCACCTGGTGCCGACCAAAACTCAAAAATCACATATGTCCCCTAATGGAGACAAAATATCAGATTTGGTAGTTATCTTTCGACACGGTTACTTGTGGTGCAATTTTGCAAATCTTGAGAGAGGAGACCTTAAGGACTCATCTCATATAAAAGTGTTATTTTTCTTGAGAGGGACCTCGAGGACCCCCTCTTCTGGAAAAGTCATTTTCTTGTAAAGAGTTTATTTCTTGTGAGTAGCCAGCTCTTTGGCTGCTCACTCCACTTGTGACCAAGTGTGCAGTGTGCGTAGTCTCGAGTGACTTCTGGGTCTTCCTACTAGTATTCTCTCAATCCTATAGTGCTAAGTGGTTGAGCTTGCTCAACATACCTTGTCCCTCAGCCGCCAAGCCAAAACTCCCAGGAGGTCCCAACGCGCCTGTTCGAGCCCTGCTTGCTCGACTAGGCAACCTGTACAAGAAAGTAAAGTGTTAGTGTTGTTGTTCATTTAGAGACTGATGTTTCATGATGAGGAGTTGTTCGCGATAGCTACTTCCTCAATATGAGTTTCTGTCGAAACCCCTGCAACAGTATTTCTCGAATAACATTTCTTCAGTGACCTTTGCAGTGGCGCTGAGCCTTGCAGTGACGCTGACTCTCTCGACTGTCATTACTGTAGTGACCCTTACAGCGGCGCTGACCCTTGCAGTGGTACTTCTCAATTTTGGACTTCTATGGTGACTCTCGTGGGCACCTCTCGAATGTTATTACTGTAGTGACCCTTGTTGTAGTGGCGCTGACGCTTGAAGCGACGCTAACACTTGTAGCGACGTTGGCACTTGGAACGACGCAGACACTTACAGCGGTGCCGACCCTTGCAGCGACGCTGACACTAGCGGCGGTGCTGGTACTTGAAGCGGTGCTGACACTTGTAGCGGCGCGGACACTTGCGGCGGCGCTTGTACTTGAAACGGCACCGACACTTGCAGCGGAGCGGACACTGCGGCGGCACTGACACTTGCAGTGTCGCCGACACTTGAAGCGGTGCTGGCACTTGGAGCGGCGCCGATGCTTGAAGCGGCACTGACCCTTGCAATGGCGCAGACACTTTCAACGACGCTGGCTTCCGAAACGGCGCCGACCCTTGCGGCGGCTCGGACACTTGCAGCGGCGCTGGCGCTTGTGGCGATGCCGACCCTTGCAGCGGTGCGGACACTTGCAGTGGCGCCGACCCTTACAGGGGCACTAACACTTGCAGCGACGTTAGTACTTGAAGCGGCGCCGACACTTATAGCGGCATAGACACTTGCGGCAGCGCTGACACTTGTAGCGGCGCTGGCACTTGCAGCGGTGCCGACACTTGCGGTGGCACTGACCCTTGCAGTGGCGCTGGTACTTGAAGAGGCACCGACACTTGCGGCGACGCGGACACTTGCGGCGGCGCTGACACTTGTAGAGGCGCAGGCTCTTGGAGCGGCGCTGGCACTTGTAGAGGCCCAGGCACTTGCAGCGGCACCAACACTTGCGGCGGCGCTGACACTTGCAGCGGCGCCGGCACTTGCGGCGGCGCTGACGCTTGCAGCGCGCAGACACTTGAAGTGGCGCTGGCACTTGCGGTGGCGCCGACACTTGCGGCGGCGCTGACCCTTGCAGCGGCGCTGGTACTTGAAGCGGCGCCGACACTTGCAGCGACGCGGACACTTACGGCGGCGCTGACACTTGCGGCGGCGTAGACACTTGCGGTGGCGCTGACACTTGTAGCGGCGCAGGCACTTGGAGCGGCGTTGGCACTTGCAGCGGCGCCGACACTTGCGGCGGCGCTGACACTTGCAGCGGCGCTGGCACTTGAAGTGGCGCTAAACCTTCCCATGGCTTTTGGACTTCTGGGTGACCTTCGCGGGCACCTCTCGGATGTCATTAATAAAAGAAGCATTTTTATTTTATTTTGTTTGCTTTTTTTATTGATAGACACCCATCTACATTAGCCCCTCGTGCAAAGATTTTTTGGTTGGGTAGACTAAAAAAACTTTGTACGCTATAAATATGGCTTCAACAATTATATATATATATGATATATATATATATATATATATATATATATATATATATATATATATATATATATATATATATATATATATATATTCTGAGGGATCCTAGGATCATTAACTGCGATGTCCCTTTACCCGAGGTTTTTAATTTTTTGAGAACCCACGCGTCAGTGTGGGAACTGTCATCTCGTCATTTGGGAAAAAAAGGTCATCACCTTTTTGCCTTCCCGCACGTTTTCCCATTTTGGAGAAAAAAACATAAGCCCCTCTTCTTGGGCTCTTTCATCTTCTTCAAAAAACATAAGACACTTTTGGGTTTGTAGTGAGAGAGAGTGAGAAAGGGATTTTTTTTAAACACCATAGCCACCCATCCCCTCATTTTTTTTTTCTAGCTTTTCCACTACCATAGCCTCTCATTCATGGATTCTAATCCAAGAAATACTTCTTCAAATGTAGACCCCTCCAAAACCTCCATGGTTTTGAGTTCTATACCTTCTTACTTGCCCATCTCAACGGTTCCGACCGTCCTTATTACCGCCGTCGACGCCTCCTTCGTGCTACCCGCCCTCTTTCCATCGGTTGGAGGTTCGAGAACCCTCATGGGTTTCTCGCGACTTCCTTCCATGGACGGTGTTCAAATCTCGGGTATCTCGAGTAGCGGAGCTCAGTTGGAGATCAGTGTCTCGCCCTTCCCCTTTGGTATGGCTGTTGACGAGGGCCCGGAGCGAGTGGACCTCTCGTCCGAGGGTCTCTCGCCAGTTGCCTTGGGTTCTGATAAGCAAATTAGTTGCGTTGGGAGGGGTATCTCGACTAGTGGCGCTCAGTTAGGGATGGTCGGCGTCTCACCCGTCCCTCTTGATGTGGCTGCTGACGAGGACCCAAAGCGAGTGGACCCCTCGTCCGAGGGTCTCTCGCCAGTCGTCTTGGGTTCTTATAAAAAAATCAATTGCGTTGGGAGGGGTATCTCGACCTCGATTCACGAAATTTATCCAGTTGGTTTGGATAAGGGTATCTAAGAATTTTCTGGCGCTGACAGTGGTTCCTCGCGCGTTGAGCTAGGCGCGGGGAGTTCTTTGTCTATTAAAGATGAGTTTGGAGGGATGGGGGTCTCGACACCCGTGAACTTTTCTGAAGCAGATGGGGTCTCGACCCCTTTTTTTTTGCGAGGGAACCCTTGCAGCGAGAGGAGGGTCTCGACGCCTGGTTTAGTTCCTATGAGTCTCTCGTCCGTGCTAGGGGGTGTCTCGACAGGTATTAGTGCTGACGCAAGCATCTCGACCTCGGGTGTCTCGATGCGTTTGACTGTTTCTGAAATGGGGGTTTCAGCTTATGGCCGCATAGTGACCTCTCGTCAGCAGTCGGGGGCCTCGCGACTTGGCCTCGCATCCATGGGTCTCTCGTTCATGCAAGGGGGTGTCTCGATATTTTGTCACCTCGAGGGTTCCGTGACCTAGGGTGTCTCTCCGACTACTGGTGTTATGGAGAGCATGCCACTGACCGGGGGCTCTTCACATGATTTTGCTGGGGTTTCTGCCTCCACTTCTTTTTTTGTGACAGGGGACCCTCAGGGTCCCTCACTCGGAGTCCCCACTAGGATGAATTCTTTTTTTGAGCAATGGATCTTGGTGGTTCATCAGCTACGCCAACCTCTTCTCAGGCATGGAAGGACTATATGCACATTCACCAAGGGCGAGAGTTTGGTATTTATCGTCGCGCTCCTTTTTTTGGTCCTGCTGACAGTTTCATGATTTCACTTTCTGATTTTGGGGAAAAATTTTCGGGTGCTGTTCTCGAACGTTCTCATGTGGGGTTAAGTGAGTCTGCTGACCTTCCTACTATTTCTCCGGATTCCATTCTCCGAGTTCGTGTTGACCCCGGTGACTTTACTTATTCCAACGTTGAAGTTAAAACCCTGGGTGGACCCGCAGAGGAGTGGGCCAGCTAGGTTGATTATGTTCTGAGCGTTCCTGATTATGTGGCTATTCTTAGGGAGGGGGGACTCTTTACCGCCATCAGCAGCCTGAAGTACTGAACCATATTTAAGCACGGTTCTTCTCTCAATCTCTTATTGTCTCGGTGGAGTATGGAGTCTCACACCTTTGTCACATGCTGGTGGGAATTTACCCTTACCCTAGAAGATATATGTGAATTGTACGCCCTTCCTTTCTTTGGGCAGCAGGTCTTTTCTGATAACTGCGAGGACTCCCTAGAGCAGGAGATGGTGGGGGAGTTACGGTCAGCTCTCGGAGAGTGCTCGAGGTATGTGTCCATAGATATAACTAGTCATTCCAAGCATTCCTTTGCCAAATGGCAAAGATACTGGTTCAGAGACTTTGAGCAGTTGCAGAAGGGGGAGACTTCTCGTGCAGCCCCCAGATCCCAGGATGGTCCTAAGCTCCACTCTCCTGCACATTTAGCCGCTTTCCTCATTACGTTTCTAACTCGGTTCCTTCTACCAGGTAAGCTCGAAGACTGTCCTCGCGAACTTCTTTTTAGATTGGCTATACGGTTGTCTCGCGGTAGGTCGGTACCCATGGCTGCCCTGACCTTAGGTTCTCTTTACACCTGGATGGACCGAGCACACATAGATGTAGAGAGGTCCTGCGATCAGTATGATGTTGCTAATCATGCCAACGCCCCTCTCTTTATGGCCTTTTTGTTTGAGCATTTCCCCCACTTTACTTCAGGGGCTCACGCTTGTCATAGTGACGCTGCGAGACTTCTTTGGTGGCATAAGAAAACTCCCAAGCAGTCTCTGGGAATGTTGATTGATGATATCAAGGAGTTTCAGTTTTGTCCTTACACCAAGAGCCCTGGGGGTACTTTCAGCTGGCTTTCTTTCCCCGGCGACGGCGGGACCTTCTATTGCCCTTCAGCAGTGGGGTCGGTTTCCACGTGTCCTCATATTAATGTGGTGACGATGCTCTTACCATGTCACCTCCCTTCTTGGACCGAGTTAGGCCCGCGTGCTGAATCTTATCATTCCGAGAGGGCAAGACGACATTTCGGTTATGATCAGGGCGTTCACGCCCCTCCTCTTCCTACGTACAGCAGTCATTCTGAGGCATTTTCTGAGGCGTGTGCTGGCTTTACTCTTCAGGGATTATTCCGTAGGGTCAGTGGTTTGGGTGGCCTTTATGTTCCTCCCTCCGATTATCATCCTTCATTCACTTCATCTTGGTTCCTTCTTTGGCAACAGCAGGTCCGTCTTATCCAAGAATGTGTAGTTGGCCCTCCTCATGAGACTAACCCCATTAAATATACCAGAGCTCAGTTTTTGGTCAGGCGGACACAGAAAGATCCTTGGTTTCTCAGCACCACCTCCACACCGCCCTTGGAGCATGCCATTCCCATTTTAGTGAAACCTCTCATTGACGAGTCACTTCCGTCTTCGCCGACTGAGCTTCCCCCTGTGAAGTCTAGAAACCAACCAAAAAGTAGAGGGAAAACGAGCACCTCTACTACAAGAAAAGGGAAACACCTTGACACCGACGTATCCAATTTTGTTCCTGCTACTACTGCTTCTCCTCCTTCTTCTCCTATGAGGACCCGGGCTACGAAGAAAAATAAAGGAGATGGCGCCGTCATGGCTGCTTCCTCTATAGTGGATCAAGAGGCTGATACTAGCAATCTTGGGGCGGGGAAGACTTCCCAAGTAGTGAGAGGTAAAGGCTACTCTTTACCGAGCCTTGCTTCCCAAGAGGCGCGGGTCGTGTCTATTCCCATTGTAGAAGGTACTATACCACGACATTCTTTACTTAGTGGAACTGGTTCTCTCGGAGTTTCTTAATCTCGCTCCCCTTCATTAGAAGAGGAACTAGTTGATTATGGGAGCACCCCTTCCTATGACGACCATAGTTCTTCTTCGGGTGATATGGGCGGCCTGGGTTTCCATAGCGAAAGCACTACTGACACTTATGCTTTGTTATCAGTCTCTAGAGGGTCTTCTAGCGATGATGAGGCCTCTCCTTCTCCTGGGGGGGTTAGCCCCACCCATCTCCCTTATAGCCAGACTACGCGCCCTACCACTGTAAGCGTTCTCCCTTTACTTGTCTATATATTTTTTTGCATATGATTTTCTTTCTTCCCCTCATTATATATATATATTTATTTGTCAATCAAAGCATTCTTTCATATTTGTGCAGGTCATTTCCGTAGAGGCAAGTAGTTCTCCTCTTCCCCCACTACGACCGACGCCCTTTCAGCGGGAGAGGAACTCCATGCTCATTTCTTCCCGAGGCCCGTTTAGAGAGGTTTGCTGTCTTCTTAATTCTTTTACCATCTGTTGTAATGTATTCGTCTTCTAACTACCTTTTGGTTGCGTACACTGTCATTTCCCCGCAGCTTTCATCCTTGCACTTTACCGTCACTAGGACCACCCTTGTGGCTTCCCCTTCTCCTCAGGTATGCCTCGCTATTTTCAAAACTTTCATTGTACCGTTTTCTTTTTTACTTCTTCCTTTTATTTACCCATTTACCATGCGTAGAGAGTTGTGTCTTCGGGCGTTGTCACCTCATCTTCTCTTGTCTTGACGGTGGGCGCTTCTGCAGCTGAGCCCCTGGAGGCCTCTTCACCTGAGGTACGCATTTTTACTTTTGAATATTTGTTTCTTTTTAATAGGAGTCCTAATGGCTTTTGGACTTTCTTCTCAGGGAGAGGCTCCTCCCTTACCTGGCGTTACCGCCCCGAGTTTATCCTCTTCAGGGAGAATTTCTATCCCCAGGGTCCGTGTATCTATGGACAGTAGACCTTTGGTTCAGGCGATCTCTCGTGGCCCAATATTTACTGTGGCTTCAACCAGCGAGCCTACGCTTCAGGTCAAGGCCTTTCCGCTGAAGCATGGAATCTCTTACTCCTCGATCACGCGATGAATAACATACTTTCATTCTTTGCAGGCTATCAGCACAGCTCCTACTGTTCCGACCGTCTTTTTTCGTGCTTCCCCCTTGGATGGGGTTCAGGTACTCTCTTATTTTCTTAGTTCTATATTTCTTATCCATCCAGCCTATACTTATCGTAGCCCTCTTTTACTTTGTCGTAGTTATCCCTTGGTGCTGTTTCGAGTGCGTCTCCTGTCACTGTCTCTTCAGCAGCCTTTATACATGGGCCAGTTTGTCCTGTTATCGTGCCCCTTTAGGTAGGTGTCTCTATGGTGCTTTTTTAAAAGTTTCCCTCTACCTCTTTTTTTTTCTAGTTGAAGTATTCATCATTCATAGAATAACTAATTTGTTACCTCTCGCCCTTTCTTGTCACTCACAGCCTCGCCTACCCCTCGCGCCTTCTGTCGCTGAGATCGTTCTTCCGAAAGTACCTGAGATTGAGGTAGCTTCTTCACTGGTCGCTGAGAGAACCCCTTCTAGAGCATCGATCAGTATTGCTGCCCCTATGGGAGCCCCTGCTCCTCCTTCTATAACCGTTACGGAGCCCCTGCTTCTCTCGTGTCATTCTTATGTCTCCATTAATTTGTTTAAATTGCGCAAGCACTCCCCTCTTCACCTTTGTTGCATTGTCTCCAGGTGAGCGAGGCCGCTCTGATGACTAAGGAGCCGGATGAAGTTACTCCAATACTTGTGGAGTTAGAGAATAAGATGGCTGCGAGAGAGGTATTAAACTAGCATACTCCCTTTTTACTGTTTCCCTTCTTTTCTTCTTACGTGTACTGTGCAAGAGTTCTCATTTCCCCTTTGTTTTATTGTTTCCAGGTGCATGAAAGTACTTCGATGACTGTGGAGTCTGGCAGTGGGGCAACCGCGAGAGAGGCATTAGACTGGCATACCCCCTCTTTTTACTATTCCCCTCTTTTCTTCTTTCATATACTGTGCAAGCATTCCCATTTCACCATTGTCTCATTGTTTTCAGGTGCATGAGAGTACTCCGGTGACTGTGGAGTCTGGTAGTGGGGCAACTGCGAGAGAGGTATTAGACTGGCATACCCCCTCTTTTTACTATTCACCTCTTTTCTTCTTCTTGCGTATACTATGCAAGCATTCCCATTTCACCCTTGTCTCATTGTTTCCAGGTGCATGAGAGTACTCCGGTGACTGTGGAGTCTGGTATTGGGGCAACTGCAAGAGAGGTATTAGACTGGCATACCTCCTCTTTTTACTATTCCCCTCTTTTCTTCTTGCGTATACTGTGCAAGCATTCTCATTTCGCCCTTGTCTCATTGTTTCTAGGTGTATGAGGGTACTCCGATGACTGTGGAGACTGGTAGTGGGGCAACTGTGGAGGGAGATCATAGTTCTGAGTTCACTCCTTTGGTCGGTGACGCTGATTGTGGTGGGGAGTCTTCTTTTCTTCCTTCTGAGGCGGGGTCTCGCCACTCCGATGGCGATGATGAAGCAGAGGATGCTGCAACTACTTCTAGTAGGCTATGGCGTGAGGAGTTACCAGGCCGATTCAGGGTACATGAGCGTCAGCTCTTGGATCTCATCTTGGAGCACCATACTGAGACGTTCACTTCTCAGAGTATACTTCAGGTTGAAAGTCTTACGGCCTTCAACCCGAGGGCTCTTTCTAGCCATGTCCATGAGTTCTTGGCTACCTCCCCTGCTAACCTGACTAGCTCTTCTATTTTGCTATTCTTGGATGCCCTCCGCGACTAACAACAGTTCTATCACTTTTGTTTGGATTGTCTTGACGCAGAGGTTCGCCCCTTTCTGAGTGTTCCTTTTGAAAGATAGTGAGGTTTCACACTTCCCGACAGTCTAGGGTTGAGCAACGGCACGCTGAGGCTACGAGGATCCAGAATCAGATCGCCCTACTGCAGGTGAAGCTTGCCAGACTCGAGTCTGGCGATGAGGAGGATGAGGCTAAATTCGTCAGGTTGGAGGAAGAGTTTATGCGCGAGGCTGGTCCGTCATATGCTGGCGCCATCGCGCGTGATGATTTATTTTTTGTGGTTTCTAGCAGATAGGCTACTTCTTGATTTGTAGTGCTTAGAATTCTATGTGTACATCACTTATCATTCCTGTATGAGACACTTTGTTTCTTCTTCACTTTCTTTTTCTTTTGTTCTCCCTTTATGCTGTGGGTGTTCTTTTTATGTAACTTGCTCTAATTTCTGTGAGCATTTAGTCTACTGGTGGCTACCCCATATACTGCGGGATATTTTCATTGATATGAAAAGTTATGTGTTATCATATTGTATATATTTTTTGAAAATGCACCTCTTGTAGCTGTGAGGTGTTAGCATGTGACTCTCTTGGGTTGCCCCTCCTGTCTGTGGGGGTATTCCTGCATATTGCTGCTTATAGTCATAGAGGCTAGGTTAGAGAGGAGGGTGACCCCTGCCCCTTTCCGGAAGCCTGATTTTATTATAAAAAACTGTATTAATTTATGTCTGGGGGACTTTGCTCAGTATACTTTCTCTTAGGATGGACTTACCTCCCAAGTGTAGTGAGCAAAGTTCCTGATCTTTTTTTTGTACTCTCTTCTAACTTAATAGGGAGTTTATATGTATGTATAAATGAGCAAGCAAAGAAAATGTCAACAATGATCAAAAGTGTTGCTATTTCATTTCTTTACCTTTGTGTGCTGTTTACAGTGTAGTATTGCTCTTAAAAAAAATTTACAAAAAAAACTTTTCTGGTATAGGAGCAATCCTCGAAATCCATTACAGACATGCAAAACACAAACAAAACTTGTTAGTTGTTACTAAGCATAGTACCTCTTTAGCCACTTGCAGTTGATGGACTAGAGGGAATCACTCTCTGGTTATGATATTTGGTAGTAGCCCGACTTCCCCACTCCTCTGACAACAAAAGGGCCTTCCCAGTTAGGTTTGAATTTTGATGCCGACATGCTACGGAGATGGTGAGTTGATGCTCGCAGGACTAGATCTCCCACCTGGAATTCTCTAGGCTTAACCAAGTTTTCGTAGGCCCTGGACAGTTGCTGAGTGTAGACTTTGAAATTCTCTCTCGCCTTGTCTCTGTGCTCGTCTAGCGCCTCCAGTTGCACATGCCTTGGGTCTGGGATGAGCCCATTGCTAAGAGAAATTCTGGCTAAAGGTACCGCCAGTTCCACTGGTAGGACAACTTCGGTCCCATATACTAGAGAGAAGGGAGTGAACCCCGTTGGCTTTCTTTTCGAAGTACGGTAGGCCCATAACACCATAGGCAACTTCTCATCCCATGCTCCCGGCATGTCTTCTAGCATTTTCTTCAAAATATTTATTAGGGTCTTATTAGTAGCTTCTGCTTGGCCATTGCCCTTAGGGTAGGATATGGTTGAGCTATTATGCACAATCTTATACTTGTCCGTGAGAAGGGCCATCTCTTTGCATACAAATTGCTTCCCATTATCGGTTAGGATAACTTTGGGTATACCAAACCTACATATGATATACTCCTTTATAAACTGGGTTACCACTTGGGTGGTGACCCTCCTTAAAGGAATGGCCTCCGCCCATTTGGTGTACAATTCTGTAGCCACAATGATAAAAGCCTTACCGTGAGATGCTGGGGCGATCTTACCCACCAGGTCGAACACCCATGTGTGGAAGGGATAGGGGGCTGCTAAGCTCTGTAGACTGACGGAGGGAGCGTGCACCATGTTTCCATGCACCTGGCATGCTCTACACTTTTTCACATATCCAATTGAGTCAGCCTCCATGATCGGCCAGTAGTATCCCAGCGTCATCAGTTGATCATACAACTTGGCGCCTCCCATGTGGGAGGGCTCATGAGCTTCTTTCAGCACCATTTCCACTTCCTCTTTAGCTACGCACCTTAGCGCCTTCTCATTGTACCCTTTCCTATATAACTCTCCTTTGACCAAGTAGAAACGTGCTATCCTTTTTCTAAGGTAAATTTCACCCGCTCTCTCGGCGGGCAGCTCCCCATCTTTTAGATATGTTAGGTACGGCTGTCTCTAATCTTTGAAGGCTTCAACGAAGTTAGCCTCCGTTGGCTAGTCAAAATTATCTTGGCACTTTAAGCAACTTTGTTGCAAGCAGGCCGCTTCTATGCTCATGGCGGGCCAAAAATACCCGATTCGCTACAGTCGTCTGTAAAGGGGGATATCCGTATCTCCACAGTGCTTCTAGTGCATTTCCATTAACCTCTCCTTGGCTTCTTGCTCCCCTACACACCTTTCCAGAAACCCTCTAGGACTGTTGAAGTAGAGAGTTCCCTGCAGCACATGATAGTTGGCTAACTCTAATATTTTCATTGTCCCTTCCCCGGTTTCAAGTTGCTTCTCTACCAGACGCCTCCAATCCTTCGGCTCGTTACTTGGGAATAAGGACTTTACGGTAGTGGGTACCGTTCTCCGCCTCACTATGATGGTTGCTTCTGACTCCTCTATTTCCAACTTTTGTGCTATGGTGGTGAGCGCGTTAGGGTGCCTGTTCATCGTTCGCGCCTGCCTCTCCACAGTTACTTCCAAGAACTGTCCCAGCAGTCGTTGGATGATGTGTCTGTACGGTGCTAAGTTGGCATGTTTAAGGGAAAACTCTCCATTGACCTGCCTTACTACCAGATTGGAGTCCCCTCGTATACACAGTACCCTGATCCCTCTTCTGAGTGCTTCCAACATCCCTAGAATGAGGGCTTCGTACTCAGCTTCATTATTTGAGCATTTAAAATTTAACTTAAAAGAGAGGGTAATCTTTTCCTTCCCATCTGACAGTATGAAGCCGGCCCCACCTGTTCCTTGATCACTGGAACCATCAAACTCCATAAACCACTTCTTCACCTCCTCCGCCATGCATGCTTGGAAACTTTCTCCGGGTAGATCTTCACTAGGTGGTTCGAAAACCCCACTCGGGAAGTGGGCCAGCAGATCTTCTACTGCCTGGCTCTTAATGGCTTTAGGCACTACGCATTTTAGATCGTATTCTAACAAGATCAAAAACCACCTTGCTGCTTGTCCCACGAGTATAGTCCACGCGAGGAGGTACTTGCTGGGATCACACTTGGTGACTATGTGAACGGTGAAGGCTAGAAGATAGTGTCTCAATTTCTGGGCTACAAATACCAGCGCCAGGCAGTGCCTCTCAACGCTGGTGTATCTCGATTATGTTCCGGATATTACTCTTGATAGGTAGTAGACTGTATTTTCCACTCCTTCCTTCTCTTGCGCCAAAAGGGCCCCTATCGACCTCTCTGTAGAGGTGAGGTAGAGCAGCAGCGGCGCTTCGGCTTCGGGGGGAATCATCGTGGACGGAGAGGCTAGGATTTCTTTAATCTTCTAGAACGCACTCTCTTGCCTCTCTCCCCAAACCCACTTGGCTTTGTCTTTTAGTATAGGTGCGAACGGATGAGTTACTTCTTCCAACGCAGGTATAAACCTCTGCATGTAGGATACCTTTCCCAAGAAGCTCTTAAGTTGTCTCTGACTCTTGGGCGGTGGCATCATCACAATGGCTTTCATCTTCTCTTCATCCACTTGCACCCCTTGTCTATTTACCACAAAACCTAAGAATTTCCCTGCAGTAACCCCAAAGGCACACTTTGAGGTGTTCATTCTCATCTTATACTGACGACACCTTTTGAATACTCTCTTGAGATCCTGAATATTCTTGTTTTCTTTCCTAGACTTCACCACGAGATCATCCACATAGAATTCTAGTATATCATGAAACAAGTCATGAAAAATTGCCATCATGGTCCGCTGGTATATGGCTCCAGCGTTCTTCAATCCGAAGGGCATGACTGTATAGTGAAAGTTCCATAACGGTGTACAAAAGGCAGTCTTCTCTGCGTCGGCGGGGTCCATTTTAATCTAGTTATAGCCAACATACCCGTCCATGAAGCTATACATCTCATTTCTCGTGGTGGCATCCACTAAGCTGTCTATACTGGGTAGTGGGAATTCATCTTTAGGACATGCCCTGTTCAAGTCGCGAAAATCTACACAGATTCTGATTTGGGTCTTGTCTTTCTTTGCCACTGGCACTATGCTGGACAACCATATGGGGTGCTGAATAGGCTTGATGAACCCTGCCGCTAATAACTTCTCCACCTCAGCCTTTATTTTCGAATCAAGGTTTGCTTTGTATGTGCGTGTGGCTTGCCTTATCGGAAGGGCATTGGGAAGGATATTCAATCTATGAGAGCTCATTTCTGCGTCTATTCCTGGTATCTCCGTGTACTTCCAAGCAAATACATCGGTGAACTCCTTAAGTATCTCAATGAGATCTTCCTTCTGCTTCGGTTCCAAGAACTTGGAGATTAGAATGGGTCTACTCTCGCCCTCCTCTAACCCCAACTTGATTTCCTCTAATTCCTGCAGCTGCTCTCTGGGTCCGTCTTGCATGCACTCTGGCGCTTCTTCTGGTTCTTCAACATGCTCAACAATATGGGATTCATCAACAATAAAACACTCGGGCGTCGGGTCGATGCTCTCGTCCCAGAATACCGCCCGCGCAGACCGTTATAAACGGTAGATGATTTTTCCATCGGGCAAGACCACTTTCTTGCAAGTTCGAGGGGGTCTAGTTACCTCCTCTGCTTTACTCTTGCCTTTTGCCATATGGGTGATTATCCTCTCCCCTAGACGGTCATGAACGAATTTTTTCTGCGGGACCCTTCCCTCAGCTACCTTAATTCCTACTAGTTTTCTTGTAGAGACCTTTCTTTCCTCATCTAACTCGGTGTAGAAGGCAACATCTACCAGGTGGGCCTCCTCAACGACGAAGGGTCTCTGTGTGGCCTTGATCATTATCTCTGTACCTCTAATATTTGCCTTCGCGCATTGATGGTAGGTGGGAGGCACTACGCCATGAGTGTGCATCCATACCCTTCCAATGAGTAATTGGTAGCTGGTGTTAGCGTTAATAACATGAAATTTGATGTGTGAGGTGAAATTTCCCAACTTAATTCCCACATTCACGTATCCAATAGACTGCATTCCGGCGTTGTCGAATCCGGAAATTACTAGCGGTACCGGAACCACCTTCTCCTGGTCAATTCCTGTTTCATATAATGTACTGATGGGCATGATGTTAATGGATGCTCCTCCATCCATCAATGCCCTAGGAAATGAGACTCCATTAATTATAGCTGTGACGTACAACGGGCGGTTGTGGAAGTAGGTCACCACCCTATCCGCTTCTGAAAACACCACTTCAGAGGTATACTTCTTAATCATCCTTCCGATTGGCCCCTGCCAATTTAGCGAAGGGTCTCCCTGCTGTTGCACTACCTCCAAGACTTTCCTCGTGATGGACACCCTTGTGTCGTACTTCACCCCTATCTGGTCGAAAAACCACTTGAACTTGGGGCTCCTCGCTATGGCCTCACATTCAGAATCTAAGTCTACCTCGTACGTCTGGGCACTACAAACATACTCCGCTTCAGAGGTCCCCCCCTCATCTAGAGTGAGGATGACGTCTACCTCACCTTCTGAGAGAGCGACTTCCTCAACTTCCCCACATCCATTTTCATGTTCCGGAGTGAAGAACCACTCCTCTTGCTTTCTTTCTAGCTCAAGTCTGCTCAGTGATAGATTTTCTAACTCCTCGTATAACTGCTCGCCACTCTCCCGCTTCACAAGACTTCTTGTAGCTTCTTCGTCGTAGGCAACAACCATGTTGGTGGTGACAAAGTGATGCGTAGGAAGTGGGTTCTCGTTAACGTCCATAGGGGGTATCTGTAAGGTACCGCTGGCCATCTGCTCACCAATGATCCTTCTCAAGTAGTAACAATCCTTGGTAGAGTGCTACACTCGTTGGTGCAATTGGCAGTACTTTGGATTGGCCTTGTCAGCTGCAGTGGGGGTTTCTCCTTTTAGGTGGGGAGGTCCTGCTACACCTTCTCGCACTAAGGTGCGGTAACAGTCCATAGCCTCAGCTACGCTGCACGGTAGTGGCGGCGGGGCATCTTCCTCAAATTTTCTCTTGTTACCGGGACTGTCGGTCTTGGCCCCAGGGCCTCCCTTCTTCCCTTTGTTACTCCCGTCCACATAGTTAACCGCTTGCCTCCTCGCAACTTGAAACCTCCCGGGAGTCAGTGGAACTTGTGTCCTCCAAACCGGGGCTCTTGGTTTGATTATCATAGCTATGTTGCTGGCGGCCCTGGTGAATTCTCTGAAAGTTCCATCTCTAGTTTTGTTGATCAAGTGCAGCTTGTACTCTTCTAAGAGTCCTTCCACACATATCTTTAGCAACCTGGCCTCCGCCACGTCCTCGTGAACATCTAAGGCCCTCTCGCGAAATCGCTTGATGTAGTGCATCAACTCTTCTCCTGGCTTCTGGACCTCTTGCGCCAGGTGCCTCAGTGTAAATTCATCCTCCGCTATAAAAAACTTCTGAAGGAATTTCCTGTGCATCTCTTCCCAAGTAGGGACGCTGTTAGGCGCCAAGTGGGAATACCATGTATTAGCCTTCCCAGTGAGAGTTTTAGAGAACTCCCTCAACCTCAGGTTCTTGTCGCCAGCATGTACTCCCAGGTACTCGACAAACCTTTTCACGTGCTCTCTAGGGTTCTCCCCCCTACCGCCAAGCTTGATAAATTTTGGTGGAATATACCCCTCAGGGTATGGCTTCTCACTTACTTCCTGTGGATAGGGGTCTTGTAACTCCTCGTATAGGTGGGAACCCTCTCTTTGAGAGGAGGAGATGAGCTTCCTCACTTCTTCCATAGTAATAGCCTTAGAGGGTGACTCCTCCAAACACGTGCTTTTTTAGCAGCTGGAGAACCTGTTGGCGCCAGGACCTACTCCGACGACGCCTTCCGAGACGGAATCATCTCTGCCGGAATCGTAATAGGAGTGGCTACCCCTCCAGAAGGGGCAACAGCAGGTGTCACACAACCTTGACCCAAGCTTGATAGATCCACGTTGTTTTTCTTTAAAAAGTCAAAAAACATTGCCATAAGTTTCAAACCTGCCATTGGAGCCACTGCCGGCGAATTGGTCTGACCTCCCTGAGGCGCTGGCGCCTTGGCTCCGATCACCACCACTTCTTCCTGAGTAGTCTGGTCACTGTGAGCTCCATTACCAGACGGAATGTCCTCAAAAACCAACTGCTTAGAGACATTGAAACCTTCTTTGTCCATGGAAATGAGGATACCTCCCCAGCAGAGTCGACAAATGTAGGAGGGTAGTGAGACTGGGTCTATGAATAACTAGAAAGGGTGAGGCGTGACCCACTCCAATGGACGCTGTCTGCAAGGTCTTCAAGGTCTCCTGGTGCAACTTCTGAAGAAAACTTCTCCTTCTGGTAACAATGGAACTTAGGCTTTAACTCACTCCCTTCAAGGAGATGAACTTTCACAACAAAAATAGTAATTTTCCCAAGGAAAACACCTGAGAGTGATGGCTGTCAGTGGGGAGTGAAAGAACAAGGCACTCAGCACTAAGGGAATGAGTAGGGAGAGAATACTCAGGTAGGTCTGGTGGTATTTTGGCAGAGTAACAGTGCAATTTTTATTGTCTATCTATTGACCTTGCCCAGAGGTCTATTTATACTAGGGCGTTAGGGGTGAGTTGGCATTTTTTGGGCGCCAAAACTGAGAGAGTTGGTGGGGAACAAATGTCTAAAGTGTACCATTTGTCCCTACCTGTAGGCAGCCTGCCTTTCCCCTCTACAGGCGCCACCTAGCGCCGACCAAAACTCAAAAAGCACATATGTCCCCTAATGGAGACAAAATATCAGATTTGGTAGTTATCTTTTGAAACGGTTACTTGTGGTGCAATTTTGCAAATCTTGAGAGAGGAGACCTTAAGTACTCATCTCCTATAAAAGTGTTTTTTTTCTTGAGAGGGACCTCGAGGACCCCCTCTTCTGGAAAAGTCATTTTCTTGTAAAGAGTTTATTTCTTGTGAGTAGCCAGCTCTTTGGCTGCTCACTTTACTTGTAACCAAGTGTGTAGTGTGCGTAGTCTCGAGTGACTTATGGGTCTTCCTACTAGTATTCTATCAATCCTATAGTGCTAAGTGGTTGAGCTTGCTCAACATACCTTGTCCCTTAGCCGCCAAGCCAAAACTCCCAGGAGGTCCCAACGCGCCTGTTCGAGCCCTGCTTGCTCGACTAGGCAACCTGTACAAGAAAGTAAAGTGTTAGTGCTGTTGTTCATTTAGAGACTGATGTTTCATGATGAGGAGTTGTTCGCGATAGCAATTTCCTCAATATGAGTTTCTGTAAAAAACCCTGCAGCAGCATTTCTCGAATAACATTTCTGCAGTGACCCTTGCAGTGGCGCTGAGCCTTGAAGTGACGCTGACTCTCTCGACTGTCATTACTGTAGTGACCCTTGCAGCGGCGCTGACCATTGCAGTGGTACTTCTCAATTTTGGACTTCTGTGGTGACTCTCGCGGGCACCTCTCGAATGTTATTGCTGTAGTGACCCTTGTTGTAGTGGTGCTGACGCTTGAAGCGGCACTGACCCTTGCAGCGGTGTTGACACTTGTAGCGGCGCTAGCACTTGGAACGGCGTGGACACTTACAGCGGCGCTGACACTAGTGGTGGCGCTGGTACTTGTGGCGGCGCGGACACTTGGGGCGGCGCTGGTACTTGAAACGGCGCCGACACTTGCAGCGGAGCGGACACTTGTGGCGGCGCTAACACTTGCAGCGTCACCGGCACTTGAAGCGGTGCTGGCACTTGGAGCGGCGCTGATGCTTGCAGCGACGCTGACCCTTGCAATGGCACAGACACTTGCAACGGCTCTGGCTTCTGAAACGGCGCCGACCCTTGCGGCGACGCGGACACTTACAGCAGCGCTGGCGCTTGTGGCGATGCCGACCCTTGCAGCGGTACGGACACTTGCAGTGGCGCCGACCCTTGCAGCGGCGCTAACACTTGCAGTGACGTTATTACTTGAAGCGACGCCGATACTTACAACGGCGTATGCACTTGCGGCAGCATTGACACTTGTAGCGGCATAGGAACTTAGAGCGGCGCTGGCACTTGCAGCGGCGCCGACACTTGCGGCGGCGCTGACCCTTGCAGCGGCGCGGACACTTGTGGCGGCGTAGACACTGGGGGCGGCGCTGACACTTATAGTGGCGCAGGCACTTGTAGCGGCGCTGGCACTTGCAGCGGCGCCGACACTTGCGGCGGCGCTGACCCTTGCAGCGGTGCCGGTACTTGAAGCGGCGTAGACACTTACGGCTGCACTGACACTTGTAGCGGCGCTGGCACTTGTAGCGGCGCAGGCACTTGCAGCGGCGCAGGCACTTGGAGCGGCGCTGGCACTTGCAGCGGCACCGACACTTGCGGCGGCGTTGACCCTTGCAGCGGCGCCGGCACTTGCGACGGCGCTGACGCTTGCAGCGCGCAGACACTTGAAGCGGCGCTGGCACTTACAGCGGCGCCGACACTTGCGGCGGCGCTGACCCTTGCAGCGGCACTGGTACTTGAAGAGGCGCTGACACTTGTAGCGGCGCGGACACTTACGGCGGAGCTGACACTTGCGGCGACACTGACACTTGTAGCGGCGCAGTCACTTGCAGCGGCGCTGGCACTTGCAGCGGCACCAACACTTGCGGCGGCTCTGACACTTGCAGCGGCGCTGGCACTTGAAGTGACGCTAAACCTTCCCATGGCTTTTGGACTTCTGGGTGACCTTCGCGGGCACCTCTCGGATGTCATTAATAAAAGAAGCATTTTTATTTTATTTTGTTTGCTTTTTTTATTGATAGACACCCATCTACACCTTAATTTAGAGACTTTCCTAAGGAGACCCCAATCTTGAGCAATCTTTATTGCTCTTACTGTGATATATACGGTCACTCTTTTGATAGTTTCTATGCTAGAAGACTAGTTACACCTGTCTATAGTTCTCCTTTTTATCAGAACTTTAACTATTCTAGAAGGAACCGAAACAATTATGTACTTCCTAGACAACCTGACAAAAACTCTAACTATAGGAAGAGAAAGACCAAACCTAAGAGAACATTTCCTAGAAGGAATCTTAAGCACTTTCCTAAACCAAATGCTCATGTTTTTCATAAAACTCAAAATCATGCGGAAAACATTTTTCAACAAAAATCTAATGCTAGCAAATTTTTATCAATTGAGAGCTAATAAGCGCAAAATGAAAACTAGAGCAATATGGGTTAGAAATGATGATCTATTACCTCAGATGAAGTGTAACATAGTTGTTACTTCTCTAAAAGCTGAACACACATCATCTGGTTGGTATTTAGACTCTAGATGTTCTAAGCACATGGCTGGGGATGAAACTAAACTTTTAAACAAAACCAACTTTGCTGGTGGTAAAGTCATTTTTGGTGATGGAGTTTCATCTCAAATCATAGGCAAAGGAACTCTCCAAGAAGATGGACTTCCTGTTCTTGAAAATATCCTTCTAGTTAAAGGTCTTAAGGCAATCTACTTAGCATATCGCAATTTTGTGACTCAGATCATACTGTTACCTTTTCAAAGAACAATTGCAAAATTTTAAATGATAAAGGTGAATGCATAATTACGGGATTCAGAACTCCTGACAATTGCTATACTGTCATGAATAAATTTGAAATCTGTAATGTTGCCAGAATGGATGACAACGAGATATGGCATAATTGAATGGGTCATATAAATTACGATAACCTTAGTAGACTGACCTCTCAGGAAATAGTTAGAGGAGTTCCTAAAATCAAACCCATTCCTAACATTGTCTGTGGTTCCTGTCAGGAAGGTAAAATTGTTAAGGCACCTCATAAGAAAGTTAATGATATTCTTACCTCAAATCCCTTGGAGCTCATCCATATGGACCTAATGGGTCCCTCCCAAACTGTTAGTCTTTGTGGACACAGTTATATTTTAGTTATGATTGATGACTTCACCAGATTTACTTGGGTAGCCTTTTTAAAACAAAAGTCTGACACTTTTCAAACTTTCTTAAAAAAATTTCTCCGGATTGAAAATGAAAAGGACACTCAAGTAAATAGGAACCGTAGTGATAAAGGTGGTGAATTCAAAGACACTGGTATTATTGAATACTGTGACTATAATGGTTACAAACATAAATTCAGTGCTCCTAAGACTCCTCAACAAAATGGGATTGTCGAAAGAAAGAATCGTACCCTTCAAGAGATGGCACGTGTTATGTTACATGCCAAGAGTTTACCTAAGTATTTTTGGGTAGAATCTATTCGTACTGCCTGTCACATCATAAATAGGGTCTATCCTAGAAAGAATTCCAAACAAACTCCTTACGAACTTTGGTACAAGAAAAAGCCCAATCTTAAGTACCTTAGAACTTTTGGTAGTACTTGTTATGTATGCAAAGATAGGGAACACTTATCCAAATTTGAGAGCCGAGGTGATAAAGCTATATTTTTAGGATACTCGCCTAATAGTAGAGCCTATCGAGTGTATAATCTTCGCACTAAAACCTTGATGGAATCCATAAATGTAATTGTGAGTGACACTACTGTAGAGAGTAAGACTGGTGAATCAGCTATTGAGGAAGAGCCTACAAACATTTTAGAAAAATAACTCTCCTGAAATAGATGATTCATTACCAATTGAGACACCTGAAGTACCTAACTGGGTTTCTAAAGATCATCCCATAAATAACGTAGTTGGTAACCCTAGTGAGCCAGTACGTACAAGATCCCAACTAAGAAACTATGCACATTATGCATGTTTTGTTTCCCTAGTGGAACCAAAGAATGTAAACGAGGCATTGAATGACTCTCACTGGATTTTTGCTATGCAGGAAGAACTTCTTCAATTTGTCAATCATGATGTTTGGTATCTTGTTCCTCGTCCTGATCACAAAAAGGTTATTGACACACGTTGGATTTTTAAAAATAAGTCTGATGAAAATGGGATAATCATTAGAAATAAAGCTAGATTAGTTGCTCAAGGATACTCTCAAATTGAAGGAATAGATTTTAACGAGACCTTTGCTCCTGTTACTCGTTTAGAATCTGTTCGTCTGCTCTTTGCTATAACCTGCCACATGCATTTTACACGTTATCAAATGGATGTCAAATATGCATTCCTTAATGGAATATTGACTGAAGAGACCTATGTAGAACAACCTAAAGGGTTCATTGACTCTCAATATCCAAATCATGTACTTCGTCTCAAAAAGGCTCTGTATGGCCTTAAACAATCACCTAGAGCTTGGTATGAGCGTCTTTCCAGTTTCCTCTTAGATAAAGGTTTCAAAAGAGGAGGAAATGATCAAACTCTTTTTGTCAAACATTTTGACAAACACATTATTATTGCTCAAGTTTATGTTGACGATATTATCTTTGGATCAACTTCTCCCTCAGAAGTCATATCCTTCTCTGAAACTATGCATAAGGAATTTCAAATGTCCCTTATGGGGGAGTTACAATTCTTCTTAGGCCTCCAAGTCAAACAAAATCCAGAAGGATTATTTGTATCACAATCCAAGTACGCTTTAGAGATAGTAAAGAAATTTGGCCTCGAGAGTGCTAAAGATGCTAAAACGCCCATGAGTACTACGTTAAAACTTTCTAAAGATGAAAATGGAAAATCCGTAGATCCTACTCTATATCGTAGTATGATAGGAACCTTACTATATCTTACTGCCTCGTGTCCTGATATTATGTATGCTGTGTGTGTATGTGCTCGTTATCAAAATCACCCTAAAGAGATCCATTTGAATGCTGTTAAACGTATCATTAAATATGTAAAAGGCACTCTGAATCTACGACTTTGGTACACTAATGACACACTAAGCACTATAATTGGGTACACTGATGCTGACTGGGATGGGTGTACTGATGATAGTAAAAGCACATCAGGAGCATGTTATTATATATGTAATAACTTGGTAGGATGGAGTAGTAATAAACAAAACCGCACATCACTCTCGACAGCCGAATCTGAATACATAGCCGCTGGCAGCTGTTGTGCTCAATTACCGTGGCTTAAACAAATGCTAAGTGATTATGGTATTCAAGAAAACCAATTGCATCTCTATTGTGATAATCAAAGTGCGATTAGTATTTCTAAAAACCCTGTTCAACACTCGCGAACAAAGCACATAAAAATTAGACATCACTTTATACGCGAATTGGTTAAAACTAAGGAATTAGAAATCAATTATCTTCCTACTGATTTGCAACTCGCAGATATGTTCACCAAACCTCTTGATTATAATAGATTCATTTCCTTGCGTAAATCTATTGGTATGGTTTGTGCTGAGTAATACCTTTGCTATTTATCCAAGTTTTTCCCTTTGCCCATTTGAGACAAAATGGAGGAGAAATTTGAGTCTCTAATGATTGTTTATATATACTAAACAACTTGATCTTAGTGATTATTGCAGGTTTCTGTACAGTCATACTCAACAGATGTAATAGGTATTCAATTGTTAATAGTTGAGTTATGTACTTTTGCTTTCTAGGATTTGGGTAGATAGAATCTTTATAGGAATAGGTTTTTCTTAACTTTTTGTTGCCCTACGAGTCCTAGTTGACTCAAAGGAGATTTTGTCTCATATTTCCAAAGGGGGAGATTGAAGCCCTTATACTCTTGACTCACTTGAGTCTATATTGTATAAGTGTTTATCTAGTTTGGAAATTATGACAAAATTACGTCTAACCTAGAAACCAAAGAACCTTAAAGGCTTGCATTTCTATTTCATCTTTGATTAAAGGAATCTAGACCTAATTACCAACACTCACACACAGTAGAATGAATCATTTACATGTCATGTTGCATATTAGTGTGTGTACATATGTTGAGTGTGTTTAAATCCCTAAATTTGATTTTTAAATATTTTTTGGGATTTTTTAAAACATTTTAAAAATATGGTTTTATTAATTAAACTAGGTTTTAAAAGGTTATGGGGTAAATATGCCATTTTAGAAATATTGGTTTAACTCTTTAAAGTTGGTTTGGATAGAAACCAAAAGCGGCAGAGACTTCAGGGTTTACTTTGTAATTACTTTAGACGCGCATTTTATCTCGTGTTATTGGCCAACATTTGTCGCCCTCTGATTGGTGAGAAGTGTGTTTCTTTGAAGAGAGTAAAACTACGCCTGCTTTCAACCCTTGGATCATTTGTGATCAACGATATGCATGTCTTCTATCATAATCCCTATGATTACCTTTTGAACCAATCAGAAGAGTTTTAACCACCGCATATCCTATGCCCTTGGATCTTAGTCAATCCGTCTTGACTCAATCTGGAACCTTGATTTTGGCCCTCGTTCTCAAACCTTCTCAGCCTCTTATAAAAGGAGCCCTTTACTCAGCTTTCAGGGACTTTTGCCATTTCATCATTTGAGAGAAAAAGAAAGAGAAGAGTAGAGAGAGAAGAGAGAGATAAACCAGAAGAGAGAGGAAGAGTTAGAAACCCTAACCCTAAATCATCTACACAGTTCAAACCAAATATAAACCTTCAAACCTCTATAATTTACCAAACACAACCTTGAGTGTTTGAGTGTTTTTGAGAGATGATTTGACAGTTAGTTTGTTGCTGTAACCTCTTCTTCTTTGGATCTTGTTTTCAACTTAATCATTCTCTTAGATCTGTTGTTCTTGTATATAGAAATTTTCAGATCTGAATTTTTCATGATATATTACACTTAGTTTGCATATTTGTTTCTCATCTTGAGAAATATTTTGTTGATTCGTTTTCAGTAAATGTTTTTAACTTTGAAATCAACAAAAATGTTTTCTCTTTCTAGTTCTCTTGAAATAAGACCTTAGACCTAGTTTGGAATCACACTTGGAGGTTTTCAATCTCAAAAATCTTTTCAAAACTCTGAGATTTATTAATACCTTGACTGTCTTCTACGCAAGGTATCCGGATTCTGGGATTATTTTAAAGGTCAAAAAGGTTAAGTTTTGTGAGAAGAGAGAAAAAGAAAACTCACAGCATATAGACTTATATGTAATTTTCTAGGACTATTTGTACATGATATGTGTGTGTGTGTGCAAGCATGTGTTAGAAAGCACCTCCACAAACATTTTCACACTACAACACGAAAAGTGTTGGTAATAAGATCTTGAGAAAAAGAGTCGACGTAAAGAGCTTGAACAAATTGGAGTTAACAAACTGAGAGGACAACATCAACAATCAGAACTGCAGATAAGTTATAAGGACACCAGAGGGTACATTCCTAAACTTATATAGGTCTGAGTTGTATGCATGTTTGTTATATAGTTTGTAACTATTAAATTTGTTTATAGTGGATTTTTTGTTTTACTCCGTTGAGGGAGTCGTGGTTGTTTCCTCAATTGGTGAGGTTTTACCATGTAAAAATCTTATACTTAATCTTCCTACATCTTCTCATCTCATTATTGGTTGTGCTGGGTTTTAAAGTTTGTTTAAAACTGTTTTATAAACTTGTTAGTAAAATCTTGAATAGATCTCATACATACTGTTTTGTTAAACACATCCTGTGTTCAAATAGTTTTGTTTTTTCAAGAAAAGAGTTTCTTCAAAAAACAGATCGGAGTTACTTAAATAGTTTATTTTTAATAAACGGCTTTAGTAACAGAATTTCAAGCTTTACTTAGTAGTTATGCTGTTAAAATACAATAAAGAATTCACTAATCAAAACTTAAAATTTAGAACAAATCCAAGTTTATTTTATAAACTTGTTTGAAATTATACGCTTTTAAAAATTATTCTTTTTAAAGAAATTACTCGTTATTATGGAATCCGATTTAAATAATTCCAAAGTCAGGCCCGGTGAAGTTCTGTCTAGATGAGATGGTATTTAAGTGGTGCCCCTGTGACCCTCCATCTCTACTGGGAATGAATCCGGAAATGTTCTGTCTAAATGAGATGGTATTTAAGTGGTGCCCCTGTGACCATCCATCTCTACTAGGAACCGACTGATGAGGAAAGACTATGAATTGAATTCTTTAATTACTATCAATGAGTTTTAAAAGTTAACAAATAGGGATTCAGTAATCCTTTAAAAGATGAGGTTAGTATAGTATAAACTGGACCTTAGAATCTGTACTTAAATCTTTATCAGATTAACGTGTGATCGAAGACCAATACCAGTAAATTTGACCTCCATTTTGGGTGAGTACTCTGACATTCCTTGTGTATTTTGAATATATGATATTATGCAAACTATATTTTGTGAACTTCTTTTATTCTCAAAATTCATGTGATACCGATGATTGATTCATTTATGATATGTTTATATTTGTCTATATAAACATACCGATTAAAATGATTATTGAAAATGATATTGAATATTGAAAATATGATTCGGCCTAAGGGACCTCTTTACTGACTGACCTTCCTAGCTGGGTTATCGCTGGTGTGCCCTAAATAAGGCGTTGTGACGAACTAGTTCGATTGACCCTCAACTACCGGGGTATAATACGGTAGAAGAATACGGTATTAGAGTGTACTTGGCCATCAAAATGATATGATTGAAAAAAAAAGATATCACATTTGATTTGTTGCATTCGTCTTATTCTGAGCTATCCAATTGTGATATATATACTTTCATTTCAAAATATATACCTATTTACTGCAAGTTCCTCTCCATATATGTATATGCCTTCTCTTTTGACTTGAATAGGTATCTATTTTCTGAAAACCCTGGAATGTCTGGAGATTGAACCTCATTCGGCTTTTAGCTGATGTTGCATAAATAACCATTTTTCAGGAAACGTTTGGGCTCACGGACGGAACGAAAATGGACTATATCGAAGATTTAGCTTTTAGAGATCTTTTTGTAAAATATTTATTGAGAGCACGTTTGTCTCTCTTGTAATAAGGTTTAAATTTTCTCTCAAGTTGTAACTCGTTGTTACTTTTAATATATATGAAGTTTCCTTTAGAAAGCTCTGATGACGTAATTCCTTTACTTTCCGTATTTTACGATTCATAACCATGTGATAATACATCCGTTGCATTTATTTAAGGAAACAATTAAATCGGAATATTTGTTGCCTTGGTGTCATGTCAAGACACTCGTTCCCTTATACTATTTTGGGTCGGGGTCGTGACATTACACTCGATCACCTCATAGAACCACGTCTTCCAAAGGCAAAAATTTCACAAAAAACAAGAGATGCATAAGGAAAATGCGAATGCATGAAAGGAAAATGCACAAAATTAAAGAATACCTCAAGGAGATACATGGCTTCAGTGAAAGACTGCCGGCAGCACCGGCTGAATGCATCCAAGGAAAAATAAACGGTCGCCAAAGTCAGGATCCCCCCAGTCGTATAGAGGGATGTTCGAAAACATCCTCAGATATGGTAAAAACCATAAGTGGACAACGTCGTCGCTCGACGCCACCAGAAATCCCCCCAACACCGGCAAAATAAATAATCGAGCCATTTGCCTCACCTGTAGCCCATCCTCCACATCAATCACCCTGCCCAACAAAACATCCTTCAGCAGTGACAAACGGATGGAGTCCCCAGACACTATCCTCCCCACATCACCAAGCGCTGCACGCACCGCCTCTAGCCTCACCCATAAAGAGAGATCCACCTCTATCTGTTCTCCATCACAATCCAACCCCAACAATTGTTGCACATCTATGGGAGTCACAATCATCTCCCCAAAACAAAAATGAAAGGTGTGGGTAGTGTCCCACCACCTCCCCCTAGAGATCATAAGACTGCCGTCGAACGAGGCGTCTCATCTAGCACAGACGCCAACCTCCCAAAGCCTACTGAGGATACCACCCAATGCACCACATGTGGAAGATTATCCCAGACATCCTTAAGCCCCGTCGTCCAGCGGGCACGCATATTCGAGAAAGAAACGTCGGACTGCAAAAAGAGAATAACTTTGTCCAAATCTAAGAAAAAGGAAAACCACAAAAAAATAGAATGCCAAAAGTCATTTTACTTACATAACCGCCAGGGTTCACCACCCTCGAAGAGAGATGAAGCGACGGCTCCCGCAGCAAGGTCCGCTCATCCGCAACCGGATCGAATGCATCAAAAGAGTTCTCGCTCCCCAAAGCAAGAGGCGCCCTGTTCCTCCACTCCATGTTTGCCCAATCATCAACATCCAACCATTCCCGGTGCACTGCAGTGCTCACAAAAGGGGCTATTTTTAGAGATCGTAATGCTAGAATGATTCGCAAAAGAAAATTGCAGAAAGATTGAAGGCAAAAAGCTGTGAAAAATGAGGGGAACTCACCCCCTTTATATAGGATGCCAAGGGTCATGCCGATCAGCACTGCACCCCCACGTACTGATCGACATTGACCTTTTACCTTCTCGAGGCAGTCCAAAAGTCCATGTCACTGCCGAATGGTACCCTCTACACCATGCCGATCGACACCTCCCTTAAATTTTCGTACAAAAATTCCCCAAAAATACCAAAAAACCCTGAAAAATCCTTAGAAAATTCCAAAAAATCCCGAAAAGGATTTAGAACATTTTCACCAAGAAAATTTCGCACTTACTCAAGCAGAACCCCTATTTTCCCAGCGAAACTCTCAAAAGACAAGCGAATCTCTCCCCAGCAACGTTCCCAGAGGATCTCCAAAATATACCAAACATCAGGATCATCTCTTATTCCCCAAAGGTCTTAATTTTCTCTGAGAAATGTGTCCAAATCCTGGACCACCTAATCACTTCCCCAGCATCAAATTGGCTATTCCTCCTGTAAAGTCTCCAGAATACACACAAGGATTTCCCCAGCAATGATCTCCCCATCTCAAAATCAAAATCACAAGGTAATTTCCCCAGCAGAGTTCCCCGAGCTCATTTCAACTTAAGCCTGCAGAATTAATCACCTCACCTTAAGCTCGCAGAATTAGTTTCGACCCACATAATTGGCTTCGACCCGTAGAATTGGTCATCTCACCTTAAGCCCGCAGAATTGGCTTCGACCCACAGAATTGGTCATCTCACCTTAAGCCCGCAAAATTGGCTTCGACCCACAGAATTGGTCACCTCAATTTAAGCCCGCAGAATTGGCTTCGACCTGCAGAATTGGTCATCTCACGTTAAGTCCGTAGAATTAGCTTCGACCCGTAGAGTTGGTCATCTCACCTAAATCCCGTAGAATTGTCTTCGACTCGCAGAATCGGTCATCTCACCTTAAGCCTGTAGAATTGGCTCTGACCCGCAGAATTTGTCATCTTACCTTAAGCCCGCAGAATTGGTCACCTCACCTTAAGCCCGCAGAATTGGCTTCGATCCGCATAATTGGCTTCGACCTGTAGAATTGGTCATCTCACCTTAAGCCCGCAGAACTGGCTTCGACCCACAGAATTGGTCATCTCACCTTAAGCCCGCAGAATTGGCTTCGACCCGTAGAATTGGTCACCTCAATTTAAGCCCGCAAAATTGGCTTCGACCCGCAGAATTGGTCATCTCACGTTAAGCCCGTAGAATTATCTTCGACCCATAGAGTTGGTCATCTCACCTAAAGCCCGTAGAATTAGCTTCGATCCGCAGAATCGGTCATCTCACCTTAAGCCTGTAGAATTGGCTCTGACCCGCAGAATTTGTCATCTTACCTTAAGCCCGCTGAATTGGTCATTTGAAACTTAAGCCCATAGAATTGGGTTTGACCCGCAGAATTGGTCACCTCACCTTAAGCCCGCAGAATTGGGTTTGACCCACAGAATTGGTCATGTCACCTTAAGCCCGCAGAATTGGCTTCGACCTGCAGAATTGGTCATCTCACCTTAAGCCTGCAGAATTGGATTTGACCCGCAGAATTGGTCATCTCACCTTAAGCCCGCGGAATTGGCTTCAACCCGCAGAATTGGTCATCTCACATTAAGCCCGCAGAATCGGCTTCGACCCGTAGAATTGGTCACCTCAATTTAAGCCCGCAGAATTGGCTTCGACCTGCTGAATTGGTCATCTCACCTTAAGCCCGCAGAATTGGATTCGAATGATAGAATTGGTCATCTCAGCTTAAGCCCACAGAATTGACTTCGACCCGCAGAATTGGTTATCTCACCTTAAGCCCACAGAATTGGCTTCGATCGGCAGAATTGGTCATTTTAAACTTAAGCCCGCAAGAATTGACTTCGATCCGCAGAATTGGTCATCTCACCTTAAGATCGCAGAATTGGTAGTCTCACCTTAAGCTCGCAGAATTGACTTCGACCCACAGAATTGGTCATCTCACCTTAAGCCCGCAGAATTGGCTTCGACCCACAGAATTGGTCATCTCACCTTAAGCCCGTAGAATTGGCTTCGATGCACAGAATTGGTCACATCAATTTAAACCCGCAGAATTGGCTTCGACCCGCAGAATTGATCATCTCACCTTAAGCCCGCAGAATTGGCTTCGATCCGTAGAATTGGTCATCCCACCTTAAGACCGCAGAATTGGCTTTGACCTGCAGAATTGCTCATCTCACCCTAAGGCCGCAGAAATGGCTTCGACCCATAGAATTGGTCTTCTCACCTTAAGCCTACAGAATTGTCTTGGACCCGCAGAATTGGTCATCTCACCTTAAGCCCGCAGAATTGGCTTCGACTCGCAGAATTGGTCATCTCTCCTTAAGCCCACCGAACTGGCTTCGACCCACAGAATTGGTCATCTCACCTTAAGACCGCAGAATTGGCTTCGTCCTACAGAATCGATCATCACAACCTAAGCTCTCAGAATTGGCATCGACCCGCAAAATTGGTCACCCCCATCATTGTTGTAGGTCCTCGGAATTTACCTAAATCTTTCCTTTAAGACCATCCCCAACATTCCTCTTTAAGCCCTCATAATTGGCTTCGACTCATAGAATCGGTCACCCTCATCTCCAAGCCCTTAGAATTGGCTTCGACCCACAGAATCAGTCACCCTCATCTCCAATCCCTCAGAATTGGCTTCGACCTGCAAAATTGGTCACCCTCATCTCTAAGACCTCAGAATTGGCTTCGACCCGCAAAATCGGTCACCCCCATCTCCAAGCCCTCAGAATTAGCTTCGACCCGCAGAATCGATCATCCTCATCCTTATGTCCTCAGAATCAGCCTCGACTCTTTGGTCATCCTCTTTCAAAGGCATCATGGGGTATATATTCGACGGCTATCTTTTGTTCCAAACTCACCCATCGAGGGGCTCTATAGACACCCCATTCTAATTCTCCAAAACCTCTCCTTAGGTCCCTAACACCTCCCTTCATCATTGCAAACCCAAGTCATACCCTGGGTACTGACCTAAAGGCCATCGGGCACTCTCATACTCCGTTTGACTAAAAGTCAAACTCTTTATCTTGAATGAAAGTGAATGAATCTTCGAAGGGCATTGAATCCCTTTTCCAATGGTCCATCTCGTGTGCAATTCTGACTTACGGTGCGGACGAATGACCCATTTTCCCCCGAAACTCGATTAGGAGGTCACCAGACGCTCCCAGGATCTGTTTGACCAAAGTCAACTCTTCAGCTCGACCGATACTGAATGAATCTTTGAAGGACATTGAAACCCCTTTCTAACAGTCTGCCCCGTGCGCGATTCTGACTTACAATACGGACAAACGATCCGTTTTACTCCGAAAGATCACCGAATGCTCCCAGGCCCCGGTTGACCAAAGTCAACTCCTCAAACTAGGTCAAACTCTTTGGAATGTCGAAGTACATCTTCGAACCTTTCCAACAGTCCACCCCATGCGCGATTCTGACTTACCATGCGGATGAACGATTTGTTTGTGTCCGACAATTACCCGTTCAAAGGACCGATGAAAGCTTTCGAGTCACATTTGACCCAAAGTCAACTCCCGGACCCGGGAGCAGTCCAAAGACTTTCGAGGGTATCTGAATTACCTTTCCAACTGTTTTCCCCATGCATGATTCGGATCAATGGTTTGTGCTCTACAATCAATTTTCCAAAGGAACCTGAAAGAGACTGCCAAACGACAGGTTCTAAACCCTGCCTATTGGCAGTGTGCCTAAACACATCTGCCGATTGGAAGGACCAGTGATATGCCGATCGGTAATGCCTCGATCCTATAAAAAGGAGGGCACAACCTCATTCAAAAAAGGGGGAAAATTAGAGATCCATTACTCTCAGCAAGCTCAGAAAACCCCTCTTGAAGTCAGAGTGATTTCCACATCCAAATCCCTTTTCAACCTTCACCTTTCATCACCTTTTTCATCAAACTTGGTGAATTAAGTACCCTCCATCATCGTCCAAGTGCAAGGGCTGCTCTCCAACATCCAAGATCAAACTCAAGATCTCCAAGAAGGTCCAACCCTTTGGACTCTCTCTTTAAATTCCCCTAAATTCGCATTAACTTGATTTATTACTTAGCACTTTCATTCTCTCATCTCACAAATCTTAATATACTTTTTTATCTAGTATTATTACACATATCTTATTTTTATATAAATAAAACCCAAAAAATAAGAAAAATAGGATTTACTCATAAATTCCAAACGAGAATTCTCACATTTTTCTCACAACTAAAACACTTTTTTACACACACACATATAAGAGAAGTCCCCGATTAGATTTATGGGATAAATCCCACCCCTCACTTTTCATGCGAACTACGTGGACTTTGATGCCTCTATAAGCTATGTAGGCATCTCGGGGTAAAACCCGTGACTCGAGTCCTATTCCTACTTTTCTCTCATTTTCTATTTTCTCTGTATTCTTTAAACTCAATTCTCTTAAATTCTATATATAGATATATTTGTTCTTAGTGGTGTATTATTCCATGCGCGTTATCGTTCCGTTATACCTATCAATGCGAGGATAATCACGTAAATCCTATTTTCTAATATTATTCTTAAGAACATTCCTACGGATGACTCGCTTTATCTCTTCCATGATACAAGTCGATGATTCCTATCTCCACTATGTATACACATGCACACATACCACGGGGAAATAAAGGAAAATAACAACAACCCATGAGAGACCGTAAGGACGGAATGGGTGCGTAACACCTTCCCATTTCGTAAATTAGCCACCGGACCCTTTTCGAATCATTTTGGTTTAGTATGTATCAGTATGTCTTTGGATGCCGTCCTTAGGGATGGGTCCCTTTTCTTTTATCTATTTTGAGTAAAATAGATTGGCGACTCCATCTCTCTACATTTTTCACCTCATAAATGACAACGGCAGAAGCGCTCCCGAGGGGGACGTGTGGGACAAAAGGGATCCTCTCCCATCGTGAGGATCGGGGATGGCCACAGTAGCCTCCCTACTTCATTCTCCACCGCTTTAGCCTTCTCGGGGGTTATTTAGTGGGTTTTTTGAGTGATCTGAATGAAGGTCGAATCCACGTGGAGGGAATGGAAGGCTACGTTGGGATTAATCCCTAGAAAATCATATGGCTCCCACGCAAAAACATCTAGACTAATTTTCAGAAAGGCAATCAGATATTTTTTCTCTTGATCGAAAAGTGTGGCTCCAATTAGAAATTTCTTCTCTGGCAAGTTGTCATTAGTTCCAATCTCTTCTAAGATTTTAACAATCCTGTTTGCGGGGTGTATCCTAGTCTCCTCTATCCATGGTCAGCCATACCGTAATTGCTATTTGGAGGGTGTAGACCCCTCTTAGTCTTTCTTCATAGCATCCTTTAGTTCTTTCTTCTCCTTCCTGGGGCGGATGGCAGCAATGAAACACTTCCTGGAAGTGGCCTGGTCGTCACAAATTTTGACCACACCCCGATCGTTGATACACTTCATCTTTTACTGGTAGGTGGAAGGTATGTCTCTCATCGCATGCATCCATCCTATGACCAAGATGGTGTGATATGGGGCATATATGTTCGCTACTAAGAACTCAATCAACTTTGAGATGTTTCCCTCTCAGATTGGTAGGATTATGTTTCCTGGAGGCATTATGATTTTCCATTTGAAGCCTACAAATGGAACTGTGGCCTAATTAAGGTCGGTGAGGTTCAGCTTCATCTTGTGGAATAACTCCAGGTACATCCCTTTTGACGAACTCCCCTGGTCCACAAGCATCTTGCCAACGTGTTAATTGGAAATTCTGAGGGTAATTATCGGGACATCATAATGTGGGGTTCTCACTCCAATTGAATATTCTTTGGTGAAATTAATATGCTTAGTATAGTCGATGTCTTCTGGTTGCCAACACTTACCAACCTGCATTTTAGCAGGGTCAATCTAAAACTCCTCCATGACAGTAGTGATCTTTTTTACCTCCATCCGAACGAAATTTCCTTGGATTTGCTTAAGGTCTGATGGCCCATGGATTACTGCAAACTGATGTCCCATGTCATTGTTAAGGACGTTATTCATCTTCTGGTCTCCATTAGTTGCGACCTTATATGCTTTTTCCTCTATGTACTCATTGAGGTGCTAGCTTAGGACAACTTCTCCAAGTGTGACTTTAGAGCCTTGCAACTTTCAGTCCTGCGGCCACCATCCTTATGGAATAAGCATCTCATCTCTTTGTTTATTTTTCTTGGGTCACCACCCATCTTATTGGGCCAATTTATGAATGGTTCATCTTCGATATTGCTTAAGATATTATAAATGGGTCCCTTTAAGACCGTGTTAACAACTTGGGACAATTTGGAAGGATCAGTCTTGTTCCCATTCTTGCCCCTGTTTTTGTTCCCCTTCTTTCAGTATCATTGATTTTTTCTCCTATGGTTGCCTTTGCTTGACCATTGTCCCTGCATTAGAGTGAACCATATCTTCCACCTTGGCATATTTCTCAATACGAGCCATGATATCCTCAATAGTGCCAGCTTTCTTCTTAGTCTGGGACTGGTGCAGTAAAGAGGTGATCATCTGACCAATTTTGAAGGATACAATGTCAACCTTCTCCGAGAAATCCTCAGCCTCGTTGAAGACTTCCCAATACCTTTTGGCATAATCACAAAGGATCTCTTGCATCTTTTTCTACATCGTGAGCAGCGCATCCGTATGTTTGGGATGGGAACTGCTGGTTATGAAGTGGGCAGTAAAAGCCTCTGCTAGAGCCTTGAAGTTTCTGATCGACCTGTGAGGAAGATTTTCAAACCACTTTTGTGCTACGTCATGTAGGTTAGAATGGAAAATTCGACACATCAGTGCATCATTATGGCTCCATAAGGTCATCACTTGTCTATATTTTAGAATGTGGTCTATGGGATTTATCTTTTCATCCTAAATTTTAAACCTGAGAATGAAAAACTTCTTTTGGGGCTCCTCCTCTTCAATTGCCTGTACTACCCCGTAATCTTAATGACTTTTATTGAGAGCGAAATTAAAAGTAAATGAGAAATCAATGGGGATTAATTAGAATTTATTTCTTTAAATAATTGGAATTAATCCGGATTGAATATTACTAAATAATCAAGTAATATGAGCATGATATTGAATATTAATAGTTCTTAATAGTAATATATGATTTTTATGATGTTACAAATTGTTTTTTTTTGTTTTTTTTTAAAAAAAAACCACAAATTTATTAACTAAGGTAGAATAGCCCTACCAAGGCTTATACAAGCTAGAGAAAGGGAATTAAAAAAAACATATAAGAACTGAATTATTTGAAAATTTTGATGGATTGAACACCTTGCAGATCCATTTTGTAGTGGTCTCTAGATGAGAAAGGAATATCTTTGGCTTGACTGAAAGAAGAGTAACCTTTAGAATCTACTCCATGATTTGCTAGACTGTCTACAACCTTGTTATTCTCCCTCCAAGTATGCTGAAATTTGACTTGAATCTTGTCTTGTAAGATCTTGATTTCATAAAATACTTCAATAATGGATCAGCGAATCGACTTCATAATACCATTAAGCATGTCAATCACCAATTTAGAATCAGATTCTACGATGATATGGTGCAGATTTAATGATATACAAAGTTTTAATCCCCTAAAATGGCCAAAATCTCAGCTTTGTTGTTGATAATAAAACTTTCAAAAGAGGAGAAAGCCTTGATAAGCCGACCCCTGTGATCTCTGATTATACCACCTGATCCGGAAAGACCTGGATTCCCTTTGGAAGCTCCATCACAATTCATTTTAGCAAAACCATCCGGGGGTTTGATCCAATGGAAAATGAGAAAGTAATTTGGGACATATGAGGCAACATTCAGCTTGAAAGATTGGATGATGAAATCAAAGTTTCTGGTAGAGGACTTGAAGGTTTTATGATAAGCAAAAGATTGGATAAGATCATAAACTTGATGAATAATATTCTTGGATATCATTTTAACCCCATTAAAAACACATAAATTTCTGCAAATCCATATTTCCCAAATTATAACAGCAGGAACAATGCTAAAGATGAATTTGAGATAATCTTGAGTGGGACACCATAACCACCAGGACATAAGAGTCATGTGAAGAGAAGAGTAAGAAATATGAACACCAAGCAGCAGAGCAAAGTGTTTCCATACTGATTGCGCAATAGGGCCATTTAGAAACAAATGGTGCATAGTTTCACATGAATTATAGAAGCAACGACATCTGGACGCTAGTCTGATCCCCATTCCTTGAATAGTCGCATCTAAAGGGACAATATTGTGCAGACATCTCCAAAGAAATATAGATATTTTTTTCGGGATATCTGGATTCCAAATGAATTTAAACACGGTAGAGACAGGTTTAGCAGATATGATAATCTGCCAAGCAGATTTAGATGAGAAAAAACCATCTTGAGTGGGAGTCCAATATGTGGTTCCATTGATGACAGTTGAATATTGATCAGAGATGCTTTTAAATTTTTGAATTCTACGATGAGAAGCTGAGACGATTTGAGTATCACCTCCCTTGTATTTTTCCTTGTATAGAACAAACCAAAGGCTATGATTGGTTTTCAGGTTCCAATTGAGCTTCAAACTGGCTGAATTGCAAACATCTTCCATATTTCTGAACCCCAAACCACCTTCTTCAATAGGAAAATAGAGGTCAGACCATTTCTTCCAATGAAATTTAGCACCAAAATCCTTAGTATGCCCCCACAAAAAATTACTGAAAAGATTATGGATAATTAAAATGGTATTTTTTGTAGGGCTTAGGGCTGCAATTGTATGTACTGGGATAGATGATAGGACAGAAGATATGAGAGCTCTTCTGCCTGGGAGAGAAAGAAATTTAGAATGCCAAGAGTCGAGTCTAGCTCTGATTTTAAGGATTAGGTCTTCGAAATAGGAATGCTTACTTCTCTTATAAAAAATGGGACAACCAAGGTATCTAATGGGAGGTCTTTTGAATGAGAGTTTAGAAATTTTGGCAATGGATTTAATTCTATTGGAAGAGATGGAGTGATGAACAGTGAAACTGCTTTTAGAAAAATTGATTAATTGCCCAGAAGCAATTTCAAATTTTTTTTAGGAACTTGATCAAGTTCTTGATGCTATGAGGACCCCCATTGCAGAAAAGAATAGTGTCATCAGTAAAACTTAAGTTACTTATGAGGGGACTATTTCTAGGGAGAGAATAAGGTTTAATATGGCCATTGGAAACTAGCTTATGCAAGCCTTTATTAAAGGTTTCAGCTACCAAAACAAATAGACTAGGAGAGAGGGGATCCCGCTCCTTGAGACCTCTAAAAGACTTGAAAAAACCAGCGCTTTGACCATTGAAAATAGTTGAAAACTAGTTATTTGAAATAATCCTCCAAATTCTATCAATCCAGATTTCAGAGAACCCAAATTTTCTAAGGGAGAATAACCATGAAACTCTATCATACGCTTTTGATAGGTCTAATTTGATGACAACATTAGAATCAAAGGTCTTCTTACCAATGTTCTGCATAAGCTCTTGAGCAAGGAGAATATTATCAGTCACTTTTCTACCGTTGATGAAGCCAGCTTGAGATAGGCCAATAATGGAAGGTAGAACTTGAGAAAGTCTTGAAGCAAGGATTTTTGTAATTATCTCGAAACAGAAATTACAAAGGCTAATAGGCATAAAATCTGTGCAAACTGAGGGATTAGTGGTCTTTGGAATGAGGATAATTTGGTGTTAGTCCAGCTTTTAGGGAGTTCACCACCTGAAAAGAAATAACAAACAACATTTATAAGGTCAGATTTGATGATTTTCCAAAATGTTTTGTAAAATATTCCACGGTATCCATCTGGGCCAGGGCAGCCATCTTCATTAAGGTCTTGGATGACATTCCAAATCTCCTCTTCATTTGGTATAGAATCTAGCATGAAGACTTGCTCAGTGGATAAAGAAAGATCAATATCTTGAATGATTTCATCTTCCCCATCAATGATATTATCTTTAAAACTATCTTCAAAGTAATCTACAAAAGTTTTTTGGACCCCTTCAAGATTTTCAATCCAAATCCCATCTTTATTTTTAACTTTGTGGATCATTTTCTTCAATCTCTTGGCCTTGACAGAGGTATGGAAAAGTTTGGAGTTAGTGTCTCCTTCCAAAAGCCATTTACCTCTCATTTTTTGCCTCCAAAAGCTTTCTTCCTTGCTAAGAGCTTGGAATAGATTTGCTTTAGAAAGAGCTAGATGGTCCCTATTAGCAGGAGTTGGGGAAGTTTCAAATATAATTTCCTTTAACAGCACCTCATCTTCAAATCTGGAAATTTCTTCAAAAACATTATTGTATGAACTTTTATTCCAAGACACTAGAGAAGATTTAAGCCTTTGAAGCTTGGTAGAGAATATTCTGAGAGGGTTCCCAAAAGCCTCCACATTCTAGGAATTTTCAATAACATATTTAATGTCTCTATGCTGGCAGCAAAGATTTAAGAATTTGAAAGGTTTTTTTATTAAATCAGATTGGGAAAGAATAGAGAAAAGAAGAGGGCAATGATCAGAACATGTCTTGTTTAAATGTGATAAAGAAAAATTAGGGAATGTATCACCCCACTCAATTGATGCTAGGCCTCTATCAAGCCTAGACCAAATTCTATCACTATCTTTATTATTGTGCCATGTGAACTTAGAACCAGAGAATTTAACTTCCAAAAGAGCAGCTGTAGAGATGAAATTATTGAAATCTTCTATAGCTCTAAAGTCAATCTCCTGACCACCCAACTTTTCATCACTCTTAGTAACAATATTGAAATCTCCAGTAATCAACCAAGGTTGATTATTAGAGATATTTTTGTGCTGCAACAAGCTAGCCCACAAATCAGTTCTTTCATGCCTGGTGCATTTTGCATAAACAATGGAGATGAAATCATGACATTGGATATGAGGATGAGTGATTTTGACTAAAATGGACTGGTCATCATTCAATAGTTCAACACAGGTAGTTCCAAACCTCCATAGAAACCAGATTTTGTTATTGGAATTAGTCAATCCTCCATCAAAATTATTGGTTCTACGCAACTGATCAAGCTGATCCAATTTGGATTTAGGTTCTAATATGGCCATAAATGGTAGAGAATGAATCTTGCAAAGTTTTTTGAGTCTCATTTTAGAGGGCTTGTTAGACAGCCCTCTAATATTCCAACATAGGAAATTTATCATTTAGAGACAGTAGGTGTAATACCTTTTGAGATCTTGGAAGAAGCTCTAGTTAATCTCTTGAACATTGGATTAGGAGGCCTCCGTTTTGGGGCTGCTTTTTTAATCAAGTCTGCTTCTGTTTCAACCACAGTAATTTTCTGAAGCGCCAATTTCTTTTCAAGTTCTTTAGAGAAACAAATAAATTCCTCTATAAAAGAGGGGCTAATTGAATGATCCACTTCAGTATCAGATAAGATAATGGGTTTCATCAAGGCATATTGCTTCTTAGCTGGCAGGTCAGTTCCTTTGGGAGAAAGCATAAGGTCATCCAGAATCATCATGTTAGAGTTGGCTAGATCTTCGTCTTGGATTTTATTAATATAATTTTGGATGACTGGGTAAAGTTTGTTTGGGGTAAGGGTCTTGATCAGAGATTGATTGGGAAGATTTGATGGAATTGATTGGGCACAAAGGTCTTGAATAGGTTTAGGGGTAGGGTCTTGGAAATTTTGTGGAGAAGGGATTGGTTCAATAGAGAGGTTAGTGGTGTTATGATCAATTTTTGATGGAGATTGGTTGTTATGGGGAAGGTTGGTTTGACTTGGGGATAAATTTTTGGAGGATTCACCATTGGTAATGAGAGGATTCAAGGGTTTGGGTATAGGGATTTTTTTAATGGTGAATTGTTGGTTAGGTTTTAAAGGTTCACCATTTCTTGTGGGGACAAAGGTTTTTTGAGGGTTGGTATTGTACGGTTTATAGTTTTTGGGAGGATTAGATGCAACATCTCCTGTGGAATTTAGCAGACAGTTCTTCCTATCATGGCCTACTTTGAAGCAGTCGATGCAATATTTAGGGACATCTTCAAACAAAATGTTTTGCCAAAATCCATCTTCGCCACAACCAATCCAAAGACGATCAGGTTGGGTATCGAGCAAATCAATCTCAACGCAGACCCTAGCTATACTAGGTCTATTGATAGAAGCAGTGGAACTGTCCAGTTTTAAAGGCTTTCCCACAACTTGAGCAATAGAAAATAAAGAAGATTTGGAGAAAAAATGGATAGGTAAGGATGGAAAAGAGATCCATATTGGGACTACAGAGCTTTCTTTCTCAGGTCGAAAATCGGGAGACCATTTAAATGTCCTCATAGGGCTTCTACAAATGAACCATTGATTGCGTAACCATAACCTTGTGAAATCATCTTCATGGAACAAACGAATGAGGATATGTTTTTGATCCAACAACCCTACGAAAAAGTAAGCTTTAAGATTCATGGTGTGTAGGGTCTTACGAATATCATCGAGGGGAGGCCTGCCATGGGAAAACTTCCCAATAATAGAAAACTTGAACGGAGAAACCAATTGATTAATATCTTGAGAAGAGAACTTAACATCAGGTTCTCCTTTGTAAGAGGTAACTTGAATGAGAGGTATATCAGAATTTGTGGATTCTTTCACCACACTTGCAAAGGATTTACTCCATGCAACTTGTGGATCAGGAGTTTTTGGATTCAACGTGGTGGTAGTAGCCGTAGCCATGAAAACCCTATGGAATTAGGGTTTACGCTATAGAGAGATATGGTAGTATCGTAACTCTAGATATGTGAAAAGAAATAAAGCGTGCATGTTGGCTTATCTCTCTATTGTTACAAATTGTTGGTTGTGCATAATACGACAATTATGGATATTATGTCGGGATGCCATTATGAGACGTGTCGGGACTAATATTAATAAATAAAAAGAAAATTATTTTTATGACATTGAAATGGTCATTTTGACTGCACCAAAGTGTCCGGAATGGCCTAAATAGTCAAAAAGGTATACCCGGGGGTTTGACTTAGGTCTCGGGGCATTTTGGAATCGAATAGACACCCCGAAGGGGTAATTTGGTCATTTTGCATGGGAGGTGAATAGTAACTCCGTAAATTTTGTTTTATTATATAAGTTTAGGATTTGGTTTATCACACGTTCATTCACCCAAATCAAAGGAAAGGTTATTTAGGAGAGTTAAGAGTTTTCTCTGGAAAGTGAAGAGTTTTTTAGGAAGTTCAAGGGACAAACCACCTTGTGCCACCATCATCCACCACCGAAAGTTCACCGAAAAGGGGGAGGGATCATCCTACACTATCATCACCAAAGGATCAGACCTACACTTTAAGGAAAGTGTAATTCTTGCTCTAATTGGTGCTTATATTATCCATGTTAGATTAGGATTTATAAACACCCATGAAACTTATGTAATTGATAAATCAAATGGAATGGATGCAATTGATAAGTATTGCATGTCGATGAGATATACACATGTGGAAGAAATAAAAATGATGGATTGTAGATTTCAATCAAGAACTAAATTCTGGATTCATTTTGAATGTCAATGGAGAATTTAGAATTAGTGATATTTAGAGAGTTTAAATGATTTTAAGTGGAAAATCTTGTGGTAACTCACGTTAATCTCTCTCTCTCTCTCTCTCTCTCTCTATCTATCTATCTATCTATCTATCTATCTATCTATCTATATATCTCTCTCATAAAACCCTACTAGGGTTTGCATGGCGAATCAAAGTCTTGAAAACACCATTACACCCAAACCTCCAAATCCAATAACGTTTGGTCAAGGTCGTTTGCTTCTGTAGTTGCTAATAAACCACTTCTAGAAGTGAAACTCAAGACTCCTTCTATATATAAAGGAGGACCTGTGGTACTGTTTTCTAAAGAAGATGTCGAGGTATTAGCTAAACCCTTTAAGTTTTCGATAAAAGGAAAGTTTTCACATGGCAGGCCCAGTATGGATGACATTCGTAGGAAAGTTCTTTTATTTGATCTCAAATAAGAATTACTATTGGTTTGATAAATAACAAACATGTTTTATTTAGATTAAACTGTGAAGAAGATTTTGTTAGACTGTGGACAAAAGTGGTGTGGTTTCTTGGTAGATTCCCAATGAGAATTTTCAAATGGTCTCCATTGTGGAAGGTAGAAGAAGAAAACTCCTTGGTTCTTGCATGGATCAATTTCCCTAACTTACCTATACACTTATTTGCAAAATATTCATTATTCTCTATTGCCCAGTTGATTGGTAAGCCCCTAAAGATGGATTCTTCAACTATATCTCATACAAGACATAGTTTAGCAAGAGTTTGCATAGAATTGGATCTGATCTAAGACAAGCCAAGAAGGGTGTGGATTGCGGTAGGTGACACTGTTTTTTGGCAAGATGTTGTCTATGAAAATCTCCCTGAATATTATAAACACTACATGAAGAAGGGTCATCAGGAGAAAGCTTGTATTTTCTTAAAAAAGATCAACGAGGTGAATAAAGATGGTATCAATGACATCAATAAAAATAATGGGACCACACCCAAACTTTTTCAAGCCATTCCCAATAAACCAACAATACCTACCAATTTTGTTAACCAAGCCCAAAAAAACAATCCCCCATCAGAGGTTCTCTCATTAAAAGCCATTAACAATCCTCCTATTGACCTCCCTTGAATCCAAAGTACCAAAACAATTGAACTTCAAACTTTACCTGTCAATAGAAACCCTCAAACTCTACAAAGACCTTCTAGTCCTCTACCTCACATCCAAGACCAAATCCCTCAACCTATAAATAAGTTTCCTGCAACCAAGACATCAACCCTTATTTCTCAACATATCCAAAAAATTCACCATTGTGAGATATCTCATCAAGAAGCTTTTATTGTTGATGAATTGAACCTTTCCCCTAAAGCCACAGTCCTACCAGATTATGATGTTCATCCATCCAAGAAGAAGGATTATAATTCAGACTCTGAGAATAAGAAGAAAGGAATTTATGTGATGAAGGAGGAACTCCAGATTTTCTCTGATTATTTTGAAAGAAAATGGCAAGCCTATCAAGAGAAGTAAAGACTTAGAAAGAAGAAGGTTTAAGAGTTGAATCAAGTGGATACAAGGGTTGTAGAAGAAAGGCCAGTGAAGATAACTCCTAAACATCCTATGTTTAGGAGGATTGCAAGATCTCGGGGAAAAGCACGAGGAGGAATTCCTTTCAACTGTCTCAATGATTAATTTCTTAAGTTGGAATGCTCGTGGGGTGGCTAACAAGGCAACAAATAGAAGGATTAAAAAGTGAATTAAGGAATTCAAGTTGCCAGTTATGTCTGTTATAGAGCCAAAGGCGGACAGTTTCAAAGTTAATAATTTTCTAATGAAGTGGAATTTTGATGAAGTTGTTGTCAATAAAACCAATACTATTTGGTTCTTTTGGAAGGATATGATGAAAGTTCAGGTCCTGTTAAGTGAAAAAAATTTATGTCCTTGAAAATTTCATATGATAATATGGTGAGTGATGTGCTTATTACTGTGTTATATGCTAAACATACTGAAGAGGAGATAAGACACTTGTGGAGTGAGATGGAGTTTATATCTTCTAATTATGGAGATTTGCCTCAAATATTTATTGGTGATTTTAATGTGATGTCATGTCAAGAAGAAAAAATAGGGAGAAATTCTATTGATTTCCACTATGTGGAAGATTTCGAAGATTGAGTTAATTATTATCGGCTTTTTGATTTGGGCTACCATGGATCTCGTTACACTTGGTCTAATTATAGGGTTAATGAAGATGCCATCAGTGCAAGGCTTGATAGGGACTTGGTCAATCTCAAATTGTCTTCTACTTTTTAGAATTTCTCAATTACTCACCAGTTAAAGAGGTTTAGTGATCATTATCCTCTCATCCTTTCCATTAGAAGTCATTTGGACCTTGTGCCTAGGCCTTTTATCTTTCAGAAGATGTGGATTTCCCACAACTCTTTTAATCCTTTTATTTTCCAGGTTTGGTCAGATCAGTCATATGGTAATCCTGTGTCTTATTTTTCTGAGAAGTTGAAAAGATTGAAGGACGCCCTTAAGGTGTGGACTAAAGAGATTTTTAAAAATTTATTTCAGAACAATCATGATTTGGAGGATTAAGTGTTAGCTATGGAGCTCGATTTTGAGATTAATCTAACTCAATTAAATAGAGTGAAGATGCAGAATTCTAGAATCAAGCTTGAAGAAGTTTTGAAGTAGGAAGAGGTTTTCTGGAGGCAAAAATCTAAAATCAAATGGCTTAAAGATGGTGATAAAAACACTAAGTTTTTCTATGCTGCAGTTAAAGCTAGTAAAAGTAAGTTGTCTATCCTCAAAATCAAATATGAGAATATTTGTTTGAAGGAGAAGCCTACTGAAATTACTGATATTTTTGTCCAACATTTTTCTAATAGATGGTCTGCTGACTTATTAGATATTGATGAATCTTTATTGGATGTTATTCCAAGGGTCATTAATGAAGTGATGAATGGAAATCTTTCTTAGATACCTGAGGAAGAAGAGATCTTTTCTGCCATTAAACAGTTAAATGAGGATAGTTGTCCTGGTCCTGATGGCTTCAGTGGAGATTTTTATATTTCCTACTGGGGGATTATCAAGAATGACTTGATTAGAGTTGTGCAATCTTTCTTTGTTGGTAATACCATTCCTAAAAGTTGGTCTGCAACTAATGTGGTGCTTATTCCCAAAGTTAAGAATCTTATGAAATGCTCTCAATTCAGATCTATTAGTCTTGGGAACTTCTCTCAAAAAATTATTTATAAAATTCTCAATTCTAGAATTAGTCATATCCTTCCTCTCATCATCTCTCAAAATCAAAGTGGTTTTTATCAAGGATAGAAATGTCCAAGATAATATCCTCTTAGCTCATGAGATGGTTAGTTTTCTCAATGGTAAAAGCCATGGATCTAATGTGATCATTAAATTGGACATGGAGAAAGCATATGATAGAGTGTAATGGATTTTCCTTCTTAAAGTGCTTAGAAGATTTGGTTTTAATGAAACTTTCATTGATTTCGTTTGGAGATTAATATCTAATAATTGATTCTCTATTCTTATAAATGGCAAGCCTTCAGGTGTCTTTCAATCTTCCAGAGGTTTAAAATAAGGAGATCCATTATCTCCTTCTATTTTTATTATCATGGTAGAAGTTATTTCTAGAGGATTAAACCATTTAGTAGAGGTTAAGAAGATTGGTCCTTTTTCTCATCCACCTAGAAGCTCTTTAATATCTTATCTAAGTTTTACTGATGATGTGATTATTTTTGTTAATGGGAGGAAAAGAAGTTTGCAAAACCTTATGAACTTTTTGGTAAAATATTAGAAATCCCCAGGTCAATCTCTAAACAGGGATAAAAGTAGCTTTACAGTTTCTGAAGGTCTCTCGTTGGTCAGGAAGAATAAAATCTTAAATGTTTTGGATCTGAAATCTAAGAAGATACCTTTAGTCTACTTGGGTTGTCCTCTTTTTCCTGGTAGGAATAGGGATATTTTTTATTCTGATTTGATTGAAAAGATCAGAAACAAAATCTTGGGTTGGAAAACTAAGTTTTTATCAACTGCAGGTAGGATGGTATTGATAAAGAATGTTCTAGCTTCCAATCCTATTTATACCTTAGCAGCTTTGAATCCTCCTATATCTGTTATAAATATCATTCACTCTATTTTTAGCGAATTTTTTTAGGGTTCAGATTCTGTTAGAGGTATAAAAATCTTGGATCAAGTGGGAAAAGTTTTGCCTTCCAACAAAAGAAGGAGGTTTAGGCATAAGAGATATTAATGATGTAAATAAATGTTTTTCTTTTAAGCTTGCCTGGAGGGTAAACCATTCTCAAGGGTTGTGGGGCAGATTCATGAGGAATAAATATAAGAGTTCTTTACAATATGGTGTTTGTGGTTCTCATGTCATTAAAAGAATTATAAGAGTTCAAGAAGAGGTTGCTAAGCATTCAAAGATTGTTAATGATGAGATGATTTGGAAACCTTCTCCTGATGATATTTTTTCCATTAAACCTGCTTTCCAAGTGTGTAGAAGATCTGCAGTGAGCTCTTATAGTTGGAAACTTCTCTGGTATCCTTTCATTATTATTAAAATATCCATCTTTGGTTGGAAATTGATCAGGAAAGGCATCCCCACTGATGATAAAATTCAGATAGTTGGATTCAGATTGTGCTCGAAATGCCTATGCAGTAAGGCCAATATAGAATCTCTGAAGCATTTGTTCCTTGAAGGGAAGATTTCCAAGGAAGTTTGGAAGTTTTTTCTCAACTTAACTGATGTGATTCCATCTTTTCAGTCTATCAAAGCCATTCTAATGGCTTGGTGGTTATCTAAATCTAGAGGAACTTTTCAAAAAGATTTTTTTAGATTATCCCACTGGTGATTTTATGGGAAATTTGGAAAGCTAGATGTCAATGATTGTTTGAAAATGAGGAGATGAAGGAAGGAAAAATCATATCTCAGATTACAAATACTATCTCAAATATTTTCACTAACAATTCTTTTGTAGGCCCTCTGATTTTATCATCCAAAATTCAAGATACTTTTAATTTCAGAATCAAAGTAAAGCAGCGGAAGTTTCAGATTGTTCAATGGGAAATACCTTCAAATGGTTTCATTAAGACTAATGTGGATGGATCAAGCATTGGTAACCCTAGAGTCAGTGGTATAAGAGGCATTTTCAGAGGTCACAATGGAGAATTCTTATTTTCTTTTGCTCTTTCCATTGGTTAATCTTCTTCTTTAAAGGCAGAGATTAACTTTAAAGGCAGATCTTTAAAGGCAGATCTTTAATGGATAGTTACAAAAGTCCACTCAAATGTTACTCTTGAATCAGACTCCAAAGCAGTGATCATGATGATTTCAGAGAAGTGGAAACCTCCTTGGGAAGTGAAAGAAACAATAAACGAGATAAAAGTTTTTATTAAAGATAATGACCTTCATTATCATCACATTTGGAGGGAAAAAAATAATGTAGCAGATGCCTTAGCAAAATTTGCTTCCTCTTAAAAAGATCTAAGTGTTTTCATTTATTTAGTGATTTTCCTCTTCTTGATAAAGGAGCTTTTAACATGGATAGACTAGGTTTTCCTAGTATTAGATTCTCTAAATAGTAGTAGTTTTTTATTTGTATAGCCACCTAGGAGAGCCTTTTCCTCCTTTCACGAGGTTTTAAAAATGAGGAGATGTTTTGGCAATAGAAAATCAAAGGAAAATGGATTATTGATGGGGATTCTAAATCCAAATTCTTCCATGCATCAATGAAAGATAAAAGGTGGCAACTGCTGTCCATAAAATAAAAAATAAGGTTTGGGAATGGATTGAAAACACAGAGGGCATTATAAAAACTGATGGATTTCATGATTTTTTCTACCAAAAATTCGTGGACATTATAAAAACGGATACTCTTAATGCTATTTGGTATTTCTTTACAGGTGGTGACCTTCCCATGAGGCGGACCAATTCCAATATAATCCTAATTCCCAAAATAAAAAATGCTGTGAAATGCTGAGACTTCAAGCTTATAAGCCTCTACAATTTTTGCTTCAAAATCATCACAAAAATCCTTTCTACTAGACTATCATCAGTCCTGCTTCTTATCATAGATTGAACATAAGTTGATTTCATTAAAAGGAGATTGATCGCTGATAATATTCTGCTTATATGGGAACTAATGAGATCAATTAGGAAGAAGGTGCATGGCTTTAATGTTATGACCAAGCTAGACATGTCTAAAGCCTATGATAGAGTTTCATATTTGTTCCTTATTAAAACGCTCAGAAAATTTGGGTTCTATAAAGTCTGGATTGATAGAATATGGAGATGTATTTCAAATAATTAGTTTTCAACCATTGTTAATAGACAAAATACACACCTTTTGAAATCTTTTAGAGGTTTAATAAAAGGGATGCATTGTCTCCTGGTCTTTCTGTCATAGTGGACGAAACTTTAAACAAAGGTTTACATAACCTTATCTTCCCCTTATCAGTAACCTCAGCTTTATGGATGATACAATTATTAACTGTAATGGAAGTAATCAAAGTCTTAAACACCTGCTAGCATTCTTAAAAAAAATAAAAAAGCCTCCAGTCATGTTATCAATTATGACAAGAGTATCTTTATTATTCATTAATAAGTGGGAAAAAAATAGGATCAGAGCTATATCTACAGCCACATCATTAAGATTCAAAAAGATCCTCTTCAAGTATCTTGGTTGTCCGATTTTTATGGAAGAAGCAAACACATATACTTTGAGGACCTCATTCAGAAAATCAAGTCTAAAGTTGAAGGTTAGCAATCAAAATTCTCATCATTTGCAGATAGAAGAACACTTATTCTTTATGTTTTATCCCCTATACCAATTCATGCAATTGTTACTTTAAATCCTCCCTGTAAAACCATCTCCCATATTTTAAAACTATTCAGTAATTTCCTTTGGCTTTCCTTCAAGGACTTTGGTCTAAAACTCCACTAGATGAAAGGGACTTCTCCTTGATTTCTAGTTGAATAAGGAGGCTTAGGGTTCAAAAATCATAAATACCTATGTAAAACCTTTAGTATGAAGATATGGCAGAACCTCCATGCCAATCATAGCCTAGCATCTGATTTTTTTGGAACAAATACAAAAATGTTTCAAATAATAGTGGCTCAAATACTCTTACGAAAATTTTGGATATTAATTCAACTAATAACTAGTTTATTACTGGGATTGAAATCTCAAAGTATTAAACTTTTGCCTATGATGGCCAATTCATTTCAAAAACTTCATGGAATTTGATCAGAAAAGCTAAATCCTTTTCATTACCGTGCAAAAACATTTGGAACTCAGTTCATACTCACAAGATTTCCATTTTTCTTTAGAAGTGTTATCACAAAATTATTCCAGTTGATGAGAATATACAATCAATGGGGGTATCTTTGGTTTTCAAATGCAACTGTTGGCATCATCATCCATAAAGTTTTAATTAGCTATTTAATAATTGATCCATTCCTTTTTTTACTCGATAATTCTTTACCGACTTATTTGGATTGTAGATCTCCTATTCCTCCCTCAATTTGAGGTTGATGTCATGGTGGATTAGAAAGCCTAAAAAAGACTTCATCCAATTTTTACTCTTCATAATTCCTAGATCTATTATATGGGAAATATGAAGAGTGGAAACAAATGCCTTTATGAAGATTAAAAAATGGACATCAAGCAGAATATTAAATAAGTGATTACTCTGATCACACACTGCTCCTTAAACACCTTCTTTAAATCTCAGGTCATCAACCAAGAAGATATCATCAGGTTGTTTAAGATTAATATTGACATACACAAGCCTCAATTTTTTCAATGAATCAATTTGTTGAAACCAAATTTAGACTTTGTCAAACTCAATACAGATGGAGCTGCCAAGGGTAATCCAGGTCTTGCTGGCTCTTTTGGTATTATTCAAAACCATAAGGGATTGTTCATTCAAGCCTTTTTATGCTTTTAAAAGTGTTCAAACTAAGAATAGAGCTTAATGTATGGCTATTCTTAGAGGATTAAGAATTTTTGTATCCCTTCATATTCACAAAGTCATTATTAAATTGTACTCCAAATTGGTGATTGATGTACTCAAAGGTCTTATTAAGAAATCATGTTGGAACCTCATTGACTTGATTTCATCTATTAAAGCCATTGAAGATCATATATCAGTGTCTTATGTCCATTGTTGGAGAAAAGTCAACTTTGTAGATGACAATCTTGCCAAACATGGGGTTATCTCACAGTGTTTTATATGCTTGAAGCAATACAAGGACTTATCTTCTTTAATAAGAGGCCATTATAGAATGAACATCCAAGGTCTCCAATCAGTTAGATTTTTCAAATAACCTCTTTCTATTTTGTCTCATAGCGGATCCTTATCCTCATTTCTTTTGCTTTTTGTATTGATTTTATGTTTAGATTCTTGCATTATCTCTTGTAAAAGCCACTAATAAATATGGGGTCTTCCTTCCTCTTCTAAAAAAATATATATACTATTTTAGAGGATTATTTGGGCATGGTTTTATTTTACCTACACTACTAGGGAGTGAAGTATTTGGGACCTATAGGTTTCCATGCTTCTGTGCACTAAATTTATTTGCTATCGAATTTATTTCATCTAATGGAACAATAATTTTGGAAAGAACATTTTTAACTAGTCCATATGACATTTGATGTTGCAATATCATGTTTCACTTTATTTTCGCATTGAGCGATACGAGGGATTAGATGAAGCAAAGTGAAAGTATTTCATGATAATTCTCATCATTTTTCTAGAACAGACCGTTCTTAAGGAACAATTTGTACTTTAGGTACATTTTATCCTCCCCCTAATAGTGGGAATATTTTCTCATCAATAATAAAATTTTATAAAATATATAATAAACCCTACATTGGTCAATGGTTCAATAACTATGGAGCTTCAGATTCAAGACAAAGTACATTTCTTACAACAATATATATTATACAATATAACCCCGTGAATAATGAAATGAGGATTTTGCTAGTGTAAGCTTCTAACTTTCAACACTAGAAGTAATACAAAATTACTTTTCATTATTAGGTAATATGGTACCCATGTGTTCGGATGCCCATAAAACGAAGAGAATTTCTTTAGGAATTACTTTATATAACTCATCGTATATGAATGAGCGGGGTACCATATAACAACATCACATAGGCTCTTCTAGAGCATTAGGTTCAACTATGGTTGAAACCTTTATTATATTACATATCAAATTTGAAAAAAACTTCTAATTTTTCAAAATAGTGTGACAAATATTTCGTTTAAAAAATAATGAGAACTTCTAGTCTTGCACAAATAATTAAATTTCAGGTGCAATATTTTTAATTTCAAAGTACATTGATTTCTCTACCCATTATATATCAAAACTTATAGTTTTATTTGGGGTAAAAATGTTAAAGAATCTTGCAAACAATTGTCGAATATTTTTATTAATTTTGACCAATAATAATCCAAATTAAAAACAAATAGGGGCTTAATTTGTCACATTCTAAAGACTCCAATGTGTAGTAAATCATTGTAATGTAGAAAAGGATTTAAAATTAAATACCGTTAAAAGGTAATTTAATACTTAAATGAAGCGAAATATCAACAGACAAACGCTTAATGGTGAAAGCGTTAATATGATAATTAAAGGGGCATTTAACCATTATAAGAGTATGTAAAAAGTTCTTTCATTTAATAAAGAAAATAAAAAGTCAAGAAGTTAAAAATATATTTTTAAATATCCAATTTAGTTTGAAACTAATTCCAATAAAAATCATATATTTGGAACTTCAGGTTCAAATTTTAAATAATTATATGAGAAATTTCAAAATTCATACCTCATGAATAATCAAAACTTCAAGTTTTGAATTGTGGTATATTTTTGTTGGAACTTCTAGTCCAATTTGTAAATTACATAAGAGTACATATTGAATAGTAATTAAGAATAACTATATCCCGATTACAAGTATTAATTTGTAAACTTCAGGTTATAATAGTGATTATGGATCTTCATATTACAAATATGATAATTAGGTGATTCTTGGTGTATACCCTTTCAATTAGACAATTAAAACTTTAGGTTTGATTGGTATAGATTTTAATTTACACTTTAGATCCAAAATAATTTAGGAACTTCATGTTCCAAATTTTGAACAAAGAAAAGTTAAATTTCCATATTTGAATAATTATTGGAGAAATTTAGGTCCCAATTGTAAATAATTATGACAACTTCATATCACAACATTAAATATTTAGGGACTTTAAAGGCCTTATGAAATTATTTTCAAACTTCAAGTTTGATAAGGGGTAAAATTATTTGAAACTTCTCATCCAAACGATAAATAATCATTATGGGACATTTAATGTCCTTATCATTATTATAGAAATAATCAAAACTTCATATTTTTATTTTAATTATATTTTATTGGAACTTTGGGTCCAAAATTTAAATTATAATTGAGAACTTTTAGTCCTAATTTTAAATGACTTAGGAAATTCTGGCCCCAAATTAAAATGATTATATTGGAACTTTGAGCTCTAAATAAAATATCTATATGGGAAGTTCGAGTCCCAATATCTAATGATAGCTAGTAACTTCGAATACTAATAACAAAATATGGAACTTCTAGTTTCAAATTTTATATTTCTTGTAACTTGTAAACAGACATATCAGTCATAAAGGAGTTCTCAAATATTTATCAATCAAACAATAAATATGCAACGTTTGAACTTAAAAAAATGCTTAATTTCGTATACATCTCACAAAACTAAGATATATTTCTTCAAAATTTCATCACGAACAACGTACTAATAAATATTTTTTCTTTTCATTTTAAAACACCAAAGTCGAGATAGAGCTCCATTAAATAATAATATATTAATTTATTTATATATATATATATATATATATATATATATATATATATATATATATATATATACTCACATGTGCAAAATAATTTTTAATGTGCTCTTAGTCTATGGAAACGAATTTTTAATGTGCTCTTAGTCTATGGAAACGAATCATATATATATATATATATATATATATATATATATATATATATATATATATAAATAAAACGTTTGCATAGTGGAATCACTAATTTAATATTACAAACAAGAACACGAATTATATATGCTTTAATTAATTAAATAATTATTTACATAGCCATTTATATATAGCCATAGATGTGAAAAATTTAGCTGTAAAATCATATGTCTCTTGTTGAACTAGATTGTTTAAGTTCTTAACCAACAAAAGTTCCACGTAGAGGTTTGTGAGATTACCGACAATTAGAATGGCCTTTAAAATTTCGAAAGAAAATTATAAAAGATCAGTGAAAAAAATACTTGGAGATTTGATCTCAACGGTTTGGTTTCCTGGAATTATATGAGAGCTAACTCGAGCTGATAACGTGTTGTAAAATAATGGGGACATAAAGAGAATTTAAAGGAAGAGGTTTCTTATTTTTACTGTTATGTGAATACTCAAGGGGTTTGACCCCTATTCATTATACAAAATATGGTATCCTAATAGACACTTTAATAATTGTGGAATACCAGTGGACATAAAAAAAAAATACATATTTTGTAACATGATATGGTAATTTGGAAATATTTAGGAGTCTAGTGAATATCTTACCTCTCTATCTCTCTCTGGATTAGAAAAAAGAATATAGTTTGTTTTCCATAAAAAGGGCTAGTGGTATATCTCCACGACTTGTTATTAGAAAGAAGAAAGATTCATGCAAGACCTTATTGTCAAACGTGGCTGAGGGTACAAACGGTGTTGATTTAGGGGCCCTTATGTCGAGATGGACCAGAGGGCGGCATCCTACTTATGCACGAGAGAATATAAGATATTTGGTTTGAAGTATTAATTTTTTTAATTAGTTAAGTAGTCCGTAAATTTTAAATATTATCTAATAAGATAATGATGAATTAAATTTTCTAGTTTTTTTGACATAATCATTCTATAATAGTCATTAGTATTTATAAGTGTTAAAAAATGACCAATTAAATTATTTTATTAGTTATGCATGGACAATTTATCATTAACGTATTCTAGTTGGAACACACACACACACACACACACACACACATATATATATATATATATATATATATATATATATATATAGATAGATAGATAGATATATAGATAGATAGAGATAGATAAATAGATAGATAGATAGAGAGAGAGGGTCTTAATATATGTGATTGTAGATGATTGATGTTTCGACACATGCAACCTACTGTAAGAGGGGAGCCATCTTGAGGCTGGAGTGATATAAATGGAGGCAAAACCCCTATTGTTATGGTGATAAATCACTAAACAAGGTGTTATCAATAGTGACAAGATGAACACACGTTAAATATGAAAAACATTTGGATTGAACTCACAAAAGCACTCATGTATAACTCCGTTAATAATAAATAAATCTTTGAGATAGCTCACCCAGAGGGAGAGAAAAGCAAGCACCCTAGATACACCTTAGTAGGCAGCTCAAACACCAAGATTTCTCAAAGTAACAACACTAAATGTTCTACGTATGCCATAAAATCTTGGCAATAACTATTAATGGTGTGGGAATAAATGTCGCGGTTTTGCAATCACTATGGCTCACAAAAAGATATATCTCTTTTGGTCATGAAGAACTCTCTCCTCAAGGAAGTGGTTGAGGTGTCTATATAGCCACCAACCTCGATCAAGTGGTCTCAGTCTAAAAAATCGTGAAATACCACCTCTCATACCTTTATGTAACTTAACATTAAATGCTAGGATGTTTCAGCCTGCTCTACGTCATAAATAATAAATGCCAACATATACCTTTTGGCTACCGACTGTGTGTCAGAGGATTGTCGCAATAGTGGTAACACACCAAACCATCTGACATCCCTAATACTATAGTGGTTTACTCAAGTTCGGATTGAACAACGGGTAGGTGGCGCATGTCATCACTCAAAGGATATGTGACATTTGGTAAAGGGTTGTTTAGCACTAGGCTCAAAGTGAAATGGAACTCATGGTTAATCTGGATAATCTCTCTTGGGTTATAGTCTCTCGGTGTTTTATAAGGTGTATATAAAATGGTCAAGACAGGACTTAACTTTGCTTTACATCTCAATCCTCCAAACTAATTCTCCATGAGGTTCCCACGATGAAGTCATTCGATAAAGCATGGAAGCTCTTCTAAGCACTGCCAAACCTGGTCCCTTGTGAATACCATTTAACCTCACTTCTCATAAAACAACTGTCACAACTTATAAGTGACATCGTGCTTCGAAATATACAAATTGAACAAACATAACAAAAGAAACAACTGGTCCTTCTTCAAAGGGACTCCTCTGAGCTTCTTCTCTGAGATTATTCTCTGAGCCTCTTCACTAAGCTTCCTCTATTAGGAGTAAAAGTTATCTCAAATCAGAAGATGACTTTTAAGCCCCCTTTACATTTTCCCCTTTGTGTGGATATTTGTTTTGAGGCTAAGAAATATCCACACAAAACTTCTTAGTCTGATGAACCTTCCTTATTTAAAGAACCTTCTGGGGAGGGAACATTGTTAACCCAAAGTTTTGAATTGATGGAACTTACCCCTCAAAATAAGAAAAGTGCCAAAATTTTGCTTCATCTCAAAGTTTCTTTATGCCTCCTTCACATGTGCCATTATTAATGACATGGAGGCAGCGCTTTAACTTCAAGTTTGTTCCTGAAGTGCCACATGGAAACTAAAAGTGATTGCATACATCACAACAACCTAAGCGTCATCATGACTTTACATATTCCCATGCGCGGGGAAATTTAAATGACTTTTTTGAAGACAAATCAATAGTTCGTAATCCCAATATTCCAACACATTAACTTTTTTTCTCTTACACTTATCTTACATTTGTCATTTTGCCAAAACCATGGCCAAGTCCTTCTTAGAGAAAGAAACTCCTTCTCCTCCATTATTTCTACCTTCTCAACTCCAACCTCTATGCTAACTCCAGTCTCCTCCACTATCTACGCCATTCTCAGGTTATTTTTCATCATACTCTTACTTATCCCTCCTTCATATACCTGATAAACCTCTTTATTTTTTCTTGACCATTTTATTGGCTTCTTCCAGTGTGCCAATTTCTCCTGTTACGATTCCCAGCCAAATTTTTAGCCAAGACGCCACCGTCACGATGGCGGCGTGCTAAGAGAATCTCCATTTTTAATGTCATTTGCCTATTTTTGGCTAAGGTGACATATTTATTGACGAGTGTATGGTGTTCTTTGCCAATGACAAATATGATCCCATAACTCTTGGTGATGAAGAGAATGAAGAAGAAGGTTGGGGTTTTCTGGCCCCTGAGGCGAATCAAAGGTTTCCTTTGGACTGTGGAGACTTTTCATGTTCCCAGATTGATTTTGAGGGGCCTACAAGTTGCCCAAACCATTTTGGCCCATGGTCTAACTATATCCAGGCCACTTATGCTGATATCCTTTCTAAGGTCGGCCTCCACAGAGCCTTCTGGTTTGGAGACTTCATGCTCTCCAAGCATAACCCTTCTCTTCAAGTCCTAGAATCTCGTTGGAACATCACTACTCACACCTTCCTTGTTGTGTGGGGGTGAGTTTACCATTACTTTAGAGGATGTCTTTGAGACTTTAGGAATTATTTCCGAAGACACCTTATCTTACTCTGATGAGGCCTTAAATGACGATGAGGCAACGACTCGTTCTAACTTGGACCAAATATGCTAAATCTGCGTAGGGAGTCCAAACAAATCTACCTTCACTCCTTTAATCAACTACTTCTTCCATGTGGATTCTTCTAAGACTGGATCTTCTTTTGAAGCTGTTTATGGAAAAGGTAAATGTACATATTTTGAATTGACTACACACATCTTCTGTATTCTTTCCCATTTTCTTCTGCCTAAAAAACCCAACGACCAACCTAAAAGAGACCTTATAAACATTTCTATGGGATTAACTAAGGGGTTCAAGCTCCCTCTGGATGCCTTAATGATGGAGTCTCTCTACACTTGGATCGATAGGACCCATCTTGACATAGAACATTATCTTTGTCGATACAACGTGGCCAACTTTGCCAATGACCTCCTTCTGACAGACTTTCTTTACATGAGGTTTCCAGAGATTGACCTTGCTAAGGTGTTTCTGCTAATTCAGGAAGATCACAAGCCCCATCGCCTTCTTTGTCAGTCAAACAAATAAAGATGCAAGGACATCATACTTTATATTAGACGAATTTTCTTCTTTTATACTAAGGCCCTACATCAAGGAATATTTTTCTCACACTTGGACATTATTCTCCCACAACTTTTAAAGAGTTGAAGCTGCTTCTGAGGAGATGATTTCTGCTGATCCCTCGTTAGCCATTGTACTTGTGCTTACTCCAGGGTTTTACTATCCTTCACTGAATGGGGAACTTTGTCTGAACCTTACAACCTTAAGAAGTTCTTTCATTAGTTTTGCTACGACTAAGGTGCCCCTAGCCAAGTCTTCTAGAGTTCTCATGAGAAGACATCTTTCTTTTAAGCCTGCTTTGATTACACCATTCCAGATGCTTCAGCGTTATGCCATGAACTTAGTGGGAAACATATCGTTCTAGGTCTCCATAGGCAAGGTAATGTCTCTTATAATTTTTCCATAATGTTTTGGCCAATGCAACTCGTCAAAATCGAAGAATTCAACCAAAGTCCCCCTTAATACGCCCCAATTCTCACATTTCCATCCCTTGAGCTTGGTCTTAAGGGCAACTCTGTTATAAGTATTGAGTTTCCTTTGATTAGTACTCCGAAGGGACCTCCTAGAGAGCTATCACTTTATGCTCCTCTGAGCGATGTTCCTAAAAAAGGGAAGACAACTCCCTTTTCCCAAAAACCTACCCCTCTTATTTCTTCTGAAGGTGCCTCTAGTGAGGGACCTTCTCAACCAGCTCTTAAGAAATATAAAACCACCAAAAAATGCAAGTCAAAGTCTAATTCTACTTTTACTTCCCATCCTCTACATTATATCCCTCCTAAAAATGTTCGCCCTATTCGAGAGGATCTTGCTGAGAAGTGTGGCTTAGATATTGAATGGGTAATGAGAGAGTTTCAACCAGCTCAAGCTGTTATACCCCCATTGCTTGATGAAGATTTCCCATGGGTTTCAATGTCTTACATTTGATGACTCCGCTAAGGAGGTATTCTTCTAAAATTTGACTTTGATGACATCCAACGGGGGGAAGAACAAGTAGCCAGGAAGAGTGAAAACACTAGAGAAGGGGTACCTCGAGTGGAGGTCACCCAGGGGCAAACGATAATAGAAGTCCCAATAATCTCACATATCTCCATAAAAACTTGAAGGCGGAACTCGTGAGGGGCTATGCTGGGCAAAAGGGCCTCATAACCAGATTCACTGTTCGTGGGAGCATTAATCGCGAAACCATGATCACTATCACTTAAAGCCTTAACTGGGACAAGATCTTGAGGAAATGGTAAACCAAGGTGCTTGGGAGCCCGCTAAGTTTGATTTTGAGCAGGATTAGGCTCCCTCGAAACCTGTAGAGAGTGAAATGGTGAGTAATCAAAGATTGAGTTAAAAAAACTTAGCAAGAGTTTTCGTCGCTAAGCCACCAAGCAGGTGTGAGATTTTTAGTTAAAACCTTAGCAAGTGTTTACGTTGCTATGTCACCAAGTAGGTTATGAGTTAAAACCTTAGCAAATTTTTTCGTTGCTAAGTCACCAAGCACGTGTGAGATTTTGAGCTAAATAAAATCTTAACAAGTTTTATTACAAAGTCACCAAGCAGGTGTGAGTTGAGTTTTTTTGGTTATTTTTAAGTGCATGCATATTGCAATAAAGAAAAAAGAAACCTCAGGAGCTTGAACATTTTCAAAAAGTCATAGGGGAATGTTACCATCCCCAGTCTCCCTATCAAGTCCAAATGGGACTGCCTCTAAGGGGTTTCCCTCGAGGGGAGTTGCCTTCCGATATAATGAGGAAGGTCCACCACCCGCCAGCACAAGAACTACCTAAAAATAAGACTCTTTAGATGAACCAGGAAAAATAGAGGGTTCAAATTCAAAGGAGTCTAGATAAACCTCAGTGTGGGTGGTAGAGGGACTAGTCCCCACTAAGGCTAGAGGAATTTCATGTTTGGCAGTAGAAGGACCACCTTTGGAGAGCTACATCAAAGAAAGAATTTTTTTTATATAAGTCTTAGTAAAGAGGGGCAAATGCGACATGGGCAAATGAAAAGGCAAAGATGGAGTTTTATTTTATGCCTCCTCCAAAGTTTCCCATAGAATCTAGTCTATGATGGGCCTCACCAAAAGTATTAGGGGTAAAGACTGAATGAGAGCCCCAATGATAGAAACAACATCCACCTGGAAAAGTAAAAAAAACACAAAACTTTGTCCTTCCTATAGAAGATTAAACTTGGAGAAATTTGAGGGGAGATATAGTTACCTATGGTGGACTTGAAGAAGTAAGAAGAATTTCCATAGGAAGCACAATCAAGATGGGAGACTATGGGGCATCCAAGTGAGCTTCCTCCAGTAATGAGGTGGCCCCATTAGTGTTGTCATAGGGAATAGCCAAACCCTTCGCCAACGAAAGCCTGTGAGCAGCCTTGTCTTCATGTCAAAAAGGAGGACATCGAGAATATGTAAGTCCAATCATACAAGAACGGAGAGTAGGAAGTTATTTCACGAACGTGTTCCTCAATGATTGGACTTAAGGGAGTAGAATACCCAGGATATCGATATTCCTAGAAAATAAACAGAAAATTTTGATGCCCTTTCATTCGACTGGGGGACTATTCACGAAGAATTCAAAAACCTTCAGTCAATGAATTTCCCTTTCCAGAAGTATGCTCGATGCTAATCGAACTTGGTCACACAAGAGACGATTTTGAAGAAGGAAGGTTTCTCATCTTGAGATGTTTCTTGCAGACATTTCTTAGCCACACAATAAATATATCCACGAAGGGGCAAATATAGGGGGAGCCTAAAGGCAGTCTTGTGATTAGAGATAACTCCCCCTTCTAATTAAGGAAGATGGAGAACCCACTATATAAGATCAGGAGTCAGTTTGGATAAAGAGACGATAAGGAAGTTCTTTAAGGAAGCCTGGTGGGGAAGTTCAAAGAGGAAGATCAACGAAGAAGCTTACCGGAGGATGCTCAGCGAGAAAATAAGATCAATGAGGATGCTTAGGGAGTAAGTTCAGTGAGGAAGCTCAGAGAGGAAGCTTACCCGAGTAATATCATAGAGGTAGCTTACCAGAGGATACTTACTAGAGGAAGCTCAGAGAGGAAGCTTAGAGAGTAAGATTAGAGAGTAATATCAGGGGGGAATCTCATAGGGGAAGCTCAGCGAGGAAGCTCAAAGAGGAAGCTTACCAGAGTAAGCTCATAGAGAGAGCTCAGCATGGAATCTTAGAGAGAAAGATCAACGAGGAAGCTCAGAGAGGAAGGTTACCAGAGGAAGACCATAGAAGAAACTTAGGGAGTAAGCTCAGTAAGGAAACTCAGGGATGAATCTTAAAGAGGAAGCTCAATGAGGAATATCATAGAGGAAGCTCAAAGAGGAATCTCAGACATGAAGCTTACCATAGGAATCTTAGAGAGGAAGCTCAACGATGAAATCTCAGTTTTCACTATTTTTTTACTTATTCAATTCATGTATTTGTAGAGATGTATTATAACTTGTAAGTTCTAATGATTTGTAATACGAGGGAGAGGTCAAACAATATCCACAAGGGAACAGGTCTGACTTATCTTAGGAGAGATTTCATGCTCTATCAAATGACCTCACAAGGGAATCTTAGAAGGAACTAGTTTGGAGGATTGATAAGAAATGCAATGTTAAGGCTTGACTTAACCATTCTAGATACACCTAGTAAAACACTAATGGACCACAACCTGAGAGAGCTTATCCAGAGTAACCATGAGTTCCATCTCACATCAAGACATGTGACAAACAATCCTTTATTAAATGTCAGGTCTTCTTTGAGTGATGTCACACGTCACCTACCAGCTATCCAAATCTAAACTTGAGCCAAACATGATGGTTTAAGGGGTTTTCAGATGGTTTGGTGGACGGCCACTGACGCGTGACATTTAATTCATACAGTTGGTAGCCAAAAGGTGTCTGTTAGCATTTAATGACTATGACATAGACCATATTGACACATCAGAGCATTTAATGGTAGTGAGATAAAGGTACGAGGGGTGGTCTTTCACTTTTTTTTTTAGGCTGAGATCACTTGAGTAAGGTTGGTGGCTATATAGATACCTCAGCCAGTTCCTTGAGGATAGAGTTCTTGACTACCAAAGAGATATTTATTTGAGATCCATAGTTATTTCAAGTTTGAGTATAAGAATTATCACCATAGATATCCACGAAACAATCATGAAGAACTAAATGCAAAATCACACACACGATAATGATGTATGTGGTTTGGAAACTTGCCTACATCCACGGATATGTTACTATTTTATTATAGTGTCTCTCAATGGATGAGATTACATCCCTTTACCCTGGGTCAGGGTTTATAATTTATAGGTACATAAAAGTAAGAGATCAACTTGTATAAGGAACTCAATTAATACATGGATAATTCTTGGTGTTCATTAATATCTCCTCCAATATTATTGGTAACCAGTTTGAATATATCCATGAGTGTTCTAGTGTATTTAAAATACACGTGAGTAAATTAAATTTTGATTTGGTTCGAGCAGCGCTTTAGGTAATCTAGGTTAGCTACTCTCATGGGCCATATTGAATGGGTCCCCACAATTGCCGCAAAAAATTTTGGGCCTGAACTTTGGGCCATTAAAGGCCTATAAACTAAAACTTTTATCTTTACAACCGGGGTGGCATTTTTATAGATTTGCTAAACTCATAGGGGTACGCTCGTCTTGAGCCAAACACCAAGGCATACTTTCTGTTTTTATAAATGAGTGAGGGTACCGTTGTCCAAGCAGCAAGATGAAGCACCAAAATCATCCTAGGATATCGTGTTCATCATTGGCGTTGGGTTTCAATCTAAACATTCATCTCATTTTTCACTTAAATTCTAATATCTTTCTTCATCGTAAACCATTCCAGAGATTCTCTTCTTAGGCGTTCTCTTTTTTATTCAGATATTCGTCAATCCTTGTAAGTTTAGCTCTCAATTTCTTAGTTTTCCTCTTCATCAAATTGTTTTGTAGTTGTAGCTAGGATTCTTTTTCTTTTGGTGTGCTCATGGAGAATCTTGATAATAAATCAATAGCTGAGTTTAGAAGTCATATAACATTCCTGATTGGGTGGATATCGACTGTGCCCCATTTCCCTAAAATGTTCGTGACATTGAAGGGGGGAACTAGATTCAAACCCTTCTGATAATACAAAGGGGTTTGACATTTACCCCAAACCACGTCTTTCTTAGTTTCTTCAAATATTTTGAAATTATACCTACCCAGTATGCCCCTAACATTTGGAAGATAGTTAGTGGGGTACACATAATAAATACCATGTATGGGAAAAAATTAGGCATTGACGTGATCTTCTATTGCTATGTATGGTCATGAGCCAATGATGGACTTATGTATTTGAAGACCAAGAAGGCTGACAGGGTCCTAGTGGTGAACTTTCAATACTCCCATAATGATTAGTGGGACCATGGTTTCATTGCTAGACATTGGCAACATCCTCTTTCTCGTGAGTGCGAAAGGCACCGGGGCTCTATAATTTTATACTTTAGAGAGGGACATATAGGTTATTTCATCTTTTCTTTTCCGTTTTCAATTTCTATCCTCTGGCTAATGTTCTTCTTTCTTTATTTTAAAATTCGTATTAAAAATCAGGAGCCTGACATAAGTGAGATCAATGTTGATTTTAACTTCTGAAGGCTTAGAATATCATGGATAGGCTATCGGACAGCGAACACCCAAGGTTGGTAGCCTATTTGTTGAAGTAAAAAAACACGACCACCAGTTTTATTACACTCCTAGTCGACAAGGAACCAAACTTAAAATCTCTTGAAGTTGGTCCTTTTGACCCATTGGTGCTAGAGGAGGAGGAAGAAGAATCATAAGAGGAAGCAGATGAAGTAAAAAAGTAAGGAAATGAAGTAGAAGAAGAGGAGGAGGAGGAAGAAGAAGAAGAGTAAGATATGGCTCCCTTAATTAAGAGGAGAAAGAAGAGGTTTGATGACGGTGATGATCATACAACCTTTTTTGATCGACTTAAGTCTAACAAGGCGTCTAAGATTTTCTCCCCCAGGCCTGACACTTTTAGACCAGCAAGTAAGGGGAAGGAGAAGGAGAAAGATAAGAAGAAGAAGAGAGGAGAAAAGAGAGAGAGCGAGAGAGAGTGAGAGAGATAGATAAAGAGAAAAGGAGAAGAAGAGAGAAAAGGAGAGGGAAGTCCAAAAAAATATAGTCTTAAGGGCTTATGCAGTCCCCTCTCATGCTGCTGAGTTTGAGGGGGCTAGCGTAGGTGAGCTCCCCTCTCTTTCCCTCAATCTGCTAAAGGGGGCAGTGCTCACGGATGATCACGATCTCTCTACGAGGTTGGGGTCATCCTAGATCGCTCTCAAGTCTTCCCATGGAATCACCTTTGTAAGTATCTTCTTGGTTTCCTATTATTTTCTTCTCTTTCAGTATTTTTCTTTCTTCATACTAACTTACTATATTCCCTTTCCATGAAGTTTTTGTCTGACTTCACTACCCTTTTGGATAACCATGTTGATAAGTCCAAAAGTGCCCAAGAGATGAAATATGCTCTACAGAATGAGAATAAGGCCTTCACTAATGCTCGTCGAGCTTGGGATAAGGAGATGGAGAAGTTGACCAAGGCCTGTGCTTATCTTAAGGCGTACCAAAAGGTGGTGGTCACCGAGAAGGAAAATATGGATGAGGAGAATCAAGGTCTGTGTGGAAAGGTTCTGATGCTCGAGAAGGAACTTCCTCAGTAGAAGGACAATAGCTACCTTGAGGTCTTCAATAAATCGTATGACGCTGCCAAGCTTCGTCTCACTTATAGACAAAACGTTGCCTTCAAGAAAGGCTAGGACTAGGTTTTAAAAGATGTGGGGACTTCTGATGACTTCAAAATTTTTTGCTTCATTCTCCTGGGCCTGACCTCTTTCTGGAATATAAAAAGGATATTGGTCGGCTTATCGAAAATGCTAGGGACGTTCCAACTGAGGTTGACGTGAACAACGATCAGGAGCAGAGTGCCATTAATAAGGGGAAAACGGTAATTAAAGTTGAGTAAGTGCAAGAATAGGTATTTGGAGTTTCCTTTTTTTATAACCCTTTAAAGCCTTATAATTTTCCTTATTGCTTTGCCTGTACTGTCCTTTGGTCTCCCCTTTATCGATGAATGAAAGAAAAACTTGTTTACTTATGCTAATATCGTGCTTGTGATTTTTCTTATGTTGTTTGTAGCCTGACAAGAACTACATTCTGCCTAACTCACATTTGGGGATGATCCTTGGGCCAAATATCAGTGGAAAATCTCACAAAGGCATTTGTGAAAGTCTGCAAATCCTTAAAATCATGGACCGAACAATATAAGGATCGGCCCGAGCTAGTTCCCAAGCTGAAGGATGATCTTCAGGCTATAAAAGAGATCGAGGATTCAGTCTAAGATGAAATAAATAATATGAGGGCCAATATCGTGGAGGTAACTAAAGTAATCGAAGTGGGTGAAATTATTAAGGTCAAGAATGGTTCTATAAGGAAGGAGATCACCGTATTGAAAAATTTGTAGTTATACTTCAGGAGGATGTCAAAAGGCTGAGGCATTCATTCATAATGGGACCTCGAGAAGCCTGGGAAAAAGGTTACAATGTTGGATGGGTAGATGCCCCAGTAAATCTCAAGGAGTCAGAGGAAGTCACCTTCACTCGTGTGTTGATAAGTCCCCTTACGAAAGTTAAGACACGCAGAGAGTCCAGACTTCGGTAAAAATACTAGGCCGAGTATCAAGCCTACCACCATAATCCTTTCTCAAAGGATGACAAGTAGATCCCAGTTGATGCCATCCTTGCCCATCTCTTGGAGAAAGAACTTGATGACAAACAGGAGGAGCTCGCTCCTAAACCAGATGATGGTCAAAAGGCACTTGTTACAGAATATGTTTCTCGGCATCGAGGGCTATCTTAAGTCCTTGTGTATTTTTGGTTTTAATGTAATTGTAATTTCAAACTTTTGTTAATAAAAGATTTAGTTATTAACCTTTTCCATATTTTGAGCATGTGCTGACTAAACATGTGTTAATAATTATTGCTTATGCTTGAAATGAAAAGAGTTGTTGCCGGTTAGTTACTCAACATCTTTGTTGACCAAATAATACTAATTAATTGCCTTAGGACCTTTATTATTTAAATGGACTAGTACTTAGGTTTAATCATTTTGAGCTTTTCAACTGACTAAATGATATTAAGAACCATTGTTATCCATTTGTTACTATGTGTTTTAACATTCTCCCAGTCCAATATGCTTTAGGAGTATCATTCCACCTACTTTACCTTTTAGGTTGTATCGTCGTACTCCCTTAGCCCTAAGTAAGATTATGGAGAGACTGTATCTGGTCGATGGGCCATTCACCTGAGCAAACTTTTATGACTAACAAAGTAGGCGATGAACCTGAGTTGACATTGCTGCTTAAGGATCACCTATAGGGATTTTGTTGTTATCGGGGAAATTTGTGAGGTCTATTGTGTTCGTAACAAAGACCTGAGGGATATAGTTATTAAAACACTTTTACTAACTTGTCGTAATTACTACTAACCCTGCTGGACATGTGAGAGTCCTTGATTGAAGTTAGTTGAACAACTTGTTGTAATCCCCAAGAATTCTGTTATGCATGAGGGAGGTATCATCTAGAAAAAGTGCGTATTACTGATATGTGATAAAAAAACATATTAAGCATTCAATGTATAATATCAAAATGCGAGGGCCAACTGCTCTTTTTTCATTGAATAAGGACTAGCAAGCTACATAAGTTTGAAAATGAAAGTTTTCTTAAACTAAATGTGCTAATAAAAGATAAAGAAGACTAAAAGTAAAACTTCTTGAGATTGGTTGTGTCATAGGCTCTTGCTATCTCCATGTCGTCCAGCTTTTCCAGGTGATATGCTCCTTGAAGGTCGTTTCTTATCACCTTGAAAGGTCCCTGCGAGTTTGGCCCCAGCTTTCCATCTAATGGTTTTATGGCACTCTTATTGACTTTTCTTAGGTTATATTCCCCTTCTAAAAACTTTATTGGATTGACTTTCTTATTGTACTACCTGGACAGTTGCTGTTGGAAGGAAGCCAGCTTGATTATGGCCATCTCTCTTCGCTTGTCTACTAAGTCAAGTTTAATGCCCAATGCATCATCATTAAGGCATTAGTCTACCAAGGTGGTTCTCATAGTAGGTAGACCTGCTTCCAGCGAAATGATAGCTTACATGCTATAAACGAGCGCAAATGGTGTTTCCCCAGTTGGTCTTTCTATGGGTGGTATGGTAAGCCCATAAAATATGAGGGATCTCATCCACCCAGGCACCTTTGGATCTTTTTAACATCTTTTTTAGTCGATCGAGCACGGTTTTATGAGAAGCCTATGCTTGATCGTTACTTTGGAGATATGCAACATAATTGAAGTGGTGTTTGATGCTATGCTCATCACCGAAACCCTGAAAGAAGCTACTTTCCAATTGCATACCATTGTCGGTGATGATACTCCTTGGTATCCCAAAGCGTGTTATAATGTTCTCCATATGAACCTGGTCATATCTGAATCAAGAATGTTCGCAAGTGGTTCTGCCTCCCATTTGGTGAAGTAATCTGTGCCAACCAACGAATACTTACAATCAAGTTAGCAGGATCCATTAACGGTGCTTCGGGCTCGATAAGTGACTTTCTTTGCCCCTCCCGCTTATTGATTCGGGGGTCTCTAGATCCTGTACTACTAGATTGGGGCAAACCCACACCAGTGGTCTAGGTACCAGCGAAAGCAAGGGCATTGGAAGCGGGAAAATAGTATACCAAAAGAGATGGCCGACAGGAGACAGTTTAAGTTGCTTTCCTTATTTCTTTCTTGATTCACTAGCCTAGGAGCGGGAGAGTTTCTTTTAAGAAGAAAGAAGAAAGGTTAGGTTGTGGAAGAGTCGCACAATATCTAGTCCCCATTACGTGAATGGCCATGGGCTTATCAAGTATTTCAGGTCGCTAGCACGCTGGTGGACCACAAAAGGGTGCTTTTGACACTTCTCACACTTGCAAATGTAAGTGTTTGAATCCTTTTGTACAGGAGGTCACCATTAACCCTCCTTAATTGCTCAAAAGGCCAATGATCTTCCTCCTATGTGAATCCCATAAATACCCTCATGGAGCTCACTAATTACTTACTCGATGTCATATGGGTGAACACACTTGAGTTAAGGGCCTTCTAATGACTTCTTGTAGATATTCCCCCTCGGGCGAGGTAAGAACAGGCAACATTGACCCTTACCTGATGGGCCGACCTCTTATAGATAGGTGATGATGGGATCCATCCAACTGGGAGCCTTCTCTATGAGGAGGACTTGGTCGTCTAAAAATTTTTGGTAAATGCTTGGCTATGCGAGGAACTCTATCTGAATGGTTATCCTTAGGTCAGAGTCCATTGCTGAGCTCAGGTATGCTAAGGCATCTCCGTAACTGTTCTACCCCAGGGGAATTATTGAATGTCCACCTTCTCAAATTCTGCCATAAGTCCTTTTACCATGATGAGGTAGGATGCCATTCTACCATCTTTTTCATTGAAGACCCCACTTACTTGCTTGAAGACTAGTTTGGAGTCACCGAACACGTGAAGGTGCTTTTCCCCTATCAGTTGGTCCTTGCGCAAGCTAGCGATCAGTGCTTCGTATTCAATTTCGTTGTTGGAGGCCTCAAATCCCAATTTTATTCATTGCTCAATGATAAGATTAATATCCTCTTCTGTTAAAAATAAATAAATAAATGATTTTAAGTGAATCTTTGAAGTGAGAATTTTGTAGGATTAATCTGTTATTGAAGATATATTTTAATCTACGAAATTGAAATTATTTGGTGAAGAAATTCTGAGTTTATATGTTGTTCTTAGAGAAAAAGATTAAATATGAATTTCTAGAATTTAAGAGAATTAACATGTTTTAATCCAACCTTCTTGATTATTTTAGCTTGTTTGATTAGTAGGGATCAATTATATATGATGTTAAAACATTTGGGTTGAATAATGAGGAGATTGGGATCGATTGATATTGGTTTTGATGTTGAGAAAGTATGAAACTCGTAGGAATTATCATGCAGAAATCTGGGCCAAAAACTAATCGATCGATCGATCGACTCAAGAATGTCGATCGATCGACTGATCGATCAATTGACCCAAGACCATCGATCGATCGACTCCCCCTGGAAATGTGAAATGTTTTCCTTTTGAGTTTTAATTGAATCCCAACTGTTATAAATCTTTAATGATTATTAATTGAACATAATTAAACTTAATAAAGGGCAGTAGGATATACTTAAGACCCAGAAAGTGAGATTATGGATGGGATTGAATAGGGGGAATTAACAACCGCTAATTAAATAAATTTCGGTGAATATTATATCTAAATATTTTTGGTACATTAACTAGGAGTGAGGGGCTTGGATTAATGTTGGAAAATTATATTAAGGTGAGAATGACATTATGTGAGTATCGTAATTAACAAGTACGTGTAGTATTGATAAATACAACAGCTACTTGGGATATTATAATATATGATAAAGATAATAGATCGTAATTAACGAACATGGGTTGTATTGAGAAATACAACAGGAAATTGGGTTAGGTTGAATTTCTAATATGATATATAGGACAAGTGTGTGCCTACATTTATATAGGTTAAATGTATGCCGATTCATTTAATGATTTATGTGTATGACACACCTAGCTTACTTGCTATCGACGGGAGGTTTACGCGTGAGGGCATTCATATCTTGATGAATCTATGGGATTCTTGACTTGTCACTCGAGAACATAGGACTTAGGTCGATTACTATTTGTGAGAACAATAGTATAGAATGGTCATTTGGGTGGGTGCGGAGGTCTGTTCGTAGCCCAAAGACTTAGGACTATGTTCGCCTCTATTATTTGTGTTTTAATATTTATGGTTTGAGGGATCTTTACCGAACCTATAGTCCCCAATACATTGACGAGATGTATTAGGACATGATAAAATAGTAATGCAACACCGCAGTTGTGCCTCGGGGTGCAGTATAGTTTATAGTGTGTGTGTGTGTGTGTATATATATATATATATATATATATATATATATACACTTATGATGATATCTACTATGTGAATAAAGTAGAAGTGGAAGATAATGAAATTTGGAAATTTATTAAGTATGGTAATACTTAGTTATGTTAAATCATTAAAGAGATTATCCATGTTGAAACTAAATAGATATACATATATTATTATTATATGTATTGTGAGAGATATACGTGAGAATTAATTGGGATATAAATAGTGGATATGCTGGAATGAACTAGTTTGCATGGGAACTGTAACTAGGATGGTTTAGAGGTACGTTAGGTGTGCACTCTAGATGGGAGGTGAGGATTTCAGGAGAGAGTACGATAATCTAACATGTATATAATAACTACTGAATTTAGCATTTATTCACTTGCTGTTTTCAAAACTATTTTCACTATCGGGCTCTGACCCGTTTCCTTGCATATTCTCCTCTCTCTCTTGCTTCCACATCAGGTGTTCGGCCACAGGGACGCCAACCATTGAGGATTATGATGTTCGACGAGCTATAGACACTATGTATATTTGTTTAAACGTATCATATTTGTTAATTCCTACTCTATAGTTGATCTTTCATATATGGCATGTCGCTGAGAGGTTTTTTAGTTATTTCCTTTCTATCCGAGTCAGGAGTATTTACTCATGTCGTTGAGCTACATTTTCTATTATTGTTGGGATTATTATATTGAGATATTTTACTATAGGGTTTTACTCCAAATGCATTTAATTCAGTTTGATATTATTCAATTGTTATTCATTATCATGGAATGAATTATGTGGAAATGTCCTTTATGAAAAATGGAATTTTATTTAATTAAAAATTTAAAAAATTTAACACCTACTTAATTGGATATTAGGTCATTAATGTTTTTGATAGTGATGCTAAGAATAAACCAACTGTAAATTCCGTTTTAATTGGGTATAGGAATGATCACCCGGTATTTAATTGAGGGTGTTACATTCCCTTGAGAAATGAGACTTTATCTGGGTATTGAGGTCTCTCCTAGCTAGCTCCCTGGTCTACCTCGCTCCACGATGTCCCGAATATTGGTCCATCTATCTATGGACCAGATTCTTAATGTCCTAATTATGTCGATCATTTCTCCTATGGTGTCTCTATGACTGGACACACCCTAATAGACCGTGCTCTAATCTTCCACAGTTCAATTTTATCTTAGTCGCGCCCAGATCTCCTCCCTTAATTGCGAATATTACTCTCATGAGGACTAGGATTTCTATTACAATATTTCCTTATTGGAGTCCTATCATGACGTTTACTTGTGTCTTTATGGAGATCTCTCTCCATTATTTCAAGTCTTATCTGGAGGCAAGAATTCTCTTCCACCTAGAGGTGTGTGGCCTCCTCTTGTTCTCGAAGCATGGCTTCATAATAATTAACCAACCTGGAGATATGCGTACACTTATATGGTCCCTGGATCTCTTCAAAAGTTTGCCTTTCTTGGAGAAACCTGGGATTTATATGCTGGAAAATTTCCAGCCTGACCTAAGGTGGGACTGGATCTTCTTGCACATCGCCAATCTGAGGAATGTTTTTGCTATGTCAAGACATCACAGACTTTTTATTTGTGAAATTTTTTGTAGGAATATAACTATTTCCCCATAGATGACGCTAATTGTGAGTACAAGAATTATCATAATAGAGATCCACGAAACAATCACAAAGAATAGAATACAAAATCACACACATAAGGACAATGTAAGTGATTGACAACTTGCCTATGTCCATGGAGAGGTTACTATTTTATAACAGAGGTAATGAGCATGCACATCTATAGATTGAAAGAATTCATTTCTGTCTTTAACAGAAATTAACTCATTAAAAAGTTTGTTTTTCTTATTTTCTAGGCCTTTGATTCTATTAAGTAAGCTATGCATATAAAAATGTAACCGAGAAGATTCATGATCTTCTTTTCTTTGATGGCCTTTTCTTTTTCCAAATGTTTCACTCTCATAAATAGTTTAACATAGGTTTTAGAAAAATATGATTTTGAGAAACAAGCGCATCAAGAGAAGAATATAGACAATCAGCTTTATAATCACTAACACAAGATGTTAAAATATTGGTGTTAGATTGATTAAAAATAATGGAGGGTGTGATAAGTCCTGGTAAAGTATGACCATTTTAATTCCCATAAGTTCACGCAATGTCATTAACATAAAAGTTCATATTCACACACACTTGATCTACCTCTTGGTGATTAAAACTAACAAAAAGAGGTTAATCTCTGGTACCAGTTAAGAGTGTGTGTACTCGAAACAAAGATGGAAAGAGGATACCCAATTAAAATCACTAGTTAGAGAAGAGCAAGGTTTTCCTTTAATTCAAGTTAAGGTTAATAAAGGTAAGTCTTAAGGTCTATGAGACAAATTATTTTAAAATAGATTACACCACATTTTATCTTCAAAAATATGTAATTCAATACAAGTGCATAATGGTAGATAATACATCATAAAACCATTGCGTACGAGGAAAAATCCACAATAGGAAAAAACCTTTGACTGACATCATGATCAATAAACAATGGTAGGACATAAAGAGGGGAAATATTTCTTACAACACCTAATGCATTACATCCTCCCAATTCTCTTTCAAATTATATATTCCACCAAGTGGAAGGCATCCATAGCTCGAGCATGCTCAATAACTGCCATCGATTTTTGTCACAACCAATGTCTTCTTCAAGTCTAAATCAACAATTATCCTTTTGAAGGGAACGACGAACGTTTATTACAAATCGTGGAACAAGTTTGAAAAGCCTCCAATGAGTATAGTATCACTCGCTAGGTGTGAAGAACCTCAAGTGAAAGTGTTTTCATATTATGTCTTAACTCATAAATGTACTTTTAAGATAAGTAAAATCTAAAAATAACTCAACAACAAATTAAAAAGACATTTGTTCAAGGTTTTAAAAGTATTTTAAAGAAAATAAATCTACTTCAAAATATTTTTTTGATTTTATAAGTATCAAAACTAAAATATATAAAGACTATAAAGAGGAGAAAAACAAGATTAAAACTTCGAAGAATGCAATATTCAACATAAAAGCAGTTTTTATCTCAAAATATTTTTCTATTTTAAAAATTATTCACGTGGTAAGTAAGAATATTCAAATTATTTTGCCTCACAAAGAAATCACAAAATCATACTTTTCTCACACTTATTTAAATGAAGCTTAAGCCCACGTACATATGCACTCAAGCTTGAAAGGAGTTAGGGGGGGGGGGGGGGGGAGACAAGTAGGTAAGGTGTAAACTTACATATGCGATAAAATGAAAAAGATAAAAAGAAGGGGGGGGGGGGGGGGGGGGGAGACAAGTAGGTAAGGTGTAGACTTACATACGCGATAAAATGAAAAAGATAAAAAGATATGGATGGATATTTACAGTCGTGCGAGTACCAAGAAAAGATGTGCAAAACCTAGCCAAAAGGCAATATTTTTACGCCAGTCTAACACCATCGCTAGAACTGTGCTACAACTAGAATATTCCTCATTGTGGTGATTACTCAGGGAAGTTGGTCGTGATAAAATGAAGAACAATCCATGGTCAAGTGTGCATTCGATGAAGAAAAGCTTCATTATAGCGATGCAGGGGAGACAAACCTATAGCAAGGAAGAATGAGCCATTGAGTTTGATATTGAAACAATTCCAAAATATAACTAATATAAATATATGAAATTCCATAAATAGTGTCTCAATTTTTTTCATTATATATATAGGAGATTTGTCATCTATATCATACTCTATACATCATTCATACATCACACCTAGTTGTAGGCCCTAAAAAACTTTTCATTTCAAATTTTTTAATTAATCTTCCAATACATCCATGTTCAAAACAGTAGGTCAGAATAAATTTTGTAGCTATTTTAAAAAAAAATAGACAAAAAGCTTCTCAAAATACCTTATTTATAAGGGTATACACCACCAATTTTTTTATGGAATTTTTAAAAATAGCTACAAAATTCATTTTGACCTAATTTTTTGAATATGGGTTGATTGGAAGTTAGTTTCAAAAGAAAAGTAAAAAAATTTGAAAAAAGATTTCTTATGGGCTAGAACTAGGTGTGATGTGTACATCATAATGTAGGTGAGCCTTCCCCCCCCCCTCTCTCTCTCTCTATATATATATATATATATATATATATACACGAGAATTCTCACTTACATCATGTTCAATACATCATCCATACATCACACCTAGTTGTAGGCCCTAAAAACCATTTTTTTTTCAAATTTTTTATTTTTCCCTTGAAACTATCCTTCTAATAACCCATACTCAAAAAACTAGGTCAAAATACATTTTGTATCCATTTTAAAAAATCCACAAAAAACAGTTCAAAATACCTTATTTAAAAGGGTTTGCGCCAATAGTTTTTTTTATTGATTTTTTAAAAATAGCTATAAAATGTATTTTGACTACATGTTTTGAATATGGGTTGATTGAAAGGTTAATTTTAAGAGAAAACAAATTAGGGCCTAAAACTAGATGTGATGTATGGTATGATGTACACATCATGATGTAGGCGAGCCTCTCTCTCTCTCTCTTTCTCCCTCTCTCTCTCTCTCTCTCTCTCTCTCTCTCTCTCTCTCTATATATATATATATATATATATATATATATATATATATATATATATATATATATATATATATGTATGTATGTATATTTATTGAAACAAAGAATCCATACCAAAGCACACACAAAAAGTTATTTTATATGAAAATATAACTTGTGATACGAGACTTTAAGTCCTTTTACCTTTCTAAGAGTCGTATGAAAAAGATTCCTTTCTTTGAGGATGTGCATTGAATGATTTAAACGAAACTTTGTTAGAAAGAACTTAAGGGAAACAATTAAAATATATTTTGGTAATGAGATAATAAAATCTATCCCTATGGGGTACACGAGTAGAGTTCATGCTCTTATATTGGAAAGTATGGAAGTAAGTAAAACACTTAGTGTGTGTGTGTGTGTGGAGGACCCTTAAGTTTTTGAACTAAGCCTCAACTAGGTGGAGCCTTTGGTATATATAGGAGGTTCCTTATTTTGATTTTATATCCGACGTACGGAGACCTACCAACAATTGAGAGTTAGGTTCATAAAAGAATTGTCCTTCGGTAGACGTTCTTTGTGCCTATCGGATATTATGTAGATCATTAGGTTTAATTCTCAAATATGTTGGTAACATATATATATATATATATATATATATATATATATATATATATATATATATATATATATATATATATATATATATATATATATATATAAGGGGTTACTGGATTTGATTTAACATCTAACGTATGAGTTTCTTAACTGTTTGGTATTCGACACTGTAAGACATGGTATATACGGGGAGCTCAATGTAAAGATTGGTGGTCCAATGTATTGTTTCTTAATGGGTGAGATGGCATGTGTAGTCGTACAAATTTTTTGTGATTTTAATTTTATTTTTATATATGACTATATGCTATGCAAAATATCTATTTACCACATATGTGTAGTAATAACATCTTAGCGTAACAATATTTGTTAGCCATAGACTCACTTGCATTGTGAAACATAAATTTAAGATGTTGGACTTATATTTGTGAATCTATGCAGGTTAGAAATCACTTATCATATGTTTATTAAAGAATACCCTATTTAATTATGGGGAATTGCTAATTTGAGGGTCCTAATTTTTGAACTAGGGTTGTTGTTTATAAATTTGGTTAAAAAAGGACGGTTGCCCTTTAAATTTAGCATTTAAAAACATATTACTATTAATGCTATCAAACCTTAATTGTTGTTGGGTCAATTTATGATTAATTGGAAGATTTTTTTTATTTTATTTTTGAATATATTAATATGTGGGATTTTGAAGCTTGGAATCAGGCAATTGGGACCCAAATTAATTCGTCCATGGACCGAATTAATCTTATCAAGGTATGGTTTGTTTGGTCTATTTAAGGGAGATTTACATTTTTTTTAGGGTATGAACTTGAGAGATATAAAAACCTTTTTACCTAGTTTATGATCAATAAAGTCCTTGTGTAGGGTTCATGAATGTTAGAGTAACCCGAGTTATGAAAAGTAGTTTTAATAGAATCTACATTGGGGTTAGATGGATGCAGGTTCCATAATTTTTAGTTGTATTATTCATGTATTATAATTGTTATCCTCAAAGCCTATAGGTAGGTTAAGGGATGGTTAATGCTCTAGTGTCGTGTGAGGGTATTCCGATAAGGATGGTCTACACATGTAGGGTGAAGTGTAAAATAGTTTGGGACTATGCAAGGATGATTACACTAATATAATGAATTTTGTTGTAGTAGTTGTACTCCTATTTTTCCATTGAGATTCATAATAAATATGGTATGCCTACCTCATTGAATTATTAGTATGGATATGAAGTTTTCGTAATTATGGTATCATGTAATTCTATCCAAATGTGGGATAAATTTAAGAGGGTAATTATTATCATGTTAGTATTATAAATATAGTTGTTATAGTAGTTGTACTACTAGGTTATATCTAAGATCGAAATACTTTATGGATGTTATTCATTGGCATCTTATAGTTCTAATTAGGGAGGTAGTATGCGTGGATATCTAAATCATGTGCAGGTGTAGGTATGCTAGTGATTTTACTTTTGTTGGTTTGGGACTTTAAGAAATGTGGCACCCAAAGAGTATCAAGTGCTCAAAACCCAAAAAGAGTGAAGGGACCCAATTAAAATTATTACCAAATAACAGTGATATTTTACTTTAATAACTTTTAGTTACAAAAGAGACGACCTAGGTCTATGTGATCAAAATTTTAGAAATTCAATGACACTAAATTTTTTCATCAATGATTATTTAATTTAAATGTGGAATAGGGTAAAAAATAACACAACACCAAGTCATACGAAGAAAAACCCACAACAAGAAATCTTGGGACAAACTAAATCTTCTGTCTATTCTGGGCAATTCGAACCCTAGCCCAAATCATCTCCACCTTCTTTGAAGTATCTTAAATAAACTCAGGTCTGAGAAGTTTGTTCTACCCCACTTCCAATGAACAAGTGGGTGAAAGAAAATGCCTCCCATACAATGTTTTGAAAAGTGACATCCCGATAGTAAATTGGTAATTGTTGTTATATGAAAATTCCACAAATGGTAAGTACTTCTCCTAACTACCATTGATGTCCAAAAGACACATCCGAAATATGTCTTCCAACATCAAGTTTACCCTATATGTTTGGCTATCTCTCTATGTATGGTATGAGGTACTCAACCTCAATCCCCCTCCTAATGGTTGCTAGAAAATACTCCAAAAGTGGGACACAAACGTCTTGTCCCCATCCGACACAATATTGAGTGGTACACCATGCAACGTCATAATATCTTCAAGAAAAATCCTGGATTACTATTATGAAGTCTAGTCAGTTTGAACTAGCAAAAAATGAGCTACCTTTGTTAAACAAAGAATGACCACCCAGACAAAATCATGTCCCCGCTATGACGTAGGAAACCTTGTAATAAAGTTTATGGAAATTCTCTCTCTTTTCCACATCAGAATCTCGAGAGGATATAAAACACTTACTGGTCACTGATGGTCGACCTTCACCAATTGGCACGCAACACACTTAGACACAAAAATGGCTATGTTCTTCTTCATGCGTGTTCTAGATTGACAAAGATGATCTCCTATCTGTGCCTTCGTGACCCTAATGATGATCTCGAGTGTGAGGGTGAGTAGTACCATAAAATCACGTGTCAGCTCATCATCAGTACAAAGCAAACTCCACTTCGCCTTCCACACTACTACTAACTCAACTATAGGCTTATGGCCTAAAGCATATGCCACTACATTTTCCTTGACCATATGATATTGTATATCAATCTATAAGTCTTTCACAAACTCAATCTTTTTTAGCTGCCTCATGGTCAACTCCCTCTATGTGAACAACTAAAATTTCTAACCAAAGAGACAATGCCTCCAAATACATAATGCAAACACTATGGTTGCTATCGGTCTCTCCTCCTGCATCAATATCCCTTTAAGTCCTCATTAGGATGCATCCATAAATACCTTATAATTAATCCTTCCATGAGGAAAAGCAAGCTTCGGCAATAAAGTCATCCTGACCTTCAGCTCGTCAAAAGCCTGCTGACATGCATCATACTAAACAAATGGTACATCCTTCCATGTCAAATTTGTTAAAGGCTCGACTATCTTCGAGAACCCCTTGATGAATCGATGGTAGTACTTTGCTAAACCTAAAAAACTGCACACCTTTGTAGGCATAGTGGGTTATCCCTACTCCATCACTACTGAAACCTTTCCCGGATCCACTAATATCCACCTCTCGGATATAACATGACCCAAGAATTGAACCTCCCTCACCCAAAATTTGTATTTCTCAAACTTGGCATAAAGCTAATGGTTTCATAATGTCTCCAAGACTATTCACAAGTGTTGTGCATGCTCCTCTGCTGTTCAAGAATAAATAAAGATATCATCTATGAACACGCCGAAAACTGATCTAGAAATTCATGGAACACCCTATTCATTAGGTCTATAAACACCGTCGGTTTGCATTGGTCAGGCTAAAAGGCATAACTAAAAACTCAAATGATCCATATCTCATCAAGAATGTTGTCTTTAGAACATCTTGCTCTCGAATCCTCGAGTGATGGTGCCCAACCTCAAATCGATCTTAGATAAATATGATGCACCACTCAATTGGTTGAATAGATCATCAATATGAGGAAATAGATACTTGTTCCGTATGATGACCTTGTTCAACTCCCTATAATTAATGCAAAGCCTCAGCGATCTGTCATTTTTCTTCATGAATAGAATAGAATCACCCCAGGGGAAGTACTCCTTTAAACAAGTCTTTGACTTAGTAACTGCTGAATCTAATCCTTAAGCTCTCTCATCTCTAAAGGAGTAATGAGATTCGGTGCACATGCGATGGGTCTCGTACTCGAAATCAAGTTAATCACAAACTCGATCTCCCTATTCGATGGTAACCCTAAAATCTCTCCAAACACTTCTCAAAACTCTCTAACAATCGGTATAGAGTCTAGTAAAACAATGAACTCATTAGAATTATCCTCCTCAATGTATTCTAATGCATTCTAAACCCTCCCTCTCAGTGCGAAATCGTAACCAAGTACATCTTTTGCCTCAGAATGGAAAAGACGATGGACATCCTATAATAATCAACACAAGCCCAGTGAGTAGCTAGCCTGTCCATCCCTAGGATAACATCATACTCTGACATATCTAACACAAGTAGGTATGACATGAACTTAAGTCTCCCAGTGTTAATCCATATGCCTCTGTACGCGGAACTTATAGGGTTCCCCTCTACCCGTGGGTGAATCAATGTAAAATACTATGTTTGATGCCAAGTTTATCATCCGTAATGCAAGAGAGAACATTGTAATAATAAATGAATGAGATGATAGATTATCAAATAAAATGCGCCTTACATGCCCAAAAATAGGGAACCTATCATCCACTACCTGTACTAGTGATGGTCCCTCTCTAAATACGATGTGGTACACACGTCCATACTATAACTGCAACTGTTGTTCCTGAGGTGGGGTGGGTGGATCTGGTTGTGCTCGCACTGTAATCCCAAGCGGGTCTGACAACTGTAGACGTTTTCCCTGCAATGCCTAATAACCACACTATCCTCCCTACTCCTGTGCTCCCCGATTGGCTCGAGGGAACTTCTTTGCTAGGCGTACCTTCTTTCCATGGAGATAGAAATTCACCTAAAACTGACACCTATCTTGCTGTTGGCCCTGCTGGCCTCTGCTCTACTTTCACTGGCCCCGATGGCCTCTTTACTACTGGACCTAGCGCTGATGTCCCTACTTATTTTGATCATCGAAACCCCTGTGCCTCTTATACTGATCGCCTGCCTTGGAACCCTTAAACTGCTAGGCCCATAATTACCATTCCCACTCATCTTGACCTGCTGGATCGACATTTCTGAACTGGTTCCCTTCTCCCCCTTACTTTTCTAAAATGATCCATGATCTTGACATTGCAGCAACGTGACATTCACCATCAGAAAGTAGGTGGTAAAAGTTGGATTTGCTAATAAAGATTTCCTGATGTGCCAAGCTGTCCCTGACACAAACTTCTCCATTCTCTTTTCTTTAGTGTTTAACTCATCTTCAACATATAAGGACAATGCGGTAAACTCCTCTTCATACTCTATTATAGTACACCCCTTATTCTTAAGATCCATAAACTTCCTCCTCATCTCTAATTTCATGGTGGGTGAAAGTATTTTCCCTTAAACTTTATGTCAAACGCATTAATAGTTAATTGGTTTCGCTCCTCTAGTGTGGTGATAGACTATCACGACTATAGGGTCGCTCCTACTAGTTAGAACGAAGCTAACATCAGCTTGTGCATTGCCCATCCACTCAACCATACTCAAATGTCTACGAATGTATTTCTTCCACTGACTGTCCACCAATATATCTGGACTCCCAACAAACTCTAGCGGGTGTCCTTTTGTGAAGGCTTCGGTGTCTCTCTCCCAAATTGGTTCTTCTGTCTAAACGAGTAGCATCTGAAGAGCGCGCGTGCATTCAAATAAGGAAATTATTTAATTAAATATCTACTTTTCAATTAAATCCAAAAACCTGCATCTAGGTGTGATTGAAATTAATATGATCATGCAAGAACAGTCAATCACAAATGAAAATACATAAATGAGGAAAATTCCCCCAAAGGGGGTAAAACCTTTTTATTTTCGCTATAATTTGTAAAAATGGTTACACGGATTACAATGAAAATAAGTGTGACAAATAAATACCCTGGAGTGTCGGTTTCCATGTCGTCGGCTGGAATCTCCCTCGGGAACTCCAGGTGGGCAGCAGTAGAGAAGACGGCTCCTCCACAAGGTACTCTAGATGAGTAGAAACGATCCTCATGAAGGTTTAAAGATTCACATACATATATTGGAGTGTTTATGTGAATAAATATGGTGTAAAACCTTAAAAAGTGAAGTATGTTTCTAGGTAGTTTTTTGCAAAAATCGTGTTGTGAAAAGACTTGAAATATGTGTAGAAGGCACACTAGTATTTATACAAAAATCGAGGCGGCGATGTCGCTCGAACGAGATAGGCATCTCGCTCGAATGAAGGACACGTGTCATTCGAAGGACTTCACGTGGGATGCTAATCTCGTTCGAATGATAGTGCTGACTCGTTTGAATGAACTCGTCGATTGAGGCACTCCGCTTCTACACTTAGAAAAATTTCTGCTTTTGATAAAAAATATTTCAGACTTTAAAACTATTTTTTAAAAAATTTCCCAAATATTTATGCAAATATAAACAACTCCAATAAATCATTTTACCAATAATGCATCGTGGAGTAGTGGGAAACAGTTGAGTAACACGTCGCATGAAGCATGATGCACGTGTGAAGATGATGGATGCATGGATTCGGATGGAGGCCGTCATGGATGATCGTGATGACGTGCCGAATGTAGCGGTATCAGACATACAAACTGTGATCTAGGGAAAACAAAAAATTCCTAAATTCTACCCCGAACAGTTATAAAATTATGTCCTTCCAGCATCACCTACTGTGGGTGTGGTGGTGGTGGCCGTTGATGTAAAAAAAAGTGCTGTAGCATGGAGGCAGAAACTGCTTGAGTCACTATCATGGTAATGTCTGTTGGAGTAACCACGGGTGGTACTTCTGGTGTCTATGGGTGTGGTTGTGACTCATGCTGAGCCCTGTCCTATGTAGCCTCGGTGGTAACACGCCATGGTCTACTGCACCTAGTGTTTGCCCAACAGAGGCCACCCAGTATGATAGGAATATTGGTTGGGTTGGGTGCAGGCGTGTCTAAGATGATGAAATCCACAGGGTGGTAAAACTCAGAAACTTCCACCAAAACATATTCGACTATTCCTTTAGGCACTTTCACAAAATGGACATCAAGTTAAAAAGTAACCCGTGTAGGTTTCATGTTTTGTAAACCTAACTCAAGGTAAAGGTATTAAGGTAAGAAATTAATACTGGCACAAAGATCATGTAAAGCCCGAGTAGTGAACTTATCGCCTAACATGTAAGAGACAGTTGGATGACCGATGTCTTTGTACTTCACAACACCATTCTCATGGATGATGGACGTGTCTTGCTCGGTGATGAAGCCATCATGAGGCCCATTCATCTGACGCTTAACAATGAACAAGTCCTTCAAGAATTTGGCATAAGAGGGAACTTATTGAGTCGCGATGAGGAATGGAATATTAATGTGAACATTATGAAAGACTTGCCTCATCTCATCAAATTGTTGGGCTTTCTTTGTTGGAGCCAACCTATGAGGGAAGGGTTTTTTAGGTAATTGGACAATGGTGGGATCATTAGGTTTTGATGTAGTCTTTTCTGTGGATTTTTTGGGTTGTACAACCTTAGGGGGAGGCTTTAATGGGAATTACTGGATGAGTTGGGTTTGTCCATCACAGGGAACTTCAACTTCATTGTCAAATTGTTTTCTCGAACTTAGAGTAGTCACCTCTTTCATATTCTCATGGTATTTGGGTGGAGTGGAAGAGAATTCAACTATATAAGATAACTCTTTGGCATTACCCTTAGGGTTTGTAATGGGTTGACTTGGGAATCAACCTTTCTCTCACTCAGGCTCAAATTGGTTAAAATGCTGCTCAAGCCTTTGGACGACCCGAGTCTGCAACTGCATGGTTTATTGTTGAGTCATGATAAATTGAGTGAGAGGATTATTAAGAGTGGATATTAATGATTGGGGCGATGGATCATAAGGGGGTTAGGGGACCAACTCACGCTGAGAACTAAGAGGTGGAGAATACTTATAAGAGGGAGATGGAGTAAGGACAAGTTGATGATTGGTGATAGATGTTGTTGTTGATGGTATTAAGCATGGTGGCTTTGGATGGGAGGGAGATGTTTCCTTAATGGGTTTTATTGAAACCCGTGGGGACCACCAATATTTTGTTGTTGGGGTAATGGAGCAAGGTTGTTTTCATACTTATAGTAAAAATAGGGATGGTTCCTATTATTGGGATTATAAGTAAACGACGAGGGAGTGGGTTTCCTAGCGGTATCAAAAGCACATGCCTGGGCTATGGTTGGTTCGAGATCATCTTGAATGATGGGGCACAAATGATTATCATGACTTAAATATACACTACAATAAGAAGGACTAGGCTCATAGACATTCATCACCCGTTTGTATATAGAAACATTTTATGGCATAGAAAAACTGAGAGCCTCAACGGTCTTAGTCAAGGTGCTTAAGCTATGTAGCAATGTTTTAAAATTGGGATCATTTTTACCTCAAAAGTGCTCCCCATATAGTCAAGGTGCTTAAGATATGTATCAAAGTTTTAAATTGGGATCATTGTTATCTCAAAAGTTCTCCTTATATGTCATGGATAATATCTCAAAAACTCATCTGTTCCCTCCCAATCTAGGTAGTCATCGCCTAATTCAAGGATAAAATTATAGGCAGCAGTGGGAGTTATGTGCATGAACTTCCCTATATGCATGGATTCAATCAGGGTTTGAGAAGAATAAAGGAGGCCATTATAGAAGGTATGTACTAAGAGACTTTTGTTGAGACCATGATGTGGTGAATTATTAATGTAACCTTGGAAACATCCCCATGCTTTACAAAATTTCTCAGTTGGCTTTTGACAAAAATCTTGTATGGCTTGGCATATTGGTTTTATTCATAAGATAAAACTTAGATATGAACTTCTTCACAAGTTATTCCCATGTACAGATAGAATCCGGTGGAAATGAATGGAGCCACATGGATTCATTATCATGTAGAGAAAATGGAAACAATCGGAGACAACTATTTTCTTCATCTAACTTTTGATTTTTGAAGGTAGTGCAAATTGTGTTAAATTTTTACAAGTGAGTATAGGGAGACTCACATTCAAGGCCATGGAAATCTTTCAACATTAAAATTATGGCGGGGAAGATTTCAAATTCTACAACTAGGTTGGGTGGAAGAATAATATACGATGGTGGGTTGGCCATTATCGAGGAAAAATAGTCCCTCAAGGCACGTTCGTTGGCCATGGTGGGTGGGCTAGTGGGAGAACTATGAGTCTCATAGAGGGAAGAATAAGAATAGGGAATATGAGGCGTAAGATCAACGATGAGGGCATGAACACTTAAGAGGGAATTCGAAGATGGATCACTAGAGGTGCGTGTTAATTGATGATCAAGACGTTGCCAATTTGGCATAAAAAGCATGATTTTATTTATGAAGAAAAGTGAAAAATATTTTTGGATTTTTGATAAATGGGAAAGGAAATGAAAAAATATTTTTGGATTTTTGTGGGATAATAAAAAATTGGAAATATTAGGTGTTTATGAAAAATGAAATGAAAAATATTTTTGGTGTTTTGGGCATTTTTAAGAAGAAATGAAAATTATTTTTGGATTTTTTTTGTGAAAAAGGGGAGTGGTTGACGCGCATTTGAAAATAGGATGATGGATCATAAAATTGACAACCTAAAGATCTAAGGATACATTTATAAGAAAGGGATAAGTACTAACTGGCATATAGGCAATTTGTTTATCCATAATTAGGTGAGTGGGTATTCAAATTTTAATTAATCCGCGATGAGAAAAACATAGAGCCTTAGATGTCACCATTGAAAAGTGTTTTCTTACTTTCTTTCCAAGAGAACAAGCGGCTTACTAGTTAAGGCTCACCACACTATCTACTGCAACGATCGACCATCTGGGACCATACTGGGATAAGAATAAACCCATTTTTCTAAGCGGCTTCACTTAAACCCCAGTGCCCCTAGACAATATCTTATGAAAGCCGATCGAAGATTGACAGGGGTGGAAAAGACTCACTAGAGTATCCTATGAGTGTCTCATTTCAAAAACTACTTGGCCTTCTAGTTGATTTATTTTAATTATGTGATGGCACGAGCAACAAGCAAATGGGATAAAAGTGATTGAGTGGGTGATGAAATCGTGACTCGTTTTAATGACCCGGTCTAGTTCGTAGGTTAATTAATTCATCAAACCATTGAAAATAAATTTGATGCGATAATAAAAATCACATAGGAGCAAATAAGCACACAAATAATGGACTCTCTTGTGGGAGAGTCGCGAGTGATAAAGAAATGTACCTCCAATAACTTTTATACACATGGGCTGAAGGCCGAGTTGAGTCGACCGGGGGGAAGTTCGCCTATCATCAGTCACCCCGGGAGTCATACTGACTCAAAATAGAGATTCTTCAAAATTCACTCAAAGGGAGCTCTCTATCTATTTCTTCTCATTTTACTTTTTGCTTTTTGTTTTTGTGTTTAATTATTACAAATTAATAGTGTTAAAAATCCACTAAGATGAATATAACACCTCAATAATCATAATACAACAAATCTAATAAAGAAGAAAAAAAACAACTACAACTACAACTACAACTACAAATCAAAATGAAAATGAAACACAAGTCTTCAACGAGTCTCCAACGTCAAGAAAGCGGCAACGACGCCATTTGAAAACTAGTTTTTTTCTTGTGCGTAGCCGTTGTCTTCAAAAGACAAGTCTCAAAATCCATTGAATTACCTATAAAAATGATTAGACAACTTGTATTGTGGTAAGTGGGAATATCAATCAAACTTTCATGGTGAAGAAACAAATGTAATACCCCGTATTTCTGAGCATTTAATATTTAATTAATTCGGGTATCTTTAAATTACACGTGTTCAGTAATTTAATTAAAATAAAATATTGAGTGTTTATTAAATATTGATCGGGAGAGATTATGAATAATGTTTATGGGATTAATTCACTAAGTGTGTTGTAAATAACATGTGGTAATTATTATACGTCGTAGCGAGTAATATCAACAGGACTATGTTATATCTCAACCGGGGATCGCGTGCAGGATTTGTTAAGGTCGAGAGAGTAAATTTATTTAGAGTGACTTGGATTGCAATTTTGAGGTCACGACTGATTCTAAATGGGCCGAAATAGGTAGAATATAGTACCTAAGTGTATTAGTTGGGTCCCGAAGCATTTTTAGACCAACCCGGCACCACGTAAGGGAATTTTGGTTATTTAGGAGTTTAGGGTTGGAAAAGCTACAAAATTCTAAGTGTTATATCATCCAATTTGTGATAGAGTCTAGGGTTACAATACTTAGGAGAGATGGGAGTCCATAGGAGAGGAAGAAGAGATGATCCTTAGGCCATTCTAGACCTTTTTCTACAATCGACGTCACCGGAATCAAGATTGGTGAAAAGAAAGAACAACTTCATCATCAAACAACAAAAATCGGACCTACAAACATAAGGTAAGTGTTTATCTTGCAATAGTTTGAGAATGTTATAATACCCATGGTAGTGTAGGGTTAAAATTGCAAGAAAGAATGATACCTTGGAATTATATGTAGAATCATTTCATGTTTTGGGGTAGAAATCATGTTAGATATAATTCCTATATTTTTGTGGCATGAAATCTGAGAATACATTATTATACATATGAGAGAAATCAAGGTTTTTTTATGAATAAACGTAAAAAGACGTTATTAGGGTTTATATTAAAGATGGGAGAATTAATCTGAATCTTGTTGAATTCTTTGAAGATTTGATGATAAATTACATTAGAAATTGTCCATATACATGTATTTCATGTTGGGTTATTTTTTATGGAAGTTTGGGATGACTTCTTGGAGGTTTTGTGGGCTAAAAATGGAGAAATAATGAATTTGGGCGAAGCTCTCAAATAGGTGTCGATCGATTAGTTTTGTCGATCGATCAGTTTTATCGATCGATCGATGGGTTCTTTCTTTATTTACATACTTTTCCTTACTGATAATTATGGGGGACTATGTTAATGTTGTATTAACTATACGAGGACTTGGAGAATATCAGTAGACCTATAGTTAAATCCCCACTTAGTCTTAATGAGGGTAAATTGAGATTAGGACCGACGAGAGTTAAACGGTTTTGTTATCTATCGGGAATTTACAAATCTAGTCACAGTAAGTGTAAATGATAACCCAAGATTGTCACCACTAGGATAGTGATGTATTGACTACTGAAATTACTTAAGAGATAAAAAGGAACCTTCGGGTAGTGAGTGATACTCGAAAAAAATGAAAAGAACAATAAGGGTGAATCTTTAGTATGTTGAGTATTCGAGATATATATACTATGTGCTGGATATATTATGGGTTGTGTGTATACCTATACTGTAGATATTTATAGGTTTTGTGTATACCTATTATGTGCTTTCTTATGTGTGCGAGCATACATACATTGCCTGCTATCATATAAGGTTCTGCGCAGTGGGCGATCCCACCTTGGCGATGCTAGCGAGGTTTGGATGTGTGCCCCAAAGCATAGGACTTAGGGTGGAGCACTATTTGTGTCTATGATAGTGTGTACTGGTCACTTGGGTGTGTTAGGTATGTGTGTAACCCAAAGGCTTAAGACTATGTTAGACTCCAATATATGTTTATATGATTTATGGTTCGAGGTGCCATTTCAAACCGATGGTTCTTGATTTGGTACGAGAGGTACATGGACTTGAAAGTATATTATGAATGCATCGCAGTGGCCATTCCAGGGATGATATTGTTGTATATATAATAGTGTGATAAATATATTATATGAGAAGGGGGTGTTTTACTGTTCCAAAAAATCAACGGTTGGGAGCGAATTTTTTGGGACGATCTAATGGTTTGAGATTGTGCCATGTAGGATTATATGTATTGTGACATGGCACTTGGCAAAAAAACTAAGGCTTCTAGGCAACCTCCCAATTCTCATTTTCATCCCAAAGAAAACGCACCCCCGTCTTTACTCTCATTCTTTTCTTCTGCTTATCTCTCAACATAAAAAGAAAAAAAACCCTACCCTGCCCGTAAGCTACTGCCGTCGCCCCTTCCCTACCTCCGCCTCTCCTACCCACAGCTCCTACCAACGCCTTCCCCACCTCCGCCGCTCCTCCCCTACCCGTACAGGTACTCTCTCAACCACCTCCCTTACACGCACACATATGATAACTCACGCACACACACATACAGATCTGTCGATCTCCTCACTCACGCACACACACAGATCACTCACGCACACAGATCTATCACACATGCACACACGAAAGCATATCACACGCACACACACACGCACACAGATCTGTTGGACACGCACACACGAAATCATATCACATGCACACACACGCACACATATCTGTCGCACACAGATCTATCACACACGCACACACGAAAGCATATCATTTTGAATTTTTTTTTGGGTTCAAAAATTTTCAGTTTGTGCGATTTGGGGATGATGCGATTTGGGTATTTGATTTTTTTTTGTAGTTTATTATTTGTTGTTGTTTTATATAAGAAAAACGATGTTCTTGCATGTTTGATTTTCAGTTTGTGCGATTTGGGGATGATGCGATTTAGGTATCTATTTTTTTTTTGTAGTTTATTGTTGTTTTATATAAGACAAGATTTGATTTTTTTTTTTTGGGTTCGAAAATTTTCAGTCTGATTTTTTTTTGTAGTTTAGGGTTTTCTTCGATTTTTTTTCCGGCTAATATCTGTGTATGTTATCTTATGGTTGGTTCGATTTTTAGGGTTTTCAACAATCTGATAGCACACACATAAAATTTGATTTCTGTTTTGGCTAATATCTGTGTATGTTATCTTATGGGATCTAATTGTTTTTTCATTTTTTTTACACATCAAGACTGGCTAATATAACTGATTATACTTTCAAGACATTAAGCAGGTACACTCGGATTTCACAAATGTTGGTGTGATTTTTTTGTGTTCTTCTGAATAACTGATTATACTTTCAAAACCTTAAGCAGGTACACTCTTTTTATTTTTATTGTGGGTCGATTTATAGATTTTAGATTTGAGGGGTGTAAAAGTATAAATGTCATTTTTATTGTGGGTCGATTAATAGTACAATATCAAGTTACGTCATATAATTAATTTATTCCGCTCTTTTTTACAGGGTGATCCAACGTATCCTTAGGTTGATGTCACCGTGGCTACTGATGATTATTCGAAGTTTAAGATATGATCAATTCTTGAGAGGTATTGGATCCATAATAACATTCCTAAATTTGTGTATGTGTGTGTTGGTTTCAATTTTACCATATTAACAGTCCTAAATCACGAACGAATTCAATTTTACCAGATTAACAGTCCTAAATTTGTGTATTGGTTTCAATTTTACCATATTAACAGTCCTAAATCACAAAATGGTGTATTTGTGTGTTGATTTTGTTGTTAGATTTTTTGAATGAGTTAATTATTCTATTTGGCTTTTGTATGAAAATTCATCAATTGGTTTATTTGCAATCCCCCCCTAAAAAAAACAGCCCAAAAGTTGCAAATTTTTTGTAATGATTGGGGGGTAGATGGCATACTTCACAAGCATTAAAGTGTTTTTTTGCTATATTACACAAGCCCTCTATTTATTAGTTAATTTGATTATTTGTGAAGAAAAAATGTGTGTTCACATTTATTATTTCTTTCAAATGAAATTTATTGATTCTAATTACTCAATTATGTTTCCATGTATACAGTTCATAGTTTTAACCATTAATCAATTATTTTTACCCACATCATAGGTTCAAGATCCAAGTCATACAATAGAGTATAACTCACAATCACTCCTGGGCATATAAATTTCTATCCGGGAGCTATAGAGGTATTCATCTATTTTTTTTATAAATTTTAACATTAATAATATGAATATTAACCATGACTTAAACTGTCCCATTTTATAACGTTTCTTAGTTTAATTTCTATCCGGGAGCTATGTGTTTTTTACTTAATTCCCCCCTCCAACTTTTATGTTATTCCCCATTTTTTAAAAATTTGAGATACATTTGTAATGTAAGGTATTGCTTAACTCTTAATGTAAGGGATAAGTTACAAATCATATTTCTATTAATAATTACCTTTGTTTATATAATATTTAACTAGCTCTTTAAATTTACTAACAATATTTTCTTTTTTGTATCAGGTCGCATTTGGAAAAGAACGAATAATAATTATAGTGGAACATAATTATTTGGGATTCCATTGATATATATTTATTTTTTAAACATGTTTGTTTCATTGAAGCTTTTGTTAGGCGAATTTGTTTTTTTTATACTGTTGGATTTGTCATTATCCCTTGAGAGGGGTGGATAGTCCAATAAATAAAGGGGAATCTGCCTAATTTTTTAAAACTTTAACACTTTATTTTTTTAAAACAAAGAAATGTTCTCGCTAAATAGTATTTGTTTTCTTTTCTTTTCTTTTCTTTTCATTTTGTCATATTTTTTATGATAGAGATCAAGTCTTATTTCCCTAAGATTGAATTTTGGTGTGGGACTTTTATTTATCCGTTCTTTTACAATTACCTTTAGTTTATAATTTTCATTTTCTTTTACATGAATACTAATGGTTTAGTTCTCACATTTTCTTATTATTTATGTTGACAAGTCTCTTTATTTATTTCAGAGCAAGCATTACAAATGCAAATGTGGTAAGACATAAGTCTGATACATATTTCTCACATTAACTTTTTTATTTATAGTTATTTATTCTTATCAATCAAATTATTGCTTTGTAGATCAACTCAAGTTGGAGAGGTTTGAGGTCGTGGGTTGAACAAAAAAGTGGCAGGAGTTTGAGATGGAGGTGTTGCGTGGCCGCATTGTTCCATGTTTTTTTTTCGAAAAGGGGGTTACTTCTTTTTTGATAATTGTATTTCAAATTGTTGGACACAACAAACTATGCTTTCATCATTTTTAGTATGCATAGTTGTGTATAATTACATTATAGGTTTATGTAATTTGCGTTAAAGAATTTGTTGGATGAATTTAGGCTCTTTGTATATTGTTTGATTGGTTGTTATCCCTTAAGGAGGGTGGATAGTTTAATAAATAAAGGAGGTTATGTTCAATTTTTTTTTTAAATTGATACTTTGTTTTTTCAAATTTCATGTTATATGTGAACCTGTTCGAAGAATTTAGATTATTTCAATATTGTTGGACTATGTGTTATTTGTTAAGCGGGGTGGATAGTCATACGAACATAGGAAATTATGGATAATATTTTTAAAATTACACTTTATTTTGTTGGGGAACGATTTTTTTTTTCATTTTGCAATTAGGTTCCTAGAAAATTTTCGTCGTTTATCAATTACGTACTTTCGAAATTTTTGTTGTTTCGCGATTATGTACTTTCAAAATTTTATTTCGCTAGTATATATATATATATATATATATATATATATATATATATATATATATATATATATATATATATATATATATATATATATTCAGTTAATATTGTGTGATGGTAGAAAAGATAAATAATGTATATCTAAAACTAACTTAAGTGATAGAAACTTATTTAACAAATCAATTATAATATTCAGTTAATATTAATTATTGGTTTTATGGTTGTGCATCGTATGGGCAGTACGGGTGAGCTAAACTGATTGTGGTTAGTTAGATGCTTATGATGTTTAGTCAGGATGGGTAGCATAACTAGGTGGATAAAATAAGAAACGTTAGGTGTGCACTATAGTTGAGAGGTGAGGAACTCATGGGAGTGTACGTAAAACTAATGCGTGTATCTAATAACTTCTTTTAATTGCAATTTAAATACTTACTACATGTTTTTCAAAGGTTTTGGACTCTGACCCGTATTAAATCGATTTTTCAATAACTTTTAGATGTCCAGCCACAGGGATACCAAGCATGATGATTTATTCTGAGAAGAGTGCGCTTGCGTTCAAATAAGGAAGTTATTTAATTAAACATAGTTTTTACCACTTAAGTCCTAAACATGCATCTATATGTGATTAAATACGATGATGAAACATGCAAGAACACATATATGAGGAAAAATCCCCAACGGGGAAAAACCTTTTATTTTCACAATAATTTTTTGTAAGAGAACGGCTTACAACAGATTACAATGAAAATACAAGTGACACAGAAATACCCTTGGGTGTCGGTTCTGTTGTCGGCGGCTGGAACAATCCCTTTCCAGTAGGGCAGCAGTGACGAAGAGAATGGCTTCCTCACAAAGTACTCCAGATGAGTAAACAATCTTTTGAAGTTTTAAAAATTCACACACATATATGGGAATGGTTTTTGTGAATAAAAAAGGTTTAGAAAACCTTAAAAGGTGAAGTCTTATTCTGGGATGTTTTCGTAGATTTTCGTGATTGCAGAGAGACTTGAAAAAATATGTAGAAGGAGATCAGATATTTATACAAAAATCGAGGTGGTGGCTCATTCGAATGAAATAGCATGTCGCTCGAACGAAGGACATAAGTCGTTCGAACGATATCGCGCAACATGTCTATCTCGTGCGAACAACTTACAAAGTTGCTTGAGCGATCTCGTCGACCGAGGCCATTCGCTTCTACACTTAGAAACATTCTTCTTTTGATAAAAAAATAATCCAGAATTCAAAAATAATTTTCAAAAATAATTCCCAAATATTTATGCAAATATTTAAAGTTCCAATAAAACATTTTACTGATAAGGCGTAGTGGAATAGTGGGAATAAGCTGAGCAGCACGTTGCATGTAACATAATGCACGTGAAGAAAGTGGTTGCATTGAATTCGGATATAGGCCATCGAGAATGATCGTGTTGACATGCCGAATGTAGTGGTACCATACATATGAACTGTGATCTAGGAGAAACCAAAAAATTCCTAGATTCTACTCCGGACATTTATAGAATTATGTCCTTACAAATCTCCCCCTATGTCTATGCCGATACATACATAAAAATCCGAATTATACAATCAAATTACATATAAGATAATATCCCCATTAAACCCTCAAACTGAGAATACTAAATGACATGTCTCCCAAATCTTTAGCTCTTCAGAAACTTTCAAAGCTTTTCTCATCAGGGTGTGCAATCCAAAAATGAACAATGGTGTACCTACACACATGAGATAAAGCAAATACCCGTGACAAACAATAGTTTGAAATATAATTATATGCAAAAATTGATGATCAATTAAGCTTAAGGAAATCATTCATAAATCAACCAAACGCCAAAACAATTCTCCCCCATAATTCTTCTCCCCCTTTTTATTATGTCCCCAAATAGACAAATATGAGAAGCAGAAATGAATGCACATGGAGAATGACACATGGGAATAAACTGATATTTTTATATTTTTCAAAAAAATTCACACATAGTATACAATAAAGAATCACACCATGAAAGATCATAAAAACAACCAAGTCAATGATAGCGAAATGAAGGGGTGTGAACAGATTCGATAGGAAAATCAATGCAGACAAATATGACATATGTGCACGATGAATATCGGATACTCCTAAAGAATGAACTCAAAGTCTTCCTTTGGTGTAAAAAGGTGGAAATATAAGACATTGACTCAATCAAATCAACAAATGAAAGCTCAAAGTGATTTCCACACCAATAACGTCCAAAACTATTTCATGCTTTTTCAGTACTTTCAAGGAAGCGCAAACCCATTTATATTCACAACCAAACTCCCTCAGATTTTAATTTTGAATAAAGGCTTTTCTAAATTCTCAAACTTAAGTGGCCCATATTTGGCATGAATTGATTTTTATTGCCTTTAAATTTTTTTCGGGCTCTTTTAACCTCTTTGGACCCCGGATAATAAAATTCCTCCATGTTTTAGGTCCTTTTGAACGGTGGCTTTTGCGCAAAGACGTGATAAATACCTTTCGCAGCCCCTCCCCATTCTTAAACAAACACTCAGTCTCACAAAAAAGTGGTTTTTACATGCTATCCAATCTTGTCAAGTTGTATCGCATATTGTTAGTTGTATAGACAGAATTGAGATGGAAACACTGAAGCCAACATGTGATAGACAAGTGCAATAATAAAATAAAGCCGTGCATGTGTGCAATAAACGAGATATGAGTCAAACATGTAGAAAGATATCACTAATCACATCTCAAAGACTCCAATCAATGTAAAGCACATGGATGAAATGATGTAGCGTCTCAAATCTCTATTAAACAATCACATGGATAAATGGAATGAAAGTGTGACTTGGCTATCTTAAATGTTCATCCACAAAAGGTGCATAAAAAATACAAAAATCTTTTTGGGCTTTTCTGAAATATTTATATACAAAAACAAAAATCTTTTTGGATTTATCAAAAGAATATATAAATAGCTGTACAACAAAACAATGTTACATATAAAAACAGACTAGCAATAGGAAGCATAAGATATGAACGTGAAAAGGCATCATATTCTAGACATAGACCAACCCCTCAGTCAACTGTGCAAATCCCTAAAGACTTCCTAAGACTCTCAAATCTAAGGGCATCTAAAGGTTTCGTGAAAATATCGGCTAACTGACGGTCGGTGGGAACAAAACTCAGGGATACGACTTTTTCCTCAACTAACTGTCGTATAAAGTGCTCACGTACCCTAATGTGCTTTATGCGCGAATGCTGGACTGGATTGCGGGATATGTGTATCGCGCTCGTGTTATCACAGGAAATGGTCATGGTGTCCTGTGAAATCCCATAATCCTCCAGCATTTTCTTCATCCACAAGAGTTGCGTGCAAAAACTCCCAGCGGCTATATACTCAGCCTCTGTAGTGGATAAAGAGATGGAATTTTACTTCTTGCTCAACCAGGAGACTAGAGAAGAACCAAAATAGAAACACCCACCAGAAGTGCTCCTACAACCATTTACATCCCCAGTCCAATCGGTATCCGAATAGGCGGACAAACGGTCATCGGTATCAAAGGAATACCAAATACCGTATGAGAGAGTCCCACTTACGTATTTAATAATACGTTTTAGAGAAAGTAAATGTGACTCTTTCGGGGACGCCTGATATCGCACACAGACTCCAACACTAAAGGCTATGTCGGGACGACTGGGAGTTAAGTAGAGAAGACTACCTATCATACTCCGATATAAGGTTTTCTCTACGTCCTTGCCTAAAGTGTCCTTACTAAGCTTGGTAGTGGTACTCATAGTTGTACGTGAACGCTTAGCGGAGTCTAAACCAAATTTCTTCATTAGGTCTCTAGCATACTTGGATTGGGAGATGAACATCCCATCCTCTAGCTGACAAAATTGGAGACCAAGGAAGAAAGTAAGTTCAGCAACCATGCTAATCTCAAACTCACTTTTCATCTCCTCTTCAAAGTGATGAGCATGTTGAGAGCACGTGGATCCAAAGACTATGTCGTCCACATAGACCTGGGTAACCAAAATTGCACCGTCATCTTTCCTGACGAATATCGTCATATCAACTCCCCATCTCTTGAAGCCACGGGCTAAGAGATAGGAAGTAAGACTCTCGTACCAAGAACGGGGTGCTTGATTCAAACCATACCAGGCTTTTCTTAGATAGTAGACGTGCTCAGGGTACTGAGGGTCTTCAAACCCTTTTGGTTGTTCCACTTAAACCTCCTCCTGTAGAATGCCATTCAGAAAGGCACTCTTGACATCCATCTGATATAACTTGAAGCGTAGATGAAATACGATGGCGAGTAGTAGACGGACGGACTCAAGCCTCGCAACAGGAGAAAATGTCTCCCCAAAGTCTACACCCTCTATCTGTGTGTAGCCTTGAGCGACCAACCTATATTTGTTTCTGATTATGGTACCATTTTCATCCATTTTATTCTTAAAAATCCACCGGGTACCTATCACATTAGGCTCACTAGGTCGGGGGACAAGTTACCAAACATTATTCTTTTTAAACTGAAGTAACTCATCCTGCATAGCAGATATCCAGTGTTCATCCTTGAGTGATTCTTTATGGTTCTTGGGCTCGACTTTGGACGTGTAGCAAAGATGGCTAATAACGTTCTCTAGCTAAGAACGAGTCTTGACCCCTAGAGTGTGATCGCCAATAATGGCAGATGGGTCATGACTCTTGCGAACCCAAATGGGTGTGTCCCCTAACACAGGAGTGGGGACCACAGAGTGTGGGTGAGGGACTAGTGGATAACTGTCAGACGAGTCCTCATCCTCACATTGAAGGCTAGGATCAATAAGTGTCGGAAGTTCGTCATCTTGCAGGATAACGTTTATTGATTCCATAACCTTAGAGATCTTCAGGTTGAAAACTTGGTACGCTCTGTTATTCGAGGAATATCCTAGCAATATTCCCTCGTCGCTCCGGGAGTCAAACTTCCCTAATTGCTCTCTATCCCGTAGGATGTAGCATTTACTCCCAAAAACACGAAAATATGCCAAGCTGGGTTTCTTGGCTGTCCATAATTCATAAGGCATTTTAAGTGTGTGTGGATGCAGGTAAACCCTATTCACCGTGTGGCATGAAGTAGACATTGCCTCTGTCCAAAATCTCCTGGAAACATTATGACCTAGAAGCATAGATCTAGCCATTTCCTAGATCATTCTATTCTTTCTCTCAACAATCCCATTTTGCTGAGGAGTCTTCACAACAGAAAACTCATGTTTGATCCCAAGGCTATCACAATACAAATCTACTTTTGCTTCCTTAAATTCAGTGTCGTTGTCACTACGTATCCTGTTAATAGTGACTCTATGTTGATTCTGCAGGACACGGCACTTTGTCGTTAAAAACTCTACAGCATCGAATTTCTTTCTCAGAAAACCTACAATAGAGTACCTGGAGAAATCATCCACCATCACGAGGATATACCTCTTACCACCCGGACTCTCAGTACGAGTGGGACCCATAAGATCCATGTGTATAAGCTCAAGAACACGAGAGGTGGTAATGGAATGCAACTTCCTACGGGGACTACGAATTTGTTTTCCTAACTGACAGGGTCCACAAATCGTCGAAGTTGGCCTTCCAAGAGATGGTAAGCCACATACTAGGTCCCTTTTAGCTAAGCGAGTGAGATCTCTAATATTTACGTGACCTAGACGTTGGTGCCACAGATCCATAGGAGTGATTGTGGCACTGTTGCAAACAAGTGAGGAAGTAGGCACAGTACCATAACAATTATCCTCGGTCCTCACCCCTTGCATTTAGGGTTTATAGGCTTGATTGTAAACATTACATGCATCCCGATCAAACTTTACTGCAAAGTCAGTGTCGCACAACTGGCTAATGCTGAGAAGGTTAACTTTTAAACCTTTGACGTACAACACATTTTCTAGCTTACGAAATCCTGATAACACTACAGTACCTCGTCCTACAATGCTAGACTTGCTCCCATCTCTAAAGGAGACTCTGCCATCCTGATAATCCTCAAGAGATGTAAAAAATGAGGCATCACCTATCATATGTCTGGAGCATCCACTGTCAAAATACCATTGTGAGGTATTATGTGCCTTGAGAGCGACATGAACAACGAAGGACTTTTTATCTTTCTTAGGGACCCAAGAAGTGGTGACCTTTTGTTTGCCTTTGTTGTTGTTGGTTTTAGATGGAATGTGAGAAGCATTCCCTGATGGCAAAGACATCCGTCGGAATTCCTTCATCAAACTCAGTGACGTGGAAGCTAAAAACTCAACTCGCTCTCTCAGACTAGTAAAATCATCAGTATGCTGATGTGGAGTAGTAGTACGTCGTGTCCGACCCATACTATAGCAAAACTCGCTGAGGTGGCCTTTTCTTTTGCAATAAGTACAAAAGAACACAGTCAAAGACGGACTTTGGTTTGCTTTTCTTAGTCGAACTCTCCTTCGAGGTTTTTGACGATGGCCATAAGGAGTCGTAGTAAACTCAGGAACTGGTCCGGGTGCAATTTGGGATGTGGAGGCACCATCATACCTAATTCCCTGCCTATCACCAAAACCTAAAGCGGGACCGAGGAGCATCTTTCCCATTTTCCCAGATCTGTCCTCGATTTGTACATTGACTTCCCGTGCTTTCTCAAGATCATGAGTCAGCTGGGAAACAAGGGCTTTATGTTTTTTCTGAGTCTCCACGGAGGAATGAAGCTGACTCGTAAGACTAGCCACTTGTTTAGTCAAGTCCCCTATCTCTTTATCAAAAGTACTCTCTGTCTCTAAACAAACTTTCTTTCTCAACACAGGCAAATTCTCTCTCTCTTTGGGCGGTGCAGGTGGAGGACTCTCTCTCTCTCTCTCGCTTTTCTTAATTCTTCCTCTAAGCCGATGATCTTAAGGACTAACGCTTTGTTACGCTTTTTAGTTTTAAATGACTTAGAATACAACTTAGCGTAGGCGCGCTGAATATCACTCCCGCTCTCACTTGTGTCATCCTCCCCCTCACTCATATCGCTCTCACTGTCGAGGTGTTCCTGTGAAGCATCATCCTCATCATCGTGAGGAGAACTAGAAGTGATCACATGACTAGCTATGAATGCGGTGAAGTTACACTCATGCGATGACTTGACTCCAGAATCCACCGACTCGACCTCATTGTCGTCTCTAAGGGTAGCGTTAAGAACAACTTTCCCTTTCTCTCTGTTCAGACGTGTGGCACACTCAAAGGCTCTATGACCCCTACCGTCGCACTCAAAGCATCTTTCACTTTCTTTCTTAGGAGGATCTTTAAAACCTTTTTCATTTTTCTTTTCAAACTTATTTTACTCAAATTTCTTTTTATCTTTAAAATTTCCATTTTTCTTAAATTTGAGAATCCTCTTGAAATTTTTTGCAAAAAGAGCCAAATCATCTAAGTCAAAATCACAATCAAAATCTGACGTGTCAGTCTCTCTCTTTCTAGATGACTCTACCCTCTTTCTAGCCGACCCCTCACTCTTTCTTTCTTGGGCATTAAGTGCAATTCCCTTATCTTTAGTCCTAGCAATTTTAGGGAACATATCAATTTCATAAGTTTGCAAATCTCCTACAAGTTCTTCCAATTTTAGCGTATTTAAATTACCCATAGAATTTAACACAGTGACTTTGGGGATAAAACGCTTAGGCAAAGAACGAAAAATCTTTTTGACAACTCTAGCAGTAGGAATATGTTCACCAAGATTAAAGCTAGTATTAACAATGTCAGAAAGTGTAGCATAAAAATCATCAAAACATTCAGTTTCATGCATGGTGATGGTTTCAAATTGAGTTGTCAAATTTTGCAATTTAGACTCTTTCACAACATTAGTTCCTTTATGGGTGAGTTGTAACACACCCCATGCCTCTTTTGACGTGGTACACGTCATTATGCGTTTGAACTCATCAGGTGTGACAGACCCAGAAATAGCACTTATACCCTTAAAATTGAATGATGACCATTTAAATTCGTCTTCAGTCCAAGAAGTGACAGGTTTTAAATTGATCACATAATCAACGGTGATGGAGGGAGGAGTCCACCATCTTTTAACAAAAATCCAGACACGTTCATCAATGGCTTTTAAAGCAGACCTTATGCGGGCTTTCCAATATGCATTGTTTATCCCGTCAAAAACTAGCATTTTATTAAATAACTTCCCCATAATGAACACACTCGTTTTCAAAAATCAAATTTTCAGAAAATTGATATCTTAGAAAAATTTTGCGGAAAATTACACGGTAAAATTGTGTAACTGTCTCTGATACCAATTTGAGAAGAGTGCGCTTGCGTTCAAATAAGGAAGTTATTTAATTAAACACAGTTTTTATCACTTAAGTCCTAAATATGCATCTATATGTGATTAAATACGATGATGAAACATGCAAGAACACATATATGAGGAAAAATCCCCAACGGGGCAAAACTTTTATTTTCACAATAATTTTTGTAAGAGAACGGCTTACAACGGATTATAATGAAAATACAAGTGACACATAAATACCCTCGGGTGCCGGTTCTGTTGTCGGCGGCTGGAACAACCCCTTTCTAGTAGGGAAGCATTGACGAAGAGAACGGCTTCCTCACAAAGTACTCCAGATGAGTAAACGATCTTCTTGAAGGTTTAAAGATTCACACACATATATGGGAATGGTTTTTGTGAATCAAAAAGGTTTAGAAAACCTTAAAAGGTGAAGTCTTATTCTAGGATGTTTTCATAGATTTTCGTGATTGCAGAAAGGCTTGAAAAAACGTGTAGAAGGAGATCAGATATTTATACAAAAATCGAGGCGTTAACTCGTTCGAACGAGATAGCATGTCGCTCGAATGAGATAGCATGTCGCTCGAACGAAGGACAGAAGTCGTTCGAATGATATCGCGCGACATGTCTATCTCACGCGAACGACTTGCAAAGTTGCTCGAGCGATCTCGTCGACCAAGGCCATTCGCTTCTACACTTAGAAAAATTATGCTTTTGATAAATAATTAATCCAGAATTCAAAAATAATTCTCAAATATTTATGCAAATATTTAAAGTTCCAATAAAACATTTTACTGATAAGGCGTAGTGGAGTAGTGAGAATGAGCTGAGCAGCACGCTGCATATAGCATGATGCACGTGAAGAAAGTGATTGCATTGAATTCGGATACAGGCCGTCGAGGATGATCGTGTTGACATACCGAATGTAGTAGTATCAGACATATGAACTGTGATCTAGGAGAAAACGGAAAATTCCTAGATTCTACCCCGGACATTTTTAGAATTATGTCCTTATATATTCTAGGGATGCGTAGCTGCAACACTGTGGAGGCATGCAAGACTTCAATAGACATTTGAGTTATTTCATTCATAAATTAGGATTCATGATCATTTATTTCAGTCTAACATGTTTCTTGCTCAATTTAGACATTTATTCAGATTTATTTATCAGACTCTATATTTAGATTCATTTTCATTTCAGTTAGACTCATGATTGGGATGTTGGTTTTGGATTCGATGGTTTATTTGGTATTTATCTTTTATCTATATTATCCTAAAATATTTTAGACCTCTATTATTTTGTGGATGGTTTATATCATACTTATTTTCATATATTATTGTATGTTAATAAAAGATAAAATTTGGCACTGACTAAATTTAACATATGTGGTTGGTAACTTAAGAAGTTTTCGACAGTGATGCTAAGAATGAACCAAATGATATTCTTATTTATGTTAGTAAATGACTGATCACCCATTATTAAAATAGGCGTGGTCTCACAAAAAATAGTGCGAATGAGTGCAAATTCATTTTTTAATTAATTTTTTTATATTTTTTATATTTAAAACAATTTCAAGGGAGAATTAATTGATTAATGCTAAAAATTATAAGTGACTAAATAAACCAGTGAAATAAAAGGGACACATAACCAAGTTTTATAAGTGTGATAAGGTCCAAGAGACAAGATTACACCGCATGACTCATTATTTTAATTAATTTATTTATTTATTTGAAATATTTTGAGATACTATTAAATTTACAACTATAAATTTAATAAAAAAACTAGAAAACTAAACTAAGAATGCCACAACTCTAAAAAATATTAGATTTATACTCTCTTTAATAAATCACCCCCTAAGATCAATTTATTTAAGAATTATATAAATCATAGAATTGCAACACCAAGTTAACGCTTCTAATTTAGTGCCATATTTGGGAAAAATATATATCTAGTTTAATTCTAAAATTAAACATAAAATTTGAAATGAAATTAATTTATCCTCTCTCAAGGCATAAATTAATTTAAGACACTTTGAAAATTAATTTTCCTACAAAGATAACAAAAAAAACATTAATTAAGTAACATCACACATGGTTTCATCACACCCCTTGAATGAGGTGTTTAGCCAAGAAATCTCATACTAGCATACACAATATTCAATAATACATGAATAATGGACATGAAATTAAATAAGAGAGATAGAAATACAATACAAAACAAGTCTCCTTATCGACATCATTTTCTTTAAAATGCGTTCAATTTCTTTCAACAATTTATCTCACTCGATTACAATAAAAAAATTCAAAAGAAAAAACAATCCTACACTAACTTTTTTATATTATCTGGGTTTTTTTTTGTGTCTCTCTATTCTATGCTAAGGTGTAGAGGGAAGAAATACGGAGAATAAAAAGTCTGAGATCATCCTTCAAAATGAGTTGGTGTTGGAAATTATGAATGCAAATACAGAAATGGAACTCTTTATATATCTCAAAATGTCAACTTCAATACAACAATGTGATTTCTGAATAGTCACTATAAAAATTCAAGGCGTGATGTCACTTTCCTAAATACAGTATTTGCCCCACACGAAGAATTTCGGTATACAAACGGGAATCAGCAAATCCGTACTCAAGATACAATGAAGCAATTGCACTGTCTGCAACTTGTATATTTGAAGACAGCCCTTGGATGTAGCAGCGAAGAACAGTCAATCAAGTTCTTATTCTGTTTATGTGCACAAAACAGAATAAGAAAATTTATATCTCCTGAAAACTGACCCGGACGAATACCGGCAACCCGCTACCACTGCGGACACGCGGCGTGCGAAGTGCAAAGTGCGCCACTAGCGCCTCTACAGCCCACTGCCCTGCACCCGCACGCGCGCGCGCGCGCGTACGGTGCTTCGCACCGTATTGAGGTCTCTTGAATAGCCTCTTAAATGCTAGATGAATTAACTCTTCATCTTCCATTTGTACTTATTAAGTGTACAAATTCTTAACATTTTTCCAATGTGGGACTCAAAGGTTGCCCACCCCTTTTATAGCTTAGTGGTGACACTTAGCTTTGTACATTTTCCAATGTGGGACACTATACCCTTTTATATTTGGGTTAGCTTCCCACCTCTTCCTCACACTTCCAATGTGGTACAAGCTTTTAAGGCTTTTACACCCAAAAAACTCTTACTCTCTTATTTTAAAAATCTCCAACAGTTGGTGCCCCTTTTTTATATCTCACGAATTGGTTTGTTGGGGAGTGATTTTAGGGGTTTGAATTTTTTTATTTGGCTCAATCAAATGCGTATTATGAGGGAGTCTTAAAATTTGGAGACTGAATTTGCATGTGGGTTTTGGTAAGGATAGTTTCATTTTATGACTAAGTCAAAAAATAGATTTTGTTTGGTCAAAGGTTATAGGGTCGTGGGTATGGATTTTTGATTCTGGGTTTGGGTTAGGAAGTAGGTGGGTTATGTTATGGGTTTAGGTGGATAGGGTGATGGGTTTTAATTACGGTTGTGGAGGACGGGTATTAGATTTTTTTCAGGTGGGTGGGTATTGGTAGAGCTACTGGTCAGGGCAATAGGGGTTTGAGTCTGGGTTAATAGAATAGAGGTCGGATATGGCAGGTGGCATCCGAGTTTAATGTATGGGTTGATGTTTAAGGGGTGTGGTTTTTAATGTGGGTGTTAATAGATGGAGGTGAGAGAAGGTGTTGGCGGGTTAGAGCTGATAGAGGAGAGATGAGAGAGTGTAGAATGTTTTTGATGGATTTGGTATTTGAAATGGAGCACTTCAATTGTGCCCGAAATTTTGATTGAATTTTCGACTGAAATTACACATGACAGCGTGTTATTGATAGATTCTTTGATCCCACTGGCGTGGACCCCATAAATCAACCAATAGAAATTCACCACCTAATTCGGTCTATCCACTTTCAGTCAAAAATTAAATGAGATGTGTAGGGTTAATTGGGTGTAGGTAAGGTACATGAGAAGGAGGTGAAGGTTATGGGGGGCTATTTGAATGTATGGGTGTGTATGAAGTTAGGGTGTTTGTTTATTTTGTACTGACCTAAGTAAACTAAATTAACTAAACTAAAATAAATATTCACGACTCAACTAAAAGTATAAAATTAATATAAATAAAAAAATAAAATATATTAAAGCTAAAAATTTGAACTCTAACCTATAAATTAATAAAAAGCTCAATTAAAAATAATAAAAACTAAAGTAATAAACTAAAAACAAATATGATAAAATAAAATAAAATAAAAATCTAATAAATACTCACACATAATATATTTACATAAAAACATTAAAACATTTGACATAAATAAAAAATACACGAACACTAATATTAATAACTACACACACACAAATAAAATATAAAAATCATTAAAAATTATGCACGACTTAAATAAAAATATAAAAAATATAAAAGTATAAACTAAACACACACAAGGCTCATGAGATGTCTTGGGATCGATCTAGGCTTAGATATGGTACGAAAATGGACAAAGGCATCAATATTGATGAGGGCAAGCTCAAAAGGGGACTGCCGACTTCATGACTGCTTTTATTTTGTTCATTGAATGCTTTTGACCGCTATTTTGTCGTAATTACTTTTATTTAGCATAATTTGATACCACGACTGCATATTGACCTGTAACCTATATAAATACGAATATATGACCAATTTTATTGGGAATTAACGACTAAAATGCATCTATTTAGAGTATAAAATAAATACTTTTGGGTGTTTATTAGATTTATTTTCTCTTAAAGTTTGACATTTTTATATAATAAATAGAAGTTGTAAATTTACATTGATGTGATACTATTACACTCAAACAGCATTGGGTACCTAAGTTCTTGATAAATTATTTTTCTAGAAAGCTGATTATTGTGAGTATTTTTTCGCACACTATTTTCTATATGATGATGTTCAAGTAACAGTATTTTTTAGGGGCTAAGATAGGTGTTTACAAAAGTATTAATATTAACTACAATATTCCTCTTTTGTAGGTGGTCATATGCAATGCTGGTGGAGTTACGGTGGTGGTATTATGTGAATATTAGTTGTATCTAAGAGATTGTTTTATATTTTTTTAACTATTTCTTTGCTACTTCATTTATTGTATGAGTTACACTAAGTAGATTATTCATTTTACATTGTATTGATGATAAAAAATATTGATTTCATCTTGATGTTTTTTGCTATAGGCTATATTTAAATTTCATTTCTTATAAACTAAAGTCACTTATGAGTTCTATTTTGTAAGGGCCTATTTGGTTGTCCCCAAAATTGTAAATTAGTCCATTTAAAATTAACTCATTCATGAATTGCCTTATTATTAGTGTTTGATTACAAGAATGAACAAATTCAAAAATGAAACAATTTATGTTGATTCACAAAAACTTAAATTAGTTCATTTCACCAAAAGCTTGAAATTGCACAATTTATAATTACAACATGAATCTTAAATGCACCACTCCCATAGAGTACCTCTCACCATACTACTCTCTCTCTCTCTCTCTCTACACACACACACACACATCAAAAAAGTAAATAACTCCATTTTTCTTTTCCAAACACACCACAAATTAGATTTAAACCCATTTAAAATTAATACATCGACAATCTATTCATTTAAAATTGATCAATTTATAAAATTAAATAATTTATGCAACCAAACGGGATCTAAGCCTTTTGGAATTATTTTTTTTGTTTAATTAAAAAAATTGGAATATTAAAGGCTACATGTGGGGATTGTTTGTGAATAAAAATTTGCATACTAAAAGCTATCGTGGGTTATCTGTTTATGGTCAAGAGCCAAGGATGAGATGGATCCCTTCTCCGACGAAAAAATTTCTCTCTCTAGAGTTTTAAATAAGGAGAAACTTTATATGGACAGCATGTACAGCTCGCCAAGCGATCGCAAGCACCTTTTTTTAAGTTTCTTATTGTTTTATTTTTTTTTACTTTTAATATAAAAACAAGTAATAATATAAAAAAAATAATTTTAATATTAGAAAAAAACAGTTTTTATATATTAAAAAAAAAGTTTTTTCAATTAATATAAAAAACATTTTTTAATTAAAATCAAACGGTTTTTTTATTAAAATTAAAATAAAAAAATATTTTTTCGTAATATCGCGATTAATTAGTGCTACTGGTAAAAGTATCACGATTGATTAGTGTCGCTGGTGCGGATGCACGTTCCTGCGCCCACATCATTTGTTGAATGTGGGTCCGCCCTAACGACACTAATTAATCACAATATTTTTTCAATAAAATATTACGATTAATTATTGCCGTTGGCCCTAACCCACATTTCCGAATCCACATCATTTGTTGAATGTGGGTCCGCGTCAGCGACACTAATTAATCGCGATATTTTTTAATAAAATATCACGATTAATTAGTTCCACTGACGCGGACTCAAATTTTCGGACACACATCATTTGTTGAATGTGGTCCACGCCAGTGACACTTATTAATCGCGATATATTTTTAATAAAATATAGCGATTAATTAGTACCGCTGGCGCGTCCCCACATCATTTGTTGAATGTGGGTTCCCGCCAACGACACTAGTTAATCCCGAGTTTTTATGGGGCCACACCAGCGGCACTATTTAATCGTGATATTTTATTAAAAAATTATCGTGATTATCGCCGCTGGCACAAGCGCACATTCCCGGGCCATATCATTTGTTGAATGTGGGTCCGCGCCAGCGGCACTAGTTTTCATCGTGATATTTTTTCAATAAAATATCATGATTAATTAGTGCCGCTGGTGCGGACCCACAATCCCGAACTCACATCATTTGTTGAATGTGGGTCCGCGCCAACGACACTATTTAATCATGAATCTAATATATCAAATTAAACATGTTTTTTTTAATTGAAATTTGAAAAATATTTTTTAAAATGTTATTTTTAATTAAAAAAACTGTTTATAATTTTTTTATTAGTAACCACAACTTTTTTTATTTACGATTGAAAAAAAAACAGTTATATATATATTATATCAATTGTTAAAAAAAAACAAAAAAAAAGTAAAATGCTGTCCCTAGGCGGGACATGTAGAATGACTCTTTAAATGAGAGCCGCTTCCTAGCCCCGCCACTCCCTTCCCCCTTCCGTACGCTATTACCCCCAACCAGTGGCTAAATCCTATCATATCCCAGTCATTATTTTTCTATGCGATCTTTATGTCCGACTGGGATATGGGGAGGATTTTTCTATTTGGTCGGTACGCCCCATTATGGCCTTAGCTTTCCTTCGTTGCAATATGCCTCCGTATTTTTCTTGATCGCCATATTCTTATAGTACTTCACGTCAGATTGAGGTGTGGAGGATCTCCAATGATGGGTTTTGTCCCAGATCTAATGGGGATGGGTTTGTTTCGTTGATTCAACCCTCGAGTGACTGCAACTTATGTGGGACCTCCCTCCCTCCCTCCCTCCACTCTTTTCTCCATAACTATAAATCAACTACTCCAGACCACCATTTCATTGAAGAACTAGAAGTCAGGTTGGTAGTGGTAAGTGTCTCTGATTATTAGCTGAGGGTTATGGAGGGTTGTGTAGTTTAGTGTCATATCCGATTTGGCCGGAGCTTTTGTTTCGAGGTTGTATTCTTCTGGTGGTTTCCTATTATAGCAGTGTATGTCTTTGAATTTTATTTTTTTTCCTGGATTAATTTGTTTTGGTGTAATGTTTTGATTATGTGACAGAGTAGGGATCCTTTGCGTGTAATGACTTCTCCGTAGTACTCCCTCCTTGATATGATCGACTTTCTCTTCCTTTCACAGGTCGACATTCTATGTTGGAGCTTCATTTCAGATCTTGTGCAAAGGATATTTTTGGCTACTTTGGAGATGCTCGGTTCCTTTAGAATTGAACCCACCTCATGAGATCGCTATCTCTATTTATCCACGCTTCATGTCAAATCTTGGTCCTGGCTTTGGTTGCCTTTTGGAGTTTAATGTAGGTTCCCACCATTTTTACACCACGACTATGCTGATTACTTTAATCCGGATCATTTTTTAATTGTGAAGCTTAATGTTGATATCTGTGTGGCCATCTCGATCGAGATCTCACGTCGATTTCTCTCCTCTGCCTCTTGAAATGGGGGAATGGGGAAGGAAGAGGGGATCGAAAGGTCTCGCACCCTACCTAGAAACGTTTCGGCTGTCGTCTGTGTGGGGTAAATATAAAAAGATGGACTCGCCAACCTATTTTGCACAAAATAGGAAAAAAAATATGTTATCTGCTTGAGAGAGTGACATCGTAGTCAAACTGATGCATACGAAACCAATAGTTCGGAGGTTTGGGGGCTAAGTTACGGAATTGGAGGGTGTTAGGCACCCATCCCACCCTTTCGGTCTCTCATGGGATAGTGTTATTGTTTTCCTTTATTTCTTCACAATGTGTGTGTTCATGTATATATAAAGGATATCGGAATCACCCAAATCATATCATGGAAGACATAGAGTGAAGTCATCCGTAGGAATATTCCCAAAATAATATATATAAAATAGGATTTGTGCATTTATTGTGATATTGATTGTTATGATAAAACAATAATGTGTGATGGATGAAATGCTAATAAACATAATATGTATATGAATGCAAGAATATGATATGTATGGAAAATGGGGAATTTGGGAAAATTAGGGGATTTAGAGAAATTGATAAATTAGAAAATTGAAAAATTGGACTCGAGTCTCGCATTTTAATCTGAAATGCCTACATGGCTTATAAAGGCATTAAAGTCCACGTAGATCGAATGCGGCATGGAGGTGGGGTTTATCCCATATATTGGAACGGGATTTTATCATGAGTGTGTGTGTAGAAAAATGTGTTTAAGTTTTTAATAAGTGTGATGGATAATCCTGTTAAGAATTTATGGGTGTAACCCTATTTTTTGTGTTTTTTTGTTTATAGAAAATAAGTATGTGCAATATACTAATAAAAATATAGACATTAATGTGTATGAACTAAAGTAAGAACTAGATTATGAATCTAATATAGTTTATGCAAAAACAAGAAATTTAAAGAGAGGGGGTAGGATTTGGACCTTCTTTGAAGCTTGATCTTGGATAAACTCCCTTGAATATGAGATGAATGTTGGATCAGGGAGAAAGAGGTTTTTGTAAAATTGGATATGAAAAGGATTGGAATATAAGCTTGAATGGAACTTCACAGGGAGGAACTTCGTTGATTTTGAGAGAATGTTGCTGAGGTCACTGATGCTGATGGATCTGAGGTGTCTTGGGAGTGAGGTCATGCCCTCTATTTATAGGGTTGGGGTTGGTGACGATCAACATTTCCATAGTCCGTCCCATCAATAGGTAACCCTAGACGCACTGCCGACAGGGAGGAAACTGGACGTGCCAATTGGCAGTCTAATTCAGATTTTCTTGGAAAAATGGTCGTAAAACATAATCCATTGGCCTGAATCATGCAAGGGCATACCGTTAGAAAGGTAATTCAGAGACCTTCAAGAGTCCTTTGGACTGCTCCCGGGTCTGGGAGTCACTTTAGGTCAAATATGTCTCGGAAGCACACGTTGGTCCTTTGGACGGGAGATCATCAGATAGAAACAGATCATTCATCTGCATGGTAAGTCAGAATTGCACACGGGGTAGACTGTTGGAAAGGTTAGGATATGTACTTCGATATTCCAAAGGGTATTGCTCCATTCAGAAAGTTGACCTTGGTCAATCAGGGTCGAAGACCTCTCGGAGTAAAATGGATCCTTCATTCGCACTTTAGGTCAGAATCACCCATGGGGAGGACCGTTGGAAAGGGTATTCATCAACCCTTGGAGATTCATTCAGTCTCATTCGAGATAAAGAGTTGACTTTGGTCAAATGGAGCTCGAGAGTGCCCAGTGGCCTCCGAATTGATTTTTAGGAGAAAACGGATCATTCGTCCGAACAATTATGTCGTTTCAGGCACGTGGTGGACTGTTGAAAAGTGGTTTCACTGCCCTTCAAATATTCAAAGAGATTTTGATCTGATAATGAAGTAGATTCGGGTGAAATCGGTGCCCAGGGGTGACCATGACCTCCAAATAGATTTTCGTCTGAACCATTATGCCAATTTGTGCACGGGGTGAAGCGTTAGAAAGGGTATTCGGATCCCTTAAAATATTTAATGAGCTTTCACTCAGACGATTAAGTTGATCAGAGTCAAACGGGCCTGGGAGCCCCCGATGTCCTGTAGATCGGTACTCAACGTGCGACCTAGGGTTTATAATGAAATGAGAAAGTGTTAGGGAATTAAGGAGAGACTTAGGGTGGCCTAGAAAGTGGTGTCTATAGAGACCCTCGATGGGTGAGCTTAGAATAAGTGAAATTCATTGAATAGACACCATATGATGTTTTGGAAAGAGGTCGATTTTGTGAATCTAAGGTAATTCTGGGGATGACCAATTTTATGGACCGAGGTCAAATCTGAGGATCTAGAAGCGGTGACGATCGAGGTTTAAGGTCAATTATGACCTAAATGAGGTGACGACTGAGGTCTGAGGTAAATTCTGACCTAAAAGAGGTAACGGTTGAGGGCCGAGGTCAATTATGACCTAAAAGAGGTGATAATCGAGGGTCGAGGCTAATTCTGAACTAAAAGAGTTAACAACCAAGGGCCGAGGTCAATTTTGACCTAAAAGAGGGGACGAGTGAGGGCCAAGCTCAATTTTGACCTAAAGGAGGTGATGACCGAGGGCCGATGTCAATTCTGACCTAAAAGAGGTGACGACCTGGGGACGAGGTTAATTCTTACCTAGGGCCTAGGTCAATTCGGACCTAAAAAAAGTGATGACTGAGGCCGAGGTCAATTCTCACCTGAAAGAGGTGATAATCGAGGGTTGAGGTCAATTCTGACCTAAAAGATGTGATGACCGAGGGTCAAGGTCAATTTTGACCTAAAAGAGGTAATGACCAGGGCCAAGGCCAAATATGACCTAAAAAAGGTGATGATCGAGGGATAAGGTCAATCCTGATCTTAAAGAAGTGATAACCGAGGGCCGAGGTCAATTTTGACTTAAAGGAGGTGACGACCGGGGGCCGAGGTCAATTATGACCTAAAGGAGGTAACGAGTGAGGGTCGAGGTCAATTCTAACCTAGAAGAGGTGACGATCGAGGGCCAAGGTCAATTCTGACCTAGAAGAGTTGATGACCGAGGGCCAAGGTCAATTATGACCTAAAGGAGGTGAAGACCAAAGGCCGATGCCAATTCTATCCTAAAAGAGTTGACAGTCGAGGGCTGAGGTCAATTCTGACCTAAAGGAGGTGATGGCTGAGGGTCGAGGTCAATTCTGACCTTAAACATGTGACAACTAAGGGCCGAGGTCCATTCTGACCTAAAAGACATAAAGATCGAGGGCTGAGGTCAATCTGACCTATAGGAGGTTATGATCGAGGGCCGATGTCAATTCTGACCTAAAGGAGGTGACGACCAAGGGCCGGGGTCAATTATGACCTAAAGGAGGTGGCGGCTGAGGGCTGAGGTCAATTATGACTTAAAAGAGGTGACCACTACTGGGGGTCAAAACAAATTCTGAGGGCGAAGGTTGCAACTTCATTTGGGGAAATTTAGAGACTCCACTAGGGATATGTATCTTATAGTTCCTCTGGGGATTAAGGGTTGGATATGATTTTAGGTTTCGCTGGGGAAGAAGGAATGATCCGAGGGTTGGATGTGATTTCTCGACCGGGTAATTTTTTGGTTTTTGTGGTGTCCTTTGGATACGTTTCTTAGGGAGAATATCCAATTGTTATTGGGAATTCCGCTAGGGAGGTAAGATTTTTTTCGGGGCAATGAGTGTGGTAATTTTTTTTTTCTTGGTGAAAAAGTTTCTAAAATAGAATTTGGGAATTTGGGGAATTTTTTTGAAATTTTCTGGAATTTTTTTGGGACTTTTTTGCACGAAATTTGTGAAAAAGGTGTAGACCAACATGGTTGGAAGGATGCCAAACGGCAGTGGTATGGCCTTTTGCGATACCTCAAGCATGTGGAGGGATAGTGTCGATTAGTGGGGGTAGGGATATGTCGATCGGCATGCCCCTTGGCATCCTATAAAAAAGGGGCGGGTTCTCCTCATTTTTCATAGATTTTTGACTTGCCTTCTTCTATAATTAGCTTTTGCAAATCGTCCAAACGTTGCAAAGTCAAAAAATAATTGAGTTCTCGAGTAGAGCAAGACATATGGTGTGGCTCGATGCTAACGATTGGGCAGGATTGGAATGGAGGGCTAGGTTGCTCCTGGTTTTGGGTAGAGAAAACTATTTTGACTCATTCGAGCCAGTGGAAGATGATCAGACTCTCTTGTGCGAGCCTATGCATCATTTCTCTTCTAGGGTGGTGAACCCTAGCAGTTATGCAAGTATTGATGACTTTTGGTATTCGTTTCCTTTTTATTCTTTGCGATGTTTCCTTATTTCTTGAAATTTGACAAGGGTTTTTGCTTTTTGCTTTTGACAGTTTGATGTTTTTATGTTTACTATGCATGGCTGAGGGTCGACGGGGCTTAGGGACATTTGGGAGAACCTTCCGTCTGTGGTACGTTGGATGGTGTAATCAATAGATTTTGGGAGACTAGTGTTTGCTTTGGATGAGATGCCTCGTTCTACGTCTGTTCTCTGTGCTCTGGTGGAGAGGTGGTGGGACACCACCCTCACCTTTCATTTTGGCTTTGGGGAGATGACGGTGACTACCATATATGTACGACAGTTGCTGGGGATGTATTGTGATGGGGTGTAGATTGAGGTGGATAGGACTCTGAGGGTGACGCCGAAGGCGGTGACGGCGGCGTTGGGTGATGTGGGGAGGGTAGTCTCTGGGAACTCTATTCATTTGTCTCTCTTGAGAGAGTTATTACTGAGGAGGAGGATTGATAAGAGTGACGTTCGTCAAGTGTGATAGATGGCCTGTTTGTTTATTCTGATAGTGTTGGGGGGTTTCTTGGTGGCGACGAGTGGCGACATCATCCACTTTTGGTTTTTGCCATTTTTGAGGGTGTTTTCGAACACCCATCTTTATAACTGGTGGAGCCTAACCTTGGTGACCCTTTATAATTCTCTTGATGTGTTCAGTCGGTGTTGCCGATAAACATTTACTGGGGCCACGTATTTTCTTGAGGTATTCTTTATTTTTTGCATTTTCCTTTATGCATTCGTATTTTCCTTCATGCGTTTTATTCTTGGTACCTTATTACTGACCTTTGTCCTCTGCAGATGTGGTTCTATGGGGTGATTGGTTTTAACACCCAATTGATATCTTTGAAGGACGAGTCTGTTGAGGGTTTCTTGTCGGATGTACCGGTTGTGGAAGTCCAACCGGGAGTCGAAGAAATCCCTTTCTGTGGGGGTGGTGCATCAGGTATTGAACGACCTGACGAGTGAGTGGTTAAATCATTATTTCTTTTCTGAGTTTTTTTTTCCTTTGATGATATTGATATTTTTCTCCTGCTGGGGAATTCGTAAGTGACCTTCTATCCCTAGGGGATGTCCATCCAGCATACGAGGTTGACTGGGGAAATGTGTCGATTTGGCGTTTGTTGACGCATGAGTTCGGACACTCTTGGTACCTCGCGGAGATAGTAGTTTAACAAATTATGGTGGATGAGGTTGTGGTGCCACCGGTGAGGCCATCGGTATACATGAGGTGAGCTTGGGAGATGTTGAACGATGCACAAGTAGCGGCGATGATGGGTGAGCCCTAGTCTTCATATACCGACATGACGGTGATGTATAACTATATGGACTTTGTGTCAAGATAGTTGATGGCACCCAACATATATGACGTGATTACTCTCCCCCGTGCGGGTTTGAGTTAGCTGGTGGGGTCTTCCCATAGTACAGTCGATGCATCGACATTAGTGACGACGATGATTTCTGAGGTTCCTTTTGTTCGGCTGACCCCTCCTACTTACAATATCCGACGGGCTGATGGAGGGTCGGTGTGTATGCTACACTACCCTAATGTGATGGATATGGAGGAGTTGGGCTTGACAAAGAAGGACCTTTGATCTGAGGTATACTTTTCATCTCTTTGTCCTTTTGACTTCCTGATTTCTTCCTTTTCCTCAGACTAACTGATTTTCTCTATTCTATTTTCTTTTATAGGACATCTGGGTCACCACCACCTGGATGAAGGATATTAGAGATTGAATATCTTCACCTAAAGACCACATTCGGGATGCGATTCCATTTCCTTCTTATTTGGTACAGTCTGCCTCATCTGAGGAAGGGTCGGGCTCTGGGAGTGGTGGCACGTCATCTTATCGCAGAGGGAGGAGAGCGTGCTGTAGGTAAGGAGGCTCTTAAAGAAAGAAAGAGAAGAGAGCAATCTTGCAGGTGAAGCGATAGAAAATGTAGGTGGGTTCGGGCCGAGTCCCGTTGTATTTCACTATTTTTTCTATAGAACTGATGTAATACAACAAAAATCTATGCAAAAAAATGATGTTTTTTTGTTAATTTTTGTTTTTAGTGACTAATGCACATGATCTTTTTACTTTGCAGATGAGACTGTAAAAAGAATTAAAAATCATTAGAGAAAGATTTTATTTTAAACTAGGATAAGTAAAAACATAAGGATAAGGAAATTCTAAATTCCCTTAAATTCAAAATTATTTTATTTAGTTTTTTGGTTTTGACAAAAAAGGAAAAATGGAAATTTCTAAAAATAGGGGATTTGCCGATCAGCATGATCCCTGTCCTGCCTATCGGCATTTCAATCCATTCTAATCAACCCAAGACTTTGATTTCACTTTCTTCAATTTCTTGGTAGTTTGTGGGATATGTTTTCCTCCGATTTCTGCAGGGTTTCTTGTGTTTCTTTAAGAGCTTTCAAGTATAAATAGGGGGTGTGGATGAAGCTTTACATTCACACTTCCACATTCCTTCTCCTTTACATTCTTCTTTGCTCACTATATTGTTATTTTGTGATATGGATCTCCCTGGTAGTGTTGAGTTTTCAAACTACCTTAAAACCTTGGAAGCGATGTGCTCCTACAACATTGACTACGATGCTTTCAACATGCAACGGGTCTCTTTGTGGTGCAACCGACCCATAGAGTGGAATATGCTAATGGCAGAAGTTGAGTTCTGGTACCCCGATGACCATGTCTTTAACTTCGGGTTTGACGAAATATGTCCCACTTATGAAGAGTGTTATGCATTATTGGGGATAAATCCTAGCATTGCAGCGACTATGCCAGAGTTTTCCCAGTCCCCTAGGGAGTTTTTGGCCGGACTTCTCCACATTTCACCTTTTCCAACCCGGTCGTTAGTCACAGGAGGAATGATTTCTCTTCCAGCGGTGCTTCAGTTTGTACACTTGCAGGACATTGGCGATGCTGGGTATGCTGGAGACGTCATTCTGGATTTGGTTTCAAAACTTCTATTGGTAACTAGGGAAATTCTAGTGGACCCCCAACTTGTAGCTATTATTTCCTGTATGTCATACCGTCGTAATCTTGTGACGATGATACTACCAGAGACTTTGAATGGTCTCGATGCCTCACGGAAAGCTTGCTCTGACTTTCTGAGGAGTAGCCTTGTAATGTTATTTATGTGGTTGTCAGAGAGATTCAGTATGGCGGTGCCACCTGAGTATCCTTTGTCGCAGTTCCAAACTTCTTCTCATGCTATTTTATTAATGTAGTCCTGGACATCGAGAGCTGGGAAAATTGGTTCATGGAGCACGGTGCTCGAGGCTTGCGTTGGTCAGTGCCTTGATGGGGGGGAGATGTTGCCCATTATGAAACTTGAAGAATACCAGTATGTTTAATTGGTAGGCCTCTTGCATACCTCTTTATACTTTCCCTAAAGACTTATGTTCCAATTTGGTTGGGAACAAATTATGCCACCATGGACATTGGACTTCTTTTCTATGGAGGATCTGACAGAGCGTATTTCATGCATCTTGGATCTTTGTGGGAGTATTATCGACCGTCGACCCGTCCATCCCAGTCTGTTGGAAGAGTCTGGCATATTTTAGGGGACTATATGAAGTGGTTGTGGAGACTGGGAAAAGGTGGTTCTCCATATCTGACACCATATAGGGAGGTGTTGTGGGTTTTACCCAAGCTAGTCCAGGAAAATCATTCTATGGAGGATCTGTGACACTCCATTCAGTCAAGGGAAGTTTGAGGACCCAAGGATGTGGGTGATGATGGGACGGGTTCCTATGGAAGTTGCGGGTAGGGTTTGTGAAGATTCTATAATGGGTGTTGGGAAATAATTTGTGGGTTATTCTACTTTTAGTGGGACTTGTTTTTTATTTTGGTTTTGTGAAGTAGGTTGACAAGGGAAGTCGTTTGACTCCCTTTGCTAATGTAATCGTACCAAAATTTTGAATAATGAAATAAAAGAGTGTTTTATCATCTAGTTGTCCCTCTTGATGAGTTTTGCATTGGAATTATCTATACCAATCACTAAGGCATACATAATCCTTTTATTCATGTATACGTTAAAATGAACTGTCGTTCTCGGTGATAAGAAGAGAATAATATTTTATGAAAAAGAAAGGAGTCAAGCTCATATAAAGTAGATGAGCTACCTATGTACCTCTGAGAGTTTTGAATTTTTTTTTAATTCATTTTTTAAAGCAAAAGGATTTTTAGAGGATCAGACCCCACGTAGTTCTGAGTAGAGGGAAATGAAGAATTTTTTTAGGAGTAGAAGGTGGATGAGAATAATCGTAGCACACCGAGATTTTGAACTAGGTTTAATATTTCTTAAGATGATCCAGGTTGACTGGATGCACCATTTCATCTCCGTCAAGATCGATGTGCATAGCGACACCGCTTGACATGATCTTCTTCACAATGTAGGGGATGGTCCAATTGGGCTTGAATTTCCCTCTGGGGTTCCAGATAGGATCTACTATCTCTTTGAGAGCTAAGTCCCCTTCTCCGACACCGAGATCCTTTAATCTCTTATTGAATGATCATGTTATACGATGATGGTACCCTTGTATGCGATAAGGAGCTTTCAACCTCTTTTGGTCCAAGATTAACAACTCGTCAAGATGGCTTTGGTGCCAGTCTTCCTCACTGACTTTGTTTTCAAGAGTGATGCGAAACGAAGGGATTCTACCTCTATGGTTAGGACTTCTTCCATACCACCGATTAGATAGTAAGGGGTAACCCCAGTAGAGGTTTGAACTGAGGTGCGGTAGTCATAGAGTGCGTAAGGGATCCTGTTGTCCCAACCTTGGAAACTCTCGATCATCTTGCTAATGATGGTTTTAAGATTCTTATTGGCAGCTTCAACTGCTCCATTAGTTTGAGGTCGATACAGAGTGTATTTATGTCTTTGAATCCCATAATCATCGATCACATCTATAACCTCTACTTCGAAGTGTACCCCTCTGTTTGATACTAGCTCGTGCGGGACTCCATACCGGCATATGATGATTTTCTTGATGAACTTAGACTTTTTCTTATCATTAAGAACAACGTATAACCTGACTTTGACCCATTTAGTGAAGTAAAAAATGTCAAACAAGATGAATTCATGTTCGTTGGATTCTTTGGGTGTAACCTTACTTATGATGTCAGTGCCCTATTTGTAGAACATCCAGGGAGAAGTCATGTTGTATAATTCCCATGGAGGCAAGTGTTGTAGGTTGGAAAACTGTTGGCATTTTATGCATCTTCGAATGTAGGTTATGCAATCCTGAACCATGGTAATCCTAAATCAGGGTAGTCCAGTAGTAACCATGTCGGATGATTTTCTTAGCAAGCATATGGATGTTCATGTTGGGGGAGCATTACCTTCTGTGGATTTTCTGCTTCATTTTTTCAATGTCAGCCCCTGCAATGCATCACAAATGGGTTCCATCGAAGTTTCTCTTTAATAGTTCTTTATCACAAAAAATATATTGGTCATCCAGTCTACGGAGAGTTTCTCGGTCTTTCTTGTCAGAGCCTTGAGGATATCTACCATGTTTGAGTAGGCACCAAATATTATAGTACCAGCAGTCAGCTATATCAGGATCTTCTTTTGTGATTAGCTCAATGTGGCAGCAGTGGGGTGGTTTATCTTGATTTTTGACAAGGAAAGGGGATATGGTCATTCCTTTGGGCATGTCAATTATAGAGGCTAAGGTATGAGGGGCATCAACTAGGTTATTCTTTGCCCAGGGCAGGTAGTGGAAGGTGATTTCTTAGAATTAGGAAGCTACTTATTCTAGGTGGCCATGGAAGGTTAAGATTTTCTCGTCCTTAGCTTTCCATCTTCTGAGTACTTAACCGATGATGAGGGTTGAGTCCTGTTAGACATCAAGGTATCGAAGTCCCTTATTGAGGGAAACTTTGAGGCCTACTGTGCACGCCTCTTGTTCAGTCATGTTGTTGGTGCAGAAAAAATCCAATTTGATACCAATGGGAGCTTGAGAGTCATTAGGGGAAATTAGGAGTATCCTAATGCCATACTCTTTCTTTTTGGTGGTACCGCCAAAACACATTTTCTATCAAAGATCTTCTTGGGATGTATAGAGGATATTCTCATATGGGAAATCAGAAATCCAAACATTGACTTCTTCTATTAGGTAGTCAACAAGGTATTCAAAGATGGATCTTCCTTTCATGGATTTCTGCGTGACATATACAATATCAAACTCGGTTAGAAGCATCAACTAATGGGCCATTTGTCTGGACATGGCAGGCTTCTTGAGTAGGTACTTGATGGGATCCAATCGGGATACTAGTTTGACAGGAAAGGCGAGCATGTAGTGCCACAACTTTTTGGTGACCCAGACAAAGGAGAAACATACTCATTCTAAGGCTATGTAGTTAACTTTGTATCCAACCAAATTGTGACTAGCATAGTAGATGGATCTCTCTTTATAGGATTCTTCAAGGTAATGGGCTAGAAAATCATCAAGTATGGTATTCGTCATGATTTGGTAAAGGAGTAGGGGATGACCAGGTTGCGGTGGCATGAGTACCGGGAGTTGGGTTAGGTATTGCTTGATTCGGTCAAAGGCCTCTTATCAAGCTTTGTTCCAAACCTTGGTCGAATGATTTCGTAGGAGTTTAAAGATTAGTTCACAGATAGAAGTCAACTGGCTGATGAACCAACTAATATACTGTAATTATCCAAGGAATCCTCAAATTTCCTTCTTTGTTTAGTGTGATGGTATCTTGAGTATGGCTTTTAGCTTGGCAGGATCTGCTTCTATCCCTTTCTCAGTAACCATGAATCCCAAGAGTTTTCCTTTGGTAAGGTCGAAAACACATTTTTGTGGGTTAAGTCGCATATGATATTGTCGCAGTTGTTTAAAGAGCTTACGGAGAGAGAAAACATGACCATAGATAGTCTTAGACTTAATAATCATATCTTCCACACAGAACTCGAATTTCTTGTGTATCAAATCGTGCAAGATAGTTGTGGAAGCCCTCTGTAGGTATCCCGTGTGTTTTTAAACCAAATGGCATGACGGTGTTGAAAAAGGTTCCCCAAGGGGTGATGAATGGGGTTTTCTCTTAATGATCTGGATGCATCTTGATCTGATTATATCCACCAAACCTATCAAAAAATGATTTGAGAGTGTGACTGGCCGTATTGTCCATAATCATGTTGATATTGGGTAATGGGTAATTATCCTTCGGAGATGCCTTGTTCAAGTCTCGGTAGTCGACGCACATGTGAGCCTTCCCTCCTTATTTCGGCATGGGTACGATAATTTCTAGCCATGTTGGATATTCGATCACACAAATGACACCCACATTTAACTTTTTGACCACTTCTTTTTTAACTTTGAGTGACCATTCGGTGCGGAGCTTTCACAGCTTCTGCGTGATTAGTTTGCATTCGGGGAGAGTAGGAATTCATGCTAAGCTATCTCAGGTCAATGTTTGGCATGTCATTGTAGGACCATGCAAATACTTCCATGAATTCCTTTAGTAATTCCTCCAGTTGCATGCACTCATGCTCGTCAAGGGTGGCCCCTATCCTAATCTCGTGCAATTGGCTCCAAGAATCGAGATTAATAATAATAGTTTCATCATCATTAAATTGAACGCGGTTATGTTATTTGGTATTAACCTTATTTAGATGAGTTAAGATTTTTCATTTGCAAAATCATCATCATCAACAGTTTGATTAGAATCAAGATAATTAATGTAAGGCACAACAAGATACTTAAAATCTTCATTTATTTCACTGATAAATAACAATGGGAACCTCATCAAAGGAGGTTTCAATTACATTAGAGTGTGGGGGAACAACTAAAGAAGAATAAAAAGGAGATAAACATCATGGTTAAGTTGAATGTCAGCAAGTGGCACATGTGCAGCATGCCATTTGAGGAGAGGTGCATCCGCAACTTTAATCAGGCGGGATGGATCCAACGATGTAGCCTATGAGTGGATCATGCAGAGTGTCATCCCTAGTTTATGTTAATTGAAAGAATCGTCGGAGTCACTTTTCCCCTAATCTCCGGTGCCAGCTATGGTCTTCTCAATGAGTTGTTGCACACTATGTTGGGAACTTTTGGCCCATGACTTGATGTATTGGAAAAAGATCTCCATTTCAGGTTTCATTTTCTTATCCACATGATCGTACCACGGTTCAGGAAAGCCTCAGAAGGGGAAATCTTCACACTCTATAATGAATCTTCCATTAAAGGAATCTATCGAGACATCTTTTGCATTTTCTTGCCTTCCCTTTAATCCAGGTTGATGGATCATTCTGAGTTCTTCTGCCGACGTTTGATAGCCCAAGCCACGGGGAGGAAAATCTTTCTTCAACACAGTGGGTTTAAGTATCCCCTGCTGTCATCTTCCCCGTCCCACTCCGGGCATGAAGTGCATATTTTTGAACATCTGGATTACATTGATATTTCCATGGGGGTTGTACTCTGAGTAAACCCTATCTTTGAAATCATCCCCTACTGGGAGTAGAATTGGTTCAACCCAAAAACCTGATAGAAGCATATCATTTGTCCCGTGTTGTATTTCTAGTACTAGATTACAGGTGCTTGCATTCTCGACATTATCTTCATCACCTTAGATGGTGATGACCTTCCCATTAGAGAAGAACTTCAATTTTTAATGAAGGGAAGAAGATACCCTCTTGATGCAATGGAGCCACGGTCATCTGAGAATAAAATTAAAATAGACTGGGATATCGATGACTTGGAATTCAATAATCTAATTTATAGGACTAACCCCTATTACAAGTTTTATATATCCCATTACTTCTCGACGAGTATTATCGTAGTCCCGCACTGTGGAAGAGGTTGGAGAAAGGTCACTGACTTGCAGTCCTAAATAATTGAGGTTCCTTAACGGGAAGACATTCAGAGCTGATTTGTTATCAATAAGTGAAAGTGGGATGATCTTTCCTATGACTTCGACAGAGATATTGAGAGCATAATTATAGTTCTGACCACCCTTGGGGATTTTTTCTTCGAAGAAGGAGATCATTATAGTAGAGGTTAGATATCTGAACAGATTCACTGCTTCTTATAGCGTGGTAGAAGGAGGTGCTATGGATCTTATGAGTAGCTTGATCAAGGCATTTCTGTACTGATGGGAAGACATAAAGAGTCCCCATAGAGTGATGTTGGCTTGGGTTTTCTTCAACTGATCGAGGATATTTCTTTCCTCGAGGGTCATTTTTAGCATAAGAAGATTCTCGACACTCTTTCCTTTGTCACTTGATGATGGCGACAGGCTTGGGACTTGGTAGTGTCTTCCTAACTTGGTCATATGGTTCATATAAAAGGGGAAAACAGAAACCCTATTTTTTCATCGATCTTGGGTTGTTCAGCTACCATTGTTGATTTCTCCTAGAAGCTTATAAAATAATATCATCCCACATATGTTGACTACCAGACTAGCCCCTTTTTAGGATATGCTCTTCATCTGAATCATCGAATTCGTCCCCCCATCCGGTAGCAACGATATTATCTTTCCATAAAAAGTTAATACATTCCATAACTTCAATGGCCTCTTTGTATAAATCCTTCCATTCAATAGGGAGATATAGAATAAAAGGGACTAGACGCCCTTGTAGTTTCAAAGCATTAAGTAGCTTGGATATACTAGAGATATCACCAATCTGTCGGAATAAATCCACCATGATTTGGGCCATATCATCTAGACTGATATCATTGGTCGGTACCACCCAATTATCTGACTCTTGAACCCATTTCTGAGCTTCTAAGAAGAGTATGCTGAATCTCTGGCAGTTCATGGTCATCTAGGAGGGTAATTTAAGCCCAAGCTCTAGGGGTTGGTTCAACACTTATGTCAATTCCACATCTTTACCTCCAGAACGGGTGTGAACAATGATGCATGCTCTGATAAGGAGTGATAGGTCCTGATCGACAAAGTTAGTAGGGTGTAGGAGAAAATATGGGCATGTTTGGAGAGGTTTAGGAGAGAATATAAGTATGATTGGTGATTTTCTTGGTATAATTTGGGTAAATGGGTCAAATTCTGGGTCTTCTTCTAGAAATTTGGCATTTGTATGATTCGGGAGTGGATTATGGGTAGTGTTTCATTTAGGATTATCTAGTGGGGCGATGACACCTCGATCGATCAGACCTTGGATTATATTTTGAAGGTAGAAACACAAGTCGGTAGTATGGCCAGTAGTTTGATAAAAGTCACAATGGGCATCTGGTTTGAAATTTTTGAGAAATGGGTTTGGTATTGGACAAGGATCCAAGGGCTTGATAAGATTTTGACTCTAGATGGTCTGGTAAACTTTGGAGAGGGGAGCGTGAAGCTCGCTGTATTCCTTTCGGACTGGGTTACGGAGACTTTTTGGTGCCCATGAAGTGAAGGGCTGAGAGATTTTATTTATAGTTGAAACTGCGGCACTTATTAGCTTTTCAAACTTTCTGGGAGTGAATTTCCCAAATACTTTCTTTCGTTCAACTTATGCCTTAGGAAGACCTTCTGCGATCTCTACTCCTTCTTCTTGAAGGGCTTAGAAACGAGGGTAGTATTATCTTCCCATCGTTGCTCGGACATGGGCTAAGAAGTTTTTCTTCATAATTTTGACTTTCTCCTCTTCGAAAGGTCGGTTGGTCATGGTTGTTTCTTTCTCTCTCCACTTTGATATGACGTTACAGACTGACTACCCAGGATTCTTCCTGAGCAGATCTAAATCACAATGGGTAGCTTCTAACTCTTTGTTGTACTTGTACTAAGATATGAATTTGCAGGCAGCATCCTCCTAACTTCGGATTCTGGACTCCTCAAGAGATAAGAACCAACAGAAAGCACTATCCTTCAAGGTCTGTTGGAACATTTGGGCCATTATTTCCTCGAAGACCCCAAGGAGATTCATGGCTCGATGTTTGGCATCTTGAACTTTTTTGGCAACCTTGGTTTAGTATAAGGAGACATGTGGGTGTAGTCCATGTAGTTTCCAAAGAGTCTGACTTGGTCAAACTTCATGGTCAGCATATTGAGGTCTTCCTTGACCTTGTTCAACTCTTCCTCCTTTGGATCAACGGTCACGGGTAATTAGCCCCTGGATGGGCAAGGTTCGGAATAGGGAGCTAGGCTAGCGGTGACTTATTAACAGGAGGAGCACATGGAGCATGTTGGTATTCCTTAGAAACATAAATAAGCTCAAGTGCGGGCGGATGCATATCATGAGGGAAGAGGACCTCGGGCTCTTCGGGGATAGGGACCCGGTTTCATTACATCTCATGAACCTCGGTTTGAATGTTGTTAATCTTGGTAGTGAGCTATGCTATGATAGTCAATAAATCTGGATGCACATTCGATACTAGGTCTGTGTTCTCCATGGAAGGCAGATTGATCCCTAACTCTCAGGTAGTAATGAAGGAACTAAAGGATCTTTAGGGTGGTACGACTGAAGACCGAAGCCAATAGGGAGTCAGGCCATGGGTATGCGATCGACCTGAGGAGGAGAAAAAAATTAGGATTTATTTTTGAAAAAGAGAAAGGGAATATTGTTATTTTTCGAAAAGGAAGGAATTTGTTTTTGACATTTTTGCAAAAGATGAGGACAAACATGTTTTCGGGTAAAGGGAAGGAAAAATATTTTTGGGATTTTTTATAAAAGGAGAAAAAATATTTTTGACACTTGTGGATAAAGAAAGAGTAAAAAGACGAAAGACGGGTCTCAACATGATTATTATTATGTTTATTATGTTCTCACTTATATTATGTTTACCAAAATGCAAAAAGAAATGCGAGACGAGGCCCGAGCCTAGAAAGAATGGGTTTAAAAAATATGTACAAACTATGGTTGGACTCGTTACCAGGCTCATGGGCAGGGTCCTATTTTAAAAAATTACGCAAAAATTTGGGTGGCATGCCGACCCGACATTTTCGTAGAGTTTCGTGTTGAAATCATAAAACTAAATATGAGTGTGCTAGGTTTGACTCCTATATGCGGGTATACAGTTTGTTGGGTTAATTGTAAGGTGGCATGACTTCCATGATATAGGTCTTACTTTTGAGGGAAAGTACATGTGGACAAGCCATTTGATATACTGGAGTGTACGTGAATTACCTCACTATATACATCGTGGGGATTGTACGTGTGAGAGTGAATTCAAAATACTCGACGTACGTGAATGAGTTCCCTATGATATACCTCCCGTCATGACTTCGGTCAAGCGGTACGATGCAGGGGGAACCGCTCGATATATGTCAAAGTTACTTGGCCAATGGAAGGTGAGAGCCATATCTCTTAGGCTAACTGGGTCGTGCTGGACCAATGCCCATCACAGAGTGAACTCCCGATTACGGGAAGCAAATTGGTCAATATCAATTCTCTTTAATGATGTAGTGTGCAATATGCATGATTCTTGATTAGTATTTTTTGGAGAGAGTATATTTATTGATCAGCATCATGCCAAGAAGGGGATAAGTTACAATTATAAAAAGTAAATCTATACTAAGCATGGATTATGTGAAAGTGAGTGATGTGTGAATATCTACAAATGAGTGTATGGTAGTGAACCTTAGCATGGATCAACTACAAGTGGTATGTGATAAGTGTGAGTGAGCATGGATATATACAAGTGTGATCAGTAGAGGTGTGTGTTAGTGACACCTAAGCATATATTTCTAAGTAGTGTGTGCAGTATGTGGATATATGTGATCCTAGGTGAACGTGGTGTGAAGTGTACATGGAGAATTTTTACAAGTGTGTGAGTGAGTAGTGACATATGTACAAGAAATAATAGAGGAGAAAAAGGGAAGATACAGATAAGTGAATATGCAGACAAGTAAAACAAAGAACCCATGTAAATAAAGTCTATCCCTCTTATGAAAAAAGGTCCCCAGTGGGGTCGCCACGGTGTCCATCCCGATCGCACTGCTTCCCCTTCTCTACCTCCCCTAAAGGGGGGAATAGGGAAGGAAGGGGGGATCGAAAGGTATCGCGCCTTGCTTAGGAATGCTTTGGCTATCGTCAGTGCGGGATAAAAGTAAAAATATGGAGTCACCAAGCTATTTTGCACAAAACAGGAAATAAAATATGTTGCTTCCTCGAGAGAGTGGCATCGAAGACAAACTGATGCATACGAAACCAATAGTTGGAGGTTCGGGGGATAAGTTACGGAATGGGAAAGTGTTAGCTTTGAATAAGTGTGATGGATAATTCTGTATGGAATTTATGGGTGTAACGTTATTTTTTTTATATAGAAAATAAGTTTGTGCAATATACTAATAAATATGTACATATTAATGTGTATGAACTAAAGTAAGAGCTATATTATGAATCTAATGTAATTTATGCAAAAATAAGGAATTTAAAGAGAGTGGGAAGGATTTGGACCTTCTTTGAAGCTTGATCTTTAATCTTGAATGAACTCCATTGAATGTGAGATCAATGTTGGATGAGAGAGAAAGCGATTTTGCCAAATTGGGAAAGAAAAGGATGGAAATATAAGCTTGAATGGAACTTCACATGGAGGAACTTCGCATATTTTGAGAGAATTCTGAGATCAGTGATGATGATGGATCTGAGGTATCTTGGGAGTGAGGATATGCCCTCTATATATAGGGTTAGGGGTGGTTCTGATCGGCATTGACCTCTATATATAGGGTTAGGTGACCCTAGACACCTGCCAATTGGTAGTCTCATGCATATTTTTTGGGTAAAATGGTCGTAGAACATAATCCATTGATACGAATCGTGAAATTGGCATACCATTAGAAATATACTTCAGAGACCTTCAAGAGTCTTTTAGACTTCTCTCGGGTCCAGGAGTTGACTTTGGGTCAAATATGGCTCGGCTGCGTACATCAGTCCTTTGGATGGGAGATCGTGGGACAAAAATGGATTGATCGTCTGCATGGTAAGTCAGAATTGTGCACGGGGTGGACCGTTATAAATTTAGTAGATGTACTTCGACATTCCAAAGATTTTCACTTAGTTGGGAAAGTTAATCTTGATCAACTGGGGCACAAAAGCGCTCGGAGACCTCTCGGAGTAAAATGGATAATTCGTCTGCATCGTAGGTTAGAATCGTGCATGGGGTGGATTGTTGGAAGGGTATTCAGTGACCTTCAGATATTCATTCCAGTTCATTCGAGTTGAAGAGTTGACTTTGGTCAAACAGAGCTCGGGAGCGCCTGGTGGCCTCTAGATCGATTTGTGGGGGAAAATGGATCATTCATTTGAACGGTTATGCTGTATCATGCATGGGGTGGACCATTGGAAAGGGTTTGTAGTTCCCTTCAAATATTTAAAAATCTTTCACTCTCACAATGAAGTTGATTGGGGTCAAATCGAGGCCAGGGTGTGCCCAGTGGCCTCCGAATCGATTGTCGGTAGTAAAATGGTTCGTTTGTCTATGCCGATTTGTGCATGGGGTAGATCGTTGGAAAGGGTATTTAGATCCCTTTAAAGATTCAGTGAGCTTTCTCACTGACGATATAGTTGACCGGAGTCAAACGGGGCTCGGGAGTCCCCAATGTCCTCTAGATTGATACTCGGAGTACGACCTTAGGTTTTTAATGAAATGGGGAAGGGCTAGGGAACTAAGGAGAGACTTAGGGGTCCTAGAATGTGTTGTCTACAATCTTATTTGCAGTGTGTTTGTACGGTAGTGGTTTTGTTGCGGGTTAATTCGACTTTCATGTTCCTTTTGAACGTGTGAGACTTTGGGTTTTTTGGGATGCTGTGTGTTTGGAATGCTTTGTCCGTTTGGAGTGGGTTTGTGTGATGTTTATATGATTGTTAATTCTATTGCCCATATAATTTGATTTTCCATGGTGACTAGTTTGGTGTGCGAGTTGATGATCTCACCAAATGTTTGATTATTTGGCTATTTTTTGGTGTTTGGTTTTTCTTGGGCAGGGTTGTCTTCATTTTTACCTATGCCAAAACTCTTTTTTACCTCCTCCCGAGTGTTTCCTCCATGAGTTTGAACCTTTTTACCTCTTTGTCGTTATTTTTAGTGCATGGTCTTCAGGTCAGATTAGGTTTCGGACGAGGTTCATCATCGTGGTGGGTGCTCCATCTCAGGATTTGGATAATTCTCCCATTTTTGAATCTCACCTCTGCTCTTGGTCTCCTTATTATGGTTAAGCATCATGTAAGATCGAGTGGCGCTCTCCGAAATTGGGGATTTGTTTGGATTTTGGAGTGGAAGGGGATGTTTTTATCCCCTCTTTGGAGGTCTCACTTTGTTTTGGAGTCAATGTTGCGGCATTTGGCGGTGTTCGATGGTGTTTTGTCATTTTATTGTAAAATCTTATGTGGCGAGTCTTGCGATACTATGTTTTTGTATTGAATATTCAATTTGCAGTTGTGATTGGTTTCTGGACTGTGTGCGCTGCTGGATTTAGATTGTTTTGATAGGTTTATTGGATTGTTATATGGTCTTTATTCGGTTGTTTTGGACGTGTGTCTTTCGGGCCTATATGCTCTTTGTTTGTGTGTCTTAATCTTAATTGTATTTCTTAGGCAGTTTCTGTTTTGGTTTAGTATAATTACATTTTACCAAAAATAAATCTATTTATGGTCACCGAGTTACATTGAATAAATTAGGTGAATGAGTATAATTTAATGATCTAAGAAAGTACTAAACGTATAACAATTATAAATTGCTTCAAGTATTAAAACCTTTTCTAATGCAAAATATTTTTTTAAAAAAATGATGTAATATTAGAATTGAATTTCGATATCCAACGAATAGTTAAACTACAACCTAAGAGAGTTTGTGGGTCAATGGTATGTGTTCATTATGAGAATCCATTGAGATTTTTTTATACTATTTTTTAAGTTCATGATTTATAACAACTGGAGTATTTGGGGCAAGGGCAACATATATATTAATTTTTAAGCCACATAATATTCACATTATTTACTTACATATTCATAGTGCATTTGTGGAAGATTATTGTCAACTATCTTTCTCAATATATAAATTTGAGTTCTTCAATCACATAAGCTTTAGCGCACTTGGAAATTCTGCATTTTGTTGATCATCAACTTTCTTATTTTGTATGACTTTTCTCGCCTTAACTTTTTGACTTAATTCATATTCAAACTGTATTTCTATTCAGCTGTACATGAATTTATTTTGATTACAATATTGTATTTATATTTACTAATAACATGTACAATTGGTAGGGATTTCTTAGGTGATAAAGTATATATCTACTAATAATGCCTTGTTTCTTACTTTTAGTTTTTAGATTGACTCCGAATACGATTGCACGTGCAACGGATGTGGACACACCTAGTATACACAATAGGATCCAAAAATAAAAAATATATGAAAACGAGTTACATATAAGACAAGAGGTCATATAATTCGTAACTCGAACACTTATTTGACTCTAAATTATACAAAAACCAAATAGGTGTGGCAAAGAGAAAAAATAACTAAGATGGATTCACAAGGGATATTATAAAGTATGTATATTGCCTTAAGATAAGTAAGCAACTAAATAAATCGTTGAGAATTATTCAACTAACAAACCAAAACACCTAAATTTTTTAATCTTAAGATATCAAGAACTTCATAAAAAACTATCATAATCAGACCGTGTTATTTGGTGATTAATTTCTAGGTTTGAAAACTAATAAATCAAATAACATAATTTGCAACTATTCGTATCACGTGTCCTGTTATAATCGGGTTTTCAAAAAAACTCACATGTATTAAAGATTCAAAACAACATTTTTTTTCCAAAATCACAAAACTTTAGTTTTCAATAACATTAGAAAAAATATCTTAATTATATTTTACATGCTAATTGCTCAAATTATTGTGCCATGTAAGGTGTATGATTGATGACAAATAGTCTATGATAACAAGCTTAATTTACTAACACTATTAATGATATATAATTGTAAGCATGGGAAACACATGTCATATATAAATCAATTATACAATATGTAATCAGGTAGATTTATAGATAGTCATATGAGATTTATACATGCAGAGAATGATAGCAAACAAAATTGTATAAGGAAAAATAGTTTAGTAAGAACAAGCAAAGAATATACCAAAAAGTAAAAAATGGAACCGATACAAGTAAAGAACAAAACTCTTATTAGTATAGGAGGAGGTGTTGATAAAATGATCCCCTAAGTCCTCTAATTAAATCATATCTAAGACGTTATTCCTAACCCAATACTGATGAACGTAAGGTGTTGAGGTTTAGGACACGACATTGGGAGTAACAATTGAATTTGTCTTCCCCTTAAGAAATTTATTCACTTTGGATACTTTATTCATCTTTTCATTCCACTCAAATATCCCACAATTTAAATCACCATCCACAGGTAAGGACAGTCTAATGTGAAAATGTAGGAAATTTTGTCTTGGTTATTCCGTGCGAATTTTTTTATTTATAATCCGGGAGCCTATACTTAAATGTATTAGTGTGTTTAGATGCTTGATTTCGTTATATTCTTCCATTGATGTTTCATCCAACTTGCATTGAATTTCTTCATCACATTCAGAGACTTCATGTGAACTTTTGTATATTTTCAGATATGTTATATGATCTCGACGCACTTTAGGTTTCCCTCACTTTACTCACACTTTCCCTATATTTTGTGCACTTGATTATATTCTTAAAATGTCATATTTTTCATAGATATTCCAAAGAAGACTTTCAAGATGGTGAATTTGGAGGGGTATATATTTTTTCCCAAATCCATGCGCAGAGAAAGGATTCGGCAACATGAGCATCACATGAATCTCTAGAAGGTTAAAAACAACATTTTAAGCCCATTTTTTAAAGGCATCATATTTGGTCCACGCAAAAGCTTTGCTGATCATTTGAAAAATACTTTTTATTATAAAAACTTATATTGGCTCCATTTTTCATTTGCAACTCTCATTTACTTTTCACAAAAAAATAGATCTAATATTGTTATTTTACCTCTTTAGAAACCCTTTATGAGATTTATTTTTCCTCATTCTGATGGAAATGTTTTTGAGCGATTTTTAAGCATTTCATCAAATCAACTTCATAAAACCTATCCTTCATCATTTCCATTAAAAATGGTGAGAGCTCAACAAGGAGGAATATCTAGAGAATTTATTTGGAGTTCTTTAAATTAGGTGTGTGGTAACTAATTTGAGTTTATTCTCCTATCTAAAAAGGATATTTATTGGAACATAGTTAGTGTTTGTAATTAAAATCAATCTAGGTAAATGTCTAATCTCCTATAACATTTAAATTTTCCTAGCGGATTAGATGTCGCTTCCCAATTTCCCTCATGCGTGGTTTTTCCTTATATATGTTGGTGGTTTCATCAATTCCGCATTTACTCTTATTCATAAATTACAATCTCATATAGTTTTAGATAAATGTTGATAGATGTCTAGATCTCACATAATTGCAATTTGATAAGCCTAATTTGAGTAAATATTACCTAGTCACAACTTAACTTGAAATTGAATCTAATTAGATATAGGCATAGAATTTCCATCATGATACATTGCAATTAAAATCAAAGGATTTTGAATCTTAATTTTATTGGTTTCACAACACTTTTCTGGAACTAAAATTTGACCACAACATTTGAAGTATAAATGATACATAATTTGCCTAAGTGAGTTTGAGTTGATTCATTATGAGAACCAATCATCATTGTTGAAATTAATTTGGAGATTTTTTTTTATTTTATAAGTTTGATATAACATCATTTTTTCTTTTATTTGATAAGTTTGATATAACATAATTTGGAGATTTTTGGAAGTTTTAGCAAGTGTTTAAAAGGTTTAAGATTTTTTTTATTTAAACAAGAAAATTTTCAATCAACCAACATTTTTACGTATTACATATTCAACCCTTTTAGGACATTAGAACAAATCTAGTTTTGTGTGGTGAATTAATATCCAAGCCTAGTTTATCTCTTTCAACTTATCATGCTGAGATAGATCATTGTGTGATTGTTTATACTGTTATTTGGTAGTGTGTCTTTATTTATATTTTCCTTATGCAAATTTTTCTATGTGGTGATAAGATAATTATTTGTGATATTTTGATGCATTTCTAAATGTGTGATTATATTTTTTCCTATTTTTCCTAGACCTTCTTATGATAGGCCTTTTAATATGATAAGTTAAATCCTCTTTAGTTCAATCTTTATGAGAATTTTTGTTATTCTTCTCAAAAGAACTTGTGTGTTGTTTTATCTTCTCTTGTTGATGATGAGAATGCTGAAATTTTAAGTCATGAATATCACAAGTTCATTAATACACTTATCAAATTGAAAAATTATTGTATATAACTAAATTTGATAGAGAAATACAGTGATGACATTTGTTGCATATAGAGAGAGCCATGTGGACAATGGTACTTAAGATTATATTATTTAATTAACCAAATAAAATTTCTAATTTATTAAATTTATTACCCAAAAATAACTGTGGCCATCCCGAACTTTCACGTGTCCTCCCTATCGTCTCTCCTCCTCTCCTTCTTCCCAAGAACGGGGGTCGGGGAAAAAATAAGAAGGGGGGATGAAAAGGTCTTGCGCCGTTTTTTGATCTAGGAACATTTTGGCCGTCATCGGTGTGGGGTGAATGTAAAGAGATGGAGTCACCAATCTATTTTGCACAAAACATGACAAAGAACATGTCTCCACCTCAAGAGAGCACCATCAAAGAAAACATTATGCTTACGAAACCAATAGTTCAAAGGGTTCGAGGTCAAAGTTACAGAATGGGATGGTGTTAGGGACCCATCACGTCCTTTCAATCTCTCATGGGCTAGTGTTATGTTTTTCCTTTATTTCTCTGTGATGTGTGTGTGCGTGTATAGATAATGGAGATCAAAATCGCCCAAATCATACCATATAAGAGATAGAGTGAGGTCATCCATTGGAATTTTCCCAAGATATTCTATATAAAATATGATTTATGTGTTTATCAGGATATTGACCGTTATAGTGAAACGATAATATGTGTTGGATAAAATGCTAACGAGGATCACAAACATAATATGTATAATAATGCAATAATATGATAAATATGTAAATGGGGAATTTTGGAAAATTGACAAATTGAAAAATGTGAATTTGGAAAATTGGAAAATTGGACTCGAGTCTCGAGTTTTAATTCGAGACGCCTACATAGCCTATAAAGGCATCAAAGTCCACGCAGTTCACATGCGACATAAGGTTGGGGTTTATCACATAGATTCAAACGAGATTTTATTATATATGCATGTTTGGAAAAATTTGTTTTAGTTTTTCAATAGTGTGATGGATAATCCCGTTCGGAATTTCTGGACGTAACCTTCTTTTGTGTTTTTTTAAAAGAAAATAAAGTATGTTCAATATACTAATAAAAGTGTAAGTTGTTAATTTGTATGAACCAAAGCAAAAACTAGATTATGAATCTAATGTATTTAATGCAAAAACAAGGAATTTAAAGAGATAGGGAAGAAACTGAACCTTCTTTGAAGCTTGATCTTTGATCTAGGATGAATTCCTTTGGATGAGAGATGAATGTTGGATGAGGGAGAATGAGATTTTGCCAAATTGGGTATAAAAAGGATGGGAATGTAAGTTTGAATGGAATTTCACATGAAGGAACTTTGCTGATTTTGAGAGTGAGACAAAGCAAAATACCAAGTGACATATCGAGTTTGAAATGAGATAAACATATATACCAATTTATGAGCAATCTCAAACTTTCAAATCTCCCCCATAATAAGATAATTCTTTCTACCCCTTTTTATGATGTCTCCAAATACACAAATAAGAAGAATGAATCAATCAAACAAAATCGGGGTGTCACGGTATACAAAAAAACACACAAACTATTTTTGATTTTTTAAAATTTTTCGTACAAAGATAGGATACCAATTTGAACAAATATGATACAAAAATCACACCATGGATTTAGACTCAAACAACCAAGTCATGGAAATGGAATGAATGGGTGTGAACACATTAGATAGGTAAATCAACTCAATTAATCATATGTGCACGATGCATACGTGTACTCCTAACGAATAAACATCAAAGGTATCCTTAGGTGTAAAAGTTTATTGAATTTAGATGACATCGTCTTATGCAAATCAACAAATCAAAGTCAAAATGATTTCCACACCAATAACGTCCAAAACTATGTAGCTCATTTTCAAGCATTGCAAGGACGTGCAAACCCGTTTTAATTCTCCAACCAAAATCCCTCATATATATATTCTTTTAGAGGTGTATAAACTAAATTCTCAAACTTTGGAGAATTGGTGCAAAAACCTAAATGGCCCATAATTGGCATGAATTTCTTTTTATTGCCTTTAAATTTTTTCGGGGCTCTTTTAAACCTCTTTGGACCCCGGATATAAAATTCCTCCATTTTTTAGATCAAATTTAATGGTGGCTTAGTATTCGCAAAGGCTAAAGAACCTTTCGCAGCCCTTCCCCGTTTTAAAATAAAGCACACAAAGTCACAAAACGGTTTTTATATGCATAATTTCCTTGAAAAAATTATCGCGCTTGGTTCGTTTTAAGGACAGGATTGAAGTGAAAACACCTAACCAACATGTGATAAGACAAGCACAATAATCAAACAAATCCGTGCATGTGTGCAATAAAGGAGACATGAGTCAAACATGTAGGAAGTAGCACTTAATTACATTTTAATGACTCCAAACATTATAAAGCACATGGATGAATTGACCTATTGTCTCAAAACACTATCAAATAGTCACATGAAAATAATGGAATGATGTTGTGACTTGGTCATCCTAAGTGTTCATCCATAAACGGTGCAAACAAAAAACACAAATCTTTTTGGATTTTTCAAAAATTTTGTCAAAACAAAATCTTTTTGTATTTTTCAAAAATTTTCAAAACAAAATATATACAAAAAGTACACATGTCATAACACTAGCAAACAAGTATAAATCATGAAACCACAACTAGTGTATGACAATCATGCAAACACAATCAACCAAAATAATTCACATGGGGTGAATTACGTGCAAGAAAACGAGAATCGTGGACAAATAAACTATAGGCCTCTAAATCCGATTTCCTGACCCAAATTGATATGTAACGAGGTGTGGGGGTGTGGAGAATCGAATTTATTCTTCTATTAACCTTCCTAGGTTCATTTAAAAGCTTGTAACAAAATCGCCTAAGATGACCTTGCCTACCGCAATGTGTGCAAGTGTAAATCGGGCGGTGTGTGTTACCTAAAGGTGGCCCTCTCCTCAAATTCCTAGGTGGTGCCCTCATCAATTTCCTAGGTGGCGCTTTCTGAATTTGCTTAGGTGGATCTCTCCTAATGATCCTAGGAGGCACTCTCACGATGTTCCTAGCGGGCTCTTTCCTAACACCCGTAGGTGTCTATTTCTTAACAATCCTAGGGGGCTCTCTTACACGTGTGGGATTGGGTGCAACATATTTTTCAAGACCAATCCCACCCCTATCCGTTTTGATCTTGACTGTGCCTAAAATCTTATCAAGTTTTTCAGACCTAGACTCCAAATAAATTTCACTTTACTTGAATCTTTTAATTTCACCTCAAGTTCACCTATCCTAGATTCAAGTACTCGTTTAGAATCCTCAAACTCTAAAAGCTCCTTTTTCATAGTCTCCATCAACCCTCTAAGACTATCTCTCTCACCCTCGACGTACTCAAGCTTCTCTTTCAAAATTTTCTCATGTGCCCTAAGTTCTTCAACTAAAAAATCATTATTTTTTAAGGCACACTCTTTCAATTGAGCTTTCAATTTCAAATTTTCTTTCTTTGTTTTCAAAGTTTCAGCATAAAGTTCATTGAAAGCAGTTTGCAAGTCACGCTCATCTACACTTTCCTCCTCACTTTCATCCACACTCCCATCACCTTCACTATCATTACTAATCACATGGATGGGAAACTCTCGCCTAAAAGCATAAAAAACTTCTTCTTCCGAATCACAATCACTAAGGGTAGAAACATGAGAAATCGGTTTATTCAATTTCTTCATTAAATTTGTGGTACACTCATGTAACGTGTGACCAACACCCTCACAACAAGGACACCTCTCAGATTTGTTTTCAATAGAAGATTTAAAACAAGAGTTCGTGTGAATTTTCCAAATAATTTTTTAAAAAATTTGACATCAAAGATCATAAAAACCATCAAAAGCCATTTTTGTGCAAAATCAGGATCAAACCACAATAACTTAGTGCAACAGGCTCCGATACCAATTTGAAAACGTGAGTAGACAAATTGTATCAGAAAGTAAATCCTCGAAAAATCAGGATCACGCGGTAAATTAGCGTAACTCGCTCGGATACCAATTTGAGAGAGTTGCTACAACAGAAATATTGCGACTTCTCAAATAAAAACCAATTTTAATTAATCCCAAATTTTAGTTAAACCCTAAGACATGCATCTAGCAGATTTATCAAATAAAATATAGCATGCAGGATAAAAACAAACAATTTCAGGAAAAATCCCCCAAAGGGGCAAAACCTTTTATTTTCATTATAATATTGTAACATTCAATTTCGGATTACAATGAAAATACAGTGACTAAGAATTACCCTCAGGTATCGGATTCTGTAGTCGGCAGCTGGAAATATCCCTTTCCAGGAGGGCTGCAATGAAGAAGAGAAACGACTTCTCCACAAGTTTGTCGGCTGGAATTTTCCCTTTCCAGGAGGGCAGCAATGAAGAAGAAAGACGGCTTCTCCACAAGGGTCTGAACAGCAAAACTGCGTTCCTGGGTTGAAAAGTGATTCACAAATATTTGGAAATTTGTGTGAATTAAAAACCTAGAGTCTTGGGCTCAATAGGTGAAGACTTAGAGTATTTCGGACTCTGAAAATCGTCTTGAAAAGTCTTGGAAAACAACTCTTTGAAGTTGGCTTAAATAAGAAAACTTTGAGCCTAAAAAATATCTAACAGATCTGGCTGAAATTATCCCATGCGGACCGGTCCGGCTTGGGGGCGGATCGGTCTGATTGACCAGATCGGTTCTTTTATTCCAGACATCATCGGTTTGCTTGCGGTTCGAGGTATATTGGCCTTCAGCAGACGGATCGGTCCGGGTCTGAGGCGGACCGGTTCGGTCTGTCAGACTTTGATTCCTCTTCTTCTTTTGGTATTCGGATCCGTTGATGAATGTATGAATCTTGAATTTCTGCAACGGTGTAATGGCGTGCGACATAATAAATTGTTAATGGATAAAAATGTCCTTACAGAGAGAATGTTTCTATGATCACTGATGCCGATGGATTTGAGGTGTGCTTTGAGAGTTACGTCATGCCCTCTATTTATAGGTTAAGGGTGTGCCGATCAGCGTGGCCCTCTCCCTCCCAATCGACATGTAACCCTTAGCACACTGCCGATAGTTAGGGAAATGGACCTGCTAATTTGCAGTCTCGTGTAGATTCTTCTGGAAAAATGATCGTATAACCCAATCCGTTGATCCAAAATCGTGCACGGGTCATACCATTATAAAGGCAATTTAGAGACTTTCAAGTGTCCTTTGGACCTCTTCCGTGTCTAGGAGTTGACTTAGGTCAAATTTGTCTCGAAAGCGCACATCTATCCTTTGGACGGGAGATTGTTGGACTGAAACGGATCGTTCATTCGAATGGTAAGTCAGAAGAGCACACGAGGCGGACCGTTGGAAATGTTAGGTGATGTACTTGGACATTCCAAAGAGATTTTCTCGGTTCGAAAAGTTAAACTTGGTCAAATGGGGCCCGAAAGTGCTCGGTGACCACTCGTAGTAAAAGGGATCATTCATCTGCAACATAAGTCATAATTGCGCACGAGGCGAACCGTTGGAAAGGGTATTAAGTGCCCATTGAAGATTCATTCTGTCTCGTTTGAGATGAAGTGTTAATCTTGGTCAAATGGAGCTCGGGAGGACCCGATGGCCTCTAGATTAATTTTTGAGGAATAATAGATCGTTCGTTAGAAGATTTAGAGAACATTCGCTCTAATAATTAAGTTGGATGGTGTCAAATCGGAGACAGGGAGCTCCCGGTGCCCTCCAGATCAATTTTTGATAGTAAAATGGTCCGTTCGTCTGAACCTTTTGTCGAATCCTGCATGGGGCAGACCATTGGAAAGAGGATTCTCAACCCTTCAAAGATTCAATGAGATATCGCTCTAACGATAGAGTTGATCGGAGTCAAACGGGGGCCCAGGAGCGCCCTATGGCTTCTAGATCGGTACTTGGATTATGACCTAGGGTTTCTGTGTGCATGGGGGGGGCTGTAATGTGGTGTCTACAGAGCCCCTCGACGGGTGAGTAGAAGTCGTCGAATAGACACCAGATAATGTTTAGGAATGAGGCCAATTCTGCAGACCGAAGGGATAAGGATGACCAATTCAGAGGGTCAAGGCCGATTTTGAGGACTGAAGGAAATGTTGGTGATGGGCGATTCTGCGGGCCGAAGTCAATTCTGAGGACCTAAGTTAGGGAGTGACCAATTCTGCGGATCGAAGGCAATTCTGAGGGCTTGAGGTGGGAGTGACCAATTCGAAGGGTTGAGGTCCATTTTAAAGACCTTAAGTAGAGCTGCACAATTCTAAGGGTCAAACCCAATTTTGAGGGCTTAAGTAGAAACGAACAATTTTAAGGTTCAAAGCCAATTCTTAGGGCTTAAGTAGGGATGACCAATTTTAAGGGTCAAAGTTAATTCTGAGGGCTTAAGTAGAGATGACCAATTATGCTGGTCGAAGCTAATTCCAAGGGCTTGAATAAAGATGACCAATTCTGAGGGTGAAAGCCAATTCTAAGGGGTTAAGTTGTGACGACCAATTCTGAGGGTCAAAACTAATTCTGAAGGCTTAAGTAGAGATGACCAATTTCGAGGGCCAAAGCCAATTATGAGGGCTTAAGTAGGGCTGACCAATTTTGAGCTTCGAAGCCAATTTTGAGGGTTTAAGTGAAGATGACAAATTCTGAGGGCTGAAGCATTCTTAAAGGTTAACTGGAGATGACCAATTTCTAGGGTCAATGCCAATTCTGAGGGCTTAAGTAGAGATGACCAATTTTGAGGGTCGAAGGAAATTCTGAGGGTTTAAGTGGAGATGAGCAATTCTTAGGGTCAAAGGCAATTCCGAGGACTTAAGTAATGATGACCAATTCTTATGATCAAAAACAATTCTGAGGGATTAAGTAGAGATGACCAATTCTCAGGGTCAAAGCCAATTCTGAGGACTTAAGTAGAGATGACCAATTATGAGGGTCGAAACCAATTCTGAGGTCTTAGGTAGAGAAGATCAATTCTGAGGGTCAATGATAATTCTGAGGGCTAAAGTAGGGATGGCGAATTCCAAAGGTCGAAGAAAATTCTCGAGGTTTAAGTAGGGACGACCAATTCTAAGTGTCGTAGCCAATTCTGAGGGCTTCAGTGGAGATGACCAATTTTTAGGGTCGAAGCCAATTCTAAGGGATTAAGTAGAGATGACCAATTCTAAGGGCTTAAGTAGAGATGACCAATTCTAAGGGTAGAAACCAATTCTGAGGGATTAAGTAGAGATATCCAATTCTAAGGGTCAAAGCTGATTCTAAGGGCTTAACTAGTGATGACCAATTCTGAGGCAAAGCTGATTCTAAGGTCTTAACTAGTGATGACCAATTCTGAGGGTCAAACCCAATTCTGAGGGCTTTAGTAGAGATGGCCAATTCTAAGGGTCAAAGGAAATTTGAGGGCTTAAGTAAAGATGACCAATTTAGAGGATCGAAGACAATTCCTAGGGCTTAAGTTGAGATGACTAGTTCATAGGGTCGAAGCCAATTCTGGGGGCTTAAGTAGATATGAATAATTCTAAGGGTCGAAGCCAATTCTGTTGTCTTAAGTGGAGATGAAAAACTCTTAGGGTCGAATCTAATTATGAAGGATTAAGTAGAGATGACCAATTCTGAGGGCTTAAGTGGAGATACCAATTCTGAGGGCTGAAGTAGATATGACCAATTCTGAGGGTCAAAGCTAATTCTGATGGCTTAAGTTGGGATGACCAAATCTGAGGGTCAAAGCTAATTCTGAGGGCTTAAGTATTGAACAAAAATTCTGAGGGTCCAAACCAATACTGAGGTCTTAAGTAGAGACAACCAATTTTGAGGGATGAAGCCAATTCTTAGGGTGTAAGTAGGAATGACCAATTCTGAGGGCTTAAGGAGGGATGGCATATTCAAAGGGTTTAAGTAGATATGACTAATTCAGAGGGTCAACGCCAATTATGATGGATTAATTTGGGATGGCCAATTATGAGGGTGGTAGCCAATTCTGATGGCTTAAGTGGAGATGGTCAAATCTGAGGGTCGAAGCCAATTCTGAGGGCTTAAGTCGAGATGACCAATTCTGAGGGTCAAGGACTATTGTGAGCTCTTAAGTAGAGATCAACAATTATGAGGGTCGTAGCCAATTCTGAGGGATTAAGTAGAGATGAACAATTCAGAAGGTCGAAGCTAATTCTGAGGGCTTTAGTAGGGATGACCAATTCTGAGGGTCGAAGCCAATTTTCAGGGCTAGAGTGGAGATGACCAATTCTGAGGGCTTAAGTAGAGATGACCAATTATAGGAGTCAATGCCAATTATGAGGGCTTATGTAGAGATGGCCAATTCTGAGGGTTGAAGACAATTCTGAGGGTTTAAGTAGGGGTGACCAATTCTAAGGGTCATAGCCAATTCTGAGGGCTTAAGTAGATATGCCTAATTCTGAGGATCAAAGCCAATTTTGAGGACTTAAGTAGGGATGACCAATTCTGAGGCTTGAAGCCAATTCTGAGGGCTTAAGTAGAGATGATGAACTCTGAGGGTCGAAGCCAACTCTAAGAGTTTAAGTTGAGGTGACCAATTCTGAGGGTCGAGGCCTATTTTTTGGGGCTTAAGTAGAGATGACACCTTCTGAGGGTCGAATCCAATTCTATGGGCTTTAGTAGAGATGAACAATTCTGATGGTCGAAGCCTATTCTGCGGTATTAAGTAGAGGTTACCAAGCCTTAATGTCAAAGTCATCATGGGGACTTAAGTAGGGATGACACATTCTGATGGCTTAAGTTATGATGAACAATTATTAGGGTTAGAGAAAATTCAGAGGTCTTAAGTAAAGATGACTAATTATGAGAGTCAAAGCCAATTTTAAGGGTTTAAGTAAGGATGACCAATTCTGAGGGTTGAAGGCAATTTTGAAGGCTTAAGTGGAGATGACCAATTCTGAGGGAAAAAGTAGAGATGACCAATTTTGGGGGCAAATACAAATTCTGAGGGCTTAAGTAGAGATGATCAATTTTGAGGGTCGAAGCCATTTTTTAGGGATTAAGTAGAGATGACCAATTCTGAGGGTGAAAGGCCATTTTGAGGTCTTAAGTAGTGATGATCAATTCTGAGGGTAAAAGATAATTTTGAGGGCTTAAGGAGACATGACCAATTTTGAGGATCGAAGCCAATTTTGAGGGCTTATGTGAAGATGACCAATTCTGAGGGCTTAAGTTGAGATGACCGATTTTGAGGGTCGAAGCCAATTCTGAGGGCTTAAGTAGAGATGACCAATTCTGAGGGTCGAAGCCAAATATGAGGGCTTAAGTAGAGATATCAATTTATGTGGGTCAAAACAAATTCTGAGGGCTTAACAAGTGATGACCAATTCTGAGGGTCAAAGCCAATTCTGAGGTCATAATTATAAATGACCAATTCTAAGGGTCGAAGCCATTTTTGAGGGCTTAAGTTGAGATGACCAATTCTGAGGGTCGAAAAAATTTCTCAGGGCTTATGTAGAGATAACTAATTCTAAAGGTCAAAGCCAATTCTGAGGGCTTAATTAGAAATTACCAATTCTAAAGGTCGAAGCCAATTTTTAGAGTTTAAGTGGAGATGAACAATTCTGAGGGTCATATCTAATTCTGTCAACTTAAGTAGAGATGGCCATTTCTAAGTGTCCAAGACAATTTTAAGGGCTTAAGGTGAGATAACCAATTATGAGGGTCAAAGCCAATTCTGATGGCTTAAGTTGGGATTATCAAATCTGAGGGTCAAAGTTAATTCTGAGGTCTTAAGTAGAGATGGAAAATTTTGAGGCTCGAAGCCAATACTGAGGGCTTAAGTAAAGATGACCAAATCTGAGGGACGAAGCAAATTATGAGGGTTTAAGTAGGTATGACCAATTCTGAGGGCTGAAGGAGAGATGGACAATTCAAAGGGCTTAAGTAGATACTAATAATTCTGAGGGTCGACTCCAATAATGAGGACTTAAGTAGTTTGGGCCAATTTTGAGGTTCGAAGCCAATTCCGAGTGCTTAAGTGGAGATGGTCGAATCTGAGGTTCGAAGCCAATTCTGAGCGCTTAAGTCAAGCTGACCAATTCTGAGGGTCAAGGCCTATCGTGAGGGCTTAAGTTAAGATGAGCAATTCTGTGGGTCGAAGCCAATTATGAGGGCTTAAGTAGAGATGAACAATAGGGAGGGTCAAAGACAATTCTGAGGGCTTAAGTGGGGATAACCAGTCCTGAGGGTCAAAGCCAATTTTGAGGGTTATGATGACCAATTGTGAGGGTCAGAGTCAATTCTGACGGCTTAAGTAGAGATGACTAATTCTGAGTGTCGAAGACAATTTTGAGGGCTTAAGTAGGGTGGCCTATTTTGAGGGTGGAAGGAAATTTTTGGGGCTTAAGTGGAGATGACCAATTTAGAGGGCTTAAGTAGAGGTGACCAATTATGGGGTCAATGCAAATTCCGAGGGCTTAAGTAGAGATGGCCAATTATAAGGGTTGAAGCCAATTTCCAGGGATTAAGTAGGGATGGCATTTTCTGAGAGCTAAAGTAGAGATGACCAATTCTGAGGGTGAAAGCCAATTCCGAGGCCTTAAGTGGAGATAGCCAACTGTGAGGTCTTAAGTTGAGATGACCAATTATGAGGGTCAAGGCCTACTCTGAAGGCTTAAGTAGAGATGAAACTTTCTGAGGGTGGAAGCCAATTCCGAGGGCTTTAGTTGAGATGAACAATTCTGAGGGTGGAAGCCTATTATGAGGGCTTAAGTAGAGATTACCAAGTATAATGGTCAAAGCCATTATGAGGACTTAAGTTGGGATGAAACAATCTGAAGGATTAAGTTTAAATGACCAATTATGAGGGTCAGAGGTTATTCTGAGGTCTTAAGTAGAGATGACCAATTCTGAGGGCCGAAGCCATTTCTGAGGGCTTAAGTACAGATGACCAATTCTGAGGGTCGAAGCAAATTTTGAGGGCTTAAGTAAAGATGACCAATTTTGAGGGTCAAATCCAATTCCGAGGGTCGAATCCAATTTTGAGGGCTTAAGTAGAGATGACCAATTCTGATGGTCAAAGCCAATATTGAGGGCGTAAGTAGATATGACTAATTTTAAAGGTCGAAGCCAATTCTAAGGGCTTAGGTAGGGATGACCAATTTTTAGGGCCGAAGCTAATTCTGAGGGTTTAAACGGAGATGGCCAATTCTGCAGGTCGAATCTAATTTTGAGGGCTTAAGTAGAGTAATCAATTATGAGGATCAAGTACAATTTTTTGAGCTTTAGTAGAGATGACCAATTTTAAGGGTTGAAGACAATTCCGAGGTCTTAAGTTGAGAGGACTAATTCTGAGTGCTTAAGTGGGGATGACCAATTCTGAGGGTCAAAGAAAATTTTGAGGGCTTAAGTAGAGATGACTAAGTAAGTAGAGATGACTAATTCTGAGGGTCGAATCAAATTCTGAGGGCTTAAGTAGAGATGACGAATTCAAAGGGTTGAACCCAGTTCGGAGGGATTAAGTACAGTTGACCGATTCTGAGGGTCAAAGCCAATTCCGTGGGCTTAAATAGAGATGACAAATTCTGTGGGTCCAAGAAAATTCTTAGGGCTTAATTAGAGATGACCAAATATGAGGGTCGAAGACAATTCTGAGGGCCTAAGTAGAGATGACCAATTCTGTGGGCTAAAGCCAATTCTGAGGGCTTAAGTAGGGATCACCGATTCTGAGGGTCAAAGGCAATTACGAGGACTTAAGTACAGATGACCAATTTTTAAGGTCGTAGCTAATTCTTAGGGCTTAAGTAGAGATGACCAATTTTGAGGGTGAAAGCCAATTTTTCAGGGCTTAAGTAATGATGACCAATTATAAGTGTCAAAGGCTATTCTAGGGGTTTAAGTACAAATGACCAATTCTGAGGGCTTAAGTAGAGATGACCAATTATGAAGGTCAATGCCAATTCTGAGGTCTTAAGTAGAGATGAACAATTCTCAGGGTCGAAGAAAATTCTGAGGGCTTAAGTAGGCATGGTCAATTCTGAGGGTTGAAGACAATTCAGAGGGCTTAAGTGGAGATGACAAATTTTGAGAGTCGACAACAATTCTGAGGGATCAACTAATGATGATATTTTCTGAGGGTCAAAGCCAATTCTGAGGGCCTAAGTAGAGATGATTAATTCTCAGGGTCAAAGTAGAGTTGACCAATTCTGAGGGTCGAAGCCAATTCATAGGTCTTAAGTAGTGATGAGCAATTCTGAGGGTCAAAGCCAATTATGAGGGTTGAAGTAAAGGTGACAAATTCTGAGGGTTGAAGCCATTTCTAAGGGCTCAAGTAGAGATGACCATTTTTGAAGGTCGAAGCCAATTCGGTGGCCTTAAGTAGAGATGTCCAATTCTGAGTGTCTAAACAATTGCTGAGGGCTTATCTAGGGATGACTATTTCTGAGTGTCGATGCCAATTCTGAGAGCTTAAGTAGAGATGAGCAATTTTGAGGGTCAAAGAGAATTTTGAGGGCTTAAGTAGGTATGGCCAATTCTGAGCGTCGAATCCAATTTTGAGGGCTCCAGTGGAGATGACCAATTATGAGGGTAAAATCCAATTTTGAGGGCTTAAGTAGTGATGACCTATTCTGAGGGCTTAAGTAGAGAAGACCAATTCTTAGGGTCAAATCCAATTTTGAGGGCTTAAGTAGGGATGACCAATTCTGAGGGCCTAAGAAGAGATGACTAAATCTGAGGATCGAAGCCAACTATGAGGGTTAAGTAGACATGACCAGTTCAGAGGGTCGAAGCCAATTCTAAGGGCTTAAGTAGGGATAACCAATTCTGAGCATTAAAGCCAATTATGAGGGCCTAAGTTGATATGGCAATTTAAGTAGAGATGGCCAATTCTAAGGCTTGACGCCAATTCCGAGGGCTTAAGTAGAGATGACCAATTCTGAGGGTCGAAGTCAATTTCGAGGGATTAAGTAGAGGTGGCCAATTTTGAGGGTCAAAGCCAATTATGAAGGCTAAAGTAGAGATGAACAATTTTGAGGGTCCAAGAAAATTCTGAGGGCTTAATTAGAGATGAAAAATTATGAGGGTCAGAACTAATTCCGAGGGCTTAAGTAAAGATGTCCAATTCTGAGGGTGAAAGCCAATTCTGAGGGCTTAAGTAGGGATGACCAATTCTGAGGGTCAAGGACAACCTTAAGGGCTTACGTAGAGATGACCAATTCTGAGGGTCAAAGACATTTTTGTGGTCTTAGGTAGAGATGACCAGTTCTGAGGGTTGAAGCTAATTCTGAGGGCTTAAGTAGAGATGACCAATTCTGAGGGTGAAAGCCAATTTTCCAGGGCTTAAGTAATGATGACCAATTCTAAGGGTTAAAGTCAATTCTAAGGGATTAAGTAGAGATGATCAATTCTGAGGGCTTAAGTTGAGATTACCAATTCTGAGGGTCAATGCCAATTCCGAGGACTTAAGTAGAGAAGCTAATTCTGAGGGTCAAAGAAAATTATGAGGGTTTAAGTAAAGATGACCAATTCTGAAGGTGAAAGCCAATTCCGAGGGCTTAAGTAGAGATAACCAATTCTGAGGGTCGAAGTCAATTTTGAGGGCTTAAGTATATATGCCCATTTCTGATGGTCGAAGCCAATATTGAGGGCATAAGTAGATATGACTAATTCTGAAGGTCGAAACCAATTCTAAGGTGTTAGGTAGGGTTGACCAATTTTGAGGGCCGAAGCCAATTCTGAGGGAAAAAGTGGAGATGGCCAATTCTTAGGGTCGAATCCAATTCCGAGTGCTTAATTCGAGATAACCAATTTTGAGGATCAAGGCCAATTCTATGGCTTGAATAAAGATGATCAATTTTGAGGGTTGAAGCCAATTCTGAGGGCTTAACTTGAGATGACCAATTCTGAGGGTGAAAGCCAATTCTGAGGGCTTAAGTAGGGATGACCGATTGTGAGGATCAAAGAAAATTTTGAGGGCTTAAGTAGAGATGACCAAATAAGTAAAGTTGACCAGTTATGAGGGTCGAAGCCAATTTTGATGGCTTAAGTAGAGATGATGAGTTCTTAGGGTCGAAGCCATTTCTGTGGGATTATGTAGAGACGATCGATTCTTAGGGTTATTGCCAATTCTGAGGGATTAAATAGAGATGACCAATTCTGAGGCTCCAAGAAAATTACGAGGGCTTAATTATAGATGACCAATTATAAGGGTAGAAGCCAATTCTGAGGGATTAAGTAGAGATGACCAATTCTGAGGCTCAAAGCCAATTTTTCGAGCCTTAAGTAATGATGACCATTTCTAAGGGTCAAAGCCAATTGTAAGGGGTTAAGTAGATATGGCCAATACTGAGGGCTTAAGTTGAGATGCTCAATTCTGAGGGTTAATGCTAGTTTTTTGGGCTTAAGTAGAGGCGATAATTCTGAGGGTCGAAGAAAATTCCGAGGTCTTAAGTAGGGATGGTAAATTTTGAGGGTCGAAGACAATTTTGAGGGCGCAAGTGGAGATGACAAATTCTGAGGATCGATGACAATTCTGAGGGATCAAGTATAGATGACAATTTCTGAAGGTCAAGACCAATTCTGAAGGCCTAAGTAGAAATGACTAATTCTGGGGGTCGAAGTAGAGTGACCAATTATGAGGGTCAAAGCCAATTTGGAGGCCTTAAGTAGTGATGACCAATTCTGAGGGTCAAAGACAATTGTGAGGGCTTAATTAGAGATGACAAATTCTGAGGGTTGAAGTCAATTCTGAGGGCTCAAGTCGAGATGACCAATTTTGAGGGTCGAAACCAATTATGTGGCCTTAAGTAGAGATGACCAATTCTTAGTGTCAAAGACAATTCTGAGGGCTTAAGTAGGGACGACAAATTCTGAGTGTCGAAGATAATTCTGAGGGCTTCAGTAGAGATGAGAAATTTTCAGGGTCAAAGCAAATTTTGAGGGCTTAAGTAGGGATGGCCAATTCTAAGCGTCGACTCTAATTCTTAGGGCTCTAGTGGAGATGACCAATTCTGAGGGTAAAAGCCAATTTTGAGGGCTTTAGTGGTGATGACCAATTCTGAGGGTTTAAGTAGAGAAGACCAATTCTGAGGGTCAAAGCAATTTCTGAGGGCAAAAGTAAAGATCACCAATTCTGAGTGCCAAAGCCAATTCTGAGGGCCTAAGTAGAGATGGCCAATTCTGAAGGTCAAAGGCAATTTTGAGGGATTAAGTAGAGATGACCAAATAAGTAGAGATGACCAGTTGTGAGGGTCAAAGCCAATTTCGAGGGCTTAAGTAAAGATGACGAATTCTAAGGGTCGAAGCCATTTCTGAGTGATTAAGTAGAGATGAACGATTCTGAGGGTTATAGCCAATTATCGGGGCTTAAATAGAGATGACCAATTCTGTGGGTCCTAGAAAATTATGAGGGATTAATTAGAGATGACCAATTATAAGGGTTGAAGCCAATTCTGAGGGATAAAGTAGGGATGGCCAATTTTGAGGGTCAAAGCCAATTCTATGGGCTTAAGTAGGGATGACAAATTCTGAGGGCTTAAGTAGAGATGACCAATTCTGGAGGTCGAAGCCAATTCCGAGGGCGTAAGTAGAGATAACCAATTCTGAGGGTGAAAGCCAATTTTTTAGGGCTTAAGGAATGATGACCATTTCTAAGGGTCAAAGACAATTCTAGGGCTTAAGTAGGTGCTTAGGTAGAGATGACCAGTTCTGAGGGCTTAAGTTGAGATGACCAATTTCGAAGGTCAATGCCAATTCTGAGGGCTTAAGTAGAGACGCTAATTTTGAGGGTCGAGGAAAATTCCGTGGGCTTAAGTAGGGATGGTCAATTCTGAGGGCGAAGAAAATTTTGAGGGGTTAAGTGGAGATGAAAAATTCTAAGGGCCGACGACAATTCTGAGGGCTTAAGTAGAGATGACAATTTTTTAGGGTTAAGACCAATTTTGTTAGCCTAAGTAGAAATGACCAATTATGAGGGTCGAAGTAGAGTTGACTGATTGTCAGGGTCAAAGCCAATTCGGCGGTCTTAAGTAGTGATGACCAATTATGAGGGTCGAAGCCAATTTCGAGGGCTTATGTAGAGACAGCAAATTCTGAGGGTCGAAGCCATTTCTGAGCGATTAAGTAGAGATGACCAATTTTGAGGGTCATAGTGAATTTTGAGGGCTTAAATATAGACGACCAATTATGAGGGTCCAAGAAAGTTTTAAGGGCTTAATTATAGATGACCAATTATCAGGGTTCCAAGCCAATTCTGAGGACTTAAGTAGATATGACCAATTCGAAGGTTCAAGGCCAATTCTGAGGGCTTCAGTTGACTTGACAAATTTTGAGGGTGAAAGCCAATTCTGAGGGCTTAAGTAAGGATGACCGATTCTGAGGGATAAATCCAATCTTGAAGGCTTAAGTCGGGATGACCAATTTTGAGTAGCGAAGCCAATTCTGAGGGCTTAAGTAGAGATGAGCAATTTCGAGGGTCAAAATGAATTTTGAGGCCTTGTTTAGGGATGGTCAATTTTGAGCGTTGAATCCAATTCTAAGGGATGAAGTGGAGATGACCAATTTTGAGGGTAAACGCCAATTTTGAGGGCCTAAGTAAGGATGACCAATTCAGAGGGCTTAAGTTGAGAAGACCAATTCTGAGGGTCAAAACCAATTCTAAGGGTTTAAGTAGTGATGGCCAATTCTGAGGGTCAAAGACAATTCTAAGGGCTTAAGTAGAGATGACCAATTCTGAGGTCAAAGCCAATTTTGAGGGCTTAAGTAGATATGACTAATTATGAAGGTCGAAGCCAATTCTAAGTTCTTAGGTAGGGGTGACCAATTTTGTGGGTCAGAAGCAAATTTTGAGGGAAAAAGTGGAGATGGCCAATTCTGAGGGTCAAATCCAATTCGAGTGCTTAAGTCGAGATAACTAATTTTGAGGATCAATGATAATTCTATGGGCTTGAGTAGAGATGACCAATTCCGAGGGTTGAATCCAATTCTGAGGGCTTAACTTGAGATGACCAATTGTGAGGGTGAAAGCCAATTTTGAGGGCGTAAGTAGGGATGATCGATTCTGAGGGTCAAAGCCAATTTTGAGGGCTTAAGCAGAGATGACCAAAAAAGTAGAGAACACCAGTTGTGAGGGTCGAATCCAATTTTGATGGCTTAAGTAAAGATGACGAATTATTAGGGTCAAAACCATTTCTGAGGGATTATGTAGAGATGATCGATTTATTAGGGTCATTGCCAATTCTGAGAGATTAAATAGAGATGACCAATTCTGTGGGTCCAACAAAATTCTTAGGGCTTGATTAGAGATGACCAATTATAAGGGTTGAAGCCAATTTCGAGGGATTAAATAGAGATGACCAATTCTGAGGGGTCAAAGACAATTTTGAGGGCTTAAGTTGGGATGACCAATTTTGAGGGCTTAAGTAGAGATTTCCCGTTCTGGACGTCGAAGCCAATTCTGAAGGTTTATGTAGAGATAACCAATTGTGAGGGTGAAATATAATTTTTCAGGGATTAAGTAATGATGACCAATTCTAAGAGTCCAAGCCAATTTTAAGGGATTAAGTAGAGATGACCAATTTGAGGGCTTAAGTTGAGATAACCAATTATGAGGGTCAATGCCAATTATGAGGGCTTAAGTAGAGACGCTAATTTTGAGGGTCAAAGAAAATTTTGAGGGCTTAAGTAGGGATGGCCAATTCAGAGGGTCGAAGACAATTTTGAGGGATAAAGTAGAGATGACAAATTCTGAGGGTCGACGGCAATTCTGAGGGCTCAAGTAGAGATGACAATTTTTGAGGGTCAAGGCCAATTCTGATAGCCTAAGTAGAGATGACCAATTCTGAGGGTCTAAGTAGAGTTGACCAATTCCGAGGGTCAAAGACAATTCGGAGGTCTTAAGTAGTGATAACCAATTCCAAGGGTGAAAGCCAAGTCCGAGGGCTTAAGTGGAGATGGCCAATTCTGAGGGTCGAAGCTAATTCTCATGGCTCAAGTAGAGATGACCAATTTTGAGGGTCAAAACAAATTATGGGGCCTTAAGTATAGATGACCAATTCTGAGGGTCAAAGCCAATTTTGAGGGCTTAAGTAGGGATGACCAATTTTGAGTGTCGACACCAATTCTGAGGGCTTAAGTAGAGGTGAGGAATTTCGAGGGTCAAATCGAATTTTGAGAGCTTTTGTAGGGATGGCCAATTCTGAGCGTCGAATTTAATTCTGAGGGAAGAAGTGGAGATGACCAAGTCTGAAGGTAAAATCAAATTTTGAGGGCGTAAGTAGTGATGACGAATTCTGAGGGTTATGTTGAGAAGACCAATTCTGAGGGTCAAAGCCAATTCTGAGGGTTTAAGTAGCGATGACCAATTGTGAGGGTCAAAGCCAATTCCGAGGGGTTAAGTAGAGATGACCAATTCTGAGGGTCAAAGCCAATTTTGAGGGCTTAAGTAGACATGACTAATTCTCAAGGTCGAAGCCAATTCTAAGGGCTTAGGGAGGGATGACCAATTTTGTGGGCCGAAGCCAATTCTGAGGGCTGAATCCAATTCCAGGTGCTTAAGTCGAGATAACCAATTCTGAGGATCAAGGCCAATTCTATGGGCTTTAGTAGAGATGACCAATTCTAAGGGCTTCAATTGACATGACCAATTCTGAGGGTGAAAGCCAATTCTAAGGGCTTGATTAGGGTTGACCGATTCTGAGGGTCAAAGAAAATTTGAGGGCTTAAGTAGAGATGATCAGTTTTGTGGGTTGAATCCAATTTCGACCGCTTAAGTAGAGATGACAAATTCTTAGGGTCAAAGCCATTTATGAGGGATTAAGTAGATATGACCGATTCTTCGGGTTATTTACCAATTCTGTGTGCTTAGATTGAGATGGACAAATCTGTAGGTCCAAGAAAATTCTGAGGGCTTAATTAGAGATGACCAATTATGAGGGTTGAAGCCAATTCTGTGGGTTTAAGTAAGGATGACCAATTTTAAGGGCTTAAGTAGAGATGACCAATTCTAAAGGTCGAAGCCAATTCAGAGGGCTTAAGTAGAGATAACAGATAAAGGAATTGATATATATTTTAATTATTCAATTTTATTTTGATGTCCATGTACCCTCTAATACCCAGATAAACTGATACTGTTACCAAATGTTTCCATCCGACAACAATACACACAGAAAATCATGATCTCTGGAACAACGCCTTATTGAGGGTACGCTAGCGATAATCCAGCTGGGAACATACCACCCAAATATTTCCACCTGAAAGTCAACGCCCACATAGTAAGAGAGTTTCCATAGGCCGAATCAATAATTTCAGAATTCAAATCAGATGTTTATGTCGAGAGATATACACATATAACAAACGACCGAATCATCGGTATTTAATGAATTTGAGAATAAAATCATTTCACAAAATTTGTGTAGTTTTTATAATATCATATAATTAAAATACTAAAGGAATTTTCATAGAGTACTCAGCTAGAATAGGAATTTGAAGTTACAAAGGCTGAGTCTTGAATCACTCGCTAATTCTTAAGATGAAACTTCTTCTTAGACTTTCCCATATTTTCTCTGACTGTTTCTCTCTGATCTTTGGAATGAATTTGGTGTAATAATTGATCCTAAGGCCTTATTTATAGTTTACCAAAGTTATTTTGGTGTTGACACATGTCTAGGTGACTAAGTTTCCATTTTGCTGAGTTAGCGTTGACGTATCGCGTAACAGGGCTATCAAGAAGTCTTTATTTCACCCGATGCCGACACGTGTTTTAGGCTTATTTAACTGAATGACATGTGTTTTATCCTTATTTATATGGATGGCACATGTAAGGTGTGGTGGGAAAAGTATAGCACGAGGTGTAAACTTATTAAGGGTATAAGGGTCATTTTACACATAAAGGGTATTTTAGTAATTTTACACCGTACATTTTCAATATTTCTTAGAGGCCCTTGAAAATATTTTATTTACAAAATGATCCTTTTATATTTCCATTTTAGTCCCTGAAACTTTCTTTATTTAAAATCAAGTCCCTAAAGTTTCATAAATTTATATTTTTTACCCCATAACTTATCATTTAGGTTAGGATATGCCATAAGACTTTAATTTAGTCAATTTTGATAAAAAAAAGGAGGTTATTTCAAAGTGTTTAAGTCTGCCAAACCTTCCTTCCCTTCAATCAATCAAAATATTACACAAGGTATGGTAATAAGACAAAATATGAATTAAAGCATGGACAGATTTGCCCTTGTTTCATAATTTCGGTATAACTTCTTTCTCGAACTTCTATTTAACACACCGTTTATTGTGTTACCAACATAATTCATATATATTCAACTTTTTAGTTTTTACCTCAAGTCAATTATTATATTACAATGGTCAAAACTAGTCTCTAATATGAACATTCCTACAGAAAACTTGAAAATTTTATGTTTGTAACTAATTTGATATTTCATGATTTATGAAGGGAGGATTAGACTAAAATAATAAATTAACATTATTCATATCACATATGAAATAATACAACATTTAAAACTATATATGAACATATAAAAGTGGGGCCATTACATCCTGCCCTCATAAAAAGTTTGGTCCCCGAACTTTACTTACATTAATTTTCAAATAGGTATGGATATCGCTCCTTCATTTCAGCTTCCCGCTCCCTTGTTGCTTCTTCAATGGAATGATTATGCAATAATACTTTGACTAGTGTAATTGCCTTGGTTCATAATATTTGATCTTTATGGTCCAAAATTTTGACTGTAGGCTCAATGTAGGTTAAATCTTCTCTAATTTGAACAGGTTTATGACATAGGCTATGCGTTGGATCTGGGATGTATTTCTTCATGTTTGACACATGAAACACATTATGAAAACTAGAGAGTTCAGGGGGTAAGGCTATTCTCTACGCAACAACTCTTATCCTTTTAAGGATTTCAAAAGGTCCAATGTATCTTGGACTCAAGTTCTCTTTCTTCCCAAATCGGATTACTCCATTTGCTGGTGATACTCGTAAGAACACATAATATCCTCTTTGGAATTACAACTCTCATTGGCGATTGTCAACATAACTCTTTTGATGGCTTTGAGCGATTCGAAGTCGGTCTTGTATCAATTTCACTTTCTCTATTGTGATCTGGATCAATTATGGTCCCAATAATTTTCTTTCTCCAACTTCTACCCAACATGTAGGGGAATGACACCTTCTTCCATAGAGTGCCTCATACAAAGCCATTTCAATACTTTCTTGATAACTATTATTATATGAAAATTATACTAAAAATAAATGATAATATCGATTGCCCTTCAGATCAAGTACACATGCCCTAAGCATCTCCTCTAAGGTTTGAATGGTTCTCTCAGATTGTCCATCTGTTTGAGGATGAAAAGTGGTGCTGAAATTCAATTGTGTTTCCATGGCAACTTGTAGGCCTTTCAAATAGAGAGACATAAATCTAGGGTCATGATCAGAAATAATTGAAACTGGGGTTCTATGAAGCCTAATAATTTCCCACACATATAACTTATCTAGCTTTTCTAAAGAATGGGAAATCTTAATGGCAAGAAAATGAGCAGATTTAGTTAACCTTTCAATAATTACCCAAATAGAATCATTACCATTTGAACTCCTTGATAAACCCGTCCCAAAATCCATAGTAATATGTTCCCATTTCCACTCAGGGATAGGTAGGGGTTATAGTAATCCTAATGTCTTCTTATGTTTGGCTTTTACTTATTGACGAATCAAACATTGAGATATAAATTTTGCTATCTCCTTTTTCATGTTATTCCACCAAAATACTTCTTGAAGGTCCCTATACATCTTTTTACATCCGGGATGAAATGTGAATCTCGATTAATGAATTTCCTCCAAAATGTGCCTCTTTAGTAGGGCATCAAATCGCGCACACACTCTATTTCCAAATCTCAATATATCATCTCGTATCATAAATTGAATCCTCTTCCCTTTAATAACTTCTTCTATAATCTTCTTCAGTTGTAGGTCATTTACTTGTGAAATTTTGATCATTTCCATCAACATGGGTTGTAATTATAAATTTTCGATTATTCCTCCTTTACTATAAATACGTACATCTATTTTCATACTTCTCAAATCCTTCATCAGTGCTTCCTGGCTTGTACTAAGACACGCTAAATTTGGTGTAGACTTACTTAAAGCATCAACTACTATATTAGCTTTCCCCAGGTGATAATGAATATTCGAATCATAATCCTTCATTAATTCTAACCACCCCCTTTGTCTCATGTTCAATTATTTTTGGGTAAAAATATATTTCAAACTCCTATGATCAGTATAAATCTCACATGTCTCACCATACAAATAATGTCTCCAAATCTTAAGAGCAAAGATTACAGCTGCTAATTCTAGGTCATGGGTTAGATAATTTTTCTCATGTGGTTTTAACTGTCTCGAGGCATAAGCTACTACTTTTCCATTTTGCATTAGCACACATCCCAAAGAATTTTTAAAAGTATCCATATAAATCACAAATCGCCCTGCCTCGGAAGGAATAGTTAAAATTGGGGCAGTTACTAATCGATTCTTAAGTTCTTGAAAACTATTCTCAACTTCCTCAGACCATTCATATTTACCTTATTTTAGGTTAACCTAGATAGAGGTTTGGCAATACTAGAAAGTCCTTTAACAAAGCTTCGATAATATCCCGCTAATCCAAAAAAACTACGGATCTCCGTCACATTAGTTGGTCTAGGCCAACCTAGTATAGCCTCGATCTTTTGAGGGTCAACTAACACTCCCTCCTTAGAAATGACATGTCCTAGAAAAGAGAAGTTAGGAAACTTAAAATGACACTTCTTTAACTTCACATATAATTTCTCATTCCTAAGGATTTGTGACACCGTGTCTAAATGTTTTCGTGTTCTTTAATAATTTTGGAATAAATAAGTATGTCATCAATGAAAACAACCATACAATGATCCAAATACTTCCTAAACACCCTACTCATCATATCCATAAAAGCGACTGGTGCGTTAATGAGTCCACATGGCATTATAAGAAATCCATAGTGACCATATCTAGTACGAAAAGCTTATTTTGAAATATCATCTTCATGAATCTTCAATTGGTGATAGACTGACCTGAGGTCAATCTTTGAAAATACTTGCACACCTTGAAGTTGGTTAAACAAATCATCTATATGAGGTTAGGGGGATTTATTCTTAATGGTCACCTTATTTAGCTCACAATAATCTATACATAACCTGATCGTCCCATCCTTCTTTTCAGTGAATAACATTGGAGCATATCAAGGGGAAACACTTGGTCTAATAAAACCATTGTATAACAAATCTTGTAATTGAACTTTTAATTCCCTTAATTCTAAAGGTGCCATACAATAAGGTGGTTTCGTGATTGGTATAGTTCCAGGAATAAGGTCAATCGTAAACTCTATTTCTCTATTAGGAGGAAGACTGGGTAAATCATCAGGAAAAACATCTGAAAAATGTTTAGCTATAGGAATATATTTTAAAACAGGCTCTTTTGTTTGCAAATTAATGACACTTGCAAGGAATCCTTGACATCCATTCTTAAGAAAACTATAAGCTTGCATTGCAGAGATAATACGCATGGGAGATAGGATGTCAATTCCTTCAAAACTGAATTCTGGTTGGTTAGGGTTTGGGAAAGTAACTCTCTTTTCAAAACAATCTACCTTAGCATGATACGATGATAACCAATCCATCCCCAAAATGACTTCAAGGTCTTTTATGTCGAAAACTATCAAATCAGTGAATAGTTTATGACTACTAACATCTATAGGGAAAGACTTATATACTAATGTTCCCATCAATAACTCACCCGAAGGAGTAGAAATGTTCATGCTATGATTCAAGGGTTCGGGTTTATTAGGAAAGCGATTAACAAAACACATAGAAATAAATGAATGGGTAGAACTAGTATATATTAAAACTTAAAAAGGTTGTGTACATATAGAAAGTGTACCTCACACTACTGCATTAGAACCAAAGGTATCAGAAAGTGAAAAATCTCTACCTTATCTGCCTTGGTCCTTATTTTCACCTAAAGGTTGTATCAGAATCCTTGATGGGGTTGGACAGTCTTTTATCTGATGTCCCTTTTGTCCACATCTAAAACAAGCTCCCGTATCCTTGTAACAAGTCCGTCCTCCATGCATCTTCCCTCATCGCTGACATATCTTATTATTAAACTATTTGTTATTACTAGCTCCCCCAACATTGGATGTACTCCTAAAATTATTTCTATTATTTGTGATCTTCCCTATTTATTCCCCAAACTTCCTCTTACCATCTCTAATTCGATTGTACTCCTCGTCATCTCTTTCGGCTATCGTAGCCTTAGCCACATCGTCACTATATGATGTCAACTTTAGGATTGAAATTCTACTACGAATACTCAACCTTAACCCACGTTCAAACGTTTTGGCTTTTAAAACATCAGTTATCACAACATAAGGTGCAAAAGGATATAATTCAGTAAACTTTGCCTCGTATTGACTAACTTTCATATTCCCTTGCACTAGACTCATGAACTCAGCTGCCATTTCATCCTTCAACGTTTCAGGGAAATATTTCTCATAAAAGATCACTAAGAAGTCATTCCAACCTATACAAGTATTTCTCTCCTCGTGTATTTTCTTAGTCATTCTCCACCAATGTTTGGCTTCACCTTCTAACATAAATGTTTAAAATAAAACCCTTTGTTCATCGATACACTTTTATAACATCGAGCATCTTTTCCATCTGCATCACCCAACTTTCTTCTTCAGTGGCGTTAGGAGTAACTTTAAAAGAAGGCAGGTTCAACTTCTTGAAATGCTCAATGGTATTGCTAGTTAGTTTCAGATTCCTTAATGCTCCATTATTCACCTGATGCTCCACAATGTTTGCTAAACTCTCAATTGCCTTGTATGCACCTTCCTTTCCTTCCATACTTAAACCACTTGTTCTCGCAATTGATATTGGCTTGATCATTTTATATAGTCATGGCCAAATATAAGACGTATTATACTAACTCAAGATTTCAAATTAGAAGAAAAATTATATATAAACAATTATATGTAGACCGTAAGACATATGGAGGGTTATCACATAAGTCGGATATTTAATCCTATATCCTATGTATGGAGACTTAAAATCGATAACATTCGAAACTTATGTTCAGTAGTCTACGGGTTCAAAAACTATGCTCTGTTACCATCTCTGTAACAACCCCAACCCAAATTAGGGGTAGGTAACAAGTGTCTTGAAATGCCACTAAGGAAACATATATTATGACTTAAATTATTTCCTTAAATAAGTGCAACAGAAATACAATCACATGGTTATGAATCGTAAAATAATGAAATTAAAGGAATTACTTCATCAGAGATTTCTAAAGAAAACTTCATTTATATTTAAAGAGTAACAACATAATACATACAAGAGAGCCAAATATTCTCTAAATGATAAAACAAACATTTTATTTACAATAACAAAAAGAGCTCTAAAAGCTGAATCTTCAACATAATACTTTTTTGTTCCCTCTGCGAACCTACTTATTTCTTGAAAAATGGTTATTTATACAACATCAGTTAAAAGAAGAATGTGATTTAATCTCCAGACATTCCATGTTTTTTCAGAAAATTGATTCAAATTCAATTTACAATAGAAGGCATATACATATATGGACAGGAATTTGCAGTAAAATATATAAATTAAATTAGCAGTATATATTTTTAGAATAAACAGTTCATAACAGAACAGATAAAATAATTGAGCAATATTTCAATTATTCAATTTTATTTTGATGGCCATGTACACTCTAATACCCAGATAAACAGATAGTGTTACCAAATGTCTCCACCCGGCAACAACACATATAAAAAATCATGATCTCTGGAACAACGCCTTATTTAGGGCATGCCAGCAGTAAACTAGATGGGAATGTACCACCCAAATATTTCCACCCGGTAGTAAAGTCCAACATAGTAAGAGAGTTTCTATAGGCCGATCAATAATTCAAGAATTCAAATAAGATGTTTATATCAAGAGATATACACATATAACAAATGACGGAATCTTCGGTATTAGATAAAATTGAGAATAAAATCATTTCACAAAATATATGCAGTTTTCATAATATCATATAATCAAAATACTCAAGTAATTGTCGTAGAGTACTCACCTAGAACATAAGTCTGAAGATACAGATGTTGAGTCTTAAATCACTCGTTAATTCTTAAGACGAAACTTCTTCTTAAACTTTACCGTATTTTCTCTCACTATTTATCTCTGATCTTTGGAATGAATTTCGTGTAATAACTGATCCTAAGGCCTTATTTATAGTTTCCCAAAGTTATTTCGGTGTTGACACGTGTCTGGGTGACTAAGCTTCCATTTTGGTGAGTCAGCGTTGACGTGGCGCGTAACGGGGCTATCATGCAGCTTTTATTTCACCCGATGCCGACACGTGTTTTAGCCTTATTTAACTGAATGACATGTGTTTTATCATTATTTATATGGATGAAATATGTAAGGTGTGGTGGCAAAAGTATAGCACGAGCTGTCAAGCACGAGGTGTAAACTTATTAAGGGTATAAGGGTCATTTTACACATGAAGGGTATTTTAGTAATTTTACACCATACATTTTTAATATTTCTTAGAGGTCCTTGAAAATATTTTAATTACAAAATGATCATTTATATTTTCATTTTAGACCCTAGAACTTTCTTTATTTAAAATCAAGTCCCTAAAGTTTCATAAATTTATATTTTCTACCCCATAACTTATCATTTAGCTTAGGATATGGCACAAGACTTTAATTTAATCAATTTTGATGAAGAAGGAGGTTATTTCAAAGTTTTTAAGTCGGATAAACAAGCCTTACCTTCAACCAATTAAAATATTACACATGGTGTGGTAATAAGACAAAATATGACCTAAATGATGGACATATTTGCCCTTATTTCGTAATTTTGGTATAACTTGTTTCTCACACCTCCGTTTAATACACCATTTATTGTGTTACCAACCTAATTCATATATATACAACTTTTTATTTCTTACCTAGAATCAATTGTAATATTATAATCGTCAAAACTAGTCTCTAATATGAACATTCCTACCGAAAAGCTTAAAATTTTATGTTTGTAACTAATTTAATATTTCATGATCTATGAAGGGAAAATTAGACTAAAATAATAAATTAACATTATTCATATCACCTATGAAATAATACAACATTTAAAACTATATATGAACATATAAAAGTTTGGTCATTACTGTAGATGGGGCTGAAAGTAATTTTGAGATTAGAGGTAATTCCGCATTAGAAATAATATTTTGGGGATTAAGGCACCGTGGTAGCTCAAGCGAGGCAGCTCAGCGTGGCAACTTGTATTATAGCTTGTTGTATTAGTCATATTGTATCTTTGTTTATGTTAACTGTAAGATATAATGGTTGTAATGATGTAACGAGAATAATAATGAGTTTTAGTGTGAGGTCAAACGGTACACGCGATAGGCCAGGCTTGGCAGGGCTTGGGAGAGCTTTCATGCTCTATCGAATGACCTCGCCGTGGGAACTTTAGAGGGACTTGGTTTGGAGGATTGAGAAGTGAGGTACCATTGGTATTGTCCTGACCATCTTAGATACACCTGGTAAAACACCGAAGAACCCTAACCGTGGAACCTCGGGCGGAGCAGCTTCGAGTTCCATTGGGCGTTGAGTTGTGAACTTAACAGCCCTCTACTTAATGTCACATCTACTGTAGATGATGTCACTAGCCTGCTAAACAATGTCAGACCTACACTTGAGTAAACCACTGTGGTATTAAATGCCTGATGCACTAGTTTATGATGTGGAGAAAACTAGTGCATCAGGCATTTAATGTTGTGACATAAAGTATGAGGGATGTCTTTAGTAGTCTTTAATGACTTAGTTGCCTTGGGGATGGTGTGGGGGAATATTTAAGGACCCCAAACACCCCTGAGGAGGGGATGATCTTTTGAGAGTCTAAGAAGTTATTACTAGAGAGAATACCGATCAGAGAGAGTTATTACAAACCAGAGAGTTATTACAAACCAGAGAATACAAATCAGAGAGTTATTACAAACCACAGGTCTTATTCACTCGCCACTGTCTTTTATAACGAAGCTTTTAATACGTGACAGACATTCTTGAGAGTGTTTGGTGTGTTTGACTGCCTACCAAGGTGTATCTAGGGTGATTACTTCTCTCTCCCTCTAACTAAGTTACTTCTAAGTTCATTACTACCCTCTGAGTTATATACGAGAGATTTGTGAGTTTAAACTGAGTCTTATCTTCAGTAAGTTTGTGTTTGCATGTTCTATCACTAATCCAAGGTTTTGGCTGATTAACTTATCATCGCCATACTTTAAAGGGGTTACACCTCCATCTATAATCTAAAGTACCCTCTTACAATACAATGATGGCTTAAGTGGATAATACAATTTCTGAGGTTCGAAGCCAATTCTGAGGGTTTTAGTAGAGATAACCAATTCTGAGGGTCACGGCCAATTCTGAGGGCTTAAGAAGAGATGACAAATTCTGAGGATCGAAGCCAATTCTTAGGGCTTAAGTAGAGGGGACTAATTCTTAGGGTTAAAGCCAATTCTGAGGACTTATGTAGTGATGACCAATTCCGAGGGCTTAATTAGAGACGACCAATTCTGAGGGATTAAGTCGGGATGATGAATTCTAAGGGTCAAAGTCAATTCTGAGAGCTTAAGTAGAGATGACGAATTAAGTAATATGAGCAATTCTGAGGGAAGAATTCAATTTTAAGGGCTTAAGTAATGACCAATTATGAGGGTCGAAGTCAATTTTGAGGGATAAAGTAGAGATGGCCAATTCTGAGGGTCAAAGCCAATTCTAAGGGCTGAAGTAGAGATGACATTTTTTGAGGGCCAAGCCAATTTTGAGGGCTTAATTATAGATGACCAATTATGAGAGTCGGAGCTAATTCGGAGGGCTTAAGTAGATATGAACAATTCTAAGGGTTCAAGAAAATTCTGAGGGCTTAAGTAGGGCTGATCAATTTTGAGAGTCAAAACCAATTTCGAGGGCTTAAGTAGAGATTACCAATTCTTAGGGTCGAAGCCAATTATTCTGGCTAAAGTATAGATGACCAATTATGAGGGTTAAAGCCAATTTTTAGGGCTTAAGTAATGATGACTAATTTTGAGGGTCAAAACCAATTCTAAAAGCTTAAGTAGAGATGACCAATTCTAAGGACTTAAGTTGAGATGACCAAATATGAGGGTCAAAACTAATTCTAAGGTCCTAAGCGGAGGCGATTAATTCTGAAGGTCGAAGGAAATTCATAGGGGTTAAGTAGGGATGGTCAATTCTGAGGGCCGAAGTTTATTCTGAGGGCTTAAGTGATGATGACCAATTTTGAGGGCTTTAGTAGAGATGACCAATTTTGAGGGTCGAGGCCTATTGTGAGGGCTTAAGTGGTAATGACCAATTATGAGGGTCAAAGATAATTATAAGGGCTTAAGTAGAGATGACCAATTATGAGGGTCAAAGCCAAGTCTAAGGTCTTAAGTAGAGATGAAACTTTCCGAGGGCTTAAGTTCAGATGACTAATTGTGAAGGTCAAAGATAAATCTAAAGGATTAGGTAGAGATTATTAATTTTGTGGGTTGAAGCAAATTCTGAGGGCTTAAGTATAGATCACTAATTCTGAGGGCCAAAGACAATTTCGAGGGCCGAAGTAGTGATGACCAATTCTGAGGGTCAAAGCTAATTATGAGGGCTTAACAAGAGATTACAAATTCTGAGGGCTTTAGTAGAGACGACCAATTCTAAGGGTCGAAGCCAATTCTGAGGGATTAAGTACGGATGGCCAATTTTCAGGGTTGAATCAAATTCTAAGGGCTTAAGTAGGGATGGCCAATTCTGAAGGCTTAAATATAGATTACCAATTATGAGGATCAAAGCTAATTCTATGGTCTTTAGTAGATATGACTAGCTCTCATAGTTGAAGCCAATTCTGATGTCTTACGTTGGAATGCCCAATTCTGTGGGTCAAAGCCAATTATGAAGGCTTAAGTGGAGATGACCAATTCTGAGGTTTGAAGCAAATTCTGAGGTATTAAGTAGAGATGACCAATTTAGAGGGTCAAGGCCAATTATGAGGGCTTAAGTAGAGATGGACAATTCTAAGGGTCGAAGTCAATTCTGTGGGCTTAAGTTGAGAAGACCAATTCTGAGGGTTAAAACCAATTCCGAGGGCTTAAGTAGGGATGACCAATTCTGAGGGATTAAGTAAAGATGACCAATTCTGAGGCTCAAAGCCAATTCTAAGGGCTTAAGTCGGGATGACCAATTCTGAGGGTCAAAGACAATTTTGAGGGCTTAAGTTGAGATGACCAATTAAGTTGAGATGGCAAATTCTTAGGGTCAAACCCAATTCTGAGGGCTTGAGTAAGGATGAACAATTCTGAGGGTCGAAGCCAATTTCGAGGGTTAAAGTAGATATGACCAATTCGGAGGATGAAAGCCAAATTCGAGGGCTTAAGTAGAGATGACCCATTCTGAGGGTCCAAGCTAACTCTGAGGTCTTAATTAGAGATGACGAATTATGAGGGTCAAAGTAAATTCCGAGGGCTTAAGTAGAGATGGTCAATTCTGAGGCTTAAAAGCAATTCTACGGGCTTAAGTAGAGACGACCAATTGGGAGGGACAAAGCTAATTCCGAGGGCTTAAGTACAGATGATCAATTCTGAAGGTCGAAGACAATTCTGAGGGTTAAAGTATAGATGACCAATTATGTGGTTCAAAGCCAATTTTGATGACTTAAGAAGTGATGATCAATTCTGAGGCTCAAAGCCAATTCCAAGGGCTTTAGTAGAGAGGACCAATAACTGAAGGTCTAGGCCAATTCTGAGGGCTTTAGTAAATACGACTAATTCTGAGGGTCGAAGAAAATATTGAGGGACTAAGTAGGTATTGTCAATTCTGAGGGTCGAATACAATTATGATGGCTTAAGTATAGATGACAAATTGTGAGATCAAGGCCAATTTTGAGGGCTTAAGTAGTAATGACCAATTATGAGGGTCAAAGATAATTCTCAGGGCTTAAGTAGTTATAATCAACTCTGAGGGTCAAATCCAATGCTGAGGGCTTAAGTAGGGATGGCAATTTTTAGGGTCAAAGCCAATTTTAAGGGCTTAAGAAGAGAAGACCAATTAACTAGAGATGGGCAATTTTGAGGGTCGAAGCCTATTCGGAGTGCATAAGTAGAGATGGCCAATTCTGTGTGTCGAAGACATTTATGAGGGATGAATTAGAGATGAACAATTCTATGGGTCAAATCCAATTCTGAGGGCTTAAGTAGAGATGACCAATTCTCAAGGTCCAAGCCTAAAGGATTAATTAGAGATGACCAGATATGAGGGTCGAAGTTAATTCTGAGGGCTTAATTAGAGATGACCAATTCTTAGGGTCAAAGCTAACTCAAAGGGCTTAAGTAGGGATGGCCAATTCTTAGGGTCAAAGGCAATTCTGAGGGATAAAGTGGAGATGACCAATTCTAAGGATCGAAGCCAATTCTAAGGGCTTAAGTAGAGATGAACAATTTTGAGGGTCAAATTAAATTTTGAGGGCCTAAGTGGTGATGAACAATTCTGAGGGTCAAATCTAATTCTAAGGGCTTAACTAGAGAAGACCAATTATGATGACTTAAGTTGAGATGACCAAGTCAATGGGTCAAAGGAAATTCCGAGGGCTTAAATAAAGATGACTAATTCTCTGGGTCAAAACAAATTTCGAGGGCTTAAGTAGGGATGACAAATTCTGAGGGTCCATGCCAAGTGGGGATGACGAAATCCGAGGTTCGAAGACAATTCTGAGGGCTTAAGTAGAGATGACCAATTCTGAAGGCAAAGGCCAATTCTGAGGGCTTAAGTAGAGATGACTAATTCCGAGGGTCGAAGCCAATTCTGAGGGCCTAAGTAAAGATGACTAATTCTAAGGGCCAAAGCTGACTCTGAGGGCTTAAGTAGGATGGTCAATTCTGAGGGTCAAAGCCAATTCTGAGGTCTTAAGTAGAGATGACTAATTTGGAGGCTCGAAGCCAATTCTGAGGGCTTAAGTAGAGATGAACAATTTTGAGGGTCAAAGCCAATTTTGAGGGCCTAAGTGGTGATGAACAATTCTGAGGGTCAAATCCAATTCTAAGGGCTTAACTAGAGAAGACCAATTATGACGGCTTAAGTTGAGATGAACAAGTCAAAGGGTCAAAGGAAATTCCGAGGGCTTAAGTAAAGATGACTAATTCTCTGGGTCAAAACAAATTTCGAGGGCTTAAGTAGGGATGACAAATTCTGAGGGTCCATGCCAAGTGGGTATGACAAAATCCGAGGTTCGAAGATAATTCTGAGGGCTTAAGTAGAGATGGCCAATTCTGAGGGCTTAAGTAGAGATGACCAATTCCGAGGGTCTAAGCCAATTCTGAGGGCCTAAGTAAAGATGACTAATTCTAAGGGCCAAAGCTGACTCTGAGGGCTTAAGTAGGATGGTCAATTCTGAGGGTCAAAGACAATTCTGAGGTCTTAAGTAGAGATGAATAATTTGGAGGCTCGAAGCCAATTCTGAGGGCTTAAGTAGATATGAAAAATTCTAAGGGTCAAAGGCAATTTTGAGGGCCTAAGTGGTGATGACCACTTCTGAGGGTCAAAGCCAATTTTAAGGACTTAAGTAGAGATGACAAATTCTGAGGGATCAAGTTGAGATGAGAAATTCAGAGGGTCAAAGAAAGTTTTGAGGGCTGAAGTCCAGACGACTAATTCTGAGGGTTGAAGATAATTTTGTGTGCATAAGTAGGGATGGTAAATTCTGAGGGTCAAAGCCAATTGAAAGGGCCTAAGTGGAGATAACCCATTCTAAGGGCCTAAGTAGAGATGACCAATTCTTAGGACCAAAGTCAATTCTCTAGGCTTAAGTAAAGACGACTAATTCTGAGGGTCAAAGCCAATTCAGAGGGCTTAAGTATAGTTGGTTAATTTTAAGGGTCAAAGCCAATTCTGAGGGATTAAGTAGTGATGACCAATTCTAAGGTTTAAAGCCAATTCTTGGGGCTATAGTAGAGATGACCAATTCTGAGGGAGGACACTAATTTTGAGGGCTTATGAAGAGATAACAAATTCTGAGGGTCAAATTTAATTCTGAGGGCTTAATTAGAGATGATAAATTATGAGGGTCGAGGCCAATTCCGAGGGCTTAAGTAGAGATGACCAATTCTGTTGGTCAAAGCCAATTTTGAGGACTCAAGTCGAGATGACCAATTCTGAGGGTTTAAGCTAGTTCTGAGGGCTTAATTAGAGATGAACAATCACTACGTTCAAAGCTGATTGAATGTGTCAAAGACAATTCTGAGGGCTTAAGTAGGGATGGCCAATTCTGAGGGTCAAACCCAATTTTGAGGGCATAAGTAGAGATGACCAATTATGAGGTTCGAAGCCTATTTTGAGGGCTAATGTAGAGATGACCAACTCTGAGGGTAAAAGCTAATTTTGAGCTCTTAAGTAGTGATGATGGATTTTGAGGGTCAAAGCCAATTCTAAGGGCTTAAGTAGGGATGACCAATTCTGAGGGTCGTAGCCAACTCTGAGGGCCTATGTAGAGACGACTAATTATGAGGGTCGAAGAAAATTATGAGGGCTTAAGTATGGATGGTCAATTCTGAGGGCTTAAGTTGAGAGGACCAATTTTGATGGTCAAAGCCAATTCTTAGGGTTGAAGTAGATATGACCAATTCTGAGGGATTAAGTAGAAATGACCAATTCGATGGTCACAGCCAATCCTAAGGGATTAAATAGACGCAAAAAATTCAGAGGGTTGAAGAAAATTTTGAGGGCTTAAGTAAAGATGAAAAATTCTGACAGTCGAATCCAACTCTAGGGGTCAAAGCCATTTATGAGGGATTATATAGAGATGCCCAATTCTGCGGGTCGAAGCAAATTCTGAGGGCTTAAGTTGAGATTAACGATTCTAAGGATCAAATCCAATTCCGAGAACTTAAGTAGGGATGACCAATTCTGAGGGCATAAGTACAGATGACAAATTCTTAATGTCAAAGCCAATTCTGAGCGCTTAAGTAGAGATGACTAATTCTACATATTGATGCAAATTTTGAGGGTCGATGACAATTATGAGGGCTTAAGTGGAGATGACCAATTCTAAGGGTCGAAGAGAATTTTAAGGGCTTAAGTAGAAATGACCAATTCTGAGGGCAAAGGCCAATATTGAGGTTCAGAGCCAATTCTGAGGGCTTAAGTAGAGCTGACAAATTCTGAGGGTTAAATCCAATTATGAGGGCTTAAGTAGTAATGTCCAATTCTGAGGGCTTAAGTAGATATGTCCAATTCTGGGGACTTAAGTTGGTATTCCCAATTCTGAGGGCCAAAGAAAATTATGAGGGATTGCGTAGAGATAACCAATTAAGTATAAATTACCAATTGAGGGGGTCGAAGCCAATTCTAAGGGGTTTAGTAGAGATGACCAATTCCGAGGTTTAAAGCCAATTCTCAGGGCTTAAGTAGTGATGACCAATTCTTAGTGCTTAAGTAGAGATGACCAATTCTGAGGGTCAAGGCCAATTCTAAGGGCTTAAGTAGTGATGACCAATTCTGAGGTTCAAAGGCAATTATTAGGGCTTAAGTAGGGACGACAAATTATCAGGATCCAAGCCAATTCTGAAGGATGAATTAGAGATAAACATATTTGATGGTCGAAGACAATTCAAAGGGATTAAGTAAGGATGAAAAATTCTGAGGGTCAAATCCAATTTTGAGGCTCAAAACCAATTCTAAGGGCTTAAGTAGAGATGACCAATTTAGAGGGATTAAGTTGACATGACCAATTTAGAGGGTTTAATCAGATTCTGATGGATTAAGTAGAGATGACTAATTCTGAGGGTCGAAGAAAACTTCTAGGGCATAAGTAGGAAAGGTCAATTCTAAGCGTTGAAGCCAACTCCGAGGACCTAAGTGGAGATCACCAATTCTGAGGGTCGAAGCCAATTTTGAGCGCTTAAGTAAAGCTGACCAATTCAGAGTGTCGAAGGAAATTCTGTGGTCTTAATTAGAGTTGACTAATTCTGAGGGTCAAAGCCAATTCTGAGGGCTTAAGTAGTGATGACCAATTCTAAGTGTTAAAGCCAATTCTTGGGGCTTTAGTAGAGATAACCATTGATGTGCGCTTAAGTTGAGATGACCAATTATGAGGGTTGAAACCAATTCTGAGGGCTTATGTAGAGATCACCAATTCTGAGGGTGAAATTTAATTATAAGGGCTTAATTAGAGATAACCAACTCTGAGGGCTTTAGTTGACATGCCCAATTCAGAGGGTTAAAGCCAATTCTGAGGGCTTAAGTATAGACGACTAATTCTAAGGGTTGAAGAAAATTATGAGGGCATAAGTAGGGATGGTAAGTTGTGAGCGTAGAAGCCAATTCTGAGGTCCTAAGTGGAGATGACCAATTCTGAGGGTCGAAGCCAATTTTGAGGGCTTAAGTAAAGATGACCAATTCTGAGGGTCGAAGCCAATTCTGTGGGCATAAGTATAGTTGGCTAATTCTGAGTGTCAAAGGCAATTCTAATGGCTTAAGTAGTGATGACAAATTCTGAGGGTTAAAGACAATTATTGGGGCTTAAGTTGAAATGACCAATTGAGAGGGCTTAAGTTGAAATGACCAATTATGAGGGTCGAAGCCAATTTCGAGGGCCTAAATAGAGATGACCAATTCTAAGGGGAAAATTTAGAGGGCTTAAGTATTGATGACCAATTCTGAGGGTTTAAGCCACTTCTAAGGGCTTAATTAGAGACGACCAATTATGTGGGTCATAGCCAATTAAGAGGGTCAAAGACTATCCTGGCGGATTAAGTAAGGATGACCAATTCTGATGGTTAGAGCTAATTTTGAGGGATTAAGTAGAGATGACCAATTCTGAGGTTCGAAGACAATTTTGCGGGCTTAAGTGGAGATGACCAATTTTGAGGGTCAAAGCCAATTCTAAAGGCCTAAGTATGCATGACCAATTCTGAGGGTCATAGCTAATTCTAAGGGCTTAAGTAGAGATCACCAATTCTGAGGGCTTAAGTTGTGATGACCAATTTTGAGGGTCAAAGATAATTTTGAAGCCTTTAGTAGAGATGACCAATTCTGAGGGTCAAAACTAATTCCGAGGGCTTAAGTCCAGATGAAAAATTCTGAAGGTCGAATCAAATTCTGAGGGTCAAAGCCTATTTTGAAGTCTTATGTAGAGATGACCAATTGTGAGGGTCCAAGCCAATTCCGAGGGCCTAAGGAGAGATGAAAATTTTGGAGGGTCAAATACAATTCCCAAAACTTAAGTAAGGAGTGGGATTAGGTACAGATGACCAAGTCTGAATGTTAAAGCCAATTCTGAGGGCAAAGGCCAATTCAAAGGGCTTAAGTAGGGATGACCAATTCTGAGGGTCGATGCTAATTATGATGGCTTAAGTGGAGATGAAAAGTTCTGAGGGCTGAAGCAAATTTTGAGGGATTATATAGTGGTGACCAAATTTTTACAGCTTAAGTAGAGATGACTAATTTTGAGGGCTTAAGTAGGGATGACAATTTCTGAGGGTCACAAACAATTCTGAGGGATTAAGAAGAGATGACCAATTAATTATAGATGACCAATTTAGGAGATTGAAGCCAATTCTAAGGGCATAATTAAAGATGACCAATTCTGAGGGTCAAAAGACAATTTTGAGGGCTTAAGTAGTGATGACCAATTCTATGGGTTTGAGTAGAGATGACCAATTCTGAGGGTCAAAGATAATTCCGAGGGCTTAAGTATGGATGATCAATTCTTAGGTTCAAAATCAATTCTGAGGGCTGAAGTAATGATCACCAATTTTGAGGGTCGAAGCCAAGTATGAAGGGTAAAGTTGAGATGACCAATTCTGAGGCTCAAAGCCCATTCAGAGGGTTTAAGTAGAAATGACCAATTGTAAGGGTCAAAGAAAATTTTAAGGGCTTAAATAGTGACGAGAAATTCTAAGGGTCAATGCCAATTCTAAGGGCTTTTGTAGAGATGACCAATTCTGGAGGCATAAGTTGAGATGACATATTCTGAGGGTCAAAGACAATTCTGAGGGCTTAAGTACATATGACAAATTCTGAGGGTCGAGGCAAATTTTGAGGGCATAAATAGGGATAGTCAATTCTGAAGGCCGAAGCTAATCCCGAGGGCTTAAATGGAGATTACCAATTCTGAAGGTCAAAGACAATTATGAGGTATTAAGTAGAGATGATCGATATTGAGGGTCATGACCAATTCTAAGAGCTTAATTAGTAATGTCCCATTCTGAGCTCTTAAGAAGAGATGACCAATTCAGAGGGTCAAAATGAGTTCCGAGGGCTTAAGTACGGATGAAAAATTTGATGGTCAAAACAAATTTCGAGGGCTTAAGTAGAGATGACCAATTAAGTAGAGATGACCAATTCCGTGGGTCGAAACCAATTTCGAGGGCTTAAGTAGAGATGAACAATTCTGAGGGTCAAAGCCATTTTAGAGGGATTAAGTAGGGATGAAAAATTTTAAGGGTTAACGCCAATCATGAGGGTTATAGTATAGAAGACCAATTATGAGGGTCCAATCCTATTATGAGGGATTAATTAGTGATGACCAAATATGAGGGTCGAAGCCAATTCTGTGGGCTTAAGTAGACATGACCAATTTTGAGCATCATGGTCCATTAAGAGGGCTTAAGTAGGGATAACTAATTCTGAGTGTCAAATAAAATTATGAGGGCTTAAGTAGATATGACCAATTTTGAGGGTCGAAGCCAATTCTGAGGGCTTCATTAGAGGCGACCAATTCCGTGGGTCAAAGGCAATTTTATGGGCCTAAGTAGTGGTGACCAATTCTGAGGGTCAAATCTAATTCTAAAGGATTACGTTGAGGTGACCAATTCGGAGTGCTTAAGTTTTAAAGGGTAGAAGTCAATTATGAGGGATTAAGAGGAGATGACCAATTCTAAGGGACAAAGAAAATTTTGAGGGCCTAAGTAGAAATGACCAATTCTGAGGATCTAGGACAATTTCGGGGGCTTATGTAGAGATGACCAATTCTTAGGTCTAAGCCAATTCTGAGGGCTTAAGTAAAGTTGATCAATTATATGCATCAAAGCCAATTCTAAGGGCTTTAGTAGAGATGACGAATTATGTGGGCCAAAGAGAATTTTGAGGGCTTAAGTAAAGATGACTAATTCTAAGGGTCGAAGCAAGTTTTGAGGGCTTAAGTAGGGATGGTCAATTCTGAGGGCCGAAGATAATTCTGAAGGCTTAAGTGGAGATGACCACTTCTGAAGGTCGAAGACAATTCTGAGGTATTAAGTGAAGATGGCCACTTCTAAAGGTCAAAAATGATTATGAGGGATTAAGTTGTAATGACCCATTCTGAGGAATTAAGAATATATGACCAATTTTGAGGGCCGAAGCCAATTCTGTGGTCTTAAGTAGATATGGCTAATTAAGTAGATATGACCAATTCTAAGGGTAGAAGCCAATTATGAGGGCTTAAGTAGAAATGACCTATTCCGAGGGACGAAGCCATTTCAGAGGGATTAAGTAGAGATGATTAATTTTGAGGGTCAAAGTCTATTCGGAGGGCTTAAGTAGAGAAGACCAATTATGAGGGATTAAGTAGAGATGACAAATTATGAGGGTCAAAGAAAATTTTAAGGGTCGAAGTACAGATGAAAAATTCTGAGGGTGAAAGCCAATTCTAAAGGCCTAAGTAGTGATGACCAATTCTAAGGCCTTAAGTTGAGATGACCAATTCAGAGGGTCAAAGGAAATTCTGAGGGCTTAAGTAGACACGACAAATTCTGAGTGTTGAAGAAAATTAGTAGAGCATAAGTAGGTATGGTCAATTATTAGGATCGAAACCAATTGTGAGGGCTTCAGTGGAGTTTACTAATTCTGAGGGTCGAAGAAAATTCGGAGTGCCTAAGTAGAGATGACCAATTATGAGGGTCTAGGACAACTCTGAGGCCTTAAGTAGAGATGGACAATCCTAAGTGTTGAAGCGAATTTTGAGGGCTTAATTGGAAATGACCACTTCCGAGGGTAGAAGACAATTCCGAGGGCATAAGTAGAGATGAAAAATTGTGAGGGTAATGGCCAATTATGAAGTCTTAAGTAGTAATAACCCATTCCGAGGGCTTAAGAAGAGATGACCAATTATGAGGGTATTGGCCAATTTTTAGGGCTTACGTAGAGAAGACAAATTCTAAGAGTCGAAGCCAATTCTGAGGGTTGAAGTAGCCGTGAAAAATTATGATGGTCTAAGACAATTTTGAGGGCCTAAGCACCGATGATAAATTTTGAGGGTCAAAGTCAATTCTAAGGGCTTAAGTAGAGACGGACAATTCTGAGGGTCAAATGCAATTATGAGGGAATAAGTGGAGACGACTAATTCTGAGGGTCGAATCAAATTTTGAGGGATTAAGTAGGGATGGTCAATTTTGAGGGCCGAAGCTAATTCTGACCACTTCTGAGAGTCAAAGACAATTTTGAGGGCTTAAGTGGAGATAGCCACTTCTGAAGGTCAAATACAATTATAAGGTCTTAAGTAGAGATGACCAATTGTGAGGGTTATGGCCAATTCCGAGGGCTTAAGTAGTAATGACCCATTCTGAGGGCTAAAAAAAGATGACGAACTATGTGGATTAAAGACAAATTTGAGGGATTAACGACGGTTGACCAATTTTATGGGTTAAAACCAATTCTGAAGGCTTAAATAGAGATTACCAATTAAGTAGAGAAGTGATACGACGCAAATATTGCGTATTTCACCCGTTAACCTACACCTCATTAGCCCCCTTGGGTATCTTAATCCCTATATTTATGCTCGTTAACCAGACAACCTCGTATTTCGATGTTAACATGTTTTGCAGGGGTTAATTGAGCTTTTGTAGGTATTTGGATGCTTAGTATGAAGTTCCGACGCTTTTCGAAAATATTTCGTCGACTTTTGCAGCTTCGGGGGCATTTAAGTAATTCCAACATTCGGGTTTGAATCCCGAGCTCTTCACGGAAGTTGAATCCCTTTGATTTCTCTTCGTGTGGCCTCCGACGGTGCATGATTCCGAGTTGTATCGATGAAGTTATGGCATTTTTAGGATGGTTTTTACTGTAAAAGTACACTCAAGGTCACATGCAAGGGCATTTTAGTCATTTCATATTTTGGTTTTTTAGACTAATGTCTTCTGGGATATTGTAGTCCTCTGAGTTATCTTCTCGTAGCCTCCGACCATGCCTCATTCTGAGCTATAACGTAGAAATGGCGGCATTTTCCGTAAAACAGGACAAAGCTGCAGAATTCAGACCTGTAGCTTACGAATCGATTCGGCCCAAAACCGAATCGATTCGGAATGCTGCAGAAATGCAGAAATGAACTTCCCCTGTTTCCGAATCGATTCGGACCATTTCCGAATCGATTCGGCTACAGTAAAAGTCCGAAAATCTGTATTTTTAAGTTGGTTTTTTGTTGGGTATATAAGGGAAAACATTGTATTAAGTGGGGAGAACGTTTTTAGGTTAGTTTTAGTTAGGGTTTTGGGTATGGAGAGCTCATTTCTTCCTTTTCTTTGGGTGTTCCCCATTAATGGATTGTAAGTGCACTATTCATTACCCCTACCATTAATATAGTTGTATTTCTTGATTTCTTGCTTTGATAACTAGTTTCCTTGCTTTCAAATTAGTTTATTGTTGTTATTTATTGCTTTAATTAGTTTAGTTGTTGTTTAAAGTAGTTTAATCCATGTATTGTCCGTTGATAACGGGTTGGGATTGCGTTTCCGCCATTAATGGGCGTTGAGCTCCGAAAGTTAGGTTTTGTGTAAAATTGCGTTTAATTGAAACCGCGTGTATTAAAGTTGGATTGTTATGCGTTTAACTTTATTTGTCACGCAACTTTAGTGTTTATAGAAACAATCCTAATTTAATCCGCGTGTGACCATTTTTGATTAAATGTTTAATCTCGCAACTTTGGGTTAAATTCCTTCTTGTGTGATGTTTATGCTTAATTGTAAATGCTCGATTAAATGTTTTCGAACCGTAACTCTAATTAGTAGTTGTTTAGCCCGTGTGGTGGAATGCGATCCCGATCCTCGCTTTACTTTAATTTAGCGTAACTTCTCTTTTCTTTTGTCACCATAACCACCCATCACCTTTTCATTTATTTATTTTACACTTTTATTCCAGAAGTTCTAAAACAATTAAAATCTAAAATTTAATCACTCCCTATGGATTTCTTACGACACCCGACTTACTGCTGTGCTTGCTTGTCAAGTGTAGTTGTAGCTTAGGTTTTCTTTGTATTGCGGCGGCGAAACACACACCGATTGTGCACTTTACACAAACATACTTTTTCCGCCCGGTCAAGAAGACCAATTATGAGGGTCAAAGCCAATTCTGAGGGCTTAAGTAGAGATGACCAATTGTGAGGGTCATGGCCAATTCTGAGGGCTTAAGTAGTAATGACCCATTCTCATGGCTTAAGTAGAGATGACAAATTCTGAGGGTGAAAGGCAATTTTGAGGTCCTTAGTAGTGATGACCAATTATGAGGGTAAAAGATAATTCTAAGGGATTAGCTAGAGATGACTCATGAGGGTTCGAAGACAATTTGGACAGATTCAGTAGAGATGACACATTCTGAGGGTCAAAATTAATTCCGAGGGCTTAACTAGAGATGAACAATTCTAAGGGTCGAAGAAAATTTTGAGGGATTAAGTAGAGATGAAAATTTTTGAGGGTCAAAGCCAATTTTCTGGGCTTAAGTAGTGATGACTAATTTTGAGGGCTTAGGTTGAGATGATCAATTTAAAAGGTGAAAGACAATTTTGATGGCTTAAGTAGAGACGACTAATTGTGAGGGTCGAAGAAAATTATGAGGGCATAAGTAGGTATGGTCAATTATGAAGGTTCAAGACAATTCCAATGGCTTAGGTGGAGATGCCCAATTCTGAAGGTTGAAGAAAATTCTAAGGGCTCATGTAGAGATGACTAATTCTGAGAATCAAAGCCAATTCTAAGGGCTTAAGTAGAATTAATGAATTCTAAGCGTCAAAGGCAATTCTGAGGGCTTAAGTAGTGATGACCAATTTTGAGGGTTAAAACAAATGCTGACGGCTTAAGTAGAGATCATCAATTCTGAGGGTCGAAGAAATTTCAAAGGGATTAAGTGGAGATGACCAATTCTAAGGGTCAACGCCAATTCTGTGGGCTTAAGTAGAGTTGATAAATTCTAAGGGTTAAAACCAATTCTGATGGCTTAAGTGGTGATGACCAATTCTGAGGGCTTAAGTAGCGATGACCAATTCTAAGGATCGAAGCCAATTCTAAGGGCTTAAGTAAAGTTATTTAATTCTAAGGGTCAAAGGAAAATCTGAGGGCTTAAGTAGTGATGAACAATTCTGAGGGTTAAAGCCATTTCTAAGGGCTTTAGTAGAGATGAGCAATTCTGAAGGGCAAAGCCAATTCTGAGGTCTAAAGTAGAGATGATCAATTCTGAAGGTCGAAGACATTTCAAAGGGATTAAGTAGGGATGAAAAATTATGAGGGTCAAAGATAATTCTTGGGGCTTAACTAGAGATAACCGATTCTGAGGGTCCAAGCAAATTTTGAGGGTTTAATTAGAGACGACCAATTATGATGGTCGAAGCCAATTTGGAAGGCTTAAGTAGAGATGACCAATTCTGATTATCAAATCCAATTATGAAGGGTTAAGTAGGGATGACTAATGTTGAGGGTTAAATCCAATTCTGAAGGCTTCAGAAGAGAGAACCAATTCTGAGGGTTGAAGCCAATTCTGAGGGCTTCAGTAGTGATGAAAAATTCTGACGGTCAAAGCCAGTTTTGAGGGCCTAAGAAGTGATGACCAATTTCGAGGGTCAAAGGCAATTCTGAGGGCCTAAGTAGATATGAATAATTCTCAGGGCTTAAGTCGAGATGACTAATTTTGAGGTTCGAAGACAGTTCTGAGGGCTTAAGTATGTATGACCACTTCTGAGGGTCAAGGCCAATTCCGAGGGCTTAAATAGTAAAGAGCAATTTTGAAGGTCAAAACCAATTCTAAGGGCTTAAGTAGATATGACCAATTCTGGGGGTTGAAGCAAATTTTGAGGGCTTAAGTACATATCACCAATTATGAGGCTTAATTTGAGATGACCAATTCAGAGGGTCAAAGGTAATTCTGAGGTCATAAGTAGAGATGACTAATTCCGAGGGTCGAGAAAATTAGTAGACCATAAGTAGGTATGGTAAATTATTAGGAACGAAGCCAATTGTGAGGGCTTCAGTGGAGATTACAATTTCTGAGGGTCAAGGAAAATTCTGAGCGCCCAAGTAGAGATGACCAATTCTTAGGGTTTAGGACAACTCTGAGGCCTCAAGTAGAGATGGCCAATCCTAAGGGTCGAAGCCTATTTTGAGGACTTAATTAGAGATGACCACTTATGAGGGTAGAAGATAATTCCCAGGGTATAAGTAGAGATGACAAATTATGAGGGTGCTGGCCAATTCTGTAGTCTTAAGTAGTAGTGATCCATTCCGAGGGCTTAAGAAGAGATGACCAATTCTGTAAGTCAAAGCCAATCCTGAGGGCTTACATAGAGAAGACCAATTTTGAGGGTCAAAGTCAATTCTGAGGGCTTAAGTAGCGGTGAAATTTTTTGGGGATCAAAGACAATTTTGACGGCCTAAGTATTGATGACCAATTCTAAGGGTAAAATTCAATTCTAACTACTTAAGTAGAGATGACCAATTTCCAATGGGCTTAAGTTGAGATTCCCGATTGAGAGGGCCAATGGAAATTCTGAGGGCTTAAGTAGAGAAAACTAAATGTAAGGGTCGAAGAAAATTTTGAGGGCTTAAGTAGGAGTGGTCAATTCTTAGGGCCGCAGCCAATTTTGAGGGCTGAAGTGGAGATGACCACTTTTGAGGGTCGAAGACAATTATGAGGGCTTAAGTGGAGATGGGAAATTAAGTAGATATGACCAATTCTGAGGGTCGAAGCCAATTCTAAGAGCTTAAGTAGAGATGACCAATTCAGAAGGTTGAAGCCATTTTAGAGGGATAAAGTAGAAATGACCAATTCTAAGGGTCGAAGTAAATTATGAGGGCTTAAGTAGAGAAGACCCATTTTTAGGGTAAAAGCTAATTCTAAGGGCCTAAGCAGAGATGAAAAATCTGAGGGCCAAAGAAAATTTTGAGACCTAAGAAAAGATGACCATTTCTGAGGTTCAAAGCCAATTCTAAGGGCTTAAGTAGAGATGCCCAATTCTGGGGGCTGAAGTTGAGTTGACCAGTTCAGGGGTCAAAGGCAATTATAAGGGCTTAAGTAGAGATGAATAACTTTGATGGTCGAAGAAAATTCTGAGGGAATAAGTAGGAATGGTCAATTATTTGGCCGAGGTTAATTATGAGGTCTTAAATGGAGATTACAATTTTTGAGGGTCGAAGAAAATGATGAGAGCCTAAGTAGAGATGACCAATTTTGAGGGTCTAGGCCAACTCTGAGGGTTTAAGTAGACATGCCCAATTCTGTGGGTCAAAGCTAGTTCTGGGGGCTTAAGTGGTGATGAAAACTTCTGAGGGCCGAACACATATCTGAGGGCTTAAGTGGAGATGACAAATTGTGTGGGTCATGGATAATTGTGAGATCTTAAGAAGATATGACCAATTTTGTGCGTCAAAGCCAATTCTGAGAGCTTACGTAGAGAAGACCAATTCTGAGGACTTAAGTAGTGGTGAAAAATTGTGAGGGTCAAAGCCAAATTTAAGGGCCTAAGTACTGATGACCAATTCTAAAGGACAAAGCCAATTCTAAGGGCTTAAGTAGAGATGGCATATTCTGAGGGCTTCAGTTGAGATGACCAATTCAGAGGGTCAAAGGAAATTATGAGGGCTTTAGTAGAGACAACTAATTCTGAGGGTCAAAGTAAATTCTGAGGGCTTAAGTAGGGATGGTCAATTTTGAGGGAGGAAGCCAATTCTGAGGGCTTAAGTGGAGATGACAACTTCTAGTGCTCGAAGACGATTCTAAGGGCTTAAGTGGATATGACCATTTCTAGGGGTCGAAGAAAATTCTGAGGTCTTAAGTAGAGATGACCAATTGTGAGGGTCATGGACAATTATGAGGGCTTAAGTAGTAATGACCCATTTTGAGCGCTTAATAAGAGGTGACCTATTCTGAGGGTCAAAGCCAATTCTGAGGGCTTAAGTATGGGTGACAAATTTTGGGGGTTAAATACAAATTTGAGGGCTTAAGTATATATTCAAAATCAAGTAAAGATGACCAATTCTAAGGGTCGAAGCCAATTCTACAAGCTTAAGTAGAGATGACCAATTCCAAGTGTCGAAGCCATTTAAGAGGGATTAAGTAGAAATGACCAATTATGAGGGTCAGAGTCAATTCTGAGGGCTTAAGTAGAGAAGGCCAACTCTGAGGGCTTAAGTAGAAATGAATAATTTTGAGGGTCAAATCCAATTTTAAGGGCCTAAGTACAGATGACCAATTGTGAGGGTTAAAGGGAGTTCTGAGGGCTTAAGTAGAGATAAACAATCTTGAGGGCTTAATTTGAGATGAAAAATTCGGAGGGTCAAATGAAATTCTGGATGCTTAATTAGAGACGACTAATTTGGAGGGTCGAAGAAAATTTTGAGGGCATATGTAGGTAAGGCCAATTCTTAGGGGCGAAGCCAATTTCCAGGTCTTAAGTGGAGATGACAATATCTAAGGGACGAAGAAAATTCTGAGTGCTGAAGTAGAGATGACCAATTCTGAGGGTCTAGGCAACGTTGAGGGGTTGAGTAGAGATGACAAAGTCTGATGGTCGAAGCCAATTTTGAGGGCTAAAGTGGAGTTCATCAATTTTAAGGGTCAAAGCCAATTGTGAGGGATTAAGTAGTGATGACCAGTTGTGATGTTTAAAGCCAATTCTTAGGGCTTTAGTAGAGATGACCAATTCTTAGAGGAAAAAAAAATTCTGACGACTTAAGAAGAGATGATCAATTCAGAGCGTCGAAGCCATTTGAGATGGATTTAGTAGAGATGAGCAATTCTGAGGGTGAAAGCCAATTTTGAGGGCTTAAGTAGAGATGACCAATTCCGAGGGTCCAAGCTAATTCGGAGGGATTAATTAGTGATGACCAATTATGATGGTCGAAGAGAATTCGAATGGAATAAGTAGAGATGATAAATTTCGAGGGTTAAAGAAAATTATGAGGGCTTAAATAGGGATGGCCATTGCTGAGGGTCCAAGAAAAATATGAGGGCTTAAGTAGAGATGACCAATTCTGAGGGTTGAAGCAAATCTTGAGGGCTTAAGTAGAGATGAAAAATTCTGAGATTTAAAGCCTATTTTTTGGCCTAAGTAGTGATATTTAATTTCGAGGGTCAAAGCCAATTATAAGGGCCTATGTAGAGATGGCCAATTCTGGGGGCTTAAGTCGGGATGACCTATTATAAGGCTCGAAGACAATTTTGCGGGCTTAAGTATTGATGACCGATACGAAGGGATAAAGTAGTAATGACCAATCTCAAGGTCAAAGAAAATTCTAAGGGCTTTTGTAGAGATGGCAAATTCTGAGGGTTGAAGAAAATGTTCAGGGTTTAAGTAGAGATCACCAAATCTGACGCACAAAGCTAATTCTAACTGCTTAAGTAGAGATGACAAATTCAGAGGATTAAAGAAAATTCTGGGGGCGTAAGTAGAGATCACCAATTCTGAGGGACAAATCCAATTCCAAGCACTTATGTAGAGATGACAAATTCTGAGGGTTGAACAAAATTTTGAGGGCTTAAGTAGAGATCACCAATTCTATGGGTGAAAGCCATTTTTGAGGGCATAAGTAGTGATGACCAATTCTGAGGGTCAAAGATAATTCAGAGAGATTAAGTAGAGATGTCAATTCTGAAGGACAAAGCCAATTCCATGGACTTAAGTAGCGATGACCAATTCTTAGAGCCCAAGGCAATTCCGAGGGCTTAAGTAGAGATGATCAATTCTAAGGGCTTAAGTAGAGATTTAAAATTTTGAGGGTCAAAGCCAATTTTGAGGGCCTTAGTAGTGATGACCAATTCTGAGGGTAAAAGCCTCTTTTATGGGCTTAAGTAGAGATGATAAATTCTGAGGGCTTATGTTGAGATAACTAATTTAGAGGGCGAAAGACAATTCTTAGGGCTTAAGTAGAGATGACTAATTCTGAGGGTTGAAGAAAATTTTGAGGGCATCAGTAGATATGGTCAATTTTGAGGGTCGAAGCGAATTCTAAGGGCTTAAGTCGAGATGACCAATTCTGAGGGTCAAAGAATATCTTGAGGGCCCAAGTAGAGATGACAACTTATGAGGGTCTAGGACAATTCTTAAGGTCGAAGTCAATTCTAAGGGCTTAAGTATTCTTCATTAATTCTAAAGGACAAAGTAAATTTTGAGGGCTTAAGTAGTGATGACCAATTATTAGTGTTAAAGCCAGTTCTGAGGGCTTTAGTAGAGACTAATTCTGAGGGTCGAAGAATATTTTGAGTGCATAAGTAGGTGTGGTGAATTATGAGGGTTGAAGATAATTTGGGGGGCTTAAATGGCGATGACCAATTCTAAGTGTCGAAGAAAATTCTGAGGGCCAAATAAGAGATGAACATTTCTAAGGGTCTAGGCACTTTTTAAGGGCTTAAGTAGATATGACCGATTCCGAGGGTCAAAGCCAATTATGTGGGCTTAAGTAGATTTGATAAATTCTATGGGTCAAGGAAAATACTGAGGGCTTAAGTTGAGATGGCCAATTTAGAGGTTCAAAGACAATTCCGAGGGATTAAGTAGAGACGACTAATTGAGAGGGTAGAAGAAAATTTTGAGGGCATACATATATATGGTAAATTCTGGGGGTCCAAGCAAATTCTCAGGCCTTAGTGGAGATGACCAATTCTGAGGGTCGAAGAAAATTTTGAGGGCCTAAGTAGAGATGACCAATTTTGAGGGCTAGGCCAATTCTGAGAGCTTACGTAAATAAGACCAAATTTGAGCATCGAAACCAACTCTGAGGCTTAAGTAGTGATGACCAATTATGAGCGTTATTTCCAATTCTGAGGGCTTTAGTAGAGATGACTAATTCTAAGGGTCGAAGAAAATTCTGAGTGCATATGTAGGTATGGTGAATTCGGAGGGTCAAAGCCAAATATGAGGGATTAAGTGGAGATGGCCAATTATGAGGGTCGAAGAAAATTCTGAGGGCCTATATAAAGATGACCAATTCTGAGGGATAAAATAGTGATGACCAGTCGTTAGGTTTAAAGCCAATTATTAGGGATTTAGTAGAGATGAAAAATTCTGAGGGTTAAAGAAAATTTTAAGGGCTTAAGTGAGATGACCAATTTTGAGGGTCCTAGCTAATTCTGTGGGCTTAATTAGTGATGACCAAATATGATGGTCGAATCCAATTCTGAGGGCTTAATTAGAGATGACCAATTTGGTGGGTCAAAGACAATTCAGAGAGCTTAAGTAGGGATGACCATTGCTGAGGTTCAAAGAAAATTCTAAGTGCTTAAGTAGAGATGATAAATTTTGCGGGTTGAAGAAAATTATGAGGGCTTAAGTAGAGATCAACAATTCTATGGGTGAAAACCAATTCTGAGGGATTAAGTAGTAAGGACCCATTCTGAGGGTCAAAGATAATTCTAAGGGATTAAGTAGATATGATCGATTATAAGGGTCAAAGCCAATTCTGAGGGCTTAAGTGGAGATTACCAATTCTGAGGGTCGAAGAAAATTTTGAGGGACAAAGTAAAGATTATCAATTCTGAGGGTCTAGTTCAATTATGATGTCTTAAGTGGAGATAATCAATTCCGAGGGTCGAAGACAATTCTGAGGGCTTAAGTAGAGATGAGAAATTCTGAGGGTTAAGGCCAATTATGAGGGCTTAAGTAGTAATGGCATATTCTGAAGGTCAAATCTAATTCTAAGGGCTTATGTAGAGATGACAAATTATGAGGGTTGAAGCAAATTCTGAGGGTTTCAATAGAGATCACCAATTCTGAGGTTCAAAGCCAATTCTAGGCACTTAAGTAGAGATGACAAATTCTGAGGGTGAAAGCCAATTCTGAGGGCTTAAGTAGTGATGACCAATTCTGAGGGTCAAAGATAATTCTATGGTCTTAATTAGAGATGACTCATTATGAGTGTTGAATCCAATTCTGAGGGCTTAGGTAGAGATGACCAATTCTGAGGGTCAAAGCCAATTTCAAGGGCTTATGTAGGGATAACCAGTTCTGAGGGCTTAAGTAGAGATGACCAATTCTAATGGTCGAAGACAATTCCTAGGGCTTAAGTAGGGATGAAAAATTCTGAGGGTATGAGCCAATTTTGAGGGCTTAAGTACTGAAGACTAATTTTGAGCGCCTAAGTTGAGATGACCAATTTAGAGGGTCAAAGCATATTATGAGGGCTTAAGAAGAGACGGCTAATTCTGAGGATCGAAGAAAATTCAGCGGGCGTAAGTCGGTATGGTTAATTCTGAGGGTCTATTCCAAACTGATGGCTTTAGTGGAGATGACCAAATCATAGGGTCGTAGAAAATTATGAGGGCCTAAGTAGAGATGACCAATTTTGAGGGTCTAGGACAATTTTGAGGGCTTAGGTAGAGATGAAAAATTCTAAGGGTCGAAGACAATTCTAAGGATTTAAGTAGAGTTGATCAATTCTAAGTGTTAAAGCTAATTCTGTGGGCTTAAGAAGTGATAACAAATTATGGGGTTAAAACCAATTCAAAGGGCTTTAGTTGAGATGAATAATTATGAGGGACAAAGCCAAATCTGAGGGTTTAGGTAGAGATGAGCAATTCTGAGGGTCAAAGACATTTCATAGGGTTTAAGTAGAGATGACAATTTTGAGGGTTAAAGCCAATTCTGAGGGATTTAGTAGAGAAGACCGATTCTGAGGGTCCTAGCTAATTTTGAGGGCTTAATTAGAGATGAATAATTATGATGGTCTAAGACAATTTGGAGGGCATAAGTAGAGATGACCATTCTAAGGGTCAAAACCAATTCTGAAGACTTAAGTAGGGGTGACCAATGCCGAGGGTAAGAGCTAATTCTAAGGGTCAAAGGGAATTATGAGGGCTTATGGTGAGATGATCAATTCAGAGGGTCAAAACGAATTCTGAGGGCTTAAGTAGAGATGACTAATTCCGAGGGTCGAAGAAAATTCTGAGGGCATAAGTAGGTATGGTCAATTCTTAGGGTCGAAGAAAATTCTGAGGGCCTAACTAGATATGACCAAGTATGAGGGTCTAGGCTAATTCTGAGGGCTTAAGTAGAGATGACCAATTCTGAGGGTCGATACCAATCCCGAGGGCATAAGTAGAGTTGATAAATTATAAGGGTTAAAGACAATTCTGAGGGCTTAAATAGTGATGACTAATTCTGATAGGTCTTTAGTACAAATGACCAATTATGAGGGCTTAAGTCGAGATGATCAATTATGAGGGTCGAAACCAAATCTGAGGGATTAAGTAGAGAGGACCAATTCTGAGGTTCAAAGCCAATTCTGAGGGCGGAAGTAGGGATGACCAATCCTGAAAGTCGAAGCCAATTCTGAGGGCTCAAGTAGAGATGACCAATTCTGAGGGTCAAAGCAAACTCTGAGTGCTTAAGTGGGGATTACCAATTCTGATGGTTAAAGCCAATTCTAAGGGCTTAAGTTGAGGTGAACAATTAAGTATAGATGACCAATTATGAGTGTCGAAGCCAATTCTAAGATCTTAAGTAGAGATGGTCGATTTTGAGGGTCGAAGCCAATTATGAGGGATTAAGTAGGGATGACCGATTTTGAGGCTCAAAGAAAATTTTGAGGGCTTAATTACGGATGGTAATTTCTAAGAGTCCCAACCAATTCTAAGGGCCTTATTAGATATGACAAATTATGAGGGTCGATGCTAATTCTGAGGTCTTAAGTAGAGATGACCAATTATGAGGGTCAAATCTAACTTTGAGGGCCTAAGTGGGGATGACCAATTATGAGGATCAAAGCCAATTCGAAGGTCTTAAGTAGAGATGACCAATTCTGAGGGTCAAAGCCAATTCTGAGGGATTAAGTAGAGATGAACAATTTTGAGGGCTTGAGTAGTGATGACCGATTCTGAAGGTCAAAGACAATTGTAAGGGCAAAAGTAGAGTTGACCAATTTTGAGGATTAAGTTGAGATAACCAATTCTAATGGTCAAAGAGAATTCCGAGGGCAGAGGTAGAGATGACTAATTCTGAGGGTCGAAGAAAATTCGGAGGGCTTAAGTTGAGATGACCGATTCTGAGGGTCGAAGAAAGTTTTGAGGGCTTAAGTGGAGATGACAATTCTCAGAGTCGAAGCAAATTTCGAGGGCTTAAGTAGGGATGAAAATTTTTGTATAGTTGTCAAATTGTGAGGTTCGAAGAGAATAATGAGGACTTAAGTAGAGTTGAACAATTCTGAGGGTCGAAGCATTTCAGAGGGATAAAGTAGAGATGACCGATTATGAGGGTCAATGCCAATTTCGAGAGCTTAATTAGAGATGACCAAATATGAGGGTAGAAGCCAATTCTGTGGGCTTAAGTAGAGTTGACCAATTTGAGGGTCCAAGATAATTCTGGCCGCATAATTAGGGATGACCAATTATGATGGTTGAAGCGAATTTAGAGGGCTTAAGTAGAGTTGACCAATTATGAGGGTCAAATATAATTTCGAGGGCTTAAGTGGGGATGACCAATACGGAGGGTCAAAGACAATTCTTAGGGATTAATTATAGACGACAAATTTTGAGGGATGATGCCAATTATGAGGATTTAAGTAGAGATGAAATTTTTTAAGGGTCAACCTCAATTTTGAGGGCCTAAATAGTGATGACCAATTCCGAGGGTCAAAGAAAATTCTAAGGGCCTAAGTGGAGATGGCCAATTATGAGGGCTTATGTAGAGATGACCAAGTCTGAGGGTCAAAGCCAATTGTGAGGGCTTAAATAGAGATAACTAATTTTGTGGGTCGAAGCCAATCTTAGGGATTAAGTAGGGATGGTCAAGTCTGAGCGTCTAAGCCAATTCTGAGGGCATAAGTGGAGATAATAAATTTTTTAGGGTCGAAAACCATTTTTTGGGCCTAAGCAGAGATGACCAATTATGACGGTTAAGGAAAATTTTGAGGGCTAAAGTAGAGATGAAAAATTCAGGTCTCAAGTAGAGTTGATCATTTATAGGATTCAAAGCCAATTCCGAGGGCTTGTGTAGTGATGACCAATTCTAAGGTTTTAAGCAAATTGTGAGGGCTTTAGTAAAGATGACCAATTTCGTGGGGAGAGGATATTTTTGAGGGCTCAAGTAGAGATGACAAATTCAAAGGGTCGAAACTAATTCTGAGGGCTTAAGTGGGGATGACCAATTCTGAGGGTTGAAGTAGAGTTGATCAATTCTTTGGGTCAAAGCTAATTCTGAGGGCTTGTGTAGTGATGACTAATTCTAAGGGTTAAAGACAATTCCAAGGGATTCAGTGGGGATGACCAATTCCAAGGGGAGAAGAAAATTCTGAGTCCTTAAGTAGAGATGACCAAGTCAGAGGGTCAAAACCAATTCTGAGGGCTTAAGAAGAGATGACCAATTCCGAGGGTCAAAGCCAATTCTCAGGGCTTACGTAGGGATGACCAATTCTGAGCGTCAAAATCAATTCTGAGGGCTTAAGTGGAGATGACCAATTCTGATCGATGAAGGGAATTGTGAGGGCTTAAGTAGTCATGGACAATTTTTAGGGTAAAATCCAATTTCAAGGGCTTAAGTAGAGATGACCAATTCTGAGGGTCAAAACCAATTCTATGGGATTAAGTAGGGATTACCAATTCAGATGGTCAAAGACAATTATGAGGGCTTAAGTATAGGTGACCAATTGAGTAGAGATGACCAATTCTAAACCTCAAAGCCAATTCTGAGGGCCTAAGTAGAGATGACCAATTTTGAGGGGCGAAGCCAATTCGAGGGCTTAAGTGGAGATAAATAATTCGGAAGGTCAAAACCAATTCTGAGGGATTAAGTAGAGATGGCCAACTTCGAGGATCAAAGCCAATTCTGAGGGCTTAAGTGGAGGTGACCAATTCTATGGGGTAAAGGCAATTCTTAGGGTCAAATCCAATTCGAAGGGTTTAAGTAGAGATGACAAATTCTGAGGGTCAAAGGCAATTCTGTGGGATTATGTTGGGATTACCAATTCAGATGGTCAAATCCATTTTTTAGGGCGTAAGTATTGGTGACCAATTGAGTAGAGATGACCAATTCTAAAGGTCGAAGATAATTCTGTGGGCTTAAGTAGAGATGACACAATCTGAGTGTCGAAGCCAATTAAGAGGGATTAAATATAGATGTCCAATTCTGAGGGCTTAAGTAAAGATTAACAATCTTGAGGGTCAAGGCCCATTCCGAGGGCTTAATTAGAGATGAAAAATTATAAGGGTGGAATCAATTTTGGATGGCTTAAGTAGAGATGACCAATTCTGAGGGTCATAGACAATTTTGAGGGCTTAAGTAGGGATGTCCAATTCTAAGAGTTAAAGCCAATTCAAAGGTCTTAATTTGAGATGTCCAATTATGAGGGTCGAAGCCTAATCTGAGGGCTTAAGTAGAGATGACTAGTTCTCAGGCTCAAAGACAATTTTGAGGGCTATTGCAGTTATGATTAATTTTGAGGGTCAAAGCCAATTCTAAGGGCTTAATTAGAAATGATCGATTCCGAGGGCGTAAGTTGAGATTACCAATTTAGTGGGTCAAAACTAATTCTGCAGGCATAGGCAGAAATGACTAATTCTGAGGGTCGAAGAATATTTTGAGGGCTTAAGTAGAGATGACCAATTATGAGAATCAAATCCAATTCTAATGGTTTAGTCATGATGATCAATTATGAGGGTCAAAGAAAATTCTGAAGGATTAAGTAGAGTTTTCCAATTCTGAGGGTCAAAGGGAATTCATAAGGCTCAAGTAAAGATGAAAAATTATGCGGGTCAAAGGAAATTTCGAGGGCCTAAGTAGGGATGGCCAATTCTGAGCGTCGATGCCAATTCTAAGGGCTTAAGTGGAGATGACCAATTCTGTGGTTCTATGGAAATTTTGAGAGCTTAGGTTGTGATGGACAATTCTGAGGGTTAAATCCAATTCCGAGGGCTTAAGTAGAGATGGCCAATTATGAGGGTCCAATTTTGAGGACTTAAGTAAGGATTACCAATTTTGATGGTCAAAGCAAATTTGAGGGATTAAGTAGAGGTTACCAATTAAGTAAAGATGAAAAAATCTAAGGATCGAAGCCAATTCTAAGGGCTTATGTAGAGATGACCGGTTTTGAGGGATTAAGTAGAGATGACCAACTCTGAGGGTAAAAGCCAACTCCGGAGGCCTAAGTAGTGATGATCAATTATGAGGGTCCAAGACAATTTTGAGGGCTTGATTAGAGATGACCAATTATGTGGGTCAAAGCCAATTCTGAGGGCTTAAATGGAATGGCTAATTGGGTGTGTCAGAGCCAATTTTGAGGGCCTAAGTAGTGATAACCAATTATGAGAGTCCAAGCCAATTCTGAGGGCTTAATTAGAGTTGACCAATTCTGAGGGTCAAATCCAATTCTGAGGGCTTAAATGGAGATGACCAATTTTGTGGGTCAAATCCAATTCTGAGGGCCTAACTAGAGATGACCAATTCGGAGGGTCAAAGCATTTTCTGAGGGCTTAAGTGGAGATGACCAATTCTGAGGGGTAAAGGCAATTCTGAGGGTCGTGTCCAATTTTGAGGTCCTAAGTAGAGATGACTAATTCTGATGGTCAAAGCTAATACTGAGGGCTTAGGTTGAGGTGACCAATTTTGAGGCTCGAAGCCAATTCTGAGGGCTTAGGTAGAGATGACCAATTCTAAGGATCGAAGCCAATTATGAGGGATTAAGTAGAGATGACCAATTTTGAGGGTGAAAGCCAATTCCGAGAGCTTAAGTAGAGATGACTAATTCTAAAGGTCTAAGCTAATTCTGAGGGCTTAATTAGAGATGACCAAATATGAGGGTCGAAGCCAATTCTGAGGGATTAAGTATAGATTACCAATTGTGAGGGTCAACGCCAATTCAGAGACCTTAAGTAGGGATGACCAATTCTGAGTTTCAAAGACAATTCTGAGGGCTTAAGTAGAGATGACCAATTCTGAGGGTCGAAGCTAATTTTGAGGGCTTAAGTAGATATGACCAATTCTGAGGGTCGAAAGAAATTTTGAGGGCTTAGGTTGAGATGACCAATTCAGAGGGATGATGTTGGTATGACTAATTCTGAGGGTCAAAGTCATTTATGAGGGAATAAGTAGAGATGATTAATTCCAAGGGTCGACCAAAATTGCGAGGGCTTAAGGAGAGAAGACAAATTTTGAGAATGAAGGACAATTCTAAGGGATTTAGTTGTTATGACCAATTCTGAGGGCCATAGAAAATTTTTAGGGGCTAAGTAGAGATGATCAATTCCGAGGGTCTAAGGCAATTCCAAGGGAATAAGTTAAGATGACTAATTCTGAGGGTCAAAGACATTTTGGAGGGATTTAATGGAGATGACCAATTGTAATGGTCAAAATAAATTCTTAGGGATTAAGTAGGGATGACCAATTCTGAGGGTCTAAGCTAATTCCGGGGCCTTAAGTAAAGATGAGGAATTTCGAGGGTCAAAACAACTTCTGAGGGCCTAAGTAGGGATGACCAATTCTGAGCATCGAAACCAATTATAAGGGATTAAGTGGAGATGAACAATTATGAGGGGTAAAGGTAACTCTGAGGGCTTAAGTAGTGATTGCCAATTCTGAGGGTCAAATCCTATTCTAAGGGCTTAAGTAGAGATGGCCAGTTCTGAGGGTCGGAGCTAATTTTGAGTTCTTAATTAGAGATGGAAAATTCTAAGGGTCAAAGCCAATTCTGAGGGCCTAAGTGGAGGTGACCAATTAAGTAGAGGTGACCAATTCTGAAGGTCAAAGCCAATTCTAAGGGATTGCATAGAGATGACCCATTCTGGGAGTCAAAGCCAATTCTGAGCGCTAAAGTAGAGATCAACAATTCTAAGCATCTAAAGACTGCCCAATATGTGTGTTTTAAAGAAAACCAATTTTTCTCCGAAAAAGATATAACTTTTTATTATGCACCAAACCAAGTTGTGAAAAACCCAATTCTTACTTTAAACCAATTTTATCTTGATTAATCCTAAACATGCATCTAGTGATTAAAGCAAGTAAAGTAAAGTAAAGTAAAGAATACTCACAACGCCGGATGTACGAGGAAAAAACCCAAAAATGGGAAAACAACCTCGGACGGCCCAAGCCAGAATATCACTATAAATAATGGTTTTATAAAGACAGATTAGGCTTACACTAAGACTTGATCCCCACAGGTCTTGACGCTCATTCTGATCTTCAACCGTTCTTCAATACTGCCCGCATAGAAATTCCGTCTTCCACGATACCTGTCCGCAACACATGCGTCCACGTATGTCTCGGTGTCCGCCAATATGGCTTTGATTCTTCTACGATGTCGAACAAGAAGTCCATCTATTTTCTTCACCACAAAACCCTTTGATGTTCAATGTGTAGAACAAACAACTTTGGTGCAGCAAGATCACTTAAACATACAAGAATGATAACTCAGATCTTTGCAAACTCTAAGGATGTGTTTAAGACTTTTAAACCTTAGAAAAAATGTGCAAACAATGTTCTTGTTCGTAAAACTTTTTTCTAGAAAGCACACTTCTGAAACTATGATGAAAACAGTATTTAAATAGGATTTAAACGCCTCCTCGAAAAACATGTCGTTCGAACGACTTGAGGAACTCGTTCGAGCGACATCCCATTTTGTTCGAATGAGATTGGATGTCGTTTGAACGACAACGCGAAAGTTTGACTTTTTGACTTTTTGTTTTAAACATCTTTTCTAATGAGAGATCCAAAAATGTCAAACTCTTTTACTAGCTTATCATCATAAAACGTAGTGTAAACCTTTAAAACACTTTTGAAACATTTAAAACATTTTTTTTCGTTATCAAAATTACATCCTTATCTTTTATAAAATAATTCCGAGCACCATTAATTATACGCATTCATACTTGAGTGATCTCGGAATGTAATTAACTTTGAAGACGATTAAACTAGCACCAATTAAACTTCGGCATGATTTAATTCTTTGAAGCTTTGTCGCAACGCCTTCAATTTCTTCAATACGTCATAGACCAGGTGGGATCGTGACAAAATAAAATTCTCCCTATGACATATTACAAACACAGTTTTGTTCACGGAATTAAGTCAAAACAATACCGGGACTTAATTGGAAATTTATGTCCTTACAAATATCCCCCTTTGACTATTCCGGGACAAAAATAAACCAGTGAAATGACTAACCGGGCCGTCAAGCCGTATGACGCCTAAATCCCATCCTATAAACCCAAAATAAAAAATTATAGGACACAGACTAGAATATGTAGCACCAACAAGCTTGAACTGTTTGAATGTGATGTAGACTTAAAATCTCAAATCGCTGAAGCATACCTACACACATGAAACAGACAAACAAATACCCAGTGAAGTATGGAGGAACAAATGAAACCAATACATTTATCCAAATGATACCAAACAAGAATAGATATTAATATGAATAATCTCTGAAAACACTCATTTGTTAAACAACTTGAGCAACAAAATGATACCAATTTGATGAGTGCGAAAATGATACCAATGTGATCTACCAACATGAATCAGAGATACCAATTTGTAAAATATAAAATCAAAACATGCCCAAATCAACCCCTACATCACATACATCTCTCCCCCTTTTTGGCTCGAATAAACAATCGGGTGAAAAGATAAACCAATACGAAATATCTAGCATGAGAAAATGAAACCAATTTAAATCAATTGGATACCAGTTTGAGAAGTGAAAATGCTAGATAATCATGAAACAAGCAGCTAAATATGATCATATAATGAGAGATTAGTAGCTAGTAAACCAAGGAATCACACAAAGAATATAGCAAATTAATTCCAGCCTGATAAGCAGACTATATGTAAAATACCAATTTGGAACATAAAAGAACCTGCATATAAACCATTCAGTCAAAAAATATGCTTCCCGTTGTACCAACAATATATCAAATTAAACTAGAGGATTGCAAACCAATTAGAAGCTCCAAAATTGCCTATCGTTTGAACGAGCCAGGGACTTCGCTCAATACGAGATGAGGAAGTTGCCCGAATGAAGTACATATGTGGTTCGAGAGAGATGAGATGTCATTTGAATGACTTCGCGCGACCTGCCAAAATTTCCCAGATTCCCAGAAATAATATAAAGTATTGCCCATTGAAGAAATTTCCACAAAAAAATTCCAGGAAGGGCCTGACGGATGCAAAACAGTGCTAAAACAGTAGGCTTTTCGCACAAAATGCAAAAAAACTCACAAAAACTAAAAATGTGAGTTACATGCAAACATTGTACCGATGCGCTCAAACATGGACATGGAATGAATGGGCATGAAACTACAACAAATGAGTCATAATTCCAACACATCGAAATGATCAAGAAGCTCTAATTGATAGCGATAAATTGTCAACCTTTATCGTCGCCATATGACAATTAAAGAGTGAGCTTAATAAACTAAACATACTACATGCACACAAATCCATAATTTTGACAATTCTACAAACAATAACATCAAATTGCAATATTTCAACATTAAGATTAGTTGTGCAAACACGTTTAAATTTTTAATTCATCGAAACTCCCTCAATAATATCATATTTTCTTTGGAATGAACTAAACAAATTTGGCCCTTTTCTTATCATATGCATTGTATTTTGGGGCTCTTTTAAACAGTGGCTTTCACGACGAGTTAATTTTGAACTCTCGCAGCCCTTTCCCGTGATTCACTCATCATTTTTTCAATTAGATCAGTTCAAATCCTCTCGGTAAACGGTTATTACATGCACACTTATCGTTAAGTTTACTGACGCATAGATGACAAGATTGAGATAAAAACGCCTCACCAAATTCAAATATGCAAGAGAAGTCAAACTTCCATATAAACACGTGCATGTGTGCATGTTGGCATATATACAAAGTCGAATCAAAATGCATATCAACTTCGAAACAACCCCATATAAACAATGGTTAAGATCATTCTAAGCATTGATAATAATGACCAAATGTATATGAAACGATGAGGGGAATCCAAGCACACCAATATGCCGCATCAAACATGTAAAATCAAAAACAAAAACTGAAAATCTTTTTATCCTTTCAAACGTATTTTGACTCAAAGAAATGCAAAATCTTTTTGGATTTTCAAAAGTTTTCACAAAAACAAATTTTTTTCGTATTTTTCAAATAGGACTAAAACAAATTAAAACTATAATATAAAATGATACACATGTCATAATACTAGCAATGAATATATCATGAAGCAAAGTAGCATATTACATACATGGAAACACTATCATCCTTTAGATTTGGCAAGGGAAGAATCAAGTGAACCCAAACGAGAATCATGAATTTTAATTCCTAAAGCCACTAAATCCGATTTCCTAACCCAAGTAGGTGTAAAACTACGCATGGGGGTTTGGGTAACCGGGGAAACATTATTCTTAAAATTCTTAGGATCTTTTCTAAGGTCATAACAATAATGCCTAAGGTGACCTTTCCTACCACAAAACGTGCAAGAGTAGCGGTGGTGGGAATGATTATCTTTATGTGGAACTTTTCTAACCATCCTAGTTTTTCTCACACGTGCGGGGGGATGGGAACAACTCTCTCACCAAAACCTATACCTCCCCTATCTTCCATAATTTGGACGGTGCCTAAGATCTTATCTAAATTCTCCGACCTAGCCTCCAAATCAGACATGTCTCTAGACGACTCTATTAATCTCTCCTCCAACTCGTGAATCCTACACTCGAGCAAATGCCTATACTCCTCAAACACTAAAATCTCCTTTTTCAAGGACTCCATCAAACCACAGAGATTATCTCTCTCTTTCTCCACAAACTCTAATTTCTCCCTAAACTTCTTCTCTTCAGCCCTAAGATCCTCAATCAAACTATCATTATTATCTATAGTACGCTGATTAAACTTAGCTTGAAATTTTGAGTTAGACTTTTTCACCTTCACCATTTTGGCATAGAAGTCATTAAATGCATTTTGCAACTCTTTAACATTTACCTCCTCCTCGTCACTCTCTTCTCTCTCACGAACATGAGGTTGACTCAAAATCTCCTCGGAAGTTTCATTCACATGAGTAGTATCATCGTCGCTCATATGACATGCCATAAACGCAACAAAGTTACGCTCAATGGGGGGAACTCTCTCCCTCTTTCGATTCACTATCACTTAAGGTGGCATTATAGACAATGGGTTGCTTGCCTTCTTTCTTAAGTCTAGTGGGACACTCCTTAACTTTGTGACCGTACCCCTCACACCCAAAATACTTATCCGAATAATCTCTATTAGGCTTCTCAAACTTATCCTTAGAGTTGGGATCTACTTTGTTGTTCTAAAATTTTTCAAATTTCTTGTCATCTTTCGATTGCTTTTGAAACTTAATAAATTTTTTAGATTTCTTTGCCAACAAAGCAACATCCTCAAAATCGAAATCGGAATAGGAATCGGAATCGAAATTTGAAACTTTAATTTCCTCCTTAGAAGTACACTTTTCTTTCTTAGGCACTTTCTTGGAGGTAATCATGTCGATTTCATAGGATTGTAAGTCACCTACAATCTCTTCCAGTTTTGTTGACTCTAACCTACCCAAGGAGTTTAAAATGGTCACATTTGCATCAAACCTACTAGGCAATGACCTAAGGATTTTCTTAATGACACGGTTATCGGGAATTTTCTCACCTAGGTTAAACGACGAGTTGACAATATTGGACAGCCTAGCATAAAACTCATCAAAGGTCTCACTCTCTAACATCCTAATGGTCTCAAACTGTGTAGTGAGATTTTGAAGTTTTGACGCCCTAACCATGCTAGTGCCCTCATGAGTGAGTGAAAAAATATCCCAAGCCTCTTTTGATGTTTCACAAGTCATAATTCTATTATATTCTTCCCGTGTGACATGTAAAGCAATAACATGCAGACCCTTAGAATTATATTGTGCAAGTCTTTGTTCAGTTTTGGTCCATGACTCAATAGGCTTTAAACTAGTAACCTCACCTAAAATTGTGACAGGTGGTGTCCAACCTTTCTCAACTGCAAGTCAAACACTCTCATCAATAGATTTTAAAGAACATCTCATTCTCATATTCGAATAGGTGTAATTAGTGCCATAAAAAATAAGAGTTCGAGAAAATTCATTATATCCAGAATTAATCTTGGAAAACACACGGGATCACAAAACAAATAAATTTTTTTACTAGCTCTGATAACAATTTGAAGAGTTCCCAATATGTGTGTTTTAAACAAAATTAATTTTTATCTGAAAAAGATCCAACTTTTAATTATGCACAAAACCAAGTTGTGAAAAACCCAATTCTTACTTCAAACCAATTTTATCTGGATTAATCCTAAACATGCATCGAGTGATTAAAGCAAGTAAAGTAAAGTAAATTAAAGAATACTCACAATGCTGGATGTACGAGGACAAAACCCAAAAACGGGAAAACAACCTCGGACGGCCCAAGCCAGACAATCACTATGAACAATGGTTTTACAAAGACATATTAGCCTTACACTAAGACTCGATCCCCATGGGTCTTGACGCTCCTTCTGATCTTTAGTCGTTCTTCAATAGCACCCATGCAGAAATTCCGTCTTCCATGATACCTGTCCATAACACACGCGTCCACGTATGTCTCAGTGTCCACTGATATGGCTTTGATTCGTCTACGATGTTGAATAAGAAGTCCCTCTCTTTTGTTCACCGCAAAACCCTTTGATGTTCATTGTGTAGAACAAAGAACTTTGGTACAGCAAGATCACTTAAACATATAATAATGATAACCCAGATCTTTGCAAATTCTAAGAATGTGTTTAAGACTTTTAAACCTTAGAATAAGTGTGCAAACAATGTTTTGGTCCGTAAAACTGTTTTCTAGAAAGCACACCTCCGAAACTATGATAAAAACACGTTTAAATAGGATTTAAACGGCGCCTTGAAAAACATGCCGTTCTAACGACTTGAGTAACTCATTCGAGCGACATCCCATCTCGTTCGAACGAGATTGGATGTCGTTTGAACGACAATGCGAAAGTTTGACTTTTGACTTTTTGTTTTAAACGCCTCTTCCAATGAGAGATTTAAAAATGTCAAACTCTTTTACGAGCTTATCATTATAAAACGTAGTGTAAACCTTTAAAACACTTTTAAAACATTTAAAAAAAATTCTTTATAAAAATTACGTCCTTGTCTTTTATAAAATAATTTCGAGCACCATTAATTATACGCATTCATACCTGAGTGATTTCGGAATGAAATTAACTTTGAAGACGATTAAACTTGCACCAATTAAACTTCGGCATGATCTAATTCTTTGAAGCTTTGTCACAGTGCCTTCAATTTCTTCAATACGGCATAGACCAAGTGGGATCGTGGAAAAATAAAATTCTCCCTATGACATATTAGAAACACAATTTTGTTCACAGAATTAAGTCAAAAAATACAGGGACTCAATTGAAAATTTATGTCCTTACAGGGTCAAAGCCAGTTCTGAGGTATTAAGAAGGGATTACCAATTCTGATGGTCAAAACCAATCTTAGGTGCTTAAGTAGAGGTGAGCAATTAAGTAGAGCTGACCAATTATGAGGGTCGAAGCCAATTCTTAGGGATTTATTAGGGATGACCAGTTCTAAGGGTCGAAGCCAATTCTGAGGGATTAAGTAGAGATGGTCAATTATGAGGGTCAAAGCCAATTTTGAGGGTTTAAGTAGAGAAGAAAAATTATGAGGGTTTAAGCCAATTTTGATGGCTTAATTAGTGATAACCAATTCCGAGGGCTTAAGTTGGGATGACCAATAATGAGTGTTAAAGCCAATTCTGAGGGCACAAGTAGAGACGAATAATTATGAGGGTCGAAGAAAATTCTTAGGGATAAACTAGAGATGACCAATTTTGAGAATCAAGGCCAAGTAGAGTTGTGATGACATATTTCAAGGGATAAAGAAAATTGGGAGGGCTTAAGTAGAGTTAAAGAATTCTGATGGTTGAAGGCAATCCATCTTAAGTAAAGATGACCAATTATGAGGGTCAACGCTAATTCTGAGGGCTGAAATGGATATGACCAATTGGGAGGGTCAAAGTCAATTCTAAGGGCTTAAGTAGGGATGATAAATTCAGAGGGTCGAAGCCAAGTCTGGGGGCTTAAGCAGGGATGCCAAATTCAGACGATCAAAGCCAATTCTTAGGGTTTTAGTAGTGATGAAGATAATTCTCAGGGCTTTAGTAGAGGTGACAATTCTGAGGGTTGAAGGCAATTTTCATGGCTTAAGTAAAGATGACATTTTCTCAGGGCCAAAGCCAATTATGAGGGCTCAAGTATGGATTACCCGTTTCGAGAGTCAAAGAGAATTCTTAAGGCTTAAGTAGAAATTACCAATTTAGTAGAGATGAATTATTATGAGGGTTGAAGCCAGTTCTAAGGGCTTTCGTAGAGATGACCAATTATAAGGGTAAAAACCAATTTCGAGGGATTGAGTAGAGATGATAAATTTTGAGGGCTTAAGTAGAGACGAACAATTCTGAGTATCTCAACCAATTACGAGGTCTCAATTAGAGATGACTAGTTATGAGGTCTTAAGTAGAGATGACCGATTCATAGGGGTAAAGACAATTTTGAGGGCTTAAGTAGAGATTACCAATTTCAAAGGTCGAAGCCAATTCTGAGGGCTTAAGTTGGGATGACCAATTATTAGAGTCAAAGCTAGTTCTGAGGGCTTAAGTAGGGATGGACAATTCTGAGGGCCAAAGCTAATTTATAGGGTCGAAGTAGAGATGACCAATTTTGTGGGTCAAAGCCAATTATGAGGGCTTAAGTAAAGATGACCAATTCTGAGGGTCGAAGATAATTCTAAGGGATTGAGTAGTGATGACCAATTTTGAGGATCAAATCAAATTCTGAGGTCTTAAGTTGGGATGATGAATTCTAAGGATCGGAGCCAATTTTGAGGGCTTAAGTAGAGATGACCAATTCTAAGCGTCAAAGCTAATTATGTGGGCTTAAGTAGTGATGACCAATTTTGAGGGTCAAAACCAATTCTAAGGGCTTAAAAAGAGGTAACCAATTTGGAGGGCTTTAGTTGAGATGACCAATTCTAAGGGTCAAAGACAATTCTAAGGGCTTAGGTAGAGACGAATAATTTCGACGGTTGAAGAAAATTCTGAGGGATTAAGTAGAGATTACCAATTATGAGGGTTAAGGCCAATTCTTAACGTTTTAGTAGTGGTGACCAATTCTTAGGGTCAAAGATAATTCTGAGGGCTTAAGTAGAGATTAAAAATTAGGAAGGTCGAAGACAATTCTTAAGGCGTAAGTAAATATGACCAATTCTAAGGGTAGAAGACAATTCTAAGGACTTAAGTTGAGATGACCAATTATGAGGGTCAAAGACAATTCTTAGGGATTAAGTAGAGGTGACCAATTCTAAAGGTCGAAGCCAGTTTCGAGGGCTTAAGTAGAGATGACCAATTTTGAGAATCAAGGACAGTTCGAGGGCTTAAGTTATTTTGACCAACTCTGAGGGTCAAAGACATTTCTAAGGGATTAAATGGAGATGACCAATTGTGAGGGTCAAAGCCAATTCCGAGGGCTTAAGTAGGGATGACCAATACTGAGGGTCCAAGATAGTTCTGGGGGCTTAAGTAGAGATGGCCAATTTCGAGTGTCAAAGATAATTCTGAGGGACTAAGTGGGGATAACCGATTCAGAGGGGTAAAGGAAACTCTGAGGGCTTATGTATTGATGGCCAATTCTGAGGGTCAAATCGAATTCTGAGTGCTCAAGTAGAGATGGCCAATTTTGAGGGTCGAAGCTTATTTTAAGGGCTTAAGTAGGGATTGCCAATTCTGAGGGATAAAGTAGAGGTGAATAATTAAGTACAGGTGACCAATTCTGAGGGTCGAAGCCAATTATGAGGAATTAAGTTGAGATGACCAATTATGAGGTCAAAGCCAATTCTGAGGGCTTAAGTAGGGAAGGAAATTCTAAGTGTCAAAGCCAATTATGAGGGCTTAAGTAGGGATGGAAAATTACTATGGTCAAAGCCAATTCTGAGGGCTTAAGCAGAGATGTACAATTCTGAAGGTCCAAGACAATTTTGAGTGCTTAATTAGACATAACCAAATATGAGGGTCGAAGAAAATTATGAGGGATTAAGTAGAGATGACCAATTCTGAGGGTCGAAGCCAATTCGAAGGGCTTAAGTAAGGATGACTAATTATGAGTTTCAAAGCCAATTCTAAGGGATTAAGTGGATATGACCAATTCTGAGGGTCAAAGGCAATTTTCAAGGCTTACGTAGTGATAACCAATTTCAAGGTTCAAAGACAAATCAAAGGCCTTATGTAGAGTTGACCAATTTAGAGGGATGAAGTTTGTATGACTAATTCTGAAGGTCAAAGACACTTCTAAGGTCATAAGTAGAGACGATTAATTCTAAGGGTCGAAGCCAATTCCGAGGGCTTAAGTAGAGATGACCAATTTTGAGAATCAAGGACAATTTAATGGGATTTCATTGTTATGACCAATTTTGAGGGTCAAAGAAAAGTCTGAGGGGTTAATAGAGATGACCAATTCCGAGGGTCGAAGCCAATTCCGAGGGCATAAGTAAAGATGAATAATTCTAAGGGTCAAAAACATTTCCGAGGGCTTAAATGGAGACGACCAATTGTGATGGTCAAAGTCAATTCTTAGGGCTTAAGTACTAATGACCAATTCTGAGGGTGCAAGCCAATTCTAGGGGCTTAAGTAAAGATGGCCAATTTTGAGGGTCAAAGCAACATCTAAGGGCCTAAGTAGGGATGACAAATTCTGAGCGTCGAAGCCAATTCTAAGTGCTTAAGTAGAGATGACCAATTCTGAGGGGTAAAGGAAACTCTGAGGGCTTAAGTAGTGATGGACAATTTTGAGGGTCAAATCCAATTCTTAGGGCTTAAGTAGAGATGACCAATTCTGAGAGTCGAAGCCAATTTTGAGGGCTTAATTAGAGATGGACTATTCTAAGGGTCAAAGCCAATTCTGAGGGCCTACGTAGAGATGACCAATTCTGAAGGTCAAACCAAAGTTTTAGGGCGTATGTAATGATGACCAATTTTGAGGGTCAAAGCCAATTCTAAGGGCTTAAGTAGAGATAACAAATTCTGAGGGCTTAAGCTGGGATGACCAATTGTGAGGGTCAAAGAGAATTCTAAGGGCATAAGTAGAGACGACAAATTCTCAGCGTCAAAGAAAATTCTGAGGGCTTTAGATGTGATGATGAATTTCGAGAATCAAGGAAAATTCTGACGGCCTTAGCTGTGATGACCAATTCTAAGGGTCAAAGAAAATTCTGAGGTCTTAAGTCGAGAAGAATAATTCTGAGGGTTAAAGCCAATTCTAAGGGCTTAAGTTAGGATGAATAATTCTGAGGGTCAAAGATATTTCTAAGGGCTTAAACGAAGATGACCAATTGTGAGGGTCAAAGCCAATTCCAAGGGCTTAAGTAGGGATGACCAATTCTGAGGGTCCAAGACAATTTCTGGGGGTTAAGTAGAGATGACCATTTTCGAGGGTCAAAGCCAATTCTGAGGGCCTAACTAGGGATGACCAATTCTGAGCGTTGAAGAAAATTCTAAGGGCTTAAGAGCAGATAACCCATTCAGAGGGGTAAAGGAAAATCTGAGGGCTTAAGTAGTGATGGCCAATTCTGATGGTCAAATCCAATTCTGAGCGCTTAAGTTGAGATAACAAATTCTGAGGGTAAATGCCAATTTTGAGGCTTAATTAGGGATTACCAATTCTGATGGTTAAAGCCAATTCTGAGGGCTTAAGTAGAGGTGGTAAATTAAGTAGAGGTGACCAATTCTGAGGGTCGAAGCCAATTGTGAGGGATTAAGTAGAGATTAGAAATTCTGAGGTCAAAGCCAATTCTAAGGGCTTAAGTAGGGATGGGAAATTATGAGGGTCAAAGCCAATTCTGAGGGCCTAAGTAGAGATGATCAATTCTGAAGGTCCAAGCCAATTTCGAGGGTTTAATCAGAGATGACCAATTATGAGGGTCGAAACCAATTCTGAGGGATTAAGTAGAGATGACCAATTTTGAGGGTCGAAGCCAATTCAGAGAGCTTAAGTAAGGATGACCAATTTTGAGTTTCAAAGCCAACTCCGAGGGCTTCAGTATAGATGGACAATTCTGAGTTTCGAAGATAATTTTGAGGGCTTAAGTAGATATGACCAATTCAAAGGGTCAAAGGTAGTCTTGAGGGCTTACGTAGTGATGACCAATTCCGAGGGTCAAAGCCAATTCTAAGGCCTCAGGTAGAGATGACCAATTCAGATGGCTAAAGTTTGTCTGACTAATTCTTAGGATCCAAGCCAGTTCTAAGGGCTTAAGTAAAGATGACCACTTCTGAGGGTCAAAGCAACTTCTGAGGGCCTAAGTAGGATGAGTAATTCAGGGCGTCGAAGCCAATTCTAAGGGCTTAAGTGGAGATGACCAATTCTTAGAAGGAAACTCCGAAGGCTTAACTAGTGATGGCCAATTCTGAGGGTCAAATCCAATTCCAAGGGCTTAAGTAGAGATGGCCAATTCTAAGGGTCAAAGATAATTTTGAGGGCTGAAGTAGGTATTACAAATTATGATGGTCGAGCCAATTCTAAGGGCTTAAGTAGAGGTGACCAATTAAGTAGAGGTGACCAATTCTAAGGGTCAAAGCCAATTCTGAGGGATTAAGTTGAGATGACCAATTCAGAGGGCCAAAGCCAATTCTAAGGGCTAAAGTAGAGATCGCCAATTCTAAGGGTGAGGCCAGTTCCGAGGTCTTAAGTAAGGATTACCAATTATGATGGTCAAATCCAATTCTGGGTGCTTAAGTAGAGGTGACCAATTAAGTAGAGATGACCAATTATGAGGGTCGAAGCCAATTCCGAGGGCTTAATTAGAGATGACCAATTCTGAGGGTCGAAGCCAATTCCGAGGGATTAAGTAGAGATGAATAATTCTGAGTTTCAAAGCCAATTTTGAGGGTTTAAGTAGAAAAGACCAATTCTGAGGGTCTAAGATAATTCTGATGGCTTAATTAGAGATAACCGATTTTGAGGGCTTAAGTTGGGATGACCAATTATGAGGGTCAAATCCAATTCTGAGGGCTTTAGTTGTGATGACCTATTCTGAGGGTCAAAGAAAATTCTAAGGGATTAAGTAGTGTTGACTAATTTTGAGGGTTGAAGCCAATTTTGAGGGCTTAAGTAAAGATGACCAATTATGAGGGTCAACGCTAATTCTGAGGGATGAAATAGAGATGACCAATTGGGAGGGACAAGGTCAATTAAAAGGGCTTAAATAGGGATGACCAATTCTGAGGGTCCAATCCAATTCTGGGGGCTTAAATTGATATGATAAATTCTGAGGGTCAAAGAAAATTCTTAGGCATTAGTAGGGATGACGGATTTTGAGCGTCGCAACAAATTCTGAAGGCTTAAGTGGAGATGACCAATTCTGAGGGTTAAAGGCAATTCTGAGGGCTTAAGTAGTGATTAACAATTCTGAGGGTCAAAGGCAATTCTGAGGGCTTAAGTAGAGATTACCAATTCTGAGGGCTTAAGGAGGGAATACCAATTCTGAGATTCAAAAATAATTTTGTGGGATTAAGTAGAGATTACCAATTGAGTATAGATGAATAATTTTGAGGGTCGAAGACAATTCAAAGGGCGTAAGTAGAGTTGATCAATTCTAAGGGTCATAGCCAATTCTGAGGGATTAAGTAGAGAAGACCAATTCTGAGGATCAAAGCCAATTCTGAGGGCTTAAGTAGAGATGACCAATTCTGAGTTTCTAAGCTAACTCCAAGGACTTATTTAGTGATGACCAATTATGGGGGATTAAGTAGAGATGACCAATTCTGAGGTCAAAGCTAATTCTGAGGGCTTAAGTAGAGATGATCGATTCTGAGGGTCCAAGCCAATTTTGAGGGCATAAGTAGGGATGACCAATTATGAGGTTTAATGCCAGTTCTGAGGGCATAAGTAGTGATGACCAATTCTGAGGGTCAAATCCAATTCAAAGGGCTCATGAAGAGATGACCAATTTTGAGGACTTAAGTTGAGATGACTAATTTTGAAGGTTAAAGCGAATTATAAGGGCTTAAGTAGAGACGACTAATTCCGAGGGTTGAAGAAAATTTTGTGGGCTTAAGTAGAGATGACCAATTCTTAGGGTTTTAGTAGTGATGACCAATTCCGAGGGTCAATGATAATTCTTAGGTCTTAAGTTGAGATGGATAATTCTAAGGGTCGAAGCCAATTCTGATGGCTTAAGTAAAGATGGCATTTTTTGGGGGTCGAAGCCAATTCTAAGGGTCAAAGAAAATTGTTAGGGCTTAAGTAAAGATGAAAAATTCCAAGGGTCAAAGCTGATTTTGGGGGCTTAGTAAGGATGGACAATTCTGAGGGTCAAAGACAATTCTGAGGGCTTAAGTAGATATGACTAATTCTGAGGGATGAAGTCAATTCTTAGTGCTTATGTAGGTATGACCATTTTTTATGGTCGAAACAATTTCTGATGGCGTAAATTGAGATAACTAATTCCGAGGGTCAAAGCCAATTCTGAGGGCTAAAGTAAAGATAACTAAATTTGAGGTCATAAGTATAGATAACCAATTCTAAGCGTCAAGAACAATTATGAGGGTGAAAGATAATTGTTTGGGCATAAGTAGGGATGACTAGTTATGTATGTCAAAACCTATTCGGAGGGCTTAAGTAGAGATGGACAATTGAGAGGGCCACATCTAGTTTTGAGGGCTTTCGTAGGGATGACCAATTATGAGGGTCAAACCCAATTCTGAGGGCTTAAGTAGAGACGACTAATTTTGAGGGTGAAGCCCAATTCCGAGGGCTTAAGTAAGGTTGACCAATTCTGATGGTCGAAGCCAATTTTGATGGCTTTAGTAGAGATGAGGAATTCTAAGGGTCGAAGAAAATTTAGAGGTCTTAAGTAGGGATTACCAATTCTAATGGTCGAAGGTAATTATGAGGACTTAAGTTGAGAAAATAAATTCTGAGGGTCAAATCGAATTCTGAGGGCTTAAGTAGAGATAACTAATTACGAAGGTCAAAGACAATTCTAAAGGGTTAAGTAGGGATGAAAATTCCTCAGGGTAAAACCAATTCTGAGGGGTTAAGTAGAGATGATTAATCGTGAGGGTGAGGCCCAATTCTCAGGGTCAAAGACTATTCTAAGGGTTTAAGTAGAGGTGACCAATTTCGAGGGATCAAGTAGGGATAAAGAATTCTGAGGGCCAAAGCCAATTATGAGGGCTTTATTAGAGATGACAAATTTTGAGGTTCAAATCCAATTCTGAGGCAATACGTTGGGATGACCAATTCAGATGGTCGAAGACATTTTTGAGGGATTAAGTTGTGATAACCAATTATGAGGGACAAGGACAATTCTAAGGGATTAAGTAGAGATAAATAGTTCTGAGGGTGAAGCCAATTCAGATGGCCAAAGTAGAGATGACCAATTCTGAAGTTCGAAGCCAATTTTAAGGGTGTAAGTAGGGTTGACCATTTGTGAGGGTTATAACAAATTCGGAGGGCTTAAGTAGAGATGACTAATTCTTAGAGTCGAGGATAATTTTGAGGGATTAAGTAGAGATCACCAATTTTGAGGGTCGAAGCCAATTCTGGGGGCTTAAGTTGAGATAACCAATTCTGAGTATCCAAGTCAATTGTTAGGGATTAAGTAGTGATGGCCCACTCTGTGGGTCAAAGATAATTCTGAGGGCTTAAGTAGACATGACTAATTCTGAGTGTCTAAGACAATTCTCAAGGCTTAAGTAGAGGTGACCAATTCTAAGGGGCGAAGCCAATTCTGGGCGCTAAAGTAGAGATGGCCAATTCTGAGGTTCAAGGCCAACTTTCAGGGCTTAGGTATGGATGACCAATTCTGAGGGTCAAATCCAATTTTGAGGGATTAAGTAGAGATAACTAATTCTGAGGGCCGAAGCCAATTCTGAGGGCTTAAGTAGAGATCAACAATTTTGAGGGTCAAAGCCAATTTTATGGGATTAAATAAAGATAACTAATTATGAGGGTCGAAGCCAATTATGAGGGTTTAAGTAGAGTTCACCAATTCTGAGGGTCAAAGTCAATTCTGAGGGATTAATAAAAATAACTAATTCTGAGGGTCTAAACCAATTTGGAGGGATTAAGTAAAGATGACCAATTCTAAGGGTCAAAGCCAGTTCTGAGGGCTTAAGTAGAAATAACTAATTCTGAGGGTTAAAGCCAATTCTGACGGCTTAACTAGAGATTACAAATTCTGAGGGTGGAAGCCAATTCTGAGGGATTTTATAGAGATGAAAAAATTTGAGGGTCAAAGCCAATCCTGGGGGCTTAAGTAGAGATGGCCAATTCTGAGGGTCGAAGTAAATTCTATTGGCTTAAGTAGAGATGACAAATTCTAAGGGTCAAAGCCAATTCTAAGATCTTAAGTAGGGATGACAAATTCTAAGTGTCAAAGACAATTTTGAGGCCTTAAATAGTGATGACCAATTCCGAGGGTCAAAGCCAATTCTAAGGGCTTAAGTAATGATGACTAAGTCGGAGGGTGAAACTCAATTCTAAGGTCTTACATATGGATGACCAATTTGATGGTCGAAGCCAATTCCGAGGGCTTAAGTAGAGATGACTAATTAGGAGGGATGAAGCCAATTCTGAGTGCTTAAGTAGGGTGACCAATTCTGATAGTCGAAGCCAATTCTGATGCCTTAAGTTGAGATAACCAATTCTAACGGTCAATGCCAATTCTGAGGGCTTCAGTAGAGATAACTAATTCTGAGGGATTAAGTATAGATGACCGATTCTAAGGGTCAAGGTAAATTCTGTGGGATTAAGTAGAGATGACCAATTCTGAGGGTTAAAGCTAATTATGAGTGCTTGAGTAGAGATGACCAATTATAAGGGTCAAAACCAATTTCAAGGGATTAAATAGAGATGACAAATTAAGAGGGTCAAAGCCAATTCTGAGGGCTTAAGTCGGTGTGAAAATTCTAAGGGTCAATGAAAATTCCAATGGCTTAGGTAGGGATGACCAATTATGAGGGTCAAAGCCAATTCTGAGGGCTTAAGTAGAGGTGAATAATTTTGAGTGCGAAACCCAATTTCGAGGGCTTATGTAGGGATGACCAATTCTGATGGTCGAAGCCAATTCTGAGGGCTTAAGAAGATATGTGTAATTCTAAGGGTCAAGCCAATCCAAAGGTCTTAAGTAGGGATTACAAATAATAATGGTCGAAGCCAATTATGAGGACTTAAGTTGAGATAACCAATTCAGAGAGTCAAATCTAATTCCAAGTGCTTAAGTAGAGATAACTAATTCTGAAGGTCAAAAAAATTCTAAAGGGTTAAGTAGGGATGACCAATCGTGAGGGTCAAAACCAATTCTCAAGGGTTAAGTGGAGATGGCTAATTCTGAAGGTGGGACCCAATTATGAGGGCCTAAGTAGTGATGACCAATTCTTAGGATCGAAGCCAATTCTAAGGGTTTAAGTAGAGATGATCAATACTGAGGCCTTAAGTAGGGATAACCAATTCTCAGGGTCAATGCCAACTCTGAGGGCTTAAGCAGGGATGAAAATTTTGAGGCTCAAAGCCAGTTTTGAGGGCATACATAAGGATGGTCGAAGCTATTTTTGAGGGATTAAGTTGAGAAAACCAATTCTGAGGGTCAAAGTCAATTCTGAGGGCCTAAGTAGAGATAATCAATTTTGAGGGTCAAAGCCAATTTTGAGGGCGTAAGTAGGGTTACTAATTCTGAGGGTCAAAGCCAATTCTGAGGGCTTATGTAGAGTTGACTAATTCTAAGAGTCGAAGATAATTTTGAGGGATTAAGTAGAGATGACCGATTCTGAGGGTCAAAGCTAATTCTAGGGGCTTAAGTAGAGATGACCAATTCTGAGTGTCCGAGATAATTCTGAGGGATTAAATAGTGAAGACCTATTCTGAGGGACAATGACAATTATAAGGTTTTAAGTAGACATGACCAATTCTCAGTTTCCAAGCCAATTCTTTGGGCTTAAGTAGAGATGGGCAATTCTGAGGTTCAAGGCCAATTTTTAGGGCTTAATTAGGGATTACCAATTCTGAGGGTCAAAAAAAATTCTGAGGGGTTAAGTAGAGATAACTAATTTTGAGCGTAAGTAGAGATCACAAATGCTGATGGACAAATCCAATTCTGAGGGCTGAAGTAGAAATAACTAATTCTGAGGGTCGAAGACAATTCTGAGGTGTTAAGAAGAGATGACCAATTCTAAGGGTCGAACCCAATTTCGAGCACTTAAGTAGAAATAACAAATTCTGAGGGTCGAAGCCAATTCTGAGGGATTATATAGTGATGAAAAATTCTAAGGGTCAAAGCCAATCCTGAGGGCATAACTAGTGATGACCAATTCTAAGGGTAGAAGTAAATTATGTGGGCATAAGTAGAGTTCACAAATTCTAAGGGTAAAAGCCAATTCTAATGGCTTAAGTACGAATGGCCAATTTTCAGGGTCAAAGCAATTCTAAGGGCTGAAGTAGTGATTACCAATTCTGAGGGTCAAAGCCAATTCTGAGGGCTTAAGTAGAGATGACTAATTCCAAGGGTAAAATTCAATTTGAAGGGCTTAAGTAGAGATGACCAATTTGATGGTCGAGGCCAATTTCGAGGGCTTAAGTTGAGATGACCCATTCTGAGTGTCAAAGCCAATTCTGAGGGCTTAAGTTGAGATGACTAATCCTGAGGGATGAAGCCAATTCTGATTGCTTAAGTAACGTTGACCAATTCTGATGGTTGAAGCTAATTCTCACGGCTTAACTTGAGATAACCAATTTTTGGGGTCAGACCCAATTCTGAGGGCTTAAGTAGAGATAACTAATTCTGAGGTCTTAAGTATAGATGACCAATCCTAAGGGTCAAAGACAATTCTTTGGGATTACGTAGAGATGACCAATTCTGAGGGTCAAAGCTAATTATGAGAGATTAAGTAGATATGACCAATTCAGAGGCTCAAAACCAATTGTGAGCGCTTAAGTCGAGATGAAAAATTCAGAGGGTCAAAACCAATTCTAAGGGTATAAGTAGGGATGAAAATTTTTGAGGGTCAAAGCCAATTTTGAGGGCTTAAGTAGGGATGACCATTTATGTGGGTCAAAACTAATTCTAAGTGATTAAGTAGAGATGACTAATTCTGACAGTGAAACCTAATTCTGAGGGCTTAAGTAAGGATGACCAATTCTGATGGTCAAAGCCAAATCTGAGTGATTAAGTAAAGATGAGTAATTCTAAGGGTCAAATCAAAATCTGACGTCTTAAGTAGGGATTACAAATTCTGATGGTCGAAACCAATTATAAGGACTTAAGTTGAGATAACCAATTCCGAGGGTCAAACCAATTCTGAGGGCTTAAGTAAAGATAACTAATTCTGAGAATTGTAGCCAATTCCGAGGGCTTAAGTAGAGATGACAATTTTCGAAGGTCAAAGCCGATTCTCAAGGCTTAAGTAGGGATGAACAATTCAAATGGTAAAATCCAATTCTGAGGACTTAAGTTGAGATACCTAATTGTGAGGGTCGAAGCCAATTATGAAGGCTTAAGTAGGGATGATTAATTATGAGGGTGAGACCTAATTCTGAGGGCTTAAGTAGTGATGACCAATTCTGAGGGTCAAAGCCATTTCTTAGGGTTTAAATAGAGATGCCCAATTCTGAGGGTCAAACCCAATTATGAGGGCTTAAGTAGGGATGATCAATTCTGAGGGTCAAAGACAATTCATAGGGCTTAAGTAGATATGATAAATTTTGTGGGTCAAAGCCAATTCTGAAGCCTTAAGTAGGGATGATAAATTCTGATGGTCGAAGCCATTTCTGAGGGCTTAAGTTGAGATACCTAATTATGAGGGTCAAAGCCAATTATGAGGGTTTAAGTAGAGATAACTAATTCTGATGGTCAAATAAAATTCTGAGGGCTTAAGTATAGATGACCAATTCTGAGGGTCAAATCCAATTTTGAGGGCTAAACTAGGGATGACCAATTCTGAGTTTCCAAGCCAATTCTGAGGGATTAAGTTGTGATGACCTATTCTGAGGGTCAAAGAAAATTCTGACGGCTTAAGTAGGGATGGAGAATCATAAGGGCCAAAGCCAATTCTGAGGGCTTAAGTAGGGATGCATAATTCTGAGGGTGAGACGCATTTCTGGGGGTTGAAGTAGTGGTGATCAATTCTTAGGGTCAAAGAAAATTTCGAGGGTTTAAGTAGAGATGACCAATTCTGAGGGATTAAGTTGGGATGACCAATTCAGAGGGTCAAAACCAATTCTGAGGGATTAAGTAGAGATGAGAAAATTTGAGTGTTAAAGCCAGTTCTGATGGTCGAAGCCATTTCTGAGGGCTTAAGTTGAGATAACCAATTCTGAGGGTCGAAGGAAATTATGAGGGCTTAAGTAGAGATAACTAGTTCTGAGGGTCAAATCCAATTATTAGGGCTTAAGTAGAGATGACCAATTTTGAGGGTCAAAGTCTATTTTGTGGGCTTAAACAGGGTTGACCAATTCTAAATGTCAATGCCAATTCTGTGGGCTTAAGTACAGATGACTAATTCTAAGGGTCGAAGATAATTTTGACGTATTAAGTAGAGATGACCAATTTCGGTGGTCGATGTCTATTCTGAGGGCTTAAGTTTGTAAGGACAAATTTCCAATCGAGTCATTTGTTATATTGTCTTTATTCCGTTGGACAAAACAATTTTGGGACATTCTGCATCAAGCATCATTCAACGTAAATATACAAGCATCGCATCCAAAGTTCACGAGTCATCAATATGCATTCCATGCTAACTATCCTACAAAGGTATATAACCAAAATAAACTTTATGTGTTGGAGTATTTTGTTTAATCAAGAAATTTTCATATAGGAAAATGTTCGTAAATAAGTAATTTTCATAAAGAAAAATCTTTGAAATAAATTTGTGCAAAATATGAATTCTCGTTCGAAGTTTATCCAGGTCGTTCGAACGACTTGGATCTAACGACTTTCCCCAGGCTATACTGGAACTTCGTTAGAAGTTCATTAGAAAGGTCATTCGAACGATCTCGTTCGAACGAGGTTTCTAACGACCTATCTAATTTGAAATTGGAACTTCGTTAGATAACTCGTTCGAACGAGTTCTGCAAGATCTGAATTTTTAAACTTATTTTTTAAGCAGTTTTTTTTCCTACAACTGTTTTGGTCCACTACCTTTTTCAGTTATATTATATGGACGAAAATCATTTTCAAAAGGGGTAGGAAGTTCATTATTCTCTTGAGAGCTTTTTCCATAACTTTCCTCCTTTTGGTAAAAATTATCTCCAACACTTTTATCATCTTTTGAAACAAAACCCCTTCAATCAACTTGACATTCAATAAGCAAGTTTGCGGTGGATCTCTACATTCAAGCTTTGTGGAGACGGTGGTTTTGGGCTTCGGTGGATACCGCGACACGAGGAGTGTCGAGCAACGCGTTGGAGCTTCGTGTACTACAAATTCAGAGGGAAAGGACGGCATAAGCAAGTCTTGAGTGAGTCAATGTCTGTAAGTCTTTTAAGTCACTTGTAAAACCTATTTTGTAGTGGATTTTGTCTAGGCCCAGTCGTCCGAGATTTTTCCCATTTCGGTTTTTCTCGTACATCGGCGTGTTGTGGTTGGGATTTTCGCATTTTACTTTATTAAATCACCTAGATGTATGCTTAGGATAAAATGAATAAAATTGGAGTAATTTCATTTTAATTAGTTAAGTTATCAATCCTATTGCATTAATTGAAATTTGTTCTTGCGAACTTGTGAATTTTCTTTTAAGTTGAAATTGAAGAATATCACTTTATAGCTAATATTAAAATTGGATTGTGTGTGTGTATTCTACGAATTAAACTAAGATCATATAACCTTTTAACTTCAAATTGGTATCAGAGCTAGTCTCTAAAATTTATTTAGATGAATCCTGGAGGTTATATGGATAGTTTTTCATCGAATAGACTACCTTTGTTTGATGGAACTAATTATACATATTGGAAAGCACGTATGAAATCCGATCTTAAATCAATTGATGAACGTGTTTGGGTTACTGTTGAAAGAGGATGGTCTCCTCCTACTATGCTTGTTAATGATGAATTTATTTTGACTCTTGTTGAACAGTGGTGTGAGGAAGAACTAAAATGGTGTAACCTTAACTCTAAAGGATTAAATGCCTTATTTGGTGCCATGTCTCCCGATGAATTTCGTCGTATAATGACGTGCGAAACGTCAAAGGAAGCTTGGAACATTCTCCAAGTTACTCATGAGGGAACTAGTATTATTAAAGCATCAAAACTTCAAAATTTAACTACAAAATTTGAAACGATCACCATGAAAGAAACTGAAACATTTGATGAGTTTTATGCTCGTTTATCTGACATAGTTAACTCTTGCTTTAACTTAGGTGAAAAAATACTTGAAAATCGTGTTGTTAAGAAAATACTTAGATGTCTTCCTAAGCGATTCATTCCTAAAGTCACAGTTCTTAATTCTTTAGGAAACCTAAATACTTTAAAACTTGAAGAACTTGTTGGTGATCTGCAAACTTATGAACTAGATATGTTTCCTAAAGATAACAAAGGCAAAGATAAAGGAGTTTATTTAAAAGTTAAGAAAGTCGATGTGTCTGATGAGTCTGACTTTGATCCTCATGATATAGCCTTATTTGCTAAAAAAATTTAAAAAATTCTCAAGTTTAAAAAACAAAACTCTAAATTTGAAAAACCAAAATTTGAGAATAAAAACAAAGGAGGAAATAAAAAATTCAATAATCAGGATCGAAAGAAGTTCAACAAAGACAACTTTAAAAATTATGATTCGGAGAGATGCTTTGAATGTGAAGGACGTGATCATAGATCTTTCGAGTGCCCTACAAAACTTAAAAGACAAGTCAAAGAAAAAGCTGTTTAAAATGCTACTCTAAGTGATAGTGAGAATGAGTCTGAAGACTCTGATGACTCTAACCCATCTAGAAATAACTTCATTGCCTTTATGGCGAGCCATGCTAGTAATTCGAGTGTGTCATACCTTAATGTTGACAATTCCGAACAAAATCTTGAGGTTATTTCAACTCATTCTACTAGTAGTGATGAAAAAAAGAGTGATAGTGATATAGATGAAAGTGAAATACAATCTGCTTATTCCGAATTCTACAATGAATCTCTTCACATTCAAAAAGCTAACAAAAGATTAACCTTTGAAGTCTTAACTTTAGAAAAAGAGTTGAAAGGCCTGAAGGAGAAGGAGGCTTTAGTTAGTCAACTAGAGGCAATTAAGATATCTCTTTATGAAAAGCTTATCGTGATTGGTATAAAAAAATGTGACTTAATTATCTCTTTGGAAGGTGTTAACAAAGATCTTAATGAGTCTTTAGAAATTAGAAAATCTCTAGAAGCTAAAATTACCCAACTTGAAAAAGATCTCGAGTCCTCTCGTGAAGTTAAAGTCACACTCGGGGATAATTCAGGAAGAATGGGAAAATTATTTCTAGGTCCTGTTTTAGGATATAAGGAGAAAGGTTATCAAGAGAGAAAGGGTATAGGATATGAAGAAGGAAATTCTTCAAAAGTCAAAACCGAACCTGTTACTAAGTTTGTTACCAAATCTAAAGTTCCTAAAATAAATCCCTCTAAGAAACCTTTAAAAGCTAGTCGAAAACAACCCTATGTATGACATATTGTCACAAACGGGGTCATCTTAAAGATTTTTGCTACAAACTTGGAAAGAACCCTCAATTCACAAATTCTAAACAACCCTATAGCTCCTTAGTTAATCTTAAGAGTCAAGTCGAGTATCTAGTCAATACTTCTAAAAGTCTAATGGAAGAGTTTCTTAGGTTTTCTAAAGTCCAAGGAAATAATTCTAATTATAAGACTAGAGCCAATCAAGGAAAGAAAACAACTCAAGCTTGGGTTAAGAAAAATCAAACCAAGAAATCTTTCGCTTCTCATGTTGCACTAAAGGCTCAAAATACCTCTCAATGGTACTTTGATAGTGGTTGTTCAAAACATATGACTGGTGATAAATCTCTATTTACCACTCTCGAAAACTATAAAGATGGTAAAGTCACTTTTGGGGATGGTAGCAAGTCTCAAATCATGGGTAGAGGATCTATTGAAATCTCCGGATTTTCTAAATTTGAAAATGTTCTTTATGTTGATGATCTCAAGGCTAATTTGATAAGTATTAGCCAACTATGTGATGAAAATCTTGATGTGAAATTTTGTCAATCGGAGTGCACCGTTTATGATCAGTCAGGTATCTATTTTACAAGGTGTTAGAACTAGTGACAATTGCTATGGAATCATTCCTAAATCATCTTTAGTTTGCAATAATGCAAAAGCCTCATCTACCGATCTTTCGCATCAAAGATTAGGTCATGTAAACTTTAGAGATCTTGATAGACTAGTGAGAAAAGAGCTAGTTCGAGGCTTACCGCCACTAGGAAAGCCAACGTCCACCATTTACGGGCCGTGTCAATTTGGAAAACAAATTAAAAGTCCTCATAACAAGTTAAACTCTATAACAACATCTCGTGTCTTAGAATTGATACACATGGACCATATGGGTCCCACTCGTACCGAGAGCATATGAGGAAAAAGATACATCTTAGTTATGGTGGATGATTTCTCTAGGTACTCTATTGTAGGCTTTCTAAGAGAAAAATCTGAAACAGTTGATTTTCTTACTATTAAATGTAGAGCTCTTCAAAATCTACATGGTGTTACCATAAACCGCTTTTGGAGTGATAATGGAACCGAATTTAAGGAATCCCATGTGAATGCCTTCTATGATGAAATATGAATAAAACATAAATTCTCGGTCGTTCGAACACCACAACAAAATGGTATAGTTGAAAGAAAAAATCGAACGATCCAAGAAATAACAAGATCTATGCTCCTAGGAAGAAATGTACCCCTTAGGTTTTGGGCCGAAGCGGTTAGCACTGCATGTCACACAGTAAATAGAGTTTATTTGCGTCCTAACACTAACAAAACTCCTTATGAATTGTGGATGGGTACGAAACCTAATTTGTCCTTTTTTAGAGTGTTTGGAAGTCCATGCTATATTCTTCGAGATAGAGAACTGCTAGGAAAATTTGACTCAAGGAGTGATGAAGGTATTTTCCTAGGATATTCTCAAAATAGTAGAGCCTTTAGAGTTTTCAACTTAAGTAACTCTAAAGTAATGGAATCCATTAATGTTGTCATAAAAGATGATGCTCCGGCCACATCAATTGATAATGAGGAAGATTTGTCATGTGAGTGTGATGTTGTGTCAAATGTTGAAAGTATTGAATCTCAAAATGATTTGGTTGTTCCAACTACCGAGAAAAAGGAAGCTACTCCTTGGGTGCATAAAAGTCATGATACTTCAAAAATTATAGGAGATCCGGAGGTAGGTGTCAAGACTAGGGCGCAATTAGAAAATGAAGTTACCTATCTATGCTATACTTCTAAAATTGAACCTAAAAACTTTAAAGAAGCATTAAAAGATGAACATTGGATTAATGCTATGCAAGAAGAACTATTTCAATTTAAGAAAAATAATGTTTAGGAATTAGTCCCTAGGCCATCTAATACAAATGTCATTGGCACCAAATGGATGCTCAAAAATAAAATGGATGAAAATGGTGTCATTGTTCGAAAAAAAAGGTAGATTAGTTGCTCAAGGATACACCCAAATAGAAGGTGTTGACTTTGATGAAACTTTTGCTCATGTTGCTAGGTTAGAATTGGTTCGCCTTTTACTCACCATAGAATGTCACCTTCAATTTAAATTATATCAAATGGATGTAAAAAGTGCCTTTTTAAATGGTATTCTTCAAGAGGAAGTCTATGTTGAACAACCATAAGGGTTTGAAGACCCAAAACATCCTACTCATTTCTTTTTCCTAAAGAAATCTCTATATGGCTTGAAACAAGCACCCCGTGCTTGGTATGAAAGACTCACCTCTTATCTCCTTTCTCGTGGCTTTTTGAGAGGGGGAGTTGATATGACACTCTTCGTTCGCAGTGATGAAAAAGGTATTCTAGTTGCTCAAGTATATCTCGACGACATAGTGTTTGGCTCTATGTGTGATAAACATACTCAAATTTTTTCAAAAGAAATGCACAATGAATTTGAGATGAGTATGGTGGGTGAACTTACTTTATTTCCAGGTCTTCAAGTTTGTCAACTCAAAAGTGGGATATTTTTGTCCCAAACTAAGTATGCTAAAGACCTGGTTAAGAAATTTAAACTCGAATCCGCTAAACATGCTCGTACTCCTATGAGTTCATCTATTAAACTTAGTAAGGATACCGACGGAAAGGATGTAGAGCATACACTTTTTAGAAGTATGATAGGTAGTTTTCTTTACCTAATTGCTAGCCGTTCGGATATTTCCTTTAGTGTAGGAGTTTGTGCTCGTTATCAAGCCGCTCCAAAAGAGTCTAATTTACTTGCTATCAAACGTATCATCAAATATGTTAGTGGGACCCTGTCTTTTGGAATTTGGTACTCTTTTGACACCAATGATTGTCTATCGGCATACGCAGACGCCGATTGGGTAGGAGATGCTGATGGATGTAAAAGTACATCTGACGGTTGTTTCTATTTTGGATGTACACTTGTCTCATGGATGAGCAAGAAATAAAATTCTATTTCCTTGTCCATGACGGAGGCCGAATACATTTCCGCCAGGAGTTGTTTCAGTCAACTCATATGGATGAAACAAATGTTGGAAGATTACAGTATTTCCCAAGGCACTATGACTATATATTGTGACAATACTAGTGCAATTCATATTTCCCGTAATCCCGTTCAACATTCTAGAACCAAGAATATTAAGATCTGTGAACATTTCATTCGTGACTTGGTTGAAGAGAAAATTGTTTCTCTAAGCTTCGTTCCTACCGATCAACAATTGGCCGATATCTTTACTAAACCTCTAGATGCCCTTAGGTTTGAAAACCTTAGGAAATCAATTGGGGTTTGCTCCATTGATTGAGATCGAAGCGGTTTATCTAGTTTAGGTTGTTTCTCTTGCATATTTTTATACCTATGAACTAGATTTCTTTTGTATATATTTTATTCACAATCTCAAAAATATTTTTCTTTTATTTTCAAGGAAAACGGGAATGGTTAGAATAGCTTTCAAATTTTTTTGCATATGGCTTTGTGATCGATGTATTCAGATCACTATCTATTTCCATATCCACGTGGCTTTCGATGAGTAGTTAATCCATACCTTGTTTATCTTGTGCACAATAACACTCTTTTATGATATATAATTTTGTGATTTCCTCACATCTTTGCTTTTTGCACACATCGTACACGAAATATTACGAATATCTTGTTCACATTGTTCTTGCAAAGTGAGATTTGGTGTTGTCTTCTCAATCCTGTCACATCCCTTATAAGCAATCAAAATTGTGCATGATCATCCGTTGCCCGGATTGAAACAAAATGATTATATTCTTTCGGTTGGTTTTTGTTTCAAGCAATGGACTCGGGCTACGAAAAACATAAAAGTTTTTGCGTGAAAAGCCACCATTTTCATTCTCAGTTGTGTGGCTAAAATAGAAGCATTGAAAATGATATATAATGCCAAGACCAAAATAAAAGGCTTGATTGATTCTTCAAAAAGATTAGTCTCAACCTATTGTTTCTCATGGGAGATATAAGTTGAAGATCAATGGGCATGCACATTTCATCGATTTATTGCTTTCTCATTGTGACATTATTGGCGAGAGAATCATCTATTTTGTATGCCTGTTACATTCGTGTTTAAGTGTTCAATAATATTTCCTTTTTGACACAATGCTAATATGAGTGAATATTGCGCGTATATATTGTTTGGCATTAGGAACTTGTACATTATTGTGGCTAAAAACTCTCACTCGTATTGTTCACACCCCTACATTCTCGCTCCCACTATTTGGATATGTTGCCACAAGCTAGGATTATCAAAATCTACATTTTGGCATCGTTCTGGCCTTCCCAATTCCTGATATTTTGCTATTTTTAACCCTATTTTATGTTATTTTTATTTAAAAAATATTGATTTTCGTCAGAAATTCTCGTTCGTACGAGATTTCTAATGACATTTATAACACTCATTATGTCACTTCGTTCGAAATGTCATTTGAACGACAAAGTTCGTTCGAACGAACTTCTAACGAGTTATCTAATGAATCGCTATCGTGACTTCGTTCGAAATGCCTCATTCGAACACATCACTCGTTCGAACGACTTGCATTTAAATCGTGCAGTTAAGCTTCCCAAAATTGCTGCCTCTCTCTATCCACTCACCACGTTTTCCCAAACCCCTATTTCCCAGATTTTCTCTCTCCCACGTCTTCCATTTTCCCACTCTATTTCCTCTATCTCTCATTTTCCCTATCACCCACTATCTTCCTATTCCCACGATTTCAATCTCCATAAACCTTATTTCATCCTCCCATTTGTTGCCCGATCTGTGCTTGCTGTTTCCATCTTCTCTTCAAGGTATTTTTTTCCTTACATTGCTCTCTCTTGATATATATATAGATACACACACACACACACACACACATATATATATATGCTGTTGGGTCTTATACGAAAAATCTAACCGATTTCATATTTTTCCCAACATTTATATATATGAATGTGTGTATATGTCTACAATTTTTTGGGGGCTATCTTATTATTTGATTTTGTTTGTGTTTCCCCTGATTAAAATATATTCCATGATAATATTATTTATCTCGAATTATATTTCAATTACTTTCATGGAATTTATCTTAATCAAATTTTATTAATTTTCTTTTATTCCTAACGGAGGATGGGATTATTCTGATTGGTTGTTGGATTGTTGGTGTCTGGTGGTTTGGTTGGAATTTGTTCGGGTAGGTTCTAGTTTCCTTAATTTTTTTACCATGGCCCGTAACTGTTGTGAACGCCGTATAAGAGATTCCCTCGAGGAACGCTCCTCGTCCTCTGATGAGGAGACCCGTGCCATTGCAGCTATACCCGACCTTAGGCTTCATTGGAGGACCCTTTGCAAACACACTCTTTATCACACACAAGGTTTCGCTACCCGTTCTATCTTTAGGGAGAAAATTATTAATCTCCACTCTCTCCACGGCACCACTGTGCATTCGTGGATTTCTGATTTAGGGTGGGACCCTCTCTTCTCTCTCATAGATGCCGTTTTTCCCGACCTTGTTCGAGAATTTTATTTTAGGATGCACGATAAGAATAATCACATTTATTCTAAGGTGCGCGGTAGGGAGATTATTGTCTATCCCGACTCGATAGCTCAACTCATCCCCCTACCTAGGGTCACTAATCCCTCCTTCCCTTGGACATCCGATACCCGTCCCGATCCTCCCCTTGTTATCAACACCGTTTTTAGGTTCCTCCCTCCCGGAACTGTCACAATCTTCCATAAATATTTACATCCTGACTTTACGGTCCTTAATTGGATCGTATGTGCCTGTCTTCTTCCATGTGCAAACACATCCCAAATAATCAAATAGCACGTGGACCTTATGTTTGCTCTTAGCATTCGGGCTCACATCGACCTCACCACCTACCTTTTTAGTGTCATTCGGACTGTTAGGATCCTCCCGTCCAGTCCCGTTCGCCAAGCCCTCCCTTTTGCGGCCATTATTACCCATTTCTGTCTTGCCGCCGGATGCTCCCGCGTCTCCACCAATATCCCCATCACTAAATATCAAACCATTGACATGTCCTCGGTCAACCTCTCTCGTGCTCATTTGCCACCGGATACTCCTCACCTCACCCCCTCCACCTCTTCTCACTCTGCCGCTTCCTCTCACCCTGCCCCCAGTCGTCCCGCCCCCTCCTTCTCTATCCATCGCCAATCCCCTTCCCATATTCCCTCACCTGTCGAGTCGGAGAATTTTTTGTTTGTCCGTTCTCAGGATGAACAGATTCAGGAGGATCGACGTCAGGACAGGGCGCTTATGCAGTAGCTTCTAGTTTTTATGCAGCAGGACCGCGAGGCACACGCTTGCCGGGAGGAGGCACAAGCGCATCGAGATGAAGCCCAGGCTCATCGGGACTCTATCCTTTTAGAGCTTCTTGATGCCATTCACCATAGGGAGATGCACCGCGGGGCAGGCTCTTCCGGCACCGGCTCTCTTCCCGATGATACTCCACCTGATGCTCCTGGCTCTTGATGTGATTTGTTTTTTTCATTTCCTGTTTACTTGTATTTGTGAGGATGAGTGGTTCTTTTATTTCATGTATTGTTTTCCTTTGGTTTGGATATTTTCATGTATGAACCTTCACTATTTCCCCTTTCCCCTTACTTAATGAATCCTCATTATTTCCCTTATCTCTCTTATTTCTTCATATTTCTTGATTTGTTGCCTTTTATTCTCTCTATTATCCTTTATCATGCAGGCCCCTTATCCCTTTGTCTTTTTCGGGCAAAAAGGGGGAGAAACATTAATTAATGGGAATTCACATTGAGGGGGGGGGGGGGGGGGGGGAATTCATATTTAGGGGGAGTTGAATAAATTAATTGGATTTAATATTGATCATATGCATAATTTAGGTGGAGTTAAATTCTTAATATTGAATATTGAGACTTTCATTTACCATTCATAACATATGCTAACACATAGTTATATATATATATATATATTTCATTCTCTACTTCCCCATGCGTTTATGAATTTTTTGTTCCATGTGTGTAGGATACATCTCCTAATTCTTTGCAGCTCGTCAATCTTGTCTTTGAAGTCTGTCTTTTTTTGGGTTTTTGGGACGGGCCTTATAAACGGCTTGATGGCTGGCTTAGCAAATTTTGTCTTTTTATTTATTTTTTATTATTCTGTTTTGTCCCGGAATAGCCAAAGGGGATATTTGTAAGGAAAAATTTCCAATCGAGTCATTTGTTATATTGGCTTTATTCCATTGGACAAAACAATTTTGGGTCATTCTTCATCAATCATCATTCAATGTAAAGATACAAGCATCGCATCCAAAGTTCATGCATCATCAATTTGCATGCCATGCTAACTATCCTACAAAGGTATATGACCAAAATAAATTTATGTGTTGGAGTATTTTGTCTAATCAAGAAATTTTCATATAGGAAAATGTTCGTAAATAAGTAATTTTCATAAAGAAAAATATTTGAAATAAATTTGAACAAATTTGTGCAAAATATGAAATCTCGTTCTAAGTTTATCCAGGTCGTTCGAACGACCTGGATCTAACGACTTTCCCCAGGCTATAATGGAGTCGTTCGAACGATCTCGTTCGAACGAAGTTTCTAACGACCTATCTAATTCAAAACTGGAACTTCGTTAGATAACTCGTTCGAACGAGTTCTGCCAGATCTGAATTTTTAAACTTATTTTTTAAGCAGTTTTTTTTCCTACAACTCTTTTGGTCCACTACCTTTTTCAGTTATATTATATGGACGAAAATCATTTTCAAAAGGGCTAGGAAGTTCATTATTCTCTTGAGAGCTTTTTCCATAACTTCCCTCTTTTTATTAAAAATTATCTCTAACACTTTTATCACCTTTTGAAACAAAACCGCTTCAATCAACTTGACATTCAACAAGCAAGTTTGCGGTGGATCTCTGCATTCAAGCTTTGTGGAGACGGTGGTTTTGGGCTTCTGTGGATACCGCGACACGAGGAGTGTCGAGCAACGCGTTGGAGCTTCGCGTACTACAAATTCAGAGGTCAAGGACGTCATAAGCAAGTCTTGAGTGAGTCAATGTCTGTAAGTCTTTTGAGTCACTTGTAAAACCTATTTTGTAGTGGATTTTGTCTAGGCCTAGTCGTCCGAGGTTTTTCCCATTTGGGTTTTCCTCGTACATCGGCGTGTTGTGGTTGGGATTTTCGCATTTTACTTTATTAAATCACCTAGATGTATGCTTAGGATAAAATGAATAAAATTGGAATAATTTCATTTTAATTAGTCAAGTTATCAATCCCATTGTATTAATTGAAATTTGTTCTTGCGCACTTGGGAATTTGCTTTTAAATTGAAATTGAAGAATATCACTTTATAACTAATACTAAAATTGGATTGCGTGTGTGTATTCTACGAATTAAACTAAAATCATATAAACTTGTAACTTCAAAGTTGATATGCCAATTTTGAGTGTCCAAGCCAATTATGAAGGCTTAAGTAGAGGTGACTAAATCTGAGGGTGAAACCCAATTCCGAGGGTGTAAGTAAGGATGATAAATTTTAGTGGTTGAAGCCAATTCCGAGGGCTTAACTAGAGTGAGTAATTATAAGGATCAAAGCCAATAGAGAGGTCTTAAGTAGTGATTACCAATTCTGATGGTTGAAGCCAATTAGGAGGACTTAAGTTGAGTTAACCAATTCAAAGGGTCAAATTCGATTCTGAGGGCTTAATTAGAGATAATAATGTCTAAGTGTCGAAGACAATTCCAAAGGCTTAAGTATGGATAACCAATCAGGAGGGTCAAAGCCAATTCTGAGGGCTAAAGTAGAGATGTCTAGTTTTGAGTGTGAGACCCAAGTCTAAGGGCTTATGTAGTGATATCCAATTCTGAGGGTCAAAGCCAATTCTAAGGGTTTAAGTAGAGATGATCAATTTTGAGGGTCAAAACCAATTATGAGGGCTTGAGTAGGGACACTGAATTCTATGGGTTAAAGCCAATTCTGGGGGCTTAAGTAAAGATGACAAATTTTGAGGGTCAAAGCCAATTCTGAGGGATTAAGTAGGGATCACTAATTCTGATGGTGGAATCCATTTCTGGCGCCTTAAGTTGAGATAATCAATTCTGAGGGTCAAAGCGAATTCTCAGGGATTATGTAGAGATAACTAGTTCTGAGGGTCAAAGCCAATTCTGAGGGCTTAAATAGAGATGACCAATTATGTGGGTTAAAGACTATTTTGAGGGTTTAACTAGGGTTGACAAATTCTAAGGATCAAATCTAATTATGTGGTTTTAAGAAGAGATGACTAATTTTGAGGTCAAAGCCAATTATGAGGGCTTAAGTAGAGATGACCAATTCTGAGGGTCAAACCCAATTCTAAGGGCTTAAGTAGGGATGACCAATTATGAGAATCAAAGCCAATTCTGAGGGCTTAAGTAGAGATGACTAATTCTGACACTGAAACCTAATAACGAGGGCTTAAGTAAGGGCGAACAATTCTGATGGTCGAAGCTAATTCTGAGGGCTTAACTAGAGATGAGTAATTCTAATGGCCGAAGAAAATACTGAGGTCTTAAGTAGGGATTACCAATTCTTATGGTAGAAGCCAATTATGAGAACTTAAGTTGACATAACCAATTCTGAGTGTCAAAACCAATTCTAAGGGCTTAAGTAGAGATAACTAATTCTGATGGTTGAAGCCAATTCTGAGGGCTTAAGTAGAGATGACCAATTCTGAGGGTCAAAGCTAATTCCGAGGGCTTAAGTAGGGATGGCCAATTCAGATGGTCAAAAAAAATTCTTAGAAGTTTAGTTGAGATACCTAATTCTGAGGATCGAAGACAATTCTGAAGGCTTAAGTTGGGATGACCAATCCTGATGGTCAGAGCGAATTCTCAGGGCTTAAGTAGAGATGACTAATTTTGAGGGTGACACCCAATTCTGAGGGCTTAAGTAGTGTTGACCAATTATAAGGGCCAAAGCCAATTCCGAGGGTTTAAGTAGGGATGAGAAATTCTGAGGGTCAAACCCAATTCATAGGGATTACGTAGGGATGATCAATTTTGAGGGTCAAAGCCAATTTGAGGGCTTAACTAGAGATAACTAGTTCTTATGGTAGATGCCAATTCTGAGGGCTCAAGTAGAGATGACCTATTCTAAGGGTCAAAGCCACTTCTGAGGTATTAAGTAAGGATGAAAATTATGAGGGAAATCCAATTCTGAGGGCTTAAGTAGAGATGACTAATTCTAACGGTAAAACCTAATTCCAAAGGCTTAAGTAAGGACGACCAATTCTGATGGTCGAAGCTAATTCTGAAGTCTTAACTAGAGATGAGTAATTCTAAGGGTCGAAGAAAATACTAAGGTCTTAAGTAGGGATTACCAATTCTGATGGTCGAAGACAATTATGAGGACTTAAGTTGTCATAACAAATTCTGAGGGTCAAAGCCAATTCCGAGGGCTTAAGTAGAGATAACTAATTCTGAGGGTTGAAGCCAATTCTGAGGGCTTAAGTAGAGATGACCAATTCTGAGGGTCAAAGCCAATTCCGAGGGCTTAAGTAGGTATGACCAATTCAGATGGTAAAAAACAATGCTTAGAACTTTAGTTGAGATACCTAATTCTGAAGGTCGAAGAAAATTCCAAAGGCTTAAGTTGGGATGAGCAATGCTAATGGCAGAGCCAATTCTGAGGGCTTAAGTAGAGATGACTAATTTTTAGGATGAGACCCAATTCTGAGGGCTTAAGTAGTGATGACCAATTATAAGGGCCAAAGCCAATTTCAAGGGTTTAAGTAGGGATGAGAAGTTTTGAGGGTCAAACCCAATTCTGAGGGATTACACAGGGATGATCGATTTTGAGGGTCATAGATAATTTGAGGGCTTAAGTACAGATAACTAGTTCTTACGGTAGATGCCTATTCTGAGGGCTCAAGTAGAGATGACCTATTCTAAGGGTCAAAGCCACTTCAGAGGTATTAAGTACAGATGAACAATTATGAGGGTGAAATCCAATTCTGAGGGCTTAAGTAGAGATGACTAATTCCGACGGTGAAACATAACTCCAAGGGCTTAATTACTGATGACCAATTCTGAGGGTCAAAGCCATTTGGAGGGTTTAAGTAGAGATGGCCAATTCTGAAGGTCAAAATCAATTATGAGGGCTTAAGTAGGGATTACCAATTCTGATTGTCGATGCCAATTCTAAGTGATTAAGTAGAGATGAGTAATTCGAAGGGTCAAAGGAAATTCTAAGGTCTTAAGTAGGGATTACCAATTCTGATGATCGAAGCCAAATCCAAGGGCTTAGGTAGAGATAACTAATTCTGAGGGTTGAAGCCAATTCTGAAGGCTTAAGTAGAGATGACCAATTGTGAGGGTTAAAGCCAATTCTAAGGGCTTCAATAGGGATGACTAATTCAGATGGTCAAATCCAGTTGTGAGAACTTAAGTTGAGATACCTAATTCCAAGGGTCGAAGCCAATTCTGAAGGCTTAAGTAGGGATGACCAATCCTGAGGGACATATCCAATTCTTAGGGCTAAAGTAGAGATGACAAATTCTGAGGGTGAGACCCAATTCTGAGGGCGTAGGTAGTGATGACCAATTCTGAAGGTCAAAGCCATTTTCGAGGGTTTAAGTAAAGATGGACAATTCTGATTCTCAAACCCAATTATAAGGGATTAAGTAGGGATGATCAATTCTTAGGGTCAAAGCCAATTCTGAGGGCTTAAGTAGCAATGATAAATTTTGCTGGCCAAAGACAATTCTGAGGTCTCAAGTAGGGATGACCAATTCTGATGCTTGAAGCCATTTCTGAGGGCTTAAGTTTGGATAACCAATTATGAGGGTCAAAGCCAATTCTGAGGGCTAAAGTCGAGACAACTGATTCTGAGGGTCAAAGAAATTTCTGAGGGCTTTTGTCGAGATGACCAATTCTGAGGGTCAAAACCAATTTTGAGGGCTTAAGTAGGGATGACCAATTTTAAGGGTCAAAGCTAATTCTGAGGGCTTATGTAGTGATTACTAATTCTAAGGGTCGAAGGTAATTTTGAGGTACTAAGTATAGATTATCAATTTCAGGGTTCAAAGCCAATTCTAAGGGTTTAAGTAGAGATGACCAATTATGAGTGTCCAAGCCAATTACGAGGTATTAAGTTGTGATGACCTATTCTGAGGGTCAATGCCAATTCTGAGGGGATACGTAGAGGTGACTAGTTTTGAGGGTCGAAGCCAATTCCGGGGGCTCAACTAGAGATGACCAATTCTGAGGTCAGAGCCAATTCTGAGGGCTTGACTAGAGATAACTAATTTTGAGAATCCAAGTCAATTCTGAGGGCTTAAGTAGACATGGCCAATTCTGAGTGTCCAAGCTAATTCTGAGGGCTTATGTAGAGATGACCAATTCTGAGGGTGAAACCCAATTCTGAGGGATTAAGTAAGGATGTCCAATTCTAATGGTCGAAGTCAATTCTGAGGGCTTAAGTAGAGTTGAGTAATTCTAAAGATCGAAGCCAATTTATGAATCTTATGTAGGGATTACCAATTCTCATGATCGAAGAGAATTATGAGGACTTAAATTGAGTTAAGCAATTGAGAGGGCCAAATCATGTTTTGAGGGCTTAAGAAGAGATAACTAATTCTACGGGTCGAAGAAAATTCTGATGGCTTAAGTAAGGATGACTAATTCTTAGGGTCAAAGCCAATTCCGAGGGATTAAGTAGGGTTCACCAATTCAAATGGTCAAAGCCAATTTTGTGGGCTTAAGTAGAGATGACTAATTCTAGGGGTGGAAGCTAATTTTAACATATTAAGTTGAGATGGCCAATTTCGGGTTACCAATTCTGAGGTATTAAGTTATGATGACCTATTGTGAGGGTCAAAGAAAATTCTGAGGGGTTAAGTAGAGATGAATAATTTTGAGGGTCGAAGCTAATTCTTAGGGCTTAAGTAGATATGACCGATTCTAAGGTCAAAGACAATTCTGAGGTCTTAAGTAGAGAGAAATAATTCTCTGGGTCCAAGCCAATTATGAGGGCTTATGTAGTGATGACCAATTCTGAGGGTCAAAGCCAGTTTCGAGGGTTTTAGTAGAGATGACCAATTCTTAGGGTCAATGCCAATTCTAAGGGCTTAAGTAGGGATGACCAATTCTGAGGGTCAAAGCCAATTCTAAGGGCTTAAGTAGAGATGACAATCTTTGAGGGTCAAAGCCAACTCTGAGGGAAAGGTTAACCAATTCTGATGGTTGATGAGATTTCTGAGGGCATTAGTTGAGATAACCAATTCTGAGGGTCAAAACCAATTCTGAGGGCTTAAGTAGAGATAACTAGTTATGAGGGTCAAAACCAATTCTGAGGGTCAAAGACTATTTTGAGGGCCTAAGTAGGTTTGCCAATTCTAAGGGTCAAAGCCAATTAGACGGGCTTAAGTGGAGGTGACTAATTCTAAGGGTCAGAGCGAATTTTAAGGTATTATGTAGAGATGACCAATTCCATGGGTCAAAGCCAATTCTGAGGGCTCTAGTGGAGATGACCAATTCTGAGTGTCCAAGACAATTTTGGGGGATTAAGTTGTGATGACCTATTCGGAGGGTCAAAGATAATTCTTAGGGGTTAAGTAGCGATGACTAATTTTGAGGGTTGAAGCCCATTCTGAGGGCTTAAGTAGAGCTGATCAATTATGAGGTCAAATCTAATTCTGAGGGCTTGAGTAGAGATCAATAATTCTTAGGGTCCAAGCCAATTCTGAGGGCACAAGTAGATATGGCCAATTCTGAGTGTCCAAGCTAATTCTAAGGGCTTAAGTAGAGATGACCAATTCTGAGGGTCCAAGCTAATTCCGAGGGTCAAAACCTATTCTTAGGGCTTAAGTTAGGATAACCAATTAAGAGGGTCAAAGAAAATTTAGAGGGCTTAAGTAGGGACGACAAATTCTAAGGGTCAAAGCCAATTCTGAGGGCTTAAGTCGATATGACCGATTATGAGGGTCAAAGCCCTTTTTGAGAGTTTAAGTAGAGATGACTAATTCTGAGGGTGAAACCCATTTCCGAGGGATTAAGTGAGGATGACCAATTCTGATGGTCGAAGCAAATTCTGAGGGTTTAAGTAGAGATGAGTAATTCTAAAGATCAAAGCTTAAGCCAATTCATGGGTCTTAAGTATGGATTATCAATTCTGATGATCGAAGCCAATTATGAGGACTAAAGTTTTGTTAACCAATTCAGAGGGTGAAATTCGATTATTAAGGCTTAAGAAGAGATAACAAATTCTGAAGGTCAAAGCCAATTCTGATGGCTTAAGTAGGGATGACTAATCTTAGGGGTCAAACCCAATTTCGAGGGCTTAAGTAGAGATGACTAATTTTGAGGGTGAGACCCATTTCGGACAGCTTCAGTAGTGATGACCAATTCTGTGGGTCAAAGAAAATTTTGAGGGTTTGAGTAGAGATGACAAATTTTGAAGGTCAAAGCCAATTCTGAGGGCTGAAGTTGGGAAGAAAATTTTTTAGGGTCATAGACAATTCTTAAGGAATAAGTAGAGATGAAAAATTTTATGTGTCAAAGCCAACTGTGAGTGCTTAAGTAGGGATGACAAATTCTGATGGTTGAATCCATTTCTCAGGGCTTAAGTTAAGATAACCAATTATGAGGGTCAGAGAAAATTTTGAGGGCTTAAGTAGAGATAACTAGTTCTGAGGTCAAAGCCATTTCTGAGGCGTTAAGTAAGGATAACAAATTCTGAGGGTCAAAGACTATGTTGAGGGCTTAAGCAGGGTTTACCAATTCTAAGGGTCAAAGCTAATTCTGTGGGCTTAAGTAGAGATGACTAATTCTAAGGGTGGAAGCTAATTTTGACGTATTAAGTAGAGATAACCAATTTCAGATGACCAATTCTAAGTGTCCAATCCAATTCTGAGGGATAAATTAATGATGACCTATTCTGAGGGTCAAAGCCAATTATGAGGGGTTAAGTAGAGATTACTAATTTTGAGGGTCGAAGCCAATTCTGAGGGATTAAGTAGAGATGATCAATTCTAAAGGCTTAAGTAGAGATAAATAATTCTGAGGGTCCAAGCCAATTATGAAGGCTTAAGTAGAGATGACTGATTCTGAGGGTGAGACCAAATTCTGAGGGATTAAGTAGTGATGACCAATTCTGAGGGTCAAAGCTAGTTCCAAGGGTTTTAGTAGAGATGACCATTTATTAGGGTTAACGACAATTCTGAGGGCTTAAGTTGGGACTACCGATTCTGAGGGTCAAATCAAATTCTAAGGGCTTAAGTAGAGTTGAAACTTTTGAGGGTTAAATCCAATTCTGAGGGCTTAAGTGGGGATGACCAATTCTGATGGTTGAAGACATTTCTTAGGGCATTAATTGAGATATCCAATTTTGAGTGTCAAAACCAATTCTGAGGGCTTAAGTAGAGATAACTAGTTCTGAGGGTCAAAACCAATTCCGAGGGCTTAAGTAGAGATGACCAATTCTGAGGGTCAAAGACTATTTTGAGGGACTAAGTAGTGTTGCCAATTCTAAGGGTCAAAGCCAATTCTGTGGGTTTACGTAGAGATGACTAATTCTAAGGGTCGAAGCGAATTTTAAGGTATTATGTAGAGATGACCAATTCCAGGGGTCGAAGCCAATTTTGAGGGCTTTAGTAGAGATAACCAATTCTGAGGGTCCAAGCCAAATTTGAGGGATTAAGTTTTGATGACTTATTAAGAAGGTTAAAGACAATTCTAAGGGGTTAAGTAGAGATAAATAATTTTGAGGGTCAAAGCGAATTCTGAGGGCTTTAGTAGATATGACCAATTCTGAGGGCAAAGTCAATTTAGAGGGCTTGAGTAGAGATAAATAATTCTAAGGTCCCAAGCTAATTCTGAGGGCATAATTAGACATGGCCAATTCTGAGTGTCCAAGCTAATTATGAGGGCTTAAGTAGAGATGACTAATTCTGAGGGTCCAAGCCAATTCTGAGGGTCAAAACCAATTTCGAGGGCTTAAGTAGGGATAACCAATTCAGAGGGCTTAAGTAGGGACGACAAATTCTGAGGGTCAATGACAATTCTGAGGGCTTAAGTAGGGATGACCAATCATGACGGTCAAAGCCCTTTCTGAGGGTTTAAGTAGAGATGACTAATTCTGAGGGTGAAACCCAATTTCGAGGGATTAAGTAAGGATGAAATATTCTGATGGTCGAAGCCAATTATGAGGGCTTAAGTAGAGATGAGTAATTATAAAGATCAAAGACAATTCATGTGTCTTAAGTAGGGATTACCAATTCTGATGATCGAAACCAATTATCATGACTTAAGTTGAGTTAACCAATTCAGATGGGTGAAATCCGATTCTGAGGGCTTAGGCAGAGATAACTAATTCTTAGGGTCAAAGATAATTTTGATGGCTTAAGTAGAGATGACTAATCCTTAAGGTTAAAACCAATTCTGAGGGCTTAAGTAGAGATAACTAATTCTAAGGCTGAGACCCAATTTAGAGGGCTTCCGTAGTGATGACCAATTCTGTGGGTCAAAGCCAATTTCTAGGGTTGAGTAGAGATGACCAATTCTGTGGGTCAAAGACAATTCTGAGGGCTTAAGTAGGGATGACCAATTCTGATTGTCGAATCAATTTCTGAGGGCATAAGTTGAGATAACCAATTCTCAGGGTCAAAGGAAATTTTGAGGGTAGAAGTAGAGATAACGAGTTCAGAGGGTCAAAGGAAATTCTAAGGCCTTAAGTAGAGATAACTAATTTCGGGTGACCAATTCTAAGTGTCCCACCCAATTCTGAGGGTTTAAGTTATTATTACCTATTCTGAGGGTCAAAGCCAATTCTAGGGGGTTAAGTAGAAATGACTAATTTTGAGGGTCGAAACCAATTCTGAAGGCTTAATTAGAAATGACCAATTCTGAGGTGAAAGCCAATTCTGAGGGCTTAAGTAGAGATAAATAATTCTAAGGGTCCAAGCCAATTCAGAGGGCTAAAGTACAAATGACTAATTCTGAGGGTGAGGCCTAATTCTGAGGGCTTAAGTAGTAATGACAATTTATGAGGGTCAAAGCCAGTTCAAAGGGTTTTAGTAGAGATGGCCAATTCTGAGGGTCAAAGCTAATTCTGAGGGCTTAAGTAGGGACGAAGAATTCTGAGGGTCAAAGCCAATTCTAAGGGCTTAAGTAGTGGTGAGAATCTTTGAGGGTCAAAGATAATTATGAGGGATTATGTAAGGATGGCCAATTCTTATGGTTGAAGAAATTTCTGAGGGCATTAGTTGAGATAACCAATTCTGAGGGCTTAAGTACAGATAACTAGTTTTGAGGGTCAAAACCAATTCTGAGGGATTAAGTAGAGATGACCAATTCTGAGGGTCAAAGACTATTTTGAGGGCCTAAGTAGGGTTGCCAATTCTGAGGGTCAAAGCCAATTATGTGGGCTTAAGTAGAGATGACTAATTCTAAGGGTCGAAGCGAATTTTAAGGTATTATGTAGAGACGAAAATTTTCTGGGGTCGAAGAAAGTTATGAGGGATTAAGTAGAGATGACCAATTCTGAGTGTCCAAGCCATTTCTGAGGGATTAAGTTGTGATGACCTATTCCTAAGGTCAAAGACAATTATGAGGGGTTAAGTAGAGATGAGTAATTTTGAGTGTCGAAGTCGATTCCGAGGGCTTAAGTAAAGAAGAGTAATTTTGAGGTCAAAGCCAATTCCGAGGGCTTGAGTAGAGATAAATAATTCTAAGGGCCCAAGCCAATTCTCAGGGAATAAGTAGACATGGCCAATTATGAGTGTCCAAGCCAATTCCAAGGGCTTATGTAGAGATGACCAATTCTGAGGGTAATTTTAAGTGGTCATCCCAATTCTGAGGGCTTAAGCAGGGATGACCGATTATAATGTTCCAAACCAATTCAGAGAGCTTAAGTTGGGATGACCACTTCTGACGGTGAAACCCAATTCTGAGGTCTTAAGTAGAGACGAGTAATTGTGAGGGTTGTAGCAAATTCAGAGGTCTTAAGTAGGGTTTATCGATTCTGATGGTTGAATCCAATTATGACCACTTAAGTTGAGATAACCAATTCTGACTGTCAAAGCCAATTCTGCGTACTTAAGTGGAGATATCTAATTTTGAGGGTCGAAGCCAATTTTGAGGTCTTAAGTATAGGTTAGTAATTATGAGCATTCAAAAAAAAATCAAAGGTCTTAAATAAGGGTTACCAATTCTGATGGTTGAAGCCAACTTTGAGGACTTTAGTTGAGATAGCTGATTTTGAGTGTTAAAGCCACTTCTGAGGGATTAAGTAGGGATGACCAATTCAAAGGGCCAAAGCCAATTCGGAGGGGTTAAGTAGAGATGACTACTTCTGAAGATGAAAGCCAATTCTGAGGGCTTAAGTAGAGATGACCAATTATGAGGCTCAAAGCTAAATCGGGAGTTTCGTGATTACGTGGTCAGTTTCTATGAGTTACATTGATCCCATGTGAGGTGTTAGTGCCTCTTACACGACCCGTTTGGGGGCTATGGTCGACTCCATAAGCATTATCAATTAGGTAAATTAAAGGATGATGTGTCGGCAAATCATGTACCACTTCCACTCCGTGGGTATCCATTATGTAGTCGGGCACCGATAATTCATCAGAAACATATGGTACATCAAATGAAACTCAACGTCTTATAAAGACTTATATTTTCCTTTCATATACCGGGTGTACGGACCTCGAATTTTGTCACTTTTAATATTTTTATATGCATATTTTTCTTAAACACCCTTTATGTGGTTATCTAATATTCGACTGCTCTCTCTCATTCACTCTTTGTATTGTGGGAAATCCATTAAATAATCTTCAGAACTCAACTCACCAATGTAAATAGGTTGAAACAAAGGACATATCGCATATAAGAACACACAATTAATAATTCATTTAAATTATTCAACACAACTTAAACTCAAATTAAATGACTTAAACTTAAATTCATATTGCATACACTAAAATTGTAAACAAATGACCCATAGGGATAAAATAACTTAAATAAACAAAATATTAAAACTTGTTCTCAAATTAGACATTCTTCATGGCCTAGGCTTGACCAAAAAATAAAGTGGACAAGTAATAAAATAATGATGATATTAATTTAGCTTACTCCCTTCTCTGCTATTAACGTGCACATGCATTTCTACGCAACCGTTGTATGTGTCATTAACCATTACATGATCCTCACTTGTCTACAAAGGTAGATTGTGACCACGAGTTTCGACATTCCAGGAAATGAGTGTGCACATGCCTATAATCCAGCTATTGGTCAAGTACCTAAATAGTACTTTTTTCCATAGTCACCGTGGGTGCATGACAATGATCCAGGGACTCTGGAAGGCTCAAGGACTAGGGATGGATTATTGAAAGAGGTGGAATTTGGGAGGAAAAACCTTGAAACGATAGATAAGGGAAACCTTGAGGAGGAGTTTCGACACAATCTTCAAGAGGCATCGAGAGCTATAAACCTTGAGTAAATAATTATACAAGGTGCTTAATTTCATCTTCCAGCACTCCCAGGTTACTCTTAATCTCCTGCACATCCCTATTTGTCTTGGACTGACTTACCTCTTGGCTAAAGATGTGATTCCTCACCGAAAGGAGCTCATCCACGATAGGTTCGGTGTGTTTTAATTTGGATTTCGACATATGTGATCTTACACCTCTCTTTCTCCCTCTTTTGCAGTTCCAAAGATCCGGGTCAGGGCATCATCTATAATGTCATAATAATGGCTCTAAGCGGACTAACTGCTAATGGCTTTAATCGATTCCTATAGTGTAAAATTATATAAGCCTTATTATTTGAACATTATTTTGTATAAAATGTATATATATATAAATAAATAATAGGTCATACTCATCATAGTCAGCGATAAGTTTGGTTGGAATTTATTACCCTTGTCCTGTCGGGCATGCATGTACATGTTTACCTGATTAGGTTTTTTCTAGAATCATGACCGCCCTTTGTCTTTTGTGTCCATTCATTCCTCAAATCTTCTTACATTTTAGACCTCATTCTGTGGACATTAACTTTTTATCCATCGCCTCATTTTACAAAAAGACATTCCATTGATCAGCCGACATTTCAACATTCAGATGAACTCTATCTTTCATAAAAAAATATCTAAGCTCGATGCCCCTTTCGAGAAATGTTAATGCCGATGGTTTCTCTAATGTGTTCTTAGTTGTTTGCCATCTCGAGAAACAACCTTTTTCTTTAAATGGCAGGGGGATGAAAAATACTTACAAAGTTTATCAAAACGTTAGAGACTGCATGAGAAACTCCTAGTCATAGAGCTCTCAAATAGATTGAGTACATGAGAAGCCCTTTGGCTGCCTAAGGAAGTAAATTATGAGCAGTCGCTCAAGCAATATAAAAGTAAATGGACGAGCACTTCCCTCATTAACACTCATTTTTGTTGTCTTTAATGGGATTACTTAGCAAGAATCTTTAGTCGAGAAAATAGGGCTTGAGCAAATGGAAAGTTTGACCTCTTGGGAGTTTTTATTTGGAGGTTTGGAGATAAGTCATGTTGAGCATGTTAAGTCTCAAGCACATCAATATATTGGGAAATAGGGAATAATGAGGCGATGGACCCAATAAATCACTCACACTCACTCACACGTTACACACAGTTTACATTTGAAAAGATCGAGAAGTCATAAGGATCCTAGCAGGACATTTCAACACTACAAATACCGAGTGACCTCAAGGTCACTTGTAATTTTTTAAACTTATTCAGCAGGCAATTTTAACAAGCGTACTAAATAGAACTTTTTGTATCATGGACGATAAGATCACATTTTAGTTCACTATAAGACTAGGTGTCACACCACCATATATATATAGATCATTGAAGACAGTTACAAAATAGTAATGAAGATAAAATATTTTCATATATTTTGTCACATGACAATATTCTTAAGCACACAAATGCCACGTCTGCCCCAAATGTTTTACTATAAATAAAGTAATAGGGGAACAACTATTAATGAAGACATATAAAGAAATATTATGTTTTACAAACTCCCACACATATATTCTTTTATTTCTATCTCGTAGATATTAAAGTGATTATCTCTCCACTCTCAAAGACTCATTTCTTTCAAAAGTGTTTAGTCGTTTATTTATTGATAAAAATTTCCATTCAATAATTAGTTGCTCATTATTATACTTTGAACTTCGTTATTACATTGGAATTTTTTTTTGACTTTGCTCTTTTTCTTGAAACATTTTTACTTTATAGAAAATTTTCTATTGGATTGGGTCACATCTCTCCCATTTACATGTATTCATAGACTCCAGAAATGACGGGGGATATTGAAGTGATAATGGCCTAATTAGAAAAAGACCCAGGAGAGTGGGAAATGAAAACAATAGGGGGGGGGGGTAAGCTAATATTACATAGGAATAGTTTTCATTAGTTTTATATTAGTGTGGTGGCACTGGCCACATGAGGAAGGAGTTCCCGGATGGGGTCAAGTAAGTTCAATAGGGAGAGTATAGGAAAGGACAATAGGGACACATTGGTTATGGCCAGTATATGCAAGGACAATAATCCAATATAAACATGGCTAGTAGGTCTAGGGGAAATAGGGTTTTAGGACCAACTATCAACAGAAGTAGCAGAGGAAGAAACATATATCAGCTCCTCCTGCCCTAGGCAGGAGGCACCAGCGACACTTCTAACACCACCAGTTGTAGTGCCTCAGCCTTATTTATAGTATGACAAGGTCCATTCGCTGGGATCGTTGGATGAGACATCCCCTATTCAGGTAGTGGATGGTATATTTTTCTATTTATGGCTCTTTATACATGGTTTTGTTCAACACGAGGGATATACAATCATTTATTGCACGAAATTTCGTAGGTATTTTGGTGATGATTCTAACTTCTTGTATTACCAAGTCTTATTCTGGGATAGGCATTGATCTTGGTAGTCTATGATTTGTAGCTAATTTATTAGTTTTAGAAAGCCTCTCTTATTATTTGTAGTTAATATGATATTCATTTTGTAAGTAGAGTTATTATGTTTTATATACTGGGTTATGAGATTTATGTGGTAGATATGCCTAGGACGGAGAGACTCGATACTTTCCATTTATAGTTTATTAATGAGAAGACCTACTAAGAGACCACAATGTTTTTATATACGATCCTAATAGCTAAGGAGGTCTCGGATGTTTTTTATGAGATTACGAGGTTACCACCTAGCAGGGAAATTGATTTTGTTAAAGACTTAGCATCGGGCATGAAGCCGATAGATGGACCACCATATTTATGATCCCTAATGAGATGAAAGATCTTAGAGTTCGTATTAAAGAATTACTAGATCAGGGTTTTATTCATCATAACACTTCACCTTGGGGTGCGCCATTGTTATAAGTGAAGAAGAATGATGGTTCTTTAAGATTATAAATTAATTATTACAAGTTAAGTAAGGAGGTGGTGAAGAACATGTTCCTGTCCCTATATCGAGGATTGATGATATTTTTTATTAGTTGGAGGGAGCATATTTATTTTCAAAGTTTGATTTGTGATCCAGGTAACACCGCTTTCTTGACTCATTATGGGCCTTAAGAGTTATGGGTCATGGCATTCGGTTTGACTAATGGCCCATAAGTAATCATGGATTTGATCAATAAGGTGTTCCAACCGTATTTGAACCAGTTCATAGTCATCATTGATGATATTTTGATCTACTCACAGATAGGGGAAGAGCACCCCAAATATTTATGGATTGCATTGCATACATTGAGGGAACACATGACTACTTTATGAAAAGTTCATAAAGTGAGAGTTTACGAAGAAAAATGTTAAGTTTTTAGGTATTTTATTTCAAATAAGGGATTGTTAGAGGATCATAGCCAGGTATCAGTTGTGTTGGGTTGGGGACACCCCACGACACCTATTAAGGTCCACAACGTTTTGGGTTTTGTTGGTTATTATAGGAGATTTATCCTTACCTTATTGATATACCCAAGTATGACCTCGTCCTAAGCTGGGATCAACTCGGTCATGGCCGACTTTGGCAAACTAGCAAGATTGAGCATATGATGACTCGACCGAAGTCCCACCATAAGGTTCCTCATCCTCGGTCGTAACTCAATCACATAACAACATTAATAATGACAGTTCCCTCTCAAACCTCCTTAGCCTCGTCCATGACGTGGAGGTCGAGGACTTCATACAGACTCAACTCAATACACCGACGACCGTTCCATCTGAAGATTGACCTAATGACTCGGCTCGATCTGGACCAATATGGCCGAAACTTGATATCTATTAGAGTATACGTGGGCTCCAGGTGTCACCACCCCACATGTTCAAACCGTTATAACAAGATCTCAGAAGCATATGAGGGAATATTTCATCATCATTACATACTTCTGCTAAAGATAGGTGTCCACAACCTATTGGAAGCTTCACCATGCACATGCTTGGGGGTACAATGCACACCCTTAGCACTATATATACCCATATTCTTCCCGAATGGAGGGGATTCACAAATTGTAAACCCTAGCCAAAAAATTTCCTACTTTATGTGTGTGTGTGTGTGAGAGAGAGAGAGAGAGAGAGAGAGAGAGAGAGAGAGAGATAACCAAGGCCATTAGAGCCTCTTTTATATAGTGAAAACCTCACATCCCTTAATACTGGAGTAGGATAAAAAGCTGAACCACTTACATATTGATTTTTGTCCCCTTCTCCTCACCTCCTTCTTTTCCTTTCATATTTCTTTTGTTATATATCTCCATTGTTGTGCCATGTTTGAGCTTGATCAGCTTATACAAATTTAAGTGGTGATTTCTTAGCATCAACATTTGGATGCCATATGTGGTAACGAAGGTTCATCTTCTTCCTCTCCTCTTTCAGCTTAATTCTCATTTGATTCTCTGGTGGTAATCCAGTTCCACCCTTGGTTTAATCTGTATCACCATTAAAAGAGATCTTGTTGGGTTATTTAAAATTTCTTCCAGATCATTTAAGTCATTCATTTTTTGTGTTCATTTGTCGGAGAGAATGGTCTCCAATTTTCCTCATGGCACCTACCCCAGCTCCAGCCAGGTGCCTCCTCAATTAGAAATGGCTTAGGTGGCAACGACGTGACCCCCTAGCAGAAAATAAAAGAATAACTTACTGTCATTATCCAGACTATGATGGACAAACCTTCTAGATTTATGGAGGAGATGATAACTTTGGCCGTTAGAGATGGTGTTGACGGGGCGACATGGGTACCACCCCCACCCCCCATAAGGAGACGTGACCTTATCAGAGACATAGAGATGTGGCAGACCCCAGGAGACTTAACCTAGTGAAATAAGTGCGGGAAGGTCCAGACAACCATGATTGTGACGTGGATGGCTGTTAGGAACCGAATAAAATCTCTATCAACACAGTTCTCCCAAAACCAACTTACAAGGGAAAACGTGTTAGGCCAACCTAGGGCTTCGACATTCGATAGATTAAGTAGAGGTCCAGCACTTAACAGACTCGACGTAGTTGAAGACCTAAGAGATTAATGATTAGGCATAAATTCTTCCCATTTATCCCATTAATTTAGAGGCTTTTATCGCTCCGCAAAGTGTAATTCAAGTGGATTTATATCATATCATTGCTCTAGACAAGTTTCTAATGAGTACACCGAGTTTCGTGTGTTCTTTATCTATTTCGTAGGTGTTTAGTGTTTTAATCCGAGTTCCGTACGAAAAGCTTAAAAGAAACACAAGAAGGAAAGGTTTCTGCAAAAGCTGACAAGATAGAACCGAATCAAAGTGGAAAGAAAAAGAACCAGTTCCATACTGGGAAAGTTCCTGTAAAGATTGTCAAGACAGAACCGAACCGAAGGGAGGAAGTAACAAACCAATCCTACACCAGCAAAACTTCCATTAAAGAGTTAACAAGATAGAACCGCACCAAAGGGAGGAAATAAATAACTGATCTGGTGCTCAAATAATTCTTTGTAAAGGCTGTCGGACAGAACCGAACCGAACCCCTTAACAGGATCGATTTTGTTCTCGATTATCCAAACTTATGCACTCGAAAAATTAGAATACTGCATGGTTCAAACTCTTATATTTGGTAGATTATAAATTGTAACTCCTCCCAAACATTAGAGGAGGCTTCTAATTCGTTAAGGAAGCTTGGTAATAAATTTTAGAGAAGAAGAACAATAAACCCTAGTTGCATTCATTTTGGAATTCAAGTAATACCATTCTAATACTTATTTTACTATAGTAATGGCTTTTCTAATAACACCTTTATCTCTCTTCATCTTCATTCAGTATCAAAAATGTTTTCTTTCATTCCAAACGTGTTGTTTACAAGTTTTCATATGTCTTGCTAAATTTTTAAGGTCGGGATGCATGAACTCAACCTGATGTGGTAGTTACATGTGTATAAAATTAGTCCTCTAAATTTAATGATTTATTACGAGCGTATTGCGTAGAAACGCGACAATTGTAGATCTTTGGATCTCGTTTGCTTCAGGGTAATCGGGATGCTTCAGAATGCAATTCGAGTGTACTATCGCAATACCGATTTACTCATCCTCTAATTATATATGGTGTGGTATTGAACCTCATATACGTAATGCTTGGGAGTACTAAAGTTTGGGGCTAATTAATCACTTAAATTTATGATTAGTTTTATACCACCAATACTCTTGGATTGAGGGATTGCATTCGCGTCCTATTTTCCCCATCATTTGGTTCATGTTTTAATTCAATCATCATAAGTATTTCAAGTAATTTAGAATAGTTGCATTCCATTCATACTCTAGTTCATTAGTTAACTCTTTTCAAAATTGCATCTTGTTGTAGTTATTCCAACAATCAAATAACCTTTCCCTTTTCTTTAGAGTCAAAGTTAGGGTTCCTTCATCTGTCCAATGTCGTTACAACTCGTTTGTCCTATTTCCTTGAGGATCGATACCCGACTTATCGGATTATTACATGAGCAACAGACTTGCACTTGAGCCTAGAGAGTGCGCACTTCTGAGAAACATTCTTAGTCGAGTTAAGTTTTTGGCGCCGTTGTCGGGGACTTAGGTAGAGTTAGGATTAGATCAAGTCCATCTCAAACTTCGACCAAAAAATTCAAAAAATCCAAAAACATAAAAAAAATTGAAAAGCACAAAAATATTACTCATCGTCTCTCATAAGCCTGTTAATGAAAAATTCTGAACTCACTCCAACTCCCCACAATACTCCAACCCACATTCACTAAAACTCGACAGTTGAGTATGACCCTGATATCCATCACACTCCTAATGATCCATAATTCTGGGTTACACCTCCCACACCATCACACTCAATTGCAAATAGCACTCCATTTTCCCTCTTAGGACACACTTCAGAGCATGTGACACACCCCAACCCAATTACTTATAATTAAGTCTGAAAGTCAAAGTGAGTCAAACCATAATTAATCTAACCAAACCATAAACACGAAGTTTGATTTCAGAGTCATCATTGTAAATCCATATAACTGAAAACCTTTTTACAACAGTACACTAGTCATATTTATACAAACTTTCCTGAATGATAATTTAACTTAATTACATCATTTACATTAAAACAAAATCTTTGTTTCTCCCATTTCTTGCTAACCCAGACCGACTTCCTAGATTTGGCAGTGACATCGCATTACCTGAAAAATGTGAACATAGGAACCGTGAGCAAAATAGCCCAGTGAATGCATCACTACTAAACTATTGCATGAATTTAAATGCAATAAATCATGTCCATATACTTATGTATTAACTTATCCGGCTCATTCATAATGAATGACCAAATTTTCTGAATCATGGTTCACATATCCTGTCTAAATAGACAATTCTCCCCCATTCCTGGTCGAGGAGTAACCCCTTGTCATTAATAGACAAATCTCCCCCATTCCTGGTCGAGGAGTAACCCCTCATTTCGGTAAACCGAAATGAACAATTTTATATGCATAACATTATGATCACACCAACAACACAATACAAATATCTCTTTCCAGTGAGTACACTCACCTTGGTTGGCAACTACGTATTCAGGTTTCCTTCTGGTGGAGCTGAACTGGGTTGATTAGACCTTACACCTATCAATCCAACTAGATCAGTACTGAACCTCAATCATAAATATTATTCAAACATAATTATGTAACTTTCCATGACTATACATCAACAATATAATTCCAATTAAGTCACATTCCATAAAACATAGGTAAAGACAAAACAATGGTATATATGTTGATAAAGTTACGGACATTCAACCGTAGGATATACCTTATGGGGAATTTATAACCAAAGCCAAATAAACATGAAATTATACTCCTCAATGTATATAAACATGAAACATGTACTCAAAGTACCCTTTGTAAGGACAAAATACAAACATTCATTCAAAGGGTACCAAGTATGGCCTGAAATTATGGTCTTGCATACTTAACCATCCTATATTCCTAAATTGTACAAATACAGGGGTCCAACCTCATCAATATGAAAACATATATGAATATATTATCCAGTACAAGTGACGGTGTAATTTTTAAAGCTTCCTAGGGCAAGTTATGACCATTTCTCTACAACACCAGAAATCTGCCCTACAAGCTCCTCTATTGTTCCTTCGAATTCCCAGAATTTTCATAATTTTTCTACAGCATAAATTTCCATGATTTTCAACACACTTTCAGTAGACATACTGAATAGTACAGAATTAAAGTTTCATAATATTTGGACTTCATTTGCTATCTCAAAATCTGGACCAAACTCAAGGCATACCGAAATCAAGTATACAAACAGCAACTATGTACCAACTTGAAATCATTATTACGGCCTAACCACAAGGAGATAAATTATAATTTTCAGATATTATATGTATATATGAGTCTAATTTCATTTCCAATTGGAATTTCTCAATTCCAGTAATCACACAAAGAGATATACAGATTTGAATACAAAGTGTTTCAACACAAAGAAATTTTAAGGGTTTCTACACTCAACTTAACATAAGCTTGCATCTAACCATACAAATATATAAAGGGCTGAAACTTTCGTAAACTTATGATGATTTATATCATATAAATCAGTAATATAATATAAATAACAAGAATTACAATTAGGATTACCTTCAGGGCTTTTTACGTAATTTCCACGAATTTTTCTACCCTTTTTCTCCTCACTTTTCTTCCTTAACTTCTACTTTCTCTTTCCCTAAGCTTCAAACCCTTTCATGGCTGGTTTTTTGCTGAAGAAATATGTTAGAGGGAGGGTTTTAAGTCGGCCAAGGCTGCCTCCCAAGCCAACCAATCAATTTAAAACATTTGGTTTAATAAAAGACAAAATACCACTTAAGGGAATTGACATATTTGCCCCTTCTCGTAATTTCGACCTAACTTCTTCCTCGAGCATCCATTTGATGCACCGTTTGTTGTGTTACGATCCTAACTCACATGTCTACAACTATGTAGTTTTCACCTCAAGTCATTTATAATGTTATAAAGGTCAAAACTAGTCTTAAACAGGGACATTTCTATCGAAAATAACCAAATCTTGTGTTCGTACATAACTCGACATTTCATGATTTATGACAGTAGGATTAGACTAAACATAATCACTTAACATTAGATATACTAATATCACATTATTCATAACACATAATATAAGCATGATTTAAATATAATTTATCATAATTATATTCGGGTTGTCACAACTTCCCCCCCTTAGAAAATTTCGTCCCCGAAATTTAATATAAAGGTCACTTACCAAACAAATGGGGATACTGTTTCCTCATGCTATCCTCCGTTTCCCAAGTTGCTTCTTTAACTCCATGGCTCATCCACATAACTTTAACTAAGTGAATAACTTTATTCCTCAATACCTGCTCCTTACGATCAATAATTTCCAATGGTTCCTCGATGTACGACAAGTCTTCCTTCAGTTCAATTGGTTGAGTTTTCAACTGATGAGATGGATCCGCCAAATACTTACGAAGCATCGATACATGAAACACATCATGTAAACGGGATAAATCTGGAGGTAATGCTAATCTATAAGCCAGGGGCCCAATTCTTTCCAACACTTCATATGGTCCAATGTATCTTGGACTTAGTTTCCCCTTTTTGCCAAATCTCATAACGCCTTTCCACGGTGAAATACGCAGGAATACAAAATCTCCCTTCTGAAATTCCAACGGATGCTTCCTCTTATCTGCATAAAATTTCTGCCTGCTTTGCGCTATCTTTATTCGTTCCCGAATCATTTTGATCTTTTCAGTTGTCATATCTATCAATTCAGGACCCAAAATTTTCCTTTCACCCACTTCATCCCAACACAGAGGCGTTCTACATCTCCTCCCATATAGAGCTTCATAAGGAGCCATACCAATAGTCGACTGATAACTATTATTATACGAGAATTCCATTAATGGCAAATGATCATCCCAACTACCTTTGAAGTCAAATACACAGGCTCGTAACATGTCTTCTAATATTTGAATCGTCCTTTCTGATTGCCCATCAGTTTGTGGATGAAACGCAGTGCTGAACTTCAAACTTGTGCCCATGGAATTCTGGAGACGAGGCCAAAACTTAGAAGTGAACGTTGGATCTCTATCTGATACAATTGACACCGGTGCCCCATGTAAACGGATAATCTCATCAACGTACATACGTGCATACTTGTCAACAGTGTAGGTGGTCTTAACTGGGAGAAAATGAGCTGACTTCGTCAATCGGTCTACAATCACCCAAATAGAATCATGCCCCTTTGGTGATCGGGGTAATCCTGTAACAAAGTCCATCGTTATATTCTCCCACTTCCATTCCGGAATGGGCAAGGACTGCAATAATCCTGCCGGCTTCTGATGCTCTGCTTTCACTTGCTGGCATACTAAACATTTAGCTATGAACTCTGCAATCTCACGTTTCATATTGTTCCACCAGTAATATTCCTTCAAATCTCTGTACATTTTGGTACCTCCCGGATGCATAGAGTAAATAGAACTATGTGCCTCTTCTAATATATCTTTCTTTAAGGGTGGATCATTCGGTACACAAATCCTATTTTTATAACACAACGATTCATCATTCTTAATTTCAAAGTCACTCTCTTTACCATCCAGGACATCTTGTTTCTTCTTCTCAAGGAATGGATCACTGGTCTGCAAATTTCGTATGCGTTCGGCCAATAAAGGTCTCACTGTGACATGTGCTAATAATCCTCCACTTCTTGAAAACTTCAATTCAATCCCCATCAATGCCAAGTCAAGAATATTTCCAACACGAGCACACCGTATGCAACCGAGAATCCCTGATGATTTTCGACTCAAAGCATCTGCTACTACATTGGCCTTTCCAGGATGATGATGAATGGTACAGTCATAGTCTTTAATCAGCTCTATCCAACGCCTCTGTCTCAAATTCAGTTCTTTCTGTGTAAACAAGTATTTCAAACTTTGATGATCCGTAAATATCTCACAAGTTTCTCCATACAAGTAATGTCTCCACAATTTTAACGCAAAAACAATTGCCGCTAGCTCCAAATCATGTGTAGGGTAGTTTCGTTCATGCGTCTTTAATTGTCTGGAAGCATATGCTATTACCTTCCCATTCTGCATAAGAACACATCCTAACCCCTGAAATGAAGCGTCTGTATAGATTACAAAAGACTCATTCCCACATGGAATAGCAAGTATAGGGGCTGAAACCAACCGCTTCTTTAATTCTTTAAAACTCCTTTCGCATTCTTCATCCCACACAAACTTCACTTCTTTACGGGTCAACTTTGTCAATGGTAATGCTATTGCTGAAAATCCCTTAATGAATCTGCGATAGTAACCTGCCAATCCTAGGAAACTCCTAATTTCTGTCACATTCTTAGGACTCTCCCATTCAACAATTGCTTCCACCTTCTTTGGATCAACATATATCCCATTTCCCGAGACAACGTGCCCTAAAAACACAATTTCATTCAACCAAAACTCACACTTGCTGAATTTAGCAAATAATTTCTTCTCTCTCAAAATCTGCAATACAAGTCTCAAATGTTTCTCATGTTCCTCCATGCTACGCGAGTAAATCAACACATCATCTATGAATACTATCACAAATGAATCAATGAATGGGTGGAATACCCGGTTCATCAAATCCATAAAAACTGCCGGAGCATTAGTCAATCCAAAAGGCATCACCAAAAACTCATAGTGCCCATATCGAGTCCGAAAAGCTGTTTTGGAAATATCACTATCCTTCACTTTCAGTTGGTGGTAACCCGATCTCAAATCAATCTTCGAAAATACTGTGGCCCCCTGTAATTGGTCAAACAAGTCATCTATACGAGGTAGAGGGTACTTGTTTATAATGGTCACCTTATTCAATTGCCGATAATCAATACATAATCGCATTGTCCCATCTTTCTTTTTCACAAATAATACCGGGGCTCCCCATGGTGAAACACTAGGCCGAATGAAACCTCTGCTTATCAGATCTTGTAATTGCACTTTTAATTCTTTCAACTCCGCTGGTGCCATTCTATATGGAGCAAGAGAAATTGGACCAGTACCTGGAACTAATTCAATAGAAAACTCTACTTCCCTATCGGGTGGCAATCCTGGCAATTCTTCTGGGAAGACATCAGAAAATTCTCTAACAACTGGTATATCTTCAACTTTAAGTGTTTCCTTACTAACATCAACAACATAAGCTAAATACCCTCTACAACCCTTACTCAATAACTTTCTGCTCTTTATTGCTGAAATAAGACAATTAGGGACAACATTCCTTTCCCCTGTAAACTGGAACTCGGGTTCACCAGGCAAATGAAATGTAACTTCTTTGCGAAAACAATCAATGGAAGCATGGTATGATGATAACCAATCCATCCCCAATATAATATCAAAATCTCGAATGGCCAACGGTATCAAATCAACATAGAAATCTCGTTCCCCCATTCGTAAGATACAATCTTTATAAACATGCTCAACCAGAATCACACTTTCCATTGGGGTAGAAATATATAAGGCACAATTGAGAAATGAACATGGTCTACCCAAATATGAAATAATATCTAATGCCATAAATGAATGCGTAGATCCAGGATCAATGAGTGCATATAAATCTTTGTTCGCAATAGAGAGTTTACCTGTAACCACTTCAGGTGTAGCATGGGCATCTTGCAGCGTCATTGCAAACACTCTTCCTCCTTCCTTCGATCCACTTGCTTGTCATGTACCTCTTCCCCTGGTGGCACTTCCTGGAGAGGAACCTTTATGAGGCCCCACACTACTGACTGAAACTGCTCTTGATAGCATAGGGCAATTCTTTCTCAGATGGCCCTTCTGATGACAGTTGAAACATTCTATACTCTGTAACTTTGGGCAATTTCTTTTTATATGACCCGATGACCCACAAAAGAAACAAACATTAGGATCTCTTTGTGCTGAAACTCCTGAACCTCTTCCACCACTAGCCTCACCCCTTTGCAAACTACTTCCACCTCTACCCTGTTGGAATTTCTGCCCTCCAAGTCTCGAATATTCTGTATCACTACCCTTTTGATAACTTGGATCGAATCTGCTTCTCTTTACACCTCGTTCTCGATTCCCTCTAGCTTCATTCACGTCCCTTTCTACCAACATGGCTTTGTTCACCAAGGCTGAATAAGTAACAGTCTCTAAAGCCGACAACCGTGATTTAATGACTAACTCAAGCCCATCGAGAAATCGACTGCACATATCTTCCTCATTCCGTATAAACCTCGAAGCAAACCGAGATAAAGCTGTAAGTTTAGCTTCGTATTCTCTAACTGTCATACTCCCCTGATTCAACAGAAAATATTCTTTCTCCTTTTGTTTTTGATACATCGGAGGAAAATACTTATCATACAAAGCTTTGACAAAAGAATTCCATGAGATCACATTCCCACCTTCTGGAGTAATCAACAAATGTTTTGTGGCATCCCACCAATATTTAGCTTCTCCTTTCAGCATATACGTCGCCAAGGTCACTCGTTGATTTTCAGGCATCTTCATCACCCCAAAGATAAGTTCAATCTCTTTAACCCAGACTTCTGCCTCTGCGGGATCAACTGCTCCTTCGAACGATGGTGGGTTCATCTTAATAAATTTCTCATGTGAAGTACTTCTTTCTTCCCGGTGTATCACCTCCTCAGCCCTAGCCAAGGCTTGTGCCTCCAGTTGCCTGGTCTGTTGTTCTTCCACATGAGCCATAAACCTAGCTTGTTGCTCTGCCATTAGAGTCATAGCACGTGCCATTTTTTGCATATCTGTCAGTTGTTCTTGCTCGGGTTCCACATTTATCTGAACAGGTTGCTCAACCTCCGCTTCTGCTGGAATATTTGAAGCCTCATCATCTATTCCCACATTCACATTCCCTCGTTCCATTCTCTTATATCTGTAATGAATCAAAGATATAACAACATGCAGATATACATATCTTTCCTAACATAATCGTTAGTATCAAATAAAATATATTTCTAACATTCACTGCCAAATCTAGACTCTTCTCACTCCAGAACCTCTAAAACCTAGGCTCTGATACCAAAAGTTGACACACCCCAACCCAATTACTTATAATTAAGTCTGAAAGTCAAAGTGAGTCAAACCATAATTAATCTAACCAAACCATAAACACGAGGTTTGATTTCAGAGTCATCATTGTAAATCCATATAACTGAAAACCTTTTTACAACAGTACACTAGTCATATTTATACAAACTTTCCTGAATGATAATTTAACTTAATTACATCATTTACATTAAAACAAAATCTTTGTTTCTCCCATTTCTTGCTAACCCAGACCGACTTCCTAGATTTGGCAGTGACATCGCATTACCTGAAAAATGTGAACATAGGAACCGTGAGCAAAATAGCCCAGTGAATGCATCACTACTAAACTATTGCATGAATTTAAATGCAATAAATCATGTCCATATACTTATGTATTAACTTATCCGGCTCATTCATAATGAATGACCAAATTTTCTGAATCATGGTTCACATATCCTGTCTAAATAGACAATTCTCCCCCATTCCTGGTCGAGGAGTAACCCCTTGTCATTAATAGACAAATCTCCCCCATTCCTGGTCGAGGAGTAACCCCTCATTTCGGTAAACCGAAATGAACAATTTTATATGCATAACATTATGATCACACCAACAACACAATACAAATATCTCTTTCCAGTGAGTACACTCACCTTGGTTGGCAACTACGTATTCAGGTTTCCTTCTGGTGGAGCTGAACTGGGTTGATTAGACCTTACACCTATCAATCCAACTAGATCAGTACTGAACCTCAATCATAAATATTATTCAAACATAATTATGTAACTTTCCATGACTATACATCAACAATATAATTCCAATTAAGTCACATTCCATAAAACATAGGTAAAGACAAAACAATGGTATATATGTTGATAAAGTTACGGACATTCAACCGTAGGATATACCTTATGGGGAATTTATAACCAAAGCCAAATAAACATGAAATTATACTCCTCAATGTATATAAACATGAAACATGTACTCAAAGTACCCTTTGTAAGGACGAAATACAAACATTCATTCAAAGGGTACCAAGTATGGCCTGAAATTATGGTCTTGCATACTTAACCATCCTATATTCCTAAATTGTACAAATACAGGGGTCCAACCTCATCAATATGAAAACATATATGAATATATTATCCATTACAAGTGACGGTGTAATTTTTAAAGCTTCCTAGGGCAAGTTATGACCATTTCTCTACAACACCAGAAATCTGCCCTACAAGCTCCTCTATTGTTCCTTCGAATTCCCAGAATTTTCATAATTTTTCTACAGCATAAATTTCCATGATTTTCAACACACTTTCAGTAGAAATACTGAATAGTACAGAATTAAAGTTTCATAATATTTGGACTTCATTTGCTATCTCAAAATCTGGACCAAACTCAAGGCATACCGAAATCAAGTATACAAACAGCAACTATGTACCAACTTGAAATCATTATTACGGCCTAACCACAAGGAGATAAATTATAATTTTCATATATTATATGTATATATGAGTCTAATTTCATTTCCAATTGGAATTTCTCAATTCCAGTAATCACACAAAGAGATATACAGATTTGAATACAAAGTGTTTCAACACAAAGCAATTTTAAAGGTTTCTACACTCAACTTAACATAAGCTTGCATCTAACCATACAAATATATAAAGGGCTGAAACTTTCGTAAACTTATGATGATTTATATCATATAAATCAGTAATATAATATAAATAACAAGAATTACAATTAGGATTACCTTCAGGGCTTTTTACGTAATTTCCACGAATTTTTCTACCCTTTTTCTCCTCACTTTTCTTCCTTAACTTCTACTTTCTCTTTCCCTAAGCTTCAAACCCTTTCATGGCTGGTTTTTTGCTGAAGAAATATGTTAGAGGGAGGGTTTTAAGTCGGCCAAGGCTGCCTCCCAAGCCAACCAATCAATTTAAAACATTTGGTTTAATAAAAGACAAAATACCACTTAAGGGAATTGACATATTTGCCCCTTCTCGTAATTTCGACCTAACTTCTTCCTCGAGCATCCATTTGATGCACCGTTTGTTGTGTTACGATCCTAACTCACATGTCTACAACTATGTAGTTTTCACCTCAAGTCATTTATAATGTTATAAAGGTCAAAACTAGTCTTAAACAGGGACATTTCTATCGAAAATAACCAAATCTTGTGTTCGTACATAACTCGACATTTCATGATTTATGACAGTAGGATTAGACTAAACATAATCACTTAACATTAGATATACTAATATCACATTATTCATAACACATAATATAAGCATGATTTAAATATAATTTATCATAATTATATTCGGGTTGTCACAGCATGATCCGAATATACCAAGTGAGGACACAGATTCTTTGAGTGAGAGAAACATGTCACAACACGTTAGTGCAGCCGTCGGTGAAGAAGAGGCCCCATACTGCCCGTTGAGAGAACTCTTATATCCCGAGCACACTGTCACTCTAGGATACATTTTATTCCCGTATAATGCAAGGCAATTTCACTTTAGGAATGGGATGATCCAGATACTTCCTACTTACCATGGAATGGATTCAAAAAATCCATATCTCCATATCATGGAATTTGAGGAGGCGTGCGATACCCTTAGCAATCAAACTTGAACAAAAGATGTGATCCGCCTCAAACTCTTCCCTTTCTCGCTAAAAGAAAAGTCTAAGACCTAGCTATGGTATTAACTTCCAAACTCGATTTCATTATGGAATGAGTTACAATCTAAATTTCTTAAGAAATTCTTTCTTACACATCGATCGAACTCCATCAAGGATCAAATTCAAACATTCCAACAAGTAGAAAATGAGTCGTTCGATCGATGTCACGAACATTTTAATGAGTTAGTCACTTCCTTCCCTCATCATGGACTTGATAAACTGCAAATCATTTCCTTCTTCCATAATGGGCTAAATATGAATTCCAAATAACTCGTTGATACTATGTGTGATGGTCCATTTATCGACTTAGATGCGAACGATGCTGATCTTCACCTGAGGTATGTCATCGAGACTACCCAGTCCTGGGATACATCTGACCCTAATGCTCAAAATTGAACTCGTCAAGCGAACACCACTCCATCAGTGTCTGGCTTATTTCACGTGGAAAAGAATACTTTGATGGACAATTGACTCGATCTACTTGAGAAAGGAATGCGAGATATACCTGAGGTATGTGGCAGATGACTGACTAGATCCATCCCAAACCCCCTCGAGAAGGTGTGTATGATTTGTGAGGCGGGTCATTCAACATAGGAATGCCCGACAATACCCGCCTACAAGGTTATGCTTCAAGAGAAAGTAAGTGGTGTATGAGGATTTAAGGGTAATTTTAGTGCACCGCATGAGAATTCTTACAACCCTTCATGGAAAAACCATCCTAGTTTTAGCTATGGGCAACAACATGCTGTGATGAATCCTAATTCACATGTTGTCCCTCCTCCACCATCTCACTTTCAACAAGCTCCACACATGAAAGGACATGTGCAAGCACCACCACCTCAAGGGGCATATCTCACTCCACCGCGGAGAAATATCGAGGATACGATGAACCAATTTATCAATACCCAGAATGCAACCAATGCTTGATATGATCGCATGACCAGCGACATAAATGCAAATATTTCTAAAATGCAATTATCGTTGAGTATCCAAGAGAAGGCCAAATTTCCTGCCTAGGGCCATCAACTGTCCCCAGGTCAAACTAGTGTTAGCTTCACCTCGACAGAACATCATGAGCAATTTCAAGCTGTGAACACTCTTCATAGTGGGAGAGTCATTGATTTATCACCTCCCCCACACAATGTAACCAAAGACAAGGAGATTTTGCCCGACACGAAAGTGGCCGAAGTTCTCCCCTTGAAACAGAGTGATAAAGAAGACACTAGTGAGCCTGAGGTAGTAGTGAAACCACCCACCGCGGTGCCATTTCCTCAAAGGCTGGTTCCTTCCCACAAAGGGAACCCCCGTGATGAAGTGTTAGACGTGCTAAAGCAAGTAAATCTAAATTTACCGTTCCTCAATGCCATTAAGAAAATTCCTACTTATGAAAAAGTCATCAAAGACTTGTTAACGGCGAAGAGGAAGATGAAGGTAAAGAAAAACATATTTCTAGCATAGAACGTGAGCTCCATTATACTTAATGATCTCCCACCAAAATTTAAAGATCTCGGTGCACCCACCATTTCTTGCATCATTGGAGAAAATAAAAATTGAAAAAGCCTTACTTGACTTGGGAGAAAGTGTCAATATCCTCCCTTACGCCATCTATAGGCAACTAGATCTGGGCGACCTTAAGCCCATAAAGATCACTCTCTAGTTAGAGGATCGAACCGTGAAGATCCCAAGGGGTATAGTTTAGTACGTGATAGTTCAAGTTTACACTTTCTACTTTTCAGTAGATTTTGTCATTTGGGAGACGGAACCCTCCTTCTCCTCAAGCAATCATGTTCCCATCATTCTTGGGTGCCCATTTTTTACAGCTAACGCAACTATCAATACTCGAAATGGGCAGATGCAACTCAACTTTAGGAACATGACCTTAGAGACTAACATCTTCCATATAGCCTAACATATGGGGGAAGAAGATGATCTTCACGCAGTGAGCCTAATCGATGAGATCGTAGAGGAATACTATGAAGAAAATTATTATGGAGATTCCCTAGGGCCTTATTTAGTGTCGAACCACGAGAGTGAGGGGACGTATACTGAATTTGAGAGGGAAGTTAAGGAGTTGAGAGAGTTACTTGATGAGAGAGCGTCGGATGAGGACGTGAGAGATGTAAGTTGGGTTTCTCTATTCTAGGAGTTACCGCCACGGGAGGCACGCATGGTTCCATCCAACAAAAAATTTTCGACCCTCGAATTGAAGAAACTACCCTACCATATTAAATATGCATACCTAGGAGAGGACGAGACATTTCCTGTTGTTGTCTCCTCTAGCCTAGATGAAGAGCAGGAGAGTAAACTATTAAAGATTCTGAGGAAGCACCAAGGTTCTTTTGGTTGGTGTATTGCTGATTTGAAGGGGATAAGTCCGTTGATTTGCACCCACAAGATCCACCTCAAGGAGGATGTCAAGCCCTCGAGAGAAATGCAAAGAAGGCTAAACCCCAATATGAAAGAAGTGGTGAGGACCAAAATTATTAAGTTATTAGATGTCGGGATTATGTACCCAATCTAGGATAGCAAGTGGGTAAGCCTTATGCAAGTTATCCCGAAGAAGTCGGGCATGACAGTGACTGAAAATTCTAAAGGAGAGCTAGTTCCCCAATGTACCAACACCGGGTGGCGTGTTTGCATTGAATACCGAAAACTCAATACGGGAACTAGGAAAACCATTTACCCTTGCCATTTATTGATCAGATGCTTGAGAGAGTAGCGGGCCACCCTTACTATTGCTTCCTCGATGGTCATTCTGAATATAACCAAAATTAGGTAGACGTACTTGACTAGGAGAAAACGACCTTCACTTGCCCCTTTGGTACGTTTGCCTATAAACGTATGCCATTTGGCTTGTGTAATGCACCCACGACCTTTCAAAGGTGCATGTTGATCCTATTTAGCGATATGGTTGAGAGAGGACTTGAAGTGTTCATGTACGACTTTAGCGTCTTTGGCACCTCTTTCGATCTTTGTGTGGTAAAACTAGAAAAAGTACTTTCCCGGTGTGTGGAGAAGAACTTAGTGCTAAATTGGAAGAAATGTCATTTTATGGTCACTGAGGGAATATTTCTTAGCCACATAGTTTCATCCAAGGGGATTGAAGTTGATAGAGCTAAGATAAATATCATAGACAATCTACCCCCACCAAAATCGCTCAAAGATGTGCACTCCTTCTTGGGCCACGCGGGGTTTTATCAACATTTCATTAAGGACATTAGCGCCATCGCTAGAACCTTAAGCAACCTTCTTATGAAGGACCGCCTTTGAGTGGACAGAAGCATGCCATAGCTCTTTTGAAAAACTGAAAACCATGCTTGTGTCTGCTCCCATCATGCAAGTTCCGGATTGGTCCTTACCATTCCATCTTATGTATGATGTTAACGATTATGCGATAAGGGTTGTTTTGGACCAAAGAAAAGACAAAAAAGCTCATGTCATCTACTATGCTAGACGTACTCTTACCGGACCATAACTCAATTACTCCACCACGGAGAAGGAGTTGCTAGCGGTAGTTTTTGCTTTTGACAAATTTTGGTCCTACAATATTGGTTCTCCCATTACTTTCTTCACTGACCACGTGGCATTGAAATACCTACTCATGAAGAATGACGCAAAGTCGCGCCTCATAAGGTGGATCCTACTCTTACAAGAGTTTAATATCTCCATAAAATATAAAAAAGGAGTAGAAAATGTCGTTGCCGACCACTTGTCACGGCTTTCGTTCGACGTACTTAGTGATCCGAAACCCATAGACGAATGTTTTCCAGATGAGCAACTCTTTGCTACCTCTTCTTTGCCCTGGTTTGAGGATATAGTGAACTATCTTGTCACGGGAGCCGTCCCTCCCGATTGGACACCGCAAGATAAGTATATGTTCATCACTTGGTCACGCATGTTTTTCTATGGCGATACTTTTCTTTTTAAATATTGCGTCGATGAAATCATCCGACGATGTGTACCGGATGACGAGATTCTGAAAGTCATCCTATTTAGTCATTCGGAAGCTTGTGGAGATCACTTTTCGACAAAAAAGACGGTCACTAAGGTTATTCAATGCGGCCTCTATTGTCCCACACTTTTTCGAGATGTGAATAATTTTTCAAATCTTGCGATAGGTGTCAAAGGATGGGAGCTGGGAGCGATTACCCGACGAGACATGATGCCATTAACCCCGATACTCATTATTGAGATCTTTTACAGCTAGGGTACTTCATGGACCCTTTTCCCCCATATTTTCGTGTCCTATACATCCTTGTTGCGGTAAATTATGTTTCTAAATGGGTAAAAGCTATAGCTACCAAGACAAATGACAGCAAAGGGGTGATTAGGTTCCTACAGGAACACATACTTTCCCTCTTCGGTGCTCTAAAAGAGATAATTAGTGATAATGACACGCACTTTTGCAAAGGTCATTTGCGAAGCTCATGAGAAAGTATGGCGTCATTCACAAGGTTGGAACGACCTATCACCCACAAACGATTGGGAAGGCCGAATTAGCGAATCGGGAAATCAAGAACATTCTTGAGAAGACCATCAATACCACTCGAAAAGATTGGTCACTTCGATTGAACAATTCACTATGGGCCTATCGTACCGCATACAAAAATCCACTCGACATGTCCCCATTCCGCTTTGTGTATGGAAAGCCTTGTCATATTTCCGTTGAATTAGAGCACAAGGCATATTGGGCAATTAAGAAGTTGAATTATGACATGGATAGAGCCGGTGAAGCTCGCAAGCTTCAACTAAACGAGTTTAAAGAGATACGCAATCATGCGTATGAGAATGTAAAAATTTCCAAAGAAAGGATAAAACTCGCTCATGATAACATTATTCGACGCAAAGAGATTCTTACCAGACAAAAAGTTCTTCTCTATAGCTCCCGGCTTCATCCATTTCCGGGCAAGTTGCGGTCAAGATGGTTTGGCCCGTTCATTATAAAGAATGTATTCCCTCACGAAGCTGTGGAATTAAACGATTTAAAAGGGGGAAATACATTCAAGGTTAATGGACAACGCCTAAAGCCATATCTAGAGGCGTGTGTGGAAGAAGTCGACACTGTTTGGTTGTCGGACCCCGTTTACGAGGTCGAATGAGCTTGAAAGAGAGGTCGTCGTACCTCCGACGTATATGGGGTGATTTCTTGTGTATAGTAGTTGTGCATCGGTATATTATACTGAGTCTGTAAGTAGGTTACGTGAGGTTATGGCTAAGATCATGCGTACCAACATGCACTTCGTGAGGGCATCGAGAAATACAAGTGGGTGAATAAGTGAAAAAGCATCCATAAATTCAAGTGTATAGGATTCTAGTACAACAGTCTGAGAAGAGGGATCTGCTAAAGATGAACCTGAACCGAATCCCCTAATAGGATCGGTTTGGTTTTGAAAAATTGTAAAATAAAAAACCCTTGAACCGAATCGGTTCACCCCTGAACCTGATCGGTTCGATTTCTACGATTTTGGTTCTTCCCGAGGTGCCTATTCCTTCCCCCTATCCTCTCCCTTCCCTTCATTCCTTCCCTTTTTCCCCAAAAAAACATCCACTCCCCTTTCCCTCCAAAAATCCCTCCACGCAACCCTCCTTACCACCTATAAAAACCACCTATATCCTACCATTCCACTCACACCCCACTCTAATTTCCCTCTCTACAACCCTAGTCTTTCATCTCCTAAATTCCAAGCTTTTCCCATGGTAAATCCCGCTCATCCCGCAAAATATATGTCGATCGAGATTCTACCAAATGACAATAGAGAATACCGCTCCCATATGGAGCGCGTATGGTACGAAAGATTCTTCCGCTTATCCCGCCAACTACACATTGAGTGAGTCGTCAAATGGGCCGAGTTGCCCCGCTCCGTTACCGCCCTTTTTAGTCGGAGGGGGTGGAAGCAATACCTCCAAGAACCCCACAATGTCATGTGGGCAGACGAAGTTCGGTCCTTCTATGTCTCTCTTGTTCGCACCGGCGAGTTTGAGTTCCAAGCCTTTGTCGACGGCCGCCCCATCCCATTCTCCTTAGCCATCCTCGCCTGCAAACTTGCTGACAAGGTCATCCCCCACCCGAAAATCTATGACTACTCAACAAATTCCCCCACCACTCCCAAACAACAATGCATCGACCGGCTCACACCCAACGATATTTGGGAATGGGGTACCTTCCCTGTGGGACGCTTAAACGATAAGGCATGCATTACCTTCCATATAGTGTGCGCCAACTTGCATCAAACCACCAACAACTCGGCGATGTGTCCTTGCCAATCGACGCTCGTGTACCACCTTTTTTACCCAAATTTCACCCTAAATCGGGCCCGAGTGCTTTACGCTGATATCCTTTGCGCGGCTTGGGAGAAAAAAGGTGCGGTACCCCTCGCTTATGCCCACCTCATTTCTTCCCTCCTTGTCATTGCTAGTATCTAACCACCTCATGCTTTACCACGCCTCTTTGATCCCATTAGGAAGGTATCACGCACTTGTAGTACCCAACAAAGGGCTGCCATTCGAGTCGCCCGAGAGGCAGTTAATTTAGAGGCTGAAGAGGAAATTCCTATTGAAGAGACCGAGGCTGAGGACGTCGAGATGGGCGGGGCTGAAGAGGAAGAGTACATCGAGGACGATCATTTGTATTTTAAGCCCCCGGGTGCGAATTTTGATAGGCGCCTTGTAGCGGTGGAATCCCATTTTGACGGGTTCATCATCCAATACAACCAAGACCAAGCAGCCTATCAAAGGGATCAAGAGGCCTAGCATCGGAACAGAAGCATTATGCATCAACTCCAAGCCCATCTAGTTGAGCTAAACTTCGCTGGACCGCCCCCCCTCTCCTTCTTCTATGATCCCTACGATCTCGAGCCCTCAAATCTTCCGCCCCAATGAAGCCCCTCTTTGTGTTAGCTGTTTGTGTGTGTTGTGGTTGTTGTTTAAACAGTGTTGGTTGTGTGTTCTTCCTTACCCTTTGTAACTCAGATGTTATTTATCTATAAAACTTCTGCATTTATGTTTCATTCATTTGTTTTATTTTATAGCACTTTTAATTCTCTTTGAGTCAGATTTTAGTCATTTTTGCTTGAGGACAATGCAAAAGTCTATGTTAGGGGGGTCACAAGTGCGTATTTCTAAAACTTCACAAATTTTCAAAAATGCCCAGAAATTTCAAAAAAATCATAAAATCTTGAAAAACAAAAAAATATTTTTTTTTCAAAATAAATAAAAATCGGAATTCAAAATTTTCAAAAATATCATTGAAAGTTGGTTTAAAGTCTCAAGTTGTAAAATTCAAAATGCACAAAGGTAAAATTGACCAAAGATAGAAATTGAGCGAACGTAGGTGACTTAACGAATAAATGTGGAGATTAAGAACCCCGGTGACATTCGAGCCTTTCATTTTTGTGAAATTTATAAATGAATCCGAGTTATTTCTTAACTCAAAAGTTCTTTTCAGCGTCAAATAAGTCGTCGAGGATCTCAATTCTTTCACTTTGATCGGTTATGAAAAATGTGTGTGATATTGCCTTGAAAAACGTGCCAAAATAGATCTCTAAACTTAATTCATCTAGAAACACATATGGTAATGCAATTAGTATTTTGGACAATGAAGTGGGCCTTCATTTGTCACCCAAAAATATTGGCTAGAAAAAGTAGCGAAAAATCACCCCTTTTGTAACCCAAATTGAGCCGAATAAATTTTTCCCTTTCGTTTGAGAACCCGAAAAACCCCAACTGGCCCAGAATTAGAAAAAGGGGACAATCCCATAAATTAAGTCCGGAAAGTGCAGAAAAAGGGGCAAGAAAAAAATAGCTATGCTTAATAAAAATAGAAAGAAAATAAAAGCGTGAAAAATTAAAAAAGAAGAAAAAATGAGCAAAAGCCCGAAAACGCACTAATGTACATCATAAGAAAACTTTTCAATTGCAGATTTCCCGTACCACTCTCATTTTACCCAATACACCGTTAGCTCAAAAAATTCCTAACCGAATCTCAAGTTGCAAAATTAGTTACCACGTGGAGAGAAAAAACAAAAAAAGATAATAAAAGATATCAAAGATACTAATTAGAGGCAATGTTCCCATTTTCTTATATCCGTAATCCAATTATCAAATCCGGTTACCATAAATTTCCATCATTCTACTTGTGTGAACGAACTTTGTTCCACTACATTTACTCTCATAAATCACGCATACCGAGAGAATAGACACATTCCAAGTGATTCGTTTGTGAGAGCACTCCGTGAGATTTTGAAATCAAAACGAATTTTCCGATAAGTAACATAACAGTCAATCGATGGAAATTCGCGATTAAATTTTTGGTTTCACACACGCGTACTATGATTTGAGACTCTTGAACATGAATTGATGATGACTATTTTCTAGAAAAGTTTGAATTATATAATTTTTGCGTATTTTGAGTTTTCTTTGAGTCGAATTTTGTGGGTATATTCTTTGCAAACCCTCACGAGACACAACTCGTCCTACTAGAATAACCTAGGGGTTTAAAGTCTTGTTGCATACACTAAATGCAATCTCTAGCCTGCAAAACAGGTATTCTATCCCATTTTCGAGTTAGACCATGTTTTGATTCTTTTACATTGATCGAGAGGATTAAAGTTCTAAGTTAGGGGGGTTTGAGTAGGCATAAATTCTTCCCATTTATCCCCTTAATTTAGAGGATTTTATCACTTCGCAAAGTGTAATTCAAGTGGATTTATATCATATCATTGCTCTTGACAAGTTTTTCATGAGTACGCCAAGTTTCATGTGTTCTTCATCCATTTTTTAGGTGTTCAGTGTTTTAATCCAAGTTCCGTACCCAAAGATTCAAAGACGTAAAAGAAGGAAAGGTTTCTGCAAAAGCTGACAAGATAGAACTGAACCAAAGTGGAAAGAAAAAGAACCAGTTCCATACAGGGACAGTTGCTATAAAGATTGTCAAGACAGAATCGAACCGAAGGGAGGAAATAACGAACCAATCCTACACCAGTAAAACTTCCAGTGAAGAGTTAATAAGATAGAACCTCACCAAAGGGAGGAAATAAATAACTGATCCGGTGCTCAAATAATTCTCTATAAAGGCCGTCGGACATAACCGAACCGAACCCCTTAACAGGATCGATTTTGTTCTCGATTATTCGAACTTATGCACTCGTAAAAATTAGAATACTGCATGGTTCAAACTCTTATATTTGGTAGATTATAAATTGTAACTCCTCCCAAACATTAGAGGAGGCTTGTGATTCGTAAGGGTAGCTTGGTAATAAATTTTAGAGAAGAAGAACAATAAAATCTAGTTTCTTTCATTTTGGAATTCAATTAATACCATTATAATTCTTATTTTACTATAGTAATTACTTTTCTAATAACACCTTTATCTCTCTTCATCTTCATTCAGTATTAAAAATATTTTCTTTCATTCCAAACGTGTTGTCTACAAGTTTTCATATGTCTGGCTAGATTTTTAAGGTCGGGATGCATGAACTCAACCTGATGTGGTAATTACATGTGTATAAAATTAGTCCTCTAAATTTAATGATTTATTATGAGCGTATTGCGTAGAAACGCGACAATTGTAGATCATTGGATCTCGTTTGCTTCAGGGTAATTGGGATGCTTCAGAATGCAATTCGAGTGTACTATCGCAATACCGATTTACTCATCCTCTAATTATGTATGGTGTGGTATTGAACCTCATATACTTAATGCTTAGGAGTAATAAATTTTGGGTCTAATTAATCACTTAAATTTATGATTAGTTTTATACCACCAATACTCTTGGATTGAGGGATTGCATTCCCGTCCTATTTTCCCCATCATATGGTTCATGTTTTAATTGAATCATCATCAGTATTTCAAGTAATTTAGAATAGTTGCATTCCATTCATACTCTAGTTCATTAGTTAACTCTTTTCAAAAGTGCATCTAGTTATAGTTATTCCAACAATCAAATCACCTTTCCCTTTTCTTTAGAATCAGAGTTAGGGTTCCTTCGTCTGTCCAACGTCATTACAACTCGTTTGTCCTATTTTCCTGAGGATCGATACCGACTTATCGAATTATTACTTGAGCGACAGGCTTACACTTGAGCCTAGAGAGTACGCACTTCTGAGACGCATTCTTAGTCGCGTCAATTGACTCTCCAGATCTCGTAGCATTATGTCCTCCGGATGGAATAGAGTATGTGTCGATCCCTAGCCACAATAAGGTCGAGAGGGGGAACATAGGGAAGTAAATAGATGACAGAGTAAGGTTGGTTGATAACTTGCTCCTAACCCAGCTAACAGGGAAGGAGGAGAAGATAGTACTATGGCGACTGAGAAACCATGTAATAATTTGATCCAACAGCTAGAAAATAAGACCGAAGATCTTTTGGAAAGTTGATACCCCATCCATAGGAGGTATATGTAAGGGTCTCCTTTTGTATCAAGGATTGTAAGCTACCCGAATCCGGCCAAGTTAAAACCTCCAACAGTCATGCCCAAGTACGATGGGAGTACAAATCTGTTACATCACATAGAGATGTATCAGTCTGCGGCCGACATCTAATCTATGTCAAATGAGATGAGATAAAAAATATTCTCGAGTAATCTTACTGGTGCATCTCATATATGTTACACTTATCTTCCTAAGAAATCCGTAGAGAACTTTAAATAGCACGGGACGATTAGTTCATTCACAACTTTTTCTTCAACATGAAGCCTCGGGAGAAGGTTCCCCATCTTTTATATGTAAATCAAGGGAATAATGAGTCTCTTAGAGACTATATCACGAGGTTAAATGAAGAGAAAATTAATGTAAACTACATCAAATATGTCGGATTGTCACAGTCATTGATCGTGACAAGTCTAACTTGTCAAGGTCAATGATCGTGATAATTCGGGGGGTGATAACTTTTGTTGTCACGGACTTTTTACGGTCATTGATAGTGATAAGTTTATTAAAATTATCACGATTTTTTACCTTGACATGCTTTGTCACGATCAAAGACCGTGACAAATCCATGACATCCTTTAAAAAAATATCACGATCAATGACTGTGACAAATCTGAGCAAAATTTAAAAAAATATCTGCTGGGCAATTTGTCCCCTGCCACTGCCCAGCAGTATATTTGTACCTATTATAGCAAAATTGTACCTGTTCAAACAAAATATATCTAAATAAAATATAAAGAATGCACCAATTCATTGAATATATATTTCCATATCCAAATGTCCAAATCAAAACAATTCAAATATAGTCCAAGTGTCCAAATAAAAATAGATACAAATAATGTCACGACATAGTGTCTGGGACAGGTTCGAGGAGGAAGGAAGGCCACACGATATATGAATTGATACACCCCTCAATATGTATCACGTCGCATTATTTGCGTAACCACAATGCGGAGTTCTTCGTTTTGGGCATCACATGCATGACGAGCACCTTGGGCTCTATGTTTTGTACGTTACGTCCATGAACCAGCATACCATCGATTGTATTCGGGCCCCTCAACCCCCTCGCTATTCGCTGACCATCATATATGTCACATAACAACTCGCTCAGCCAACCGATTGTTGACATAGTTCCCTGGACGGGAGCCAATTAGGGACTTGATCATCAAGCGATGAGTCCGCGCGTATCGGGGATGAAGTAGCGATGTCCACATCCTCGTCCTCCTCTACCTCCCCCTCCACCACCTTCTCCTTCCCTTTGCCCCTGCCCTTTCCGCCCAACTGACGCTTCATGAATGCGTACATATCTAGGACCGTCGCCTCCAACCTTGATAGCTTCCCGCCATGCATGTCCACCTGACAAGCTAACTCGGTGTTTCTCGTCTCCATTTCGGTGATCCTAGATTTTCCCACCAGCAAGCTCACCCCCTAGTCCTCCCCGTTTGATCAGCGCTAAGCACTTCGCTAAGTGCATCCATGGACAAAGATGCCTTGTCGGCATCAGACTACGACTCATGGACTTCCTTAAGCGTTGCCTAAAAAGACAAAAAAGCACACTATTAGTTAAATAAGTAAATAAAGAAATTATAACATAATTCAGAAAAATTAAACCATCAAATTACTTATAATCGTGGTCGCGACGCTCGGAGACACCTCGTTATCCTTTCCCTTTATTGTTCGAATTTCCACGTAGGCATCGAGCCTATGTGGCCTACCCCCAGGATCACTCCTCATCCCCTGAAATAAAATAATGCAAAATTAGTAAGTAACAGAAAGTCAAATTATGAAGAATAACATATTTCTATAATTATAAAAAGATAAAAACTTACCATCCTGTGCTCCACCTCGGCGTAAGACGTCTGGCCGGAGTAGTGTACATCCGTATTTTTCACCTAGTTTTCCCTATCCGATTGGCGAGATGCCAATTGTCGCTCCTTGATCTCATTGTCAATAAAATTTTACCAATATGACAATGCGATCATCTCCTTTAGAGGGACGGACTCATGCATTCTAATAATGGACTCTCGGGTCTTCCTAAAGTACTGGGCTTGCAAATTCTTCTTCCACGTCTTGTGTTTCTCCCTCAACTGCTCCAAAATAGAATTGCGGAGTTCTAGGGGCAGGTTGAATTGCTACTGTCAATAAAATAAAAAACAAAAATAATGTAAGTGTTAGTCGAGAATAAATATACATATAAATTGAAATTGAGATACAAATACATTATCCTAGTGCCGCCCAAATAACTAACTTGAGCTCATTTAGCACTTCCCTCCAACTCGTGTACCCCGTGCCGGTAATAATCATCATCGGCTCGAGGGAACTAGTTAATAAGACCATCTTGTTATCAACAGCCATTCCCAATTTTCCCCATTTGGGGAGCCTAGGGGCCTAGGATCTCTCTCCGCCTCCACTATCGATGTGCCCTGAAGAAGACATCATCATTATCATCATCATCGTCATCATCATCATCCTCGCCTTAATCCCTGAAGGAGATATTTTCTGTAAAAATTATTGTTATCAGTACAAATTCAAATGAATTAGAAGACGTACAAACATTTTATGTGGTCATGCCACTCTCGAATGGGTCGTGACACGAAGTAATTTTAAAAAATAGTTGAAAACTCTGTCCCCCCCCCCCCCCACCACCACCACCACACACACATATAAAAAGGAAAGAGAGAAAGAGAGAAAATTATCAAGTACAAATTAATTAAAATCAGTAAACTGATGTCCGATAAAAGCATTAAACTATCGTCCGATAATTGGAATACTTATTACAAATCTAAAAATTATTTCAAATTCGGGTTATCATAAAAAATGGATTGATATTCGGTAGGAGCAGCCAAGTCATCCACACTACTTTTTAGACACTTTGGCACATGTAGGATGATTGATCACGGCTCGTTGTTGATATACTTCGAGTAAAACACTTGCTTGATTTTTGAAATGTACAAACAAACGGCTCATCGCTCACGTGTTCGTTTCTCTTCAACTTGAACAAGTCAATCATGATCAAATTGGTACCCGGAAGTAAAATACAACCTCTTTTAAGCTTACATAGTTCAATTCAAATATATTTCGAATTACAACCTAGTAACTCATTTAATCTTCAAACGAGATTTTTATCTTTTGCGGTCGCTCGAAATAAAGTAAGAGCCTTGTATGAAATGACCGAGTTCTGTACATATGTACTTTCCTCATACACCCTTGTGTCAAATACGTCACCATTCAATCGATACTTTTTGTAGCCTTGTGCCATGAACAAGGTTCCACTTGCTAGACAAGCAAGCCTTGATATCGCATCATCCGTCTTTAAGAGCTGAGAATATAGATAAATTAATTAGGTTAGTTGTAAAGTTTTATTGTAATGTAATTTTATATAACAACCATTTTCATTATAACTACCTCGTGTGACAACCACAACCTAAATTCCCCTGTCTGATTATGCTATTGTTTTTCGTCTTTTATTGTTCTCACAAGCTTCATATTTTCTGCATAAATTTAATGTGATGAACGTATTACAAAATTAATCATGTATAAAATAATCTAAAATAATGTAAAACTTAAAATAATTTAAACTTACTTTTTTCATTCTTCGATATCTTCATGTGTGTCAAATAGATAACGAGTTACTTGTTCATGTTGTAAACTCGTTAATTTCACTTGTTTTGACCACCCTCATCGACGAACTCATCAATGTCATCAACGTTGGTCGAGTCAGGCATATATTCCCGTGTATAGATTGATGACTTCATGGTTATGTATTCCTCTGGAATCGATCCTGCAATGTATCATGTATTCTTGACGTAATCTTTGAAAACTTTCATTAATCTTTCAAATGGATACATCCACCGATATCTAACTGGAACGTAAAGAAGTGCCTCGGCGCATAAGTGTACTAAAAAGCGAACACTTATGTCAAAGAATGATGTGGGAAATTACTTCTCCAACACACAAATCGTTGTGATCACCGCTAATTTTGCGGCAACTATGTGTTCTTGATTGACTACCTTCTCACATAAAAGTGAGAAGAAGATACTAATTTTTATAATAGCCCTCCGCAATTCCTTGTGCTTGGATAAACAGTGATTAAACAACAGAGGAACCATTTGCATGATCACATGCCAATCGTGGGACTTAAACTTATCTAGGTTGATCGCATACTGAACACCGATCGAGATTTTCATACTCCTTTTGGTATAGTATGTATTCATACACACAAGCATGAATTGATTTATATTTCATTCCCAAACCTTTCAAATTGATCTTCATAACAGGATAGCTATTGGGAAACATAGTCATTGGGTAGCAAGCTCTTCACCCAATTCATAATTCATGTCACGCTATTACCGACAAACCGTATTGGGTTTTCAAACTACGCAAACCAACCATGGCATGTAAAGTTATTTGATCTTTCTCATAGTGAGAGTATAACGGTTGGGTTACCTTAAATTTTAAACTTTGGTAGTCGTCGTCGAGGTTTTCCTGATATCTTCTTGAGAACTTGAACCTTATATATCTTTAGTGCCTCATTCTCTTCCACTTCATGAACGTAGTACGCGTCATCAACTAAATCCTCTAACATATTATGATTTACGTCATCCCCTTCTACATTTATCCTACTTGTTGAAGGTTGTTGTGAAGGTTGTTAGGGGACAAAAGAAACTTTCAATTCCCCATGAAAACTCTAAAATCGATAATTTTCTAGCATATCCCATCTTAACAAATGTAGTTCAATTGTTTTCTACTCAAACACCTTACCATTCTTACACCTAGTACACGGACACGGAAATTCTTCATCATTATGACATCTCTTTTTGTATTTCACAAATTCATTAGCACATCTGCGAAACCCATCCCCCATTATATTTGTCTCACTCATCCACTCTTTGTATTTATGATATCACATCACAGCTACTACAAACAATCACCTATTAAAGGTAAGAAGCGTATATTCGTTGATTAGTATAAACAAAACTTAGATTTATAGTATGTTTCATTTAGTTATGTCTTATTTATATTGGATTTTTAAATTTCAAATTCAAATTCAATTTATAATATTAATTCATATTTCCTCCATCTCCTCTAAAGGGTGAGTGGTCTTATCCCATTCAAGACCACATATTTCTGTAATATACTTAACAACTCATTCACATTGTTACGATTTGAGAAAAATTCGACAGCATATCCCCATAGTTCTAAATTTATGAATGGAAATAACACTCACACTTGCCAATCTGGTATGTACCCAAAGAACATTAGGATACAACTGCAGAACTTCCTCCAAAAGTAATAAGTTTAAGACACTAAGAATATTATTATATAAATATTATGCAGTCCCAAACTGTCCAAACGGAACAATTCAAGAGTTCTAATTACAGGGGTAATGACTCTTGAAAGGGCCATTGAATGCATACGCATAAGAACTATAAGGCTAGTATCTATGCGCACTATATGTAATTTCAAGTATGTTTCATTTAATTATCATAAATGAAACATACTATATATATGAATTAATAATATATTGTTCGTGACACAAATTAATTTTAGAAAAAAGTTGAAGACTCCCCCCCCCCCCCCCCCCCCCCCCCCCATTTGGACAATAATCCATTGATCATGCCACTTCCAAAATTAAGCAACCCAACATTGGTCCACTACAATCCAACAGCAATAGCAACAACAAACCAACAAATGTGTATCTCGTAATCCTTCTAATTCATGTACTCAATTAATTAATTTCATCACGTCTTATAAATATATCATCATTAAAGCTATACAATTAAAGCTTTATAGTTAAATCTATATTTTATTAATCAATTTGTATGTTTCAACTGTCACAGTGTAATGTTAATGTTTAACGACTTAATTCTGAATTCCAAAACAATAACATCTAATATATAAAATGACTAAAAAATCCTAAACATCAATTCAAACTAACTACTTACTAATTCAAAACCAACAATTAATAAAGGGGATCTAAAGGCTCCTAACTCATTTATATCCAATTAAAGTCATAATTAAATTAACAATAATGATTATAAGTCCCAATTTCAATTCCTATTATGACTCTTCCGTGAGAAAAATCTCAACATATATTTGTGTATTTATACTTAAGGGTATAACATATATTTGGATATTTACACATTAATTTCAAGTTCTAAACTAAACATTAATTTCAAGTCCCCAATCAACACACACACACGCACCCCTCCCCTACCCCCAACCCCCTGCCTCACCACTCCCCCCTTTCCCCTACCACACACACGCACACACTCACCCACCTACACACACACCACACCCCCATATCCCCTCCCCCCAACCACACACACACCCCACACATATACACACACACACACGTACACACATATACATATACACACACATATATACAAAGGAAAGAGAAAGAGAGGAAAAAACATGAAATTGCTTAGAGATAGAGAGAGAAGTCGCTTGTAGATAGAGAGAGGGAGGCAAACCAAAACGGTGGAGAAAAAAGGAGGGGGAAGTTTTTTTTACTATGAAAATTGTAATGGACCTATCATAATCTTTGACCGTGATAAATTTATAAGATTGTCACAGTCATTGACCGTGACGAGTCTGACACAACTGTACTTGTCACGATCGATGACCGTGACAAGCATTTATCACGCACTTGTCACGATCATTAATCATGACATAAAATGCGTATTGTTTTGTCACGGTCGTGGCCGATTGAAAGGTGATAATTTGGTTTTTTTGGTGTAGTGGTAAAAGATTACGAAGAGAATATTGACATGACCACCCTCGTGGGTGGATTATATAAAGGTAAATTACTTTGGAAGTTGTCTGAGGATCCTCCAAAGTCCATGGCAGAACTTCTATCGATAGCTCGAAAAGTTATGAATATGAAGGGGGCCATGGCGGCCAAATGAGAGGATGAGAAGGAATCCAGTGGGAGTAAATCTCAAAAATCAAAGGGAAAAGATGGGAAGAAGAGGTCGAATGAAGATAAGTTTTCCGACTACACTCCCCTAATAGTAAGTCCTGACTTCGTTTTGAATTAGATTAAAGATGATAGAGCCTTGAGATGGCCTGAAAACCTTAAGTCTCCCCCTCATAAGAGAGACAAAAGAAAATGGTGTGATTTCCACCAAGACCACGACCACACCAGTGACAAGTGTTTTTGTCTAAAAATGATAATGAAAATATGTTAAAATAAGGGAAGCTTTGGAAGTAAGTTGATCGAATGGTTCCAAGTATGAGTCCTAAAAAAACACGATGGGTCAATAGATGGGAGGCCAAGACGACAGCCTTAATCTAAAAAGAAGGATGATCAGTCTGATAGCGATAAGGATGACCCACAACTCCCACCAAAGATCCCTGAGCCCAAGGGATGAATGTGTATGATATTGTTTGATGTGAAAATGATTAGTGGGAGGATGTTTGGAGGAGTGACATATTCGGTTGACCGTAAAGTGCATGTCGTAAAGGCCAAGTCAGCACTGAAATAGATGGAAGTAAAGTTGACTGCTTCAGGGCCAAAGTCTAGAAAGATAAAGAAGGTGGATATAGACACTTTGGTTAGAGGATAATCATGATTGGATTTTAAGGGCATCTTATCCCCCCATGGAGACACTCTGGTCATCAGCACAAGGGTCCATAGGTATGATGTGTCTAGAATTCTAGTGGACGATGATAGCTCGGTCGATGTCATGTTTTGGGAATGTTTCAAAGGGTTGAAGTTCAGTAAGAAGACATTGATTACTTATCATCAATCCTTTATAGGGTTCAACGGAGAAAATGTGAACTCACTTGGGGTGTTCAAAATGGATGTTTGCATGGGAACCTGAAAGTAAAATTTTTCGTGATGGATGGAAATGTGTTTTAGGCCCACAACATTCTCCTCAACCATGTGTCCCTCAAAGAGTTTGAAGTACTAACCTCCACCATTCACCAAATGGTAAAATTATTAACTCCTTATGGAGTAGGTGAAGTCCAAGGTGACCGGGTAGAGGCCAAGGAGTGTTACTTCATCTCGACTGAACAGAAAAAGGCTCACAAAAACTCATAACCTCTTATAATATTGATACTCTGAACTTGAGGGATGAGAGGAAACTAAAGAAGGGAGAGGCTATAAAGGAGGTAGAATCCATCATCCTAAATGAGGACAAGCCAGAGAAAATCGTCCAAATTGGCTCATCACTAACAAAGGAGGTGAAGGAAAAGTTGATATAGGTATTAAGGAAGAGGCAAAAAGTCTTCACGTGGAGAAATAAAGGCATGGCAGGAATAGACACAAAGGTTATCTACCACAAGCTGAATATTGATAAGAATGAAAATCCATTAAAACAAAGAAGGACCTACGCAAGAGAGAAGTATGGGGTCATCCAAGAAGAAGTTAATAAACTCCTGTCAGTTAAATTCATCACGGAGGTACACTACCAAGAGTGGCTATCAAACATTGTAATAGTCCCAAAGGCCAATGGAAAGTAAAGAATGTGTGTTGACTTCACTTATCTAAACAAAGCTTGTACTAAAGACAATTTTCCTTTACCTCATATAAATCAGATGGTGTATGCCACAATTGGGCATGAGTGAATAAGTTTTATGGGCGTATACTCAGGATACAACCAAATTTTCATGGATGAAGCCGGCGTAGAAAAGACTTACTTTATCATTAATGAAGAAACCTATTGCTACAAGGTCATTCCTTTCAGCCTTATAAATGTAGGGGAAATAACCATAGGTTTATCAATAAGATGTTCGATGATCAGATCATCAAGACTATGGAAGTCTATGTAGATGACATGTTAATGAAGATACTCAAGGCCGAGGACCATGTGGCTAACTTTGAAAGGACATTTGACATAATGGATCTTTACCAGATCACGTTAAATCTGGCTAAGTGTGTATTTGGCATAGGTACAAGAAGATTCCTCGGCTTCGTAGTTAACTAGAGGGGTATTGAGGAAAACTCAGAGAAAATTATGGCATTGATAGAAATGAAGACACCGAAGATGATAAAAGATGTGCAGATGCTGACAGGGAGAGTCATCACTCTTAATAGATTCATCTGAAGGGCTATAAATAAGTGTCTTCCCTTCTGTAAAATTTTGAGAAAATCATTTTAGTGGGATGAAGAGTGTAACAGAGCATTTCAATAACTTTTAGCTTATCTGGGTTCTCCAATGCTCTTGTCTCAGCCCTTCTAAGGAAGAAAAATTATTCTTATACTTAGCGTTATCATAGTCGGCAATCAGTGCAGCTATCGTCTGAGGTGATGAAGGTCTTCAAAAGTAGATGTACTTAAATAATAAGGATATTCAAGGGGCCAAGATGAAATATCCCAGGATGGAGAAGTTGGCATATGCTTTGATTTATGATTCCCAAAAAATAAAGACTTACTTCTAAGCTCATACTGTGGTGGTGCTCACCAACACTTCTTTGAACAAAGTTATCAATAAACTCGAGAAATTGAGTAGGCTGATGGCTTGGTCAATTGAGCTAGCAAAGTTTAACATCATATACCAGCCAAGGACTACAATCAAGAGGCGATCTTTAGATTATTTTATTGCTGAGTTTACATGGTTCGAGGCTGATGACAAAGAAGATGAGATTTTAATATTATTGGAGAAGGAAACCCTAGGTCCGACCATAATAAATAGTGCAACAGCTGACCCTACAGAGAAAAAATATTTTAGTCAGAAATGGAACAACAAAGGAAGGGCCTTTCTCAGCTGACAGCCCAATCTAAAGGTTTATTTGTGGATAGATCCTCAAGTGAAAGCGATAGTGGAGCAGGGCTCATACTGTCGGCTCTAGGCAGGACTAACATTGAATCTGCATTGAGATTCATCTTCAAGGCTTTAAACAATAAATCCGAGTATGAAGCTTTGTTAGCAGGCCTCTCCTTAGCCAAGTTATTTAATGTCGACCATATGGTAGTTCATAGCGACTCCCAGTTGGTGGTGAACCAAATCTTACGGATTTATGAAGCCAAGGATGAGAAAATGGCCAAGTTCTTCGACAGCGTGAAGAAGGTCTTGACAAACTTCAAAGAGGTGAAGATGAATAAAGTCCCACAGCTTGATAATAGCCAAGATGACGCATTGTCTAGGTTAGATTTTACCACTAGAATAAAAATTAGGGGGACCATCCTAGTTGAGATCCTGCAGATATAAAGCATTGATAAAGACGATGTTAAGATTGAGTTTTGCTTGAACTTAAACCTCGAAACATCATGTATGGACCCTATCATCAAGTACATTAGAGATGGGGAGCTCCCAGAAATAAAATCCGATAAGAAGAAATTGAGATATAGGACTGTGAAGTTCATAATTATAGGAGACGTCCTATACAAGAAGTGCTTTTTACTCCCTTTACTACGATGTTTACACCCCATTGAAGTGGAATATGTCTTGAGATATTTACATGAGAGATCTTGTTCCAGTCACATTGGGGAACAATCTTTGGCAAAAAGGATAGTGATTCAAGGATATTAGTGGACGACCCTTGCCAAGGACATGACCGACCATGTAAAAATGTGTGACAAGTGTAAAAGATATGCCTGTATCTCCCATCATCCTCATCAACCCATGTTTTCCATTACAGCCACTTGGCCATTCGCAGTATGGGTAATTGACTTGATGGGACCTCTACCGAGGACTGGATACAACTACGTATACTTGTTAGTGGTGATCGACTACCTTTCCAAATGAGTGGAGGTCGAGGACATAATTTCTATAAGAGAGATGAAAAGCTTAAAATTTATTTGTAGGAACATCATATGAAGATATGGTCTGCCTCCCACTTTGATATCAGATAATGGAAAATAGTTCAAGAATAAGTCCGTAGAGGCTTATTATCAAAGGGTCGGTATCAAGCAATTTTACACAGCATCAAGCTGACCCTAAGCAAACATCCATACATAAGTCAATAATAGGACAATTCTAGATGGGATCAAGAAAAAGTTAGAAGAAGCCAAAGTCCTATGGACAGACGAGGTGCATGTCATTTGTGTGCTTACCGGATGATAGAAAGGACGCTGATAAGGGAGACCCCCTTTATACTGGCCTATGGATCAGAAGTCATAATTCCAACTGAACTCTACCTGCCCAATAATAGATTCCAAACTTACAATTCGAAGACAAATGACGAAGAAAAAAGGCGGTACTTATACTTGATAGAGGAGAGAAAATAAGATGTCGAGGTTATAAAAGAAGCATATCAGTAAAGAACAACCAATTTATAAATCAAGAGAGTCAAATCAAGGCCAATAGTTGTAGGGAATTTGGTCTTAATAAAGGTTTGGTAGAAACCAAACAAGTTGCACCCAGATTGGCATGACCCATATAGGGTCACTGAAGAAGTCATCTCTGACACCTATCGATTGGAGAACTTAGAAGCATAACCTTTTTCCAATCCGTGGAATGCATATCACTTGAAGTAGTATTATCACTAGACTTGTATACAATTTATGTCTCATCCTCTTTGTATTTGAAAGATCTCAAAGTAATGAATGAAAAAGCACAAGTGTTTCCTCATATATTTCTTATACATTTGTCCAAATGCATGGTTTCAATTATTCTAAGCTAAATATCATCATTCTGATGGTGAATTAGTCTTTCTTCACTCTCGATGATACAAGACATCATGGGAGACTCGTCTTGTCCATGAACTCTCAACAACACAAAGAGGGGGGAATGGTGTGATAACATCGCTGAGGTTGTGAAAACACATTAATTTGGTGGTTTTTGCTTAAAAAATATTAATTTAGTTATCTCTCTCGAGTGAGACAATAGGAGACTTGAGATATACATCATTAGATTGGTGGTCTCACATTAAAAATCATTTCATTATGGTTACTTCAAACATCATTAATTTGGTTGTTTCTGCATAAAAATCATTAATTTCGCTCTCTCTCTCGACTGAGATGAAACTAGACTTGAGATTTACATCATTAGTTTGGTGGTATCACATTAAAAATCATTTCATTATGGTTACTTCAAACATCATTAATTTGGTTGTTTTTGCTTAAAAATCATTAATTTGGTTATGTCTCTCGATTGAGATATAAATATACTTGAGATTTAAATCATTAGTTTAATGATCTCACATTAAATAGTCATTTCATTATGGTTTTGAAATAATATTAATTTGGCCTGCTCAAAAATCATTAATTTGGTTCTCTCTCTCAGCTGAGACAAACGTAGACTTGATATTTACCTCATTAGTTTGGTGGTCTCACATTAAAAATCATTCAAGTATGGTTGTCTTAAACATCATATAAGGACATATTTCTCATGTCCGTTACCTTACATTTTTGTATGTCGTACAGCGCTACATTTGGCACGTCTCTACACGATCTCACATGATGGCCTCTATCTGAATTCTAGGAATCAAGCATTCATCATCTCCATCATGTGTTCCACACCTGCCTCAATGACTTCACGTTCCACGATTTTAGGGACTTAATGCAAGTGGTACACAAGAGAAGTCAAAATAGTGAAAGAAGGCAAGATATGGAAGTTCAAGGGAATTTTGGTAATTTTACAGACATCGTCTGGAGGTCTGGTTAACTAGAAAGTTGAAGATCTCGTCGTCACGAATATACTGGAAGAAACATCACCTCAATCTGAGATACAGTGACGAAATTATGGCTATTTGAAAATAGAGAATATTTTGAGAAAAAATCCCTGAAAAATGCTAAGTGTTTCAGCCCCATGTTCCAATGATTTTCTGCGAAACGAAAGCCAAACCGATTCGAGGGACGAACCGGTTCGCGGTACACCCGAACCGGTTTGGGGTACCTGTACGCTGGCAGAGTTTTAAAAACAGAAAACTCTTTATTGGTTTCCTTATAAAAGCCAACTACGGGGGAGTTATTTTGCAAGACTTGCAAAGACATTTTTGAGAGTTCTATCACCTCAAGTCTTTATATTTTTGAGTCCCAAGACTCATGTTTTGATTCACTTATCCATGCCAAACCTTTGTCAATCCTTTTGTAACCCAAGAACACCTTTTTTCTTTTGTTTAACCCTTGTGGAGAAGTCGTTCTCTTCTTCATTGATGCCCTCCTTAAAACGGAAAGTTCCAGCCGACGACATAGGAACCGACACCGGCGGTTATTTCTGTGTCACACTGTATTTCTAGCCGTTGCTTTGGAGGTTTGATAAAGACACCGTGCGTTACACTTGTGGGCGATTATCAGGTTGTATGTAAGTCAATGGTCTTGTAAATTCTTTAAAGTTCTAGAAATAAAAGGTTTTACCCGAAAGGGGTTTTTTCCTTAACTTTGTGTCACATGCTTCATCGATTTATGGTTTGACACGCGCACACACATAGATGAATGTTTAGGGGTTGATTAAATTAGTTTAAATATGGACTCTAATTAAATAAGGGTTTATTAGAATCTTGCAAATTAATTTAATCAATTATCACACAGTCACGTTTTTACAAATTGGTATCAGAGCGGGTTACGCTAATTTATCGCGTGATCCTGATTTTCCAAGGATTTTTTTTATATAAAATTTGACTTCTCACGTCGTCAAATTGGTATCGTGTGATCGTTGTTTTCCGCAAAATTTGTGTGATATTGATTTTTTTTTTAAATCAATTTTGAAAATCGCAATTTTTCCAATGGAATGCCCATTTAATGAGGAGCCTACTTTTTAAAACGTTCATGACCATGCTAAAAATTTAAAAAGTTTGAATTTGAAACTTTGCAAAAGAATTAAATTTTTCGAAAAATAAATTCTCTCTTTAAAAGTAAGATTGAATATTTGCAAGCATTTCAAACTCAAAGTGATATTTGTCGTGAGCACTTTGGTAATTTGTGTATTGATTTTGATTCTTTGAAAATTGCCAAAAATAAGAGTGATGAGAGAGTCCTTGTTTTAGAGAAGGAATTTTAAGACTTAAAAAATTCTAGGGTTCCCATTTGTGCCGTCGAGGATAAAATATTAATCGATGATTTTGCGGCACGTGAAAAGACTCGTAGGGATAAGTTTGTTTTAATTGAGGATGGGCGTGATAAACTGTTAAGTTTAATTGAATATTTGGAAAAGAGATCCCTATATTTGGAAGAGTCTAATTCTTTGTTTGAGTCAAAACAAAAATTTTGAAGTTAAAAAGTGATTTGACATACTCAAGTAGGTTTTATAGTGATGGTAATGGCTCATCTTATTCTCGTGCTTCTAATGCTAAAGCCAAAACCATTATTTGTTTTAGGGGGTCATCTAATTCTAAGGATGTTAGAAAATGTCAACCCATAGGTATCGTTCCACCCGTTTACACATGTTCATATTTTGGTAGGAAAGGTCACCTTAGGCGTTTTTGTTTTTGTCTTCGAAAATGTCCTAGGAATTCGAAGTCTAGTGTTTAGTTGGTTCCCAAAATCCCGCGTCAACGTGTTACATTCGCTCGGGTTAGGAAATCACTTTTGGAAACCCTAGATTTTAGACAAGTTGATTCTTATTTGCTTGCACATGATTCTTCTCTTGCCATATCATATAGATGATTGTGTTCGCATGTTTGTCATATGCTAGTCTTGTGATTCATGATATTTATGTTTGCTAGTGTTATGACATGTGTACTTTTTGTATTAGATTTTATTTTTATTGAAAAATTTTAAAAATCCAAAAATATTTTCTATTTTTTGAGTGTCCATTCATATTTTTTTGGTCAAATTTTAAAATCCAAAAATATTTTTGTATTTTGTTTGCACATTTTATGGATAAACACTTAGGATGACTGAGTCACAACATCATTCCATTATTTTCATGTGACTATTTGATATTGTTTTGAGACAATAGGTCAATTCATCCTTGTGGTTTATAATGTTTGGAGTCATTAAGATGTAATTAAGTGTTACTTCCTACATGTTTGACTCATAATTTCCTTTATTGCACATATGCACAGATTTGTTTGATTATTGTTCTTGTCTTATCACATGTTGGTTGGGTGTTTTCACTTCAATCCTGTTCTTAAAATAAACCAAGTGCGATAAAACTTGATAAGAAATATGTGCATGTAAGAACCTTTTGTGAGATTGTGTGCTTTGTTTGAAAACGGTGAAGGGTTACGAAAGATTATTTTTTATCCTTTGTGATTAAGACGCCATTTAAATTGGACCTAAAAAATTGAGGATTTTTATTATCCGGGGTCCAAAGAGGTTTAAAAGAGCCCAGAAAAAGTTAAAGGCAATAAAAAGAAATTCATGCCAATTATGGTCCAATTAGGTTTTTGCACCAATTCTCCAATGTTTGAGAATTTGGATTACCTCTAAAAGAAAATATCTATGAGGGAGTTTGGATGGAGAATTAAAACGGGTTTGCACATCCTTGAAATTCTTGAAAATGTGCTAAATTGTTTTGGACGTTATTGGGGTGAAAATCATTTTGACTTTGATTTGTTGATGTGCATAAGATGATGTCATTTAAATTCAACAAATTTTTACACCTAAGGATACTTTTGATGTTCATTCATTAGGGGCACACATATGCATCGTGCACATATGATTGATTGAGTTTATTTACCTATCAAATGTGTTCACACCCATACATTCCGTTTCCATGACTTGGTTGTTTTACTTTAAATCCATGGTGTGATTTTTGCGTCATGTTTTACATATTTTACAAATTGTATCTTATTTTTGTGCGAAAAAATTAAAAAATCAAAAATAGTTTGTGAAGATTTTTTTTAGCATCTCCTTGTAAGAGCACGTTTGCCATATTTGTTGATGCTTTGTTTTGAATACCATGACACCCTGAATTTGCTTGTTTGATTTATTCTTCTCATTTGTCTTTTTGGGGGATATAATAAAAAAGGGGAGAAAGAATTATCATATTATGGGGGAGTTTTGAAGTTTTGAGTTTTTCTCATAAATTGATATCTACGTTTATCTCATTTCAAACTCGATATGTCACGTGGTATTTGCTTTATCTCATGTGTAGGTATTACATTGAAGATCACTGAATTGCACACCTTGATGAGAAAAGCTTTGAGATTCCTGAAGATTTGAAGAACAAATGATGAAGACTTATTCACTTGTATCTTTCCAGATTTGGGTTCATGGGAGGGTAGATTTGTATAGGTCAATTTTTTATTTGATAATTCGTATTTTTATGTATGTACCGGTGTAGACATAGGGGGAGATTTGTAAGGACATATTTCTCATGTCCGTTATCTTACATTGTTATATGGCGTACGTCGCTTCATTTGGCACGTCTCTACACGATCTCACATGACAGCCTCTATCTGAATTCCAAGAATAAAGCATTCATCATATCCATCATGTGTTCCACATCTACCTCAATGACTTCACGTTCCACGATTTTAGGGACTTAATGCAAGTGGTACGCAAGCGAAGTCAAAATAGAGAAAGAAGGCAAGATATAGAAGTTCAAGGGAATTATGGTAATTTTACAGACACCGTCCGAAGGTCTGGTCAACTAGAAAGTTGAAGATCTCATCGTCATGAAGATACTAGAAGAAACGAAACCTCAATCTCAGCTACGGTGAAGAAATTATGGCTCTTTGAAAATGGAGAATATTCCAAGAAAAAATCCCTGAAAAATGCTAAGTGTTTCGGCCCCATGTTCTAGCGATTTTCTGCCAACCGAAAGACAAATCGGTTTAGGGGGCGAACCGATTCGCAGTACACCCGAACCAGTTCAGGGTACCTGTACGTGGGCAGAGTTTTAAAAACATGAAACTCTTTATTAGTTTCCCCATAAAAGCCAACTTTGGCGGAGTTGTTTTGCAAAACTTACAAAGACGTTTTTGAGAGTTCTATCACCTCAAGTCTTCATATTTTTTAGTCCCAAGACTCATGTTTTGATTCACATATTCGTGCCAAACCTTTGTGAATCCTTTTGCAACCCAAGAACACCTTTCTTTTTGTTCAACCCTTGTGGAGAAGTCGTTCTCTTCTTCATTGCTGCTCTCCTGGAAAGGGAATGTTCCAGCCGACGACATAGGAACCGACACCTGTGGGTATTTCTATGTCACACTGTATTTCTAGACGTTGCTTTGGAGGTTTGACAAAGACACCATGCGTTACACTTGTAGGCGATTATAAGGTTTTAGGTAAGTCAATGGTCTTATAAATTCTTTAAAGTTCTAGAAACAAAAGGTTTTACCCGAAAGGGGTTTTTTCCTTAACTTTGTGTCACATGCTTCATCGATTTATGGTTTGACACGCGCACACACATAGATGAATGTTTAGGGGTTGATTAAATTAGTTTAAATATGGACTCTAATTAAATAAGGGTTTATTGGAATTTTGCGAATTAATTTAATCAATTATCACACAGTCACGTTTTTACACATCACTAGCTTCGTGGCACTAAATTTAGTCTCCATCGGCGAAGACGAGAGTGTATGATGAGATGAAACTCGTCCATAAACTCTCAAAAATGTTGACTGGTGACTTGGAGAACAAACATCATTAATTTGATGATATATAATTAGAAATCATTAATTTGGTTATCTCCCTTGGCTGAGACGAGGATGGACTTGGGATTAACATAATTAGTTGGTGGTCTCACAATAATAGTCATTTAATTATGGTTATTTCAGACAAGTTACGAGATAAAACTTGGAAAAGAGATAGAGTTTGGTATATATATCAACAACAATACGATACAACACTTAGAAAAAGTATTGTTTTCATTAAAGACAATGATGATTAATTATGTACAAAAATGTCAATGTTATAGAAGAGTTATGAAATGTGCAACAAAAACAAAATTACAGAGGAAGAGGATTTAGGTCACATGCGACCATCATAGATATTTGGCTCATTAAGGTTGACCATCTCTTTGACACTTGTCCCAGCCACCTCGTCCTCAGCACCAACACCAACATTAATTATTTCAATTATCCCCTTAGTTGTGGTCGCCGCTTCAACATCATCCAAAGCTATTTGGAAGAGAGGGGCATCCATGTCAGGGGTGACTAGATCTGGACAGATGGAGGAGACAACCTCAGATAATTTCAAAATGTCCCATCCATAAGCCACATTAATACTTCTTTCTAGGTATTGGAAACCCAAGTCGCCAAATTCACCCGATAATTTTTGTAAGCCTCCACTGCCTCATCCTGAATCTTCTTAATAGCCTAGATAGACATGGCCTCATCCTTGGCCTTCTTGATTTCCTCATTTAGATCGGTCATTTTCTTGGTGGACACGACAGTCAAGGTGTCATCCTTCTCTTGCCTCAGAGATTTCAGAGCATCGCTATGCTCCTGCTTCAAAGCCTCAAGGGCCTTTTAATCATCGGCCTTCCTGGTCTTTAACTTCTCCTTCAGGTCTTTCTCAACTTGAAAGTCTTTCTTAGCCTCCTATATCTGAGGATATTTCTCAGTTACCCACTTGGTGGCACTGGTGAAGGCACACATGGACTGTAAAAGTACAAAAAACATATGTTAGTATGAGACGATGTAGAAAATAAAGATTAAAGTTGGATTAAATTTACAAATACCTAGGTCAGATGGTGAATCCCGAAAGTCATAGACTTTGGGTTCGTCCATCTTCCCCACGAACCGGTAGTTAGCCTCTAAGGTAAATCAAGTAAGGTGGCATTAGACCTCGACACTGAAGGAATAAGCAAGTCAGGGCTCGCCTCGATTTGGGCGAGATTAGTTGCTCGGGTAGCCTCAAATGAGTTCATGATAGAGATCATAGGCATGAATCCTAAGGAGTGTCCATTGTCTTCGTCTCTCATTTATGGGTAAGATCTCCCTATCGGCGGGTTCTTTTCATTTTGTGAAGTCTCAGCTCGAACAGTCCCACTAATAATCATCTTCTTTGGGGACTATTTGTTGACCTTCCACCGAAAGGCATCCTGGAGACTTGGGGCTATCATATTCCAAGTATCGTCTGAGATATTTGGAGTATGATCTGCAAAGACGAAAGGGTAATGGTTAGTAAAAATTAATCAAAGATAAGAAAAGACTTGCATATTAAACAAAAAAGCTAAAAAGAACTTGCACAGCTCATCCAAGGAAGACAGGGGTCATGAAATCTTCAAACTCAAGTACACCTCTGTCCTCCCCTTAGAACCTCAAGAGATTAAATCTCTCCCTATAGAAAATGCTAAGACATGGGTCTAGTTTGGTGGACATGGAAGGGTTGGCCTAAGTACGTGGAACTCTAAGCTCGTCTTCATCATGTTAAGCATCGATTGTGAATTCCCAGGCCCCGGAGATGAAAAAGAATTGCGGCTTCCAATGGCGATTAGAAGTTTGGTTGACTTAGATGACTTTCTTGTCAGGCTTCCTTGCCCTCAAATGTTAGTAAACATGTCGGGATTTTGCTGACGAGATGTTATAATAAGCCTTAAAGATTACAACTGAAGGCTCGTCCTCGTATTTATTCATCCAGAGGAAGATGAAGATGAGTATGATCCTCCATGATTTAGGCACCAGCTGGGCAGGAGCAAGCCCCATACTGGAAAAGATAGCTGTAACAGAGAGATGCAAAGGGATGCAAAAGTCATCCCTGAACATTTGGTCATAGACGGTGACTTCACCTTATCGACCATCAAATACTCTTGTATCCTTGTCTTGGACTCTCATAGAAACATTCAACTTCATGCCATATAGATGGATCTAAAAAAGAAGGTCGGACTCTCTAACAATGGACGAAAAATTTTGGGCGTTATATTAATAAAATGGTTGCCCGACCTCAGAATCAGAATCATCAACAGGAACTTCAGCGACCAGGGCCTAACTTGGGAACCTCTCATGAAACTCTCCCTCGATTATAGCTGACATGGGAACGGACATGGGAGGAGTGTCCACAGTCACATTAGGTTCTTATAAGGACTGTGAGGAGGATGATTGGTGTCTATATAAAGACTCGGTTGCATCGCACTCAGTATTACGAGATAAGGGGACATAGAGAGCCTCCTCAAATGAACTAGCTAGCGAGGCAGCCCGAGCAAACGAGGGACTATATCCCTCAGAGGATAAGGATGAGTTATTAGACATCTCGTACTCGCTGACTTCAATAATTGGTGGATAAATGATAGCTAAGGGGATTAGAAATATTAGACGTATAAGGTCGGCTCAGGGTTTTCTCTTAGCCTCATCCTTGGTTTCAATCCTCCATATCTCTGCAAAGAATCTTTGTCTAAGGGTTGGGTGTTGTTTATCTAATTCATACAAGGTTTTTAACATCTAAATAGTTTCAAGTTTGACATAGTTTGACTAAAATATCAAAGGGTGTAAATGAATCATTACGTATGAAGAACACCAAGAACTCTTAAATTCTTGCTCACAGGAGTAAATTTAGTGCCCCGCACAGAGGGCAAAAGGAGGTAAAAAATTACCCAAAAAACCAAATTTACTAATCTACCCCTCAAAAACACTCCTAAACTCCCTAAAGAAACCCTAGAACAACCACCAATAGTGGTCAAAAAACTAAAGGCTCGTTGAAAAAACTAACAGAAATTGAAACCAAACAAAAAGCTTAAAATCTTAAGGAAAAAGAAGGAGGACGGTTGCCTGAGTGAAGAAGAAATCGTGGGATGAAGAGAAATGGTGGAAACACGCCTAAGGAGGACTAAAATGAGGAGGGAGGGTGAGAAAGAGAATACACAGTTACAGGTTGCTTGAGCAGGAATGATTTTTGGAGAAGAAAGAGAAATGGTTTATTTTTGGTATTTAAACCAAGTAATAATTGTTCATGATAATTAAGGAGCCAAATAATTACTTGACAAAACTTACTAGGTCGGGTACCGCCAAATCATGGCAAGTACGCCAACCCACATACCTATTGACAGGTGTCCAGTTCAGAGCACTCCATCTAGGAACATTGAAATAATAACTATGCATGCGACAAAATAGGTTCATGTCCTGAACACCTTCAGATGATGAAAGAGATACATAGGGGTCAGCTGACTGTACCCCTCAGCTTTCCACTCACATTGAAGACTAAGGGCTATGGAGTGATTGATATACCCAGGTATGACCTCGTCCCAAGTTGGGATCAACTCAACCAGGGCTGACCTTGGCAAACTAGTAAAATTGATCATATGATGACTCGGTCGAGGTCCCACAACAATGGGCCTCATCTTTGGTCCTAACTCAGTGACATGACATCATCAATAATTCCAGTTCTCTCTCACAGCTCCCCGGCCTCATTTATGACATGGAGGTGGAGGAATTCATATAGAATCAACTCAGAACACCGATGACCATTCCATCAAAATATTGACTTGATGACTCGGCTCGACCTGGACTAGTACGGCCGGCACTTGATATATGGCAGAGTGTACGTGGGAACTAGGTGTCACCACACCATGTGGTTAAACCGTTATAACAAGATCTCCAGAGAACATGAGAGAATATTACATCATCATTACATACATGTGCCAGGTACAGGTGTCCACACCTTATTAGAAGCTTCACCATGCACATGCTTTTTGCATGCTTGGGGGTACAATGCACACCCCCAACACTATATATACCCATATTCTTCCCTAGGGGAGGGGATCTAAAAATTGAAAACTATAACCAAACTATATTTAATTTATAGCAGAGAGAGAGAGAGAGATCTTGAGAGTTATACTATAAAGTTCATTAGAGACTCTTTTATATAGTGAAAACCTCACAACCCTTCATAGTGGAGAAGGTTAAAAAACTGAACCGCTTACAAACTGGTGTTCGTCCTCTTCTCCTCACCTCCTTCTCTTACTTTCATATATGTTGTGTTACATATATCTATTGTTGTGTTGTGTTTGAGATCTAATTTCTTGTAGAAATTTAAGTGGTGATTTCTTAGCATCATCGTTTATCAAGGATAGCAGGGTCGATGACCTGGCTGACGAATAAGGATGTGAGTTTATTTTGGAATGATAAGTGTCATTGTGTTTTTGGTACTCTCAATAATTTATTGAGTTCTAAACCATTTCTTGCCTTACCTAAGAGTGTAGTAGAGTCTTTGATTTACAGTGATGTTTCTCTATAGGGATTCAATGTGGTATTTATGTAGGAGGACATTTTGATTTTGTATGCCTCTCAAAAGTTGGTGTCGCATGGGGTTCATTATACGACTCATGAATTGGATGTGACGGCCATTATATTTGTGTTGCATGCATAGAGGAATTTATCTTTGGGGTAAGAAATTTAGACTCTTTAGAGATTACAAAAGCCTGCAGTATCTGTTTACACAGAAGGATCTCAATATGAGACAGCATAAAGTGTTATAAAGGATTATCAGTTCACGATCTTATAATATCCGGGTAAGGATAATGTTGTAGCAGGCATTTTGAGATGATGAACTGAGGGTAGCTTATTAACTTTTCAGTTGGCTCAGTGGGGTTTAGTGGATATGATTGGTGAGTTGATCAGGGCCTTTATGGTGATGATCAATGTGACTCTAGAGATTATGATACGATCACAGGATACGATATATAAGGAGAAAGTAGAGGAATTTCTTGTTACTGGTCTGACTTTCTTTTAGGTGGGATATGATGACGGGTTAAATTACAAGGGTAAATTGGTTGTACCCTTACATGAGAAGTTATGATGGAAAGTTATGGAGGAGAGTCACGATTCACGATTTGATGTATCTATATGTGGGGATAAAATTTACCAAGATATGAAGAGATAGTATAGATGGGATGGAATGACAAGAGATGTGATTGAGTTTGTGACACAAATCACCACTCGTTAGATGGTGAAAGTGAATCATTAGAAGCCATTCAGTGTGCTTCAGTCCCTACCAATGCCCAAGTTAAAGTGGGATAGTATATCCATGGACTTTATTAATGGGTTACCCTTGACTCCCAGGAAGCATAATTCCAATTAAGAGATAGTTGACGGCCTTACAAAGATGGCACATTTTTTGGCCGTACGTACAAATTATTTGACTCAGCAATTACCCGAGTTGTATGTTGTCAAGATCATTCGACTACATAGGGTTTCATTATCGATAATTCCAGATTGGGCCTGTACATCTGTGTCACACTTTTAGGAGAGTTTCTACCAAGCCATGGTGACTCAACTTAACCTTAGCACAACTTATCATCCGCAGAAAAATAGTCAGATGGAGAGGGTAAATCAACTATTGGGAGGTACACTTTACATTAGTAGTGTTTGTGTATAACAATAGTTATTAAAAGTCCATTTATATGGCACCTTATCAAGAACTTTATGGGCGACCGTGATGATTGTCGGTATGTTCGTTAGACCCGAGGGAGGGTAGATTTTTGAGGGGGGATATGACAACAAAAATCAAGTTTATTAGAGACAAGATTAAGACCGTAAAAAACTAACAAATGAGTTATGTAGATATAGGTAGGAAGCATATGGAACTTGAGGTAGGGGGCATGAACTCCTTTGGGTTTACCCCATGAAAGGGGTTATGCATTTTGGGAAGAAAAAGAACTTATCACCACATTATATTGGTATATTAGATAAGAAGGGTTCAAACATTTTGTTCCAAAGAGATACATTTGTTACGTGTATAAAAGAATCACCATATTGAGGATGAGTCCACATGGGATCGCAAGGATTTGACGAGATTATTTTTGTTAAGGAGTTTATTGTAATACCCCATAATTTTGGTATTTTCCAAAATAATTAATTTATAGGAAAAAGGGGGGCTTTAATAAAAAATAAATTTTATTTTGAATTTAGTAGGTTATTTGTGTAAGAGGGTGGTTTAGGTGAGATGGAGATGTAACCCCTTTTTAAGTACAATAATGATAATTTAAATATCAACGCTATTGATTAACCACGGGACATACAAACACGACTTGATGAAGATAGACTTAGTTTGAACTCACAAATCTCTCGTGTATAACTCATAAGGTAGTAGTGAACTTAGAAATAACTTAGCAAGAGGGAGAGAGAAGTAAGCACCCTAGATACACCTTGGCAGGTAGGAAAACACACCAACCACCCTCAAGAATCTCTATCAAGTATTAAAAGCTTCGTAATCTATAACAATGGTGAGTGAGTAAACTATCTGGTTTGCAATAAGTCTCTTTGATGTTTATTATCACTAGTAATAACTTTTGAACTCTTAAAAAGATCATCCTCTCCTCAAAGGTGGTTAGGGTCCTTAAATAGCCTCCCACACCATCCCTGAGACAACTCTGCCATTAATGCTTGTGAAAGACATCCCTTATACTTTATATCACAAACATTAAATACCCGATGCACTAGTTGTCTCCATGTCATAAACATTAAATGCCAAGATATGCCTTTTACCTAACCACTGTGTGTTAGGGGGTTGTTGTCATAGAGGTGGCTCACCAACTATCTGATAACCCTAAATACCACGGTGGTTTACTCAAGTGTAGGTCTGACATTGAATAGATGGTTACTGACATTAGATAAAGTGGATGTGACATTAAGTAGAGGGTTATTTGGCTCACAACTCAACGTCAGATGGAACACAAGGCTGCTCCGCCCCTGAGGTTCTATGGTCAATGTCCTTCGATGTTTTACCAGGTGAATCTAAGATGGTTAGGACAAGCCCCAATGGTGCCTCACTTCTCAATCCTCCCAACTAAGTCCCTCCAATGTTCCCACGACGAGGTCGTTCGATAGAGCATGAAAGCTCTCCTAGGCCCTGCAAAGCCTGGTCTCTCGCGAGTACCGTTCGACGTCACATATAATCCTTATTCTCGTTACATCATTACAATCATTATAGCTCATAGTCAGTACAAACAAAAGATAAAATATGGCTAAGTAACACAACAAGCTAAAATATGAGTTGCCACACTTGAGCTACCTTGCAGAGTTGCCACGCTGCCTTAACCCTCGATACTATTATAAATAGGGGAATTATCCCTAATATCGTGATTACCTTCAAGCCCACTCTACATTTTCCCCTTCGTGGAGAGATTTATTTTGGGAACATGAAATATCTGCGCGAAAACTTCTCAATACAATGAATCTTCTCTCTCTGTAAAAATTCTAGCATCCTTTCCTTTGTTATAGCATTAGGTTAGAACCTCCAAGAAAAAGTAAAATTCCCCCCGATGAACCTGAACCGAAGCGATGTGGCTTATTGGTGTTTTGGCGAAGGGACATCGTCGCTTTTTCCTTACACTGAGTTTCAATTGTTCTAGCTTTACTATTTGAAATTCTCCTGAAAGGCCTACTAAACTTCTCAAATACTCATTTTTTGCTATGAGGAAGTGAAATTATCTCATTCATGCTGTTGTGGGGTATAGTTATGAGCAGTGATTTTTGTTAAGACTGCCCCTATAATTGGGACTTGTGAAATTCTCCCTTATAACGCTTCGCTATGTTCGAAAAAAGTATAAATTCTCCCCGATGTAGCTGAGTCACAATTTAAACAACATTTGGACTTATGGCGAGGGGACATCGTAGCATTGTGAACCGTTGGGACATCTTTTCCATTGGGAGTTTATTAGATATATCTGATAAAAAAACTATTGCCAAAACTTAAACTTGCTGAACAAGGCAACCCTTTATATTCCCCAGGCATCACTTCGTAAATGACATGACACTGTCTTTTCCGCTGTCAAAACACTTTCGGAAGTGCCACGTGTTCATTTGAAATGATTATAGGAGGCCTTGCACGTGCAGTGGTGGGACACTCAATAGACAGGTTTGAAAGGTTTCAAACGTCTCTTTTTTCAAAAGCCTTCTCTTTCCTTCGTCTTCTTCAATCTCTCGTCTTCTTTAGAGAGAGAACTTTGGTCGAAGACCCCATTATTATCCAACTATTTTCCTATCTTCTTCTTTCTCTCATCTTTTATGACACCACCTGTGGTTATGCTCCTCCCTCTTTGTTCCTAGCCCTTCTTTTATCAAGCGGTTGCATTCATCACCTGCTTACTATGGCTGCTTCAAGTGCCTCAGAGGTTACCACCACCGTTGCTTAGCCAAGCTCCTCTTCTTCCACCTTTGGCACTGCTACTACCCCTAGAACCAATACCTTGAATAATTCTCTTCAAGAGCAACTACGCTTTTATCGTTGGTCTCCCATCTTTGGTGAAGATGATGAATTCTCTGATGCATTTAAGACCTGCCATTTCTCAGCCAAGTATGGCCCTTTACTATTGGACGATGAAGATGAGGATCCTTCGAAGTGGGGGCTACCTTCCCCAGAGGGGACTCTGCACTTTAGGTTGAACCACGGTGACTTCCCCTATTCTCAGATCGATTTCGAGGCACCTCGGGGTCGCCAGCCCATTTCACTGCCTGGCACACACATATGCAGAGTTCTCACGCTGCTGCTCTTGTGAAGGTTGGTCTTCATCGAGCCTACTTGTTTGCGTAGTTCACATTTGTAAGCATAACATTGCACTGCAAGCACTAGTTTCCATATGGAACGTTATAACTCACACATTTTTTATTGCGTGGGGATATTTCACCATCACGTTGGAGGACGTCTGCGAGCTACTTGGGTTTGAGCCCATAGGTGAGTTTGCATACCACGATAAGGCCTTAGATGCCGAAGAGATTTCCGATCGACCTGAGCTTGATCGAATCTACCCTAGTTGCATTGGATCTTCAAACAAGGACACTTTTACTACCCACATCAGTTATTTTTTCGAAGCTCTAACTCCAAAGGATGTCAATGCTGTAACGGGCCAAAGTAGAGGTACATCTATAGAACTACCAACCTACATTCTTGTGTTGCTTTCATGCTTTTTCCTAACTGGGAAACCCAATTACCATCCCAGGAGGGACCTCATAAATATTTCCATCCATTTAGCCAGGGGTTTCAACCTTCCTCCAGCTGCCATAACCTTGGGGTCCCTCTATACGTGGATGGATCGAACTCATATCGACATGGCACGGTCACTCGGTCATTATAACTTGGCTAATTTTGCCAACACTATTATCTTAATGGGATTCCTTTACACACATTTTCCTGCCATTGCTGCCAAGTCTACCTCTCTCCCCATGAGCCAAGGTATTAAGCCCCCACGCCTCTTATGTTTCCATAAAAAACAGAGTCGAAAGGAGATAATGTGAGTTTTTTTTTATCATTTTGACTCCTTTATAATGAGGCCATACAACGAATCTACTTTTCCCCATTCTTGGGATTTTTTTCCTTCTACAGCTTCAATGGTCAAATTCATCCCCGTTGTAGAAGATCTTTTGCAGGCCATGGTGCTTATGTTTACCCTTGGGTCTCTTCCCTCCTTTACTGAATGAGGATACACCTTTGAACCTTATAACCTCGATAGATGCAGCAGGCAGTTCGGGTTTGATCAGGGGGCCCTCAACCTTTGTTTCAACAAAACCATATAAGGGCCACTTTTGCTGAAGCCTACACCTTCTATCTTGCAGCTGCGGTGCTTGGTGTGACCTCTACCATCGATAGTTGAGTTGCCCTTCCAAGTGCCACTAGAAAGGGGGGTGTATTTACCTCTTATGCTGACAAGTTCCGTTTAGTGCAACTGACCAGGATTCGCGAGTTTATACAGAGTCCTCCCTAATGTCCCCCAGTCCTTTCTTTCTCTGCCTCCGAGTTGGGTCTCAAGGGCAACTCCATTCTTGGATTTGAGTTCCCTCTGAGTAAAACCATCAAATATCCTCCCCACGAGCTACCCCCTTATTGCATGATGGTCCCTACTGCCACGCCCAAGCCCAAGGCCGTTACAACTGCCAAACAGCCTGCCCCCATTTAGCCGATGTTGCTACTAGCGAAGGGCCTTCCCAGCCACTAGACAAAATGACCAGGAAGTCCAAGAGTGGGGCTTCCTCAAAATCTAAGTCGCAAGCCCAAGATCCTTTCGAGGCGTTCCCCATTGCCTTCATTCCTCCTCTTACGTATACAAAAATGGCCGAGGAGTTGAGAAGGAAAGTTCAGGCTGAGGTAGAATAAATAAATGCTGAGTTTCAGTGACACGCCCCTGTTGTTCCTCCTTCGGCTGCCTTTCCCTCAATCGTAGTTGATCCAACTGAGCCAACGACAAAGAAGAGAAAACATTTGAGGGTTCATCAAGGTGATGGTACAACGGGTACGAGGAGGAAATCTCTAGGTACCAAGTCCCAAAAGAAACGAACTCCTGAGATACATCCCCCCAGCTCCTTATGTTGCTGCCTCCTCTCCTTCTTCATCGATGGTTATATCTTCATTCTCCTTCTGAATCTGAGATATGTGTGCATGTTTTTGCTCTTATTCACATTTTTCTTAAGTCGAGCTACGTCTTCTTATCTCTTAAAACCTTTGGTGCAGGGAATTGAAGAAGGAAGACCCAGTCCCCCGGTGAGCCCTTTCGTGGGGGGACGTTTTGGTATCTCCCAAGTTGATACTCCTCCTCCTCGTTCCCCCATGATCGGGATTACTTATTCCCTCCGCACAAAGGATGCTGCTGTGGGGGAAAGTTTCGTTGAATCTGGGGGCGTCTCCACTGAACCAAAGACAGCTCCCCCAGCCCTTTCTAAATCTTCAACATAGCACGAGGTCCTTCTGTCCATCGTTGCAGCTAAGGAAAGTGCCCCTGAGGTAATATAAACAATTACTTGTCATTTCCTGTCTCCTTTCTCTTTTTATTTCATAATAAACTATAATATGATGAGATGCTTTATGTGGAAATGGCATCTTTGGTAGCTGACATTCTTCTCCCCAATATGATGACGAGACCCATAACTGCGGTTCCCCTTTTTAGTGCCATAACGGGGGTAAGTAACACTTCCGTGCATTTCTCCATTTTTTCGTAGTTTCTCCCCATGTCTAACTCGTGACTTCATGTTTGAAGCTTTCTCCAAGTCTTACCCCACCCTTTTCTCTTAGTGGTCTTCCTCTTTTCAAGTCCACGGTGGATGCTTATGCCCATCGTGATGGTTCTGTGGTGCATACTCGTGCTGAGGTATCGATTGGAGGGCCATCATCTTCTTTGAGTGAAACTCCTACATTGTTCTTGGTACCTTTTGTTGGCGACGGATCTTTGCCAAATGTTGAGTCTTTTTCAGATAAGGGCACCGTTGAGGCTTCCCAGGAAGTAATCCCGCCCCCAACAGTTCCTGCCACTATGGCCTCCACGGTGAATCCAATTCTTGCTCCTGTAACTGCTGAGGTACTTCATTAATTTCTCTGCATTTCTCAACCTTTCAAACTTCACTTATGATGGTGACTTATCTCTGAAAACACTTGTTAAGATTTTTCATGAACTCTACCTATATTGGTGACTTAACAATGAAACACTTGTTAAGATTTTTCATAAACTCCACCTATATCGGTGACTTAACAACGAAAACGCTTGTTAATATTTTTCCATAAACTCACCTATATAGGTGACTTAACAACAAAAATGATTGTAAGATTTTTCCATAAACTCCACCTATATCGGTGACTTAACAACGAAAATGCTTATTAAGATTATTTCATAAACTCCACCTATATCGGTGACTTAACAACGAAAACGCTTGTTAAGATTATTCCATAAACTCATTATTTCTTCCAAATGTTCTCAGTTTGCTCAGGAGGATTATCCATCAGTTCTTTTGCACATCGTTTCACCCCATCAGGAACCCATTTTTTCAGAAGACTCCAGTCACAACGATCAAGGTTCCACGACTGGTGTTGCTGTTAAGAGAAAATCTGGCTGTGAGCTTCCTCTGCCTGACTTGGATCCTCATGCTTTTTTCCTCATGGTGCTTGAGCGTTCTCCTCAGATGCCTGCCAATCATCGCTTGGTAGTTGATCACTTGCAAGACACCATCCTTAAATGTTCACTATGGATTGCTTGCATTCTAACATCTCCGTAATGAGTTATAGGTTCACGGTATGGCTACCGTTGTGGTTGAGATCGCCAGCACTCCAACCTCAAATCTTACTAGAGCCCTTATCAACCAATTCCTAGGCTACCAGAATGATTTTGGTCGTGATGGATTTTATTTTGACTTGCTTATCACACGCTTAGAAACTTTAAAGAGTGAGCGACTGGATAGCTAGAGGGAACTTCTCCAGAAACATTAGGAGGACCAATGGGCTGAGGAAGCTAAGTTGGTTGAGTTAGCACCTCTCTTTGGAGCTATTGATAAAGAGGTAGGGGATATCAAATCATCTCTGCGTCTAGCCAAACTGAAGTGAGAGAGACTCCTCATTGAGCATACATAAGTGCAAATGAGGCTGGAGGTTTTTATAAATGCCCAACATTCTTGCCTGACAACTTCTTTGGGCCTTCCTGGAGATTTTTTTTTCTCAAAATCTTTGGTTCCTCTTAGGTCAATGATTTGTTGTAAATATTTTCCTTTTCTTCTCTCTATGTAATTCTTGGGAAATATCTCCCAATTTTGTAATGACCTGAAGTTTATGAATGAAGAAAAATATATGTTTTCCCATGTCATTTCCTTGCATTACAATTATTTTCATACATTTTGAAGTTCTATAATTCTTTCATCTCCACTTGAGATATAATAAAAATAACTTGCATACTCATCATAAAAAGAAGTTGTGTACTCATAACAACAGCCATATACATCAGTGGTCGAAACATATTTGCTTACACATGATAGACTTTCAACCATTTATTGTTAATCTTGAATTGGTTATCTTCTTCCATCCTTAAAATTAAGCAATATCCTGAGTCATAACCTTCTTTTATAATGAAAGGTCCCTCCTAATTTAAGATAAACTTGGGTAGGGGCACCCCTCTGATGTGTTTCACTACTTCTTTCAACACGAATTCTCCCTCCACGAACTTACTCGATCTTACCAAGTTATCATTTTCCCTGGAAAGCTATTTCATATACAGTTAAAAGTGTTTTGTTGCATTATCCCTGTGTTCATCCAAAGCTTCCGAATAGACATGTCTATTCTGAGGGAGCATGCTACTTCGCAAGGCATATCGAGTAGAGGGAACTTCCAACTCTATTGGGAGAATCGCCTCAGTCCCATTGATATGGGAGAACGGAGTATACCTTGTGGCCTTTCTCTTAGTTCTTCGATAGGCCCATAACTCAATTGATATCTTATCATCCCACGATCCTGGGAAATCTTCCATCGTTTTATCCAAGATATTAACTAAAGTTTTGTTATTTACTTCGACTTGACCGTTTCCCTTTGGGTATGCCACCGTTGAAGTATGATGAACGATGGAGTGCCTGTCTGCGAGCATCGTTACCTCTGAATAGGCGAAAGGGGTTTCGTTATCTGAGAGAATAACCTTTGGAATCCTAAAACAACAAATGATCTATTCTCTGATGAAGTTACTCACCACCCCCGTTGTTGCCCTTCTTAGTGGTATCGCTTCAGCCCACTTTGTGAAGCACTCCGTTGCTACTAGTATCCATATCTTCCCCCTTGAAGAAGGATGTAATGCCCCTACCAGGTCGAATGCCCAAGTGTGAAATGGATAAAGCATTTCCATGGAGTGTAGATCTATGGATGGGGCATGGATCATATTTCCATGAAGTTGACAAGCTTTTCATTTTCGAACGAACTCAGCGGAGTCTTTCTCTATTGTTGGCCAATAATATCCCAACGTCATTAATTGATCATACAACTTGGCCCCTCCTATATGAGGTGGATCGTGCGCCTTTTTAAGGACCTCGGTCGCTTTTTCTTTTTTTATACAACGTAGTGGCCTGTTAAAGTACTCCCTTAGATAAAGCTTCCCCTCTTGAACTTAGAACCTCGCAGCCCTTCGCCTGAGTCCCATCGCTTCGATCGTTTTTATTGGGACAACTCCATCTTTAATTAAGTCAATATAGGGTGCCTCCAGTCAGGTTGAGCTCCTAAAAAATGACACTTAGCTACTTTGAAGAATAACTGGTATTTGTGCACTTTCGTTGTAGCTCCGCCGTATCATGTTTCATTATAGGTAAAAAAAAACCTATATTTGGATTCTTCGATAGAGAGGTATCCTTATTGTCTCGCAGTGCTCTTCATATATTTTCTTCAATCTCCACTTTGTCTCTTCTGGGCTGATGCACCTTGACAACCATCTATCTACATTCCTGAAGTAAAGGTTTCCCTGATTTATGAAGTATTAGGCTAATTGCCTTAGCTCCATCGTTCATTCCCCAAATTCTAGTTATTTCCTAATCTCTCCCCTCCAGTCTGCGTCCTCTTCCATTGGTAGAAATGACTATACTACTGAAGGAGTTATTATTCATTAGATCACGATGGTAGTTGTATCGTTCCTCATGACCATCTTCTGGGCAATGGTAACATAGGCGTCTAGGTGAATGTTCATCATTTTAGGCTGTCTCTTGATCTTGGTTCGATGGAACTGGTAGAGGAGCCTCTGAATGATTATTCTGTATGGTTCCAGACTCATGTGTTTCAATCCATACTCTCCATTCACTTGTTGAATAACCAAATTCGAATCACCTTTGATGCAAAGTGAATGAATCCCCCTTCGAAGAGCCTCTAGCAACCCTAGCACCAATGCTTCATATTCCGCCTCGTTGTTAGAACAAGGGAAATCTAATTTGTAGGAAAGACAAATCTCCTCCATTCCTTTTGAACGAATAACTAATTATCCTCCTTTGTTTTTCGCCGAAGATCCATCGAACTGCATTGTCCATTCCTTATCCATTGCATCTAGGTGATTGGCCTGGAAATCGTCTCCCGGAATACTTTCTTTAGGTGGATAAAACGTTCTCGAGGGGAAGATTGCCAAAAGATTGGCGTACGCTTGGCTTTTGATTGCACGAGGAACCACACACTTCAAGTCATATTCGGAGAGGATGAGGAACCACTGAGCTTCCCTACCAATCAATATAGTTCTTGCCAGCAAATACTTAATAGGATCACATATAGTTACAATATGAATTGTAAAAGACATCATATAATGTCTAAGTTTTTGTTCTATAAAGACTAAAGCTAAGCAATGCCTTTCCAAGATAATATATCTGACTTCTGTCCTATGTATGATTCTGCTGAGGTAGTAGACCGGTCGTTCTTCCCCATCAATCTCCTATGCTAACAAAGATCCCACAGATCTCGTGGTAGATGTGAGGTATAGTTGCAACGATATTTCTGCCTGTGGGGGAACCATGATTTGTGGTGAAACGATCAGCTTTTTCAGCCCAGCGAGTGAATCCTGGTGAATCTCCTCCCACTTGAATTTCGTATTCCCTCGTAACGGTTGCATCAACGGATGTGTCATTTCTGCTAATCCAGACATAAATATCCTAAAATAGGAGACTTTACTGAGGAAACTCTTTATTTTCTTCGTCGTTCTTAGGCTTGGCATCTCCAAGATCGCTCAATGCTTGTCCCGATCCATCTGCACCCCTTGCCGATCAACCACGAAGACTATAAATTTCCCACTTGTTACTCCGAAGACGCACTTAATTGGGTTCATCTTTAATTTATATTTCCTGGATCGAGAAAATACCCTCCTCAAATCACTCAAATGGGATTCCTCCTTTGATTTGATGACCAAATCATCCACATAGAATTCCATAAATTTATAAAAGAAGTCATGAAAAATGTCCATCATTGTTCTTTGGTAAGTAGCCCCGACATTCTTGAGCCCAAACGACATTACTTTGTACATGAAATTCCCCAACGGGATTCTAAATGTCATTTTCTCTCCATCCTAGGGTTCCATCTTGATCTAGTTGTACCCTACATACCCATCCACGAAGCTATACCTCTCATGACCAGCTGTTGCATCTATCGACCTATCAATGGAGGGTATAGGGAACTCATCCTTGGGGCAAGATCTATTCAAATCTCCGAAGTCGACATCGATCCTTATTTGGTTTTAGTCTTTCTTTCCCACGGGGATAATTCTAGACAACCAAAGCGGGTGCTGTATTGGCTTGATGAACCCTGTCGCCAATAAGCGCTGGACCTTTTCCTTTATCTTTAAATCTAGCTCATGCGTGTACGTTCTTGTTGCTTGTTTCATCGGAATGGCTAAAGGCATCACGCTCAACTTGTGGCAGCTGACTCCCTCATCTAGCTCTTCCATCTATGTGTATTTCCATGCGAAAACGTTCATGAACTCCCGAATCAACTCAACCAAAGTCTCTCATTTCTTCTTACTGAGATTTTTTGATATAAAAATAGGCCTTGGATCCTCCACTTCTTTCGCCAGGTTCAACTGCTCTAATTCTTGTTCCTATGGCTTCGGTTGATCTGCCATGTAATCTGGTTCTTCGATAACATCTTCCATTAATTCTTATATATTGGAGTTGTCTATCACCATACATTGCCCTCGTTGATCCACCAAAAAGCACTCATAAATCGGGTCAGCCTCATTGTCATCTTCTTCGACCGCCCGTTTACACCATTATAATCGATATATCACCTTTATTTCTTCGATAACAACTTTCTTACACTGCCTACTGGTAGCGGTGACTGCCTTCCTTTTCTTCCCTCTGGAAGCCTTAGCCACTCTTTTTCCTAAGAACAGGCTCAGTACGCTTTGTCATTGGACCTCATATTCCATCGGATCCACTATGGGACTCATCCTATCTTTAAGATGCTTCGAGATTTTTTGGGGCCAAGGTACCACCTGGTGAGCTTCGTCAGTCATCACTCTTACGCTGCTTGCAACCTCTTTATTCTACTCGTACAAGGACCCCATACTTTCTCTGATCGAGGGAACCCATGCTCCCTCCATTCTTCTCGTTAGAACTCGGACATCCTCCTCTAACTTTGTGTAAAATACCGCATCTACCAAGTGAGCTTCCTCGACAGTGAAGGGACTCTTTGTAGCCCTAATGGTCACCTCTGTTCCCTTGATATTCGCCTTAGCTCATTGGTGGTACGTTGAAGTAACTAGCCCTTGGTTGTGCATCCACACCCTTTCTATCAGCATATGGTAGGAAGTTGCACTCTCTATTACATGTAACTTGATTTGGGAACTCAGATTTCCCATTACAATCCCAACATTCACGTACCCAATGGACTTGAAAGATTGGTTATCATACCCCGAAATCACCAATGGCATGGGGACCAACCTTTTTTTTGAAATATTAGGTGCGTGGAAAGAGTTGATTGGCATGATATTAATGGAAGCTCCCTCATCCATAAGAGCTTACAAAACTAACTCCGTTGATGCTGGCAGTCACATACAATGGACTGTTATGAGAGAATCTTACGGCCCTATCTGTGTTGCTGAAAGTTACTTCTGACAGAAACTTCTTCACCAACATGGCCATGTGTCCCCTCCATCTCAACGAGGGGACTGTGTTCTTCTTTGTAATTTCAATTATTGCCTAGATTATTTCCAACATACTCTCCTTCGGTATCCCTACTTGGTCGAAGAACCAGACAAATTTTGCGGATTTTGAAATTACATAGTATTCTATTGCTGGGTATGCTTGTTCCCCTTTAACAATGTATACATCCTCCACGTCTTTGGTGCTTCCCTCATTGTAGGCTAATACTACGTTATCCATTCCCTTCGTACAATCTTTCAGATCTTATTTGAATTCTCCCTGCTTCGTAGTTGACCTTCTTTCTTCTCTCTCTTCTTCCTCGTCATAGGCCACCTCCAAATTGGCCCCATGTGCTAGGAGTGGGTTGTTGTTGACGTTCTACAGAGGTATTTGTAACATCCTTACCTTCACATACTTATCAATGATTCTCCTTAATGTGAAAACAACTCTCCATCGGATGGTGGATCTTTCGATGAATCTGGCAATATTTGGGATTTGCCATTATTGTCGCATCGGGCTCCCCAACGGGAATGCCCTTTGGTTCATATATCGTTCCTTCTTGGACCATTGCATTATAACAGCTGATAGCATCTTCCATGGTACAAGACATTGGTGGTGGGTCTTCCCTATCTCTTCCAAACTTCCTCTTATTTTTCTTTTTGGGCGCCTTGCCCCCATCTTCTCCCTCGGTGTACCCTACCCGTGGGGGTTGAGACCTCCCCCCCACAGGTTGTATCGGCTGCCTAAACATCATGGTCACCACCACTGGATTTGGTCGCACCACCAAGGAGATATTTCTTCCTGCTTTTAAGAACCCCGAAATAGTTCCCTCGCGCGTTTCATTAATGAGATGACAGATGTACTCAGGAAGCAGCCCCTCCACACAGATCTGCAATAATTTGTATTCTTTGGCCTCCTCCCTCACATCGAGGGACCTTTCCCTGAACCTTCGAAAGTACACCACCACTTCTTCCCCGGGTCAGTATTTCTCCCTCCCCAGTTGGGTCAATGTAAAATCATCTTTTGCCAGAAAGAACTTCTAGACGAACAAAATATACATCTCCTCCCATGTAGAAACACTCTTGGGAGCCAAATGATAATACCAGGTATAGGCTTTATCGATTAAGGATTTTGAAAACTCCCTCAACTTGAGCTTCTTATTATTACAATGCTCCCCAAGTGTTTAACAAAGTGCTTAATGTGCTCCTTCGAGTTTCCACATTTCCCTGTGTATTTTTCAAAAATAGGAGGAATATAATCTTTTGGATAGGTCTCATCATTGTATTCCTAGGGTTAAGGTGTTTGAAAGTCGTCATAAATCGAAGTTACCTCGCCAGCATATTGCGAGGAGGCTTGCATGAACTTCAGCATCTCTTTCTGCATCTCCTTCCTCATTACCTCCATGGGTAATGCCACTAGAGTAACAACCAATAGGACTATAGGCTGAGTGCCCATTGCGACAAGCAATCGTCACAGTCGGAGTTGTTGATACTCCCGACGTTCCCACTACTGGATTCATAATAGAGGGAAAACTTGCTGGGATTGTTCCCGTTATGTCTGTACTTGGTGGGTCCATTGGGGCTTCCCCTGGTGTCATGAAAGAGTTAGCTTCAAATCCTCCCAACACCGTTGAAGCTACCGGAGGTTGTAAAAAATCGTACAACTTATGCATGAGTAGTGTCACTTGAGCTGGTCCCAACGCAGCACTTATGGAAGCGTGTGTCACCCCTAGAACGCCTTTCGTCGCCTGAACTAGAGGTACCTCTATTCGAGGGCACCCATCCCTTAGAGCCTCTAGTTCTCTCGCCGCCTGTTCCTCATTATGTTGAATGTCATCAAAGTTGAGCCTTCGATTAATGATATCTTGCACCATACTCCTTCCTTAGAAGAATGCCTAGCTAGTAGAGTCGCCAAATGTAAGAGGGTGGTTTAGGTGAGATGGAGGTGTAACCCCTTTTTAAGTAGAGCAATGCTAAGTTAACTAGTAACACTATTGATTAACCACAGGACATACAAACAGGACTCGATGAAGATAGACTCAGTTTGAACTCACAAATCTCTCGTGTATAACTCATAAGGTAGTAGTGAACTTACAAATAACGTATCTAGAAGGAGAGAGAAGTAAGCACCCTAGATACACCTTGGCAGACAGCCAAACACACCAACCACACTCAAAAATCCCTGTCAAGTATTAAAAGCTTAGTAATCTATGACAATGGTGAGTGAGTAAACTCTTTGGTTTGCAATAACTCTCTATGCTATATATTATCTCTAGTAATAACTTCTGAACTCTTAAAAATATCATCCTCTCCTCAGTGGTGGTTGGGGTCCTTAAATAGCCTCCCACACCATCCCCAAGGCAACTCTACCATTAATTCCTGTGAAAGACATCCCTCATACTTTATGTCACAAACATTAAATACCTGATGCACTAGTTATCTCCACGTCATAAACATTAAATGTCAAGACATGCATTTTTCCTAACCACTAGGTGTCATGGGGATACTGTCACAGAGGTGTCTCACCAACTGTCTGACAGCCCTCAATACCACGGTGGTTTACTCAAGTGCAGGTATAACATTTCCTAGTTGGTTAGTGACATCAGATAAAGTGGATGTGACATTAAGTAGAGGGTTGTTTAACTCACAACTCAACGCTCGATGGAACTCAAGGCTGATCTCCCCTGAGGTTCCACGGTCAGGGTCCTTCGGTGTTTTACCAGGTGTAGCTAAGATGGTCAGGACAATCCCCAATGGTGACTCACTTCCCAATCTTCCAAACTAAGTCCCTCCAAAGTTTCCACGGCGAGGTCGTTTGATAGAGCATGAAAGCTCTCCCTGGCCCTGCCAATCCTGGTCCCTCGTGATAACCATTCGACCACAAACATAATCATTATTCTCGTTACATCATTACAATCTTTATCGCTCATAGTCAGTACAAACAAAAGATACAATATAGCTAAGTAACACAACAAGATAAATATATGAGTTGTCACGCTAAGCTGCCCCACTAAGATGCCACGCTGAGTTGCCACGCTTGAGCTGCCTTGCTGAGTTTCCACGCTGCCTTAACCCCAGATGCTGTTATAAATAGGGAAATTATCCCTAATCTCAAGATTACCTTCAAGCCCACTCTAGAATTTTAATATACAAAATACATTTTTTAGTGGGAATTGGTCATATTAGAATATTTGGTAATTGAATTGGATTTTTATTCATTCGGTTTATTTCATTTCTGGGCTTGATTAGTTTATATAGGGAAAAAATGTTGGGGTTTGGCTTGGTAATTTATTAATTAAACAAAGGATATGTAGGTAATTGAGTAGTGGCTTGGGGAACCAGTAGGGAGAAGTAGGGTTTAGTTGGGAAAGTTATGAGTTTTAAACAATTATGAAAAATTAAGTATTTTTATAGATTAAAATAAAGAGAAAATAAAAATAGGGGCGCACCAGCGCCCATACTATGTCGCGACCACGGGTCCGGGAAGCGAGTGGCGTCATAGGGTATGATGGTTTTTTGGTTTATATAGGATTTAGGCCTCGTTTGTCATCATTGTAATGGCCATTTTCTCCTCTCTGAAACTGAAACTCCACCCTTTCTCTACACACATAAAACCTAGTCTTTTCCTCAGCCTAAAACACCATTACAAACCTAATTCAATTACTAAGAATATAAATGGAAGGTATTGAATAAAAGAGAAATAATAATAAAAGGAAGAAGAAAGAGGAAGAATCAATATGAATTCACACATTTGGGAGGCTTCAGTTATCCTCACTAAACTCTTCATTATCAACATAGAGGCAAGATCAAACTACTCTCTCCTTTCATGCTTATAAGTAGTAACTTCTACGCACACATGTTTTATAATATATATAATTTGATTAGAAATAAGTAGGAGTAATTCTTGAACTAATCCTTCTTCAAAGTTATTACTTTTCCTATTAAAAAATGGTTAAACTCCCAATCATACATTTTCTATATTAGTCAGTTTATTCATTTTAATTGAATCAAACTCTGAAATAAGCATGCTTTTAATTCAAATTAATCCCAAGTAAATTGAAATAATAAATATGATTTCATCTATAATTATATATTATGTGAATTGAAATGTGATTATGTTTCCTCTCTTAAAATGGAATTTGGAATTTCACTTTTGTTACTAAATGATGATAATTAGAACATTTATATGATAATTCATCTTATACTTAAATTTTATATTTCAATTTGAAGAATTATTATCAAGTTATAAAAATGGCATACACGGAAGTAACCACCTTTGTTAGTTGGAATTGTGATTAAAGACCCAAATATATATAACTTGGGATTCTAAAGGATCGAACCCTCTTGTGTAACTACTTTAATTATAATAGAAATACTTTAAGAAAAAATATAATAATATATTGATGGGTGTTAGGCTATCACTTTAGATTTGGGTATTGTTAGTATTCACGTTATGGACATCCCCCCCATGTAATGTAATACACAAAAAAGAGTTAGTTTATGCTCGATCACTTAGTCTTCTGTTCTAGTCAACACCAGTTTACCATACGTAGGTGTTGGAGCTACTTTTATCCCCATTTATTTATTTTAATTATGTGAGATTTATTTTATCATTTAGTACTTGTACTAAGTTTTGGATTATATTTTTTTGGAGGTCGTGGAGACAAATTTTGGCATATATTTATATCGGGATTATCATTGCCAGACCATATTAGTATTTATTCTAGTTAATGATGATGATAGACATATATCCCTTAATTATTTTATTTTGAGGATTTTAATGTCTCACTCTAATTTTTTATCATATTTTGTTGTTGCCTTTTCATGCTAAGGATGATATTTATTTATTTTAACAACATGTATAGATTTAATAAATAAACTTGATAAACCTAATTATTCAAATATGTGGGATGTCACATTTAGTGAGATTTAGTTCACCATTACACTTGCATACACCAACCCAACCAATAGGATTCCCTTAAACATCCTTGTTTAGCTTTTGTGGTTGCCTGAAAGTTACAACCTTGGAACAAAAACTTTCTTCAACTTTAAAGAAGACTTTTTTTAGTTAAGGGGATTTGAAGAAATTAGGTGTGACGAAAACCGATGGCAGATGTATAGCATTCTTCGACCGTTAGTACTTTCTTCAAAATATATGGTGTGAAATAGTGTCTAGTGAAAGTTATGTAAGTTTCTCACAATTAATTTTTCTAAAACTCTATCGTATTAAATTTTTCATTAATTTTTGCATGAGGTTTTTCCCATCAGTGTATTTTTCCCTTGTATATCCGGTCTTGTGATATTGTTTTACTTTTCCACATTTTTAGAATCATTGTCTTATATTAAAGAAGATAAAATTTGGTTTCTAAACTTAGTGAAACATTTATCTCATATGGACATTGGGATTGTTTTACCTTTCTACAATAATAAATTAATCCATCCTTTTCACAAAGTAGGTTGATTAACTTTTATTTGTGTTGTTATCGTCGGGAGACACGGTCTCACATAACATGTTTGGAGGTAGTATTTGGGGGTTGAGAAGTTCATATTCTTTAGTGATAAGAAGAGCCTTTAGTATGTTTAAGTAGGACTTGAACATAAGACATCGACGGTGATTCGTGTTCATTGTAAATTGTAAGTTTATGGTTCAGTTTCACCCGGGTAAGGCCAATGTGGTGGAAGATGTTTTGAGTTAACGATCGAGAAAAAATATGTCTAATCTTTAGTTAACCGATGTCGGATTTGTTCCAGTGATTGGCGAGTTAGTCGATGTTTTCTTGTGGATGCTCACTGTGACTCTTGATATCGTTATACCGATACTTCGAGCACATGAAGATGATGTATCATGATAAGAGAAAGTGGCCAAAAGTTTAACTATTGGTTTACCTCTTTACACTGTTGGTTTTTATATCAGTTTATAGTACAAGGGGGGAGGTGTTGGTTATATCATCAGAAGAGGAGTTGCATAAGGCTGTTATGTAAGGTCCCCATGGATCATGGTTCTTAGTGCATCTCGATGTGGATAAGATGTGCCAGAATATGTGGAGATAATATTGGTGGGCAGGTATAAAGTGGGACATTACTACACATGTATCCCAATATAGTACATGTTAGATGGGGGAAGGTGGATCACTAGTGACCATCTGGTGCACATCAACCCTTACCTATTCTTGAGGAAAATTAGGACATCGTCACAAAGGACTTCATCTGGGATTACTGTTGATGCCCCAGCATCAAGATACTATTTGGGTAATAATTGACTACTTGACAAAGTTTTCACATTTATCTCATGTCCGCATGAATTTCATTGACACACCCAAACCCAACTAATTATTAATTAAGTTTTAAAGTCAAAGTGAATCAAACCATACTTACCTTAACCAAAACCTAAACATGAGTATCCTTTTTCATTTATTAACATGAATCTATAAAACTAAAACTTTTCACAATTTTAAAGTAGTTATGCGTATTCAAACTTACTGAAAGGATAAGTAGGCTTGAATTACCCCCTTTATGTTTGAACAAAATCATGGTTTTATGCATCCCTTGTTAACCCCACTCTACGTTATAGGTTTGGCGGTGATATCACAATACCTGAAAAAGCATAAACATAGGAACCGTGAGCAAAAAGCTCAGCGAATGCATCACTACTACGCTATTGCATAAAATTGAATGCAATAAATCTTATCCATGTGGTAACACATATACTTATTCGTCTCATTCATAAATAATGACCAATTATATACTTATTCGGCTCATTCATAAAGAATGACAAACTTATTCGAATCACGATTCACATATCCGGTCTGCAATAGACAATTCTCCCCCATTATGGGTCGGGGAGTAACCTCCCATTTCGGTAAATCGAAATAAATAGTTTCATATTCATAACATTCTGATCATATCCATAACCCTGCATAAATACATCTTACGAGTGAGTAATATTCTGATCTTATCCATAGCTATGTATAAATGCATCTTTCCAGTGAGTACACTAACCTTGGCCACTTAATGGGGTTTTCAGTTGCCTTTGTTTGGAACTTATTTAACAATTTGTTCCTCCCTTCCTATAATTCTTACAGTATCAGTATCATTGTAAGAATACTAAAATTCCAATGAATAACTTAAACGTAACTCAATTCATAAGCATCATATGATCCCATTCAAATAATTTATCATAAATGAAGTTCCATGTAAACTTATGTTAAGAAATTTAACACATTAAATTCATAGCCCAATCATAATTTAATTTCTTCATGGTAATCCAATCCTTATCATATTGGGTTTCCAATACAAAAGACGACACCATATTTCAAGTTTCTTAGAGTAAGATATATCTATTTCTTTACTACATGGCAAATCTGCCATGTCAGCTCCTCTATCATTCAGTCAACTTCCAAGAATTTTCATAATTTTTATACAAAATAAATTTCTATGATAATCCACCTATTTAAATACACATATTAAAAAATACAAAATTAAAGTTTCATAACTTTTGGAGTTCATTTACTATGTCAAGAAAAACCTCAAACGCATGGTATGCATACTTACACATTTGGGGTAGATTCCATACCTAAACTTCAAACTATCCCCCATGATTCATTTCTTGGTATTTTTACTTAATTTTTGGCTGTAAGAGGTACATATAAGTTTAGTTTCATATCCAACTAGAATCAATCGATTCGATTGTGTATTCGCAAAGAGACACTAGTTTGATTAACATAATGATTTCTCACTTAGTTGTATGAATCCAACGTGTTTCTCACATACAAAAAAATGCATCCCCTTGTCCCCAAATATGATCTTTAATATCATATAAAACAACATATATCGTGTAAAGAATAAGATTTATAAGTTAAATCTTACCTGAGCACCCTTGGATACATAAGCTTGTTTATCTCTTGATTATCCTCCTTCATCCTTTAATAATTCATCCTAACCTCTATTTCTTTCATGAAAAACCTCAAACCATTTGAAATTCTGATATAAATGAAGAATAAAGGAGAATTTAAGGTCTTTAAGTCATCATAAGGGCACTTCCTCTTGGTCAAATCAATATATAACATGTGGTGTCGTGTATGACAAAATATCATTTAAAGCTAAATGACCACTTTACCCTATGTTCGTAAAAAGATGATATCTTCTCACTCAATGTACGTTTGATTCACCGTTTGTTGTGTTACAAACCTAACTCATATATCTACAACTATCTATATTTTACCTCAAGTCAATTGTTACATTATAATGGTCAAAACTAGTCTCTAACATGAACATTCCTACCAAAAACTTCAAAATTTTGTATTTGTAACTAATTCGATATCTGATGATTTATGAAGATAAGATTAGACTAAACATAATAACTTAACATTATATACACCAATAACACATTATCCCCATACCATAAGGTAAGCATGATTTAAACATGATTTATCATAATTATATTCGAGTTATCACATTCATAATAGATAAATATATGTGATTGCATGTGTTAGATATTAATCGATTACAATGGGTACCTTTGTTGATCATCTCCGATAGGGTTTCAACTTTTGTAACTCAATTTTGGGGAAGCTTTCTGGAGGTTGTGGGGACGAGGCTACATATGAGTATGTCATATCATCCTTAGAAAAATGGGTAGTCAGAGGGACAACTAGATTTTGGATGATATCTTTTGAGCATGCATTTTAGATATTGAAGTTAGTTGAGAGGTGAATTTATCATTGTTGTATTTTTCCTACAACAACATTTATCAGAAGTTGATATGTATGGCACACTATAAGAAATTGAATAGACGACCCTATAGATCACGTGTATATTGGTTGCACTTGGGAGAGAGTATCTCGATGGAACCTAAGTACATTCAGGAGATGATTGAGAAGATTAATATGATTAAGATGATTTAGGATCTGATCGGATCTAGCCTGCCCGGGATAGGCAAAAAAACTATGAGGATTTGGAGAGGAAGAAAGTTTAATTCCAAGTGGGTGATTAGATAATTTTCAAGGTGTTACCCATGAAAGTGGTGATGCATTTTGTAAATAAGGGGGAGTTGGACCCAAGGTACATTGTGTCGTTTATGATCATACATTGGATAGGGACACTTGTGTATCATTTAGCACTTCCACACCATTTAAATAGGGTACATGATGTGTTCAATGTATCCATGTTTCGTATAATCTTTCAGGGTGAGATTGAATAGTAGCACATTGGCCGAGTGGATATCTAGTTAGAGGGTGATGCTTCATATATGGAGGTTCCAATGCGTATTTCAGACAATAGAGCTCATATTTTGAGGTCAACGGAGATACCCTTAGATCATGTTCAGTGAGGTCACTATAGTTAGGATGAGTCCACTTGGGAGTGAGAGGGTATAATGAGGCAACATTATTCACAGTTATTTTGAAGCAGGTATGTGTTATGTCTTTAGAATTCAGAGGATAAAATTCTTTTTATTTGGAAAAATAATGTAATACTCCCTATTTTTAAGATAAAATTTAAAACAAATAAATTATAAAAATTATATTCATAATTTGGGAATTTGAATTAAGTATATACGTTAGTTAGTGGATTTAAAATTATTAGTGAGATTTATAGTGAAAATGAATTAATATGCAATTATAAATTTCATTTGGTAAATTGTTAAAGTTTTGTGGGATAAAGTTTAAATTGTATAAATATTAGGGATCAAATTATAATTTTTATAAGTCATAAACTTAATTAGACATATGGTTTTTTTAAAGAGTTTGAGGGTAAACAAGTCCTTCTACTTTACTTATGGGTTATGCTTGGTTTCAAATCTTTAAGCTTTAAAAATCTTACAAGGTCCTTTGGGAATTCACAGCCACGCCCCTAGCTATAATCGCGACAATAGTAGTTGATATTGTGGTTTATAATCTGCAAACGCGAGCATATCTAATTGTGGTTATGCCGCAGCCTAGTCACAGGGCCTTTGGGCTGGGATGTTGTTTTAATACCCTTTAAAAATATAAGACATCAATTTAAGCTATCAGCCCTCAATGTAACGTACCTACCTTATTCTTTTTCTACCTACCTTAATCTTAAAGAAACCCTAAAACACTCTTTAAACCCTCCCTTTACCAAACTACTTCCATTAATCAAATCAAATAGAATTTAAATACTTTTCAAATGGAGATTTAAATGGAGGGTTCAAATCAATCTACTCAGGGTCTTAAGAAGTTTTCAAGAGGGTTTCAAGGCTTACTTTCTATATCTTCCTCTCATAAATTTAAATCAATTTTCTAGTTAATCTTTCTGGCAAGTTACTAGAGTACTCCTCTCCTTTTATATATACATTTTCTAATTTCACCTAAACCTTAATTTTATATTTAAAATGGATTAGTAACTTTAGGCTTTTGAGATTTACTATGTTATGACCCTATTTCGTTGAAATTAAATTATGAAACATTTTTAGATTTGAATCTATTCAAAATTGATTAAAGGAAATGTTAAATTCAACTATGAACTTGTAGACTTGCATTTTAGGGTTTGAGATTAAATATTAAACTGATGCTGATTTGAATGCATGTTAATTAATTAAGAGTTAATTTGGGTTTAATTACTATTAAAAATTTATACACTAAGTAAAATGGTACCTTTATCTTTAAGCGTAATGCCTTTGACAATAAATGCCTAATGAATGTAATTAAAAAATAGTTATGTAAAAATTAGTGTTTTATTTCTTGTATAGATGCTTGACTATTGGATAGACCCATGTTTATATATAATTAAATCCCCTTTATTTGAGTTTTACTCTTGAAAATTTGGAATTGAACCTAATTATATATGAAAATGATTTAAACTCTTGATTACTTTCCTTATGTTGTTGGAATTGGAATAAATATGTAGTTCGATTTGAAGGTGTACGTGAAGAACCTCGATGTCTTATTGGTTTGTGGATTTTGATTGGTTTATGTTTAATGGATACGGTTGAAAATGGAAGTCGGTTGTTTAATGTGCTTAATCCTAAATTTAAGTCACACTAATAAATCATTAACTATTATAATGTCTTAAAGACTACCATATCTAGATCGAAGTGTATCATGGGCGTTTCTTATATGGATTTCATTTGTGAGATGCACCATGCATGGAGTCTAGATATGGGTAGGATTGATGATTTTACAAACCTCAATTAACACATCTACGTATTTAAGCCTAAATTTATGACTAGTCATATGTTAAATACAACCTTATGAGTGATTCAAGAATCCCTTTAGAAGTAAATAGAATAATGTAATGTTTGATTTAGGGACCATTTTAGAATGACTCTATGTGTGGGGTAATTGGAATAGAATAATGTTATGATAAACTAACGGTGAAATATGCAACGATAATGACGTCTTAATATTATAGATTTTAAATGAGATAAGTATTGAATGTGGATATGGGTGTGTATCGAGAAAGATCACTCTTATTTTTGCATACTGTAAATCCATAATTTTGGTTGTGTGTTGCGTCAGATGTTCCTTGTCTATTTACGATATCATTTGGTGGTTCTTGATTGGAATGAAAATATGTGGATTGGATGGTACACATATTTTTTGCATCGCACGGTTTAATTATATGTGAAGTTATGACCATCCGAATTTTCGGTGGCGACCGGTTGTATTGTGGCATTTATTTGTGCATCACATGATTTGTTAATATTTTCAGACATGCGAATAAAATGTGGTGTCTGGATGTGTTATGGTTTTATGTGTGCATATCGTATGTTCATGAGATGGTCGAGGATAAGGAGTGTCTGTCGGGTATGATTTAATTAATTAAGAGATTTAATTATGAAAAATGAGGGGTTAATTAAAATTGACTGTGAGGTTCCATGGCACGAGGTTTGTTATCATTATAGGATAAATAAATGTGGATTTGTCACTTATATATATAACTTCCTCTGAGTTGTATAGCTTTTGTAACTTGCTCTATTTTGAATAATTTTATCTATGGTAATTTTTTTGGTGCTAGGGTTGGTCCGTTCGTGTAGGCTCTCTCCCCGACTCGAACATATCTTACATTTTCTCATTTCCAGTCATCATTATTGTCACAAATTGACATAGGTTACTTCTTTGATGTACTATCTTATATTTTAGTTGTGTAAGTTAAGTATTTATGAACTTAGTTGGTATGTATTATTCAGACAGGACATTGGCATTATGACACCCCGCCTAATTAAATACCGGACGATCACTCCTTTATTAAATTAAAATCAAGGTGAGCAGTTGGTTCATTCTTAGCACGCTGTCGAAAAATACTTTTCCAATTTAAACACCCTAAATAATTAAGCTAAGTGTCAAAACCATTTTTTTACTTTACTTTCCAAATTTTATTTTATATAAACCAACATTTAAATCTTTACATTATTCATAATTAAAGAATCACGCAACAACAATATTGGAGCAGACCATCCAATAATTAAACATTCAACTAAATGAATCCAACATTTAATACTCAAATGAAAACATCCTGACAATAATAAATCCCAAAGAATAAAATACTGGAAATAAATGAATCACAATGTCCAATAAAACAACTGGATAATGGAAACGGGCGACACATGCCCAACTGAATAAATATGATAAGAGTGAAATCAAATAAACGAAGTCGTCTAAGCAATAGGCTTGCAACTCCCACCTAAGCTGCAGTACGTTCCTTCCAAAGGATCCTATGCAAGATGCCCCTGTGGCTGGGCACCTGTAATATATACATATATATACAAGAGAGAGAGAAGAAATAGAGACGGGTCAGAGCCCGATAGTGTAAATGATTTAAAATTTGTTTAGCAAGTATTTAAAATGTTTACAGGCCAATGCAACAACATATTAGTGCGACACTCTCTCGAGAAATTCTCACCTCTCTTCTAATGTGCACACCTATCGCACTAACCTTCCCAACGGTTTAACTCATCTTATCTTGGGTTACTCGTAAGGTTTAAACTAAACAATTCAACTGTTAAAGAAGTAAATTCCATTTAGTGACAAAGCTCTCATTTTTTACTTTATTTATTAATAAAGTGTTCCAGAAATAAATATACTATACTTTTGAAACAAGTATTTCTCAATTGAAATCATTACTCATCTCTTACTTACCATAAACACAGTAGGAAATTCTAAATTTCAGAAATTCGTATATATATTAAATACTCGTATAATATATATATTCTATCAGCACTCCACATAAAAATTATGGTGCGGGAATACTCTACTATCCAAACCCCGTATCAATCATACTAAGGGAAATACATGTTCGGAATCACTCTCGAACTGTAATAACAAAAACAAAAACAATATTGAGGCGAAGCATATTATCCAAGTCCAAGAGGTCATTACATACCCTCACGTCTCTTAGGACCGTCCGACTATCGACCTGATAGCCCGTACCAAGGATTCCTATCTTCTAGGGTACGAGTCAATATCCCCCATGAAGGCCCATTCGAGATAAGACTGTCCCAGCGCGGTAACCTCAGGGATAGCAAGTAGCGAGGGCATGATTTCCCCACGTATATAGTATATGCATACACACAGTCATATAAATATACTACTTTTTTTCCATATCAAATTTAGGTTCATCTCATAACCCATAATCACGACATTTATCCTTATTTTCACATTATTAGTTATCGTGTATAATGGTTCGTCTCTAACTTTAATTTGAGGGATTATTCCAACTCACTACGTAACACTCATGGACTCTATCCTCCCCCAAGTGTAGAATTCAGTAGGTACTCATCTATTTTCAAACGTAGCTATTTTACGCGTCTCTCCCTTAAATACACAACCCCATCATCCCTTATGTGTAAGCATCCCAAAAATGTAAATTTCGTCTTAGATTAAAGGTCTCATAGTTGTTAATAAGTCCTACTAGTCTCCTTTATCTTCCAAAGTATTTTAATAAGGGTGCCCAAAGATTTTCACTCATTTAATTTGAATTTAACAATTTGAAAGGGGAAATGTGAGTCTTCCAGGAGGGGTCGATCGATCGAGGTCTGGGGCTCGATCGATCGAACCTTCGATCGATCGAAGCTCTAGGCTCGATCGATCGATCAAGCAGGTATGGCGAATTCTGCAGGAAACCAGTTACGGGTTCTAACACAAAACCTCATCCAAATCAAGATTTTTCATTCCCAATCGCCCAAAAATTCGTACTACAATCAGTATACACCCATATTATACATCTTTCACGTAAAGCATGCAATTTTCCATCAATAACCATAGATTAATAGGCCAAAACTCATATAAAACTCAAGAATCCTAAAATTTCTTAAACATGGTTCTAATCAGTCTTTTCCCAGAAATTTCTACTCCTAATTCATCATAAATTCGTGATTAAGCCTCTACATGTGAAGGGGTTTCCAGATTATCATTCAAATCATTACTACATGCGATTTTCCTATCTCCGACATGAATTTTCTTCTACCAAACTCATCCTAATCACCCTAGACTAACATGAACGATGTATTAACAAAAATAAGAAAGATAAATACTTGCCTGGAAATTTCAAAGTTCTGATTTGATGAAGAATTTGGTGTGGTTGCGTTCCCCGTCGCGCGATCTACACGTTGGTGGTGGCGGCGGTGCAATCGGGTGACTTTTTTGCCTTGGATTGCTTGGAAAGCTTTCTCCTTCCCTCTCCTATGGTCGTTCTAAGGTTTTGAGTCTAATAACCCTAAAGGACTCTTCTAAACAACTGATATAGCCTAATAATTTTCGTGGGTTTACTTACCCAAAAATGCAAAATGTCCAAAATGCCCTCGTGGGGTGTTAAATAGAACTAAAAACGCCCCGAGACTCAAACTAAACCCTTGAGTACACTTTTCTGACTATCTTGACCCTTCCGGGCATGTTGGTGAACTCAAAACGACCATACGGATAACTTAAAAATATTCCACTTTTATTAATCAATATTTAGTCCCGACGCGACACGAGCGCGTCCCGACTCAAATTTCTAAAACTGTCATTTGATTCACTCTTGACATTTAAGAGAACCAATATTATATTACTTTACTCATTAGTAATATTCAACAACAAGTTTCCCATAATTACTAACTCACGTCATGTTAATAATTATAAAGTGATTAATTTTCGAATTTATATTAAATTAATATCTCATTAAATTTAATAAATCCCAAAATTAATATAGCATAAAAATACGGGGTATTACATACTTCCCCCCCCCCCCCCCCCCTCCAATAACGGAATTTCGTCCCGAAATTCGAAAAATAAGGCATACCTGGTAAGAATAAATCTAGGTATCTCTCGCGCATATCTTCCTCACGCTCCCAAGTGTATTCCTCCACATTATGATGCTCCCACTGGACCCGTACAAGTGGAACTACCTTCAACCTCAATCTCCTCTCGATATAGTCTAGGATAGACATCGATCTCTCCTCGTAAGAGCTATCAGGCTATAAGTCTATCTCCTCTATCGCGATGAGGGTGTGAGCTATGTCATCCCGAAGATATCGTCTCAACGACGAGATGTGGAATACATCATGGATGCAATGCAAATGCTCTGGCAGACCCAATCTGTATGCCATCGGCCCAATCCTCTCGATAATGGGGAATGGTCCCACGTACCTCGGGGCCAATTTCCCTTTCTTCCCGAACCTCATCACTCCTTTCATAGGAGATACACGTAGTAACACTTGGTCCCCCACATTAAACTCTCAAAAGAATCATTTCGCATCGGCGTAGCTTTGCTGCCTATCCTGGACTACTCGAATACGACCCCTGATCATCTCAATCCTCATGGAGGTTTCCTGAATCACCTCTGGTCCTAACAACTTGTTATCCCCCATCTCTATCCAACAAGTTGGGGAACAACAAGGTATGCCATACAAAGCCTCGAATGGAGCCATGCCAATCGTGAACTGATAAGAGTTATTATAAGTGAACTCTACCAGGGGAAGATGTGGCTCCCAACCACCTCTAAAATCAAGAACACACATGCACAACATATCCTCCAACATCTGATTAGTACGCTCCGTCTGTCCATCTGTTTGTGGGTGATAAGCTGAACTCAACCTCAACTTTGTACCCATAGCCTCCTGAAATCTCTCACAGAAACGCGACACGAAAATCTTGTCTCAATCTGACACAATATTCAGGGGCACCCCATGTAATCTGACAATCTCAGCAATGAACAACTGATCATACTGACCCGTGGTATAGTCTGTCCGCACCGGCAGAAAGTGAGCCACCTTGGTCAAACAGTCTACAATCACCTAGATAGAGTCGTGGCCCCGCTGTGATGTAGGCAACCTCGTAATAAAGTCCATGGAAATACTCTCCCACTTCCACGCGGGTATTTCCTATGGCTAAAGCAACCCTGACGGTCTCTGATGGTCCACCTTTACCAGCTGGCAGGTAGCACACTTGGACACGAACTCAGCAATGTCCTTCTTCATCCCACTCCACCAGTATTATCGCCTCATATCCTGGTATATCTTATCTCCTCTAGGATGTACCGTAAATCGGGACACGTGAGACTGGGTCATCACTGCATGACGTAATTTTGATCCTTCTGGGACCACTAATCTCCCATTAAACCTTAAACCCCCATCAGAACTGATAGATTAGGACTCATCACCCTCAGCTAAAACTTGTACAATCTTCTCCTGGAAAAACGGGTCTACGGTCTGTGCCTGTATCACCCTCGTAACAATCTCGGGGGTAACTGTCATGACAGATATGAAAGAACGGGCTACTGCGTCCTGGTGACCCAACTCTTTCCACTTTTCTTTCCAGATGTCTGCTACATCGCCTACCGGTCTACGACTCAACGCATCAGCAACTGCGTTGGCCTTCCCCAAATGGTACTGTATGTTGAACTGATAGTCCTTCACAAACTCTAACCATCTGCGCTAACGCATATTCAGCTCTCGCTGAGTGAACAGGTACTGCAGTGACTTGTGGTCTATGAACAAGCAAAAATTCTCCCCCAATAAATTTTGCCTCCATATCCTCAATGTAAATATGACCGCTGCTAACTCCAGGTCGTGGGTGGGGTAATTCTTCTCATGCGGCTTAAGCTTGCGGGAGGCAAAGCTATAGCCTTCTCCTCCTGCTGAAGCACTCCCCCAAGTCCCCGTAAAGAGGCATCGGTGTAGACCATGTACTCCACACCCGGCTTAGGTAAAGCAAGAACTGGTGCTGAAGTAATCTTGTCTTTCAGCTCGTCAAAAGTCAATTGACAAGCATCATCCCAAGCATATGGTACCCCTTTACGAGTCAAGTTCGTCAATGGACCCGCTATTTTGGAGAATCCCCGAATGAATCTCCTGTAATATCCGACTAACCCCAAGAAAGTGCGCACTTCTGTCGGTGTCGTGGGTTGTCCCCACTCCCTCCCCGCTGAGACTTTACTCGGGTCGACTGCTATCCCCTGCTCAGAAACAACATGGCCCAAGAACTGTACTTCTGGTAACCAGAATCCTCACTTCTCATACTTAGCATATAGTTGATGCTCTCGTAGAGTCTGAAGAACATGTCTCAAATGTTCGACATGCTCCTCCTCAGAGTGTGAATATATCAAAATGTCATCTATGAAGACGATGACAAACTGATTCAAGAACTCTCTGAACACTTAGTTCATTAAGTCCATGAACATTGCTGGAGCATTTGTGAGGCCAAATGGCATCACCCTGAACTCATAGGACCCATATCTCGTCAAGAAGGCAGTCTTTGAAACATCCTGCTCCCTAATACGTAAATGATGGTACCCTGATCTCAGATCTATCTTCAAAAAGAAAGTGGCTCCCCTCAGCTGGTCGAACAGATCATCGATTCGAGGCAATGGATACTTGTTCCGTATCGTGACCTTGTTCAGATCCCGGTAGTCCACACACAGCCTCAGTGAACCATCTCTCTTTTTCACAAACAAAGCTAGAGCGCCCCAAGGTGAGTTACTCCTGCGAATGAAGCCCTGACCTAACAGTTGCTCTATCTGATCTCGCATCTCCGTCGGAGCCATACGGTATGGAGCACGTGCTATCGGTCTAGTATCCGGTAATAAATCTATGACAAAATCTATCTCTCAACTGGGGGTAGGCCTGGTATCTCCTGAAACACATCGGAATACTCACGGACAACTGGGATCGAGTCTAAGGGAATCGCAACCTCCTCAGAGGTATCCTCCTCTATGTAATACAAATGAGAGGTCGAGCCTCGCCACTACAAACATCTCTTGTCTGGGAATGGCAAAGACAATACTCCCACCAAAACAATCTATCATGGCCCTGTAAGCAGCGAGGCAATCCATACCGATAATAAAGTCATGCTCATGCATATCTAAGACTAACATGTCTGCAGGCAATACCAAGCTACCAATCTCTACCCCCACACCCCGGCATATAAAGAAAATAAGCGAAGCACTCCCCAGTGGTGAGTCTACACACGTCACAGTGCTCTCTGCTATGGCTAATAAACCTAAGACCTTCGCAAAATGAGTGGCTATAAAACAGTGCATCGGCCCAGTATCAAATAAAACTCGACCCATAGTACCATGGATAGGAAACATACCCTCAATCGTGGGTGGTGCCTGCGGAGCTGCTGCCTAGTGGACGTTATAGACACGTCCATACTGTAACTGCCCCTGCTTCAATGGAGCTGCTGGAATAGATGGTAGGGCTGGCACTTGAGCTGGTGCTGGGAGGGTGGTTGGAAAAAGTGGCCTTTGTGACTCATTACGGGCACCCTGCTGCTGTGGGGGCCTATCACCCTCTGGGCAATCCCGACGCTTATGGCCATGCTTGCCCCACACAAAACATCGGCCTCTGAAGTTACCTCCCGGCTGACCCTGCTGACCACGGCCCTGCTGGCCGTTACCACCCCGCCACTGGCCCTGTTGGCCCTGGTGAAAACGCTGTTGGCCCTTCTACTGACCCTTCTGCTGTCGGTGTTGGCCTTGCTGGACCTGCTGACCCTACCTATAACCCCCAAATCCCTTCCTGGAATCACTTGACCGGAAGTTCTTGGCAGGGTCCCCCTGATCGGAAATCTGTTCATGCTGACGAGTCTGTCCCTAGGATGTCGGTGCTCCACCAGCGCCACTACCCCTTGTCTTTCCCCTGCTGGCCGGACTCTCCTGCTAGCTTGCTTCCCTGCAGATGGAAGCGGTGATCCTGGAAATGTAGTAAGGCAACATTGAGTACATCTGTAAAGGTACTCAGAGACAAATTCCCTATAAGATGCTGACGGATCCTCCAAGCTAACCCGTCCATAAACACCATTATCTTCTTACCCTCAGTAGGTGCCTCATCTGGCACTATGGTGAGAAGTCTCGTGAACTCCTCCTCATACTCAGCAACGGTAGAATTCTCCTGCTTCAAGTTCAATAACTTCCACCTCATCTCAGTCTGCACGGCGGGTGGAAAATATTTGTGGTCAAACCGCTCCCAGAATACCTGAATCGGAATAGTATCCCTCTCCTCCAAGGTGGTGGTGGATTCCCACCACTGCAAAGCGGTTCCCACTAGCTTAAAGGAAGCCAACAACTATCTCTGCACGTCCGTGCACTTATATATACGAAGATGCCACTGGATATCTTTCTTCCATTGGCTGACGATGACAATATCTGAACTACCCGAGAACTCAGGGGGTGCGCCTTCTGAAAGGCATCCCTAACCTGCTCCCATGCAGATGGAAGCTGTGCATGTACTGGCGCCACTGCCTGAATCTGGGGTGGAGCCTGTTGTACTATCGCTAGCGCGACATTCACCGCCTGAGCAACAATAGCAGCTACCTCATTAGCATTCATCGTACCCTGTGCCGGAGTTGCTGGCTGCTCGACTGGGGCATGCCTATCCTTTGGTGCACGTCTCGGAAGCATCTGAAATGTGAAGAAATTTATTAGTCTACAGTTATCATCAAATCTCAAATAGCTGAAGATGTAAACTTAAAAGCAAGAGTACAACAATCCAAAAATAGGGCTCTATAGCAAAAATCTTAAGTTGAAAGCGAAATAAGTCGTACAGATCCTAAGGACACTAGAACCTGATGCTCTGATACCACCTGTGACACCCCGCCTAATTAAATATCGGTCGATCACTCCTTTATTAAATTAAAATCAAGGTGAACAGTTGGTTCATTCTTAGCATCACTGTCGAAAAATACTTTTCCAATTTAAACACCCTAAATAATTAAGCTAAGTGTCAAAACCATTTTTTTACTTTACTTTCCAAATTTTATTTTATATAAACCAACATTTAAATCTTTACATTATTCATAATTAAAGAATCATGCAACAACCATATCGGAACAGACCATCCAATAATTAAACATTCAACTAAATGAATCCAACATTTAATACTCAAATGAAAACATCCTAACAATAATAAATCCCAAAGAATAAAATACTGGAAATAAATGAATCACAATGTCTAATAAAACAACTGGATAATGGAAATGGGCGACACATGCCCAACTGAATAAATATGATAAGAGTGGAATTAAATAAACGAAGTCGTCTAAGCAAGAGGCCTGCAACTCCCACCTAAGTTGCAGCATGTTCCTTCCAAAGGGTCCTATGCAAGACACCCCTGTGGCTGGGCACGTGTAATATATACATATATATACAAGAGAGAGAGAGAGAAGAAATAGAGACGGGTCAGAGCCCAATACTGTAAATGATTTAAAATTTGTTTAGCAAGTATTTAAAATGTTTACAGGCCAATGCAACAACATATTAGTGCGACACTATCTTGAGAAATTCTCACCTCTCTTCTAATGTGCACACCTATCGCACTAACCTTCCCAACGGTTTAACTCATCTTATCTTGGGTTACTCATAAGGTTTAAACTAAATAATTCAACTGTTTAAGAAGTAAATTTCATTTAGTGACAAAACTCTCATTTTTGACTTTATTTATTAATAAAGTTTTTCAGAAACATACTATACTTTTGAAACACGTATTTCTCAATTGAAATCATTACTCATCTCTTACTTACCATAAACAAAGTAGGAAATGCTAAATTTTAGAAATTCATATATATATTAAATACTCGGATAATATATATATTCTATCAGCACCCCATATAAAAATTATGGTGCGGGCATACTCTGCTATCCAAACCCCGTATCAATCGTACTAAGGGAAATACAAGTTCAGAATCACTCTCGAACTGTAATAACACGTACAAAAATAATATGGAGACGAAGCATAGTATCCAAGTCCAAGAGGTCAGTACATACCCTCACGTCTCTTAGGACCGTCTGACTATCAACCTGATAGCCCGTACCTAGGGTTCCTATCTTCTAGGGTACGAGTCAATATCCCCCATGAAGGCCCATTCGAGATAAGACTGTCCCAGCGGGATAACCTCAGGGATAGCAAGTAGCGCGGGCATGATTTCCACACATATATAATATATGCATACACACAGTCATATAAATATACTAATTTTTTTCCATATCAAATTTAGGTTCATCTCATAACCCATAATCATGACATTTATCCTTATTTTCACATTATTAGTTATCTCGTATAACAGTTCGTCTCTAACTTTAATTTGAGGGATTATTCCAACTCACTACGTAACACTCATGGACTCTATCCTCCCAAGTGTAGAATTAAGTAGGTACTCATCTATTTTCCAACGTAGCTATTTTACGCGTCTCTCTCTTAAATACACAACCCCATCGTCCCTTATGTGTAAGCATCCCAAAAATGTAAATTTCGTTGTTGATGTAAAAAATTAGATCACTCTAATAATTCAATCACAGATAAATAAATGAGACAAAACATTTTAAAGTGGTTTAGCCTTATAAGAATGGCCTACGTCCACTGTTGTTTTATTGCTGAATGTTTGGGAATTCTCGATTTGTGTTCTATCAAGAAATTCCTGTCTGGATCCCCTACAATGAGGATTGTACAATGTATTTATAGCCCTGAGGCCGTAATGTGAAAGGGTAATACATTAAATGGTATACATATGAAAGGGTAATACATTTAATGCCCTTTTTGCGTGTGCGTATGAATGATAAGCATTTAATGTGCCATTAAACTGTTGGTACCCTGCTTCGAGGTGCAGCTCGAATCGCCTGAGTTTCTCGGACCGCTTGAGCTTCTCGGTGATAAAGAGTTCCTCGGAGAGGTCTGTTCCTCGAAGCGTATGAGTTCCTCGGAGTAACATGGTTCCTCAGAGTGTGTGATCATCTCGGAAGTGCTTGTTGTTGCCATATAGATAGCCACGTGTCTTCATATGATTGGTCCATGTCAACAGATTAAATTTGGTATCAACAGAAGCCCCCAATGTTTCGTAGTTCGAAATTTGAGGAGTATGGAACATTCTTTCTCTGCATGTGGTAGCTTTAAATAGTCTTCCTGATTTTTAGGAGTGTTTCCCTTGTATTTATTTCTCCTTCCCAATTCGTAGAATCATGCTTTTTTGAACTTTCCTGCGTGCTTCGATTCCCGCGTCACTTTTTGTCTTTTTAGCCGCTGTTGCCTGCTTTGATTCCCGCGCCACTTTTTATCTTTTTATCCGCCGGTAACGTAATCATCCTTTTTTGTAATAATTACTTCACCATATCCCAAGGCAAGGTATTTAAACTTCACAGATACTCCTATTGTCTTCTACTTTTTACATTTTTATCTTCGAGTTTTACGTCGTCTCTTCCTACTCTCTTGTGCGTTCATCTTTTCCGTCGTTCGTTGTCAGCAGATCCATTCTTTTCCTGTAAGATCTTCTTCCTTCTTCTTCATTTCTTTATTCACCGTGGTTTACCCTGTTGAGTCTCTTGAGAAGTTTCATTCTGATTTCTCCATTCCCTCATGGGTTATTTTGGAAGAGCTTTTTGAGCCTTCTAATTACTTCCATTTGGCTGAGGGACATTGGTTCCCCAGTCTCTTTTTTGCTGAATGTGGATTTTATTTTCCACCAAACCCATTGTGTATGGAATTCTGTCAGTACTTTGACGTTGTTCCTGCACGAATAGCCCCCAACACATGGAGAATAGTTAATGGGGTGCATAGATTAAATCAGGTGCATGGAACTCGTATAGGAATTCCAGAAATCATGTACTGCTATAGATGGGCAGTTAATGATAATATTTTTATTTAAAAACTAGATTTTTAAATAGGGCCTTAGTAGTCAACATCCCTGATGCCAATAGGGATTATTTTGAGCATGGGGTTGTCATAAAAAATTGGCAACACCTTCCATTATCTGGAGATGAGGTGTACTAGGGTCCCAGATGCCCTCCTTATGGCAATGGGATAGGTTATTTTTATTTCATTTTATTTATTTTGAAATCATGTTTCTTTTGTGTTTGATAAAATGTGCCACTGATAACAATGTTTATTTATTTGCAGTTGATAGCAAGAGAAAGTGCCCAAAAGATGCAGATGTCAATATAAGGCATTTAAAACTTATCTGGAGTCTGCATCAAAGTGTTGCTGATGAGCACATTAGATCGTCTTCGTATATGCTCCAGTACAAGAGCTACACCACTTTTTTCACTGCTCATCCAGTGATAAGTGAGTCAGAGCCAGTACCAGCTTCCACCAGCTCATCGCCTGAATCCCATATTCCTTTAAGTGAAAGGATGAAGAAGAGAAGACCTCCTACCCTATTTGATAAAACTGCCTCCGGTTTCGGGGAGGAAAAAAGGAGTAGGATTGATGTCCCAAGGGAGGGGACGAAGAAGAATGATGCAGCTCCTCCAGCTGCTCCTGCTAAAGTTGTCGAGAAGCCCGCAGTGGCTCCGAGTAGCACTGCTTCTCCTGGAGAGGTGATTGTGATATCACCGACCAAGGGTTCTTCCTTGGTTGAATTTGTACCTGTTCCCCCGAGGAGGCTGAAGAAGAGTTCCTCGGTCAATTTGGCTGACACCATTATTCAGCCCCCAGCTGCTGGGACTGGAGTTCCCACTTTTATTCCCCCGAGCTCTGCCATGAGCTCGGTAAAGTCCTGGATCATTCCCGAGGTCCAAGGTACTGAAGAAAATCTAACTCGAGATATGGTCACCTCGCTAGCTGCTCGTCACCTTGCTTCTGTAAGTCTCTTTACTTTGAATTTTTCTTATTTCCTTTGTCGTTTCTATTTCTGACTTGCTTTCTTTTTACTTTCACAATTGACGAGCTGCTTCAATATAATTTTAAAGAAGGATGAAGCAATTAAAGCTTCATGCTCCTCGTCCAGCGTGGAGGGAGCTCTGGAGGAAGCTACAAAATCTCTGGCAGATTCTCGCCAGACATATGCCACTGATAAGGCTATTTGGGAGAAGAAACTTGCCTCCACCGAGCAGGAAAAAGCTCGATCTGTTGAAGCCTCCAAAGAGTTGGAGAAGAAAAAGAATGCCTTGGAGAAGGCAAATAAAGACCTGGAAGAGAAGCTCAAAGCTACTGGAGAGCTTGAAGATAAGCTCAGGGTTGCTGAGGAAAGGTTGGGCCAGCATCAAGAAGTAGGTCGGCAGAAGGAGGAGGTTGAGAACAAATTGAAGAATGCCGAGAACTTTCTGTCCGAGAAACTTTCCTCGGAGAAGCTAAAGAGTAAAGCTGTTGTGAAGAAGTCCTTCAGCGCTGACTGGGACAAGGGATGGAAGAAGGGGTTGGTTTCCATGATTTCACAAGTTGAATATGGCAGCCTGAAGTAATTCAGGGATGGATGGGTTGCAGATCTCCAAGAGATGAAGGTCGATGAATCTTCCGAGCTCTTCCAAAGACATATCCCTGGTCCCCCTCCAACTCCAGAAGATGAAGAAGAGGACGAAGCTGCCTCAGAAGAGTCTTCAATGGTAATGGGAGATCACCCCCCAGCCATCCAGCCTGCTGCCGAGGAACTGCCAGTGCTCCCCGAGAAACTCTCTATTCCCCCCGATCAACATACTACCTCATCCCAACCTCCCGAGAAGGTGTTGGGAGACAAGGAAAAGTTGTAGAGTTATTGGGTTTATCTTTATTTTCTTTCTCTTTATCAAATGTAACCCAGAAGATGTAACTCTGAATTATGATCTAATAAAACTTGAACTTTTTGCATACTGTTGTATATCTTTCATTCATACTCTGCTTATTCTTCTTATTGATGATTGATCTTTTTTCTATGCTAGTTTCTGGCCAGGATGGAACTGCTATCTTCCCATGATACAAAGTTGCTTCAATAATGCAATGAGTACTTTAAGGCTGGTCACACAGAACTGAGTGCTGCACAAGTTGCCGACATCCTTGGTCAAGATGCTTCAGAACAGGCAGTGGAAGCATATCAATATCTGAAGTGTCTGCTTGATCGGGTTGTAGCCAATAACGTTGCCTATTATGAAATGATCGAGGATGTTCAAAGCACCCTTGAAGACCTTCAGCTTCAATACAAAGAATCCACTGCCTTGTTGCATGAGGGGTATGAGAAGAAGTACCAGCAGATCATTGCCGACAAGGGCTACGAGAAGCTTTTTGCTGGGTACGATGTAAGGGAGAGAACCTGGAGAGGCGAGGTCGAAGAATGTAGACAGATTGCTGAGTTGCTGGAAAAGGAAAACAACAACCTGCAAAAGGAGCTGTCACAACTAAAGTCTGCAGCTTCCACTTCTAGTTCCTTGATCCCAGTGACCGACGAGGGATTTTCGTTAAGGGAAGAGTTGAGAACGCCAAGTTAAGGGAAGAGTTAGACATCTTGAGGAGGTCGGGCCCTTCCACATCTTCTCGGGGACGAGCAAGAGCTCCTCGAGGATGAGCAAGAGCAGTTTCGGTTCTTGTCGAGGAATAGAGGACTCAGTCTTCCTTAGAGAACCAGGCCTTCCTACTAATGGCGAAGAACTAGGCGTTGTCTGATATGTCAAAGAAGATTAGGGACCTGGAAAAACAGCTCTCCGCGCATAATTCAGTCTTGGAGAATAAGGAGCTTTTCATCAAAAATCTCCATGAGCAGCTAGAAAGGCTAACATATCAATTCCACAAACAGCCCAGGGAGTTCTGGATGGCTGGATACAACAAATCACTATTCCACTTGGACGATCGTATCCAGAATGTCAACAATGAGGGATACAAGCAAGGCTGGCTGAATGCCTTAGGTGTGTTGAAGCTCGAACAAGGTCATTATCTGTTGGACTACCATGATCCCGGGTTGCTCGACTTTCCTGTGCCACCGTACAATTTGGACATGGATTGGATCCCTGCTCGGGACATTCCTCGGAGCTTAATTTCAAAGTATCTCGGTGACTACAATTTACATTCTCAAATCGAGGTATCTCGTCCCGAGCATCTTTTAGATCGACCATCCGTGATGAATACAAGGATGTTGAAAGATCTTAATTTCATCAATTCTCCTCTGTCTTTAAATGATCCGCCTGCTGGCGAGGAACCTGTGTCAAAAGCAGAGGGGAAGAGAACAGTAGAATAGGAATTTTTAATGTAATAGTTAGTATACATTTCAATATCAATGTACTTGTAATTTATTTTGAATTCAATGAAAGACTTTCATTTTGTTTGCAAATCTTGATTGATATTGTCTTGTAGTTATCAAACACTTTATATTTGTGTATATCTGTTAAAAAGATAACAATATTGTGTTGTTTGTCAACCAACTTAGTAATAATTAAAAAGTTACAAGTATCAGTACTGTTGCTCGATCACTTAATAATAAAGTAATGAGTATAAAAATGTTGTTTAAAATTTTTCCAACCACCCAAGGTCGTTAAATTATGCTTGTCGACCAACTACAGTTAGTGGGTTTTTATCCCCGACCAGCCATACTTGGTAGATTAAATGTTGTTTAAAATTTTTCCAACCAACCAAGGTCGTTAAATTATGTTTGTCGACCAACTACAGTTAGTGGGTTTTTATCCCCGACCAGCCATACTTGGTAACTTTTGCACTTTATGGAATAATCTTACCTCCCGACCAACATAAGTTGGCATTTTTTAGAATATATGTACCTCCCGACCAACATAAGTTGGCATTTGCGAGAATATTTTGCTTCCTAGCCAAACAGGTTGGCATTTTTAGGAATATTTCGTTTCCTAGCCAAACAAGTTGGCATTTTTAGGAATATTTCTTTTCCTATCCAAACAGGTTGGCATTTTTAGGAATATTTTGTTTCCTAGCCAAACAGGATGGCATTTTTAGGAATATTTTGTTTCCTAGCCAAACAGGTTGGCATTTTTAGGAATATTTCGTTTCCTAGCCAAACAGGTTGGCATTTTTTGAAATATTTTGTTTCCAACCGAAGTTGGCATTTTTAGGAATATTTTGTTTCCTAACCAACCGAGGTTGGCATTTTTAGGAATATTTTGCTGAGCAGTCTGAGCTTTGCCGAGTTTTAGTATTCCCCGAAAAATTCTCAATAAAAGGAGAGACTTTAGCAGAATATCTTCATTTTATTCATACTGATGGAACTGTGTTACATATACATCATTGTTAATACTTGCGTAGGTGCTCTGCGTTCCATGCATTCTTAAACTCCTCGCCTTCTAAAGTTGCTATTCGATAAGTTCCTGGTCGAACAACTTCTGTAACTCGGTATGGTCCGTGCCAGTTTGCTTCCAGCTTATTGTGTTTTTGAATTACTTTCTTCAGCACATAGTCTCCTTCTTTCAGGTCTCACTTGTTCACCCTCTTATTGTAGAACAAAGTTGTTCGTTGTTGGTATGCAGCATTCTTGATGGATGCTTCTTCTCTAACTTCCTCGAGCATGTCTAAATCCAGTCTTCTCATTAAGTCGCTGACAGGGGAATTGAAATTCAGAACCCTGTGTGTTGGGAGGCCCAACTCGGCAGGTATAACGGCTTCAGTTCCAAACGCCAGCATATATGGTGTTTCTCCAGTTGCTACTCGGGGAGTAGTTCGGTAAGCCCAGAGTACTGTTTGTAGCTCGTTGATCCAATTCAATTTTGCATCATCCAGTCTTTTCTTCAAGCCATTTAGAAGCGTTCTGTTTGTCACTTCATTTTGTCCATTGCTTTGAGGATGGCCTGGTGCTGAGTGGATCTTCAAAATGTTTGACTGGTGACAATAGGCGGCAAAATCCTCGTTATCAAATTGTATTCCATGGTCTGTGATGAAGGCATGAGGGAGACCATATCGGCAAATGATGTTCTTCCAAATAAATTGGTACACCTTTTCGTACGTCATGTCAATGAGTGGCTCAGCTTCTACCCACTTAGTAAAATAATCCACTGCGACGACGAGATACTTGAACCTTCCTCGGGTCGTTGGCAGTGGCCCAACCAAATCAATTCCCCACATGGAAAATGGCCAAGGGGAAGTTATGGGTGTCAACAATGCTTGTGGAGTTCTTCGGATGGAGGAAAAGCGCTGGCACTTGTCACATTTCTTTGCATAGGTTATACAATCAGCCCTCGTCGTCGGCCAGTAGTATCCCTGCATCATCATCCTTTGCAAAGCGTCTAACCTGCTACATGTGCTCCACATGACCCTTCATGGATCTCTTCAATTATTTCTTCCACCTCAGAGGGGTGTACACATCTCTGTAAACCTGCCATAATTCCTCGTCTATATAAAACACCATTAGTTAATACATACCGAGCAGCTTTATACTTCAATTTTTTAGCTGCAAGCTTGTCAATTGGCAATTCTCCCTCCTCGATATACGCCCTGATGGGATCCATCCAAGATGGTCCTAAATCAAGGGTGATAAAGTTCATCGTCAGATCTTCATCTATACTCCGACCAGCTAAAACTTCAATTGGGATTGTTCATCGTAGCTCGGTACGAGTAGCTGATGCTAGTTGAGCTAGGGCGTCTGCTCTCGTATTCTCCATTTTTGGTATTCTGACCAGCTGAATAGTGGCAAATTCTGACACCAGCTCCTTTACCTTTGCATGATATCTGATCATTAATTCTCCTCTAACTGCATATACTCTCATCATTTGGTTTACGATCAATTGAGAGTCACTGAAGATCACAACCTGCTGAGCCTCCATAATTTTTGCCAAATTAAGCCCTGCAATTAGGGCCTCATATTCAGCCTCATTGTTGGAAGCTTTGAATTGGAAACGCAAGGCGTATTCCATGTCGACCTCATCCGGAGTGCTCAAAACTATCCCCGCGCCACCTCCTGTAGTGCAAGATAAGCCATCTACATATAGCCTCCATATAGGTAACTCGTTTTCGAATTTCTGATCAGTCACAGTTCCTCGGTGAAATATTTGCTGCTTCCTTTCCTCCACGGATTTTTCTTTCTCTTAGTCGATCATTTCTTCTTGCCCTTTTACCAATCGGAGTTGGTCTGAGCTCGAATTTAATGATCCTGTAACATCCACTTGCCCTTTTACCAACCGGAGTTGGTCTGAGCTAGTGTCTGTTGATCCTATAACATCCACAGGTTGATCCACGAGCAACTTTTGTTCCTCGTCCGGAGTGCTCCCAACTTTCCCTGCATCACATCCTGTAACATCCACACGCCCTTTTACCAATCGGAGTTGGTCTGAGCTTGTGTTTGTTGATCCTGTAACATCCACAGGTTGATCAGCGAGCAACTTTTGTTCCTCGGCGGTATCAGGATAGGAGAACTCCGCTATAAAATCTGCTACAGCCTGCCCTTATAATGATGATCTAGGTTCATAAATTATATCATATTCACCGAGATCTATTTCCCAGTACATCAATCTCCCTGATTTTTCTGGCTTATGAAGGGCTTGTCTTAATGGCGCATCGGTATATACTACTATAGTGTGAGCCTGGAAGTATGGCCTCATTCTCCTACTCGCCTCAATAAGTGCCAGTGCCAATTTATCCAGCCTTGGATATCTGATCTCTGCTCCTCGGAAGGCCTTACTTGTGTAGTAAATTGGCTTTTCTACTCCATTCTCCACTCTGATCAACGCCGAGCTAACTACATTCTCGGACACTGCAAGGTACAAATACATTTTTTCTCCCATCACCGGCCTGGACAACAGTGGAGGTGCTCCCAAGTATTTCTTCAAGTCTTGAAAATCCTTCTCACATTCATCATTCCACTCAAAAGTCTTTCTGAGTGTCTTGAAGAATGGGAGACATCTATCAGTTGCTCGTGACACAAATCTGTTGAGTGCCGCTACTCGTCCTGTGAGACTCTGTACTTCTTTCTTCATTGTTGGAGATCGCATCCCTAATAGATCTTTGATCTTTTCAGGATTTGCTTCAATGCCTCGTTGATTGACAATGTACCCGAGAAACATGCCTTCTCGTACTCCAAAGATGCACTTCGTCGGGTTCAGCTTCATTTGATATTTATCCAGTTGATCAAAAGTCTGACTTAAGTCAACTAGATGATCGGCAGCTTTCTTGCATTTCGTCAGCATTTCGTCAACATAGACTTCCATATTGTCACTGATTTGTTCAGCAAAGACCTTGTTCATCAGCCTCTGATATGTCGCACCTGCATTTTTCAAACCAAAAGGCATAACATTATAACAATAAGTTCCCCTAGGGGGTAATGAAATAAGTACTCTCCCTGTCTTCAAGTTTCATTTTAATCTGATTGTAGCCAGAATAAGCATCCATGAAGCTCAGCAGCTCGTGTCCCGAGGTAGCATCCACCAGTTGATCAATTCGGGGCAATGGAAAGTGATCCTTTGGACATGCTTTGTTGAGGTCGGTGAGGTCTACACACATCCTCCACTTGTTGTTCTTCTTCTTTACCATCACCACATTAGCTAACCAATCTGGATATTTAACATCCTCAATGAAACAAGCTTTTTGGAGCTTCTCGACTTCCTCCTGTATAGCTTCATTTTTCTCGGGACTGAATACTCTTCTTCTCTGCTTCACAGGCTTGATCTCCTTATTCACATTGAGCTCGTGACATATGAAGTTTTGGTCTATCCCAGGAATATCTTCATGACTCCACGCAAAAGTTTGTCTTTTGCTTCTGAGGAAAGTTATCAATTCCTGTTTTAATGAGGCTTCCAATGATGAACCTATTTGACTAGTTCTCTCAGGGTGCTCATCATCCAGAATGATGTTTTCAGTAGCTTCCACCACTTTACCCTTCACGGGTTGTGACTCATCTCGAGGATCCAATGTTTCAATTTCTGCACCTTCATCCACTTGATAGGTAGTAATTTTTTTCTTTGATTCTTCCAGTTCTTCTTGCTCGGCGGATGAATAATAGCATTCCCGAGCTACTTTTTAATCACCTTTCACAACTCCTACTCCAAAGTTTGTTGGAAATTTTAGGCACTGATGCACTGTAGATGGTACAGCCTCGAACTTCTTCAATCCTACTCTTCCCATGATGATATTGTACGATGATTGGACATTCTTATCCATCACGAAGAAACATATTCTTTCTGTCCGATAAGCAGGCCACGTACCAATGAGTATGTCCAACTTGATCGTCCTAAGTGGAAATATTTTCTCGCCAGCAAAACCGATGAGGGGTCTGTGGTAAGGCTCCAGTTGAGATAGCTTTAGATTTAAACTATCGAAACACGAGTAGAACATGATGTCTGCCGAGCTACCATTGTCGACCAGTACTCTTGAAATCATAACCTCCTTCATCCTCATTTTGATCACCAGCGGGTCATCATGAGGATATAGAACACCTGTAAGGTCGTTCTTTGAGAACCCAATGACTAACTTCTCCTTGTTCACCTTTCTCGGGCGATCTTCCTCAGCTAGATTTATTCGCTGAATATACGAGCAAGCTTGAGCCTCACCGAGGTAAGCTTTCCTTTCTGCAGTAAGGTCTCCTCCGCCTGCATATCCTCCTGTAATGAAATTATAATCAAATGACCCAAAGCGTATTGAAAATACCTCTCGTTTTGGCTGCCTTGGTTTCTTGGGAAGATCGGGGTCATCCTCTGTATCAACTTCATAGTTTCTCTTCTTGTTTTCCTCTACTCGACGAGGAGATCTAGACCTCTCTCTAGTTCGGTCGTTGTTTCTTCTTTCGCCTCCCCGATTAACATACTTTGCTAGCTTTCCTCATCGGATGAGTGTTTCAATCTCATTCTGAAGAGCTATGCAATTTTTGGTCATATGGCCATGATCCTTGTGAAACTCGCAATATTTTTCCCTATTCCTCGTGTCAGGGTCTGCCTTCATTTTCTTTGGCTAGTTTAACTCCTCGATATTCTTAATTTCTTCCAGGACGTGGTTGATATTTACCTTCAAAGGTGTGTAATTATCAAATTTCCTCAAGACCTCCCATGACGACCTATTTTTGGATTATTTGTCACCACCATTGTTCTTATGCTCTTTCTTTTTAGCTTTATCACCTTCCGCTTTGGTTTCTTTGGCGTCCATATTCTTCTTCGCAGACATAGCCTCCTCGACATTCATAATCTTGGACGCTTTTCCCATCAGGTTCGACATGGTTCGAGGTGGATCTTTAGCCAAAGTGTAGTACAACTTGTTTGGCAGTAGTCCACTCGTCAAAGCAGTAATCGCTTTCTTATCTTCATAATCAATGACTTCGAGTTTCTCGTTATTAAAACGAGTTATATAATCTCTGGTACTCTCACCAGATTTTTGTTTAACACTTAACAAATGTGCTACTCGTTTAACTGGCTTTGCTCCAAAGCAGAAATTCCCAATTAATAAGTCGGCCAGTTGAAGAAAAGTTGAAATCTTACCCCGAGGAAGATTATTATACCATATTTGAGCAGATCCGGTAAGTGTTCCCGAGAATGCTCTGCATCTCATCTCATCTCATCTGGGATAGCATAGATGTCGGCTGTAGCTTGGTATTGTTCTATATGAAGGACAGGGTTAGTCTTCCCATCATACTTGGGAGTCACAACAGGTGCTTTGAACTTTGATGGTGTTGGGAAATCAAAAATGTCCTGGACAAAAGGTGTTCCTCGAACAAAGGTTCGTTGTAGGGGGTTCTTGGCCTTAACCATTGCCCCTAATCTATCCTCCAGCCTCTAAATAGATCCTTTCCATGCATCATTTCCTTCCTCAGGCCTATTGGTTCAAGCAACTGATCGCGTTGAAGTGGCTTCTTGGGATTTATCTTGACGAGCAGCTGGTCGGTCATAGGATCTATCTTGACGAGCAGCTGGTCGCGACTAGGCAGATCCTTCCCTTAAATCTGATGGTCATCAAAAGCTCCTCGACACTGCATTAAGAGGACTTTTGTTCCTCCTAGGGCCTAATCGGTCGAAAGGAGAAACCCTACTTGATCTTTCCAATGCGCTGGTCCTTTCTGAGGAGAGGGTGACACGTTGTTCAGTATCTGTGGCTCGCACAGACGAAGTTCGTCCAGGTTGATAAGAAAAATTTACAGATTCCTCATTGCGATATGAATTAGTACGCTTAGTACGCGAAGAAGGCGCACGGGTATTTCTTTGAATGCTTCGTGGTCCGGAATGGGCTGATGCACCGCCATAGAGGGTTTGGATGAGTTGTCGCATTGTTTCTTGCATGACGGTCTGGCCCTGAACCAGATTTGCCATTATTCCAGTCAGATCTGGAATAATTGGTGGAGCAGGTGGATTTGGAGGGGTTCCTGTGTTTCGATTGCTGGATTCAGGAATATCAGATTTATGAAATGCTCCATCAAATGTCTATGTATTCCACCATATGTAAGCATAATGATGCTCCTAATCATAGCATTGCGCAAATGATCACGACTGGATTTACTGGTACCATCAGAGGATGGTGGGAAAATATTCTGACCGTACATCAAAGAAATGAAATTCTAACTGTTGTAAAAATTGTCAAAGATGAACAAATGCAAGACAGGGGAGTACAGGATGCTGTTTACACCCTTATGCTAGCAATTATTCATCATTTTGTTGGCAGTGGAGATTACCAAAAAGAACGTAATAGAGAATTATTACAAAACCTTAGGTGTCCTACTCTTAGTCAGTTTAGGTGGTACATGGACGTTTTCCTTGCTAGGGTTACTCAGAGAAGCGATGCCAACTCTGAGCATTGGAAAGCCAAATTTATAGATGGCCTTCCTACTTTCTTCGCTGAGAAAGTTCATAAGAAGATGAGAGAAGCCAACGATGGCATCTCTATTCCTTACTCGAGTTACACTTATGGTCAGCTCATAAGTGTAGTCATTGAAGAGGGTCTCTCTCTTTGCAATGACCTTAAGCTACAGAGGCAACTTAAGAAACAAAATCTTTCTGGAAAGAAAGAGCTGGGTGAGTTTTGTGAGCAGTTCGCTTTCGATACTCAGGGGACTTCCACTCGTCAAGTCTCTAAGAAGACCAAAAAGGTCTCTAAAAAACCCACCTATAAACGTAAAAAGAAAAGGGCTTATATTCCTAAAGAAAAAGAATATAAACATAAAAAGAAATTTGTTAAAAAGAAAGTTAACAAATCTGGCCCTAAATGCTTTAAATGTGGTAAATACGGCCACTATGCTAATAAATGTAAAATGGAAGCTAAGATTAGCAATCTTCAGACTGATGAACATCTGAAGTCCCAATTAAGCAAGCTTTTGCTTAATTCCAGTTCCTCTGAAGAAGAAGAGGACTCCTCCTCTGAGAAAGATGATGAGCTTTATCATATCCAAATCTCTAGTGACTCAGATGTCTCCAAGAATGGATACTGTCAGTGTAATGAATTGACCAGGAGATGCGACCATCTCCAGTCCATAATCTAATTGAATGGATTAAGTCTTAATGTCCTTACCAGTCAGCAACAAAACATGATTGATGTCATTAACCAGGTTACTGACCCTGACATTAATCTTAAATTAATTAAGTCTTGTTATGATCAGGAAGAGGTCATTCCTGATTCTTCTAGCTTTCTTCCTAAAGAATATAGCCTTAAGGAAGTTCTAAATCGTTTGGAAAAGACAGAAGAATTTAACAAGCCTGCGAGCCTTAATGATCTAAGACACGAAGTTAATACTTTAAAAACTGAGTTAAGATAACTTAGGATTCAGCACGATAGCATGCAAATTGAGATTAATAATCTCAAGAATGCCCAGAAGCATTCTAATCCAGAAACTTCATATACTACTCCTAGTACTGAAGATTCTGTTGATTATTTGGGTGTTGTCAGTCGTGTACCAAGCCAAAAGTGGTACACTACTATCAACCTTGTTATTAACAAAGAATTTTCTCTTTGTAACATCATTGCCCTTGTTGATAGTGGTGCTGATATGAATTGCATTCAGGAAGGAATTGTTCCTACTGAATACTTTGAGAAGACTACTCAATCGTTGTTTAATGCTAGCGGTGATAGCATGGGCATCAGGTTTAAATTAACTAACGTTGCCATCTGTAACAATGGAATTTGTTTAGATAGTACCTTCCTTCTTATTAGCGATTTATCTCAACAGATAATTCTAGGTACTCCTTTTTTTCTATGCTTATGCCCATTGATAAAATTGACTCTAGTGGTATATACACCACTATTCAAAACCAAAAAATTGTTTTTGAATTTATTACTCGTCCTGAGATTAAGAAAATTAACTCTTTGACAAATAACATTATTTTCAAAGAAAACCATCTTAATTTTCTTCAAAAAGAAATCTCTAATCTTAACATTAAAAAGCATTTAATGTCCCCTCATATCATGAACTAAATTCAGATTGTTAAAAATCTTTTAACATCAGAAATTTGTAGTGATATTCCTAATGCTTTTTGGGACAGGAAGAAACATATCGTTTCTCTTCCTTATGAAAATGATTTTCATGAAAGATCTATTCCTACCAAGGCCAGACCCAGTCAAATGAAGACTGAATTTCTTGACCTTTGTAAGAAAGAGATCCAGAGTCTTTTGGATAAAAATCTTATAACTAAAAGTTATTCTCCTTGGAGTTGTATAACTTTTTATGTCAACAAGGCTGCTGAACAGGAACGAGGTGTTCCTCGGCTTGTAATTAACTACAAACCTCTTAACAATGTTTTGCAATGGATAAGATATCAGATTCCTAATAAAAAGGATTTGTTAGATAGATTGCATTCTTCCAAGATTTTCTCAAAATTTGATTTAAAATATGGATATTGGCAGATCCAAATTGCACCACAGGATCGGTATAAAACTGCTTTTGTGGTCCCATTTGGCCATTACCAATGGAATGTTATGCCTTTTGGGCTTAAGAACGCCCCTTCTGAATTTCAAAATATCATGAACGATATTTTTAATCCTTTTTCTGATTTCTCAATTGTCTATATTGATGATATCCTTATCTTCTCTAATTCAATTGATTAACACTTTAAACATTTAAATATTTTTAAAGATGTTGTTAAAACTAATGGTTTAGTTGTTTCCGCCCCTAAAATGAAAATTTTTCAAACTAATGTTCGATTTTTAGGGCATAACATTGGAGAGGGGAAAATACTCCCCATTGATAGAAGTATTGAGTTTGCTTCCAAATTTCCTGATGAACTTAGGGAGAAAACTCAACTTCAAAGATTTTTGGGTAGTCTCAATTATATTGGTGACTATCACAAAAATCTTGCACAAGATAGTGCTATTCTTTACTCTCGGTTGAAAAAGAACCGTGCTCCTTGGACTGATGAGCATACTAAAGCTGTTCAGAAAATCAAACTGAAAGTCGAGCAACTTCCTTGACTAGCTTTAGCCAACCCTTCGTTTTTTAAAATTGTCGAGACTAACGCCTCAGATTTAGGATTTGGTGGTATTTTAAAACAAATAAATTATTTAACTAAAAAAGAAGAACTTGTTCGTTTTACTTCAGGATCTTGGAAAGATACCTCAAAAAATTACTCCACCATTAAGAAAGAAATCTTTTCTGTCGTTAAATGCATTTCAAAATTTCAGGATGATTTATTAAATAAAAATTTTTTGCTACGAATTGATTGTAGTGTTGTAAAACAGGTTTTGCAAAAAGATGTTGAAAATATTGTTTCAAAAAAGATTTTTTCCAGTTGGCAAGCAAATTTATCGTCTTTTGATTTTGATATAGAACATATCAAAGGGGAAAATAACTCTCTTCCCGATTTTCTAACTAGAGAGTTTTTGCAGGACCGATGAGTGGCCCCTCTCGTGGGCGTGGCAGAGGCCGTGGGTATTCTCACCGGCCTGGTAAAGAAAAGATTGTGATCAATGAAGATCAATATCCTCCGATACAGGATTATATGGAGTTCATTCGCCAGAGTGCGAAGAATAGGGAGAAGAATGCTCCCCCTCTTAACCCCTTCAGCAAGATGAAATCTGCTAAAGAGGTATTGGAAACAATTAAGTACAATTTCATTCCTAATCAAAGGACATCGGAATTGGTACTGATCCTCAATGGTGAGGATGAGAAGCAGATGACTTCTCCCTGGGAAATTAAGTCCCAGTATCTTGATACTCATAACTATGAGGTGCTAGAAGGCAAATACCGGACGGTATACGAGACGATTCTTGTGGAAACTGAATCAGTGGTGTTTAATCATACTAATAAACACCAGGGAAATTCTCATTCCCCCATTTCTTATAGCAAGGCTGTTCTGAAAAAATTCATATCTCCCCGAGAATGGAGAATCCATCCTTTGAAAGCGCGAAAATTAAGTCCGCATGCTGGTGGATCCTATAATTATTGGGATTATGTCCAAGCTTGGACAAAAGCTTTTTATTATTAAAATGCTGAGCACAAACATACATGGTTTTTCGTTTTGTGCCCAAATTCTTTGAAAAAATCTTACCCAGGTTGGGTTATCAATTGGTGTTACAAATTTGGCCCAGGAATTGATTTTCTCCCTGATGAAATTACCAAGGACAAACTTTTTCTTCCTTGGACTCAATTTCATCCTCTTTTATGTGGGAAAAACAAAATTCCGGTAGGATTAAACACCCTACTCTTTTTCTCTGAAATGGATATTCCTTGGATCTTCAGATGGGATCTGCGTTGTAGAGTTAACAATCTGAATGTTCCTCTACTTGAACGCATCTTCTTTTATCGGTGGTGGAGTGGAGTTGATTTGGATTCTACCATTGCTCAGATAAAAGGAAGTTTGAGAAATAACATGGATTTGGTAGATGACTCTCCCCCTCCTGCAGAAAAGATGACACCTGTTGTCAATCCCATTGTTAGCCTAAGAGATGCCATGAAGAGGCATTTTCCCGAAGCTACAGAACAGGAGTTGCGGCAGAAAGTTATGGATTACACCCATAACCAATTCAAATTCTTCTTTTGGTGAAAGAATCACTCCTAGTGTTCCAGCTAAACCCAGTTTTAGCTTCGATCAACTCAACAGGAACCCCATTCCTCTTCCCTAAGATGATTATGATGATACATCCATGACTTCTGTTTCAAAAGAAAATCCTTTCTTTTGCTTGGACGGAGAATCCCAGAACCCAGAAGACGATCCTTACATTGGTGACATGTTTGACACCAATATTCCCACTGAGCCAACGATGGAAGCTTTCTTCAACTCACTGAGTTCAGCCTTTCCAACACGACGGTTGGATAACCCTAATCCTAGCCCTGACGCGGATGGCCTAGATGATTTGAGGTAGCTGGCCCACCTGGCCCCTGTCGGCCTCAGAAAGATGCTCGCTGATGCATATGGACAAGGCTCACTACTTTCGGTTGTAGTGGTAGGACCCTCTGGTGACTCACAGACCCACTTGCAGCTGCCCGTGACTTTTGTGGATCCACTTGGCCCATCAGCCGACGTTAGAAGACAAAAGACTTTGTCAATCCTTTCAACATGGAGGGCCCCTTTTCAGGAATCATTGATTCCTTTTATTTGTCTAAATAGAGGGCTTCCCCTCTTCATTAGACACTGACATTTTAGACGCTTACATTTATCTCTCTCTCTCTCTCTCTCTTATTGTAATAAGCTTGAATATTTTGGTAACATTCCGGTGGACTCTTCCCTTTACTGTAAGTTTTAGTTTGTTTTAATTTTAGTTTGTAATATAAGTTTGTAATAATATTTCCTGTTTTATTTCCGCATATTGATCCTCTCCTAAGGTCAAAATTAATTTTGACCTCAATAACTTAAGTTAGAAACTCAAATAATCACAAATATATAAATTACAAGTGTTAAATATATTAAATAAATATATATATGTAATTATAAATCGGTTCGGTCCCGGATTGGTTCGGATCGGATCGGTTTTCGGATCGGATTGAGTTTTTTTACCCTGGAACCGAGACCCGAACCGATGTATCGGTTTTTTTTTTCAAACCGGAACCGAACCATTGAGAAAAAAAACCGATCCAAACCGAACCAATGCAGTTGGTTTGGTTCGGTTTATCGGATTTTCGGTTTCGATGTGCACCCCTACATTGCACTCCGACGTCTTTCGCGTATGTTTTCGCACATTTCGTTAACTAAATTATACACATTTGGTAAATGAAAAGTCGCTCCAGCCGTATGTTAAAAATGGTGAATGTGTAAAATTGCGTTGTATTTTGCACAAGAAAAATACACAGCCACATAAGATTATTACGTTCTCTCTCTACAGCTGTAACATTTATCCCACTTTCCCACTCACATTCATCTCCTAAATCTACTCTCAAGGCTGACCATTAAAGGGCACTGATTTTTACATATTGAACTTTTACATTCACGACTGGAGCAAAAAACTGTTAAGAGTTTACAATTTCTTTGCCACATCACATTTGCACATAAAAATGTCTTTTAGAACTGGAGATGCTCTAAATGCTGGTTAACATGACCCATTTATATTATCATAATGAGTACTCATTGTTTTAACTTATCACGTTAGAGAGTCATTTTAACACTCACTAAAGATGGTCAACAAATTCGAACTCTAAAAGATGTCAAACCATAAGTATTTAGTATGAGATTTAACTAGAGAAATTCTACACAAATCCCTATTTTGAACTACATTAAATCCAAATGTTTTACCCATAGCCAATTGTTTTTGGGTTGCATGCTGTTGAATAAAATTAGAGTACAAAACTCTTAATATTACCACTTAGAAGAAAAATGCATTCTTTATATTGAAAGCTTACCACTCAAACACGCCATAGTAAAACTACGAATACAAAAGAGACTTATTACATTATTTTATTTTTGCACTATTTTATTTTCGCTATTTCTTGGATGATTTTAATCAAATGAGAAGCTTGCCTATTTATAGTCTATGTAAACAAATTATAGCCACAAATTTGCTTCTTTTTCCTTGCACCATAGGTCCAATTTGTCGCGGCCTAACTTCTCCATTATTAGAAAACTTTAGTGTTGGTTTAATTAGTGGTGGCCTAATTTCTCCGCTAGTGGGTATTGATATCATAACACTCTCCCTCAACACCAGCTCCAATTCTTTTCACCATGTCGAACTAACGACGAAAGTTTTCGAAGTTGCTGGAACTCTACCCTTTTGTGAACAAGTCTGTAACATGACCATCTGTGTTGATTTGTTTCATCTCAATATCTTCTTACAAGACCTTCTCTGTGATAAAATGATAGTGCACTTCCATATGCTTAGTTCTTGCATAAAAGACTAAATTATTTACCAAATGAACTACTGACAAGTTATCACAATACAACGAAATTGCATAGCCTACTGATTAATATAGATCATTCATCAACTGTATCAACCATGTACTCTCTTGATCTTCCATTGTTGATGCTCCATACTCTGCTTCCATAGTTGACAGAGACAATGTCGGTTGTCTCTTGTTTCACTAAGAAATTGGTTGAGTTCTAAGATTAAACACATACCCGGTAGTTGATAAATGAGTGTCGTGATCTTTTGCATAGTCACTGTCACAATAGCCAACTAAATTGCAATCTTCACATTTCTTGTACAAAAGACCATACTCTGTTGTACTCTTCACGTATCTCAATATTCGTCAAACTGCTTCCGAATGAGCCTTTTTTGGAGTTTTTATATACCAACTCATCACAACAACTGCATAAGAAATGTCATGTCAAGTTAAGATTAAGTAGATCAGATTACCTAACAATTGTCGATAGATCGTCGCATCTTCCGAATCTTTTATTTCATGGGCACATATTTTGGCATTTGGTTCCATCAGTGCCAAAATCATCTTGCGTTCAAGCATCCCTAAATTCTTCAACTAATCTTTGGAATTTTTTTTTCTCACACTAGACAAAGAAAGTGCTTCAGTTGTCCAACTTTCTTCATGTGAAAATAAACTGATAAATTCTCATTCGTTCAAAAATTTCCAGCCTCATCATCACAGGTTATGATTAAATCATCTACATATACTAGCATGATAACTAAGCATCTTCCATTATCTTTGATAAATAAGATAAAATCTACAGGTGTTACTGAATAACCACTTTGAGACACAAATTCAGCAATCTTACAATACCATGCCCTTGGTACTTGTTTCAATCCATAGAGTTCCTTTTGCAGCTAACACACTTTCTCAAGATGATCTTGGTTCTGAAAACCCATTGGTTGAATTATGTAGATCTCCCAATTCAACTCCCCATACAAAATTGCGTTCTTCCCATCCATCCGTCATAAGTTCCAGTCTTTATCGGCTGTAAGTGCAAGTATGAAACATATGGTTGTAAGCTTTGCCACTGGACTAAATGCCCCATCATAGTCTAACCCATATTGTTAAGATAACCCTTTGGAAGTCAAACGAGCTTTGGACCTCTCGATCAATCCATATGTATGTTGCTTTATTTTGTAAACCCATTTGTTGATACCAAATTTAGTCTGCTGACATGGCCCAATCGAGTGAAGACACGTGGCAACCACAAACACTTCCGAGGAACTCAGACGCTCCGAGGAACCATACTACAACGAGGAACACTGCTTCCCCGAGGAACTCAGACGCTCCGACCTACAAGAACTTTATGAGGAACTACGAGAAACTATTGAGTACCGAGCAACTTAGGCGGTCCGAGCTGCACCTCAAACAAGGCATTAATAGCAGGATAACTAACAGTTTGACTGTTCATTAAATTCTTATTATTATCATACACATGTATACGCTTAAGGGGCATTTAATATATTACCCTTTCACATTACAGCCTCAGGGCTATAAATACATTATATTACCCTCATTGTAAGGGGACCGGAATTTCTTGATAAAATTTGTAATTGAGAATTTCCAAACAATCATCAATAACAGAAACAGTGGACGTAGGCCATTCTTATAGGGCTGAACCACTTTAAAACTTCTGTGTCTCATTTATTTTATCTGTGATTAAATAATTAGATACGATCTAATTTTTTACATCAACAGATTGGCGCCGTCTGTGGGAAACGACTGGTAATATCATTTTTCATCGAAAACAATTCATCACAAATGACTGATATTCCAGAATCCAGCAATTGAAACGCTGGAAGCCCTCCAAATCCATCTGCTCCGCCAAATATTCCAGATCTGGCTGGAATAATGACTAATCTAGCTTAGGGCCAGACCGTCATGCAAGAAACTATGCGACAACTCATACAAACCCTCCATGGCAGTGCACCAACCCATTCAGGACTGCGAAGTATTCAAAGAAATACTCATTTACCTTCTTCACGTACTAGGCATACTGATTCATATCGTACTGAGGAATCTGAAGATTTTTCTTATCAACCTGGACGAACTTCATCGGTACGAGCCACAGATACTGAACAATGTATCACTCTCTCCCCAGAAAGGACCAGTGCACTAGAAAGATTAAGCAGAGTATCTCCTTTTGATCGATTAGGTCCTAGTAGGAGCAAAAGTCCTCCTAGAGCCGCATCGAGGAGTTTTCGACGACCATCAGATTTAAGGGAAGGATTTGCCCAGTCGCGACCAGTTGCTCGTCAAGATAGTTCCCAGGAAGCCATATCAACGTGATCAGTTGCTCGAACCAACAGGCCCGAGGAAGGAAATGATGCATGGAATGGCTAAAGCCAAGAACCCTCTACAACGAACTTTTGTTCGAGGAACACCTTTTGTCCAGGCCATTGTAGATTTTCCAACACCATCAAAGTTCAAAGCACCAATTGTGACCCTCAAATATGATGGAAAGACCGACCCTGTCCTTCATATAGAATAATACCAAGCTGCAGCCTACATCTATGTTGTTCCAGATGAGATGAGATGCAGAGCATTCTCGGGAACTCTTACCGGATCTGCTCAAATGTGGTATAATAATCTTTCTCGGGGTAAGATCTCAACTTTTCTTCAACTGGCCGAGTTATTCATTGGGAATTTCTGTTTTGGGGCAAAGCCAGTTAAACGAGTAGCACATTTGTTAAGTGTTAGACAAAAAGCTGGTGAAAGTTCCAGAGATTATATAACTCGTTTTAATAACGAGAAACTTGAAGTCATTGATTATGAGGAGAAGACAGCGTTTACTGCCTTGATGAGTGGACTACTACCCAACAAGTTATACTACACTTTGGCCAAAGATCCACCTAGAACCATGTCAAATTTGATGGGAAAAGCGTCCAAGATTATGAATGCCGAGGAGGCTATGGCTGAGAAGAAGAATATGAATGCCAAAGAAACCAAGGTGGAAGGTGATAAAGCTAAGAAGAAAGAGCATAAGAACAATGGTAATGAAGAACACTCAAAAGCTAGGTCGACATGGGAAGTAATGAAGAAAATTGATAATTATACTCCTTTGAAGAAGGGCATCAACCATGTTCTAGAAGAAATCAAGAACAACGAGGAATTAAATTGGCCAGAGAAAATGAAGGCATACCCTGATAGGAGGAATAAAGAAAAATATTACGAGTTTCATAAAGATCATGGCCATATGACCAAAAATTGCATAGCTCTTTAGAATAAGATTGAAACACTCATCAGACGAGGAAAACTGGCAAAGTATGTTGATCGTGGAAGCGAAAGAAAAAACAACGACCGAACAAGAGAAAGGTCTAGATCTCCTCGTCGAGCAGAGGAGAATAAGAAAAGAAACCATGAAGATGATCCAGAGGATGACCCCGATCTTCCCAAGGGACCAAGGCAGACAGAACGTGAGGTATTTTCAATACGCTTGGGTCATTTGACTGTAATGTTATCACAGGTGGAGATGCAGGAGGAGGAGACCTTACTGCAGAGAGAAAAGCTTACCTCTGTGAGGCTCAAGCTTGCTCATACATTCAACGAATAAATCTAGCTAAGGAGGATCGCCCGAGAAAGGTGAACAAAGAGAAATTGGTCATTGGTTTTTCAAAGAACGACCTCGCAGGTGTTCTATATCCTCATGATGACCCATTGGTGATCAAAATGAGGATGAAGGAGGTAATGATTTCAAGAGTACTGGTAGATAATGGTAGCTCAGCAGACATCATGTTCTACTCGTGCTTCGATAGTTTAAATCTAAAGTTATCTGAACTGGAGCCTTATCATAGACCCCTCCTCGGTTTTGTTGGCGAGAAAGTATTTCCAGTTGGGACGATCAAATTGGACATATTCATTGGTACGTGGCCTGCTTGTCGAACAGAAAGAATACGCTTCTTCGTGATGGATAAGAATGTTCAATCATCATACAATATCATCATGGGAAGAGTAGCATTGAAGAAGTTTGAGGTTGTACCATCTACGGTACATCAATGCCTAAAATTTCCAATAAATTTTGGAGTAGGAGTTGTGAAAGGTGATCAGAAAGTAGCTCGGGAATGCTATTATTCCTCCGCCGAGCAAGAGGAACTAGAGGAATCAAGGAAAAATACTACTACCTATCAAGTGGATGAAGGTGCGTAAATTGAAACATTGGATCCTAGAGATGAGTCGCAACTCGTGAAGGGTCAAGTGGTGGAAGCTACTGAAAACATCATTCTGGACGACGAGCACCCTGAACAAAACTACTCAAGTAGGTTCGTCATTGGAAGCCTCACTAAAACAGGAATTGATAACTTTCCTAAGAAGCAAAAATCAAACTTTTGCGTGGAGTCATGAGGATATGCCAAGGATAGACCCAAATTTCTTATGTCACGAGCTCAATGTGAATAAGGAGATCAAGCCTGTGAAGCAAAGAAGAAGAGTATTCAGTCCTGAGAAGAATCAAGCTATACAGGAGGAAGTCGAGAAGCTCCAGAAGTCTTGTTTTATTGAAGATGTTAAATATCCAGACTGGTTAGCAAATTTGGTGATGGTGAAAAAGAAGAACAACAAATGGAGGATGTATGTAGACTTCACCGACCTCAACAAAGCATGCCCAAAGGATCACTTTCCACTGCCCTGAATTGATTAGCTAGTGGATGATACCTCGGGACACGAGTTGCTGAGCTTTATGGATGCTTATTCTGGTTACAACCAGATTAAAATGAAACCTGAAGACAGGGAGAGTACTTCTTTCATTACCCCTAGGGGGACTTATTGTTATAATGTTATGCCTTTTGGTTTGAAAAATGCAGGTGCGACATATCAGCGGCTGATGAACAAGGTCTTTGCTGAACAAATCAGTTGCAATATGGAAGTCTATGTTGACGATATGCTGACAAAGAGCAAGAAAGTTGTCGATCATCTAGTTGACTTAAGTCAGACTTTTGATCAACTAGATAAATATCAAATGAAGCTGAACCCGACGAAGTGCATATTTGGAGTACGAGAAGGCATGTTTCTCGGGTACATTATTAATCAGCGAGGCATTGAAGCTAACCCTGAAAAGATCAAAGATCTGCTAGGGCTGCGATCCCCAACGACGAAGAAAGAGGTGCAAAGTCTTACAGGACGAGTAGCAGCACTTAACATATTTGTATCGCGAGCAATTGATCGATGTCTCCCATTATTCAAGACGCTCCGAAAGACTTTTGAGTGGAATGATGAATGTGAGAAGGCTTTCCAAGACTTGAAGAAATATTTGGGAGCACCTCCACTGTTATCCAGGCCAGTGATGGGAGAAAAATTATACTTGTATCTGGCAGTGTCCGAGAATGCAGTCAGTTCGGCATTGATAAGAGTGGAGAATGGAGTACAAAAACCAATCTACTATACAAGTAAGGCCTTCTAAGGAGCAGAGATTAGATATCCAAGGCAGGAAAAATTGGCACTAGCATTGATCGAGGTAAGTAGAAGAATGAAGCCATACTTTCAGGCTCATACCATATTAGTATATACTGATATGCCATTGAGGCAAGCCCTTCATAAACCAGAAAAATCAAGGAGATTGATGTGCTGGGAAATAGAACTTGGTGAATATGATATAGTTTATGAACCCAGATCATCGCTAAAAGGGCAAGATGTAGCAGATTTTATAGCAGATTTAACCTATCATGATACCCCCGAGGAACAAAAGTTGCTCGCTGATCAACCTGTGGATGTTACAGGGTCATCAAATGCAAGCCCAGACCAACTTAGCTTGGTAAAAGGGCAAGTAGATATTACAGGATCATCAAATGCAAGCCCAGACCAACTCAGGTTGGTAAAAGGGCAAGAAAAGATGATCGAAGAACAATAAGAAATATCAGGAGATGGTGAAAGGAAGCAACAAGTTTTCCACCGATGAACTCTGTCAGATCAAAATTTTGAAGACGAGTTACCTATATGGAGTCTGTACGTGGATGGTTCATCTTGCACTACAGGATGTGGCGCGGGTATAGTTTTGAATAGTCCAAACAAGGTCGACATGGAATACGTCCTACGTTTCCAATTCAAAGCTTCGAACAATGAGGCTGAATATGAAGCCATGATTGCAGGTCTTAGTTTGGCAAAAACCATGGGGGAAGAACAAGTTATTGTCTTCAGTGACTCGCAATTGATCGTAAACCAAATGATGGGAGTATATGCAGTTAGAGGAGAATTAATTATCAGATATCATGCAAAGGAGATGGTGTCAGAATTTGCTGCTATTCAGCTGGTCAGAATACCAAGAATGGAGAATGCGAGAGCAGACGCTCTAGCCCGATTAGCATTAGCTACTCGTACCAAGATACGAAGAACAATCCTAATTGAAGTTTTAGCTAGTCGGAGTATAGATGAAGATCTGACGATGAATTTTATTTCCATTGATTTAGGAACATCTTGGATGGATCCCATCAGGGCATATATTGAGGAGGGAGAATTACCAATTGACAAGATCACAGCCAAGAAATTGAAGTTTAAAGCTGCTCGGTATGTATTAACTAACGGTATTCTATATAGACAAGGAATTATGGCAGGTTTGCAAAGATGTGTACATCCCTCCGAGGTGAAAGAATTGATTGAAGAGATCCATGAAGGGTCCTGTGGAGCCCATGTAGCAGGACGGACGCTTTTGCAAAGGGTGATGACGCATGGATACTACTGGCCAACGATGAGGGCTAATTGTATAGCCTATGCCAAGAAATGTGACAAGTGCCAGCGCTTCTCCTCCATCCGAAGAACTCCCCAAGCATTATTGACACCCATTACTTCCCCTTGTCCATTTGCCATATGGGGAATAGATTTGGTTGGGCAAATGCCGACGACCAGGGGAAGGTTTAAGTATCTCGTGGTAGCTGTGGATTATTTTACTAAATGGGTTGAAGCTGAGCCTCTCATTGATATGACGTACGACAAGGTGTACCAATTTATTTGGAAGATCATCATTTGTCAATATGGTCTTCCTCATGCCTTCATCACAGACCATGGAACACAATTTGACAACGAGGAATTCGCTGCCTATTGTGATCAGTCAAATATTTTGAAGATCCACTCAGCACCAGGCCATCCTCAAAGCAATGGACAAACTGAAGTGATAAACAGAACGCTCCTGAATGGCTTGAAGAAAATACTGGATGATGCAAAAGAAAATTGGATTAACGAGCTACAATCAGTACTATGGGCTTACCGAACTACTCCCTGAGTAGCAACTGGAGAATCACCATATATGCTGGCGTTTGGAAGTGAAGCTGTTATACCTGCCGAGTTGGGCCTCCCAACACATAGGGTACTGAATTTCAATTCCCCTGTCAGCGACTTAATGAGAAGATTGGATTTAGACATGCTCGAGGAAGTTAGAGAAGAAGCATCCATCAAGAATGATGCATACCAACAACGAACAACTTTGTTCTACAATAAGAGGGTGAACAAGTGAGACCTGAAAGAAGGAGACTATGTTCTAAAGAAAGTAATTCAGAAGCACAACAAACTGGAGGCAAACTGGCATGGACCATACCGAGTTACAGAAGTTGTTCGACCAGGAACTTACCAAATAGCAACTTTAGAGGGGGGGAGTTTAAGAATGCATGGAACGCAGAGCACCTACGCAAGTATTATCAGTGGTGTATATTCCCATGTAACACAGTTCCATCAGTATGAATAAAATGAAGATATTCTGCCAAATTCTCTCCTTTTATTGAAAGTTTTTCGGGGAATACTAGTGCTACACACTACTCGGCAAAACTCGGAACTCGGACTACTTAAATGTATTCCTAAAAATGCAAACTTATATTGGTTAGGAAGTAAATGTATTCCTACGGGAAGTAAAACTATGTATTCCTAAAAATGCCAACTTATGTTGGTTAGGAAGTAAATGGATTCTCGAAAACGCCAACTAAAGTTGGTCGGGAGGTAAAATTATTCTAGAAAGTGTCAAAGTTGCTCGTAGAGGAAAAATCCACTAACTGGAGTTGGTCGAAAAGGAAAATTTACCGACCTTGGTTGGTCGAAAAAATTTTATGAATACAAGAAAGTGATCGAGCAAAATTTTTTATGCTCGTAACTTTTTAAATTACTACTAAGTTGGTCGAGAAACAAAACATCATTTTTGCCAAATGACTACCACAAATTCAAACTACTCAACAATAAGTTGGTCGACAAATAACACAATATTGTTATCTTTTTAACAGATACACATGCACAGATGTAAAGTGTTACAAAACAATAGCAGTTAAGATTTGCAAATAAAATTATTTCATTAAATGTAGAACAAAATACATCAGGAAGGAAATACAAATTTATTACATCAATATTCCTATTCTATTGGTTTCTTCCCCTCTGCTTTTGAAACAGGTTCATTGCCAGCAGGTGGATCAGTTAAAGCGAGAGGAGATTTTATAAAGTTAAGATCTTTCAGCATCTTGAGATTCATCACGGATGGTCGATCTAGGAGGTGCTCGGGACGAGATATCTCGACATTTGAATGGAGATTATAATCGCCGAGATATTTTGAAATCAGACATCGGGGGATGGCCCGAGTAGGGATCCAACTCATATCAAGCTTGAATGGTTGCACTGGTAGGTCGAGCAGCCCAGGATTATGGTAATCCCACAGGTAATGACCCTGTTCCAGTTGCAGCACACCTAAGGCATTTAACCATCCCTGCTTATAGCCCTCATTATTTGCATTTTGGATGCGATCGTCCAAGTGGTAGAGAGCCTCGTTGTAGCCAGCCATCCAGAACTCCCTGGGCTGCTTGTGGAATTGATATGTAAATCTTTCCAGCTGTTCGTAGAGATTTTTTATGAAGAGTTCTTTATTCTTCAAGATAGATTTTTGCGTAGAAAGCTGCTCTTCCAGACCCCTGATCTTCTTATACATCTCAGCCAATGCCTGGTTCTTCGCCATCAGTTGGAAGGCCTGGTTCTCTAAGGCAGATTGAGTCCTCTGTTCCTCGACAGGAATCCGAGCAGCTCTTGCTCGTCCCCGGGGAGCTCTTGCTCATCCACGAGAAGATGTAGAAGGGCCAGACCTTTTCAAGGTTTCCAACTCGTCCCTTAGGTTGGCGTTTTCAACCTCCAAGTAAGAAAATCCCTCATCGTTCACAGGGACTAAAGCCTTTGAGGTGGAGGCAACAAATTTTAATTGAGATACTTCTCTTTGCAAGTTGTTATTTTCTTGCTCCAACAACTCGGCTATTTTCCTGTGCTCCTCGACCTCGGCTTTCAAAGTTCTTTCCCGCACGTTGTATGCAGCAAAACGCTTCTCGTATCCCTTGTCGGCAATGATTTGCTGATACTTCTTCTCGTACCCCTCATGCAAGAGGGCAGTGGATTCCTTATATTTTTGCTGAAGGTCTTCAAGAGTGCCTTAGAGATCCTCAATCATATCATAATAAGCTACATTATTGGCCACCGCACGATCAAGAAGACACTTCAAGTATTGGTAGGCTTCAATTGCCCATTCCGAAGCATCTTGGCCGAGGATATCGACGATTTATGTTGCACTCAGATCTGTGTGACCAGCCTTAAAATACTCATTGCATTGCCTCAACAACTTTGTATGTGAGCAGATAATAATTCCATCCTGTCCAGAAACTAGTAGAGGAAGAAAAAGCAATAATCAATAAGAGTACCAACAGAGCATGAAGAGAAGAAACAACAGTGTGCATAAACAAAAGTTCAAATTTTATTATATCACAAAGTTCAGAGTTACATGTTCAGGGTTACATTTGACAAAGAAATATAAAATAGAGAGAAACCCGAACAACTCTACACCTTTTCCTTGTCTCCCAAAACCTTCTCGGGAGGCTGGGATGAGGAGGTAGGTTGCTCGGAGGGAACAAAAAGTTTCTCGAGGAGCACTGGCAGTTGCTCGGATGAAGTAACGGGTTGCTGAAGTTCCTCACCAATGGGATGGATGGTCGGGGGATGAGAAACTTGATCTCCCATTACCATGGAAGATTCTTCGGAGGCAGCTTCATCCTCTTCTTCGTCTTCAGGAGTTGGAGGGGGACCAGGGATGTGTCGCTAAAAGAGTTCAGAATTTTCATCAACCTTCAACTCCTGTAAAGCAGCGACCCACCCATCTCTAAAGTATTTGAGGCTACCATATTCGACTTGGGACATCATGGCAGCCAAACCTTTGTTCCACCCTTTATCCCAGCCAGCGCTGAAATATTTCTTCACAGCCAATTTCCTCTTTAACTTCTCCGAGGAAAGCTTCTCGGACAGAATATTTTCAGCAGCCTTTAGTTTATTCTCAACTTCTTCCTTCTGCCGACTTACTTCCCGAAGTTGACCCAACTCCTCCTCAGCAACCTTGAGCTTATTTTCAAGCTACCCAGCATTTTTGAGCTTCCCTTCGAGATCTTTATTCTTCTTCTCTAAATCATTTATTTTTTTCTCCAAACCCTTGGAGATTTTAACAACTTGAGTCTTCCCGTGCTCGGTTGAGGTAAGTTTCTTCTCCCAAGTAGCCTTGTCAGCATCATGCTGCTAACGAGAATCTTCCAAAGACCGTGTCAAACCCATCAGAGCTTCCTCCACACTAGAGGAGGAGCTTGAAGCTTTAATAGCTTCATCTTTTTTCCAAATTGTATTAAAGAAGCTCACCAACTGTGAAAAGAAAATGAAAGCAAGTCAGAGACAGATATAACAAGGGAAAGTGAAAAGTTCAAAATAATAAGACTTACAGAAGCAATATGGAGAGTAGCTAATGAGGTAACCATGTCCCGATAAAGGTTTTCTTCAATACCTTGGATCTTGAGAATGATCCAAGTCTTCACCGAGATCATGGCAGAGCTCGGGGGAACAAAAGTAGGAACACGAGTTCCAGTAATTGGGGGCTGAAAGATGGTTTCAACTAAATTGATCGAGGAGCTCTTCTTCAGCTTCCTCGGGGGAACAGGAGTAGTTTTGACCAAGGAAGAACTCTTAGTCGGTGATATGACAATCACCTCACCTGGATCAGTAGCCTTGCTCGGGGCCACTGGGGGCTTCTCGACAACCTTCACAGGAGCAGCTGAGGAAGGTACATCAATCTTCTTTGTCCCTTCTCCTGGGACATCAAGCTTACTTCTTTTTGCCTCTCCATCACCAGAGGCAGGCTTCTCAAAAAGGGTGGGAGGTCTTCTTTTCTTCATCCTTTCACTCAAAGGAATATGTGATTCAGGCGAAGAACTTGTAGAGGCTGGTATTGGTTCTGCGTCGCTTATCACCGGACGAGCAGTGAAAGAGGAGGTGTAACTCTTGTACTACAGCAAATATAAAGCTGACCTAATGTGTTCATCGACAACCGACTGATGCAAAATCCAGATAAGTTTTAAATGTCTTATATTAACGTCTGCCTCTTTTGGAGATTTTCTTTTGCTGTCAACTACAAACAAATCAGCATTAAAATATCAGTGGCACATTTTATCAAATGTAGAGGAAGCATAATTTCAAAATAAATAAAATAAAATAAAAATAACCTATCCCATTGCCATAGGTAGGGCATCTGGGACCCTGATACACTTCATCTCCAGATAAAGGAGCATGTTGCCAAATTTTTATAACAACCCCGTGTTCAAAATAGTCCCTATTGGCATCCGGAAGATTGACCACTAAAGCCCTATTTAAAAATCTAGTTTTTAAATAAAAAGTGTTATCACCAACAGCCCATCTATAACAAAACATGATTTATGGAATTCCTATGCGAGTTCCATGAATTTGATTTAGTCTATGAACCCCATTAACTATTCTCCGTGTATTGGGGGCTATTCTTGCAGGGACCACGTCAAAGTATTGACAGAATTCCAGACATAGAGGGTTTGGAGGAAAAGAAAATCCACATTCAGCAACAAAGAGACTGGGGAACCAATGTCCCTCAGCCAAATGAAAATAGTCTGAAGGCTCAAAAAGTTCTTCCAAAACAACCCAGGAGGGAATAGAAAAATCAGAGCGAAATTTATCAATCGATTCTACAGGATAAACCATGATGAAAGAAGGAAATGAAGAAGAAGGAAGAAGATCTTACAGAAAAAGAGTGGATCTGTTGACAACGAACGCTGAAAAGGATGAACGCATAAGAGAGTAAGACAATGGAAAACTCGAAGATACAGATTTAAAAAAGTAGAAGAAGATGGGATTGTCTGTGACGCTTAAATACCTTATCTTGGGAAACGATAAAGTTAATGATTACAAAAAGAAACGATTACGCTACCGGCGGCTAGAAGGACAAAAAGTACGCGAAGATCGAGGCGGTCATAAAAATTCAAAAAAGCCTAATTCTATGAATTTGGAAGGAAAAATAAATACAAAGGAAACACTCCGAAAAATCAGGAGGACCATTTAAAACTACCATATTCCGAGAAAGAATGTTTGACACTCCTCAAATTTCGAACTATGAAACATTGGGGGCTTCTGTTGATACCAAATTTAGTCTGCTGACATGGCCCAATCGAGTGAAGACACATGGCAATCTACGTGGCAACCACAAACACTTCCGAGGAACTCATACACTCCGAGGAACCGTACTACAACGAGGAACACTGCTTCCCCGAGGAACTCAGATGCTCCGACCTACAAGAACTCTGTGAGGAACTACGAGAAACTATTGAGTACCGAGCAACTTAGGCGGTCCGAGCTGCACCTCGAACAAAGCATTAATAGCAGGATAACCAATAGTTTGACTGTTCATTAAATGCATATTATTATCATACAAATGTATACGCTTAAGGGGCATTTAATATATTACCATTTCACATTACAGCCTCAGGGCTATAAATACATCGTATTACCCTCATTGTAAGGGGACCGGAATTTCTTGATAAAACTTGTAATCGAGAATTCCCAAACAATCATCAATAACAGAAACAGGGGACGTAGGCCATTCTTATAAGGCTGAATCACTTTAAAACTTCTGTGTCTCATTTATTTTATCTATGATTAAATAATTAGATACGATCTAATTTTTTACATCAACACCATTTATAAGATATGACTTCTGCATTTCGCGACTTGGGCCCGAGATCCAAAGTCTGATTTTTTTCTAGCGCTATGATTTCTTCTTCTATAGATTTAATCGTCTTATAACTCTGTGATAATTTTTCAAACGTCTCAGGTTCTTTTGTAGTTATTTCTACTTTTATGGTTGCATTGGCATATTTGGGATTTGTCTTTTGTATTCTTGTTGACCTTCTGAGTTGCGATTGTGGAGTTGATACTTTAATTTCAAGGGGTCCAATTTACCAAGTATTCTGAGTTACTTCTTTCTTGACATTATCATCGTCGTATGAATCTTCAATTTTGTCTGAACTTGATATGGTTTAAAAAGTTTTCTCCTCCATTTTTAGGGGTAGCTTTTCTTCAAATTCCTTCCAATCTGATAACACCTCTTTTTCTTAAGACCACTAAGAAGATTCTTCATCAAACACCACATCTCGTGATGTGTGTTGCCTTTTAATTATAGGAATAAAATATTATCTCCTTTTTTTTCTATTGTATCCCACAAAGATACATCTTCTTTCTTGTCAAACTTGCTACGTAACTGGTTAGGAACAAATACATAATATACAGATCAGAATACTCAAAATTAACTAGCTGTAGGTTTCATATCCCATAATTTATCAAAGGGTGAAAAAAACTATAACCTTGGTTGAGGAAGTTTGTTAATCACATGTACTGCAGTTCTCATAGCTTTAGCCCAAACTCTTCCCAGTAAATTCTAGCCATGTAGTATACTTAGATCAATTTATGCATGATGTGGTTTATTTATCTCTGCTACTCCATTCTGTTGGGGCATGTGAGCACAGGTAAAATAATGATTTATTCTAAGGTTTTGTAGATACTGAAAAAACTAATTTAAGATATATTCTCCTCCATTATCTGTGTGTAGACAAATAATTTTCTTCCCCACTTCTCCTTCATCCATCTCTCTGAACTCTTTAAATGTTAAAAATGTGTCAGATTTTTCTTTCATAAAGAAAACCCACATAAACCTGGAGATTTCATCATTAAATATCACCATATACCACATCTCGCCAAATTGATGGTTGTTTAATAGGTCCAAAAACATTAGGGTGAACTACTTATAATTATTATTTTTCTCTAAACTTCAATACCTCATATGGTAATTGGTGTGCTTTACCAAATTGGAATCCCATATAGACCGTGTTTGTTATCATGTTAAATTGAGAAAGTTCTTTAAGCATCTACTTTTTCTTCATCAAGCTTAGCTTAGAATAGCTAACGTTGACTAATTGCATGTGCTATAAATTTGTTGACATATTTTTTCTTGCCTTGTCTATATATGCAGACTTTGCTGACATCGTGTAGAATAACTCCAATTGTCGTCCCTCCATTTTCGGCATTCCTAAGATCTTGAGATATCGATATACCTTCACATCTCATGGACCAAACAACAAAAAGTGGCCTGATGATTTTAATTGTTCCACTAAAAGCAGATTTTTCTTCATACCCCGAACATGGTAGACATTTCAATTGGCACCTCCATGATCAAGGGTCATATACCACTGGTTATTATTGATCTCCCTCATTGGGATAACTCAAGATGAACCCTACTTATGAACTAGAATGGTTTCTTATTCCTATATATATTGCGCTTTCAGATTGTGTATCTCTGAGTCGATCTCGTACCTACCTGATGGTTGTCTCTCTAATTGATAACGAGATAAATGAACATATCTTACTTGAATCCATTCTACCACTACTTGGAAGGGCAAGTCATATACCTATATTAATGACAACCAAGGATAAGCCCTATACTTTTTAGGATAGATCAACAATGGCTTCTGAATGCAGAATGTGTATAATTAAGTGAGGAAACTTGGAATAAAACTTCCAGAAATTTGAAATCTCCTGCCTACTGCTTTAACCGAAGACTAGTACTAGTATAAGTAGCAATTCAACAACGACTAAAGGCCCCTGCTGAAGATTAAAAATGCGAAGAAAATTTTAGTACAAAATAAGAAGAAATGCGTGAATGGAAAATGAAGATTAGAATAAGCAAGTGAGAGAGAACCACATAAAGAACATATAGAGGATTATTGTATGTATGGAATATTGGAAGCTCAACTTTAGGTCAAGAAGGTAAAGGGATAGTCCTTGCAGCTCGCCTCCCTCACTCCACTATGCATCATATACATCCTAGGGATTTGGAAACCCCGCTAATAAGATGATCCACCATTATTATCTTATCCAAGATGGAGTTCCAAACAAAGAACGCCGCCTTAGACGGGATGAAAGTTCCCATAAGACTCTTGTAGGGAATGGATAATGAGTCATTCTTGTCAAATGTTTATAGAAAGATCATAAAATATCCCCTTCAAGCTCAAAATCCAATATTGAGGTGTTACTACCGTCTTTATCGATATGAGTTATTGGTAATCTTGAGTTATTGGGTGTTTCAACAACTCAATTTCAATTATATTCTAAACTTCTATTTATCACTCGTCAAGTGGTTTGAGCAACCTGAATCGACGATCCAATCATTCTCGTAGTCGATCCACTTAGTTGTCGTTACTATAAAAGATACATCCTCCTCTTCCACAACAAAAGATGCTTCAGCGTCCCAGTCATCTTCTCTCCTCTCTTTTGGATTGGAAGTAGTAGTATTTCTCATAAAGGGCCTTTTGTTAGACCAATAATCTTTTGCCGTATGTCCCTTCTTGCCACAGATATCACATTTGCCCTCAAATCTTTTACTATAACTACGAATCTTTAAAGACCCCCCTGGACGTGGGTCTCCTTCTCCTTCATGACTTTTTTTCTTGTCATCATCCTTTTAAATCTTCCTCTAGTACTCTGCTTCAAGTAGAATTTTCTTTTGTTGGTGTAGAGAGCTTCCTCCTTAACCTTCAGTGAGACTTCTCCTATTTACTTGGCTATAACTTCTTAAGCAATAAGAAAATTTTCAAACTCAATAAGTTATGTTTGAGTTAGCTATCCTTGTATAGTAGCAACAAAACTTTGGTATTCAGACCTCAAACCATGGATGATTATTCTTTTTATCCTAATTTCACCAATAGCAACTGTTGGATCTAAATCTAAAATTTCGTGGCATATTATCTTCATCTTGTGAAAGTACTAGGTGATAGTGATGTTGAGTTACGCCATTGATAGTAGCTTGTTCTTAAGAAATTGTAATCTTGTGTCATTTTTATTTTAAAAAAATTGTAGTTTGGCATCCCGAATGTGCACTAACAATTCTTCTTCGGTTGTGGTCTTTAACGAAAACATCACTTTGCCTGCTTTAATCTTTCATTTCTGTAGAGTGACATTAGTGTCATCTACCTCTAGTTGTATAACTCCACAACAATTAATGACCTCACAAAGATTTTGTCCTTGCATATAATACATCATACATGTAGCCCATGTGTTGTAATTTTATTTTTTTAGCTTCTTGATTCCTCTAACTAATTAAAGATCACCCATCATGTCAGTAAAATATCAAAAATACCGAACAAACCTGATTGCAAGATGCAAACTTGTAGAATACGAACTTGTCATGACTCAAGAAAACTCACTCCAAAAATACCAATACTCGGTCGTCCCTCTCTGATACCAATTGTTGAATAAAGTTAAAGTACAAAACTCTAATATTCCTAATTAGAAGAATAATCCACTCTTGATATTAAAAGCTCGCAACTCAAGCACTTTTACATCACTCAAAACACTACACTCAAACTACAAATACAAAGGGGGCTTATTCCCTTATTTACTTTTTATACTTCTTGGATGATTTTATACAAATGAGAAGCTTTCCTATTAACAGGCAAAGGAAACAAATTATAGTCAAAAAATTTCTTTTTCTTCATTTCGCCATAGGTTCAATTTGTGGTGTTCTAACTTCTCTATTATCAAAAAAATTTCGTAGTGGGATTAATTAACGGCGGCCTAACTTCTCCACTAGTTGGTGTTGATCTCTTAAAACATGCTCCAATATTTAACATGATATAAAACCAAACTATATGGCCCAATAGCCCATATATTCCATGTCACCCACTTAAAAAATATGTCCATGTGTTATGCTCAAATAATGCCATAAGTGAGGGACGTGTAGAGACATCCTAAGCCCCTTCACCCATTGCCAATTAGTTCTAGGATAATTTTTTTAAGGAAATATCAACTCTAACTAGATAACTTCTACAGAAACCGCTATTTTGAACTACATTGAAACCAAATGTTTATGTGGCAATCATATTTTTTTTAATGCAAAAAAGTGAATAAATAATGGGGTCGCAAACGACCTGTAATTTCCCCATACACATTTGTTTATAATTTGGTTCAAAATGATCGACTAACTAAAGTTTTTCTTAATGAAAATCCAAGCATGCGCACTTCTTGTATAAGGCATATATACATTTTTGCAAATTATCATGTTATTCATTATTGCTTGGACCACTTCTCGTCCAGTTGCTCAAAGATAGAGATAAGGCCATCTAAATGAGATTGAGTTCTACGAATATGCTGGCTAGAAATGTGTTATTTGTTTCTATTCCATTTATGGGTGCATCGAGTTAAAAAAATATCTCAATCTATAATGAAAAAATGTTAGTATCTTATTATTTTAAAGGCTTTATCATATTATGAATGCAACAATATGTAGTTATCGAGGATCGTTTTGGATAACAACTCATGATCTAATCTTGGTTGCTAGTTTAAAATGTAAATCCGGAGCAATTTAATATATGAAAAAATGCTTTTTAAGTAATTTCAAAATTGAAAATAATGAAAAATATGAATTTTTCACACAAAGATTTGTTTAAAAATAAATAAGGTTCATTCTCGCAAAAAGAAATTTGTGAAAGGTATTAAGTTCACTCGTGCCAAAAGAATTTGTGTCAGACTGAATTTGTGTTCATAGTAATCTTTGAGATTAGGTATTTCCCCTTATGTCTTTGATTTCATAGCATTGGTGTTGCCATATTCCACTTGGTCTCCGTCTTCTTAAGGGGCCTGATGTCAGAACAAGATGTGAGGAACCTCTATTCATTATTGTCTTTTCTACTATTGGGATCAGGTTAGATATATTAGTCAGACTTTGATTCCGACGCTGACGATGTTGCTTAGCTAGATACCAGATACTCCTCTTGCTTAGTTAGAGACCCCGACGATGTTGCTTAGCCTTCATGTGATCTATCTCTTCCATGTGCACTTCATATTAAGTCAAAGGATGGTCTTCTTCGATGTATGGTTGGATTAAACAATGGACTATCTGGTGAGGGATTGGACAATTATGCCTTGGATTGGATGATGGGTGTACCCATTCACATTTGCACAGGTTTTAGATGTTTAAATGATGGTCTCCAACTATCGGTTATGTTTGGTGATGGTTCGATGCATTAAGCTATTGTAATTTTTGGTGATGGTTTGATGTCTTGAAGAGTTACGATGTTGTGGTTTTATGAGGTTTGGGGGTGGGGTTTCGTTGATTTAGTATATAGCTCATACGGTGAGTGTTGTGATACTGCGTTATTTTATAAGATATTTCAATTTACAGTAGTTATTGATTTGTAGCCTGCATGACATTTTTTATTTATTTTGTTTTGTTCTTAATATGAGTTTTTTTAATATGGTTAGTATAAGTTAAGAGTCAGGTCGTGTAGGCCATTTATTTGTGATTTTGGGCATTATTGGACCCTGGGGGTCGAGTTGTGGGCTTTATTATATATCCTTTTGTAATCCCCATACTTTTGGTAATATATTCCCATTATACAAAACAATATTTAATCCCCTCAACTAAGTTAAATTTCTAACAGGTTTCATGCCAAGAATAACTCCAAACTATACTCAACCCCATTATTAGAAGAAGAAAAATTAATAAAATGTCTTATCGTTATATAAAATATATGTGCCTCCGTATTTTATCAAATTTAAAATATGAAATTAAACATATTTATGAAATGACAATTAGATCAATTGAAAACTTATAAACAAATAAGATGATCGAGTCGGAGTTCGAGTCGAGTGTTGGACAGTCTCTCGTTGAGATAAAATTCTCTCCCATTATGGTCCTTACGACAATAGACAATGAGGGTATTCCTCCCAGGATGAACCAGTATCAACATGCGTAAGAAAAACTTCAATTTGTGTGTCCCACACTAATTATGTTTTATATTATCTCTGACTCGATAATGAATGGAATGAATTGAAAAACATATTTTCTTATTTTCTTATAAAATGAATACTAGTCATGTAATAATATAAAATAAAGTTTTTTTCATGAAAATATATATCTTTTTATTAATAGTCACTTTAGGGATTTTTTTTATTAACATTCATAACTAATGGTGAAGAGTCATGACTTTTAACGACGGTTCTGAACAAACTGTCACTCTAAAAAGTGATCAGTCATACCTTCGGTAATAGTTAAAAAAATCATCCCGGGTGTGGTGACAATAAATCTCAACACAAATTATAAGCAAATGCGATCACCAGAAAAAGTAAAGAACATAAATCAGAATAGCTGTAATCACACACAACACAAGATATACGTGGTTTGGCAAATTGCCTGCGTCCACGGTGGTATTCTCTGGTTATATTTCTCTTTTCTCCAGGGGAGTGTTTACAAATTACATACCCTTTGACCCGGGCTGGGGGGTTCAATATATACATATAATTATCGGAGAGTGGGGGTGTTGGGCACCTCCACATTGGCCCATAATCCCTAGAATATCTCCTGAAAGATTTTAGGGGTTTAATGGGTCACTGCTAATTAACCGTTTATAAGGCTTGGGAGTTTGGGTCGGGCTTTCCCTATTTTTGATAGGGCTTAGCCTGACAACTTCTCTGGGCCAAGATAAATAAACGTGGTACCCACAATTGCCCCTAAAAATTTTAGGTCATAATTTGGGCTCCGTAATTTTAAATAATAGCTCTAATGGAATTTTTGTGAATTGTAGGATACTTTTGGGAGTGAAACAGCGTTCCTAAGTAGGTTTTGGAAACATATTCACTTCTTTCTCCGTGCGTCATCATTGGGGGAGTTTAAATTTATATGAAGAGGCCATTTCTGATGTCGCTTCAAACTTCTTCGCACTCTCAAGGTTTCCCCAACTTCTCATTGCATTTTTTCACTTTCGGGTCTCTCCTTTCGTTTTCGATCTCTTTGTTGTCTTTCCATATTCCTTGCTTATAGCCTTGCATCATCTCAAACTAATTTGTACTTTGTAAGTTCTCCACACTTCTTACCTTTTCTTTTTTATTGAAATTTATTCTTTATCACTGCTAGGGTTTTCTTTTCTAATGTCAAGAATATGTAATAGGTCAATAGCTCAGTTTAGGGAGTTTTACAACATTCCTAATTGGGTGAACATTGAATGTTCCCCTGTCCCTATTAATGTTCGAGACATTGAGGACGGACATTGGATTCATGTTCTTATGTTGTCCCAAGGGGGTCTAACCTTTCCCCCAAATCGATTATTTTTGCGTTTTTTAGTTATTTTTATATAGTTCCTGCCCAAAGTTCTCCAAACGTTAGGAAAATTGTGAATGGTGTACATAGGATCAATCAGCTCTATGGAACGAATCTAGGTCTTGCCAACCTTTGTTACGGCTATACCTTTTCTTAAACAAGCTCTGGTTTTCTTTATCTGAAAGCTAGGAGTCCTAAGAGGGTGTTGGTAGTCAATCTACCTTATTCCCACAAGGACTATTGGCAAGAAGGGTTTATTACTAGGAATTAGTAGTTCCCTCCTGAAACTGAGGGAGCGAGGTACAGGAGACCAATAATTCCTTTCACGGGGACGAGTACATAGGTAGACATAACTCTTGTTCTGCTCATTGATTTATTCTTAGTGTACTATATTTCTTATGTTTTCCTTTTTCCTTTTTTAGCGAAGACAACGAACCTGGAACCTGCACTACACGAAATTCGAGCTGATGAGCTAATCAAAGATTGGAAGATCAGGGAATACTTGGCTGACAGTGAACATCCGTGATTAACTGCATTCCTTTTAGAGTATAAGAACGTTGGGTCCAACTTCATCGCCCGGCCCGTCGATATTATTCCTCACCTTGACATTATAGAAGAGGTTACAGATGAACCAATCCAGTTAAACAAAGAGGAGAGCAGCTCTGGTGAAGGTAGCATGGGGGCTGACAGAGGTGAAGTTGAAGGTAACTCTAGTGAAAAGAGTTCAAGCGGTGAAGAATTTTCCAGTTTATAGGAGGGTTTAGAGGTTTCGATGGACTCAGAGGATTCAAATAGCTTCAGCGAGGAAACTATGGCCCCTCCTAGGAAAAATACGATCTAGGATGACGATGAGGACAATGTGGAACTTTCTCGTAGGTTGAAGAAGCAAAAGTTTGGTAGTAGGGATACTGTCACTGGCTCCTAAACTTTGGCTCATGAGCAGGAGAGAAAGAGGAAAGAGGAGGTGTTGGTGAGAGACAGAGCGAGGAAGAAGGAATAGAAGAAGAAAAAAGAGGAAGAAAGGAAGAAGAAGGAGAGAGAAGAAGAAAGGAGGAGAGAAGAGGTGAGGACCAAGACGGGTCAGTCTCTGGTGCCTGTGTCTACCTTAGCAAAGGGGGATTCTGTTGCTCTTTCCCCTCAGCTAACTCTGACGGTGCTCGAGAGAGCAGTCTTACCAGCCGATCGCTAGAGGTCATCAAGTGTAGGTACCGACCAGTTAGACCTAAAGGCAAGTCAGGGGATAGCCTTGGTAAGTCTGTACTTACTTATCTCCTCTTTCAGTTATTTACAATACCTTCTTAGCTAAATGTTTTCTTTCTTTCTGTAGTTTGTATCTGATTTCACCGTCCTCTATCACAACCGCGATGAGCTGGAGAGGAAAAATGTTGAGTTAGAGGCGAGATTAAAGGCTGCTAGTGCTGCTCATAAGTCTTCTGACCTTGCCTTGGCTAAAGCTAATAAGTTAAAAGAGGAAACATCTAAGGAGTTGGAAGAACTGAGGTAGTCCTACGACTTGGTCTGTACTAGCAAGATGGCGATGATCGAGGAGAACAAAGAGCTTACTGAGAAGATAAAGAAGATGGAATCCGAGGATGCCACCCTTAAGGAGATCTCGTCAATGCTGGGTGACTCGCAGCATACAAGGATGCAGAGACTCAGATCGGCTATATCAGCCGCCTCAATTTTAAGAAGGGTTAGGACAGGTTTGCTCGCTGTCGAGGTGGATGTTGATTCACCCCTCTTTGATAAGCATGACCTTGGCACCAAGCCTATTGTAGATAAGGTGCCTTCTTCTAATGCCAATAAAGGTATCCTAGCTATCCCACTTACTACTGCTGATGTCCCCATTGACCAAGGAATGGAGACTTTTCCATTTGAGGGAGATGCATGTGAAGCTGCTATGGATAAAGGGAAGCAACCAACATCCTCAAAGTAGACTGAGGTTTCTAGGTAGTCTTCTTAGGGGGTTTTGTATTTTTCATATCTTTGTTTCTTCTCGTTGATGTACTCAAACTATTTTTTTAATGAAATAAAGTTTCGTTCCTCTTCATATATTGATTTTTTTATTCTTGATGCTCGTATGATTTGTAGCTTATCGATATTGAGGAATATATTCCTTCTACCTCTCGCCTAGGAAAAATTCTTGGTCCCGACTTTGTAAAAATTTGCATGTCTCTTAGATTGAGGAATTAAGACTATAAGTACAGTCAGAGCTTATTGCCAAGCTGAAAGATAGGCTTGAGGAGATTGAGGAGGTTGGTGCTTCTGTTCAAGAAGAAGTGGATGCTCTGAAGGCTAAGCTTCTAGATGCTTCCGAGATCAATCAAGTTGGAGAGGTCCGTCAATAGGAGAATGATGCTCTAAGGAGGGAAGTCTCTTGACTTAGGGAGAATGCATCAAGACTCGCCCCTCGAGTTTTACGTGATTCCTCTTCATCGACTAGGCAGCGAGCTGGTACTGATGATAGTGGTTCAACTAAGGAGATTGCCAAACTACGAGGTGACATTCGCAGGGCGTACATGATAGTTGCTGGTCTTAAAAGAGATGTTACCTCACTGAGGAACTTATTCAAGAAAGGTCCTCGACAAGTGTGGGATGATGGCTATGACCAGGTTGGATTGATGCTACGATGAAGTTAAAGGAGTTCAAAGAGTTATCGTTTATAAAAGGAAGGTTGAGTGCTCTTAGGGAGTTGCAATTCCCTAGGAACTTTGTTCTCTAGTATCGACATGAGATATCTCCCTCAACTTTAATGTCAAACCCATTCAGAAGGGATGATCGATGGGTTCCCATAGATGCAATCCCAAGACATCTTGTGGAACCAAATTCAGATGAAGTCAAAGATAAATTAGCTCCTAACCCAGATGATGGCCGAAGAGCGCGAGTGGATGACTATCTCTCTCAACGACCTAGCTCTATTAGGGTTTGATTTACTCATCATATGTAACTCTTTGTAAATGTAATGATGTAATAAAATAGTTATGCTTTGGACGATTTGTCGACTAAACATATGTTGTGTTATTTTTTACTTCATTGATCTCTTGCTCTCTTATCTTGGGCTCTTCGAGACGACTAGATTTAATTTAGGTAGAGTTTGTTGTTAAGTGAGAATCTCCCCAGTCCAATATGCTTTTAGTGTAACATTTTGCCTCTATCCCATACATGAGTGTGAATGGTGTCTCTCCGTTGTTTACCGTGGGGTGGTGCGGTAAGCCCATAGAATGTGGGGTAGTTCGTTTACCCATGCTCCCTTGGCTCGCTTCAAACGCTTTTTTAATCCATCAATCATTATTTTGTTAGAATCTCCAGTCTATCCTTTGTTCTGAGGGTATGCCACTGAGCTGAAGTAGTGCCTAATCCTATGGTCGTTGCAGAAACTCTAGAAGAGGCCACTCTCAAACTGGGTTCTGTTATCAGTGATCATAGTCATGAGGATCCCAAAACGAGTAAAGATGTTCCTCCATATGAACCTTATCATGTCCACGTATCTAATGTTTGTCAATGGCTCCACTTCTATCCATTTGGAGAAGTAGTCTGTTGCGACTAACAAATACTTGTGATTACTGATTGCGATAGGTAGAGCGCCCATGATGTCCATAACCCATTGGGTGAAAGGTCATGGGCTAGTAAGTGACTTCAGGTCGCTAGTCGGTTGGTGAACCATAGGTGCGTGAAGTTAGAACTTTTTGCATCTTCGAGCATAGATTCCAACGTCTTTCTACATATACAGACACCAGTAGCCTTCTTCCATTGCTTGAAAAGTTAGAGACCTGCCCCCAATGTGACTCCCACAGATTTCCTCATAGAGTTCATGCAGGACTTACTCGACGTCCTTTGGATAAACGCATTGAAGGTAAGGTCTAGTGAAGATTTTTTATACAGCTTTCCCTCTTAAGATAAGTGAAAGAGAGGATCTCTGACTCTTAGCAGTTTTCTTTTCTATTGGTAGAGAACCATTCTTTAAATAATCCCTTAAGGGGTCCATCCAACTGGGGGTTGTCTCAATCTGGAGAATGTGCCCCATGCTTGGTAGGCTATTGATTTGGTTGATACTTAGCTGGGCAAGGAAATCAATTTGAATTGTCCTCTTCAAGTCAGAGTAAATCACTGAGCTTAAGGCTTTGGGGGCATCAGTATGGTTGTTCTGTCCTCTAAGAAACTTCTGGACACTGACTTGTTCAAAGTTGGCCATTAATTCTTTCGTAGTGGCGAGATAGGCTATCATCCTATCATCTCTAGCGTTGAAATCGCCACTTATCTGGTTGGAGACCAACTATGAGTCACCGAGCACTTGGTATGAATGATTGAGTTTCCTTCTTCATGTTCCAAGGATCTCTTAGGTATGAATGAGTTTTCATTTTGAGCCTTTGATATTTTATTATTGGATGTTAGATTTTTAAAATGTTTTTAAAGATTTTTTTGAAAATGTCAATGTTTTGTTAGAATGACTTAACTGTCATTCGAACGAGTTTCCATTGGTCATTAGAACGAGATTCCTTCGTTCGAATAAGATCTGGATTGACGCTTTGAGGTTTGCTCTTGAATGTCATTCGAAACTTTGCAGGAAATCGTTCAAACGAGAATAAGTACTATATTCGAACGAGAAATCCGTTCATTCGAACGTGTACACGTGTTTTTATTTTTTAAAATACATCTTTCCAAATCTTTAATCCCCGTCCTTTTATAACAACTTTCCCTATAAAATAGAGATACAAGATTAGACTTTTAGAAAGCACTTTTTGAGAGTTCATTTTGTGTTTAAACTCTATAAGAACCCTAATTATTCACCCAACAAGTTTAGGATCCAAGATTCATCTTACATATGCTTTAAAGATCCTATTTTAGCTCCAAATTTATTCTCCATATCATTGTGAGAATTGTTTTGTTGCGTAGGATTCCATATTCATTCTGTTTTGATGAAAAAACAATGAATTTCATGTTCCAAATTATAAACGGTTGCTGAGCCTAGATTGGTGGATACTGAGACGGGCTGGACTTGTGCGTAGTGGAACCTTGCGTGGATGGATTCCTTTATTATCACTGTGGAAGAGAGGTTGAAGATTGAATACACGTCAATACTTGTGGGAATTGAGTCATTGTATAAGTCATATGTCATCTTGTTTAACTTTGTATCATAGTGAATTGCGTAGTCGGGGATTCCAAGGTTATTCATGTTGTGGGTTTTCCTCGTTGATCGGTGTGTTGTGCAATTGGTTTATTTATTTTATCTGCTATCACCAGGATTCATGCTTTAGGTTAAAAAGATAAAATTGAATAAATTGGTTTATCGTTACAACTTGATTTAAAATTGGTAAACAAGTTTTATTCTGTTAATCTATTTAAAGACTTGATTTTTAAAAATTGAAAAAACTATAAAAATTGATTTCTTTTTCCCAATATCATCCTTGTTCAAGCACACATCGAATAGGGGCTCCTTTCGCCTTTACAAAGTGGTATCAGATATGGAACATGAAGTTATCAAGTTTAGATCCTTGTTTCGTTATGTCTATGGTGGTCTGTTTTGTCCCTTCCTCTCTATTGTTTTTTCTCTCTCGATGAGTCATCACCGTGATAAGTTGTCCGATGCGTTGAGCAATGACAATGACTATGATATTCGAGACGAGTATAATAAGCTTCATAACTATGCTGAAATTTCATTCTGTTTTAATTTGAAGTTTGCAAAAAGAATTAAATTCTTGAAAAAGAAACTTTTTGTTTTAAAGTTAAAATTGATATTTCTGCAAAATATTCAAACTCAAAGGGATATTCTTTGTGAGAAGCTTGTTGATATGATCCGTGATTTTAGATGTTTATAAGTGTCCAAGAAGACAGTGAGGATAAAGTTCAATTTTTAGTGAAAGAATAAGAAGACTCTAATTATTCTAGGGTTACTGTACGTGCCAATAAGGATAATAATAAATTGATTAGTGATTTGAGGGCACGTGAGAAGACACTTAGGGATAAGGTCATTTACATTGAGGGTGAATGAGATAACCTTCTAGGAATAATTAAAATTTTGAATAAGGAGTCCCTAAAACTTGAAGAGTCTAATTCTTTGCTTGAGTCAAGAATTTTGAAGTTGAAAGATGATCTAAAAAACTCAAGTAGTGTTGGTAGTGATGGTACTAGATTCCATAATTCTAATGCTTCTTTAGCTAAAGCTAAGACCATTGTTTGTTTTGGAGAGTCAACCGCATCCCAAAATGTTAGAAAAGTTTAACCCAAAGGTCTTGTTCCTCTTCACATCTACACGTTCACACACTATGACGGGAAAGATCACCATAGAAATGTTTGCTATGATCTTAAAAGGGACCCTGGGAAGTTGAAGTCCAGTGTCCCCATAGATCCCAAAATCCATCACGTTAAATATTCATCTATTTGGGTTAGGAAATATGTTTTAGAGGCACTAAATGTTAAATTGCTTGATTCTCGCATGCTTGCACATGAATCTTCACAAGCTATATCTTATGGGTAATTGCTGGTATGTTTGTCATACACTGGTTTGTGCTTCATGGTATATGTTTTCTAGTGTTATGACTCGTGTATCTTTTACATTTTATTTTTCTTTTATTGAGTCATATTGAAAAATATAATAAGATTTTGTTTGTCTTTTTTGTTAGTTTATTTTTAAATTAGCAATTTTTGAAAAATTATTAGAAAACTCAAAAAGATTTTTGGTTTTTCTACATTTTTTTTACACATTTTGTGTGACATATTGGTGTGATTGAATTCAATTCATTCCATGTTACCTTTTTTTTTTAGAAAAACCCCTTGATTTTATAAATAATTAGAGAGAAAAGCCCTCTCTAGGAGGCCATACAAAAAGAAGCCAAGTTAATTAGACTTTCTGATATAAGGAAAACAATTAACATCAAGTCTTATAACTCCCTTAATCATCCTAGGAAGGTCATCATAATTGTAGGACTATGTATATTTCTTAGAATTAAGGCCATGTTTAGACAAAAGTGGAAAAAAATACCACTTAAGTCGTTTAATTCGAGATTAAACTATATAAATGACTCCGAACTGTTTGTTGAAGAAACTCTTTTCTTAAAACAAATTTTTAACACAAGATGTGTAAAATAGTATGAACGAGTTCTTTAAGGTATAGGTTTACCAGTTTAGAAAACCAAAACTTATAAAGAACTTAAATCAACACAACCACAAGAAAGGGATGAGAAGAAGAGGAAGTATACAAGCAAAATTTAAACGTGGTAACACCCCACCCATTTAGGAAAACATCCACAGAGGTCTATACACCTAGAAAGTAAAAATCCACTAAAATAGAGTAACTGTTTCCAAACTATATAACAATCAAACCTAATTCTAAGTTCATAAATGTACCATCTCCTCTGAATTTTCTGACTTCTCTCAAGGCTCTAATGTTGATGATGTTCTCTCAGCTTTGTAACTCTACTCCTTTTAGCTTTACGTCATCTCAAAAGTCCAAGATCTCAATACCAACACTTTTCAGTGTAATAATGTGAAGGTGTAAGAGGGGATGTTCTCAAAATCACATGCATGCAACTCGCACACACTTAATTATAGACAGGATGCTAATCAAATTACAAACCGATCACAAATATGTAAATATTTCCAAAATCAGTTTAATCGAAACTATCAGACTTTGGATCTTTCAATATATCCACAGATCAAGAGGGAATCTTTCTATAAACACGATCCAAGATCCTAAACACTTTCTTATTTTTAAAATATACTAACTCTTTCAAAACTTGTGAAATATGTGAAAGTGTAAATCCTCAATCAAGATCTTAAACTAGATCTAAGTCTGAATGTTCAAAGAAACTGAAATCAGAAACTATTTTGTTGCTTTTAGGGTTTGAAAACATAACAGAAGAAAATTGCTAACAAAACTATGACTTCTCGAAATAAGAAATGAAAACAAAAAGAGATAAACGTGGAATGTATGACAGAACATCAATCTCAGTTTTCTATGAGATAAAATGAGATCAAACTGTTGTGATTAAGTTGGAAAAGAGTATAAAGGATAGAAGAGGAATGATCTTCACAACTCTTAAACTAACATACTCCCAGAAATCTTTTTTCTGGTGATATTTGGTTGGAGTTTAGTTTATGGTTTGCTATTTCTCTCTTCTTCTTTTTTTCTCTTTCTCTCCTCTATTCTCTCTTTATTTTATCTCTAAAGTGAGGCAATCCAAAGATTGTAATTACAACACATAAGGCATGTATTTATACTAAGTCATGAAGCCACTATAACTTTGAAGCAAATGAATGGTCACGATTTTGTCACAAGTGATAAAGGTAAATCGGATGGCTAACAATGCACCGCAATTATAAAGTTTGTGATGGGTTTAAATGAAAACACAGGGATCACGTAAAAATGCATGCATGCCATAGATTAAAACGATTTAACAGTTCACAATCATGCACAGGAACGTGAGGGCAAGGAAACACACATCCAATCGTTGTGAGATTAACACGTGCAAGTCTATGATGGCTTGTACAACGTGTGTTTTTAAACTTTCAGATATACAAATTGTACCCACACAATTATCAAGCGCTTTTGGTTTCTACCCAAGTAGGTTTTTAACAACTTAATGAAATTACAAAACAACCCACAAACTTTTAAAAGCCGAATTTTACATTTCTAAAAATTGTTTAAAAAAATCTAAGAAATGATTTAAAATATCTCAAAAATTATGGAAAAATTATTTTAAAGGGATTTAACTCACACACCTTCATATTATGAAGAATGCAATCTCAAATGCAATACATAAATGGTCCTAGGAGTGGTGTTGGTGTTTATACCTTTGGACTATTAGAGGAAATCAAAATGTAGAGCAAAGGCTTGTTGGTTTGAAAGGGGTATGACTCAATTTTGTCACTATTTCCAAACTAGATGAGCACCTATATAATATAAACTCAAGTGAGTCAAAGATATAGGTTGCTTCAATCTCCCCCTTTGGAAATATATGATAAAATCTCCTTTGAGTCATATAGGACTCGTAGGGATACAAAAGAATAAGAAAAACTTAGTCCTATACAAAAATTATATCTACCTAATATCCTAGAAAAAGAAAATTACATAACTCAACTAGATACAGACCAATACCCTATCAAAATTTTGTTGCAAATGAAAGTACTGATTCTTGAAAATAAGATAACTAAGATCAAGCTTTTTAGTTAAGAATACACCAAAATGTCCAAGAGGACTCAAATTTCTCCCACATTTTGTCTCAAATGGACAAAGGGAAAAGTAAACAAGTAGGAAACAATAAATCATTTTTCTGCAATAACCATACCAATAGATTTGCGTAAAGATTCAAATCGAAGAAAGTCTAATGGTTTAGTAAATTGGTCAGCTAATTGCAATTCAGTAGGTACGTATATAATATCTAACTCCTTAGATTCAACTAACTTGCGTATGAAATGTTATTTTATTTTAATATGTTTGGTACAAGAGTGTTGAACTGGAATTTTAGAAATATTAATCACGCTTTGATTGTCACATTAGAGATTTAACTTATCTTCAGTTATACCATAATATTTTAGCATTTGTTTCAACGAAAGTAATTGAGAACAACAGCTTCATGCTGTAATATATTCGGATTCGATAGTAGACAAGGAAGTGCAGTTTTGTTTCTTATTAATGCATCCTACCAAATTGTTACCAATGTAGTAACACGCTCCTGAAGTACTCTTACTATCATCGGTACAATCGGCCCAATCATCATCGGTGTAACCTACTATAGTACTAGAAGTATCTTAAGTGTATCAAAGTCTAAAGTTTAGAGTGCCTTTAATGTATTTGATAATTCTTTTAATGAATAATCAATGACTCACTTTAGGATTGTTTTGATATTGGGTGCACATATAGACAAAGTACATGATGTCAGGATGGGAGGCAGTAAGGTAACGTGAGCTTCCATCATACTACGATACAAGGTAAAATCGATTGATTTCTCATTCTCATATTTAGAAAGTTCGACAGAAGTACTCATAGGATTCCTTACTTCTTTAGCTATTTCTAGGCCAAACTTAACAATATCTAAGGCATATTTGGATTATGATAGAAATAATCCATCTGAATTTTGTTTAACTTGGAGCCCTAAGAAGAATTGTAACTCCCCCTTAAGTGACATTTCAAATTCTTTGTGCATAATGTTCGAGAAGGTCTTAACTTCTAAAGGGGAGGTTGATCCAAAAATGATATCGTCAACATAAACTTGAGCTATAGTAATATTATTAAAATGTTTGACAAACGAGGTTTGTTCATTCCCTTCTCTTCTAAATCCGTTGTCTAAAATAAAGGTGGATAGATGCTCATACCAAGCTCTAGGGGCTTATTTTAACCCATAAAGAGATTTTTTAAGACGATAGACATAATTTGGGTGATGAGGGTCAATGAACCCTTTGGGTTGTTCTACATAGGTCTCCTTAGTTAAAATTATGTTAAGGAAGGATGACTTAACATCCATTTGATATAGTGTGAAGTGCAAATGACAAGCTATTACAAAAAGTAAGCGAAGAGATTCGAAGCGAGTGACATGAGCAAAAGTTTCCTCAAAATTTATTCCTTCAATCTGAGAGTAGCCCTAGGCAACTAATCTAGCTTTATTTCGAATAATCATCCCAGATTCATCAGTCTTATTTTTAAAAATCCAGCGTGTGCCAATAACCCTTTTATTTTCAGGCCTGGGTACAATATACCATACATCATGAATGACAAATTAAGAAAGTTCCTCCTACATAGAACTTATCCACAAAGTTTCATTAAAGGCTTCATTTTCAGTCTTTGGCTCAATAAGAGACACAAAGCATGCCAAATGAGCAATGTTATGAAGTTGAGATCTTGTACTAACAGGCTCAGTAGGATTACCAACTACACTATTTAAAGGATGATATTTGGAAACTCAGCTAGGTACTTCCGGGGTCTCAGTTGGTAAGGTTTCATCTATTTTTGGAGAGTCATAATTTAAAATATTTTCAGAATCATTCACAATAATTGGTTCTTTGTTCTTACTTTCTACATTAGTGTCACTTATAACCACATTAATGGATTCCATCATGATTTTGGTACGAAGGTTGTAGACATGGTGGGCTTTACTATTTGGATAATATCCTAAGAAAATGGATTTATCTCCTCTGGTTTCTAATTTAGACAATTGTTCTCTGTCCTTACAGACATAACAGTTGCTACCAAAGGTTATAAAGTATTTTAGGTTTGGTTTCTTCCCATACCAAAGCTCATAGGATGTTTGTTTGTTATTTTTCCTTAAGTAGACTCGATTGATTATATGACAGGCGGTACGAATGGATTCTACCCAAAAATATTTAGGTAGGTTCTTCGTATGAATTATCACACGGGCCATTTCTTGAAGAGTGCAATTTTTACGCTTAACAATTCCATTTTTTTAGGTGTCTTAGGAGCTCTAAATTCATGTTTATATCCATTATAGTCATAATATTCAATGACACCTGAATCTATGAATTCTCCTCCTCTATCACTGCGAATTCTATCTACTTAGGAGTCCTTTTCGTTTTCTATACGAACTAAGATTTTCAAAAACTTACGAAAGTTTTATGAATTGTGTTTTAAAAAAGAAACCCAGGTAAATCGAGTGAAGTCATCAACTATAACAAGGATGTAACTATTGCCGCAAAGACTAATAGTACGAGAAGGACCCATTAGGTTCATATGGACGAGTTCTAAAGGTTTAGTGGATAGAATTTCTTTAAATTTCTTATGGGGAGCCTTAATAATTTTCCTTTCTTGACATGAACCACAAACAATGTTTGAAATTAGTTTGATCTTAGGATGACCTCTAACTATCTATTGGGAGCACAAATTTCCAAGACTATCATAATTAATGTGACCCGACCTATTATGCCATATCTCATTGTCATCCATTCTAGAAATGCTCCAAACCTTTGTACTTGGATTGACTATGTAACAGTTATATGGAGTACGGAGTCCTGTAATAATGCAATCTTCTTTTTTATTTAAAATTTTGCAATTGTTCTTTGAAAAGGTGACATTATGGTTTGAGTCACAAAACCATGATGTACTTAGTAAATTGGCTTTAAGACCTTTTACCAAGAGAACATCTTTAAGAATGGGTAATCCTTCTTCATGGAGTGTTCCTTTACCAATGATCTGGGTCGATACACCATCTCCAAGAATTTTCCTCCGAATAAGTTAGTTTTGTTTAAAAGTTTAAAATCATCCCCAGTCACATACTTGGAACAACCTGAGTCTAAATACCATCTAGTTGTCATATGTTAAGCTCTAAAAGCACTGATCATAATGTTGTATTTTGACTAGGGTAATAGATCATCTTTTCTAACCCAAATTGCTCTGGTTTTCAATTTGCACTTATTAGCTCGTATTTGATCAAACTTACGAGCTTCTGTCTTTTCTTTAAAACAATTTTGCGCATATTTATTATTATTATGAACAGTTTGAGAAATTGGTCTAAAATAGAATCTAGGATTCCTTCTTGTTGATGGTATTTTAGTATTAGTCATTTTCCTTATGTTATGATAGTTATAATTCTTATCTGGCTGTCTAGGAAGGACATAGTTGTTTTGTCTTCTCATAGAATAGTCGAAGTTATGGTAAACAAAAGAGTTATAGACTGGATCACATAGACATTTGGAATGGCAACCATCAAGGGAATGTCCATAGACATCACAATAGGAGAAGTAAATATGAAATGTAGAACTCACAACCTTAGGAAAATTATTATTTAAAGGTTTGCTTGAGTTTTGAGCTCTAGTCTTGTTCCTTGGTGGAACGTGATGAAATGTTGAATCTGCTTGTCGAATAGGGGGCATACTTATTTAGACTTTTATTCAACATTATGCTTAGAGTTACTTGAGTCACTAATATCTAACTTCAGTTGTTTTATATCAAACTTATTTTTCAAACTTTGAAAGTCTGGACAAATTTCAATAGGTCTTTTGCCACTAGACATAAACTTTATGGTTTCAACGTTTTTAGTTTGGGTCTTAGAGTTAGGACAAAATCCTATTCCAGTTTTGTCATCAGAATTGGTTTTACTTTCAGCAACACAATCTTCAAAACATTTATAATTATTTTTAAATTTTACAAATTTTTTTAAGACTGTCGATGTCTTTTCTTTTGTTTGTTCCAATTCCAACAACGTTCCATTATATTTTTTTCCCAGAATTTCATTTGAGTTAGACAACTCTTTCAATTTCTGTTCAAAGTTTTTGGTTTCGTTCTCATGATTTTGACATTGAGTAGTGTACTCTTCAGCATTTGGTTTGATCATTTGACTTAAGGTTTCTATCTTTTGGGTAAGATCCTTGACGATCTTTTCTAGCCTAGTGCTTTCCTTAAGAGTTTTTATGTACAGTGTGGGAATGTCAGGAAGGTCATCGTTGTCGGAGTCAATAAGTGTGCATTATGCAGTGTCCCATAGTGGTTCATTTTTAGGACTCACACACCCATTAACGTCAATAATAGAGCATTCCCTTTGACTCACACACACAGCGTTTGAAGTATTATCAACATTCTTAATCATTAAGGCAGATAAACCAGTAGGCATAGTATCAGTTAACATAGCATGATCAGATTCCTCATCATCATTGTAGATTATCTTAGATTGACATATAAGGGTTAAATGTGTTAGATGACTCAGGTTCATCATTTTAAGAGTCACTAGAGTCATCCCAAGCCTTTCTTAGATGAGCCCTATTATGTTTGTGAATTCTGTCTAAGTTAACACTACAGTCACTAGACATATGTCCTAACTTCCCACTTATATAGCATTCAATATTTTTTAGGTTTTTCTCAGGTCTCTTGTGATTGTCAGTCTGATGTTTGTCAGGTCTTCTCTCATGAGGCCTATTATTAGATTGATTTGGATAAGTAGGTTTACCTTGTCTTTTTGTTATTTTATTTTAAAAGTTCACGATTTTCTTAAACTGTTTAGACATTAAGCAAATCTGATTATCCAAAGTATCTAAATTACGGTCCTCATCAGAGTCTAAGTCAATGTTAGGTATGCTAAATTTAGGTGTGGTAAACTTAGATGAAAAAATAAGATTGTAGGAAAACTTTATATTTTGGGATTGGGTTAATTATTTCTTAAATTATAATTCCATTTCAACATTTCTCAATTTACTACTGAGGAGTTCAGGTGTGAGATTTTGATTATCCATCTCCTCAATTGCAGATCTCTTATTATCAAATTTTTGTGGAAGTGATCTTAGTATTTTATAGATAATTTCCTTTCTGTCATAAACAATCCCATTAGCATGCAATTTGGTCACAATGTCTGTTAGTCTAATATAGAAGTCATCAAATGACTCAGTCTCAGTCATGATCAAGGAGTTGTACTGCTGAATTAACATTTGTATTTTACTAGCTTTAACTCTAGTACCACCTTCATGTGCAGTCACTAGGGTGTCCCATGCTTCCTTAGTGGTAGAATATAATGATATCCCTTTAAATTCGTGTTCATTAATAGACATGAATATATCATTTTTTTTTTCCTTTGTTATTATTAAGGGAAGTCTGTTTCTCTTCTTTAGTGAATTCACTTAGTGACTTTCTAATCCTCATAGTACTTCCTTCAGCGGCTGGTTTAGTAGGAAAAGTGTAACAATTTTCAATAGCTTCCCAGACATCATTTCCCAATGTCCCTTGGATGAAGGAAACCATCCTTACCTTCCAGTAAGGAAAGTTGGTTCCATCAAAGAGAGGGGGCCTGAACAGGTTACCTAATCTCTCAAATTTCTCGTCTATAATTTGTTTTGAGAAAATAATTTCAGAAACTCAAGATCTAAAGAATTTGAAAAAAAAATAATGCTCTGATACCAATTGAAAAAATACCACTTAAGTCGTTTAATTCAAGATTAAACTATCTAAATGGCTCCGAACAGTTTGTTGAAGAAACTCTTTTCTTAAAACAATTTTTTAACACAAGATGTGTAAAAGAGTATGAACGAGTTATTTAAGGTATAGGTTTACTAGTTATGACAACCAAAACTTATAAAGAACTTAAATCAACACAGTCTCAAGATAGGGATGAGAGGAAGAGGAAGTATACAAGTATAATTTTAACGTGGTAAAACCCCACCCAATTGGGAAAACATCCACGGAGGTCTCTACACATCAAAAGTAAAAATCCACTAAAATAGAGTAACTTTTTCCAAACTATATAACAATCAAGACACATAATCGGTCAAATTCTAAGTTCAAAAATGTACCAACTCCTCTGGATTTTCTTACTTCTCCCAAGGCTCTGATGTTGTTGATGTTCTCTAAGCTTTGTAACTCTACTCCTTTTAGCTTTATGTCGACTCAAAAGACAAAGATCTCAATACCAACACTTTTCAGTGTAGTAGTGTGAAGGTGTAAGTGGTGATGTGCTCTAAATCACATGCATGCAACTCACACACACTTAATTACAAACATGATGCTAATCAAATTACAAACCGATCACAAAAATGTAAATATTTCCAAAATTAGTTTAATCAAAACTATCAGACTTTGGATCTTTCAATATATCCACATATCAAAAGGGAATCTTGCTATAAACACGAGCCAAGATACTAAACACTTTCTTATTTTTAAAATATACTAACTATTTCACAAAATGTGAAATATGTGAAAGTGTAAATCCCCAATCAAGATCTTAAACTAGATCTAAGTATGCATGTTCAAAGAAATAGAAATCAGAAACTGTTTTATTATCTTTAGGGTTTGAAAACATAAATGTTGAACACATCCAACAAAACTATAACTTCTCGAAATACGAAATCAAAACAAAAATAGATAAACGTAGAATGTATCACAGAACATCAATCTCAATTTTCTATGAGAGCAAATGAGATCAAACTGTTGTGATTAAGTTGGAAAAGAGATAAAGGACAGAAGAGGAATGATCTTCACAACTCTTGAACTAACACACTCTCAGAAATGTTTTTCTGGTAAGATTTGGTCGTAGTTTAGTTTAGGGTTTCCTATTTCTCTCTTATTTTTTTTCTCTCTCTCTCTACTATCTTCTCTCATCATTTTCTCTCAAAAGTGAGGCAAGCCAAAGATTGTAATTGCAACACAAAAGGCATGTATTTATACTAATTCATGGAAGCCTCTGGAACTTCGAAGCAAATGAATGGTCACGATTAAGTCACAAATGATCAAGGTAAATCTTATGGATAACAATGCACCGCACTTATAAATCCTCTGATTGGTTTAAATGAAAATTGAGGAATAAGGTAAAAATGCATGTAGGCCATAGATTAAAATAATCTAACGATTCACAATCAAGCACAGGAATGTGAAAGCAAGGAAACACACATCCAACCGTTGTGAGATTAACACGTGTAAGGATGTGATGGTTTATAAAACACGTGTTTTTTAACTTTCAAAAATACAAATTGTACTCACACAATCATCAAGAGCTTTTAGTTTCTACCCAAGTAGGTTTTTAATAACGTAATGGAAATACAAAACAGTCCACAAACTCTCAAAAACTAAATTTTAAATTTCCAAAAATTGTGTAAAAAATCTTAGAAATGATTTAAAATATCCCAAAAATTATGGAAAATTATTTGAAAGGGATTTAACTCACACACCCTCATATTATGAAGAATTCAATCTCAAATGCAATACCTAAATGATCCTAGGTGTGGTGTTGGTGTTTATACTTTTGAACTATTAGAAAAAATCAAAATGAAGAGTCTAAAGGCTTGTTGGTTTGAAAGGGGTATGACTCAATTTTGTCACTATTTTCAAAATAAATAAGCACATATATAATATAGACTCAAGTGAGTCAAAGATATAGGGTTCTTCAAAAAGATCAACTACATGATTAGCTTCCCTGTATATGTGAGAAACCTTAATGTTCTAAAGTGAGATCATATTTTGAATTTATTCTATACCGCTTCTTGTTTTCCATGAGGCATTTGATTTGGAATTTATGCAATTCACTGCTATTTGAGAATCAGATTCCACTTCCGATTTGTGACCTTAGAAAGAAACTCCATGATATATACCTTCTTTTAAATCTAAAATGTCAGCCATGATACTGGAACCTCCTAAAATAAAGCCAACCTTACCCCAAATAAATTGATCCTTTTCATTTCTAAGCACAACACCAATTCCTATGTTTCCATCTCAATCAAAAGAACCATCAATGTTTAAATTTAGAATTTTTTTAAAGGTTTAGACCAGCTAATGGGAGTCAAGAAGTATGGATGAGGTTTAGGAGGAGCTAGATTAAGAAATTGAATGATCTGAGAGAAATTTAAAGAAGAAGAAGTATTGAAATGAATATTATATGCAATGTCTTTGATTTTCCTCTTAATTCTATATATAATCACATTCACTTGCATTGTAATTCCATTGAATAGATCTTTATTTCCACTAACCATAGCCCGTAGAAAATGCATATAAGAATTATCTTATTAAGCCACTTTGATAACTAACTAGAACCCATGTGCATCCACCATTTCAAAATGTAGGAATGGATAAAAAAGGACTGTTGGATTCCCATTAAGTTCCCAAAAAGATTCCAAATTTTATAAGACATAGGACCTTTCAAAAAGAAGTTCTCGGGGTGATCTTCATAATTAAGACAACACAAGCATATAAAAGTGAGGTGAATTCCAAGATTTTTAACAATGAATTCAAGAGGGACAAAATTACTAAGGATACTCCAAGAAAAAGATGACAAGTTATGAGGTATATGAGGATCCCAAATGAAGGTTTGGGAGATTTAATGAATCTTAGGAAATGTAACAATCTCATATGTTGAAGAGAAAGAAAAATCTCCTGAAGAAGAAGGTTTCCATATATGAATATCATTAAGAACTTCAAAATTATCTTCATTAACAGAACAAGCTTGAGCAATCCTTTTGGCTGCCATAGAAGTAGCACTCACAGGCATAGAAGAGTACTTATTTCTCATGAAAGAAGCTCACAAATAATTGGTTGATTTAAACTCCCATGCAATCTTCATATTTGAGGCAAGAACAAGAGAGTTTAGGTTTCTAATCCCCAGACCTCCCTCATTCATAGGAGAACAGATGATATTCTTGTCCAATGATATTTTTCCCTAAAATTTTAATGAGAACCCCAAAGAAAGTTACTTAGGATTTTGTTTATCAGAGAAATAGATTTTTGGGGAGGTCTTAGAGGTAATATGGTATAAAAGTGCATATATTGAAGGACTTAGGTCTATAGGGTTATCCTACCTCCCATTGAAAGGAACTTTGATCTCAATCTATTGATTTTAGAATTCAAAGAATGGACCATATGGTCAAAGTGCATTGATTTTTTCCTACCTTTGAAGAGAGGACATCCCAAATACTTCAAATAACCTTTTTCTTGCTTGAAACCTATAACTTCTGCTACATTCTTTAAATATCTTCTCTGCACATGTTATCAATGTGACTAGGAAATTTTGTTAGAATTGTTAATACTTAGATTGTTCTTAATCATACTTGCATGGAATTGTCTTGAATTTGATTTTCTTTATGGATTCACTTTGTATATGCCTCCGTACACACATGCACGAGCTTTTTAAATATTAACTTCACATGTATATTTGAGATTTATGGGATGTGCTCTCATCAATCTTATCATCTACATATTTTGTGACTTTGGTTGATTTGTGCATGTAAGGACCGTTGTCCATGAGAGTATTTAAGTTTTTTTTTAAATAAGAGGGTGCACGAAAAAAGGCTACAAAAGGAGAAAATCTCCATTGCGATAAAGCCACCATTGGCAAGATCCTAATGAAAAGATTTAAAGGTCATAAAACAGAAAAATTTCCAAGGCCAATGTATTTAATTTCTTTTATTTCCAAAAAGTGATAGCTTCAAAATTATTAAGAGAAATAAAATATACAATATGTTTATCGTTTGGGGGGTTTATATTTGAAGATCAACGGGTTTACACAATGAATCCTAGTTATGCTTATTTTGTCATGATGCTATTGATTTGTAGAATCATCAATATGCAAGATTTTGGTGCATTTTGCTTATTTGTTCATAGAGTTCATTTTATCTTGTCACTTAAGGCTAAAGTTTCGTGGTCAAATAGAATTTTAGGTCAAATAGAACTTCGTGAACATATATGAGTGTCTGGGTCATAATTCATTTGTATCTAGTTCACACCAATTCATTCCTTCCCACATGTTTAGACGTATCGATACTATGGTAGTGTATAAAGCTTATGGGGTTTGTGTCGAGTTTTTATGGTTATTTATACCTCTATATATAGTATTATTTGTTTTGAGTCTTTGCCACTTGCATTTAGTCCATGTTTGCCATATACATTATCTTTGGATTTTATTTCGCATGATATATGATCATTTTAGTATCTCTCATTATGTGCATCGAAATTCTTTTTCTCAAAATTGGTAATTTCAAATTGATAGTATACTCCACTTCATATTCGTAGTTGATATTATTTGATCATTTTAGTATTTTTTTGCATTAACATTGATATTATTTGATCATTGGGTGGATTGTTTATGCTTGAGCTTCCATGTTGTGTGTTTGCTACACTGTACACCATTGCATGATTTTATTCCCTCCACCTTATTCATAATTGAGCGAGTTGCACTAAATATCGTGTGATCCTAATTTATATGAATTTTTTGGGGACACCAATTTTTTCCAAGGGAATTTCATTTTCACACATTTAAGGGAGGATTTGGTTTATGGGGAGTAATTATTTTATACTTTCTTGTTTTGTATATTCTTGAACAAAAAGGGAGATAAATGGCATATTTCACTTTATGACTAGATATATTTTTCTTAGGATGAGACGTCTTACCTAGGTTGATAATGATTTAGACATTGTTAGATCACTACACCAAATCCGTCGAATTATCACGGTCATTGGCCTTGACAAGTTGGACTTGTCAAGGTCAATGACCGTGATAATTCTGGGGGTGACAACTTTTTTTGTCACGAACTTATCATGGTCATTGACCATGACAAGTTTATTAGACTTGTCACGGTCATGTCACTGTCCTTGACCTTGACAAGTTTTGTCACGGTTAAGGATCGTGACAAACCCATGACATTTAATAAAGAAATTGTCACGGTTATTAATCGTGATAAGTCCGTGACAACTTTCTTTATCATGGACTTATCACGGTCAATGACCGTGACAATTCTGGGCAGAATTAAAAAAAAATATGTTGGGCAGTATGGCCACTGCCACTGCCCAACAGTATATTTGTACCTATTATATCAACGTTGTATCTGTTCAAACATTATATATCCAAATAAAATAGAGATAGTGCAAATATACATTCAAAATAGAGATAATATGCATCACGATATAATCCTAATATAATTCAAATGTGCTAACTTAAAAACAATTCAAATGTACCAACTTAAAAATAACACAATTCAATTCAAATAATGTCACTACATGTCTTGGGTAAGGTTAAATCCGAGGAGGTGATTAGGCCACACGATATACGAATTGACACACCCACTCATATACATCATGACTCATTGTTCACGCAATCACAACGAGGAGTTCTCCTTACTGGTTATCACATGCGTGACGAGCACCTTGGACTCAATGTCTTGAAGATCATGTCCATGAACTAGTCCACCTTGAACGATATTTGGGTCCCTCAACCCCCGCCCTATCGGCTGGCCATCAAATATGTCCAGTATAAATACGCTCGGCCAACCAAGTGTCGACATCGGTCGGTCGAAGGGAGATAAATAGTGAAGTGGATCATCAAAGTCCGCACGTGTCGGTGATGAAGAAGCGAGGTCCACATCCTTGTCATCCTACACCTCGTCCTCCCGCACCTCCTCCCCCACCACCTTCTCCTTCCCTTTCCCCTTGTGTTTTTCTCCGCCCAACGAACGCTTCATGAATGAGAACATATCTTGGATCGTCGCCTCCAAATGGGACAGTTTCGCATGATGTGAGTCCACCGTTCGAGCTAACCCGGTGTCGCTCGTCTCTAATCCGATGATCCTAGATTTGTCCACCCGTGAGATCACCCCCTTATCCTCCCCTTGCGATTAGAGCCAAGAACTTGGCTGAGTGTGTCTGTGGACAAATATGCCTCGTCGGCATTAGACTGTGACTCATGCACTTCCTTAAGCTTTGGCTAAAACGACAAAAAGCACATGATTAGTATAATAAGTAAATTAAAAAATTATAACGTAATTAACAAAAAGTAAACTGTCGGATTACTTAGAATCGTGGCCGCGATGCTTGGGGACACCTCCTTGTCCTTCCCCTTCTTCGTCCGAAGAGCCACATAAGTATCGAACCTATGTGGCCTACCCCCAGGGCCACTCCCTGTCCCCTAAAATAAAATAAAATAAAATTAGTATCGGGCCCACAAAGTAAAATAATGCAGAATAATATTGGCGAGATGCCAATTGTCGCTCCCCGATTTCATTGTCAATGAACTTTTACCATTGTGCTAATGAGATCGGCTCCTTCGGCCGGACGGATTCACGCCTTTGGATAATGGACTCTCGTGTCTTCCCAAAGTATCGGGTCCGCATATTTTTCTTTCACGTCTTGTGTTTCTCCCTCAACTTCTCCAAGACGGAATCGCGTAGCTTTGGATCCGGGCTGGATTGTCCCTATCCAACAAATACAATGTTAGTTGCAAATAAATATAAATATATATATAAAATGAAATTGAAATTGAAATCGAAATTGAAATATTCTTATAAATAGAAATATAAATACATTACATGTAGTGCCACCCAAATAACTAACTTGAGCTCATATTACACCTCCTTCCAAGTAATGTACCCTGGGTCAATGATCGTCTTTACCAGCTCGAGGGATCTCACTAATCGCCCTGACTTGTTCTCGATGGCCATCCCCAATTTGTCATATTTGGGGAGCCTAGAGGTCGAGGAGCCCTCGTCACCTCCGCTACCATCGAGCCCAGACGACATCATCATAACAAGCATCATCATCATCGCCTTAAACCTGAAGGAGACATTTGCTGTAAAAAAAAATTATTAGTACATATCAAAATGAATTAAAAGAAGACATGCAAATATGTACAATTACTACAAATAAAAATGAATTGCTACTGTCAAACACCTCAATTCTGAATTCCAAAGCAACAGCATCTAGCTCATAATATGTACAATTACTAAAAATTCGAAACATTCCCACCCCCACCCCTACTGCCCACACACACGCACATTACACAAGAGTGAAAATGATAAAGTGCAAATCAATTAAAAGCATTAAAAATGGATATTTCGGTACAAATTGGAATATTTATCACAAATTGAGTTTTTTTTTAAATTCGGGTTAGTAGGAGCAGCCAAGTCATCCACACTAGTATTTAGAAGATTTTCTTTCAATTTCTGAACCCGAAAGTTGTCTCGGTGGTAGGCTATGTTCAACCCCGCCCAATAAAAAATTGGAACCTTTATCAAATCTGAAACTATGAGCCAGGGGTAGAAACCTCTTGTGGCAGTGGTATACATTTTTGAGCTAAAGGATAGACAAAGAGATTCAGTCTCCTTTACACAAATAGGACACCCCAAATAACCGTGTACTACACAACCAGATAATATCCCATAAGCTGGAAAATCATGAATTTCCCACATCAACATAGCTTTCAGCGTAATCGGGATACCCATAATTCATCCTCCTCCAGGCAATAGAATCAATAGGATGATGCATGATATTACCCTCTACTTCTGCCCTAGCATGCCAAGTCATTGCCTCCTTTATCCATGGTACTGTGAAAAATTGCTTTAATCTAGGCCCAACGGGAAAATATTTCAATACTTTTTGAGCCACTTTTGAGCTTGTGTCTTCCTTACTATTATATTGGACATATCTAGGTTCATCGCATATCGGAAAATGATCGAGATTTTTATACGCCTTTCGGTATAGTATGCAGTCATACACACAAGCATGAATCATTTTATACTTCATTCCCAAAACTTTCAAGCTGTTCTTCATAACCGGATAACTATTTGAAAGTGTATTCTCCTTAGGTAATAAGCCCTTCACCCATTTCAGAATTCATGTAACGCTATTGCCAGACAAACCATAATGTGTCTTCAAACTTTGCAGACCAACCATGGCATGTAAAGTTGTTTGATCTTTCTCACAGCCAGAGTATAACGGTTGGGTCGCCTTAAATTTTAAACTTTGGTAGTCATCGTCAAGTTTTATCGTGATATCTTCACGAGCACTTGAACCTTCTACATCATCAGTAACTTCATTCTCTTCTTCTTCATAAACTCTGTATGCATCATCAACTAAATCCTCTAACATATTATGATCTACGTCGTCCCAATCTACATCTATCGTACTTATTGAAGGTTATTGTGAAGGTTGGTCGAGGTTAAAAGGAACTTTCAATTCACCGTGAAAACTCCAAAATCGATAACTATCTTGCATACCCGATCTTAACAAATGTAGTTCAAATTTTTTTCACTCAAACACCTTACCATTCTTACACCTAGCACACGGACACGAAAACTCTTCATCATTATGACATCTCTTTGCATATTTCACAAATTCGTTAGCACCTCTGCGAAACACATCCCCCACTCTATTTGTCTCACCCATCCACTCTTTGTATTTCGATATTTCATCACAGCTACTGAAAGAGTTGGCACTTGCGTTCAATTAAGAAATAATATAATAAATACCATTTTTAACCCAAATTAACCCTAAGCATGCAACTAGGTGTGATTGAAACAATATGAAATCATGCAAGAATTATTCAACACACAAAGTTAAGGAAAAATCCCCCACAGGGGCAAAACCATTTGTATATCACTATAATTTGTAAGAGAAACGGCTTACAATCGGATTACACTGAAATACAAGTTTTTGACTAAGAATTACCCTTAGGTGTCGGATTCTGTAGTCGCGGCTGGAATATCCCTTTCCAGTAGGGTTGGCGGCTGGAACTATCCCTGTCAAGTAGGGCAGCAATGAAGAGGAAGAAGCGGTCCACTTCACAAAGGTTGAACAACAGCAATCGTGTTCTTGGGTTACCAAATTTGATTCACATAGATATGGAAGATGTGTGAATCTAAAAACCTAGAATCATAGGACTCAATAGGTGAAGACTTTAGAGTTGATATGCTCTGAAAATCGTGGGAAAGTCTTATCTATAACAACCTCTGATCGTGGATTAAATAAGGAACTCTTTGCCCTAGAAAATCTGGCCACGATCTGTTTGAACTTATCCAGGCCGGATCGGTCCAGTATCTGAGGCGGATCGGTCCGCTATTCCGGATCGGTTCTTTTTAACAGAGGCGGATCGGTTCGGTAGCAGTCGGATCGGTTCGGCTAATTATTGCTCCATCGGTTTGCATTCGGTCCGGTAGTTGGTCGGATCGGTCCAATAAGCCGGATCGGTTCCTTTTTATTTGAGCCGGATCGATCCGGTCAGGTCTGATTCCCAAATTCCTTCTTCTTTTGATCTTCGGATTTCGGATTTTGTTGATGACGATGAGATCTTTTCAACCATCAATCTTGTAACGGCTTATGACATAACATATACATAAAGATGGACAAATTGTCCTTACAAATCTCCCCCTATGTCTATGTCGGTACATACATAAAAAATCCGAATTTTCAAGTATGAACAATGCCTATACAAATCTACCCTTCCATGAACCCAAAACTGAAAGAGGTACATATGACTAAGGCTGCATCGTTTGTTCTTCAATTCTTTAGGAATCTTCACGCTTTTCTCATCAAGGTGTGTATCATGGGATTATCAAGGATGTACCTACACATATGAGACAAAGCAAATACCAAGTGACGAATCGAGTTTGAAATGAGATAAACATAAGCATATATATCAATTTAAGATGATATTCTCAGAATTTCAAAACTCCCCCATAATCAGATAATTCATTCTCCCCCTTTTATGATGTCCCCAAATAGACAAATGAGAGAAATAAATCAAGCAATCAAGAACCGGGGTGACACAAGGCATAAAATCACACCATGAATGAACATAAAACAACCAAGTCGGTGATAGCGTAAAAGAATGGGTGTGATCAAAATTCGATAGGATAATCAAAGCATACAAGAATGACATATGTGCATGATGAATATTGGATATTCCTAACGAATGAACTCAAATGCTTCCTTTGGTGTAAAAGAGTGGAAATATAAGATATTGACTATATCAAATCTACAAATCAAAGCTCAAAGTGATTTCTACACCAATAACGTCCAAAATGTTTTTCATGCTTTTTCAGGACTTTCAAGGAAGTGCAAACCCGTTTTTCTCATTCTCCAACCAAACTCCCTCAGATTTATATTTTTAATAGAGGTATACTAAATTCTCAAACTTTGGAGAATTGATGGTGAAAACCTAAATGGCCCATATATGGCATGTATTGCTCTTTATTGCCTTTTCAATTTTTTTCGGGCTCTTTTAACCTCTTAGGACCTCGGATATTAAAATTCCTCCATTTTTTAGGTCCTTTTAAACGGTGTCTTTTGCGCAAAGGATAAAAATCAACTTTCGCAGCCCCTCCCCGTTTTACAATTTAACACACAGTCTCACCAAAACGGTTTTCACATGCATTTCAATCTTGTCAAGTTTTATCGCATTTTATACATTGTATAGACAGGATTGAGATGGAAACACTCAAGCCAACATGAGATTGACAAGTGAAATAATCAAATATAGCCATGCATGTGTGCAATAAAGGATATAGGAGTCAAGCATATAGGAAATATCACTAATTACATCTCAAGGACTCCAATCAATGTTAAGCACATGGATGAAATGATGTAGCCTCTCAAATCTCTATAAAACAGTCACATGGATAAATGGAATGAAGTTGTGACTTGGCTATCTTAAATGCTCATCCATAAAAGGTGCAAACAAAATACAAAAATCTTTTTGGATTTTTCAAAAATTTTATCAAAATAAAATCTTTTTGTATTTTTCAAAATTTTTCAAAACAAAAATATATACAAAAATGATACATACTAGCAATAGGCAAACAATGACATCATGAAAACCACCCTATGCTAGTAAACAAGTCAAACCTCAATCATTAGGTGCAGAGGGGTTTTCCAAAGGTGGTGACAACTTATGAAAAACCTCCATCAGTTCTTGTGAAGTTTTGACTAAAAACCTAACTTGCTCTCATAAATGTGCAAACTCTCTCATGTAGTCTCCGGGAGCATGTAAAGTATCATGTGTGGGTGCATGTGTGCCAGAAACACGTGTAGAAGCTAAACGTGACACATACCCCAACTTAAAGCAAAAATCCCTAAGGTGTCCTCTCCTCTTGCAATGTGAGCAAACATAAATAGGCCTATGAACACCTCTCTCAAAAACTCTAGGGCGCACTTTCCTAAAAGGAATGGGACGCCTAGGTGGGTTAGGGTGAGACACATGTGAAACTGTCACTAAAGTGGGAACCGGCTCGGGTGCTAATTGAGAAGAAGAAGCACCGTCATGACTTATTCCTAACTTCTCACTTTTACCCTTAAGAACCACCGTTTCAACCTTCTTAGGTGCGTTCTCAAACTTGACTTTGACCACCCTGGCACGTTCGATATCACTCTCGAGTTGGGATACACGTGTCGTCAGAATAGACAACGTGTCGGTCAAATCACACTTCTCCTTTCTCAAAACCTCCTTCTCTTTCTCCAAATCTAAAATCCGACGACCTAAATCCCTATTATACCTTTTTGTTTTCAAGGTCTCGGTGTATAACTCTCTAAAAGCTTTTTGGAGCTCACTTTCATCTCCACTTTCACTCTCACTTTCTCCCTCACTTGAAACACTCAAACCATCACTATCACATTCGTGTGCACTATTGTGGGACAAGGTGGGTGTTCTCACACGACTAGAAAAAGCTACAAACTTCTCACCACTAGTCTCATCACCCTCACTATCACTAAGTGTGGCAGGCATGGCTACTTTCTTTCCTTTCTTTCTAAGCTACGTAGGACACTCAAATAACTTATGTCCCTTACCCCCACATTCAAAACAAGTGACGTTCTCAAAATCTTCCTCACACTCCTCATCGGAGTCATTCTCTTTTTCCCTCTCCCCACTTTCTTTGGCCTTTCCTTTCCTTCTATTTTTCTCAAAAAAATTCTTTTTATTGGAAGAATTATTTTTGTTCATGTTGAGGAATTTTTTAAAAATTTTCGCAAACAAGGTCATATCATCAAAATCTCCCTCAGAATCGGACTCACAAACTTTTTCTTTCTTTTTCTTAAAATGAGTCTTTAAAGCAATGCCTTTATCCTTAGCCTTAGTGATTTTGGGAAACATGTCAATCTCATAGGTTTGAATATCTCCTACAAGTTCTTCCAACTTAAATGATTTCAAATTTCCCAAAGAGTTCAAAACAGTGACTTTAGGAATATAGCGTTTTGGGAGAGATCTCAAAATCTTTTTAACGACACGCGTGTTATCAATCACTTCACCCAAATTAAAACATGTGTTAACAATGTCCGACAATCGTGCATAAAAATCATCAAAGCATTCGGACTCAGACATGGTGATAGTCTCAAATTGGGTGGCCAAATTTTGTAATTTTGACTCTTTAACCGCGTTCGTACCCTCATGTGTCAATTTCAAAACATCCCAAGCCTCTTTAGACGTGCTGCACGTCATAATTCGGCGAAACTCATCAGGAGAGACAGCTCCAGAAATAGCACTCAGACCACGGGAATTAAAATTGGACAATTTATAATCATCTTCAGTCCAGGCTGACACGGGTTTTAAAGTGGTGATGTTATTAACAGTGACCGTGGGAGGAGTCCAACCATTTTCGCAAAGCAACCAAACACGCTCGTCAATAGATTTTAAAATCGATTTCATACGAGCTTTCCAGTAGGCATAATTAGACCCGTCAAAAATAGGCATCTGATAATATGACTTCTCCATTTGAACACGTACTTTTTCAAAAATCAATTTTTTCAGAAAATTGATATCTTAGAAAAATTTTGCGGAAAAAGGAATACGCAATAGATTAGCGTAACCTGCTCTGATACCAATTTGAAAGAGTTGTCACTTGCGTTCAATTAAGAAATAATATAATAAATACCATTTTTAACCCAAATTAACCCTAAGCATGCAACTAGGTGTGATTGAAACAATATGAAATCATGCAAGAATTATTCAACACACAAAGTTAAGGAAAAATCTCCCACAGGGGAAAAACCATTTGTATATCACTATAATTTGTAAGAGAAACGGCTTACAATCGGATTACACTGAAATACAAGTTTTTGACTAAGAATTACCCTCAGGTATCGGATTCTGTAGTCGCGGCTGGAATATCCCTTTCCAGTAGGGTTGGCGGCTGGAACTATCCCTGTCAAGTAGGGCAGCAATGAAGAGGAAGAAGCGGTCCACTTCACAAAGGTTGAACAACAGCAATCGTGTTCTTGGGTTACCAAATTTGATTCACATAGATATGGAAGATGTGTGAATCTAAAAACCTAGAATCATAGGACTCAATAAGTGAAGACTTTAGAGTTGATATGCTCTGAAAATCGTGGGAAAGTCTTATCTATAACAACCTCTGATCGTAGATTAAATAAGGAACTCTTTGCCCTAGAAAATCTGGCCACGATCTGTTTGAACTTATCCAGGCCGGATCGGTCCGGTATCTGAGGCGGATCGGTCCGCTATTCCGGATCGGTTCTTTTTTAACAGAGGCGGATCGGTCCGGTAGCAGTCGGATCGGTTCGGATAATTATTGCTCCATCGGTTTGCATTCGGTCAGGTGGCTACTGGAGTCTGACAAAGCGGATCGGTCCGGTAGTTGGTCGGATCGGTCCGATAAGCCGGATCGGTTCCTTTTTATTTGAGCCGGATCGGTACGGTCAGGTCTGATTCCCAAATTCCTTCTTCTTTTGATCTTCGGATTTCGGATTTTGTTGATGACGATGAGATCTTTTCAACCATCAATCTTGTAACGGCTTATGACATAACATATACATAAAGATGGACAAATTGTCCTTACAGCTACCACAACTAATCACCTATTAAAGTTACGAAGCGTATATTCATGGATTAGTATAAAAAACTTAGATTTATAGTATGCTTCATTTAATTATGTCTTATTTATATTCAAATTCAATTTATAATAGAAATTTTTATTTCCTCCATCTCCTCTAAAGGGTTTGTGGTCCTATCCCATTCAAGACTGCATTTTTATGTAATATACTTAACAGCTCATGCACATTGTTACGATTTGAAAAAAAATCGGCAGCATATCCCCGTAGTTCTCCAAGTACACGATGTAGATTGGCAAGTGTGAGTGTTATTTCAATTGATCAATTGAAATAACAGTCACACTTGTCAATCTAGTATGTACCCAAAGAATATTAGGATACGACTGCAGAACTTCCTCCAAAAGTAACAACATTAAGCCGCTAAGAATATTATACAAAAATTATGTAGTCCCAAACTGTCCAAACGGGACAATTCGAGAGATCTCTTTACAGGGGTAATGACTCTCGAACAGGTCTAAGGGCTATTTAATGCGTACGCATAAGAACTAGAAGGCTAGTATCTATGAGCACTATATATATATATTGTTTTATATACAAAGTAATTTTCAAAAAAAGTTGAAAAATCCCACCCCCAGAATACCTGAATCGGAATAATATCCCTCTCCTCCAAGGTGGTGGTGGATTCCCACCACTACAAAGCGGTCCCTACTAGCTTAAAGGAAGCCAACAACTGTCTCTGCACGTCCGTGCACTCATACATACGAAGTTGCCGCTGGATATCTTTCTTCCATTGGCTGACGATGACAATATCTGAACTACCCGAGAACTCAGGGGGGTGCGCCTTCTAAAAGGCATCCCTAACCCGCTCCCATGCAGATGGAAGTTGTGCATGTACTGGCTCCACTGCCTGAATCTGGGGTGGAGCCTGTTGTACCACCGCTAGCGCGGCATTCACCGCCTGAGCAACAATAGCAGCTACCTCATTAGCATTCATCGTACCCTGTGCCAGAGTTGCTGGCTGCTCGGATGGGGCACGCCTATCCTTGGTGCACGTCTCGGAGGCATCTGAAATGTGAAGAAATTTATTAGTCTACAGCTATCATCAAATATCAAATAGATGAAGACGTAAACGTAAAAGCAAGAGTACAACAATCCTAAAATAGGGCTCTATAGCAAAAATGTTAAGTTGAAAGCGAAATAAGTCGTACAGATCCTAAGGACACTAGAACCTGATGCTCTGATACCACCTGTGACACCCCGCCTAATTAAATACCGGTCGATCACTCCTTTATTAAATTAAAATCAAGGTGAACAGTTGGTTCATTCTTAGCATCACTGTCGAAAAATACTTTTTTCAATTTAAACACCCTAACTAATTAAGCTAAGTGTCAAAACCATTTTTTTTACTTTACTTTCCAAATTTTATTTTATATAAACCAACATTTAAATCTTTACATTATTCATAATTAAAGAATCACGCAACAACCATATTGGAACAGACCATCCAATAATTAAACATTCAACTAAATGAATCCAACATTTAATACTCAAATGAAAACATCCTGACAATAATAAATCCTAAAGAATAAAATATTGGAAATAAATGAATCATAATGTCCAATAAAACAACTGGATAATGGAAACGGGCGACACATGCCCAACTGAATAAATATGATAAGAGTGGAATCATATAAACAAAGTCGTCTAAGCAAGAGGCCTGCAACTCCCATCTAAGCTGCAACACGTTCCTTCCAAAGGATCCTATGCAAGACACCCCTGTGGCTGGGCACCTGTAATATATATATATATATATATATATATATATATATATATATATATATATATATATATATACAAGAGGGAGAGAAGAAATAGAGACGGGTCGAAGCCCAATAGTGTAAATGATTTAAAATTTGTTTAGCAAGTATTTTGAATGTTTACAGGCCAATGCAACAACATATTAGTGCGACACTCTCTTGAGAAATTCTCACCTCTCTTCTAATGTGCACACCTATCGCACTAACCTTCCCAACGGTTTAAGTCATCTTATCTTGGGTTACTCATAAGATTTAAACTAAACAATTCAACTGTTTAAGAAGTAAATTTCATTTAGTGACAAAACTCTCATTTTTGACTTTATTTATTAATAAAGTTTCCAGAAACATACTATACTTTCGAAACAGGTATTTCTCAATTGAAATCATTACTCATCTATTACTTACCATAAACACAGTAGGAAATTCTAAATTTCAGAAATTCATACATATATTAAATACTCGCATAATATATATATTCTATCATCACCCCACATAAAAATTATGGTGCGGGCATACTCTGCTATCCAAACCCTGTATCAATCGTACTAAGGGAAATGCAAGTTCGAAATCACTCTCGAACTGTAATAACACGAACAAAAACAATATTGAGGCGAAGCATAGTATCCAAGTCCAAGACGTCAGTACATACCCTCACGTCTCTTAGGACCATCCGACTATTGACCCGATAGCCAGTACCTAGGATTCCTATCTTCTAGGGTACGAGTCAATATCCCCCATGAAGGCCTATTCGAGATAAGACTGTCCAAGCGCGGTAACCTCAGGGATAGCAAGTAGCGCGGGCATGATTTCCACACGTATATAATATATTCATACACACAGTCATATAAATATACTACTTTTTTTCCATATCAAATTTAGGTTCATCTCATAACCCATAATCACGACATTTATCCTTATTTTCACATTATTAGTTATCGCGTATAACTGTTCGTCTCTAACTTTAATTTGAGGGATTATTCCAACTCACTACGTAATACTCATGGACTCTATCCTCCCAAGTGTAGAATTCAGTAAGTACTCATCTATTTTTCAACGTAGCTATTTTATGCGTCTCTTCCTTAAATACCTTATGTGTAAGCATCCCAAAAATGTAAATTTCTTCTTAGATAAAAGGTCTCGTAGTTGTTAATAAGTCCTACTGGTCTCCTTTATCTTCCAAAGTATTTTAATAAGGGTGCCCAAAGATTTTCACTCATTTAATTTGAATTTAACAATTTCAAAGGGGAAATGTGAGTCTGCAAGGAGGGGTCGATCGATCGAGGTCTGGGGCTCGATCGATCGAAGCTCTAGGATCGATCGATCGATCAAGCAGGTATGGCGAATTCTGCAGGAAACCAGTTACGGGTTCTAACACACAACCTCATCCAAATCCAGATTTTTCATTCCCAATCGCCCAAAAATTCGTACTACAATCAGTATACACCCATATTATACATCTTTCACGTAAAGCATGCAATTTTCCATCAATAAGCATATATTAATAAGCCAAAACTCATATAAAACTTAAGAACCCTAAAATTTCTTAAACATGGTTCTAATCAGTCTTTTCCCATAAATTTCTACTCCTAATTCATCATATATTCGTGGTTAAGCCTCTACATGTGAAGGGGTTTCCAGATTATCATTCAAATCATTACTACATGCGATTTTCCTATCTCCGACATGAATTTTCTTCTACCAAACTCATCCTAATCACCCTAAACTAACATGAACGATGCATTAACGAAAATAAGCAAGATAAATACTTGCCTGGAAATTTTAAAGTTCTGATTTGATGACGAATTTGGTGTGGTTGCGTTCCCCGTCGCGCGATCTACGCGTTGGTGGTGGCGGCGGTGCAATCGGGTGACTTTTTGGCCTTGGATTGCTTGGAAAGCTTTCTCCTTCCCTCTCCTATGGCCGTTATAAGGTTTTGAGTCTGATAACCCTAAAGGACTCTTCTAAATGGCTGATATAGTCTAATAATTTTCGTGGGTTTAATTACCAAAAAAATGCAAAATGTCCAAAATGCCCTCCCGGAGTGTTAAATAGGCCTAAAAACGCCCCGAGACCCAAACTAAACCCCCTAGTACACTTTTCTGACTATCTCGACCATTCCATACATGTTGGCGCACTCAAAACGACCATGCGAATAACTTAAAAATATTCCACTTTTATTAATCAATATTTAGTCCCGACGCGACACGGGCACATCCCGACTCAAATTTTTAAAACTGTCATTTTATTTACTCTTGACATTTAATAGAACCAATATTATATTACTTTACTCATTAGTAATATTCAACAACAAGTTTTCCATAATTACTAACTCACATCACGTTAATAATTATAAAGTGATTAATTTCCAGATTTATATTAAATTAATATCTCATTAAATTTAATAAATCCCGAAATTAATATAGCATAAAAATACGGGGTATTATAGGCATGCATATTTTATTTGAGTGGGATTTTGGTTTTAGAATTTATCTTGGCATAATTTGAGATCAACTATGTATATGTGGATTTATGCAACTTATAAGCTATATATTTGAGGCTTTATCATATCGAATTCCTATATTGTTGCTTCATTTGTTTCTATACATGCTCAGAATGATATTTCAATTTTGTTTACAAGTTGTATATTTTAATATTTAGAAGTGATTAATCCTAATGTTAAATATATATGTTGTTACAAATTTTTTTAGTTAAATATGATTTTCTGTAATTCTTATTATAAAATCTCAAGCGCTTCGTTTCCCGTGATTAAAATTTTTAAAATTTTGGCGTAAGATAAGTTTTTTAACTTTTCATGTTATTATTATTATTACTATTATTATTATTATTATTATTATTATTATTATTATTATTATTATTATTATTATTATTATTATTATTATTATAATTATTATTATTATTGTATTTTATGTGATGCGATTTTTAAATAAATAATTTTCTTTTATTGATTTTTTCTTCCCTTGATTTCAATATTTTCTAAATGTTTTATTAGTAATTTTCTAAATTTGATTTTTGTTATATAATAATTCTTAATTTTTTTATTATCTTTACAAGGAATTTGTAGAATTTTTTATAAGTTTTTTTTTAGTTTTCAAATTAAATAATTTTATTAGCTTCCATAATTTTTAAGAGTTTTTATTGCAATTTTTAGATTTTTAAAACATTTATCTACAATTTTCATATTTTTCAAAACTTTTTCTAAACAATTTCCATATTCGTAAAAAAAATTTGCAATTCTTTTATTAATTTTAATGTTCTAGACATTTTAAATTTTCTAGAGTGCACAGAAATACACTCATGTGCATGACACATAATTATTTTTGTGTTAAAATTTTTAACACCGCTACTTGAAACGTTTTAGTTAATTGAGTGAGGTAAGTCGAGGAAACGAATGTTGGGATTGTAAATCGAAAATGAGCTACTTATATATTTGAACACAAATGTTCCATCCTTTCTCAATACTAATAATTTATTCCCACATTGGCCTCCTCTCCAGCATCTTGAGAAGGAAAAAAGTTTAATGTCTTTGAGACATCAAATTATTTGAAGTCTTGGATTCTTGTTGGTCAATAGTGTTGATGGGGACTCACATCATTTATGAAAGTGGGTCCGCGCCAGCGGCATTGACCAATCAAAATTCAAGACATCAAATAGTTTGACGTCTCAAAGATATCAAATTTCTATCCTCTTGAGAATTGTCGTTTATCGATTCGAGACTGATTTTCTCGTATAATACTCAACAAATTTGCATCGTGGTTCTTCTTAATAAAAAAGAATAAATACGATTTTGTTATCTCTGGAAGTTATACTATATAATAAAATAGAGACTTTTTCAAGTTAAAATATTATTGTCTCATTTCCAAATCTCAATGCGTGGACTAATTGGCATTGAAGATTTTCTCGCATCCAAGTTTAAGTTCTACTCCAAACCTCATCTTCTCAATTCCACGCTCACATTTAAAATTTCGTCACATTTTTTCGTTTTTTAACTCACCTATTCTAAAGCCATCGCCTCAATTATGCAGCTCTCACATACTACCCACCCCTTCTTTTATGGGGAATGACAATCCTGTAAACCAAATCCGCAACCACGTTGGAATTAAAATCATTGATACCAACATATTAAAGTCTAAGTCAAATACCCAAAACTCCAGTGGTTCAATGAATTACACCCCCATCTGGAGCAGAAAATCAGAACTTTAATATTATCTTTAACATCCAACCCATGCATCAGGCCCATGCATGGAATTAAAGCGAAAATTATTTGCACCGCTCAACTGTGAGCAGCAACATAGCTTTGAATTCAAGTCAATTCCAGCATTAAAGAACATTTTGCACTTAAGCTCGTCTTACACGATTAGTAAGATTAGCTTAATAACAGTATCATCAAACGTTCCAATAAGATAAAGTTTTAAATCAACAGAATACCAATATTGAAAAACGCTGTCTGAACTGAACTTAGATATTCCGTTGAACCAAAACGCCTTAAATTTTTAAAAACAGTTTACAATGTTTTTCCTTCTTAAAATCAAATGAGGCTTGCCAGACAATGAAAGTAAATGGCCAATAAGTCCGCATTTAACTGTTTTGTTCCATTTTTTCCTTCCTTTAATATTGTTTTGACATTCTCATAAACCTAATAAGGTTTTTACAGTTATTGTGCATTATACATTACTCCCACGTCTTTCACGTATGTTTTCGCACATTTCGTTAACTAAATTATACACATTTGGTAAATGAAAAGTCGCTCCAGCCGTATGTTAAAAATGGTGAATGTGTAAAATTGCGTTGTATTTTGCACAAGCAAAATACACAGCCACATAAGATTATTACGCTCTCTCTACAGCTGTAACATTTATCCCACTTTCCCACTCACATTCATCTCCTAAATCTACTCTCAAGGCTGACCATTAAAGGGCACTGATTTTTACATATTGAACTTTTACATTCACGACTGGAGCAAAAAACTGTTAAGAGTTTACAATTTCTTTGCCACATCACATTTGCACATAAAAATGTCTTTTAGAACTGGAGATGCTCTAAATGCTGGTTAACATGACCCATTTATATTATCATAATGAGTACTCATTGTTTTAACTTATCACGTTAGAGAGTCATTTTAACACTCACTAAAGATGGTCAACAAATTCGAACTCTAAAAGATGTCAAACCATAAGTATTTAGTATGAGATTTAACTAGAGAAATTCTACACAAATCCCTATTTTGAACTACATTAAATCCAAATGTTTTACCCATAGCCAATTGTTTTTGGGTTGCATGCTGTTGAATAAAGTTAGACTACAAAACTCTTAATATTCCCACTTAGAAGAAAAATGCGTTCTTTATATTGAAAGCTTACCACTCAAACACGCCATAGTAAAACTACGAATACAAAAGAGACTTATTACCTTATTTTATTTTCGCTATTTCTTGGATGATTTTAATCAAATGAGAAGCTTGCCTATTTATAGTCTATGTAAACAAATTACAGCCACAAATTTGCTTCCTTTTCCTTGCACCATAGGTCCAATTTGTCGCGGCCTAACTTCTCCATTATTAGAAAACTTTAGTGTTGGTTTAATTAGTGGTGGCCTAATTTATCCGCTAGTGGGTATTGATATCATAACACTCTCCCTCAACACCAGCTACAATTCTTTTCACCATGTCGAACTAACGGCGAAAGTTTTCGAAGTTGCTGGAACTCTACCCTTTTGTGAACAAGTCTGCAACTTGACCATCTGTGTTGATTTGTTTCATCTCAATATCTTCTTACAAGACCTTCTCTGTGATAAAATGATAGTGCACTTCCATATGCTTAGTTCTTGCATAAAAGACTAAATTATTTACCAAATGAACTACTGACAAGTTATCACAATACAACGAAATTGCATAGCCTACTGATTAATATAGATCATTCATCAACTGTATCAACCATGTACTCTCTTGATCTGACATTGTTGATGCTCCATACTCTGCTTCCATAGTTGACAGAGACAATGTCGGTTGTCTCTTGTTGCACTAAGAAATTGGTTGAGTTCTAAGATTAAACACATACCCGGTAGTTGATAAATGCGTGTCGTGATCTTTTGCATAGTCACTGTCACAATAGCCAACTAAATTGCAATCTTCACATTTCTTGTACAAAAGACCATACTCTGTTGTACTCTTCACGTATCTCAATATTCGTCAAACTGCTTCCGAATGAGCCTTTTTTGGAGTTTTTATATACCAACTCATCACACCAACTGCATAAGAAATGTCATGTCAAGTTAAGATTAAGTAGATCAGATTACCTAACAATTGTCGATAGATCATCGCATCTTCCAAATCTTTTATTTCATGGGCACATATTTTGGCATTTGGTTCCATCGGTGCCAAAATCAGCTTGCGTTCAAGCATCCCTAAATTCTTCAACTAATCTTTGGAATTTTTTTTTCTCACACTAGACAAAGAAAGTGCTTGAGTTGTCCAACTTTCTTCATGTGAAAATAAACTGATAAATTCTCATTCGTTCAAAAATTTCCAGCCTCATCATCACAGGTTATGATTAAATCATCTACATGTACTAGCATGATAACTAAACATCTTCCATTATCTTTGATAAATAAGATAGAATCTACAGGTGTTACTGAATAACAACTTTGAGACACAAATTCAGCAATCTTATAATACCATGCCCTTGGTACTTGTTTCAATCCATAGAGTTCCTTTTGCAACACACTTGCTCAAGCTGATCTTGGTTCTGAAAACCCATTGGTTGAATTATGTAGATCTCCCAATTCAACTCCCCATACAAAATTGCGTTCTTCCCATCCATGCGTCATAAGTTCCAGTCTTTATCGGCTGTAAGTGCAAGTATGACACATATGGTTGTAAGCTTTGCCACTGGACTGAATGTCCCGTCATAGTCTAACCCATATTGTTAAGATAACCCTTTAGACGTCAAACGATCTTTGGACCTCTCGATCAATCCATATGTATGCTGCTTTATTTTGTAAACTCATTTATAAGATATGACTTCCGCATTTCGCGACTTAGGCCCGAGATGCAAAGTCTGATTTTTGTCTAGCGCTATGATTTCTTCTTCTATAGATTTAATCGGCCTATAACTCTGTGATGATTTTTCAAACGTCTCAGGTTCTTTTGTAATTATTTCTACTTTTATGGTTGCATTGGCATATTTGGGATTTGTCTTTTGTATTCTTGTTGACCTTCTGAGTTGCGATTGTGGAGTTGATACTTTTGTTTCAAGGGGTCCAATTTACCAAGTATTCTGAGTTACTTCTTTCTTGACATTATCATCATCGTATGAATCTTCAATTTTGTCTGAACTTGATATGATTTAAAAAGTTTTCTCCTCCATTTTTAAGGGTAGCTTTTCTTCAAATTCCTTCCCATCTGATAACACCTCTTTTTCTTAAGACCACTAAGAAGATTCTTCATCAAACACCACATCTCGTGATGTGTGTTGCCTTTTAAATATAGGATTAAAATATTATCTCCTTTTTTTTCTATTGTATCCCACAAAGATACATCTTCTTTCTTGTCAAACTTGCTACATAACTTGTTAGGAACAAATACATAATATACAAATCAGAATACTCAAAATTAACTAATTGTAGGTTTCATATCCCATAATTTATCAAAGGGTGAAAAAAACTATAACCTTGGTTGAGGAAGTTTGTTAGTGACATGTACTGCAATTCTCATAGCTTTAGCCCAAACTCTTCCCAGTAAATTCTAGCCATGTAGTATACTTCGATAAATTTATGCATGATGTGGTTTATTTATCTCTGCTACTCCATTCTGTTGGGGCGTGTGAGCACAGGTAAAATAATGATTTATTCTACAGTTTTGTAGATACTGAAAAAACTAATTTAAGATATATTCTCCTCCATTATCTATGTGTAGACAAATAATTTTCTTTCCCACTTCTCCTTCATCCATCTCTGAACTCTTTAAATGTTAAAAATGTGTCAGATTTTTTTTTCATAAAGAAAACCCACATAAACCTGGAGAATTCATTATTAAATGTCACCATATACCACATCTCGCCAAATTGATGGTTGTTTAATAGGTCCAAAAACATTACGGTGAACTACCTATAATTATTATTTTGCTCTAAACTTCAATACCTCATATGGTAATTGGTGTGCTTTACCATATTGGAATCCCTTATAGACCGTGTTTGTTATCATGTTAAATTGAGAAAGTTCTTTAAGCATCGACTTTTTCATCATCACGCTTAGCTTAGAATAGCTAACGTTGACTAATTGCATGTGCTATAAATTTGTTGACTTAATTTCTTTTGCCTTGTCTATATATGCAGACTTTGCTGACATCATTTAGACTAACTCCAATTGTCGTCCCTCCATTTTCGGCATTCCTAAGATCTTGAGATATCGATATACCTTCACATCTCATGGACCAAACAACAAAAAGTGGCCTGATGATTTTAATTGTTACACTAAAAGAAGATTTTTCTTCATACCCCGAACATGGTAGACATTTCAATTGGCACCTCCATGATCAAGGGTCATATACCACTGGTTATTATTGATCTCCTTTATTGGGATAACTCAAGATGAACCCTACTTATGAACTAGAATGGTTTCTTATTCCTATATATATTGCGCTTTCAGATCGTGTATCTCTGAGTCGAGCTCGTACCTACCCGATGGTTGTCTCTCTAATTGATAACGAGATAAATGAACCTATCTTACTTGAATCCATTCTACCACTACTTGGAAGGTTAAGTCATAGACCTATATTAATGACAACCAAGGATAAGCCCTATACTTTTTAGGATGGATCAACAATGGCTTATGAATGCAGAATGTGTATAATTAAGTGAGGAAACTTGGAATGAAACTTCCAGAAATTTGAAATATACTGCCTACTGCTTTAACCGAAGACTAGTACTAGTAGAAGTAGCAATTCAACAACGACTAAAGGCCCCTACTGAAGATTAAAAATGCGAATAAAATTTTAGTACAAAATAAGAAGAAAATGCATGAATGGAAAATGAAGATTAGAACAAGCAAGTGAGAGAGAACCACATAAAGAACATATAGAGGATTATTGTATGTATGGAAGATTGGAAGCTCAATTTTAGGTCAAGAAGGTAAAGGGATAATCCTTGCAGCTCGCCTCCCTCACCCCACTATGCATCATATACATCCTAGGGATTTGGAAACCCCGCTAATAAGATGATCCACCATTATTATCTTGTCCAAGATGGAGTTCCATACAAAGAACGCCGCCTTAGACGGGATGCAAGTGCCCATAAGACTCTTGTAGGGAATGGATAATGAGTCATTCTTTTCAAATGTTTATAGAAAGATCTAATACAAAATATCCCCTTCAAGCTCAAAATCCAATATTGAGGTGTTACTACCGTCTTTATCAATATGAGTTATTGGTAATCTTGAGTTATTGGATGTTTCAACAACTCGATTTTCATTATATTCTAAACTTCTATTTATCACTCGTCAAGTGGTTTGAGCAACCTGAATCGACGATCCAATCATTCTCGTAGTCGATCCACTTAGCTGTCGTTACTGTAAAAGCTACATTCTCCTCTTCCACAACAAAAGATGCTTCAGCGTCCCAGTCATCTTCTCTCCTCTCTTTTGGATTGGAAGTAGTAGTATTTCTCATAAAGGGCCTTTTGTTAGACCAATAATCTTTTGCCGTATGTCCCTTCTTGCCACAGATATCACATTTGCCCTCAAATATTTTACTATAACTACGACTCTTTAAAGATCCCCCTGGACGAGGGTCTCCTTCTCCTTCATGACTTTTTTTCTTATCTTCAACCTTTTAAATCTTCCTCTAGTACTCTGCTTCAAGTAGAATTTCCTTTTGTTGGTGTAGAGAGCTTCCTCCTTAACCTTTAGTGAGACTTCTCCTATTTACATGGCTATAACTTCTTAAGCAGTAAGAAAATTTTCAAACTCAATAAGTTATGTTTGAGTTAGCTATCCTTGTATAGCAGCAACAAAACTTTGGTATTCAGACCTCAAACCATGGATGATTATTCTTTTTATCATAATTTCACCAATATCAATTGTTGGATCTAAATTTAAAATTTCTTGGCATATTATCTTCATCTTGTGAAAGTACTAGGTGATAGTGATGTTGAGTTACGCCATTGATAACAGCTTGTTCTTAAGAAATAGTAATCTTATGTCATTTTTCTTTTAAAAAATTTGTAGCTTGGCATCCCGAATGTGCACTAACAATTCTTTTTCGGTTGTGGTCTTTAAGGAAAACATCACTTTGCCTGCTTTAATCTTTCATTTCTGTAGAGTGACATTAGTGTCATCTACCTCTAGTTGTATAACTCCACAACAATTAATGACCTCACAAAAGTTTTGGCCTTGTATATAATACATCATACATGTAGCCCATGTGTTGTAATTTTATTTTTTTAGCTTCTTTATTCCTCTAACTAATTAAAGATCACCCATCATGTCAGTAAAATTTCAAAAATATCGAACAAACCTGATTGTAAGATGCAAACTTGTAGAATACGAACTTCTCACGACTCAAAAAAACTCACTCCAAAAATACCAATACTCGACCGTCCCTCTCTGATACCAATTGTTGAATAAAGTTAAAGTACAAAACTCTAATATTCCCAATTAGAAGAATAATCCACTCTTGATATTAAAAGCTCACAACTCAAACACTTTTACATCACTCAAAACACTACACTCAAACTACAAATACAAAGGGGACTTATTCCCTTATTTACTTTTTATACTTCTTGGATGATTTTATACAAATGAGAAGCTTTCCTATTAGCAGGCAAAGTAAACAAATTATAGTCAAAAAAAATCTTTTTCTTCATTTCACCATAGGTTCAATTTGTGGCGTTCTAACTTCCCGATTATCAAAAAACTTTCGTAGTGGGATTATTTAACGGTGGCCTAACTTCTCCGCTAGTTGGTGCTGATCTCTTAAAACATGCTCCAATATTTAACATGATATAAAACCAAACTATATGGCCCAATATCCCATATATTCCATGTCACCCACTAAAAAAATATGTCCATGTGTTATGCTCAAATAACGCCATAAGTGAGGGACGTGTCGAGACATCCTAAGCCCTTTCACCCATTGCCAATTAGTTCTAGGATAAGTTTTTCAAGGAAATATCAACTCTAACTGGATAACTTTTACAAAAACCACTATTTTGAACTACATTGAAACCAAATGTTTATGTGGCAATCATATTTTGTTTTTGAATGCAAAAAAGTGAATAAATATTGGGGTCGCAAACGACCTATAATTTTCCCATATACATGTGTTTATAATTTGGTTCAAAATGATAGACTAACTAAAGTTTTTCTTAATGAAAATCCATGCATGCGCACTTCCTGTATAAGGCATATATACATTTTTTCAAATTATCATGTTATTCATTATTGCTCTGACCAGTTCTCGTCCAGTTGCTCAAAGATAGAGATAAGGCCATCTAAATGAGATTGAGTTCTACGAATATGCTGGCTAGAAATGTGTTATTTTTTTCTATTCCATTTATGGGTGCATCAAGTTAAAAAAAGATCTCAATCTGTAATGAAAAAATGGTAGTATCTTATTTTTTTAAAGGCTTTATCATATTATGAATGCAACAATATATAGTTATCGAGGATCGTTTTGGATGACAACTCATGATCTAATCTTGGTTGCTAGTTTAAAATGTAAATCCAGAGCAATTTAATATATGAAAAAATGCTTTTTAATTAATTTCAAAATTGAAAATAATGAAAAATATGAATTTTTCACACAAAGATTTGTTTAAAAATAAATAAGGTTCATTCTCGCAAAAAGAAATTTGTGAAAGGTATTAAGTTCACTCGTGCCAAAAGAATTTGTGTCAGACTGAATTTGTGTTCATAGTAATCTTTGAAATTAGGTATTGCCCCTTATGTCTTTGATTTCATAGCATTGGTGTTGCCATATTCCACTTGGTCTCCGTCTTCTTAAGGGGCCTGATGTCAGAACAAGATGTGTGGAACCTCTATTCATTATTGTCTTTTCTACTATTGGGATCAGGTTAGATATATTAGTCAGACTTTGATTCCGACACTGACGATGTTGCTTAGCTAGATACCAGATACTCCTCTTGCTTAGTTAGAGACCCCGGCGATGTTGCTTAGCCTTCATGCGATCTCTCTCTTCCATGTGCACTTCATATTAAGTCAAAGGATGGCCTTCTTCGATGTATGGTTGGATTAAACAATGGACTGTCTGGTGAGGGATTGGACAATTATGCCTTGGATTTGATGATGGGTGTACCCATTCACATTTGCACAGGTTTTAGATGTTTAAATGATGGTCTCCAACTATCGGTTATGTTTGGTGATGGTTCGATGCATTAATCTATTGTAATTTTTGGTGATGGTTTGATGTCTTGAAGAGTTACGATGTTGTGGTTTTATGAGGTTTGGGGGTGGGGTTTCGTCGATTTAGTATATAGCTCATACGGTGTGTTGTTAACGAAAATGTATTTTATCCCTAATTAATTAAATTAGTTTAATTAATATATATTTTAGTTTAACTTAATATATTGATTTTGATGATTCCAAACATATTTTTATTAAGTTATTCAATAGATATTCCTTATTGTATAATATTTGTTCATATACCATTATATATATATATTTATTATGTTATATAATATTTGCATTTATGTCAAGTTTTATTTTCACGACTCAACATACCTCGACTTTACACAACGACATATTCGAGTAAAGGTATTCTCGTATGTTTCACATTTGCACTTGACACATTAGGCACACATGCATATTTCTTGATCTATGATTCTTTATTTGTGTGTCTTATTAATTGTGAGCCTAAACATTTTTTTTCTAAAAAGAAATTATATTACTACTGAAAATAATTATTTTCGTCATATATATACATATGCGTGTATATTTTTTTTGTGTGGCTTTGTGTTACTTTCTACATGAATGCTTTTGTATATATAATATATTATTAACTTTTGCTAGCTTTTTGGCAAATGCCAAAAGCTGTTGGACCATCTTGTTTTGCCTTGTACGATTGTATAAATATATACATATGTATGTATGTATGTATGTATGTATGTATGTATGTATGTATGTATGTATGTATGTATGTTCTTTAGTATATATATATTTATATATGATGTTAATATGTGTAAATGTATGTTGTTTTTACTTGCCTTAGCTTTTATAGCCTTAGGCCTGAACGATTTGTCCCATATATTTAAAGCTTTTACAGCTTGTATTGCTGTTCGACGCCATCTCTGGCTAGATAATTGAGTTGAGATTGTTTTATATATGAGTTAAAAAAAACTGTTTATTATATTTCAGTTCGAAATATTTTTTTTGTCCGAAAAAGCCTCTATTGGATTTAACGTTTTTTTTACGTTAATATCTGTCTGAATTTTTTTTGGTCCGATATTTATTTTAGTCCGAAAATCCTTTTATACATATCTGTCCGGATTTTTTTTATATAAAATATCTGTTCGAAATTTTCCTTACTGTCTGAATTTTTTTTAATATCTGTTCGCAAATATTTTTTAAATATCAGTCAGAAATTTTTTATGAAATCAGGAATTATTTTTTATATATACATATCAGTTCCGAAAATTTTATATATATACAAACCTGTTCGGAAAATGTTTTATATATATATATATATCAGTTCAGAAATGTATATATATATATATATATATATATATATATATATATATATATATATATATATATATATATATATATATATATATATATTTATATGTATGCAAACAGACTTGCGCCTACTTATTCTCTATACCTGTTGGATAGCTTAGGAGCAAGACTTGTTGTCAGGCGTGTACCTGCTATGATTGAAAGAAGTCATATTTTTCTTTGGGAACTTGCCCCAAAGGCTTTAGCTTGAATGCCTTGTCCGAATTAGACCTGCTTGTTACTTATAGATGTGACCTTACCTTCTAGTGTAGGGCTTAGGAGTGAGACTAGCAGATTTTGTTCTTCAAAAATCGTACCTGCTTAACCTTAGATATATTTGACCGTGTATATCTCTTTATACATTTTGACTGTTGCCGACAGCTTCTTTATTTTACATCATTTATATATCTGATTGAAACAACAGTACCCTTATTTATATATCTCTTGTACAATTTTTTTGTACAGAAAAATAAAATTATCTAGTGACTGGTGACTCCTTTTGAAAAGAGAACATTTTTTTATCTGTGTACTAACACTCATGCAGATAAGATTACTCTCAAAGATATTGAGCATTTAATGCTCTCCAATTTGATGATGAGTATTCTCCTACTTTCTTACAAATCTTCTCCAACGGCTATTATTTTTTTAAGCTACAAAAGAAGAGACCATATTCAGTTGGAAAGTAGAACACACGAAAATATCTGAAAGAGAGCATCCAGAAAATTTCATTCTGCTCCATATACACACAAAAAAGAGAGCAAACAGAAATTTATTCAGCTCTACATATTTGAGACAGCAACAATCAATATACTCAGTTATTTGTTGAAGAAGAAATTTGAAGAGTACAAGAATCATTATTCTGCTACGAAAATTTCAAGAAGAAGACTAGTGCCAAAAATCAGATTTATTGTAAAGTCTCACTCAAGAAGAAACTCGGATCAATTTGTATTTTAGAGAATTTCGACATCCAAACTTTGTACTCAACATTCGGATTTGTTTGAAGCTGGAATTTTAGCTTCGGTTGTACTTGGAGCCGGTATTTGCTTCAAGTGACTGTAAATGGTGGTTTGATCCTACCGTACAAGTGGATCAGGACTACTGATGCGCGGGAGATGGAAGCTTGCTCTTGGCGCGTGGGCGTAGGCCGGGTTTTGGCCGAACGACGTTAAAAATACGGTGTCATTTATTTTCAGCACTTATATTTATTTATTTTCTTGTGTGTGATTGGTTATCTTTATTTTAAGCACTTACACTTGCAATTAAATTAATTCTGAAAATTTGATAATTTTATTTTAAGACAGAAATAATTATTTTCGTAATAATTAATTAATTCCAGAATATTAATTTTTATTAAATACGAAAATTGTTTATAAATTTATTGGGTCTTATAATCTTCAAATATAACAACTTGTTTAATTTATTGAGAGTATTTGGTTGTTATTCTTGATTTGAATCATTTAAGATTAATTCTAGAAGATAAATTATTATTATACAGAAATTAATTAAATATTTATTTGGGTGTTGAAATCTGTGATTTATCTTGTTTAATTTAATTGGTGATATTATTTGATATTCTTGTGTGAATCTCTTTAGATTAAATCCAGAATATAAAATACAAAAATTGATTATTTATTTATTGGATATTGTAATCTCTTGTTTAATCAATTGAAAGTATTTATTTGATAATTTATTTATTGTGTGTTTCAAACTCTGTTTTAAATTGTTTAAATTTATTGGTAACTTTTATTTAATCATTATTGGTTTAATCATTTAAGATTTATTTAATCTGAAATTTGTATTAAGTGTTTTAAATTAAATATTTGCTGAAATATTAGTTTAACCCGAAAAGTTTGTAAAATCTCAATTCACCCCCCCCCCCCCCCCCCTCTTGAGTATTTTTCTGGGCAACAATTGGTATCAGAGGTAATGCTCTTCTTATTTATTTTGATTTAACAATCATAGAGCTAAAGATCATGACAAACTTTTCTGTATTTATTTTGAACATTGCACTTTACATTTTTATTATTTGTATGCTAAAATGTTTGATGTCTTGTAGCTACTCCTTATTTCATTATATGAAGAGAAAATGGATGTGCAGTGGAACATATGTTTCCAACTTTATTTTGAAGGAAAAGTTCCCTGAAAAATCTGATTTTGATGCACTTAGTAAAAATATATGCACCCCTTGCCTATATGCCAATATTGATGAATCAAGCATTGAAGAATCTATTACTCCCTGTCTCATGGCAATTGGTAATGAAGAGGTACAATCTAACCCTTGCATTAGTAATGATGAATCATGTTCTACTTATAGTGCAAATCATGATGACATTGTTGATGATTATGATGAATTACAAGATGCATTTAATGAGTTATATGAAAAATATGAAGATATTGGAAAGAAGTTATTTGCACTTAAAAAGACTCATGCTAAATGTGATTTTATTTCAAAAGATTTTGATAATCTGAAATTAGAAAATGAATCTTTAAAGAATAAAATTAAATCTTTGAAAAAGGAAAAATATGTTAGTGTCCCTAATTCTTTTGAATCTGAAAATATTGAGTTGAAAAAGGAAATTGAATATTTGCAGAAATCCGTAGACACATTTACTAAAGGAAATGATTATTTTCATAAAATTATGGAAAAACAAAGAATTCGATTTAATAATAATGGTATTGGATATGAGGAAGAAAATGAGAAAAAGAATTATTCTAATTTATTTCGAAATGATGCCTCATCTAGTCATTCTAATTCTTTATGCCCATATTGTGGTGGACATACACATTACTCCAAATTTTGTAAATTTAGAAAAAGAAAATATAATACAAAATTAGCTTGGATTCCGAAAGAAACAATTATGTATGCTAACCGTAGTTTGCCACACTCTTTTTGGGTTCCAAAAGATAAAGTATTTATGTGCAAAACCGGTATTGGGACTTGAACAAATTTTATGAGAATTCATTTAGTGTTAGATTTTTTTTGTTGAACACATTCATTGCTTGATAAATTTTGTGATATATTGTTTTCATATTTAATATGCTTAGTTTCGTGAAATATTATTTCATAAGATTCTTACACTTTATATGCTTATTAATGATTAATAATCTGATTATTTTTTTTGTTTAATTATTATCATGTTTATATGCTTATTTGAAATAGACACCATTCATTACTTGAAAATATTTTTTGTGTGATTAATGACTTATAATTTGATTTATTTCATATTAATCTCAAATGGTTGAAAATGTGAATATTTTTATTAATTCAAAAATTTCTATGGATGTTAAAATTATTTCTTTGTATATGGATTAATGAAAATTTTATTTTAGTACATGATAAAATTGTCATTGATAATTATTATTTGTTACGTACATTCTAGTATAAGTTACGTATCATTATTGATCACGATGATTATCTTTTATTATGAGTACGCTTGAATTTTTTATAAGAAAATGAATTCTGAAATTTTCTATTTAATATTGCTTTATGGATCTAACACCTTTTTGGATAGAAACGAGTATATCTTGAAAGTTGTACAGATTCCAAATTGAGATGGATTATGGAATGTGGATTTTCAAGGCATATGATTTGGTCATATTACAAATTTCAATTATCATTGCCTAATGTTGGAAATGCCACACTTGGAAGAAGTTTCATGAATATATCTTTGGTATTGGTAAGGTGGTAAGGAACACTATTCTTGAAATTAATATCATATGTTTATTAATGATTTATTTCATAATTGATATATTTCCATGCATAGAATATTTATTAGTCATATGAGCTACTTGATGATTTTATGATATGCACTCATTAATTTTGATGATATGATCATATTAATCTTTATGTGCTAAATTTATGACATGTTACATGTTTTGTGCCATTAAATAAATATTAGTGACATTTCATGAAGTATATATTTTTTTGTTATCATTTGTGTTACTTGTGCTTACTTGAAAAATCAGATGATTATTAAGATTTTTTATGTTTTAGTTTCATGGCATGTTATATGAACCGATTAGTTGAAAGGTATTCTTTTATAAAGAACATTTTTTTTGGAACAAAATGACTCTTATAATGTTTGTGCTTAAAAAATCTGAAAATATATTGAAGTTGATTAACTTATGTCACTTTCATTATTGAGAAATTTATTGATGGATGGTTTTTGAAGTTCCTGAACAAATTGTTTGGTATTTGTTGATAGTTTGAATATATTGATTTTGTGTCGAGCTTCTCATTATTTAAAATCTGAAACTATTGAGTTTGGTTTATTATGGCACGATATGTTTCATTCTTGAAAATTGATTTAATGACTTTCATGGAAATATTACATCTTATTCGAAGATAATTAAGAAAGAAAAATATAGAAAATATTTTATCTCACGAAAAAGATGCACATTATTTGTTATATGCATATTTGCCTTAATTGGTATCCATTAGGGGGAGATAAAAGTTTATTCAAATTTGTTTGATCATTTATTCATGGAAAAATGCTTGATAATTTTCTTTTGCAATATGATTGAAGTTTCGAGAATTTATGCTTGTATCTTGGTAACGGCAAAGTATGACATAATTAAATTTTTTTATATTTATGCCGCTATCTTCTAACTCATGTGCGCTTTATTCCAAATTATTTGAAAACATCGAGTTACGAAATGTTTCATGTTGTGTGCTTAAAAGCTTATTCTATCATGAGGATATATACAACAATTGATATTGCGCTTATTGAAAATTTATACATTGGAATTTTATTACCTTAGTGAGAGAGTTATTTATGCACATTGATATATCTCTCGTATTTACATTATTTGAGAACATTGAGTTGTAATTCCTATTTATGCGTAAAAATTTATTCCGAGAAATTATTGTGTGCAACGCACGGTTTGTGTGACTACAACAATTGGTATCAGACAACTATTGGTATCTTTTATTATTTTTCATTTTGATGACTTATGCATTATTTGTTAATATTTTTATCTATCTACAAGTTCAAATACATGCTATGAAAAATTTATGTTGACACATGTGCGTATTGAAAATTTTATGCCCTTTGTGATTTATGGTTGTATCCCATGCACGAATTATTTTTGATAGGGGGAGCTTCGCCCTTTTTACCCGTGACACTGAATTTATAAGAAATATCTTTTTGATAATGTCAAAGGGGGAGAGATATTCATGATTCACTATTTATGCTTAATATTTCATTTTATGAATATATGTGAATCATTGTTTGTCATCATCAAAAAGGGGGAGATTGTTAACGAAAATGTATTTTATCCCTAATTAATTAAATTAGTTTAATTAATATACATTTTAGTTTAACTTAATATATTGATTTTGATGATTCCAAACATATTTTTATTAAGTTATTCAATAGATATTCCTTATTGTATAATATTTGTTCATATACCATTATATACATATATTTATTATGTTATATAATATTTGCATTTATGTCAAGTTTTATTTTCATGACTCAACATACCTCGACTTTACACAACGACATATCCGAGTAAAGGTATTCTCGTATGTTGCACATTTGCACTTGACACATTAGGCACACATGCATATTTCTTGATCTATGATTCTTTATTTGTGTGTCTTATTAATTGTGAGCCTAAACATTTTTTTTCTAAAAAGAAATTATATTACTACTGAAAATAATTATTTTCGTCATATATATACATATGCGTGTATATATTTTTTGTGTGGCTTTGTGTTACTTTCTACATGAATGCTTTTGTATATATAATATATTATTAACTTTTGCTAGCTTTTTGGCAAATGCCAAAAGCTGTTGGACCATCTTGTTTTGCCTTGTACGATTGTATAAATATATACATATGTATGTATGTATGTTCTTTAGTATATATATATTTATATATGATGTTAATATGTGTACATGTATGTTGTTTTTACTTGCCTTAGCTTTTATAGCCTTAGGCCTGAACGATTTGTCCCATATATTTAAAGCTTTTACAACTTTTATTGTTGTTCGACGCCATCTCTGGCTGGATAATTGAGTTGAGATTGTTTTATATATGAGTTAAAAAAAAACTGTTTATTATATTTCAGTTCGAAATATTTTTTTTGTCCGAAAAAGCCTCTATTGGATTTAACGTTTTTTTTACGTTAATATCTGTCCGAATTTTTTTTGGTCCGATATTTATTTTAGTCCGAAAATCCTTTTATACATATCTGTCCGGATTTTTTTTATATAAAATATCTGTTCGAAATTTTCCTTACTGTCTGAATTTTTTTTAATATCTGTTCGCAAATATTTTTTAAATATCAGTCAGAAATTTTTTATGAGATCAGGAATTATTTTTTATATATACATATCAGTTTCGAAAATTTTATATATATACATACCTGTTCGGAAAATGTTTTATATATATATATATCAGTTCAGAAATGTATATATATATATATATATATATATATATATATATATATATATATATATATATGTATGCAAACAGACTTGGGCCTACTTATTCTCTGTACCTGTTGGATAGCTTAGGAGCAAGACTTGTTGTCAGGCGTGTACCTGCTATGATTGAAAGAAGTCATATTTTTCTTTGGGAACTTGCCCCAAAGGTTTTAGCTTGAATGCCTTGTCCGAATTAGACCTGCTTGTTACTTATAGATGTGACCTTACCTTCTAGTGTAGGGCTTAGGAGTGAGACTAGCAGATTTTGTTCTTCAAAAATCGTACTTGCTTAACCTTAGATATATTTGACCGTGTATATCTCTTTATACATTTTGACTGTTGCCGACAACTTCTTTATTTTACATCATTTATATATCTGATTGAAACAACAGTACCCTTATTTATATATCTCTTGTACAATTTTTTTGTACATAAAAATAAAATTATCTAGTGACTGGTGACTCCTTTTGAAAAGAGAACATTTTTTTATCTGTGTACTAACACTCATGCAGATACGATTACTCTCAAAGATATTGAGCATTTAATGCTCTCCAATTTGATGATGAGTATTCTCCCACTTTCTTACAAATCTTCTCCAACGACTATTATTTTTTTAAGCTACAAAAGAAGAGACCATATTCAGTTGGAAAGTAGAACACACGAAAATATCTGAAAGAGAGCATCCAGAAAATTTCATTCTGCTCCATATACACACAGAAAAGAGAGCAAACAGAAATTTATTCAGCTCTACATATTTGAGACAGCAACAATCAATATACTCAGTTATTTGTTGAAGAAGAAATTTGAAGAGCACAAGAATCATTATTCTGCTACAAAAATTTCAAGAAGAAAACTAGTGCTAAAAATCAGATTTATTGTAAAGTCTCACTCAAGAAGAAACTCGGATCAATTTGTATTTTAGAGAGTTTCGACATCCAAACTTTGTACTCAACATTCGGATTTGTTTGAAGCTGGAATTTTAGCTTCGGTTGTACTTGGAGCCGGTATTTGCTTCAAGTGACTGTAAATGGTGGTTTGATCCTACCGTACAAGTGGATCAGGACTAGTGAAGCGCAGGAGACGGAAGCTTGCTCTTGGCGCGTGGACGTAGGCCGGGTTTTGGCCGAACCACGTTAAAAATACGGTGTCATTTATTTTTAGCACTTATATTTATTTATTTGCTTGTGTGTGATTGGTTATCTTTATTATAAGCACTTACACTTGCAATTAAATTAATTCTGAAAATTTGATAATTTTATTTTAAGACAGAAATAATTATTTTCGTAATAATTAATTAATTCCAGAATATTAATTTTTATTAAATACGAAAATTGTTTATAAATTTATTGGGTCTTATAATCTTCAAATATAACAACTTGTTTAATTTAGTGAGAATATTTGGTTTTTATTCTTGATTTGAATCATTTAAGATTAATTCTAGAAAATAAATTATTATTATACAGAAATTAATTAAATATTTATTTGGGTGTTGAAATCTGTGATTTATCTTGTTTAAATTAATTGGTGATATTATTTGATATTCTTGTGTGAATCTCTTTAGATTAAATCCAGAATATAAAATACAAAAATTGATTATTTATTTATTGGATATTGTAATCTCTTGTTTAATCAATTGAAAGTATTTATTTGATAATTTATTTATTGTGTGTTTCAAACTCTGTTTTAAATTGTTTAAATTTATTGGTAACTTTTATTTAATCATTATTGGTTTAATCATTTAAGATTTATTTAATCTGAAATTTATATTAAGTTTTTTAAATTAAATATTTGCTGAAATATTAGTTTAACCCGAAAAGTTTGTAAAATCTCAATTCACCCCCCCTTGAGTATTTTTCTGGGCAACAGTTGTGATACTGCGTTATTTTATAAGATATTTCAATTTACAGTAGTTATTGGTTTGTAGCCTGCATGACATTTTTTATTTATTTTGTTTTGTGCTTAATATGAGTTTTTTTAATATGGTTAGTATAAGTTAAGAGTCGGGTCGTGTAGGCCATTTATTTGTGATTTTTGGGCATTATTGGGCCCTGGGGGTCGAGTTGTGGGATTTATTATATATCCTTTTGTAATCCCCATACTTTTGGTAATATGTTCCCATTATACAAAACAATATTTAATCCCCTCAACTAGGTTAAATTTCTAACGATTTCATGCCAAGAATAACTCCAAACTATACTCAACCCCATTATTAAAAGAAGAAAAATTAATAAAATGTCTTATCGTTATTTAAAATATATGTGCCTCCGTATTTTATCAAATTTAAAATATGAAATTAAACATATTTAAGAAATGACAATTAGATCAATTGAAAACTTATAAACAAATAAGATGATCGAGTTGGAGTTCGAGTCGAGTGTTGGACAGTCTCTCCTTGAGATAAAATTCGCTCCCATTATGGTCCTTACGACAATGGACAATGAGGGTATTCCTCCCAGGATGAACCAGTATCAATATGCGTAAGAAAAACTTCAATTTGTGTGTCCCACAAACTAATTATGTTTTATATTATCTCTGACTCGATAATGAATGGAATGAATTGAAAAACATATTTTCTTCTTTTCTTATAAAATGAAGACTAGTCATGTAATAATATAAAATAAAGTTTTTTTCATGAAAATATATATCTTTTTGTTAATAGTCACTTTAGGGATGTTTTTTTATTAACATTCATAACTAATGGTGAAGAGTCATGACTTTTAACGATGGTTCTGAACAAACTGTCACTCTAAAAAGTGATCAATCATACCTTCAGTAATAGTTAAAAAAATCATCCCGGGTGTGGTGACAATAAACCTCAACACAAATTATAAGCAAATGCGATCACCAGAAAAAGTAAAGAACATAAATCAGAATAGCGGTAATCACACACAACACAAGATATACGTGGTTCGGCAAATTGCCTGTGTCCACGGTGGTGTTCTCTGGTTATATTTCTCTTTTCTCCCGGGGAGTGTTTACAAATTACATACCCTTTGACCCGGGTAGGGGGGTTCAATATATACATATAATTCTCGAAGAGTGGGGGTGTTGGGTACCTCCACATTGGCCCATAATCCCTAGAATATCTCCTGAAAGATTTTAGGGGTTTAATGGGTCACTGCTAATTAACCGTTTATAAGGTTTGGGAGTTTGGGTCGGACTTTCCCTATTTTTGATAGGGCTTAGCCTGACTACTTCTCTGGGCCATGATAAATAAACGTGGTACCCACAATTGCCCCTAAAAAATTTAGGTCATAATTTGGGCTCCGTAATTTTAAATAATAGCTCTAATGGAATTTTTGTGAATTGTAAGATACTTTTGGGAGTGAACAGCGTTCCCAAGTAGATTTTGGCAGCATATTCACTTCTTTCTCCGTGCGTCATCATTGGGAGAGTTTAAATTTATTTGAAGAGGCCATTTCTTATGTCGCTTCAAACTTCTTCGCACTCTCAAGGTTTCCCCAACTTCTCATTGCATTTTTTCACTTTCGGGTCTCTCCTTTCGTTTTCGAGCTCTTTGTTGTCTTTCCATCTTCCTTGCTTATGGCCTTGCATCGTCTCAAATTGATTTTTACTTCATAAGTTCTACACACTTCTTACCTTTTCTTTTCTATTGAAATTTATTCTTTATCGCTGCTAGGTTTTTCTTTTCTAATGGCAAGAATATGTAATAGGCCAATAACTCAGTTTAGGGAGTTTTACAACATTCCTAACTGGGTGAACATTGAATGTTCCCCTGTTCCTCTCAATGTTCGAGACATTGAGGACGGGCATTGGATTCATGTTCTTATGTTGTCCCAAGGGGGTCTAACCTTTCCCCTAAATCGCTTATTTTTGCATTTTTTAGTTATTTTTATATATTTCCTGCCCAAAGTTCTCCAAATGTTAGGAAAATTGTGAATGGTGTACATAGGATCAATCAGCTCTATGGAACGAATTTAGGTCTTGCCAAGCTTTGTTATGGCTATACCTTTTCATAAACAAGATCTGGTTTTCTTTATCTGAAAGCTAGGAGTCCTAAGAGGGTGTTGGTAGTCAATCTACCTTATTCCCACAAGGACTATTGGCAAGAAGGGTTTATTACTAGGAATTGGTAGTTCCCTCCTCAAATTGAGGGAGCGAGGTACAGGAGACCTATAATTCCCTTTTATGGGGATGAGTACATAGGTAGGCATAACTCTTATTCTGGTCATTGATTTTTTCTTAGTGTACTATATTTCTTATGTTTTCCTTTTTCCTTTTTTAGCGAAGACAACAAACCTGGAACTTGTACTACACGAAATTCGGGCAGCTGAGCTAATCAAAGATTGGAAGATCAGGGAATACTTGGCTGACAGTGAACATCCGTGATTAACTGCATTCCTTTTAGAGTATAAGAACGTTGGGTCCAACTTCATCGCCCGGCCCGTCGATATTATTCCTCACCTTGACATTATAGAAGAGGTTACAGATGAACCAATCCAGTTAAACAAAGAGGAGAGCAGCTCTGGTGAAGGTAGCGTGGGGGCTGACAGAGGTGAAGTTGAAGGTAACTCTAGTGAAGAGAGTTCAAGCGGTGAAGAATTTTCCAGTTTATAGGAGGGTTTAGAGGGTTTAGAGGTTTCGAAGGACTCAGAGGATTCAAATAGCTTCAGCGAGAAAACGATGGCCCCTCCTAGGAAAAATACGATATGGGATGACGATGAGGACAATGTGGCACTTTCTCGTAGGTTGAAGAAGCATAAGTCTGGGAGTAGGGATACTTCCACTGGCTCCCAAACTGTGGCTCATGAGCAGGAGAGGAAGAGGAAAGAGGAGGTGTTGGTGAGAGAGAGAGAGAGGAAGAAGGAATAGAAGAAGAAAAAAGAGGAAGAAAGGAAGAAGAAGGAGAGAGAAGAAGAAAGGAGGAGAGAATAGGTGAGGACCAAGATGGGGCAGTCTCTGGTGCCTGTGTCTACCTTAGCAAATGGGGATTCTGTTGCTCTTTCCCCTCAGCTAGCTCTGACGGTTCTCGAGAGAGCAGTCTTACCAGCCGATCGCTAGAGGTCATCAAGTGTATGGACCGACCAGTTAGCCCTAAAGGCAAGTCAGGGGATAGCCTTGGTAAGTCTGTTCTTACTTATCTACTCTTTCAGTTCTTTATAATACCTTCTTCGCTAAATGTTTTCTTTCTTTCTGTAGTTTGTATCTGATTTCACCGTCCTCTATCACAGTCGTGATGAGCTGGAGAGGAAAAATGTTGAGTTAGAGGTGAGCTTAAAGGCTGCCAGTGCTGCTCAGAATTCTTCTGACCTTGCCTTGGCTAAAGCTAATAAGGAAAAAGAGGAGACATCGAAGGAGTTGGAAGAGCTGAGGCAGTCCTACGATATGGTCTGTACGAGCAAGCTGGTGATGATCGAGGAGAACAAAGAGCTTACCGAGAAGATAAAGAAGATGGAATCCGAGGATGCCACCCTTAAGGAGAGCTCATCAATGTTGGGTGGCTCGAAGCATACAAGGATGCAGAGACTCAGATCGGCTATATCAGTCGCCTCAATTTTAAGAAGGGTTAGGACAGGGTTTTGCTCGCTGCTGAGGTGGATGTGGATTCACCCCTCTTTAATAAGCATGACCTTGGACCCAAGCCTATTGTGGATGAGGTTCCTTCCTCTAATGCCAATAAAGTTATCCTATCTATCCCACTTACTACTGCTGATGTCCCCATTGACCAAGGAATGGCGACTGTTCCATTTGAGGGAGATGCATGTGAAGCTTCCACGGATAAAGGGAAGCAACCAACATCCTCAAAGTAGACTGAGGTTTCTAGCTAGTCTTCTTAGGGGGTTTTGTATTTTTTATATCTTTGTTTCTTCTCGTTGATGTACTCAAACATTTTTTTTAATGAAATAAAGTTTCGTTCCTCTTCATATATTGATTTTTTTATTATTGATGCTCGTATGATTTGTAGCTTATCGATATTAAGGAATATATTCCTTCTACCTCTCACCTAGGAAAAATTCTTGGTCCCAATGGGAGAAACCGAGTTCGCGGTGCCTTTGTAAAAATTTGCAAGTCTCTTAGATCGAGGAATTAAGACTATAAATACAAACAGAGCTTATTGCCAAGCTGAAAGATAGGCTTGAGGAGATTGAGGAGGTTGGTGCTTCTGTTCAAGAAGAAGTGGATGCTCTGAAGGCTAAGCTTCTAGATGCTTCCGAGATCAATCAAGTTGGAGAGGCCCATCAACAGGAGAATGATGATCTAAGGAGGGAAGTCTCGTGACTTAGGGAGAATGCATGAAGACTCGCCCCTCAAGTTTTACGTGATTTCTCTTCATCGACTAGGCAGCATGCTGGTACTGATGATAGTGGTTCAGCTAGGGAGATTGCCAAACTACGAGGTGACATTCGTAAGGCGTACATGATAGTTGCTGGTCTTAAAAGAGATGTTACGTCGCTGAGAAACTTATTCAAGAAAGGTCCTCGGCAAGTGTGGGATTATGGTTATGACCAGGGTTGGATTGATGCTACGATGAAGTTGAAGGAGTTCAAAGAGTTATATTTTATAAAAGGATGGTTGAGTGCTCTTAGGGAGTAGCAAGTCCCTAGGAACTTTGTTCTCTAGTATCGGCATGAGATATATCCCTCAACTTTAATGTCGAACCCATTCAGAAGGGATGATCGATGGCTTCCCATAGATGCAATCCCAAGACAGCTTGTGGAACCAAATTCAGATGAAGTCAAAGATAAATTATCTCCTAACCCAGATGATGGCTGAAGAGCGTGAATGGATGACTATCTCTCTCAACGACCTAGCTCTATTAGGGTTTGATTTACTCATCATATGCAACTCTTTGTAAATGTAATGATGTAATAAAATAGTTATGCTTTGGACGATTTGTCGACTAAACATATATTGTGTTATTTTTTACTTCATTGATCTCTTGCTCTCTTATCTTGGGCTCTTCGAGACGACTAGATTTAATTGAGGCAGAGTTTATTGTTAAGTGAGAATCTCCCTAGTCCAATATGCTTTTAGTGTACCATTTTGCCTTACTTTACCTTTTAGGTTGTGTCATCACACTCTCTTATGCCTAAGTGAGGCAATGGCGAGGATACACTTGGTATTGGATGTTTTATTCGAGAAGGAGTTTTGTGCCAAACAATGTTGGCGACCAACCTAGGTTAGCCATATTGCCTTAGGGTCCCCTGTAGGGCTTCATATATTGACAGGGGTAAGCTAGGAGGTCATTCGTGTGCGTTGACGAATGCTTGAGGAGGGCCATTATACATTGACCTTACTTTAATAAGTTTCTCATGATCTTAGTTTTGTAAGTTAAGAGGAGAGCTTGTAACTTGAAAAGAGTGCATGAATTATAATGTAAATGGGAAAAATTAACACTCCATAAAATGCCACTTCCAAACAAATCTCATTAATCATAAATGAATTTCAACACTGAGTTCAAAAAGAAAAAGAAAACTAGAAGTAGAATTTCTTCAAATTTGATGCATTTCAAGCTATAGGTATCTCCCTACCCTCCAGTGTTTCTAAGTGATAGGCTCCTTACATGTCGTCTCTTATCACCTTGAATGTCCCCTTCCAGTTGGGTCCTAGCTTTCCATCTAATGGTTTCACAGCGTTGCCAAGCACTTTCCTCAGTACGTAGTCCCAAACCTGGAATGCTCTTGGATTAACCTTTTCGTAGTTGTGCCTTACAAGCTGTTGTTGTTAGGCTGCTAGTTTCACTATAGCCAACTCCCTTTGTTCTTCAACTAGGTCAAATTCAGCGAGTAATGTTGCATCATTTTAGCCTTGGTTGACCAGGGTAGATCTCATGATAGGGAGGCCAGCTTTCAAGGGGATAATTGCCTCTATCCCATACATGAGTGTGAATGGTGTCTCTCCGTTGCTCACCGTGGGGTGGTACGGTAAGCACATAGAATGTGGGGTAGTTCTTTTACCCATGCTACCTTGACTCGCTTCAAATGCTTTTTTAATCCATCAATCACTATTTTGTTATAAGCTTCAGTCTGTCCTTTGCTCTGAGGGTATGCCAATGAGCTGAAGTAGTGACTGATCCTGTGGTCGTTGCAGAAACTCTATAAGAGTCCACTCTCAAACTGGGTTCTGTTGTCAGTGATCATAGTCATGGGGATCCCAAAATGAGTAAAGATGTTCCTCCATATGAACCTTATCATGTCCACGTATCTAATGTTTGTCAGTGGCTCCACTTCTATCCATTTTGGGAAGTAGTCTGTTGCGACTAACAGATACTTGTGATTACTGATTGCAGTAGGTAGAGCGCCCATGATGTTCATACCCCATTGGGTGAAAGGTCATGGGCTAGTAAGTGACTTCAGGTCGCTAGTCGGTTGGTGAACCATAGGTGCGTGAAGTTAGAATTTTTTTCATCTTCGAGCATAGATTCCAACGTCTTTCTGCATATACGGACACCAATAGCCTTCTTTCATTGCTTGAAAAGTTAGCGACCTGCCCCCAATGTGACTCCCACAGATTTCCTCATAGAGTTCATGCAGGACTTACTCGACGTTCTTTGGATAAACGCATTGAAGGTAAGGTCCAGTGAAAGATTTTTTATACAACTTTCCCTCTTAAGATAAGTGAAAGAGAGGATCTCTAACTCTTAGCGGTTTTCTTTTCTGTTGGTAGAGAACCATTCTTCAAATAATCCCTTAAGGGGTCCATCCAACTGGGGGTTGTCTCAATCTGGAGAATGTGCCCCATGCTTGGTAGGCTATTGATTTGGTTGATACTTAGCTGGGCAAGGAAATCAATTTGAATTGTCCTCTTCAAGTCGGAGTTAATCACTGAGCTTAAGGCTTTTGGGGCATCAGTATGGTTGTTCTTTCCTCTGAGAAACTTCTGGACACTGACTTGTTCAAAGTTGGCCATTAATTCTTTCGTAGTGGCGAGATAGGCTATCATCCACTCATCTCTAGCGTTGAAATCGCCACTTATCTGGTTGGAGACCAACTATGAGTCACCGAACACTTGGTATGAATGAGTGAGTTTCCTTCTTCATGTTCCAAGGATCTCTTAGGTATGAATGAGTTTTCATTATGAGCCTTTGATATTTTATTATTGGATGTTAGATTTTTATAATATGTTTAAAATGTTTTTAAAGATTTTTTTGAAAAAGTCAATGTTTTATTATAATGACTTAACTGTCATTCGAACGAGTTTCCATTGGTCATTAGAACGATATTCCTTCGTTCGAATAAGATCTGGATTGACGCTTTGGGGTTTGCTCTTGAATGTCATTCGAAACTTTACAGGAAATTGTTCAAACGAGAATAAGCACTACATTCGAATGAGAAATCCGTTCATTCGAACGCGTACACGTGTTTTTATTTTTTAAAATACATCTTTCCAAATCTTTAATCCCCATCCTTTTATAACAAATTTCCCTATAAAATAGAGATACAAGATTAGACTTTTAGAAAGCACTTTTTGAGAGTTCATTTTGTGTTTAAACTCTATAAGAACCCTAATTATTCACCCAACAAGTTTAGGATCCAAGATTCATCTTACATATGCTTTAAAGATCCTATTTTGAGCTCCAAATTTATTCTCCATATCTTTGTGAGAATTGTTTTGTTGCGTAGGATTTTGTATTCGTTCTGTTTTGATGAAAAAGAAATGAATTTCATGTTCCAAATTGTAGACGGTTGCTGAGCCTAGATTGGTGGATACCGAGACGTGATGGACTTGTGCGTAGTGGAACCTTGCATGGGTGGATTCCTTTATTATCTCTGTGGAGGAGAGGTTAAAGATTGAATACACGTCAATACTTGTGGGAATCGAGTCATTGTGTAAGTCATATGTCATCTTGTTTAACTTTGTATCATAGTGAATTGCGTGGTCGGGGCGTCCAAGGTTATTCCTGTTGTGGGTTTTCCTCGTAGATCGGTGTGTTGTGCACTTGGTTTATTTATTTTATCTGCTATCACCAGGATTCATGCTTCAGGTTAAAAAGATAAAATTGAATAAATTGGTTTATCGTTACAACTTGATTTAAAATTGGTAAACAAGTTTTATTCAGTTAATCTATTTAAAGACTTGATTTTTAAAAATTGAAAAAACTATAAAAATTGATTTTTTTTCCCAATATCATCCTTGTTCAAGCACACATCGAATAGGGGCTCCTTTCGCCTTTACAAAGTGGTATCAGATATGGAACACTAAGTTATCAAGTTTAGATCCTTGTTTCGTTATGTCTACGGTGGTCTGTTTTGTCCCTTCCACTCTCGTGCTTTTTATCTCTCGATGAGTCATCACCGTGATAAGTTGTCCGATGCGTTGAGCAATGATAATGACTTTGATATTCGAGACGAGTATAATAAGCTTCATAACTATGCTGAAACATCATTCTGTTTTAATTTGAAGTTTGCAAAAAGAATTAAATTCTTGAAAAAGAAAATTTTCGTTTTAAAGTTAAAATTGATATTTCTACAAAATATTCAAACTCAAAGGGATATTCTTTGTGAGAAGCTTGTTGATATGATCCGTGATTTTAGATGTTTAGAAGTGTCCAAGAAGACAGTGAGGATAAAGTTCAATTGTTAGTGAAAGAATAAGAAGACTCTAATTTTTCTAGGGTTACTGTACGTGCCAATAAGGATAATAATAAATTGATTAGTGATTTGAGGGCACGTGAGAAGACTCTTAGGGATAAGGTCATTTGCATTGAGGGCGAATGAGATAACCTTCTAGGAATAATTAAAATTCTGAATAAGGAGTCCCTAAAACTTGAAGAGTCTAATTCTTTGCTTGAGTTAAGAATTTTGAAGTTAAAAGATGATCTAAAACACTCAAGTAGTGTTGGTAGTGATGGTACTAGATTCCATAAATCTAATTCTTCTGTAGCTAAAGCTAAGACCATTGTTTGTTTTGGAGAGTCAACCGCGTCCCAAAATGTTAGAAAAGTTTAACCCAAAGGTCTTGTTCCTCTTCACGTCTACACGTTCACACACTATGACGGGAAAGATCACCATAGAAATGTTTGTTATGATCTTAAAAGGGACCCTGGGAAGTTGAAGTCCTGTGTCCCCATAGATCCCAAAATCCATCACGTTAAATATTCATCTATTTGGGTTAGGAAATCTGTTTTAGAGGCACTAAATGTTAAATTGCTTGATTCTCGCATGCTTGCACATGAATCTTCACAAGCTATATCTTATGGGTAATTGCTTGTATGTTTGTCATACACTGGTTTGTGCTTCATGGTATATGTTTTCTAGTGTTATGACTCGTGTATCTTTTACATTTTATTTTTCTTTTATTAAGTCATATTGAAAAATATAATAAGATTTTGTTTGTCTTTTGTGTTAGTTTATTTTTAAATTAGTAATTTTTGAAAAATTATTAGAAAACTCAAAAATATTTTTGTTTTTCTATATTTTTTTTACACATTTTGTGTGACATATTGGTGTGATTGAATTCAATTCATTCCATGTTATCTTTTTTTTAGGAAAACCCCTAGATTTTATAATTAATTAGAGAGAAAAGCCCTCTCTAGGAGGCCATACAAAAAGAAGCCAAGTTAATTAGACTTTCTGATATTAGGAAAACTATTAACATCAAGTCTTATAACTCCCTTAATCATCCTAGGAAGGTCATCATAATTGTAGGACTGGGTATATTTCTTATAATTAAGTCCATGTTTAGACAAAAGTGGAAAAAAATACCACTTAAGTCATTTAATTCGAGATTAAAATATATAAATGACTCCGAACTGTTTGTTGAAGATACTCTTTTCTTAAAACAAATTTTTAACACAAGATGTGTAAAATAGTATGAACGGGTTCTTTAAGTATAGGTTTACCAGTTTAGAAAACCAAAACTTATAAATAACTTAAATCAAAACAACCACAAGAAAGGGATGAGAAGAAGAGGAAGTATACAAGAAAAATTTTAACGTGGTAAAACCCCACCCATTTGGGGAAACATCCACATAGGTCTCTACACCTAGAAAGTAAAAATCCACTAAAATAGAGTAACTGTTTCCAAACTATATAACAATCAAGACACACAATTAGACCTAATTCTAAGTTCAGAAATGTACCATCTCCTCTGGATTTTCTGACTTCTCTCAAGGCTCTAATGTTGTTGATGTTCTCTCAGCTTTGTAACTCTACTCCTTTTAGCTTTACGTCGTCTCAAAAGTCCAAGATCTCAATACCAACACTTTTCAGTGTAATAATGTGATGGTGTAAGAGGGGATGTTCTCAAAATCACATGCATGCAACTCGCACACACTTAATTATAGACAGGATGCTAATCAAATTACAAACCGATCACAAATATGTAAATATTTCCAAAATCAGTTTAATCGAAACTATCAGACTTTGGATCTTTTAATATATCCACTGATCAAGAGGGAATCTTGCTATAAACACGATCCAAGATCCTAAACACTTTCTTATTTTTAAAATATACTAACTATTTCAAAAATTGTGAAATATGTGAAAGTGTAAATCCCCAATCAAGATTTTAAACTAGATCTAAGTCTGAATGTTCAAAGAAACTGAAATCATAAACTATTTTTTTGCTTTTAGGGTTTGAAAACATAACAGATGAAAATTTCCAACAAAACTATGACTTCTCAAAATAAGAAATGAAAACAAAAAGAGATAAACGTGGAATGTATGACAGAACATCAATCTTAGTTTTCTATGAGATAAAATGAGATCAAACTGTTGTGATTAAGTTGGAAAAGAGTATAAAGGACAGAAGAGGAATGATCTTCATAACTCTCAAACTAACATACTCTCAGAAATCTTCTTTCTGGTGATATTTGGTCGGAGTTTAGTTTACGGTTTGCTATTTCTCTCTTCTTCTTTTTTTCTCTCTCTCTCCTCTATTCTCTCTTTATTTTCTCTCTAAAGTGAGGCAATCCAAAGATTGTAATTGCAACACATAAGGCATGTATTTATACTAAGCCATGGAAACCTCTGTAACTTTGAAGCAAATGAATGGTCACGATTTAGTCACAAGTGATCAAGGTAAATCTGATGGCTAACAATGCACCGCAATTATAAAGCTTGTGATTGGCTTAAACGAAAACACAGGGATCAGGTAAAAATGCAAGCATGCCATAGATTAAAACGATTTAACAGTTCACAATCATGCACAGGAACGTGAGGGCAAGGAAACACATATCCAACCGTTGTGAGATTAACACGTGTAAGTCTATGATGGCTTGTAAAACGTGTGTTTTTAAACTTTCAGATATATAAATTGTACCCACACTATTATCAAGCGCTTTTGGTTTCTACCCAAGTAGGTTTTTAACAACTTATTGAAATTACAAAACAACCCACAAACTTTTAAAAGTTGAATTTTTCATTTCTAAAAATGGTTTAAAAAAATCATAGAAATGATTTAAAATATCTCAAAAATTATGGAAAAATTATTTTAAAGGGATTTAACTCACACACCCTCATATTATGAAGAATGCAATCTCAAATTCCATACATAAATGGTCCTAGGAGTGGTGTTGGTGTTTATACCTTTGGACTATTAGAGGAAATCAAAATGTAGAGAAAAGGCTTGTTGGTTTGAAAGGGGTATGACTCAATTTTGTCACTATTTCCAAACTAGATGAGCACCTATATAATATAAACTCAAGTGAGTCAAAGATATAGGTTTCTTCAATCTCCCCCTTTGGAAATATGTGACAAAATATCCTTTGAGTCATCTAGGACTCGTAGGGATACAAAAGAATAAGAAAAACTTAGTCCTATACAAAAATTCTATCTACCTAATATCCTAGAAAGAGAAAATTACATAACTCAGCTAGATACAGACCAATACCCTATCAAAATTTTGTTGCAAATGAAAGTACTGATTCTTGAAAATAAGATAACTAAGATAAAGATTTTTAGTTAAGAATATACCAAAATGTCCAAGAGGACTCAAATTTCTCCCCCGTTTTGTCTCAAATGGACAAAGGGCAAAGTAAACAAGTAGGAAACAATAAATCATTGTTCTGCAATAATCATACCAATAGATTTGCGTAAAGATTCAAATCGAAGAAAGTCTAATGGTTTAGTAAATAGGTCAGCTAATTGCAATTTAGTAGGTACGTAATTAATTTCTAACTCCTTAGATTCAACTAACTTGCGTATGAAATGATATTTGATTTTAATATGTTTGGTACAAGAGTGTTGAACTGGAATTTTAGAAATATTAATCACGCTTTGATTGTCACGCTAGAGATTTAACTTATCTTCAGTTATACCATAATCCTTCAGCATTTGTTTCAGCGAAAGTAATTGAGAACAACATCTTCATGCTGTAATATATTCGAATTCGGCAGTAGACAAGGAAGTGCAGTTTTGTTTCTTATTACTGCATCCTACCAAATTGTTACCAATGTAGTAACACGCTCCTGAAGTACTCTTACTATCATCGGTACAATCAGCCCAATCATCATCGGTGTAACCTACTATAGTACTAGAAGTATCTTAAGTGTATCAAAGTCCTAATTTTATATTGCCTTTAATGTATTTGATAATTCTTTTAATGAATAATCAATGACTCACTTTAGGATTGTTTTTATATTGGGTGCACACATAGACAAAGTACATGATGTCGGGATGGGAGGTAGTAAGGTAACGTGAGCTTCCTATCATACTACGATATAAGGTAAAATCAATTGATTTCTCATTATCATATTTAGAAAGTTCGACAGAAGTACTCATAGGAGTCCTTACTTCTTTAGCTATTTCTAGGCCAAACTTAACAATATCTAAGGCATATTTGGATTATGATAGAAATAATCCATCTGAATTTTGTTTAACTTGGAGCCCTAAGAAGAATTGTAACTCCCCCTTAAGTGACATTTCAAATTCTTTGTGCATAATGTTCGATAAGGTCTTAACTTCTAAATGGGAGGTTGATCCAAAAATGATATCGTCAACATAAACTCGAGCTATAGTAATATTATTAAAATGTTTGACAAACAAGGTTTGTTCATTCCCTTATCTTCTAAATCCGTTGTCTAAAATAAAGGTGGATAGATGCTCATACCAAGCTCTAGGGGCTTATTTTAACCCATAAAGAGCTTTTTTAAGACGATAGACATAATTTGGGTGATGAGGGTCAATGAACCCTTTGGGTTGTTCTACATAGGTCTCCTCAGTTAAAATTATGTTAAGGAAGGATGACTTAACATCCATTTGATATAGTGTGAAGTGCAAATGACAAGCTATTACAAAAAGTAAGCGAAGAGATTCGAAGCGAGTGACAGGAGAAAAATTTTCCTCAAAATCTATTCCTTCAATCTGAGAGTAGCCCTGGGCAACTAATCTATCTTTATTTCGAATAATCATCCCAGATTCATCAGTCTTATTTTTAAAAATCCAGCGTGTGCCAATAACCCTTTTATTTTCAGGCCTGGGTACAAGATACCATACATCATGAATGACAAATTAACAAGGTTCCTCCTTCATAGAACTTATCCACAAAGTGTCATTAAAGGCTTCATTTACAGTCTTTGGCTCAATAAGAGACACAAAGCATGCAAAATGAGTAATGTCATGAAGTTGAGATCTTGTACTAACAGGCTCAGTAGGATTACCAACTACACTATTTAAAGGATGATATTTGGAAACTCAGTTAGGTACTTACGGGGTCTCAGTTGGTAAGGTTTCATCTATTTCTGGAGAGTCATAATTTAAAATATTTTCATAATCATTCACAATAATTGGTTCTTTTTTCTTACTTTCTACATTAGTGTCACTTATAACCACATTAATGGATTCCATCATGATTTTGGTACGAAGGTTGTAGACATGGTGGGCTTTACTATTTGGATAATATCCTAAGAAAATGGATTTATCTTCTCTGGTTTCGAATTTAGACAATTGTTCTCTGTCCTTACAGATATAACAGTTGCTACCAAAGGTTATAAAGTATTTTAGGTTTGGTTTCTTCCCATACCAAAGCTCATAGGATGTTTGCTTATTATTTTTTCTTAAGTAGACTCGATTGATTATATGACAGGCGGTACAAATGGACTCTACCCAAAAATATTTAGGTAGGTTCTTCGCATGAATTATCACACAGGCCATTTCTTGAAGAGTGCGATTTATACGCTTAACAATTCCATTTTTTTAGGCGTCTTAGGCTCTAAATTCATGTTTATATCCATTATAGTCATAATATTCAATGACACCTGAATCTATGAATTCTCCTCCTCTATCACTGTGAATTATATCTACTTAGGAGTCCTTTTCGTTTTCTATACGAACTAAGATTTTCAAAAACTTATGAAAGGTTTATGAATTGTGTTTTAAAAAAGCAACCCAGGTAAATCGAGTGAAGTCATCAACTATAACAAGGATGTAACTATTGCCGCAAAGACTAATAGTACGAGAAGGACCCATTAGGTTCATATGGACGAGTTCTAATGGTTTAGTGGATAGAATTTCTTTAAATTTCTTATGGGGAGCTTTAATAATTTTCCTTTCTTGACATGAACCACAAACAATGTTTGAATTTAGTTTGATCTTAGGAAGACCTCTAACTATCTATTGGGAGCACAATTTTCCAAGACTATCATAATTAATGTGACCTAACCTATTATGCCATATCTCATTGTCATGCATTCTAGCAATGCTTCAAACCTTTGTACTTGGATTGACTATGTAACAGTTATATAGAGTACGGAGTCCTGTAATAATGTAATCTTCTTTTTTATTTAAAATTTTGCAATTGTTCTTTGAAAAGGTGACAGTATGGTTCGAGTCACAAAACCGTGATATACTTAGTAAATTGTCTATAAGACCTTTTACTAAGAGAACATCTTTAAGAATGGGTAATCCTTCTTCATGGAGTGTTCCTTTACCAATGATCTGGGTTGATACACCATCTCCAAGAATTTTCCTCCGAATAAGTTAGTTTTGTTTAAAAGTTCAGAATCATCCCCAGTTATATACTTGGAACAACCTGAGTCTAAATACCATCCAGTTGTCATATATTAAGCTCTAAAAGCATTGATCATAATGTTGTATTTTGACTGGGGTAATAGATCATCTTTTCTAACCCAAATTGCGTTGGTTTTCAATTTGCACTTATTAGCTCGTATTAAATCAAACTTGCGAGCTTCTGTCTTTTCTTTAAAAAAAATTTGCGCATATTTATTATTATTATGAACAGTTTGAGAAATTGGTCTAAAAAAGAATCTAGGATTCCTTCTTGTTGATGGTCTTTTAGTATTAGTCCTTTTCCTTATGTTATGATGGTTAGAATTCTTATCTGGCTGTCTATGAAGGACATAGTTGTTTTGTCTTCTCATAGAATAGTTGAAGTTATGGTAAACAAGAGAGTTATAGACTGGATTACATAGACATTTGGAATGGCAACCATCAAGGGAATCTCCATAGACATCACAATAGGAGAAGTAAAGATGAAATGTAGAACTCATAACCTTAGGAAAATTATTATTTAAAGGTTTGTCTGAGTCTTAAGCTCTAGTCTTGTTCCTAGGTGGAACGTGATGAAATGTTGAATCTGCTTGTCGAATAGGGGGCATACGTATTTGGACTTTTGTTCAACATTATGCTTAGAGTTACTTGAGTCACTAATATCTAACTTCAGTTGTTTTATATCAAACTTATTTTTCAAACTTTGAAAGTCTGGACAAATTTCAATAGGACTTTTGCCACTAGACATAAACTTTAAGGTTTCAATGTTTTTAGTTTGGGTCTTAGAGTTAGGAAAAAATCCTCTTCCAGTTTTGTCATCAGAATTTGTTTTACTTTCAGCAACACAATCTTCAAAACATTTATAATTATTTTTAAATTTTACAATTTTTTTTAAGACTGTGGATGTCTTTTCTTTTGTTTGTTCCAATTCCAACAACGTTCCTTTATATTTCTTTTCCAGAATTTCATTTGAGTTGGATAACTCTTTCAATTTCTGTTCAAAGTTTTTGGTTTCGTTATAGACATTGAGTAGTGTAGTCTTCAGCATTTTGTTTGATCATTTGACTTAAGGTTTCTATCTTTTGGGTAAGATCCGTGACGATCTTTTCTAGCCTAGTGCTTTCCTTAAGAGTTTTTATGTACAGTGTTGATACCAAAATTAATAGGTTGATGTGGACGAATAATACGAAGACACGTGCCAATCTACGTGGCACGATAGCAACGAGGAAGTTCATTTCCCGACCAACCATGCTTCTTTCCGAGCAACGAGGATACATCGAGGAATTATAGCACACCGAGGAACTCCAGCGCACCGAGATACTCTAGCGCACCGAGGTACTCTAGTTCTCCGAGGTACTCCTGATCAACTAGCAGCTATGGCGGTCCGAGCTGCATCTCGGTCGTATCATTAATTGCCAGATAATCAACAGTTCAGATATTCATTGAATACTTATATTCTTGACGCACACGCTGCATTAAATGTATTACCCTTTCATATGTATAGCATTTAATGTATTGAACCTTTCATGTACAGCCTCAAGGCTATAAATACCTTGTATCAAACCCATTCAAGGGGACCGAAATTTCTTGAGAGAACTTGTAATCAAGAATTCCACAAACACTCAGCAATAACATAACAGTGGACGTAGGCTTTATTCCTAGCCGAACCACTTTAAAAATCTTTGTCTTATTTATTTATCTGTGATTGAAAAATTAGGGCGATCTAGTTTTTTACATCAACAGATTGGCGCCGTCTGTGGGAACGACTGTTGCAATCGTTTTTCACCAAAAATCATTTGTTATCAATGGCAGATAATCCCGAATCCAGTAATCGAAATGCTGGAAATACTGGAAATCTTCCAAATCCATCTGCACCTCCAGATCTGGCTGGAATTATGACAAATCTGGCTCAAGGACAAACCGCCATGCAAGAATCTGTGAGGCAACTCATTCAAACTCTTCAAGGCGGTGCACCTACCTATTCAGGGTATAGGAGTGATCGTGGGCAATCACAATCCAGACGTACTGGGTCATATCGCAATGGGGAGTCTACTGATTCTACGTATCAACCTGGGCGAACATCATCGATACGGGCTACGGATACAGATCAACGTGTCACACTCTCTCCGGAAAGAACCAGCGCTTTGGAAAGATTAAGCAGGGCGTCTCCTTTCAGTCGATTAGGACCAAGGAGGAATATGAATCCACCTAGAGCTCCGTCGAAAAGTTTTCGGCCATCATCAGGTTTGAGAGAAGGATCAGCACAATCACGACCAGCTACTCGTCGAGATAAATCTCAGGAAGCTACGTCAGAACACTCAGTTGCTCGGACTAAGCGGCCTGAGGAAGGAAATGAAGCATGGAAAGGTTCCATTCAGCGGTTGGAGGATAGACTGGGCGAAATGGCTAAAGCAAGAAACCCTTTACAGAGAACTTTTGTTCAAGGGACACCTTTTGTGCAAGACATTGTGGATTTTCCTACACCATCGAAATTCAAAGCACCAGTAGTGACCCCTAAGTACGACGGAAAGACAGATCCTGTACTTCATATAGAACAATACCAAGCTGCTGCTGACATCTATGTCGTACCCGATGAAATGAGATGTAGGGCATTCTCGGGAACTCTTACCGGATCTGCACAGATATGGTATAACAATCTTCCTCGGGGTAAGATTTCAACTTTTATTCAATTAGCCGAGTTGTTCATTGGCAATTTTTGCTTTGGCGCGAAGCCGGTAAAACGAGTAGCACACTTGTTAAGTGTTAGACAAAAATCAGGTGAAAGTACTAGAGATTACATAACTCATTTTAATAACGAGAAGTTGGAAGTCATAGACTATGAAGAAAAGACAGCGATCACTGCTTTGATGAGTGGTTTACTGCCTAATAAGCTGTACTATACTTTGGCCAAAGATCCACCTAAAACTATGTCGGAATTAATGGCTAAAGCGGCCAAAATCATGAATGCCGAGGAGGCTATGACTGCGAAGAAGAATATGGATAAAGAAATCAAGGTGGAGGTTGACAAGTCTAAGAAAAAAGATCAGAAAGGTAATGGTGGTGACAAGCATCCCAGGAATAACAGGATGGCCTTGGAAGTCCTAAAGAAGTATGATAATTATACTCCATTGAAAATGGGTATCAATCATGTTTTGGAAGAAATCGGGAATAGCGAGGAAATCAAGTGGCCAGAGAAACTGAAGACAAATCCCGATCTGAGGAATAAGGCCAAATATTGCGAGTTTCACAAAGATCATGGTCATATGACAAAAAATTGCATAGCCCTTCATAACGAGATTGAAACACTCATCCGAAGAGGAAAGTTGTCAAAGTATGTAGATCGCCGAGGTGAAAGGAAGAATGATGACAGAACTAGGGAGAGATCTAGATCTCCTCGTCGTGCAGAGGAGAAAAAGAAGAGGGACCATGAAGATGATCTAGATGATGACCCTGATCTTCCCAAGAAGCCGAGGAAGCCTGAACGAGAAGTATTTTCCATACGTTTTGGGTCATTTGATTGTAATGTTATTACAGGAGGAGATGCAGGAGGAGGAGACCTTACTGCAGAAAGAAAAGCTTACCTCGGAGAGGCTCAAGCTTGTTCATATATTCAGCGAATAAATCTAGCCGAGGATGATCGTCCGAGGAAGGTGAACAAAGAGAAGTTAGTGATTGGTTTTTCAAAAAACGATCTGGCAGGTGTTCTTTACCCTCATGATGATCCTTTGGTGATCAAAATGAGGATGAAGGATGTGGTCATTTCAAGGGTGTTAGTAGACAATGGTAGTTCGGCAGACATCATGTATTATTCATGCTTCGATAGCTTGAATTTAAAATTATCTCAATTGGAACCTTATCACAGACCCCTTCTGGGTTTTGCTGGCGAGAAAGTTTTTCCACTTGGGACGATCAAGTTGGATATACTCATTGGAACTTGGCCTGCTTGTCGCACCGAAAGAATACGCTTCTTTGTGATGGATAAGAATGTGCAGTCAGCCTACAACATCATCATGGGAAGAGTTGGATTGAAGAAGTTCGAGGCAGTTCCATCTACAGTACATCAGTGTTTGAAATTCCCAATGAATTTTGGAGTTGGAATTATGAAAGGTGATCAAAAAGTAGCTCGAGAATGCTATTATTCGTCTGCCGAGCAAGAGGAACTTGAAGAGTCAAAGAAAAAGACTACTACTTACCAAGTGGAGGAAGGTACAGAAATTGAAACTCTTGACCCTAGGGATGAATCTCAACTCGTAAAAGGGCAGGTTGTGGAATCTACAGAAATTGTTATCCTGGACGACGAGCATCCTGAACGAGTAACTCAGATAGGATCGTCGTTGGATGTTTCAATAAAATAGGAATTGATAACTTTCTTGAGAAACAGGAAGAATACTTTTGCTTGGAGTCATGAAGACATGCCAGGAATAGATCCAAACTTCTTATGTCATGAACTCAATGTGAATAAGGAGATCAAGCCTGTGAAGCAAAGAAGAAGAGTGTTTAGTCCCGAGAAGAACCAGGCCATACAAGAGGAGGTCGAGAAACTCCAGAAAGCCCAATTCATTGAAGATGTGAAATATCCAGATTGGTTGGCAAATGTGGTGATGGTAAAGAAGAAGAACAACAAATGGAGAATGTGTGTTGATTTCACTGATCTCAACAAAGCATGTCCAAAAGATCATTTTCCATTGCCTAGAATTGATCAACTAGTGGATGCTACCTCGGGACACGAGCTGCTCAGCTTCATGGATGCTTATTCTGGCTACAACCAGATCAAAATGAAACCTGAAGACAGGGAAAGTACTTCTTTTATTACCCCAAGGGGAACTTATTGTTATAATGTTATGCCTTTTGGTTTAAAAAATGCAGGTGCAACATATCAGTGACTGATGAACAAGGTTTTTGCCGAACAAATCAGTTGCAATATGGAAGTCTATGTCGACGACATGCTCACCAAAAGCAAGAGAGCTACTGATCATTTAGTTGACTTGAGTTAAACATTTGACCAACTGGATAAATACCAAATGAAGCTCAACCCGACGAAGTGTACCTTTGGAGTACGAGAAGGAATGTTCCTCGGATACATCGTCAACCAACGAGGTATTGAGGCAAATCCAGAGAAGATCAAAGCTCTTTTAGGGCTGCGATCCCCGACGACGAGGAAAGAAGTACAAAGTCTTACAGGACGAGTTGCAGCGCTCAACAGATTTGTATCCCGAGCAACTGATAAATGCCTCCCATTCTTCAAAACACTGCGAAAAAGTTTTCAGTGGACTGATGAATGTGAGAAGGCTTTTCAAGATTTGAAGAAGTATTTGGGGGCACCACCCTTGTTGTCCAGGCCAATAACTGGAGAGAAGTTGTACTTGTATTTGGCAGTATCAGAGAATGCAGTTAGCTCGGCGTTGATCAGATTGGAGAATGGAATCCAAAGGCCAATTTATTACACAAGTAAGGCTTTCCGAGGTGCAGAGATCAGATACCCAAAGCTGGAAAAATTGGCATTGGCATTAATTGAAGCAAGTAGGAGAATGAGGCCATACTTCCAGGCCCATACCATCATCGTGTATACCGACATGCCATTAAGACAAGCCCTTCACAAGCCAGAAAAATCAGGAAGATTGATGTACTGGGCAATAGAACTCGGTGAATATGATATTGTTTATGAACCTGGATCATCATTGAAGGGGCAAGCTGTAGCAGATTTTATAGCGGAATTCACATACCCTGATACCCCCGAGGAACAAAAGGAACTTGCTAACCTACCTGTGGACGATATAGGATCAACAGACACAAATCCAGACCAACCAAGGTTAGTAAAAGGACTTGTGGATGTAGAAGAATCATCATGTTCAAACCCAGACCGACTAAGGTTGGTAAAAGGGTACGAACAAATGACCGATGAGGAGAGAAAGATAGCAGGGGATGATGAAAGAAAATTACAAATATTTTGCCAAGGAACTCTGACAGACAAGAAATTTGAAGACGAGGTACCTACATGGAGATTATATGTAGATGGATCATCTTGCACAGCTGGTTGTGGAGCAGGTATTGTTTTAAACACCCCAGATGATATTGACATGGAGTATGCCTTGAGATTCCAATTCAAAGCTTCCAATAATGAGGCTGAATATGAGGCTATGATAGCAGGTTTTCGTTTGGCAAAAGTCATGGAGGCACGACAAGTAGTTGTTTTCAGTGATTCTCAATTAATTGTGAATCAAATAATAGGAATATATGCAGTGAAGGGGGAATTAATGATGAAGTACCATGCAAAAGTGATGGAATTATTGGCAGACTTTGAAGCCATTCAATTGGTAAGAATACCGAGGATGGAGAATGCTAGAGCAGATGCATTGGCCCGATTAGCATCAGCTACGCTCACCGAGATGCGAAGGAAAATACCAATTGAAGTACTGGAAAGTCGGAGCATAGAGGAAGACCTGATGGTGAAAATTATTACCCTTGATTTAGGACCATCTTGGATGGATTCTATCAGGGCATACATTGAAGAAGGAGTGCTACCGGAGGACAAACTAGCTGCCAAGAAATTGAAGTATAAAGTTGCTCGGTATGTGTTAACTAATGGCGTTTTGTATAGACGAGGAATTATGGCAGGTTTGCAGAGATGTGTGCATCCATCAGAAGTCAAAGAATTGATTGAAGAAATTCATGAAGGATCTTGTGGAGCTCATGTAGCAGGTCGGACACTTTTGCAACGGGTAATGACACAGGGATATTACTGGCCGACGATGAGGGCTGATTGTATAGCCTATGCTAAGAAGTGTGACAAGTGCCAACGTTTTTCCTCCATCCGAAGAACCCCACAAGCATTGTTGACACCCATAACCTCACCTGGGCCATTTGCCATGTGGGGAATTGATTTGGTTGGACCACTGCCGACCACCCGAGGAAGATTCAAGTACCTCGTCGTTGCAGTGGATTATTTTACTAAGTGGGTAGAGGCTGAACCACTAATTGATATGACGTACGAGAAGGTATATCAGTTCATTTGGAAGAATATCATTTGTCGATATGGTCTCCCACATGCTTTTATCACAGACCATGGAACACAATTCGATAATGAAGAATTTGCTGCCTACTGTCATCAGTCGAACATTTTGAAGTTTCATTCAGCACCAGGCCATCCCCAAAGCAATGGACAGACTGAGGTGACGAACAGAACATTATTAAATGGATTGAAGAAGAGGCTAAATGAGGCCAAAGCAAATTGGATTAATGAGCTACAATCAGTTTTGTGGGCTTACCGAACAACTCCCCGAGCAGCAACTGGAGAATCACCATACATGCTGGCATTTGGAAGTGAGGCTGTAATACCTGCTGAGTTAGGCCTACCGACACACAGGGTGTTGAATTTAAACTCTCCGATCAGTGATTTGATGAGGAGATTGGATTTGAATATGCTCGAGGAGGTTAGAGAAGAGGCAGCCATTAGAAATGCTGCTTACCAACAACGCACAGCTCTGTTTTACAACAAAAGGGTGAAGAAATGTGACCTAAAAGAAGGGGATTATGTGCTAAAGAAAGTCATTCAGAAGCAAAATAAGTTGGAAGCAAACTGGCATGGACCTTACCGAGTTACAGAGGTTGTTCGTCCAGGAACTTACAGAATAGCAACTCTAGAAGGAGAAGAATTTAAGAATGCGTGGAATGCTGAACACCTACGCAAGTATTATCAGTAATGTAAAATGTAAAGCTTTTCCTTCAGTATGAATAAAATGAGGATGTTTCACCATTTTCTTTCTGTTGAAAGTTTTTCGGGGAATACTAGTGTAATACTAGTGTAATACACTACAAAAGTGCTATAAGTAGCCAAAAGTGCTCTAAGGAGCCAAAAGTGCTATAAGTAGCCAAAAGTGCTCTAAGGAGCCAACCTCCTTTGGTTAGGAGGACAGCTCTAAGGAGCCAAAAAGTGCTATAAGTAGCCAAAAGTGCTCTAAGGAGCCAACCTCCTTTGGTTAGGAGGACAGCTCTAAGGAGCCAAAAAGTGCTATAAGTAGCCAAAAGTGCTATAAGTAGCCAAAAGTGCTCTAAGGAGCCAACCTCCTTTGGTTAGGAGGACAGCTCTAAGGAGCCAAAAAGTGCTCTAAGGAGCCAACCTCCTTTGGTTAGAAGGACAGCTATAAGTAGCCAAAAGCTCCAAGGAGCCAAAAAATATTCCATTGGTTAAAAGGTGTACACCAGCATGATCAATTTCGGTTCGTAAGATAAAAATACACCAAGTATAGTTGGTCGGGGATAAAAACCCAATAACTGTAGTTGGTCGGCGAGGACAAATTATTGATCTTAGTTGGTCGAACGCATTTTTATAATTGAACCAAGTATAGCTGGTCGGGGATAAAAACCCATCAACTGTAGTTGGTCGACAAACATTATTTACCCACCTTGGTTGGTTGGAAACAGTTTGAACAATTTACATTCATTACTTTATTGATCAACCTTGATACTTGTAAATTTTTAAGTTGGTTGATAAATAGCACGATATTGCCATCCTTTTAAATACATAGATACATATGCACAAATATAAAGGTGTTTGATAAACATAAGACAATAGCAAAATTGGCAAACAGAAAATGAAATTCTTTCATTAAATTTAAAATAAGATTACAGGATACAAGAATGTACTAATTGTTACATTGATATTACTATTCTATTGGTTTCTTGCCCTGTGCTTTAGAAACAGGTTCCTCGCCGGCAGGAGGGTCTTCTAGGCAAAGGGGAGAATTGATGAAATTAACATCTCTGAGCATTCTGACGTTCATAACAGAAGGTGTATCCAAAAGATGCTCAGGACGAGATAATTCAACTTGGGAATGAAGGCTATAATCACCAAGGTATTTTGAAATTAGGCTGCGAGGAATGGAACGAGCTGGGATCCATGCCATGTCCAATTTGAAAGGTGGTACAGGCAGGTCTAATAATGATGGAGCATGATAATCCCATAAAAAATGCCCTTGCTCCAATTTTAACACACCCAGTGCATTCAACCATCCTTACTTGTAACCTTCATTGTTGGCATGTTCAATACGAGCATCCAGGTGAACAAGGGCTTCATTGTATCCTGCCATCCAGAATTCCCTTGGCTGTTTATGGAATTGGAAGGTTAATCTATCCAATTGTTCATGAAGGCTTTTGGCAAAAAGATCCTTATTATGCAGAGCAGATTTCGTCGCTGTAAGTTGATCCTCCAAGGATAGATTCTTCTTGGACATTTCTGATAGGGCCCGATCTTTGATGTTTAACTGGAATGCTTGAGTTTCTAAAGTGGATTGGGTACGAGCCTCTTCAACATTGCGACTGAGAACTCTTGATCGGCTCCGAGAAGCAACTGGAGAACTTTGTTCCTCGACAGTTCTTCCTCTCCCCCGAGAACCTCTTCCTCGCCCCCGAGCAGTTCCAGAAATCCCAGATCTTCTTAAGTCATCCAGCTCTTGCCTTAATCTGGCATTTTCGACTTCTAAGAACGAGAAACCTTCATCAGTAGCTGGTACTAATGCAGTGGAAGATGAGGCAGCAGATTCATATTGAGCCAACTTTTTTTGCAGATTATTATTTTCTTGTTCCAGGATCTCGGCAATCTGCTTACAAGCTTCAACTTCACCTTTTAGGGTTCTCTCCCTAACGTCGTACCCAGCAATGATCTTCTTATGGCCTGTTTCTGAAGAGAGCTGCTGGTATCTATTTTCATAATCCTTATGCAACGAAGCCATTGATTCGTTGGGTTGATTTTGAAGATCCTCTATGGAATCATGAAGCTCTTCAATCAACTCATAGTAAGCGACATTGTTGGCCACTGCTCGGTCGAGTAAAGCTTTCAAGTACTGATAAGCTTCAATTGCCTGCTCTGAGGAACCATGGCCAAGAATATCAGCAATTTCTGATGTACTAAGGATTGTATGACCAGCCTTATAGTATTGGTGACATTGCTGCATCAGCTCGGTATCATGTGAAGAGATCAATTCCATTCTAGCAACAAACAAAAGACGAGAAAAAGACAACAATCAACAAATATAAATCATCAACAACAGAGATGGGCAAAGATATATTTTATTAGATCATCAAAAAGTTACATTGTTCGATTACAAGGAAATATAGAAATGATACCGAACAACTTCACACCTTTTCCTTGTCCCCCAAGACTTTCTCGGGAGGCTGGGACGAGGAGCTCGGTTGCTCGGTGGTAACAACAGCTTGATCGGTAGGAATCTTCTCGGGAGGAGGAGGCATGGAAGAAACGTCCTCGGTGGCAGAGGGTTGAGAGGCAGAAACTTGATCACCCATAGCCATAGAAGACTCATCTGAGGCAGGCTCATCTTCTTCTTCTTCCACAATTGGTGGAGGAGGACCAGGGAGATGTTGTTGGAATAGATCAGAATCGTCTTGGACCCTTAGCCCTTGCAGAGCAGCTACCCAGCCATCATGGAAGTATTTCGACTTGCCATATTGGACTTGGGATGTCATTGCAGCTATCCCTCTCTCCCATCCTTTCTCCCAACCAGCACTGAAATGTTTCTTGATTGCGACCTTTCTCCTCAATCTCTCCGAGGAGAGTTTCACCTCCAATTCCTCTTTTTTGACCTTGATATCTTGCAAGGTAGATAACTCTTCATTTGCCTTTTTCAGCTGACCATCATATTCTTGATATTTAACCTCTAAACCCTTTACTTTCTCCTCCAAATTCTTGGAGGTTTCGGCCATTTTCACCTTCTCAGCCTCAGCCGCAGCTAATTTCTTCTCCCAAACAGCTTTTTCGTCAATATATTGTTGACGAGATTCCTTTAAAGATTGGGTCAAACCCAACAGAGCATCCTCTACACCTGACGAGGAGCTTGAAGCTTTAATAGCTTCATCCTTCTTCACAATATTATTGAAACAATTCACCAGCTGAAAGATGAGAAAAAAAATAGCGAAGTCAATATAAAATGCAAGCTTTCGGAGAATGAGAAATCATAAGTATGAGAAACTTACTGAAGCAAGGTGACGAGCAGCTAGGGATGTCAGCGTATCCCTAGTAATTCTTTCATCAAGACCATGGACCTCGGGTACGACCGAGCTCATTGCAGAGCTTGGAAGAATGATATTTGGAACATCAGTACCACTAGCAGGTAAAGAAGAGGCAGTTTCAGCTGGAGTAACCAAGGACGATTTCCTCAATCTCTTCAACGGGCGGTCAGAACCTTCAACCAGAGAGGTCTTGGTCGGGGAGATTGTAATTATATCTGCAGGAGCATTTTTCTTGCTCGGGGCCACTGGGGGCTTCTCGGCAGGTTTGGAGGACCCAGCATCTACTTTTTTAGTCCCTTCTGGGACATCAATTTTGCCTTTCTTGGCTCCAACAGCAGAGGAAATTTCCTCAAATAGAGCAGGAGGAGCTCTTTTCTTGCCCATTCTCTGAGATAAGGGGATATGAGAATCTGAAGATGAACCTTCTGGTGTTGAAGCAGGTTCAACAGGGCGAGCAGTATAAGAGGTTGTGTAACTCTTATACTGTAGCAAATATGAAGCAGATCTGATGTGTTCGTCTGCAATGTTCTTATGCAAACCCCAGATAAGTTTCAGATGTTTAATATTCACTTCTGATTCCTTTGGAGTTTTTCTTTTTCTATCAACTGCAAATAAATGCATGTTGAGATATCAGTCATACATTTTGTCAAACATGATGAAAGCATAATTTCATAAGTAAAATAAAATGAAAAATAAACCTATCCCATTGCCGTATGAGGGGCATCTGGGACCGTTGTATACTTCATTCCCAGATAAAGGCGCATGTTGCCAATTTTTTATGACCAACCCATGCTCAAAATAATCCCTATTTGAGTCAGTAGATTAACTACAAGAGCCCTATTCATATACCTAGTTTTTAAATAATAAATATTATCTAGAGTGGCCCATTTATAACAAAACATAATTTCAGGGATCCCAATACGAGTCCCATGAGTTAGATTTAATTTGTGCACCCCGTTAATTATTCTCCATGAATTGGGGGCTATTTTTGCAGGAACAAGATCAAAATATTGACAAAACTCAAGACAGAATGGGTTTGGTGGAAAGGAAAACCCACATTCAGCAACAAAAAGACTGGGGAACCAATGTCCCTCAGCCAATCGAAAGTAATCTAAAGGCTCAGAAAGAACCTCTAGAGTTACCCACGAAGGAATGGAAAAATCAGAACGGAATTTCTCAACAGACTCCACAATATAAACCATATTGAATAAAAGAGATACAGAAGAAAGGAAGAAGATCTTACAGAAAGAAAGGAGGTGTGTTGACAACGAACGGAAACAAGGATGAACGCACAAGAGAAGAAGAGAATAGAAAGCTTGAATGCAGAAAATGGAAAACGTAGACGACGGTATGGTTACCAAAGAAGTTTAAATACTTTGCATTGGGAAGCGGCGAAAGAAATGATTACCAAAAAGAAACTACTGAACTTCCGGCGGCTAAAAGGACAAAAATTGCACAAAGATCGAAGCGCTTATAAAAAAGGCGGAAACTGCGAAATAAGAAGGAAATTTGAATACAATGTTCCTGAAACCCAGGAAGATTATTTAATATCGCCATATACCGAGAAAGAATGTTCCATACTCCTCTAAGTTCGAAATATGAAACATTGGGGGCTTCTGTTGATACCAAAATTAATATGCTGATGTGGACGAATAATACGAAGACACGTGCCAATCTACGTGGCACGATAGCAACGAGGAAGTTCATTTCCCGACCAACCATGCTTCTTTCCGAGCAACGAGGATACATCGAGGAATTATAGCACACCGAGGAACTCCAGCGCACCGAGATACTCTAGCGCACCGAGGTACTCTAGTTCTCCGAGGTACTCCTGATCAACTAGCAGCTATGGCGGTCCGAGCTGCATCTCGGTCGTACCATTAATTGCCAGATAATCAACAGTTCAGATATTCATTGAATACTTATATTCTTGACGCACACGCTGCATTAAATGTATTACCCTTTCATATGTATAGCATTTAATGTATTGAACCTTTCATGTACAGCCTCAAGGCTATAAATACCTTGTATCAAACCCATTCAAGGGGACCGGAATTTCTTGAGAGAACTTGTAATCAAGAATTCCACAAACACTCAGCAATAACATAACAGTGGACGTAGGCTTTATTCCTAGCCGAACCACTTTAAAAATCTTTGTCTTATTTATTTATCTGTGATTGAAAAATTAGGGCGATCTAGTTTTTTACATCAACATACAGTGTGGGAATGTCAGGAAGGTCATCGTTGTCGGAGTCAATAAGTGTGCATTAACGTCAATAATAGAGCATTCCCTTTGACTCACACACACAGCGTTTGAAGTATTATCAACATTCTTAAGCATTAAGGCAGATAAACCAGTACGTATAGTATCAGTTAACATAACATGATCAGATTCCTCATCATCATTGTAGATTATCTTAGATTGACATACAAGGGTTAAATGTGTTAGATGACTCAGGTTCACCATTTTCAGAGTCACTAGAGCCATCCCAAGCCTTGCTTAGATGAGCCCTATTATGTTTGTGAATTCTGTCTAAGTTAACACTACAGTCACTAGCCATATGTCCTAACTTCCCACTTATATAGCATTCAATATTTTTTAAGTTTTTCTCAGGTCTCTTGTGATTGTCAGTCTGATGTTTGTCAGGTCTTCTCTCACGAGGCCTATTATTATATTGATTTGGATAAGTAGGTTTGCCTTGTCTTTTTGCTATTTTATTTCAAAAGTTCACGATTTTCTTAATCTGTTTAGACATGAAGGCAATCTGATTATCCAAAGTATCTAAATTACAGTCCTCATCAGAGTCTAAGTCAATGTTAGGTATGCTAAATTTAGGTGTGGTAAACTTAGATGAAAAAATAAGATTGTAGGCAAACTTTATATTTTGGGATTGGGTTAATTATTTCTTAAATTATAATTCCATTTCAACATTTCTCTATTTACTACTGAGGAGTTCAGGTGTGAGATTTTGATCATCCATCTCCTCAATGCATATCTCTTATTATCAATTTTTTGTCGAAGTGATCTTAGTATTTTATAGACAATTTCCATTATGTCATAAACAATCCCATTAGCATGCAATTTGGTCACAATGTCTATTAGTCTAATATAGAAGTCATCAAATGACTCAGTCTCAGTCATGATCAAGGAGTTGTACTGCTGAATTAACATTTGTATTTTACCAGCTTTAACTCGAGTACCACCTTCATGTGCAGTCACTAGGGTGTCCCATGCTTCCTTAGTGGTAAAACATAATGATATCCCCTTAAATTCGTGTTCATTAATAGACATGAATATATCATTTTTTCCTTTGTTATTATTAAGGGAAGTCTATTTCTCTTCTTTAGTGAATTCACTTAGTGACTTTCTCATCCTCACAGTACTTCCTTCAGCGACTGGTTTAGTAGGAAAAGTGTAACAAATTTCAATAGCTTCCCAGACATCATCTCCCAATGTCCCTTGGATGAAGGAAACCATCCTTACCTTTCAGTAAGGAAAGTTGGTTCCATCAAAGAGAGGGGGCCTCGACAGGTTACCTAATCTCTCAAATTTCTCGTCTATAATTTGTTTTGAGAAAATAATTTCAGAAACTCAAGATCTAAAGAATTTGAAAAAAACCAATGCTCTGATACCAATTGAAAAAATACCACTTAAGTCATTTAATTCAAGATTAAACTATCTAAATGGCTCCGAACAGTTTGTTGAAGAAACTCTTTTCTTAAAACAAATTTTTAACACAAGATGTGTAAAACAGTATGAACGAGTTATTTAAGGTATAGGTTTACCAGTTATGAAAACCAAAACTTATAAAGAACTTAAATCAACACAGCCTCAAGATAGGGATGAGAGGAAGAGGAAGTATACAAGTATAATTTTAACGTGGTAAAACCCCACCCAATTGGGGAAACATCCACGGAGGTCTCTACACCTCAAAAGTAAAAATCCACTAAAATAGAGTAACTGTTTCCAAACTATATAACAATCAAGACACACAATCGGTCAAATTCTAAGTTAAAAAATGTACCAACTCCTTTGGATTTTCTGACTTCTCCCAAGGCTCTGATGTTGTTGATGTTCTCTAAGCTTTGTAACTCTACTCCTTTTAGCTTTATGTCGACTCAAAAGTCCAAGATCTCAATACCAACACTTTTCAGTGTAGTAGTGTGAAGGTGTAAGTGGTAATGTGCTCTAAATCACATGCATGCAACTCACACACACGTAATTACAAGCATGATGCTAATCAAATTACAAACCGATCACAAAAATGTAAATATTTCCAAAATTAGTTTAATCAAAACTATCAGACTTTGGATATTTCAATATATCCACATATCAAGAGGGAATCTTGCTATAAACACGAGCCAAGATCCTAAACACTTTCTTATTTTTAAAATATACTAACTATTTCAGAAAATGTGAAATATGTGAAAGTGTAAATCCCCAATCAAGATCTTAAACTAGATCTAAGTATGCATGTTCAAAGAAATAGAAATCAGAAACTGTTTTATTGTCTTTAGGGTTTGAAAACATAAATGTTGAACACATCCAACAAAACTATAACTTCTCGAAATAAGAAATCAAAACAAAAAGAGATAAACGTAGAATGTATCACAGAACATCAATCTCAGTTTTATATGAGAGAAAATGATATCAAACTGTTATGATTAAGTTGGAAAAGAGATAAAGGACAGAAGAGGAATGATCCTCACAACTCTTGAACTAACACACTCTCAGAAATGTTTTTCTGGTAAGATTTGGTCGTAGTTTAGTTTAGGGTTTCCTATTTCTCTCTTCTTCTTTTTTTCTCTCTCTCTCTCTACGATCTTCTCTCTTCATTTTCTCTCAAAAGTGAGGCAAGACAAAGATTGTAATCGCAACACAGAAGTCATGTATTTATACTAAGTCATGGAAGCCTCTGGAACTTCGAAGCAAATGAATGGTCACGATTAAGTCACAAATGATCAAGGTAAATCTTATGGATAACAATGCACCGCACTTATAAAGCCTCTGATTGGTTTAAATGAAAATAGAGGGATAAGGTAAAAACGCATGTAGGCCATAGATTAAAACAATCTAACGATTCACAATCAAGCACAGGAATGTGAAGGTAAGGAAACACACATCCAACCGTTGTGATATTAACACGTGTAAGGATGTGATGGTTTGTAAACACGTGTTTTTGAACTTTCAAAAATACAAATTGTACTCACACAATCATCAAGCGCTTTTAATTTCTACCCTAGTAGGTTTTTAATAACTTAATGAAAATACAAAACAGCCCACAAACTCTCAAAAACCAAATTTTAAATTTCCAAAAATTATTTAAAAAATCTTAGAAATGATTTAAAATATCCCAAAATTATGGAAAAATTATTTTAATGGGATTTAACTCACACACCCTCATATTATGAAGAATGCAATCTCATATGCAATACGTAAATGATCCTAGGTGTGGTGTTGGTGTTTATACCTTTGGACTATTAGAAGAAATCAAAATGAAGAGTCTAAAGGCTTGTTGGTTTGAAAGGGGTATGACTCAATTTTGTCACTATTTTCAAAATAAATAAGCACATATATAATGTAGACTCAAGTGAGTCAAAGATATAGGGTTCTTCAAAAAGATCAACTACATGATTAGCTTCCCTGTATATGTGAGAAACCTTAATGTTCTAAAGAGAGATCGTATTTTGAATTTATTCTATACCGCTTCTTGTTTTCCATGAGGCCTTTGATTTGGAATTTATGCAATTCACTGCTATTTGAGAATCGGATTCCACTTTCGATTTGTGACCATAGAAAGAAACTCCATGATATATACCTTCTTTTAAATCTAAAATGTCAGCCATGATACTAGAACCTCCTAAAATAAAGCCAACCTTACCCCAAATAAATTGATCCTTTTCATTTCTAAGCACAACACCAATTCTTATGTTTCCATCTCAATCAAAAGAACCATCAATGTTTAACTTTAGAATTTTTTAAAGGTTTAGACCAGATAATGGGAGTCAAGAAGTATGGATGAGGTTTAGGAGGAGCTATATTAAGAAATTGAATGATCTGAGAGAAATTTAGAGAGGAAGAAGTATTGAAATGAATATTTTATGCAATGTCTTTGATTTTCCTCTTAATTCTATATATAATCACATTCACTTGCATTGTAATTCCATTGAATAGAGCTTTATTTCTACCAACCATAGCCCGTAGAAAATGCATATAAGAATTATCTTATGAAGCCACTTTAATAACTGACTATAACCCATGTGCATCCACCATTTTAAAATTTAGGAATGGATAAAAAAGGATTGTTGGATTCCCATTAAGTTCCCAAAAAGATTCCAAATTTTACAAGACATAGGACCTTTCAAAAAGAAGTGCTCAGGGTGATCTTCATAAATAAGACAACACAAGCATCTAAAAGTGAGGTGAATTCCAAGATTTGTAATAATGAATTCAAGAGGGACAAAATTACTAAGGATCCTCCAAGAAACAGATGACAAGTTATGGGTATATGAGGATCCCAAATGAAGGTTTGGGAGATTTAATGAATCTTAGGAAATGTAACAATCTCATACATTGAAGAGAAAGAAAAATCTCCTGAAGAAGAAGGTTTCCATATATGAATATCATTAATAACTTCATAATTATCTTCATTAACAGAACAAGCTTGAGCAATCCTTTTGGCTGCCATAGAAGTAGCACTCACAGGCATAGAATAGTACTTATTTCTCATGAAAGAAGCCCACAAATAATTGGTTGATTTAAACTCCCATGCAATCTTCAGATTTGAGGAAAGAACAAGAGAGGTTAAGTTTCTAATCCCCAGACCTCCCTCATTCATAGGAGAACAGATGATATTCCATCTTGTCCAATGATATTTTTCCCCAAAATTTTAATGAGAACTCCAAAGAAAGTTACTTTGGATTTTGTTTATCGGAGAAATAGATTATTGGGGAGGTCTTAGAGGGAATATGGTATAAGTGTGCATATATTGAAGGACTTAGGTCTATAGGGTTATCCTACCTCCCATTGAAAGGAACTTTGATCTCAATCTATTGATTTTAGAATTCAAAGAATGGACCATATGGTCAAAGTACATAGATTTTTTCCTACCTTTGAAGAGAGGACATCCCAAATACTTCAAATAACCTTTTTCTTGCTTGAAACCTATAACTTCTGCTACATTCTTTAAATATCTTCTATGCACATGTTATCAATGTGACTAGGAAATTTTTTTATAATTGCTAATACTTAGATTGTTCTTAATCATACTTGCATGGAATTGTCTTGAATTTGATTTACTTTATGGATTCACTTTGTATATGCCTCTGTACACACATGCACGAGCTTTTTAAATATTAACTTCACATGTGTATTTGAGATTTATGAGATGTGCTCTCATCAATATTATCATCTACATATTTTGTGACTTTGGCTGATTTGTGCATGTAAGGACCGTTGTCCATGAGAGTATTTAAGTTTTTTTTTAAATAAGAGGGTGCATGGAAAAAGGCTACAAAAGGAGAAAATCTCCTTTGCGAGAAAGCCACCATTGGCAAGAGCCTAATGAAAATATTTAAAGGTCATAAAATAGAAAAATTTCCAAGGCCAATGTATTTAATTTCTTTTATTTCCAAAAAGTGATAGCTTCAAAATTATTAAGAGAAATAAAATATACTATATGTTTATTGTTTGGGGGGTTTATATTTGAAGATCAACGAGTTTGCACAATGAATCCTAGTTATGCTTATTTTGTCATGATGCTATTGATTTGTAGAATCATCAATATGCAAGATTTTGGTGCATTTTGCTTATTTTCTCATAGAGTTCATTTTATCTTGTCACTTAAGGTTAAAGTTTCGCGGTCAAATAGAATTTTAGGTCAAATAGAACTTCGTGAACATATATGAGTGTCTGGGTCATAATTCATTTGTATCTAGTTCACACCAATTCATTCCTTCCCACGTGTTTAGACGTATCGATACTATGCTAGTGTATAAAGCTTATGTGGTTTGTGTCGAGTTTTTATGGTTATTTATACCTCTATATATAGTATTATTTGTTTTGAGTCTTTGCCACTTGCATTTAGTCCATGTTTGCCATATACATTATCTTTGAATTTTATTTCGCATGATATATGATCATTTTAGTATCTCTCATTATGTGCATTGAAATTCTTTTTCTCAAAATTGGTAATTTCAAATTGATATTATACTCCACTTCATATTCATAGTTGATATTATTAGATCATTTTAGTATTTTTTTTTTCATTAACATTGATATTATTTGATCATTGGGTGGATTGTTTATGCTTGAGCTGCCATGTTGTGTGTTTGCTACACTTTACACCATTGCATGATTTTATTCCCTCCTCCTTATTCATAATTGAGCGAGTTGCACTAAATATCGTGTGATCCTCATTTTTATGAATTTTTTGGGGACACTAATTTTTTCCGAGGGAATTTCATTTTCACACATTTAAGGGAGGATTTGGTTTATGGGGGGTAATTATTTTATACTTTCTTGTTTTGTATATTCTTGAACAAAAAGGGAGATAAATGGTATATTTCACTTTATGATTAGATATATTTTTCTTAGGATGAGACATCTTACCTAGGTTGATAATAATTTAGGCATTGTTAGATCACTACACCAAATCCGCCGAATTATCACGATCATTGGCCTTGACAAGTTGGACTTGTCAAGGTCAATGACCGTGATAATTCTGGGGGTGACAACCTTTTTTGTCATGGACTTATCATGGTCATTGACCATGACAAGTTCATTAGACTTGTCACGGTCATGTCACGGTCCTTGACCTTGACAAGTTTTGTCACGGTTAAGGACCATGACAAACCCATGACATTTAATAAAAAATTGTCACAGTCACTGACCGTGACAAGTCCGTGACAACTTTCTTTATCACGGACTTGTCACGGTCAATGACCGTGACAATTCTGGGCAGAATTGAAAAAAAATCTGCTGGGCAGTATGGCCACTGCCACTGCCCAACAGTATATTTGTACCTATTACAGTAACGTTGTACCTGTTCAAACATTATTTATACAAATAAAATAGAGATAGTGCAAATATACATTCAAAATAGAGACAATATGCATCACGATATAATCCTAATATAATTCAAATGTACCAACTTAAAAACAATTCAAATGTACCAACTTAAAAACAATACAATTCAATTCAAATAATGTCACTACATGTCTTGGGTAAGGTTAAATCCGAGGAGGTGAGTAGGCCACACGATATACGAATTGACACACCCACTGATATACATCGTGCCTCATTATTCACACAACCACAACGGGGAGTTCTCCTTACTGGTTATCACATGCGTGACGAGCACCTTGGACTCAATGTCTTGAAGATCATGTCCATGAACTAGTCCACCTTGGACGATATTTGGGTCCCTCAACCCCCGCCCTATCCGCTGGCCATCAAATATGTCCAGTATAAACACGCTCGGCTAACCAAGTGTCGACATCGGTCGGTCGAAGGGAGACAAATAGTGAAGTGGATCATCAAAGTCTGCATGTGTCGGCGATGAAGCAGCGAGGTCCACATCCTCGTCATCCTACACCTCGTCCTCCCGCACCAGCTTCTCCTTCCCTTTCCCCTTGTGTTTTTCTCCGCCCAACGAACGCTTCATGAATGAGAACATATCTTGGATCGTCGCCTCCAGATGGGACAGTTTCACATGATGTGAGTCCACCGTTCGATCCAACCCGGTGTCGCTCGTCTCTAATCCCATTGATACTAGATTTGTCCACCCGCGAGATCACCCCCTTGTCATCCCCTTGCGATTAGAGCCAAGAACTTGGCTGAGTGCGTCTGTGGACAAATATGCCTTGTTGGCATTAGACCGTGACTCATGCACTTCCTTAAGCTTTGCCTAAAATGACAAAAAGCACATGATTAGTATAATAAGTAAATTAAAAAATTATAACGTAATTAACAAAAAGTAAACTGTCGGATTACTTAGAATCGTGGCCACGATGCTTGGGGACACCTCCTTGTCCTTGTCCTTGTCCTTGTCCTTCCCCTTCTTCGTCCGAAGAGCCACATAAGTATCGAACCTATGTGGCCTACCCCCAGGGCCACTCCCTGTTCCCCTAAAATAAAATAAAGTAAAATTAGTATTTCCCCGCAAAGTAAAATAATGCAGAATAATATATTTCTGTAGTTATAGAAAAATTATATCTTACCATCATCCTATGCTCCACCTCGGCATAAGACGTCCGGCCGGAGTAGTACATGTCCATCAGTTTTCCCCGTTTTTCCCTCCCCGATTGGCGAGATGCCAATTGTCTCTCCCCGATTTCATTGTCAATGAACTTTTACCATTGTGCTAATGAGATCGTCTCCTTCGGCCGGACGAATTCACGCCTTTGGATAACGGACTCTCGTGTCTTCCCAAAGTATCGGGTCCGCATATTTTTCTTTCACGTCTTGTGTTTCTCCCTCAACTTCTCCAAGACGGAATCGCGTAGCTTTGGATCCAGGCTGGATTATTCCTGTCCAACAAATACAATGTTAGTTGCAAATAAATATAAATATATATATAAAATGAAATTGAAATCGAAATCGAAATTGAAATATTCATATAAATAGAAATATAAATACATTACCTGTAGTGCCACCCAAACAACTAACTTGAGCTCATGTGGCTCCTCCTTCCAAGTAATTTAGCCTGGGTCGATGATCGTCTTTACCAGCTCGAGGGATCTCGCTAATAGCCCCGACTTGTTCTCGATGGCCATGCCCAATTTGCCATATTTGGGGAGCCTAGAGGCCGAGGATCCCTCGTCACCTCCGCTACCATCGAGCCCAGACGACATCATCATAACAAGCATCATCATCCTCGCCTTAAACCTGAAGGAGACATTTGCTGTAAAAAAATTATTAGTACATATCAAAATGAATTAAAAGAAGACATGTAAATATGTACAATTATTACAAATAAAAATGAATTGTTACTGTCAAACACCTCAATTCTGAATTCCAAAACAACATCATCTAGCTCATAATATGTACAATTACTAAAAATCTGAAACATTCCCACCCCCACCCCTACTGCCCACACACACACACACATTACACAAGAGTGAAAATGATAAAGTGCAAATCAATTAAAAGTATTAAAAATGGATATTTCGGTACAAATTGGAATATTTATCACAAATTGATTTTTTTTTTAAATTCGGGTTAGTAGGAGCAACCAAGTCATCCACACTAGTATTTAGAAGATTTACTTTCAATTTCTGAACCCGAAAGTTGTCTCGGCGGTAGGCTATGTTCAACCCCGCCTAATAAAAAATTGGAACCTTTATCAAATCTAAAACTATGAGCCGGGGGTAGAAACCTCTTGTGGCAATGGTATACATTTTTGAGCTAAAGGATAGACAAAGAGATTCAATCTCCTCTCCATAAATAGGACACCCCAAATAACCATGTACTACACAACCAGATAATGTCCCATAAGCTGGAAAATCATGAATTGCCCACATCAACATAGCTTTCAGCATAATCGGGATACCCATAATTCATCCTCCTCCAGGCAATAGAATCAATAGGATGATGCATGATATTACCCTCTACTTCTGCCCTAGCATGCCAAGTCATTGCCTCCTTTATCCATGGTACTGTGAAAAATTTCTTTAATCTAGGCCCAACGGGAAAATATTTCAATACTTTTTGAGGCACTTTTGAGCTTGTGTCTTCCTTACTATTATATTGGACATATCTAGGTTCATTGCATATCGGAAAACGATCGAGATTTTCATACGCCTTTCGGTATAGTATGCAGTCATACACACAAGCATGAATCATTTTATACTTCATTCCCAAAACTTTTAAATTGTTCTTCATAACCGGATAACTATTTGGAAGTGTATTCTCCTTAGGTAATAAGCCCTTCACCCATTTCAGAATTCATGTCACGCTATTGCCAGACAAACCATAATGTGTCTTCAAACTTTGCAGACCAACCATGGCATGTAAAGTTGTTTGATTTTTCTCACAGCCAGAGTATAACGGTTGGGTCGCCTTAAATTTTAAACTTTGGTAGTCATCGTCAAGTTTTATCGTGATATCTTCACGAGCACTTGAACCTTCTACATCATCAGTAACTTCATTCTCTTCTTCTTCATAAACTCCGTACGCATCATCAACTAAATCCTCTAACATATTATGATCTACGTCGTCCCAATCTACATCTATCGTACTTGTTGAAGGTTATTGTGAAGGTTGGTCGAGGACAAAAGGAACTTTCAATTCACTGTGAAAACTCCAAAATCGATAACTATCTTGCATACCCGATCTTAACAAATGTAGTCCAACTGTTTTTCACTCAAACACCTTACCATTCTTACACCTAGCACACGGACACGAAACTCTTCATCATTATGACATCTCTTTCCATATTTCACAAATTCGTTAGCACCTCTGCGAAACACATCCCCCACTCTATTTGTCTCACCCATCCACTCTTTGTATTTCGATATTTCATCACAGCTACTACAACTAATCACCTATTAAATGTACGAAGCGTATATTCATGGATTAGTATAACAAAACTTAGATTTATAGTATGCTTCATTTAATTATGTCTTATTTATATTCAAATTCAATTTATAATAGAAATTTTTATTTCCTCCATCTCCTCTAAAGGGTTTGTGGTCCAATCCCATTCAAGACCGCATTTTTATGTAATATACTTAACAGCTCATGCACATTGTTACGATTTGAAAAAAATTCGGCAGCATATCCCCATAGTTCTCCAAGTACACGACGTAGATTGGAAAGTGTGAGTGTTATTTCAATTGATCAATTGAAATAACAGTCACACTTGTCAATCTAGTATGTACCCAGAGAATATTAGGATACGACTGCAGAACTTCCTCCAAAAGTAACAACATTAAGCCGCTAAGAATATTATACATAAATTATGTAGTCCCAAACTGTCGAAATGGGACAATTCGAGAGATCTCATTACAGGGGTAATGACTCTCGAACAGGTCTAAGGGCTATTTAATGCGTACGCATAAGAACTAAAAGGCTAGTATCTATGAGCACTATATATATATTGTTCCATATACAAAGTAATTTTCAAAAAAAGTTGAAAAATCCCACCCCATATGGACAATAATCCAGTGGTCATGCCACTTTTAAAACTAACCAACCCAACATCGATCCACTATAATCCAACAGCAATGTCAACAACAAATGTATATCCCGTACTCCTTTTAATTCATCTGCTCAATTAATTATTTTCATCAATTAAACTAACAGTTAAAGTATACAATTATTAATTTACTAATTTACAATAAGGGGCAATCCTACTTTCATAATTAATCATATATTAATTTACTAATTTACAATGAGGGCAATCATATATTAATTTACTAAAAAAATTAATAACCAATCAATTCGTTTACTAGGGACATTACGCACAGACACGTACATATACGCACACTACACACACATATACACACACACGCACATACACACACACACACGCATGCAGTCCCCCCCCCCCCCCCACCCATCCCTGCCCCATTCCCCCCCCCCCCCACACACACACACACCTACCCCGCCCCCTTCCCCCACCCTGCCCTACCCCCTTCCCCCGCCACACACACACATACACACATACCACACACACACGCAAACAACCCCCCATCCCTACCCCCTACCCCACCACACACACGCACACATATGCACACACACACACACACACACACACACACACATATATATATATATATATATATATATATATACACACACAAATATATATATAAATGGAAGAGAGAGAGAGAGAAACTAACCTGAAAGTAGAGAGAGAGAGAGAGAGAGCAGCGTAGAGAGAGAGAGAGAAAAAAAAGGAGGGAAGAATCGGTGGAGGAAAAAAGAAGGGGAAAGGTTTTTTTACTGAGACATTTGTCACGGACGTGTCACGGTCCTTGACCGTGACAATATTATAAGGATTGTCACGATCAATGATCGTGACAAGTCCATGACAAGTATAGTTGACACGGCCTTATCACGGTCATTGATCGTGACACGTCTTTGTCACGTGCTTGTCACGGTCATTGACCGTGACAAAAAATGCGTATTTTTTTGTCACGATCAATGACCGTGACATGGCTGACCGCTGGAAGGGTGCCAATTTACTCATTTTGGTATAGTGGATGTTTATTCATTTGTGGATTCATATTTGTTGAAAATGTGTCGTGCATAATACCGATTCAAATAAATTCATAAATTCCCAATTTAAACTCATTTAACTGGAGTCAATTTTAAACCTAATTAAATCAGCCCCTAAACATGCAACTACGCGCGTTTGTGTGTGTGTGTCAAACCGTCACAAATAAAATTGCTAACTCAAGATTTTCGAAAAAAACTCCTTTTGGGTAAAATCTTTATTTTACTATAATACTTACAATGATTACAATGAAATCTGCAATGAGTTAACCGCAGAAAATTCATACAAACCGCAGCCCAGAGTCAGCAAGAATCGCAACTCCAATTCAGCCCAAGCGTGAACGTTGAAAAACTTTGATATTAGGATCTGTATTGACGCTTCAATGATCTTGAATTATTCTTCGACGGTTATAGTGGTATACGACATACTTTAAAGGTAACAGAGAGTGTAAAATAATGTCCTTACACTTTTTATATTCTATTTGAATTTTAAGGTGTGTTTAAGTGTATATGTTTACAGGTTAACATCATGCGGTAAAGTTCAAGCGAGTAAAGCTACTCAGGTTTCTGTATCTTTCAAGCTCTATGATTTTTCCTTTTGGGGTTCGGGATTGAGTCTTTTTAGAGAGATTGACGGTCCATAGGTTTTTTATTTTGGTTTTGTCCTGGAATAGCTAAAAGGGTAGATTTATAAAGATAAATTTTCAATTGAGTCAATTTATTTGTAATTGGATTGATTTCGAATAAAACATTTTGAGTTATGAGTTAGAATTGGTGGCGTCCCTTCAAGCCTTTGACGTGTTCGGATGAAGACGTAGCGATAAATTTTGAATGATTATATCATTGTATCATGTTTCTTACTCATTTCCTTCTTCAACTTCCAAGGATCTCTCAATATGAATGCCTATTTATTTCGAGCCTTGGATATTTTATTATTGGGTGTTAAATTTTTATAAATGTTTAGAATTTTTTTAAATATTTTTTAAAATTTCGTTGTATTGTTGGAATGACTTGAAATTTCGCTCAAACGAGTTTTCATTGGTCATTAGAACGAGATTCATTCATTCGAACGAAATCTGGATCGATGCCTATTGGGTTCGCTCTGAAATGTCATAAGAAATTTTATTAGAAGTTGTTCGAAAGAGAATGGGTACTTCATTCGAGCGAAACGTTAGTTCATTTGAACGAGTACATGTGTTTTTATTTTTTAAACATATCTTTTCAAATCTTTAATCCATACCCTTTTGTAACAACTTTTCCTATAAATATAGATGTGGGATTAGACTTTCATAAGAGCCTTTTTTAGAGTTCTTTTTGTGTTTAAAATCTCCAAGAACCCTAGTTTTTCACCCAACAAGTTTAGATCCACGATTCATTTTACATATTTTTTAAATATCTTGTTGTGGGCACCGAGTTTATTCTCCATATCTTTGTGAAAATTATTTCGTTGCGGAGGATTCCATATTTGCTGTGTTGCAGTGAAGAAGTAGTGGGTTTCATATTCCAACCGTATACGATTGGTGACCCTAAATCGGTGGACATCGAGGCGTGCATGGCCTCGTGCATTGTGGCCACTTGTGTGGGTGGATTCATGCCTTTTCACTATAGAGGATCGATTGAAGAATTAAGACGCATCAAGACTTGTGGGGATCGAGTCGTTGTGTAAGTTATCTATCATCTTGTGTAATTCCATATCATAGTGAATTACGTGATTGGAGCATCCGAGGTTTTTTCGGTTGTGGATTTACTTGTACATCAGAGTGTTGTGCAATTGGTTTATTTATTTTATTTGCTACCACCTAGATACATGCCTTAGGCTAAAAAGATAAATTAAATAATTTGGTTTATCGCTACAATACTCGATTTAAAATTGGTAAACAAGTTTGATTAGATTAATTTGTTTAAATGCTTGATTTTTAAAAATTGAAAAATAATTATAAAAAATAGGTTTTTTTTATAACACCACCATTGCTTAAACACACATCTTCGCCTTTACAATTCTCCTCAAATAGATTGAACTTTGGATAATCCCACAAATATGCTGACAAAAGTTTTAAATAGGATCAATTTTGAGCACTATTCGAACTTGATCAACATACTTCGAATTTAAACACCTTAAAGTGTATGGTGTAGCGCATTCGGAGGCTACTTGGATTATTTTAGATAATATATTGTTACGTGTTTGGGTGGAGCGCTGCATATCTCACTAACATGGAATTGTTAAAATTGGGTTGACAAGGGTGACCTATAAAAATTTTGCTGAGGTGGAGATTGTTGAAAAGTGATGAAGCAGAAGCAAATAATTTTGCTTTCGGTGGGTGATTGAGAAAATAGAAAATTAATCGCCCAGGAAACAATTTGCTTTCGGTGATTTCCAATCAATTTGAGAATTTTTCTCCTCCTTATATGCATGTATAAGGAGTTTCAGATGGATGAACTAAAGCACACCGAACATAAACACCATAGTTGAATGTAGGTAGCTTATTTGAGTATAAATCTGTATAGAAAAATATACCATTGTATTTCTCATTTGTAGTGTATTTGTGAGAGCCCTATTTTGTAATCCATTTGTGAATTGATCTCAGTTATTAATAGACATAACCAAATTAGTGAACCACTTAAATATTGTGTCTTCATGTGTGTGTGTGTGCCTTTTTTACTTATTGTACTTTCATTGTATGTTCCATATTATTATTTCAGATCACGGTCAATATCATTTGTTGGCATGCTGTCATACAATAATTTATAGTGAATTGGTGATGGAAAGCTGGCTAAATCTCATATCAAACCTTGTTCATTTCGTATCTTGAGGATAAATTTCTCTAACCTATCACCATGCATGGGAATACTTATATGTCTATCAATCGTAAATACATTTAATCATTCTTACATTGGAACACAAATGACGATGAGTAGATGAACTCAAGTATCTATTATTTGATAAACGAAAAATAGATTAAACAAAAACAGAAAATTAATTAAACAACATCAATTTTGTCTTAAGATTGTTATCCAAAATATATGTGACTTTGTGTTTTATCATATTTAAAATATGAAACAAAAGATATATGTGCAATAACAATTAGATCAATACAAAACATACAAACGAAGAAGATGACTGAGTCGAATGTTGAACACTCTCTCCTTAAGACAGAATTCACTTCCGCTACGATGCTTAAGCAATGGACAATGAGCGTCTGCCTCCCAGGATGAAACGGACTCGACACGCCCAAGAAAAACTTCAATGTACGTTTCTAACGAACCCATTATATTTGATAATCTCTACGACTCAATTAAGAATGAATTGTATTGAAAAATATATATTTTTTCTTCTTTTCTTATAAAATGAAGACTATTCACAACTAACAGTGATCAGTCATGAGTTTTAGCGGTGGTTTCGAAAACATTGTCACTGTATATGGTGAACAATCGCAACCTTTAGTGACAGTTAAGAAAAATCGTCTCATGAATTAAATAAAATTCTCAATAATTTCATACAATAAATGGAATACTTTGAGACCAAATTTCCCATTCATCGATTATCCGTTTTTAATTTGTCTTGCTATAAACAACACATACGTACTTTATCCCACTACGTTTGATGTGTGAATTCCACTTTTTATAATTGCTCAAAATTGACGTATTTAATAATTTGATCAAAATATTAATTTATATAAAAACACAATGTTTTCCCGCACTCGTGACTTAATTGGAGCTATGCGTATCTTATCTACTGTTGTAACTCTTAGGAATAGTGATATCTTGTATTCAAAATTCAAATGATTTCCTTCATGTGTACAACTCCATACGGGCTACACCAATTCATGTGTGAGAAGCCAACACTCTTCCATTCATTATCTTTCTTTGTGTTCAAATAGAATGTCATCAGTGAAAGTTCAACATAGTTTATGGATTTAATTATTACTATCAGAAGTTTAATGGGCAAAACATTATAATAGGTAAAGTTCGAACTCTCATAATATATGCACTTTGGCTGGGACTGACATGACACGATTTGCAACTGATAAAAGAATGATTAAATGAAGAACCAGAACGCCATTTATTTCAAAGCCATCATCTGCAATATTTTATTAACTGCGTTTTACTTATTAAATCCAAATGAAAATAGCAACGTAACGGAAGTGAAAGTCTAACTATAGTAGGTCAGCATTTTATTAGATTACATTAATTTATTTAGGGATAATGATCTCAAATGACCATTATATCAAGAGCTTCGACTGTAAGTAGTCCTTCTCTTCATGCAATACTCAATTACAATCCAAGCCTCCTACATTAGTTACAAAAATGGAGCTTCTCTTCATCCTCTCCCTATCCCTCTCTGTAATTGTTATCATCCTCTTTCTTTCTTTGCTTACAAGAAGCAATTCGGGTAAAAACATTCCTCTAGCCCCAGGCAGATCAGGTTGGCCTGTCATAGGAGAGACCTTGAAATATTTTTCAAATGTCCAAAAAGGGTGTCCCCAAAATTTTTCCAACGAACGGCGGAAGAAATATTCTTCCAAAGTCTTCAAGACTTCGTTAATTGGACAAACAATGGCAATCTTGGGAGGGGCAGAAGGAAATAAATTCCTTTTCTCCAATGAAAACAAGCTAGTCCGATCTTGGTGGCCGGCCCCACTACACAAGATTTTCCCAAACACGGATAAAAAAGCCGACCAACAGCACTCCATAAACGTACGTAAATCACTTTCAGCCTCTCTTAAGGCAGATGTTCTTAAAAATTTCGTTGGCACAGCCGACGTGGTAATGAAACAGTATATATTGACAGATTGGGAAAATCGTACACAAATCAAAGCGTCCCACTCGGTTTCAAAGTACACGTTCACTTTAGCGTGTCGCCTTTTTTTAAGCATTGATGATCCAATAGAAGTCGAGAGGCTTGCTAAGCCTATTGAGGATATCGCTCGAGGCATTCTTTCCATGGCTATTAATATTCCAGGGACTGCTTTTAATCGCGCTGTCAACTCAGCAAAAGCTCTCCGCAAAGATCTTGAAGGGATGATTAAGAAGAGGAAGATTGAGCTTTTGGAGAGGGGGGTGTCCCCGGCTCAAGATATATTGTCACTCATGCTCGTTGCAACAGATGAGAATGGCAAGTTCTCAAATGAATCTGATATTGCTAACTATATAGTAGGATTGTTGAATGGGGGCTATGCGACGATAAATGCCTCGCTAACCTTCATTATCAAGTATATGGCTGAGCATCCGGATGTGTACTCTCAGGTCCTATCAGGTATGGTACACGAAATTGCAAGTCGTAGAAAAAACGTCATATTTTTGTTGCTAAAACATAAAGAGAGTAGTCGTTTTTCTAAATCAAGGTATATGAAATGTCATAAAAAATGAACATATATTCTGTCGTAGCTACCTATGCTTTCGGAATATTTTAGGAAAGAAAAAAACGATGTTGTTAACATTCTAGTGAGCTGCCCATGTCCTTTTAAAAACATTACTGGGGTGTTAGTATTAAAATCTACGTTCATGAAAAAATAATTGGGAGCTTGACAAATAAATTTTGTTTATATAAATCATTTAATTTTTTCGGTTTTAGTTTCGTCTCCAAAGATTTGTGAAGTCTCGCTCCCATGTATTTTTAAATTGAAATAAGTCCTATAAACACTCATAATTGCTATCTAACTGTCCTCTTTATTTTCACATAGAATAACACTTGTCGCATATCTGTTCTATTAAGACAAACAACAAAAAAATAAAAACACGAGAGTGACCACAAGTGAATATTTAAAAATAGGACTAAATAATTATAATCTCAAAAACATTTTCTAATTGATCTCACTGAAAAAAAATATCTAGTCTTGAATATTACAACATTCCATAATTATTTTCCTTTTCGTCCCAAATAAATAATAATACTCTCCTATTTAAGTGGTTCCATATTAACAATCGCTTTCCTATTTTGGACATCATCAACGATCATAATTTTACGACAGTTAACAATTTTTTATAATGGCCATTGATTGAGTGATAAAATGGTTGTTATCAAATACCGAATATTTATTTGAGACGAAAGTAGTATTTATTTACAAAAGTAGTAAATATGTATTATCTGTTATGTACAAGTTGCAATTGTTGTAAATATTTACTACATATTTTCTTGTATAATCTTTTGGAGCAAAAATTTCTTTTAATAATGTCCTTAAACATTTTTAATACACATTTAGTCCAAAAAAATTTTATTTTGTCCCAAAAAGTCCCTCAAATAACTATTTAACCACCATTCTCTTTTTTCTAAAGGTCAGCGCTAGCGTCATTCCCCACCCCCACCCCCCGGAGCTCTTGTGACCCTCATCAGAGCTGTTTTTTTTAGTGTTTTAATGTGGTGAAGGAGTTTTTGGAACAAAATAAAAGCGCATGAATTGTACGTGTATTAAAAAATGTTTAAGGGACTATTTGGTATATGTCCCTTTTTGAAATTAGAATTTTTTCAATTAAAAATAAAGACTTATAAATAGCTAGCGGGTCATGATTTCAGACAACAACAACAATTTGCGGAATATGGTACGTGGATGACCGAGAATTATCGATTTGTATATTGCATCTAAACATTGACTCAAGTATGTATAAACTATTTGGTCAACACTACATCCAAATTTATTGCGATTCAATTTGTTACACATTTTTTTTAGCAAAAGTAGAACATTAAAAAATTAATAATTATTTTGAATCTATAATATTCAACACTTTTGAGTATATTCTTACCCTATTATTTAAATAAAAAATTATTTTTGTGCATATTTCAACGGTGACCCAAAATTAAATGTAATAGCAAGCGTAAAATTTTAACAAACAATATTACTTTGATGTTGCACAAATATTTGTGTTTTAATTAGTGCATGTCCTTGGAAAAGAGCAACGGGAGATAGCGAAGTCAAAAGAACCCAAAGAATTGCTTAAATGGGAGGATTTGAGAAAGATGAAATACTCATGGAATGTTGCTAATGAAGTGCTGAGATTAACACCGCCAGTATTTGGAACATTTAGAGAAGCTATTACTGACTTCACATATGATGGATACAAGATTCCAAAGCAATGGAAGGTGAGTTTTCATGATAACTTTGAAAGGCTAGCAAATGTTTTGGATACTCACAAAATTGCATAATATATATATTGAGTAAATGGGTCATATAAAAAACAAATCCATCTAAGAGGGCGGAATTCCGTATACAAGAAACATATACTACATAAGAAATGGACAATCCAAGCCCAACACGCCCACCCCAAAATAGAAATAAGGAAAACTAGTTGCCACCAGTAACTCATTCACGAAAGCTATGAACAAGGAAAATGACCTGGTGTGATTATTCATATACTAAAGTAGAAGCTTACTCGTAAATATGTACAACAGTCTCGATGGGTCTACCTCCTTGGCATCAAAGGAACTCATATTCATCTCCTTCCAAATCGTTCAAAAGATACAATGATGAACCATCCTCCATACTTTCCTATCAGTCTTCCACCCCCTTAGACTCTACCAAGTCAAGAACTCCTCCTTCACCATCTAAGTCATCACCTCATGAACCCGACAGAGGGATAAGAAGACATCCCATATCCTCCTCATCACCAAACAGTGCAAAAGTAAATGATTGTTCATCTCATCAGCCGCCTTACACAACCAATATCGACTGGACATCCATATCCCTCTCTTTTCCAATCCTTCTATCCTTAAAATAACTTGTCTAATAGGTGTCCAAATGATGAAACTAACTTTAGGAGGAATTTTCACCCTTCATACTTCCTTCCATGGGAAAGAAAGACTACTTGAATCCCTTAAACACTGTGTAGAAGTTCTTATCCATGAAGTTTCTATTAATACCACTCATCCATCTCAGGGCATCCTCCTCTTCTGTTAGGACAGGTGTCATTCCCAACCAATCAAAAGAGACTTTCGCTTCCTCCAATTACCAATCGCGAAGTCGCCTTCTAAATTTCAGATTCCACACGACACGATCCTTAACCCTTAACAAATGATCCACCACCAACCCCTCCTTATCCTTTCCAAGACGGTAGATGCTCGGTAAGAGATCCTCCAAGGTACCATCCTTCTCCCATCTATCCCTCCAAAATATAATTATGTCCCCTTAGCTATATAAGCAACTTAAATTTTCATTATCATTTCACCCAAAAACTAATTAATTTTTGTTGTTAAACTTTGGTGGAAACCATAGTGAGGAAAATATCAACACCAAATATTAATTATAAAAAGAAAACATGGCGATAAATCCTTAGACTCTTTAGAAGTTAACAATTAGGACAAGCTAAAACAGTTTTTTCAATAAGTCCACGTGTATTACAATTATTAATACAAAGACAATTACAATGATGGAATATAATTACAATTACAACTATATCTACATTAATAAATTACAATTACAATTTTATCTACATTAATCAGTGTAACTCTATCTATATTAATAATTAATGGAAAAGTTTATGGGTTTGAAATATCAACAAAATTGTCGCTTGAACTCATTATATATAAATAGACTTTCAAGTAACTTATTGATTAATGTCCCTTGTTAAAACTATTCATTTACTTTAAAAGTGTAGAGATATATTTAATGATGTAGAGTATAGAGTTTAACTCTCTCTCTCTCTCTCTCTCTATATATATATATATATATATATATATAGACACACACACACACACACATAATACACCACTGAAAGAGATGGTGCCACATATTGAAAGTCTGCCATTACTTATTTTTACAATATCACAAATTTTAAGTTTTATTATTCAAAAGTTAGTATACTTTTAATATGCGAGTTAAATATCTATTTTGTGATAAAATATTATTTGTTTTCTTATTTTTTTAGGGTTAATTCATTTTTCTTCCATCTGATGGTCTTATAATCAATATATGTATATAATTAACTCTCCATCTCTGCAGTTACATTGGATTGCACATGACACACACATGAACTCGGAGTATTTTCCACATGCAGAGAGGTTTGATCCATCGAGGTTTGAGGGACAAGGTCCGGCACCTTATACATTTGTTCCTTTTGGTGGGGGACCCCGTATGTGTCCTGGAAATGAGTACGCACGAATAGTAATACTTGTCTTCATGCATAATGTGGTGACAAAGTTTAAATGGGATAAGTTGATTCATGATGAAGAAGTTATATCCGACCCACATCCGAGGCTTGCTCAAGGACTCCCAATTTTCCTGTATCCCCATTAATACTAAATAGATTTCCTGAGACTTGACTCTCTCAAGGTTGTCATTGTTTTTCAATTTGATCACATTGTATTTTCAACAAGTCAACCTCCCTTGCTTCTCTCATGGAAAGCACAAATAAATTACATGTTCAACATTAATTATGAGTCTCTCTTTTCAATCTCTATCAGGTTATAACATGTGATTTTTTTTATTAAGTTCAAAATAAACCTCAATGACATTCACTCTACCCTGAATCATTTATTATGTGATTGACACATGAAATTTAAACAAAGTTTATATATTTTACGAACCGAGTTACATGTTCCTTAAAATCTTATCACTCAAGTCGTTAAACAAAACTATACGAGAGTTGTGGAAAATATATTGCTTTCAATTGTTAGTAAATATATTGAAAAAATCACTCATAGCCATCACATTCTGTATGAATGTAAATTGTACATAACATGACAATGAAAATATTGCATATGCTAGAAAGTAAATTTGAACTACAACAAATATTACATTTAACGACAATTTGGTTAGCTACGAAGATAATTTCGTGTCCAAAGGGTCTTTTGCAACAGCAAAATATAAATTTTCGTCTTAATATTCCATTGTCCATAAAATATATAATTCCGTTGTCAAATCATCAATGGAAATTGGGCGCCATAATTTCCCACCTGGAAAATAAAGCGCCATTTTTTCCCCAACAAAATCAATAAATTTACACATGAGGTTTTTTGTGTCTAAAAGAGTTTAATTTTGGTTAAAAACAAACTGTAGCCAAATGATATTTTTAATTTCCTACGACCTCAGTTTGTGACAAAAAATGAAAATTTATATTTACACTACCCATAAAGAAAGGCAAGCTTCCTAAACTCAGTTCCCACCCTAGTTTTCTCTCTCGACCTTTTCTCCCACCGCACCTCTCCTCTCCTATCATATCTTCTCCTTGTCCTATCCCTCTGTCACTCTCAATTCCTCGTACCTCCATCGACCTTTTGCTGATGTCGATTTATTTCCCCCTCAACCTTCTTCTGTCGCCTACCTCATTTCCGTCATTAATAGGGAAAAGAATATTTTAACTTTAGTTTTTTTGGGTATTTGTGCGATTAAGGTTTGGATGGAGATTTTATTTGGTTGTGTTATTTTAATTTTGTTTGTTGTCTGTGTGATCAAGGTTTGGATGCATATTTTAATTTAGTTGGTTTATTTTAATTTTGGTAATTACTTGGACGATTAAGGTTTGAGATCCATATTGGTTAACTAAAATATCCTTTCATTGTCCCGTCCATAATTGATTCACACACACACACACACACACACACACACACACACACACACATATATATATATATATATATATATATATATATATATATATATATATATATATATATATATAACTTTTTATGTATGTGTTATACCATTGTGGATCCAACCTACGTGGATCCTAAGTGTAATTATGAGGAACCCACAATTGTTCGCATATGGTCGGCCTCATTTCTAACATGAGGTTGGCTTAGGTACATGTATGTCCGACTGATCTCAACAAAAAAATTTCCTCACCTAATGAGATCACTTGCTCACACTGTGCAGTCGTATGTTCACATCACATGACGAACTTCTCATAAGTCACATGGAAATATGGGAAACGTGGTTGTTACGTGGTTATTACCCCCGCACATCTTCAAATGCACAAGCGGTATATAATGCATATCAATCTGTTATCACATTTGTATTGGTGTAACTGCCTGACCTATAAAGGCGGTCCACCTGTCGCTTAAGATTCCCAACTAAGCATCTATAAGTAGGGGAAACCTACATAAAAAAAGGATATCTCAATCATCTTTGTAATTATAGAAACCCTGATTGTATACAAAAAAATTACAGAAGAAGAATTAGTGTCACCCGTGGATATAGGTTTCCTTTGTGGGCTGAACCACGTAAATCCTGTCTCATTCTCATTGTCTCTGAACCCCATTTTTTTCGTTCTTTTCTAGTTATTATTCTTTTTTTGCTATCACCATTTTTTGACGATAATAAATTATCATCGTCTGTAGGAAAACAATAAGCCATTGCGGTCCCTACTCGAATTTCTCTGTTCATTATCTACCTTAAATACCTGAGAATGGCGGACAATCCACAGAACTGTCATATGGTGGAAGTCCAAACACCGTCCACCCCACTCTTGGCAAATTTAAGCCACCTGTTATCAAATTGAAGTATGATGGAAAAAAGGATCCGGTCCTTCATGTCAAACATTATCAGGAAACTGCAAACATTTATTCCATTCCCGACGAGACGCGATAAAGAGACTTCTCCAACACTATCATAACTTTGACCTAAATCGTGTACATGATCCTACCCGGAGGACAACTATCCAACTTTCAGCAGCTGGCTAACCTGTTCGTCAACAACTTCTATTTTATCGTGAAACCGAGGAAGAGAGTGACCCATTTACTTGGTCTTCAGTAAAAATACGATGAGACCACCCTTGACTATATCGCCCTCTTTAACACTGAAAAGTTGGAGGTTGTGGATTACAACGAGTAGGAGGCTATAACTACTTTGATGAGTGACCTACAATTGGGGAAGATGTTTTGGGAATTTGCAAAAGAACCGCCCAGGATGATGATAAAGTTGTTGGTTGAAGTCAAAAAAATAATGAATATCGAGGAATCCATAACTGCCAAAGAGTGTGACCATCTCAAGTCATCGTCCAGTAAGATAAATGACAAAAAGAATAAAAAAAAGGCTAGACGGTTAACAAGACAGTGAAGTATGATAAATATATCCCGTTGATAGAAAACATTTACCTCATTCTCGAGGAGATCCGGGGAACCAAGGAACTCAAATGTCCTGGTAAGCTGAAGGCACCAGCGAATAGGCACGACAAGAGCAGGTATTGTAAATTCCATAAAGACCATGACCACAACATTGACAGTTGAACTGCCTTGAAGAATGAGATCGAAGTCTTAATCAGGAGAGACATATTGTCCAAGTACATGAACAAGGATGGTCGAAAAGACTGTGATGAGTGCAAAACTAGGAGATTGTCATAATTGCCTCGCCAAAAAATAGACGACAATAAATGGGGCAGGAATGACGACTCGGATGATGATGTAGACCTCCCTAAGAATCCTAAAGAGCCCGTACATATATGGTTAGCATTATATATCTTGGGTGTCACTTCATTATCGGGGGAGACACTAGTGGGGGAGAAGATCTAGATGAAAAGAAGGCCTACCTGAATGAAGTTAAAGCTTGTGCTCATGTGAGGTAGATCAATCTAGTAGTGGAGGTGAACACATGCCCCCGCAAAGTGAACAAGGATAAATTAATTGTCGGGTTCTCTAAAGATGACTTATCTGAAGTAAGTTATCCTCATAACGACCCGCTAGTCTTCATTATGATGATCCATAAAGCAAGAATCGTCCGAATATTTATTGACAATGGTTGTTCAGTAGATGTCATGTTTTAGGACTGTTTTAAAAGCTTAAATCTCCAATACAAAGAGTTAACATATCACCGACCCTTGATCGGCTTCTCAAGAGAAAATGTGTATCCACCGGGAATGGTGGAGCTAGAGGTCATAGTGGGTACTTGGCCAACTTATCAAACAGAGAGTGCTCAATTCTTCATCTTGGATTAAAATGTGTTTTCTCCTATAATATGATACTAGGAAGATTTGGACTGAAGAAATTTGAAGCCTTCCCATCCATGATACATTAGTGACTAAATTTTTCAACTCATTACGGAGTGGGGGTGTAAAGGGAAACCAGATAGAGGCACGGGAATGTTATTACACCTCCACCTATTAGGAAGAGCAGACGAAGCTGACGACCACTTACCATATTGAAACCATTAATCCTCGAAAAGAAGAGAAGGCGGTTAAAGGGAAGGCAGCCGAACAAATTGAGATAGTTTCGCTTGACACCTACCATCCCTAGAGTACAATTCAGATCGGATCATCACTAGATCCCCTTTTGAGGCAGGAGCTTATGAACTTCCTACGACAATGCATGAACGTTTTCACTTGGCTCACCGAAGACATGACTGTGATTGATCCTAATTTCATTTGTCACGAGCTGAGCATAATGAAGGAGGCTAAGCCAGTTAAAGAGAAGCGGAGAGTTTTTGACGCCGAGAAGAACCTTGTCATGACGGAGGAGGTGCTTAAGTTCCACAAATCTAATTTCATCCACGACATCAAATATCTAGAGTGATTGCATAATATAGTGATGGTTCACAAAAAAAATGATAAATGGAGGATGTGCATTGATCTCATCGACTAGGCGTGCCCCAAAGATCACTATTTATTTCCTCAGATTGACCAGTTAGTTGATGCGACTTCAGGCCACGAGCTCCTCAGCTTTATGGACGCCTATTATGGACACAACCAAATTAGGATGAAGCCATCGGATAGGGAGAATACGTCCTTTATAACTAGTCGGGATACTTATTGCTATAATGTAATGTCGTTTGGTCTAAAAAAAGAACGGGCTACTTACCAACGGATGGTGAATAAAGTCTTTGAAGATGTGATTGGGGTAAACATGGAGGTATATATGGACGACATGCTTACGAAGTGCCGAACGACAGGCGACCACATTAATGTTCTTGGGCACACGTTTTACCATCCTAAAAATCATCATATGAAGCTTAATCCGACTAAATGTGTGTTCGGGGTAGGGGTAGTTATCTTTCTAGGCTTTATCGTCAATTAGAGGGGTATCAAAGCCAAACCCGATAAGATTGAAGTTTTAATCAATATACAATCTCCCATATCAAAAAAAAAGATGTGGAACGACTGACGGGGTGAGTTTTCTCCCTCAATAGGTTCATCTCTAGAGCCACAACTAAATGCCTATCTTTCTTTAAAGTTTTAAGAAAAAATTTTGAATGGAAAGAGGAATGCGATAACGCCTTCCTAGAACTGAAGCGATAACTAGGATCACCCCCTATCTTGTTAAGACCTATTATTGGGGAAAAGCTTTACCTATAACTTGTCGTGTCTAAATCAGCTATTAGTTCAGCATGGTAAAGTAGGAGGAAGGAATTCAAATGTCTGTTTATTATACTCACAAAGCGTACTGAGGAGCCGAAATCTAGTACCCTCGAATGGAGAAACTAGCCCTTACGCTAAGGGTGGATTTAAGGAGGATGAATATGTATTTTCAAGCCCACACTATTGTGGTATATACTGACTTACCCTTATGGGAGATCCTTTATAAAAAAAAATCTGGTCGACTGATGGCTTAAGAAATAAAGCTTGGTGAATATGATATCCAATATGAGCCCGAGACAGCCATTAAGGGGCAAGAAATAGTATATTTTGTTACTGAATTCATATATGAGGAAAAGCCATCGAAGGAGACTCCTATAGGAGATAAATCCATTATTAAAGGTAATAAGACTTCTTCAAAAGAGAGCTAAACTCCAGATGATGTAGAGCATACTCCCCCTGGAGAGAGACCCTCATCAAAGGGTGATAAGGATCAGGATGATGAATCTCAAAAGAAACTATTCAGATTCAAAAAACTTGAAGAAGCAGATTTTTACTATAACAGTGTTATATGGAATGTATTTGTTAACAGATCTTTTTGTTCAGCGGGTAGTGGTATAGGTATCATCGTCACTACAACAGATGAGATAGACATAGAATATTCCATGTATTTTTAGTTTGAAGATTGAAATAACGAGGCAGAATACGAGGCCTTGATAGCTGAATTTAAGTTAGCCTCATCCCTTAGGACTCTATCCTAAACAAGGTGATCCAAAAGAACAATAAAATCGAGGCCAACGGGCGCGAACCGTATTGTGTGACAAGTGTGGTAAGGCTTGAAACTTATCGCGTCAAAACACTAGATGGTGAACAATTCAAGAATTTATGGACTTCTGAGAATTTGAGGAAGTATTATTAGTAAGTATTCTATTTTGATCATATATTCAACGGCTCCTTGTGAATAAAATTATGTTTTCTCCATTTCAAGTGTTCGTGTTTTTCTTTTTTTTTTCTTTTTCGAGCATGAGATATGTGCACACATATCTAATCAATAGGCATCAACCAGAATGAGAACTGTACAAGCTTCCAAATATTAATGTATGACATTATGGGTCACGAAAATAATATGTACGCTTCGTTGAACAAACAAGTCTTGAATAGGACAAACATAATCTGTATGACTTCGTTGAACAACCAAGTCATAAATAAAAATTATGTGGTCTCGTTAGATAAAACATACCATGAATAGAAAACTAACTTCATGTACAATCTTGTCTTCATAATTTTGTGAACAACGAGATCAGTCTAACCTCTGTACGACCCAATGGGTTGCAACAGCACATAAAAAAGTGGGCACATAATTTTTTTTCTTACAACAGCACATAGAAAACCAAAAGAATTACTCTATAAAAAGAACCATTCACAGCACTCCATATATATAATAATAAAAATTATACCTGGTATTTGATAAAATGGATTACATCATTAAAAAAGAGGGAAAAAACAACCGATATATAGCTTCACAAAAAGAGATCAAGCTGCATGAGAATCTTTATAAATGGGGCCGAGGATATTTTGAGCCGATAAAGTGTCATCTAATGGAGCATCGTCTAAATAATCATCACCACGATCTTCTCCTATCAGGGCGGTGGATTCTTTGTCGCCCCCTTTTAACTTTCTCACTTCTTAAGCAATGTCCGAGTAGTGGGTCACGCCCTTATTTTTTAGTTCCTCATATGCGTTCATGAAAAAGACCATGCAATCTATATTATATTCGATCGAGGATTTGTAATTTTGAACACCCGCCTCCTTAGCTGATGTGAGAGCATCGTCGGCACTATGCAGGTCAACCGACATGACTGACTTATCCTTCTCAACTTTTTATAGTGCCTCCTAGGAAGTAGTGAGGAATTCATTCAGACTCTTGATGGTGGCATCATCTATGATATACTTGTCTTTAAGCTTGGTGATTTCCATCTCTACCGCACTCTGTTTAGTTATTTTAGTCATCAAATGGTTATCTCGTTCTTTCAACTCATCACTAGTCTTATTCAAATCACCCGACGCTTGCTACAGATCAGCTTTTAACTTCTTTCTCTAGTTAGATAATTACTCGAAGGCGTATTGGTTCACCATAGACTTCTCTTTTAAGGATATTGTAGTCATGGCAGCTTGATAATGAGAAAAGACAAGTCATTGGAGCGAGAATGCAACACAATTTGCAAAATTATTAGGAAGAAGGAGAACATACTAGTTAAAGTCTATTTTAGGTCAGCCTCCATAAGGAATCAGGGTCGTAGCCTCTTAAAAATTCAAAATCCTTACTGTGGCCATGGTAGCCGAGCAGGTCAGTAGCGTTGTTGGCATGATCTTGTGGGCGGGTCGATCCTTAGCTCCTCAGATCTGATCTTGTGGAAAAGATTAAACATAAACTTCGCTACTTATCTATATTTGTAGGTATTGCCCTGACCCCTCAACAACCTGTGAAGAGGAGGCGTAACTTCATCCACTCGAGCACCGTATTGACATTCTAAGCAGCCTTAGGATCTAGAGGTCATTTTCCCCAAATTTTTGGGGCTTGAGGATATATGGGGGATTTCCCCGTTAACATGGATTTGGATGTTCCAGCTCCTCATCCTTTTATCGAATAGTCCATTCGACCCTTTCCTCCTCTTCGACCATTTTCTTTTTCTTGGCCTTTACATTGCTTTTTACTAGTTCCATATTCTTCTTTCTAACTATCTCCATCGCCTTGCGAGCTATGTGATAAGGATCATTTTGTAAGCTTCTTCATAAGAAAGTCAAATAGCCAAGAAAAAATTGATGGTAAACTACAAAGGAAATGCATATGATACCTATCTCAACACCCATTATGTGGCCATCTTGGTCGGCGCGGAATTCATTTCGGGGTGAAGGAGGAGGATCCCCCGGGGAAGAACTGCATTGCGGTCTCACACTCTTCTCTTCGAAAAGGGGCTTTGGTTGTCGTCGGTGTGGGGTGAATAAAAAAAGATAGTGTCGCTAGACTATTTTTCTCAAAATAGGCAAAAGAATATGTTGCCACTTCGAAAGAGCGACATCAAGGAAAAACTGATGCGTACAAAACCAATAGATCGAAGGTTCGTGGGCTAAGTTATGGAGTAGAAAGGTGTTAGCCACCCATCCCGCCCTTTCGATCTCGCATGGGAAAATGTTAATCTTTTTCTTTATCCCCGTGAGGTGTGTGTATGTGTTTACATAATGGATATTGGAACCATCCGACCTATACCATGGAAAAGGTAGGGTGAGATCATCCACAGGAATAGTCCAAAAATAATAAGTGTGGGAAATAGAATATGAGGGTTCATCGCGATATTGATCATTATTGGGAAACGACAATATATGTGGGATGAGATGCGAGCAAATATATATATATATATATATATATATATATATATATATATATATATATATGCTTATTATGAAAATGAGGGATTGTGAGAAATTTGGAAAATAAGAGAAATTGGAATATTAGAAAATTGGACTCGAGTCTCGAATTTTAATCCGAGATGCCTGTGTAGCCTATAAAGGCATCAAAGTCCACGTAGTTCGAATTTAGGATAGGGGTGGGGTTTATCCCATAGATTCGAATGGAATTTTATTAGGTGTGTGCATGCAGAAAATGTGTTTTTAGTTTTAGAAAAAGTGTAGTGGATAATTTCTTTCGAAATTTACGGGTGTAACCCTCTTTTATTTGTTTTTGGGTTTGTATGAAAAATAAAGTATGTCCAATATACTAATAAAAGCTTAGATGTTAATATGTATGAACTAAAGTGAAATTAGATTATGAATCTAGTGTAACTTATAAAAAAAATTAGAAATTAAAAGAGAGGGAGAAGGAATTATACCTTCCTTGGAGCTTGATCTTGGATCTTGGATGAGCTCCCTTGAATGTTGATGAGAGAGAAGGATATTTGTCAAATTGGGTGTGAAAAGGATGCGTATTTAGGCTTGAATGGGATTTCTCATATGAAACTTCATTGATTTCGAGAGAATGTTGCCGAGATCACTGATGGTGATGGATTTGCTATCCCTTTTGGGAATGAGGTCATGGCCCTTATTTATAGGGAAAAAGGGGGGTGTCGATTGGAATACCCCAGGGGGTGCCTATCGGTAGGTCACCCTTGAAACTGTGCTGATAGGCAAGCTTCAGGACCTGTCAATTGGCAGTCTCGTGCGGAATTTTTTGCAAAAATGAATATAGTTCACAAACTGTTGATCCGAACCGTGCAACGGGCATACCGTTAAAAAGGTATTTCAGAGGCCTTCGAGAGTCCTTTGGACCACTCCTAGGTTCGGTAGTTGACTTTGGGTCAAATATGGCTTGGAAGCACACATCGGTCCTTTGGACGGGAGATCGTCGGACGCAAATGGATCGTTTGTCCATATGATAAGTCAGAATCGTGCACGGGGTGGACCGTTGGAAAGGTTAGGATATGTATTTTGACATTCCAAAGAGTTTCACTTGGTTCAAAAAGTTGACCATGGTCAACCAGGGCTCGAAAGCGCCAGGTGACCTCTTAAAGTAAAATGAATTGTTCTTCTGTACCGTAGCTAAGAATCGCGCATGGGGTGGATAATTAGAAAGGGTATTCAGTGCCCTTAAGAGATTCATTCAATCCCAAGAGTTAACTTTGGTCAAACAGAGCCCGGGAGAGCCCGATGGATTTCCGATTGATTTTCGGGGGACAACTGATCGTTCGTCCAAATGGTTATGCTGCTTCGTGCATGGGGTGGACCGTTGGAAAGGTTATTCAGAGCCTTTCAAATATTCAAATAGCTTTCACTCTGACGATGGAGTTTATTAGGGTCAATTCAGGGTCGGGAGCGCTCGATGGCCTCTGAATCAGTTTTCGATAGTGAAATGGTCCATTCGTGGGAACCGTTATGCCAATTCATGCACAGGGTGGACCATTGAAAAGGGTATTCAGATCCCCTCAAAGATTCAAATACCTTTTGCTCTGAAGAAAGAGTTAACCAGAGTCAAATGGGGCCCAGGGGCGCTCGATGGCCTCTAGATTGGTACTCGAAGTGCGATCGAGGTTTGTGGTGGAAAGGGGAAGTGCTAGGAGTCTAAAGAGAGACTTAGGGGGTCCTAAAATGTGGTGTATATAGATCCGCTCAACGGGTGATCTTGGAATAAGTGATGGACGTCAAATAGACACCACATGATGGAGGGAGGTCAGTTCTGCAGACCTAAGGGATGTGCATAACCGATTCAGAAGGTCGAGGTCAATTCTGACCTAAGAGAGGTTATGAATGAGGATCGAGGCCAATTCTGACCTAACTAAGGTGATGATCTAAGACCGAGGTCAATTTTGACCTAAAAGAGGTGACGATCGAGGACCGAGGTCAATTCTAACCTAACTAAGGTAATGATACAAGATCAAAGTCAATTCTGACCTAAGAGAGGTGACGACCAGTGATCGAGGTCAATTTTGACCTAAATAAGGTGACGATCCAAGACCGAAGTCAATTATGACCTAAGAGAGGTGATGACTGAGAATCGAGGTCAATTCAGACCTAACTAAGGTGACGATCCAAGATCGAGGTCAATTCTAACCTAAGAGAGGTGGCTACCGAGGACTGAGGTCAATTCTGACCTAAATGAGGTGACAATCCAAGAACAAGGTCAATTCTAACCTAAGAGAGGTGACGGTCGACGCTCGAGGCCAATTCTGACCTTACTAAGGTGACGATCCAAGACCGAGGTCAATTTTGATCTAAGATAGGTGACGACTGATGACTGAGGTCAATTCTGGCCTAACTAAGGTGATTATCCAAGACTGAGGTCAATTATAACCTGAAAGAGGTGACGATCGAGGATCGAGGTCAATTCGGACCTAACTAAGGTGACGATCTAAAATCGAGGTCAATTCAAACCTAAGAGAGGTGACGATCGAGGACCGAGGTCTATTATGACCTAACTAAGGTGATGATCCAAGACCGAGGTCAATTCTGACATAAGAGAGGTGACGATCGAGGACCGAGGTTAATTCTGACTTAACTAAGGTGACGATCTAAGGTCGAGGTCAATTTCGATCTAAGAGAGGTAATGGCTGAAGACCGAGGTAAATTATAACCTAAGATAGGTGACGACCGAGGACCATGGTCAATCATAACCTAACTGAGGTGACGATCCAAGACCGAGGTCAATTCTAACCTTGAAGGGGTGTACTTTCCTTCGGGGAATTGGGGATTCCACTAGGAATGAGGATTGGATTTTAGGTTCCGTTGGGGAATAGTGAAAGATCCAAGGATTTGTAGCTAGGGAAAAATTAGAGTGTCTTTTTTGAGACGTTGTTAGGGATAATGATTCTCTAAGATTTCCTCGGGGGTGTAAAAAATGTTTTCCTTAGTGAACAAGGTGTTAGAATGGATTTGACAATTTTAGGAATTTTCCAGGAATTGTTCAAAATTTTCTGGTATTTTTTTAAATTTTTTATACGAAATTTTAAGGTGTGTACCGATCGACATGGATGGAGGTATGCCAATAGGCATTGGCACCAACATTTGGGGTTCCTCGAGCTGGAGAAAGGATCAGTACCGATTGGTGGGTGGAAGGGGATGCCAATCGGCATGACCCTTAGCCTCATATAAAAAGGGGGAGTGTTCTCCTCATTTTTCACAGCTTTCTGACTTCTTTTCTTCTGCTATAAACCTCTGCAAATCATCCTAACGTACGAAATGGCAGACGTTTCAAGCACTGTGACCCATATGGCATGGTTTAATGCCGATGACTGGGCAGGTTGGAGTGGAGGTCTAGGGTGACCCTTGCATTGGGTAGCGAGAACTCTTTCGACTCATTTGAGCCGGTAGAGGATGATCAAACTCATCTACATGAGCCTTCTCGTCATCGTTCTTCAAGGGTGGTGAGCTCTGGTGGCTATGTAAGTGTTGCATGATTCTTGGTATTCCTTTCTTCTTTTCTTGAAAAGATTATTTTATTTATTGAATCCGAGAAGGATTTTCTTCATTTCTTGATAGTCAAACGTCTCCATGTCGTCTATTTGTGCCTGTGGTCTGACAAGGCTCAAGGATGTTTTGGGAGCATCTTCCTACTGTGGTACGCTAGATGGTGTCCTCTGCGGGTTTTGGGAGGATAACGTCGTCTTTAAAGGAGACGCCACGCTCCACTGCAGTTCTATGTGCTTTAGGAGAGAGATGGTGGAACACAACCCACACCTTTCATTTTGGCTTCGGGGAGATAACGGTAACTCCCATTGATGTTCAGCAGTTTCCCAGATTGAGGTGGACAAGACGATGAGGGTAACACAGAAGGCAATTAAGGCAGCTTTAGGTGACGTGAAGGGGGTGTTTTTTGGAGATTCCCTCCGCTTGTCTTCTTTGAGGGAGATTTTGCTGAGGAGGAGGCTTGGAGAGAATGAAGGGCAACAGGTGTGTCATATGGCCCATTTGTTTATCTTACTAGTGTTAGGGGGTTTTCTAGTGTCGACGAGTGGCGACGTCGTTCATTTGTGGTTTTTGCCATTTTTAGGGTGTTTTTGAACATCCGCTTTTATGACTGGGGGAGCCTAACTTTGGAGACCCTTTAATATTCTTTGGATGCATTCAGCTAGTGTTGTCGATCGACTTTTACTGGGGCCACGTATCTTCTGGAAGTATTCTTTATTTTGTGCATTTTCCTTTATGCATTCGCATTTTCCATTCATGCACTTCTTTTTTGTTTCTTGAATGTTGATCCTTGTCCTTTGCAGACATGGTTCTATGAGGTGATTGGGTTAAACACCCAACTTATTTCTTTAAAGGATGACTCTGTGGGGGACTTCTGTCGAATGTTCGATTGGCAGAGGTCCAATTGACAATAGAAGAAAAACCTTGCTCTCGAGGCAGTGCGTTAGGTCTTAAATGGCCTAACGAGCGAGCGGGTAAGAACTATTTTGTTTTTGAAACCGTTTTTTTCCTTTGATGATATTTTATTGATATTGATCCTTCTCTTTTATTGGGGATTTTTAGGTGACCTTTTATCCCTAGGGAATGGCTATTCAGCGCATCGGGGTGACTAGGGGACATGCGCAAATGCGACGCCTGATGGCGCATGAGTTCGGCTACTCCTAGTATCTTGGGGAGATGGTAGTTCGACAGATTATAGAGGATAAAATTTTAGTGCCGCCAGTGAGTCCCCCTATGTTAATGAGGCACGTGTGGGAGAAGTCTGATGATGCCCGGGTGGATGCGATGATGGGAGAGCCATACTCCCTATATACTGGCACAGTGGTGATGTACACTTATCTAGAGTTCGTCTTGAGTTGGCTGATGCCCCTAGTATATATGATGTGATGCATCTCCCTAGGTAGGGCTCGAGTAGAAATGTGGGGTCCTCTTATAGTGCAGGCAGTGCGACTACATCAGCAGTGGTAGCGACGATGTCAGGGCCTTCTTTTGTGCGGCTGTATTCCCCTAGTTACAACTATCGGTGAGTTGATGGGGGATCTATGAGTCTACAGCATGTCCCTCATGCGATGGATCCAAAGGAGTTGGGTCTGATGGAGGAGGTCATTAGGCATGCGGTATGCCTTTTTTGATTTCCTTGATTTCTTTCTCTTTCTTCATGCTTGACTGATTTGATCTTTTCCATTCCTCCTCACATCATATCAGTGTCTCGACCACCTGGATGAAGGACATCAGGGACTGTATATCTTCGGCAACTGCTCATATTCGTAAGGCGGTTCCGGTGCCTTCTTATTTGGTGTCCTCTGCCTCATCCGGGGAAGGGTCGAGATCTGGAAGTGGGGGCACGTCGTCTCGCTACATGGGGAAGAGAGAGTGATGTAGGGATGGTAGATCTTAGAGAGAGAGAAAAGAGAGAAGAGAGAAAAGAGAGAGAGAGAGAGAGAGAGAGAGAGAGAGAGAGAGAGAGAGAGAGAGAGAGAGAGAGAGAGAGTTCGGCCTTAGTCCTGTTATTTTTTTTGCTTTTTCTTGCAAGATGTTAATGTTACACAACAAAATATATTCGAATGAATAATGAAAACTTTTGTTAATTTTCTTGGTTTAGTGATTAATGCACATGCTCTTTTTACTTTACTGCTGAGGCCGTAAAAAGATTTTTGAAGATTGATTTGAGAAGGATTTTATTTAAAATGAGATTAGTAAAAGCATAAGTATAAAGAGAATTCAGAATTTCCTTAAGATAAAAATTATTTTATTAAGTTTTTTTTTATTTTGACAACAGAGGAAAAAGGGAATTTTCCTAAAATAGCGGGTTGCCGATCGTCATGACCCCTATCCTGCCTATCGGCATGCCAGTCTAGTCCAATCAATCCAAGGATTTGATTTCACTTTTTTCAATTTCTTGGTACTTGGTGGAGTAAGTTTTACTCCGATTTCTGCAGGGTTCCTAGTTTTTGCATGAGAGTTTCCAAGTATAAAAGGCGGTGTGGATGGGGCTTTCCTCCTCACACTTTCACTTTCTCCTTTTTCACATTCTTACTTGTTCGTTATCTCTTTGTTTTGCAAGATGGCTCTCCCTGGTAGCATTGATTTCACCAACTACCTCGAAGTCTTGGAAGCAACGTGTTCTTTTAATGTTGATTATAACACCTTTTACATGCGGCGAGTCTCTTTGTGGAGCAACCGACCCATTGAGTGGAACATGCTGATGGCGGCTGTTGATTTTTGGTATCCCGAGGATCATGTCTTCCTTTTTGTGTTGGGTGAGATTTTTCCTACCTAAAAGGAATTTTCTGTCATGCTGGGGATAAATCCCAGCATTATTGTGATTCTTCCTGAGTTTTCCCTTTCACCCAGGGAATTTCTAGCTAGACTTCTTCATATTTCGCCTTCGATGGCCAGGACATTGGTTACGGGGGGAATGATTTCCTTTCTGACGGTGTTACAGTCCATGCATTTTCAGAACGTGGGTGATTTCGGATATGTCGGTTTCATCATCCTAGGCCTTGTTTCAAAAGTTTTATTGGTGACTGGGGAGACACTTGTGGACCCCCAACTAACTGCTATTATTTCCTGGATGTCATACCGTCACAATCCTGCGACGGTGATATTAGCGAAGGCCTTGAATGGACTAGATGCCTGGCAGAAGGGTCGCTCTGACTTTCTGAGAGGGAGTCACATGATTTTATTTATGTGGCTGTCGAAGAGATTCCATATGGTGGTGCCACCTAAGTACCCCTTGTCGGCGGTTCCAAACTTCTTCTAGTGCTATTTCATGAGCGTAGGCCTGGACATTGAAACTTAGGGGAATTGGTTTGTAGAGCACGGGGCTCGAGGCTTATGTTAGTATGTGCCTTAGTGGGGGGAGTTGTTTCCCATTCTGGAACATGGGGAGTACCAATATATGTCCGGTTATTAGGCGTGAGGCAGACCTCTTTCTACTTTCCCTGGCGGCTACTGCGTCAAAATGGTTGGGAGCAAATAATGCCATCACGAACACCAAACTTCTTTCCTGTAGGGGACCTGATAGAGCATATGTGCATACGACTTGGTCCTCTGTGGGAGAATCATCATCCGTCGATCCTCCCTTCTCAGTCTACTGGGCGAGTCTGGCATGTCTTCGAGGACTACATGAAGTGGTTGTGAAAGAAGGTAGGGCTAGGATGCTAGCTGTGAAGACTGGTCTGAGGTGGTTTTCCATATCTAACACCATGGATGTGGCATTATGGTCTACCCTAATCTAGTTTGGGTTTATCGCTCTATGGAACATCTGCGATACTCCCTTCAGGCAGGGGAGGTTTGGCAGCCTAGGGTGCTGGTGATGATGGTGTTGGTTCCTTTGGTAGATGCGGGTAGGGTTTTGTGAAGGTTCTTGTAATAGGTGTGGTTTTTTGCTTTATGGGAATAATTGGGGGTGATTTTCAGGATTAATGGGTCTTCTTATTATCTGGGGGTTTTTTAGTAGGGGTGGTGCGGGCAAGGGAAGTCGTTTGACTACTTATGCCGATGTAATCGTAAGAAAATTTCAAATAATGAAATAAATAAGTTTTTGATCATCTGGTTGGGCCTCTTGATGACTTTATGCATTTTGAATTATCTATACTAATCGCTAAGGCATTCATAATCCTTTTGCTCATGTGTATATTAAAATGAACAGTCGTTCTCGGGGATAAGAAAAGAATAGCATTTTATGAAAAGAAGGAGGTCACGCTCATGTAAATGGAATGAGCTGCCTACGTACCTATGAGGGTTTTGAAAATTTTTTAAATTTATTTTTTAAAATGTTCTTTAGAGGATCAGGCCCACGTAGTTCTGGATAGGGGGAAAAGAAGAGATTTCTTTTAGAATAGAAGGAAGATGAGCAGAGTCGTAGCGCGTCGAGACTTCAAACTAGGGATAGAATTTCTTGAGACGATCTAGGTTGACTAGACACACCATTTCTTCCATGTCGACATTGGTGAGCACAACGGCACTGCCTGAGAAGACCTTATTCACTATGTATGGGCTGCTTTGATTGGGCTTGAATTTCCCTCTGGGGTCACAGATGGACTCTACTATTTCTTTGAGGTCTAAGTCTCCTTCTCGGACACTACAGTCCTTCACTCTATTATTAAATGATCGCGCTATATGACAATGGTACCCTTGTATGTGGTAGATTGCTTTCAATCTCCTTTCGTCTAAGAGAGATAGCTCGTCAAGATGGCTTTGGTACCAGTCTTCTTCGTTGACCTTTCTTTAAAGCATGATGCGCAGCGAGTGTATTTTCAGCTCCATGGGTAGGACTTCCTCCATTCCGTAGACTACAAAGTAAGGGGTATCCCCAGTAGAGGTTCGAACAGAAGTACGGTAGCCCTAAAGGGTGTAAGGGATCCTATCGGCCTAATCACGACAACTCTCGGTCATCTTGCTGATGATGGCTCTGAGATTCTTATTGGCTTCTTCGACTGCTCCGTTGGTTTGAGGTTGGTATGGAGAGGATTTATGTCTTTGAATCCCATACTCATCAACCACTTCTGTAACCTCCTCCTCAAAATGTAACCCATTGTCTGATACCAGCTCGTGTGGTATCCCATATCGGTAGATGATGTTTTTCTTAATGAATTTGACCACCTTCTTAGCATTCAGAACTATGTATGACTCAGCTTTGACCTATTTGGTGAAGTAGTCAATAGCGACGAAGATGAACTCATGCCCATTGGATGCTTTCGGTTTAACTTTCCCAATGATGTCGATTCCCCATGTGGAAAACGTTCAGGGAGAAGTCATGTTGTACAATTCTCATGGAGGCAGATGTTGTAGCTTGGAGAACATTTAGCATTTGAGACATGTTCGAACGTAGGCTGTGTAGTTTTGCACCATGGTAATCCAGTAGTATTCCAGTCGAATGATTTTTTTGGCGAGAATATGGCCGTTCATGTGGGGTCCGTATTCCTCTCTGTGGATTTTCTGCATCATTTCTTCAATGACTCCCCTGCGATACAGTGTAAATGGGTCCCATCAAAATTTCTCTTAAACAGTACTTTATCACAGACAATGTACTGGGCAGCCAGTCTGGGGAGGGTTGCTCGTTCCTTCTTATCGTCTCCTTGGGGATACCTACCATGTTTGAGGAGGTTCCAAATATCATAGTACCAATAATCGACTATGTCGAGTTCTTCTTTCGTGCTAAGCTCGATGTGCTAGCAGTGGGTTGGGTTGTCTTATTTCTGGACGAAGAAGGGGGCCATGGTTATTCCTTCGGGCATGTCAATCATGGAGGATAAGGTGGCAAGGGCGTCAGCCAGGTTATTCTTTGCTCAGGGCATGTAGTGGAAGGTGATTTCTTGGAATTTGGAAGCTAGTTCTTCAAGGTGGGCATGGAAGAGTAAGAGTTTCTCATCCTTGATTTTCCATTTCTTGAGTACTTGATCGATGATGAGGGATAAATCCCCGTAGACATCGAGGTATTGAATTTCTTTCTTGAGGGAAACTTTGAGGCCTATCGTGCACGCCACGTATTCAGTCATATTGTTGGCGTAGGGGAAATCCAATTTGATGTCAATGGGAGTGTGGGAGTCATCAGGGGAGATTAGGAGAATTCCAATGCCATATCCTTTCTTTTTGGCAGCGCCGTCAAAGAACATTTGCCGAAGAACTTCTTAAAATGTGGAAATGATACTCTCATATGGGAACTCGAAGATCCAGACATCGGCTTCTTCCATGGGGTAGTTAGAGATGGCTCTTCCTTTTATGGCTTTTTGTGTGACATTGATGATATCAAATTTGACTAGAAGCATCAACCAATGATCCATTCGACTAGATAGGGGGGGCTTATCGAGTAGGTACTTGATGGGATCCATTCGGGATACGAGTTTGAGTGGGAAGGCGAGCATGTAGTGCCGTAACTTTTGGGTAACCCAGAAAAGAGCGACACATGTTATTTCCAATGCGGTGTAGTTAACTTCGTAATCGACTTTTTTTTTTACAGGCATAGTAAATGACCTTCTCTTTGCAGGTTTCTTCTAGGTATTGGGCTAGCCAATCCCCAGCTACAATATTATTCACGGTTAGGTATAGGAGTAAGGGAAGACCAGACTGCGGTGGCATAAGTACTGAAGGTTGGGTTAGGTACTCCTTAATTTGGTACAAGGCTTTTTTGGTAAGCTTCATTCCATACCTTGGTTTAATCCTTTTGGAGGAGTTTGAAGATGGGTTCACAGATGGAATTCAATTGGCTGATGAATTGATTGATGTACTGTAATTTCCCAAGGAATCCTCGGACTTCTTTCTCCGTTCGTGGAGGTGGAATCTCATGTATGGCTTTCAGCTTATGAAGATCTACTTCTATTCCTTTCTCACTAACCATGAATCCCAAGAGTTTCCCTTTGGTAATGCCAAAGACACATTTCTGTGGGTTACTCTGCATTTAGTATTGTCTCAATCGTTCAAAGAATTTTTGAAGAGCAGTAACATGACCTTCTTTAGTCTTGGACTTAATAATCATGTCATCTACATAGACCTAGACTTCATTGTGTATCAGATCATGCAGAGTGGTTGTGTAAGCCCTTTGGTAGGTAGCCCCTACATTTTTTAAACCAAATGGCATGACAGTGTAGAAAAAAGTTCCCTAAGGAGTGATGAATGTGGTTTTATCTTGATGACCAGGGTGCATCTTGATCTATTTATATCCGGCAAACCCAACAATGAATGACTTGAGGGCGTGACTGGTAGTGTTATCCATAATGATATTGATGTTAAGTCGCGGGTAATCAACCTTTGGAGGGGCCTTGTTTAACTCTTGATTATCGACACACATGTGGACCTTCCCTCCTAATTTCGGCATGGGTATGATATTGGCTAACCATGTGGGATATTCGATTACTCTAATGAAGCCCACGTTCAATTGATTGACTACTTCTTCCTTTACTTTGAGTGACCATTCGGTGCAGAGCTTTCGCAGCTTCTGTTTGACTGGCTTACATTTCGGGAGAGTTAGAATCTCATGTTGTGCTATCTCAGGGTCAATGTCAAGCATATCATTGTAGGACCATGCGAAGACATCCATGAATTCCTTCATTAGTTCTTCTAGTTATGCACCCTAGTGCTCATAAAGGGTAGCCCCTATCCTAATCTTGGGCATTTGGCTACTAGAATCGAGACTAATAACAACAGTTTCATCTTCATTAACTTGAACGCGGTTATGTTATTTCTTATTAACCTTATTTAGATCAGTTAAGAATTATTCATTTGAAAATTCATCATCATCAAGAGTTTGATTAGAATCAAGACAATTAATGTAAGGCACAACAAGATACTCAAAATTTTCATTTATTTCATTGATAGGTAAACAGCATTGAGAACCTCATCAAAAGAAGTCTGGATTACATCAGAGTGATAGGAAACAACTACAGGGGAATGGGGATAAACATCTAGGTTAGGTTGAATATAAGAAAGTGGCACAGGTGCAACTTGCCAGTTGAGAAGAGGTATATCAGCATATTTAATGAGGTAGGATTGATCAGATGATGTAGTCCCTAAGTGGATCACGCAGAGTGCCAGCCCCAGTATCTGCAAGTTGAAAGAATCCTTGGAGTCACTGTCCTTAGAATCCTCGCTATCAGCTATGGTCTCCTTAGTGAGTGGTTGTACACAGTGTTGGGAACTTTTGTCTCCTGAGTAGCTGTCTTGAAAAAATATATCCATTCCTAATTTCATCCTTTTGTCTACAGGGTCATACCAAGGTTCAGAGAAGCCCTAGAAGGGGAAATCTTCACCCTCTATGATGAATCTTACATTTAGGTAATCTCCCGAGATAGTTTTGGTGCATTATAACTTCCTCTTTAGTCGAGGCTGATGGATCAATCTGAGTTCTTCTTCTGATGGTTGATAGCCCAAGCCATAAGAAGGAAAGGCCTCCTTTAACACAATTGGTTCAATTATCCCTTGTTGTCTTTGCCCTAGGCCCATTTCGGGCATGAAGTGCATGTTTTTGAACATTTAGATTATATTGACCTTTCCATGAGGATCATATTATGGACAAACCCTATCTTTGAAGTCATCCCCTGTTAGGAGTAGGAGTTATTAAACTTGGAAGCTTGATAGTAGTATATCATTCACCCTGTGTTGTATTTCAAGTATCGAATTACTGGTGCTAGCATTATCGGTGGTGTCATAGTCTCCCGGGATGGTGATAACTTGTCCATTAGTAAAGAACTTCAATGTATGATGAAAGGAACACGACACCCATTTGATACTGTGGAGCCAGTATCGTCCGAGCAACAGATTGGAATGGGCTGGGATGTCAATGACTTGGAATTCAACAACAGGATTTATAGGGCTAGCCCTTATTTCAAGATTGATAGACCCCATTACTTCTCGGTGGGTGTTGTCATAGGCACGCACGATAGCAGAGGTTGGATCAAGGTCACTCACTTTCAATCCCAAATAGTTTAGAGTTCTTAATGGGCACACATTCAGAGTTGATCTATTATCGACGAAAGAGAGGGGAACGATTTTACCATAACTTCAACAGAGATATTGAGAGCATGATTATGGTTGGGACCAGTCTTAGGGATTTCCTCTTTGAAAAAGGAGATCATTCGAGTAGATGTCAAGGATCTAACTAGGCTCACTACTTCTTCTGGTGTGGTTGAGGGAGGAACTGTGGGGCTTATGAGTAGCTTGATTAGGGTATTTTGGTGCAGTTGGGAAGACATAAAAATTCCCCATCGAGTGATGTTAGCTTGAGTTTTATTCAGTTGATCAAGTACTTTACTTTCTTCAAGAGTCATTTATGGCATAGGGAGATTCTCAACACCTTTCCCTTTATCGCTTGCTGATGTTTGAGTTTAAGTTTTGGTAATGTCTCCCTGACCTAGTCATGTGGTTCACGGAAGAGGAGAAAAATAGAAACCCTATTTCTTTATCGATATCGGGTTGCTCAACTACTTGGTTGATCTCTCCTAGCATCCCCTCGAATGATATAACTCAGCATAGGTTGGCTATCAAACTAGTCTTTTTTCAATCTGGCTCATCATCTGAATTCTCGAAATCGTCCCCCCATCCAGTGGCAATGATATTATCTTTCCATGCAAATTCAATACACTCTTAAGGTTCTATGGCCTCTTCATATAATTCTTCCCATTTAAAAAGGAAATGTTGGACTGAAGGGATAAGGTGTCCTTGTAATTTCAAAGCACCGAGCAGCTCGAATATGCTAAAAATACCACCAGTCTGTCGAAATAAATCTGCCATGATCTGGACTAAGTCATCTATACTGACTTTGTAGGGTGGCACCATCCAGTTGTCTGAATCTCGAGACCATTTTTGAGCTTCTAAGAATAACCCACTGAATTTATGACAGTCGATGGTCATCTGGGAGGGCAATTTCAGACCGAACTCTAGGAGTTGGTTCACAACTTCTGATAATTCCATATATTTACCTCCAAAATGGGTACGGACAATGATGCATGCTCTGGTGAGGAGTGATAAGGTTTGGTCGGCAGCTGATAGGGTGTAAGAGGAAATGTGGGCATGTTTGGAGAGGTTTAGGAGAGTATATGTGTTTGAATGTTGATTTTCTTGGCATGATTTGGGTAGATGGGTCAAGTTCTGAGTCTTCTTCTAAAAAGATGGCATTTGCAAGAGAGTGGATTATGGGTAGTGATTGGTTTAGGATTAGCTGGTGGGGCAATGACACCCCAGTCAATTAGGCTTTGGATTGTGTTTCAGAGATGGAAACATTGGTCGGTGGTATGGCCAGCAGTTTTGTGATAGTCACAATGGACATTAGGTTTGAAGTTTTTTGTTAGTGGATTTGGTAACGGACGGGGGTCCAAGGGTTTAATTAGGTTTTGGTTTAATAGATCTTGATCGACTTTGGAGAGAGGAGTGTGAAGATCGGTATATTCTTCTAGATTTGGTTTGGGCGACTTTCTAGTGCCCACGAAGAGGTAGGCTGAGAGATGTTGTTGATAGTATAGACTGGGGTACTAGCAGGCTTTTCAAACTTTTTAGGAGAAAACTATCCAAAGCTTTTATTCGATTCAACTTCTGTCTTGAAAAGACCTTCTTCGATTTCTACTCCTGCTTCTCGGAGGGCTCGTAAGTTAGGGTAATATTGCCCTCCCATTATTGCTCAGACAAGAGGTAGAAAGTTCTTCTTCACAATGCTAACTTATTCTTCTTCGGAAGGCTAATTGATCATGGTATCTTATTTTTCTCTCCATCTTGCTATGAAGTTATTGACTGATTTGCCAGGGTTCTATTTAATTATCTCCAAGTCACGACGGGTAACCACTAGCTCCTCGTTGTACTTGCACTGTGACATGAACTCATTGGCAATGTCTTCCCAACTGTGGAGTCTATATTCTTCGAGGGATAGGAACCAATGGAGGACACTATCTTTCAAAGTCTGCTATAACATCTGAGCTAGTATTTCTTCACAATCCCCTAGGAGAGTCATGTCTCGGTGATAGCTACGAAGATGAATGATTGTGGGTCCACTGCCTCCAAACTTCTCGATATTGGGCATCTTAATTTTTTCTGGTAACCTGACTTTAGGATAGGGAGACATGCGGGTGTAGTCCATGTAGTTCCTAGAGATTATGACCTGGTCAAATTTCTTGGCTAGCATCTTGAGGTCTTCCTTGACCTTGTTTAGTTCTTCCTCTTTCGGATCAACAGTTATGGGTAAATTATCCCCGGTCTGAGCAAGGTTTGGCATAGGAAGCTGGCCTGGTGGCGGTCCATTAGCAGAAGGATCACGTGGAACATGATGGTATTCTTCAGGAAGACAAATAGGCTTGGGTGCAGGCAGACCCATGGTGCGAGGGAAAATGACCTTAGGATCTTTGGGGACAGGGTTCCAGTTTCTTTGCATCTCATGAACCTCGATTTGAAGGTTGTCAATTTTGGCAGTGAGCTGAGCCTAAACTATCAACAAATCCGATTATACATTCGGCACTTGATCGGTATTCTCCATGGAAGGCGGGTGAGTCTTGGACTCGGAGTAAGTAAGGGGACTATCAGAACTTTGGGGCAATTCAACTAAAGACCAAAGACAATAGGGAGCCAGGCCAACGACCTGAGAAGGAGAAAGGTTGGAATTTATTTTCGAAAGGGAAAAAGGGGCACTTATTATTTTTGGAAAATGGGGAAAATATTTTTGTCATTTTCGAAAAGGATAAGGACGAAAAGGTTTGTTTTTCTTTTATTTTAAGGCGAAAGGAGGAAAAATATTTTTGGTATTTTTGATAAAAGATGGAGAAATGTTTTTGGGCACGTTTTGGGAAAAACGGGAGAGGAAAATACTAGAGAGGGGTCTCAGTATGATTATTATGTTTATTAGGTTCTCACTTATGTTAAGTTCACCTAAATGAAAAAATGAAATGCCAGACGGGACCCGGTCATGGAAAAATTGGGTTTGCAACATATGTAAAGCTATGATTGGACTTGTAACCAGGCTCACGGCTAGGGTCCTGTTTTAAAAATAACGTGAAAATTTGGGGCTCAGGATGACCCGAAATTTCGGTAGATTGTTGGGTCGAAATCGACAATCTAACATGTGTGTCCTAGGCTTGACACCTATACGCGAGTATGCAATTGGTTGGGTGAATTGGAAAGGGTTCCCCCCTTTGACGTGGCTTCCACGATGTACATCTTTCTTTTGAGGGCAATCGGTACTTATGGACAAGCCATTTGATATACTTGAGTGTACATGAATTGCCTCACTATATATCTCATGGGGACGGTACGCATGAGAGCGAATTCTATATACTCAACGTAAGTGAATGAGTTTCCTGCGATATACCTCGCGTCATGACTTTGGTCAAGCAGTACGATACGGAGGAACCGTTCAATATATGCCAAAGGTACTTAGTCAATGGAAGGTGAGAGTTATATCACTTATGCTAACCGCGACCTGCCGGACCAGCTCCCATCATAAAGTGACCCTCCAGTTACGAAACAAAATTGGTCAATAACAATTCTCTTTAGTGATGTCGTGTGAATCATACATGATTCATTTATTAGTATCTTACGGAGAGAGTATCTTTTTCTTGATCATGCAAAACAGGGAGAAAAGTACAAGTATAAATAGTAAAGATATACTAAGCATGAATAAGTGATGTGTGAGTGATGAGTAATTGTGTGCAAGTGAGTGTGTGATAAGTGAGCATGGATATATACAAGTGGAGGTGTGTGTTGGTGACACCTAAGCATGGATTCTTAAGTTATGTGTGCAACATGTGGATATAAGTGATTCTAAGTGCACGTGGTGTGAAGTGTATATGTAGAGTCTTCTACAAGTGTGTGAATAGTAGCATAAGAAAGAGGTATATATGAATAATAAAGGGTAATATGCAAATAGGGGAATATACAAGAAAATAAAACACCCATTTAAATAGATTCTAGCCCTATTAAAAATAGTCCCCAGTAGAGTCGTCACTGTGGCCATCCCGGTCGGCACGGCGTTCGTTCTGTGGGGAAAGGAGGAGGATCCCCCTGGGAAGAACTGCGTCGCGGTCTCGTACCCTTCTCTTCGAAAAGGGGATTCAACCGTCGTCGGAATTGGGTGAATGTAAAGAGTTAGAGTCGCCAGCCTATTTTGCTCAAAACAGGCAAAAGAATATGTTGTCACTTCGATAGAGTGGCATCAAGGAAAAACTGATGCATACGAAACCAATAGATCGAAGGTACGGGGGCTAAGTTATGGAATGGTAAGGTGTTAGGCATCCATCCCGCCCTTTCGGTCTCTCATGGGAAAATGTTAATATTTTCCTTTATCCCCGTGAGGTGTGTTTATGTGTTTACATAATGGAGATTAGAATCGTTCGACCCATATCATGGAAAAGGTAGGGTGAGGTCATCCACATGAATAGTCCCAAAATAATAAGTGTATAATATAGAATATGAGCATTCATCGCGATATTGATCGTTATTGGGAAAGGACAATATATGTGGCATGAGACGCGAGCAAACAAATTATATATATATATATATATATATATATATATATATATATATATATATATATATATATATATATATATATATATATATATATATATATGATAATTATGAAAATAAGGGGTTTTGAGAAATTTGGAAAATTAGAAAATTAGAATCGAGTCTCGGATTTTAATCTGAGACACCTACGTAGCCTACAAAGGCATTAAAGTCCACATAGTTTGAATGTATGATAGGGGTGGGGGTTATCCCATAGATTCGAACGGAATTTTATTAGGTGTGTGCATGTAGAAAATGTGTTTTTAGTTTTAGAAAATGTGTGGTGGATGATTCCATTCAAAATTTATGGGTGTAGCCCTCTTTTATTTTTTTTTGGTTTTTTTTATGAAAAATAAATTATGTGCAATATACTAATAAAGGCGTAGATGTTAATATGTATGAACTAAAGTGAAATTAGATTATGAATCTGTAACAGGGTACTTTAGATTATAGATGGAGGCATAACGCCTATAGGTATGGCGATAACAACTAACCCAATATCCTTGACTTGTTACAGAATAAACACACAATCATAATATAATAACAACTCAGATTGAAATAAACAATAAATGAACCTCAGAAACAACTCGTTCAAAGGGAGAGAGAAACAAGCACTCTCAGATACACCTTGGCAAGCAACTCAAAAACCAAGGTCCCGAACTCATATCACAACAATAAATGGTAATAAATGCATGGAAACAACCAACAATGGTGGGTGAGTTAAATGCCCCTGGTTTTGCAATAACTCCCCTGCTCTCAATGTCTTTTCTCTCTCTAAAAAGAAATCAGGACAAAGAACTATGTCTTCTCTCCAAAGGGAGCCCCTTTTCTCTGAAATGGTTGGGCTCTCTAAATAGCCACCAACCTCTCATGAGATGTCTCAGTCTCAATCAATGTGAAAAACCTTTTACTTTATGTCACTAGAATTAAATGCCTGCAAACACCTTTTGGCTATAAGCACTGTTAGGTAGCTATCACACTTCAATGGTCATCCACCAAACCTTATGACACCCCTCAAACTGCTATGGTTTACTCAAGTTTGGATTGGACAGTAGGTATGTGGCGTATGACATAACCTAAATAAGATGTGATATTTGGAAATGGACTATTTGGCACTGGACTCAGAGTGAGATGGAACTCGTGGTTCTTCTGGATAAGCTCTCTCGGGTTGTGGTCCCTCGGTGTTTTACCAGGTGTATCTAGAATTGTTAAGTTAAGCCTTAACGTTGCCTTCCTTCTCAATCCTCCAAACTAGTTCCCTTTGAGATTCCCTTGGTGATGTCATCCGATAGAGCATGAAAGCTCTCCAAAACCTGTCAGACTTGGTCCCTCGCGGATACCATTTGACCTCACTCTCATATTATAAATCATTATAACATACAAGTTATAATACATTTCTGCAAATACATGATTTGAATAAGTATAAAAAATCGTCAACCCTGAGTTTCCTCTTTGAGTGAGATTCCTCTTGTAAGCTTCCTCTAGCAAGCTTCCTCTGACGAGCTACCTCTGGCGAGCTTCATCTGATAAGCTTCCGTCGAGCTTCCTCTGGCGAGCTTCCTCTAGCAATCTTCCTTTGGCGAGCTTACTCTAGCAAGCTTCCTATGGAGAGCTTCATCTAATAAGCTTCCGTCGAGCTTCCTTTCTGAGCTTCCTCTGGTAAGCTTCCTCTAGTAAGCTTCCTCTAGCAAGCTTCCAATGAGCTTATTCCCTGAGCTTCCTCTATGCTTTTTCTATGAGCTTCCTCTGGATAGGATCCTTCTAAGATTACTCTCGTATGATTCATATAGATAATCTCCCTCTGAGATTCCTCTCGTAAGCTTCCTATGATCTTCCTCTCATAACCATACTCTGATCTTCCTCTGGTAAACTTCCTCTGGCAAGCTTCTTCTGGAAATCTTCCTCTGATCTTCCTCTGGAAATATTTCTCTGATCTTCCTCTAGCAAGCTTCCTTTAACGAGCTTCCTTTGGCGAGCTTCCTCTATCAAGCTTCCTCTGAGCTTTTTCTTTGAGCTTCCTCAGGATAATGTCCCTCTAAGATTCCTCTTGTAAGCTTCCTTTAGATAATATCCCTCTGAGATTCCTCTCATAAGCATCCTCTAAGCTTACTATGGGTTTTCCACTTTCCTCAATTTAGGAGGGGGAGATATCTCTAATCACAAGACTTCCTTTAGGCTCCCCCTACAGAATCTAATGTAACTTTTAAAAAAAATAAGAAATTAAAAGAGAGGGAGAAGGAATTAGAGCTTCCTTGGAGATTGAGCTTGGATCTTGGATAAACTGCCTTGAATGTTGATGAGAGAGAAGGATATTTGCCAAATTAAGTGTGAAAAGGATGGGTATTTAGGCATGAATGGGATTTCTCATATGGATCTTTGCTGATTTCGAGAGAATGTTGCTGAGATCACTGATACTGATAGAATTACTATCCTTTTTGGGATTGAGGTCATGACCCTTATTTATTGGGAAAAAGGGGTTCTGATCGGCCTACCCTAGGGGGTGCCTATCGGTAGGTCACCCTTGAAACATTGCTGATAGGCAAGGTTCAGGACCTGCCAATTGGCAATCTCGTGCGAATTTTTTTAGAAAAATGACTGTAGTGCATAAATCATTGATCCGAATCATGCACAGGTCATACCGTTAGAAAGGTATTTTAGAGGACTTCTAGAGTCCTTTGGACTGCTCCCAGGTCCGGTTGTTGACTTTGGGTCAAATGTGGCTCAGAAGCGCACATCGATCCTTTGGACGGGAGATCATCGGAAGCAAACGGATCGTTCGTCCATATGGTAAGTCAAAATTACACATGGTGTGGATTTTTGGAAAGGTTAGGAGATGTATTTCAACATTCCAAAGAGTTTTGCTCGGTTCAGAAACTTGAACTTTATCAATCGGGGCCCGAAAGCGCCCTCAGAATCATGCACCAGGCGGATCAATTAGGGTATTTAGTGCCCTTAATAAATTTATTCAGTCTCGTTCGATCTAAAGAGTTGACTTTGGTCAAACAGAGTTCGGGAACGCCCGGAGCCCTCCGGATCGATTTTTAGGGGAAAATTGATCGTTCGTCTGAACGATTATGCTATTTCGTGCACGAGGTGGACCGTTGGAAAGGTTACTCAGATCCCTTTGAATATTCAAAGAGATTTCTCTCTGAAGGTGGAGTTTATTGGGGTCAATTCGAGGCCCGGGAGCGCCTGATGGCCTCTGAATCAGTTTTCGGTAGTGAAATAGTCCGTTCGTCCGAACCGTTATGCCGATTAGCGCACGAGGTGGACCGTTGGAAAGGTTATTCAGATCCCTTAAAAGATTCAAAGAGCTTTCGCTCTAACGAAAGAGTTAATTGGAGTCAAATGGGTCTTGAGGGCCCCCGATGGCTTCTAGATCGGTACTCGAAGTGCAACCGAGGTTTGCGGTCTAAAGGGGAAGTTCTATGTAATACCCCGTATTTTTATGCTATATTAATTTGGGGATTTATTAAATTTAATGTGAGTTAATTATTTAATAAAAATCCGGAAATTAATTATGTTATAATTATTAACGTGACGAGAGTTAGTAATTATGGGAAACTTGTTGAATATTACTAATGAGCAAAGTAATATATATGATATTGGTTATATTGAATGTCATGAGTGAATTAAATGAAAATTTCGGAAATTTAAGTCGGGACGTGCTCGTGTCGTGTCGGGACTAAATTTTGATAAATAAAAAGTGTATATTTTATAAGTTGCCCGTATGGTCGTTTTGAGTGCGCCAACGCGCCCGGAAGGGTCGAGATAGTCAGAAAAGTGTACCCGGGGGTATAGTTTGGGTCTCGGGGCGTTTTTAGGCCTAATTAGTAACCCGGGAGGGCATTTTGGTCATTTTACATTTTTGGGTAATTAAACCCACGAAAATTAGAGGGGCTATATCTGATATTGAGGTTGTCACCTAGGGTTAGAATTCCCAAAACCTAGAATGGCCATTGGAGAAGAGAGGAGAGAGCTCTCAAGCAATTCCAAGGCTCAAAACTCAACCATTTGCACCGCCGTCGCCGTCACCGCCAACGCGTAGATCGCAAGACGGGGAACGCAACCACACCAAAATCAGCCGCAATCCAGACTTTTGAAAATCCCAGGCAATTTTTTAACTTGCTTATTTCGTTGGTGCAATTTCCATATTAGTTTAGGAATGATTAGGGATGAAATATATGGAAGAAAACCCAAATTGTGATAGGAATTTGCATGTAGTAAAGACTTAAACCTTATTCTGGAAATCTTTTGTGATGTAAAAGAATATTCCACGAAATTTTGGTGTAATTAAGAAAGAAATTCTGGGGTAAAACAGATTATAACCATGATTTAGAGATTTTTAGGGTTCTTGAGTTTTAAATGAATTTCGGCATGATTAACCCATGTTTAGTGACGTAAATTGACATGCTTTACATAGGATGTGTATCATATCATGTTAGGATGTTAGTAGGACTATATTTTGGACGTTTGGGAATGTAAAACTTGAAATTGGATGAGAATAGGAGTTAGAACCCGTAACTGCAATTCTGCAGAAATCGTAATACCTGCTTGATCGATCGATCGAGCCTAGAGCCTCGATCGATCGAAGTTCGATCGATCGAGCCCCAAACCTCGATCGATCGACCCCTCCTGGCAGACTCCTATTTCCCTTTTTAAATGAGTTAAATTCAAATTGTCGTGATATAATTCTTGGGCATTGTTAATAAAATGATTTGGGAGACATGGAGGACCAGTAGGGCAAATGAATAAATGTTGGGATCTTTAATATTCGACGAGAATGGTATTCATGGGATATTTACTTTAGGGTTGGTAAATTTATGTATTAAAGGTTGAGGCGCGTAAGAGAGTTACGTTGGAACATAAAAATGACACCTACTGAATTTTATACTTGGGAGGATAGGGTCCACGAGTGTCACGTAATGGGTTGGAGAAACCCTTCGAGTTAAGGTTAGCGACGAACCCTTATAAGGAATACTTAATGTGAAAAGTAAGGATAAATATTGTAATTATGGGTGATGAGAGAAACCTATATTGATATGATAACAAGTGGTATATTTATATGGTTGTGTATGCATATATTATATACGTGTGAAAACCATGCCCGCGCTACTTGCTATCCCTGAGGTTACCGCGCTGGGACGATCTTATCCTGTGTTGCCTTATGGGGGATATTGAGTCGTACCCTAGGAGATAGATATCCTTGGTACAGGCTATCGGAATGATAGTTCAGACGGTCCTAAGAGGCATGAGGGTATGTACTGACCTCTTAGAGACTTGGAATCTATGCTTCGCCTCAATATTGTTTGTGTATATATGTTGATACAGTTAGAGAGTGATTCCGAACTTGTATATTCCTTAGTGTGAGCGATACGGGGATTGGATAGCAGAGTATGCCTGCACCATAGTTTTATTTGGGGTGCCGTTATATATATATATTACGCGAGTAGTTAATATATATACGAAATTATGAGATTTGGAACCGCCTACTGTGATTTAGTAAGTAGGACATAGTTGATGACTAAAATTGTAAATACTTGGTTGAAAAGTATAATATGACACTGGGAAACTTTATAAATTATTGAAGCTAAAACGAGAGTTGTGCTACTAAATGGGAAGTATCTTTTTAAACAATGATATTGTTCGGTTTTGAAATCTTAAGAGTAATTTAAGATAAGCCAAATTTTTGGGAAGGTTAGTGCGAAAATGATAGGATAAACTGTTGGGAAGGGTAGTGCGATAGGAGTGCACATTAGAAGAGAGGTGAGAATTTCTAAAGAGAGTGTCGCACTAATATGTTGTTGCATTGGCCTGTATCAATTTAAATACTTGCTAAACTAATTTTTAAATCATACACACTATCGGGCTCTGACCCGTTTCTTTTTCTCTCTCTCTCTCTTGTATATATATGTATGTATCACAGGTGCCCAGCCACAGGGGCGTCTTGCTTAGGATCCCTTGGGAGGAACACGCTGCAGCTTAGGTGGGAGTTACAGGTCTTTTGATTAGACGACTTCGTTCATTAGGATCCACTCTTAGTACTTTCATTTAGTTGGGCATGTGTAGCTCTTTCCATTATTCCGTTGTTATTGAACATTTGTATTTCAGTTATTTGCAGTACTGTTACTATGGGATTTATTCAGTTTGGATGTGTGACTTTAGATTTCGTATGTTGACATTCGATTGACGAATGTTTTAAATTATTTGGATTATGTTGCAGAATTGATGTGGTGTGATTATTACTTTTTGAATGTTGTTAATAGAATAAATAAACAATTTTTCTTTAAATAAAATTTGGAAAGTTATGTATGAAAATGGTTTTGACACTTAGCTTAATTAATTAGGGTGTTAAATTATAAAAAAAATTATTTTTATCGACAGTGATGCTGAGAATGAACCAACTGTTCACCTTGATTTAATTTAATAAAGGATTGATCTCCCGGTATTTAATTAGGCGGGGTGTCACATTCTAGGAGTCTAAGAAGAGACTTACGGGGTCCTTGAATGTGGTGTCTATGCGTTCCCTCTTCTTTAGCCACGTTCTCGATCACGTCGAGATATGTCTTTACAACACGTATCCTTCCTAATGAACCTGGACTCTACTAGAGGAATGCCATTAGGAAAAGTATGATTCCCGACAATAATGAACTTCTCTATCGAAAATATCTCTTCAAACTTTGGGGGTTTCTTCTCATAGTAGGAATCAATCAAATTCACCATGGAAGCATCTAGTCTAGGGGATTTCTTCACTGAAAATGTCAAATACAAGGCATCAAGATAACAGGAGAAGTAAAAATGAACAAGAAGATAAAAACAGAAGAAAACCTATACCTTTTGTGACACCTCGCCTAATTAAATACCGGGTGATTAGACCTTTATGAAATTAAAATAGGATTTAGAAGCTGGTTCATTCTTATCATCACTATCGAAACCAAATTAATTACTAATCACATATTAGTTAATTAAGTCGTTGCCAAATTTTTATCTTTCATTAAACAGACAATTAATAATATGCAAAAAAATAAATTACAACATTCGCATAATACTAAAGTCCAAACCATCTCAAGTAAATAAATAAATAAAGTCTTGTTGAATACATCATCGACTAAAAAACCCAAACCAAATATTAAATCTTACTGATAAAAATCTAAATACAAGTCTAAAACTGAAATACTGAATGAATAAAGTCTAACTGGAGTAACACGCCCAAACTAAAATATTGGAATTACACCTACACGAGCAATGAAATGATAGATGCATCTAATCAAAACTCTGCAAGCCTCCACATCACTGCATCTATCCGTCCTTGTAAGAAATCATCAAGTTTGGCGTCCCTGTGGTTGGACACCTAAAAGGGTTTTGAAAAGATTTTCTAACAAGGGTTAGAACCCAAAATATTTTGAAAATATTTAGCAAGTATTTATCACAATTTAAAATCATTTCTTGATTACACATGTTAGGTTCACATACACTCTCTTGAGTTACGTCACCTCCCAACTATTGTGCACATCTAACGTTTCTACTTAGCCCACCTAGCTATTATTCCCAAGCTAGATAGACTTAAGTATTTCTGAATATGAACACGTCTCTATTCCCATAATTCCCATACAGTACTTCAACCGTTAGTTAATGTTAGTCATATGTTATAAGAGTTGAAATTACCATTTCACTTATATTCTCACTACTCAATTAATTAACTTTCACTACTTAATTCAATCTTTAGATATCCACTATCTAACTGTCTACTGTCACACATAAGTAAAATACTCACATTTGCATATATATATATATATATATATATGGTGTCTCTCATAAGGGCCACCATGAGATACGGGCATACTTTACTATTAGTCCAAGTACCTCTCATACTAAATAGGGACTATTGGTTCGGTATGTCTCCTCGAACCAAAAAAATCAAATAACAATCAATGGAGGCGAACATAGTTATACGTCTTTGGGCTACTCACATACCTAACAAACCCAAATGACACACCGTTCTCACTAGTACACGTCACATAGAGAGCCTCCCTAAGTACTATATTCTAAGGCACAAATCCATAGCTCACTGGAATCGTCAAGGTGGGATCACCCACTACTCGAGAACCTCTGGTGATAGCAAGCATCTTAGGTATGTTAACACATATCATCAATCATATAATAGGTACACATACAACCTATATATATATATATATATATATGCACATCAATAGGTATTCACATAACCTAATTATTTTTGTCCGTACGTAGTAGAGTTCACTCGCATACTCCCGGTTAATTCGCTATTGCATTACCCGAGTATTATTCTCTACTCTAAGGTCCCTATTTACCTCTTACATGAATTCCATAGATAACTTCATCACACACTACTGGTCCATAACAAACTTACTCGAATCAACCGTAATTTATTTTCATTGTCTCGAATTAATTACATTACCATTAAATCCAAATAATTTTAGCCTTAACTCCCGCATTAAGACTACCACATGCCCTTATCAAGGTCCTAATGTAATTTCATAAGTCCCTCATAATGATTTAAAAAGTCCCCAAAGGTCATCCAAATATTTACACCAAGTTTCAAGGCCTAAATAGGCAAAATAGGCAAAATTGGAGGACCAAATAGATTCGCCCAAATACCGAATTGATTCGCCTCGCTGAATCGATTTGGTCATGGGCCAAATCGATTTGATTTGCACAAGGTTGTCTTCTTCGTTGGTTTTTCATGTGTTTTTTACCATTTTCACATATGTGTGTAATTTGTTTCTTCACCAAATTTGAAACCAACTATTCCAAACCTTGTCTACATGCATTAGGATGATTTCTAACGTTCTAAATACATTACATTCCCACAAAATTTAGTCAACCACGAATCAAACTCAATAGTTATCAAGAACCCTAGTTTTGTATTCTTCCCATATATTCATTCCAAAAACTCAGATTTGATCCATGGTGATAATCACATATCTTCTTATTTCTAATCCTCTTCAGATATTAAGCCATTCCATATGAAATCCCTACCCACAACATGTGTAAAAATCATTATCTTCTTCCAAGAACATTCACATGGGTATTATAACTTCAAATAACTTGTATATAAACACTTGACCTTGATCAGTAGGGTCTGATTTCGTGGCTTGGTGATGTATTTGATTGTCTTAGTTATCAATCCTCAATTCTAGGTCGTTTGTGGTGCAAGATTGAGATGAAAATCTCCAAGAATCTCCTCCAAAGCTCCAAGGACTCTCTCATTTTGGTCCCAAATGGACTCCCATTGTATTTTGAGTTTATAACCCTAACCCATCTTATCTAATATCTGATAAAGGAGTTAGAAATGTGTAGGTATCCTAATCCTCATTTTGCAAATGATGAAAATGCCCTTATACGGTGTCGATTTAGCCTAAAAATGCCCCAGCACCTGATCGAGACCCCCGAGTATACTATTTTTACAATTTCAACCTTTTTGGAGTCATCTGTGACCTCGAAATTGTCATTCGAGTCACTCTATATAATCATCCCATCTCTATCTCAAATTAGTCAACACGCGACTCCCAGTTGAGATAAAATCCAATTAAAAACAATATAACTCGCTATTAAGCGTAATAATTTCCATAATTCATTTACTATTCACTTATAAAGTTTATTTCATAATATTAATCATTATCTCACTCGATTAATATTTAATAATCAAATTAGTATTTAATTTAATTTAATTACGTCTCTTGTGTAATTTAATAATAAACCGAATTAATTATCGAATTAATTAGATTTCAAATACCCAAAAATATGGGGTGTTACACATTTTTGGTTCGGCCCATTCCATTCTCTAAGGATCCTGTATGATCTATCTTTCTCACGAAGCCTAAATTCCCAATCCTCTTTAGCAAACACGAATTGACCCTTTCAGTTATGATTGTTGGTCTGAACGACATTTATAATCATATACCGAGATTTTCGGGGAGAAAAATAATTGTATCCACGAGTTTTGGCATTATCCTTTAGCTCATGGACATAATTAAAAATGTCCCCGGTAAGATCAAATCTTGTTTGGAGCTTCCAAAACATCATCGCTCCTAATATGGTCCGGTAGAACTAGGTTAGGGTGACCCCATAACCCCTTAGTATTGAACGTATAACCAGATAGATGGGAAACCTAAGTTGTACCGCAACCCAAATGAGTAAGAAAACTTCCTCAGCATCATTCACGTCGTACACCCTCTCTTCAGACAAAGGAATTCTAGTTCATATAGTTTTTGGGAGGACGTACTTCTTTCCTAAATGACCGAGTTCATCCTCAGTTATAGTACTGGGGTACCATTGAGTGTCAGGTTAGGAAGAATCATAGGAATCAGAATACCCAGAAGAGCCCTCTTCCTCATCCTCTGCTATGTCAGGTATGGATTCATCAACCGAGGAAGTTGATGGAAAGGGTCTCACACTTTTGGGTCTCACATCCTTAGCTTTGTCTGAACAAACATCATCAGAAGGGGATTTTAAATTAATGGAAGACATGGAAATAGTGTTCACTAGATCAATACTCGGAGAGGGAGGTGTAGAATAACCTGCTTCATAATCGTCCAAGACTAGGGAATTAACAAAAGGCTCATCTGGGATAAGAGCAGAGTCACTACTTGATGAAGTTTGGGGTGCATATTTAGGATGTCCTGGTTTGTCCTCTGGTCTAATTACCTATAGAGGGTGGGAAAACCTTCTCGCAATAATTTTAGGATGTTCAAATTCAAGCTCGGGCACTAAGTCGTAAATATGTAGAACGTGGGGCGGGAAACTCATAAAGATGGAACAAACACAATAATGGAACTTGGGGATTGAACAAAAAATCTACTACGCAAAAAAATTGACACCAAAAATTCTAATGAGACCTAAATCCTAGTCTAACTAACTCAATGTCAATCTAAATCAACATACTCCATCCAGAAATTTCCACAACAAATCACACACTAACTAGAAAAGGGAAAAACTAAAATCAAGAGGAACATTAAAACCCTATAAAGGAATGGGAAGGGCGTACTTGGTAAAAAAATGAAAGACAAAGGATTTGAGCAGAAAAATATCACCGAATAATTTCCTTAACACACAGATGAAGTAACTAGGAAGAAAGTTTTTGTTGTAAATGAATCACCTTCTCAAAATATCAAGAACGTCTCTCTCTCTCTCTCTCTCTCTCTCTATATATATATATATATATATATATATATATAAACTTGGAGTGTTTAAAATTTTGGTTGGGATTGATGTAGATGGTGGGTATTTATAGTTTCTGAAAGACAGATGAAAAGTCATTTCGTGTGAAAACATAAAGCTTACAACACTCAATCGGCGGTGCAGAGAGCTTATACACGCGCCCTGCAGTAATCATTACAGGAAGGCGATTCATCTTCCTGCCATGTATCCTTATTAATTCCATAAAAATCCAAGGCAATCTATCCGGCCCACACCGACCAAAAATAAGCTGACTAGCATACTTCAGCTACGAGAAAAATAAACACTTTGCCCACTCGCTCCAAACAATCACGACTTAATACCACAAAGATCATGCACGAAGTCTTGGGAGCTTTCTGTTTTACCCTTGTGGATCTAGCATACGTGCAGCCTATGTGGAATCATGAGGGACCCATAGTTGTTCAACATATGGTCAACCTCATTTCTAACATGAGGTCATCTTAGGTAATTGTTTGTTCATCCAACCTCAATGAAAATTTATCTTCATCTGATGCCATCACTTGCTCACACCATGCAGTCGTGTCCTCACATACACATGACAAACTTCTCATAGGTCACGTGAAAATAAGGTAAACGTAGTTGTTATGTGGTTGTTACCCAAATACATCTTCAAACGTATAACTGGTATCTAATATATATCAATCTGTTATCACATTTGAATTGGTGTAAGTGACTGACCTATAAAGGCGATCCACCTATCCCTTAAGATTCCTAACTAATCATCTATAAGTAGAGGAAACCCACATAGAAAGGGACGGATCAATCATCCATGTAATCCTAGAAACCCTGACTCTTTACACAAAAATTACATAAAAATAACTATTGGCACCCATGGATGTAGGTTTCCTTTATGGGAAGAACAACATAAATCCTGCCGCATTCTCATTGTCTCTCAATCCCATTCTCTCTGTTATTTTTTAGTCATTATTCTTCAATTTTTAATCACCATATTTATATGATAACAATATGTATATATATTCACACAATCAGTTGCGGACTTTTTTCCAGATATGGATTCGAACTCACACAACTTAAACCTATTTTGAGTTCCCCAACAATGAACTTTTTGATACAATTCCTATTCGGTTCTAGAACCTACCTACTATGTTGAATATTTTAAATCTCTTTTTAAACAAAATCAGAGGCCGATTTTTGGATTTATCATCAATCGTTTCCAGTAGTCTTGCAATAAATTTGAGTTTCAACAATTTTGACGGTTTGATACCACTTTTTCCTTCTTGTTTTAAATTATCAAATTTCTTTCCTTTGGGTTTCACAACATTAACTCTCGCTGGAAATATGTTTTTGGAGTAGTCACGTTCTTATGGGAAATTACTTATGGTGGCCTAACATCCTTCGACCTCTCATATAACCAATTAGCTAGTGAGCTTACAGATTGTCGAGGGCATTTTCAGTACCTAATCATTCTTAGTCTACCGTGTCATGTTTTACCTGTAAGGGGTTTTACCTCAATATACCTTGTCATGTTTGCATGCTTTAATTTATCTACTTTATCACCCAGTTGCTTATTTAGGGTAATAAGATAAATTTGGACTTCTGTGTGCCAAACACTTAATAATAAAAATTATCCATTAAGATCGCAAGTGCACTCTCAAATTGGTCTCAGATCTGGTTCCACAAATTTACGATGTGATCTTTTCCGTAAAATATTTTTCTCTTGATATTAATTTTTTTAAATTATTGATCTTTGAAAATTTTGATTTTAATGGAGAATTTGTATAATTGAGTGTCCATTTTGATTTTACTAATTATGCATACTAGAAGGCTAGAATGATATCTTCTTTTAAGGCCATAGATGCACAAATTTGGATAGTCTGTAAAAGAGGTTGGACATCTCCCACTGTCACAATCGATAACGTCGTCGACCCTAAACATGTCTCACAGTGAAAGGAGGACGATTTTAAGTGGAGTTTAATTGCCATCTCGGGAGCCATTACCCCTGACGAGTTCCACCGCATTATAATGTGCACCACATCTTAAGAGGCTTAGGATACCCTCCAGCTCACTCATGAGGGTACCAATGCTGTGTAATATTCTAATCTACAGAACCTCACCACACAATTTGAAACGATAACAATGATTCAATCTGAATATTTTGATGAGTTTTATTCAAGACTTTCTGACATAGTTAACTCGAATTTCAATTTAGGTGAGATAGTACTCGAGTCACGTGTAGTTAAGAACATCTTGAGATTTCTTCATGTCCTCTTTATTCCTAAGGTTATGGTTCATAATTCGCTAGGGATCCTAGATACTCTTAGGATAGAAGAACTTGTAGGAGATCTTCAAATATACGAGATAGGTATGTTCCCAAAAATAGTTAAGCCTAAGGATAAGGGGGTAGCACTTAAAGTCCATTCTAAAAACAAAGAGGAAGCATCATCCAATTCTGAGTTTGATTATTATGTAGATGATTTGTCCCTTTTTTCTAAAATTACGAGAAATTTCTCCAGCTTAAAAAGCAAAATACTTCCGAAGATAAGAAGAGTTTTGATAAAGATAAAAAAAAATTAAACCGGGCAAGAAAAAATTTAAAAAAGAAAAGAAAGATTTCCCCAAAAACGACGATGAGAGATGTTGTGAGTGTGAGGGAAAGAGTCACAAATCTCATGAGTGTCTGACTAGGTTGAAATGTCTAGGAAAGGCAATGCTACCTTAACCGCCATGCTTAGTGATAGCGAGGTCAAGTCGATGAGTTCAAGAGAAGAATCACCGAACGAATGTAACTTCACCACATTCATAGCTAGTCATGTTAGTACATCGAGTGCACCTCACGATGATGAGTAAGATACTAAATATGAACACCTCAATAGTGAGTTTAGTCGTTACAAGGAGAGTGAGGGAGCGAATGCTTTAAATGAGAATGAGAGTGACCTTTAGCGAGCCTTCATCAAACTTTACGCTGAGTCTTTTGAAACAAAGAAACTAAATAAAGTTTTAGTGATGAGAGCTTTAGCAGTAGAGAAAGAGTTGCGTGAGGCAAGAGAGAATGAATCCTCGGTTAAAGAAGCTTTAGGGGAGAGAGTTTGTGTAGTTGAGAGGGAGAATGGGGACTTTACCAACAAGTTATCTAGTCTTATAAGATATCTCCAAGCATCCATAGAGACTCATGAGAAACTTGAATCCCTTGTATCCCAACTTAAGAAAGATCTCGAACACGCTCGGGAGGACAAAGTAACTATAGATGAGACATCAAAGAAGGTAGGTAATATTCTCCTCGACACCGCTTTAGGAAACATTGAGAGGCAAGGAATAGACTACGATGGTGCATCCACTTCCCAGATCGCATCCGAGACGGTTCTCGAGTTTGTGATGGACCCTTATGTACCTTGACACAATCCACTTAGGAGGACTAATCGAACTAGAATAATTCCACCTAGGAAAAAAAATCTAGGTAGACCCAAACCTGTCTATGTTTACAGCTATTGCAAAAGTAGAGATCACCTTAGAGATTTTTCCTATAAATTAGGTAGGACTAGTCGTACACATACTCTCGTACACCACTTTAGCAACTTTGCTAGTATTAAGGAGCAATTTGAATTCCTAGTCATGACTTCCCACGCTTTAATAGAAGAATTTCAACGGTTGTCTTTACCATTTGCAAATGATTCCAACATTCCGCCTATAGTCAACAACGACAAGGGAAAACAAAAGGTTACCGCCTCTTAGGTACCTAAGCGACATGAAAAATCCCTTATTGTTAATATTTCTCTCAAGACTCAAAATTCTTCCAAATGGTATGTTAATAGTGGGTGTTTTAGGCACATGATAGGTGACATCCAATTTTTTACCCACCTTGAAGATCGCAAGGAATATAAAGTCACCTTTGGAGATGGGAGTTGATCTAGCATTTTAGGATATGGAAGTGTGGAGATACCATGATTTCATAAAATATATGATGTGTTGTACGTGAATGGGTTGAAAGCAGCAGTAATTAGCATAAGCCAACTGTGCGACACAAACTTTGCGATAAAGTTTTACTAGTCCGATTGCAATATTTATTATCAATTCGTTAAATTTTTACTACAAGGTGTGAGGATGAAAAATTATTGTTATGGGATTGTTTCCAAGTTCTCTTTTGTGTGAAACGGTGCAAGGGTCTCCACTATGGACCTTTTGCATCAACGGATAGGTCATGTAAACTTTAAAGATCTTGAAAGATTGGTTAAAAAGGACCTAGTTCATGGCTTACTAGCACTTGGGAAACCAACTTTCTCGGTTTGTGGAACTTGCCAACAAGGTAAACAAATTCGAAGTTCCCATCAAAAGTTGAATACCATTACCACCACCCGTGTTCTGGAGTTTATTCACATGGATATTATGGGTCCTACGCGCTCGGAGAGCTTAGGTGGTAAGATATATATTCTTGTAGGCCCATTTTTCTTTCAAATGTGTTTTAAGGATGTCAAAAAAACAACTTTCTTTCAATAACCTTTTTCCAAAGTTTATACACACTAAGTTTGTGAACCAATTTCAGTTAAACTCAATTTTATCTTGTTTTATCCTAAAAATGAATCTAGGTGATTAAAGTACGTAAAATAAATAAGTTCACAATGTCGGATGTACGAGGAAACTACAAAGGGAAAAAATAGCTCGAACGGTCCAAGCCGGACAATCACTATGATGCGGAGTTTATAATGGAAGATAGACAGACTTATACAACGACTCGATCCCCACAAGTCTTGATGTTCTTCTTTACTTTAACTTATCCTCCACAGTACTCACACAAAAGTCCTTCTAGATTACTATCCACAACACACACGTCCATAAATGCCTCGGTGTCCACCGATGTAGCTTGGCAAACCGTCTACGAATTCCAAACATGAACTCCTTTGGTTCTTCACCCCAAAATCCAACGATTAATGTTCAAAGTGATGAACAACCCCAGATGGTGCAAACAAGATCTCTAAGGAAGTACATATGAAAGCTCAGATCTTTTTAAACTCTAAGGATGGTTTTTATCATTAAAAACCTTTGTGCAGAAAAATGAAATTTGTTAAACTGTAAACTGGTTCTGCACTCTCTACGAAATTCTGAGACAAAAATTCTTTAAAGAAAAAATTAAAGTCGGCATGTCGTTCTAATGACTTACACATATCGTTCTAACAACTGTGTGATGTCATTCGTACGACATCAAATGTCGTTTGAACCACCAAAACACAAGATGTTATTCCATACGACTCTAAACTGTAATAATCTTAGAATAAATGAAGATAAACCCTTTTAAAAATATTTTAAAACATTTATAAACAAAATATCCATCCTGTAAAACATTTTCTGAGTCGCGTAAACATTTTTCATTCATACTTGAGAGATTAGATTGTAATGAAGACGTGAAACGTTTACTAATAAAACTCGGCATGATAAATCTTTGAAGATTGGCCACTGCGTCTTCTAAGAAACACACGTCATAGAATTTATGGGAGTCATGACTATATAAAATCTATTTATGACTCAAAACAAGTTTTGTTCCAGGAATAAGTCAAATATTTACACTAGACTCAATTGAAATTTTTTTCCTATTAAATCTCCCCCTTTGACTATCTCTGGACAAAACCCTAACAATGAAATGCCTAAGACGGGCCGTCAAGACGTGTGATACCTAAATCCCATCCCATAAAACCCAAAAGTAAAAAGTACAGGACAAGGACTATTATATGTAGGTCAGACAAGCATGAGTTGTCTGAATGTCATGTGGTCTTGAAATCTCTACTCGCTGAAGAATACCTACACACATGAAATAGACAAGTACCTAGTGAAGTATGGAGGAACAAATGATATAAAAAAAATATGTAAAATAAATCATTTTTGATACATGTGAGGAAATCGTGATATCAGTTTGAAATCAAGATACCAATTTGTGTAAACGAATTAATACCAATATATAAGCATGAAAGCATATGATCACAAGTATGATATCAATTCGCAACAAACTACTCCCCCACATCACATACATCTCTCCTCCTTTTTGTCTCGAATAGACAGTAAGTGAAAAAGATAAACAAACATCATCATAACTAGAATGAGATAATAAATCAAGCTTATTTAGATAAACATAAAAATTCCAGCTAAAAATAATCAAATGATACCAAATTATAGCTACCAAACAGTTACAGTGAATGAAATCATCAATCAAAGCAATGATGGGACAAAATGAATCAATGCAGTATAATAAACAACACATGAATAATCCATATCGACTACATGAAAACTGTCCAAATGAACCCATAAGGATCAAAACATAATGCAGTAATCAAGTATACGAAGCGGGTACTGAAAATAGAAATAGGTATTAAAAACCAAGGCATGTCGTTCGAATGACTAATCCGTGCCATTTGAACGACAGTGCCAGGTCATTTGAACGAGGTCAAAAATGACCCAAAACAAAAGTCTATCATTTAAAGAACCCTTCTAACGACCCTAAAAATGACCATTTAACGATCATATTTGATAATTACTGCCTCAAAAAGCATGTCGTTAGTACTAGACTTCGAACGACTTGGACTTGTCGTTAAAATGAAGTCCATATGTTGTTTGAATGATATCTTTAAACTTTGTATTCCAATCCTAAAAATGTTAAAGTTTTTCCTAGTTAAAATCTTTCATGAAAACAGGTACTGGAGATACAAAACTATAGCAAAAACATACTCAAAAATGAAAAATAAAACAAGTAAAACAATGTGAGTTTCATGCTAAGATATTATCAAGGTGCTCAAACATGGATATGGAGTGAATGTGTGTGAACTACAATAAATAAATCATAATATGAACACATCGAAACGATCAAGAAGCTCTAATTTATAGCTAAATGTCATCAAACTTAGTTTTAGCCATTTGTGACAATTAATATATTGAGATTAATGAACTAAACAATCAACATGTACATAAATTCAGACTTTTTACGAATCTACAAACAATAGCGTCATGATACGATATTCAACATAAGGATTAGTGGTGCAAACCCGTTTAATTTTCAAACCAAACTCCCTCAAATATATATTCTTTTCAAGCTCTTTTGAGGTTTCTATTTTTCTCAACTTAGAGAAATCCTATTAGCCCTATTTTGGCATATGATTTTTTTTATTTCCTTAATTTTTTCTTGGTCTCTTTTAAACCGTGTCTTCACGATGAGTTAATTATACCCTTGCAGTCCTTTTCCATGAACACTAATCATTTTTCAACATAAGCAATATCAATTCTTACGATAAACGGTTCCTACATGCACACCTGCTCTTATGTCTTATTATGCATAGATGACAAATAGATATAAGAACGTCTCACCAAACTAAAATATGCATAAGATGTCAAACATTCATATAAACTGGTGTATGTCTGCAAAGGTGGAATATATACAAAGTCGAATCCAAATGCATTACACTTCGAAACAACCCCATTAAGACAATGGTTAAGATTATTCAATGGATCAACAATTATGACAAAATGTCCTAGCCATATGGATAACGAAATGATGGGGTCCAAGCACACTAACATGTCACATCAAACATGAAAACTCAAGACACAAAAATAAATCAAAAATCTTTTTATGTTTTTCTAAAAATATTTTTGACCCAAAAATAAAATCTCTTCATCTTTATAAAAAATATATGACACCAAAATCTTTTTGCGTTTTTCAAAAATTTAATTAAAAATAAAATATTTTTGTATTTTTTCGAATAAGACTCAAATAAATGAAAAATATAATAGAAAGAGATACACATGTCATAACACTAGCATTATATAAATCATGATGCAAAGACTAGCGTATGACAAACATGGCAAGACAATCATCCTTTAGATTTAGCATGAGAAGAGTTAAGTGCAGCCAAACAAAAACTATGAAGTTTAAGTCCTAAAGCGTCTAAGTTCGATTTCCTAACCAAAGTTGGCATGTAATAACGTATGGGGGTTTTGGGAAATGCAAAAACTTTATTCTTTAACTTCCTAGGAACATTTTTAAGGTTATAACAAAAACGCCTGAGGTGATCGTTCCTATCGTTATAAGAAGAAGTGTAAGCATGGCGAGGAATGTGAACTAAATGTGGACATCTCTTAGCGTTCCTAGTCGGCTCTCTCACACGATTTGTATTAGTTTTGGGAATGGGAATAAAACTATCATCATAGCCTATACCAAGCCTATCTCCCATGATTTGGATGGTGCATACCATCCTATCCAACTTCACCTTACTCGACTCTCTCAATATTTCCTCTAACTCACTAATCCTAGACTCAAGCAAATGCCTAGACTCCTCAAACTCTAGATTCTCCTTTCTTAAAGACTTCCTCAAAGCATGAAGAATACCTCTCTCTTTCTCAAAGTATTTTAGTTTCTACCTAAGAGTCTCCTCCCGTGCCTTAAGTTCCTCAATCAAAACATCATTATTTTCTACAGCACGCTCATTCAACTTAGCTTGCAACTTCAATTTTTCCTTTTTCACTTTCACTGCTTACGCATACAAATCATTAAAGGAAACTTTTAACTCTTTCACGTCAATCTCCTCATCCTAACTAAATTTACCCTCACTCACTTGGGATTCACACTCAATGGCCTCATAAGTGTCAGTCACATGAGAATCTTCATGGAAAGATTTATCATCGTCGCTCACATGACATGCCGTGAGCACTACAAAGTTACACTTAATAGGGGAACTCTTTCCCTCTTCCGGTTCACTATCACTTAAGGTGGAATTATATGCAATTGGTTTCTTGACCTCCTTCTTAAGTTTAGTGGAACACTCGGCAACCTTGTGACCATACCCCTCACACCCAAAACACTTATCCGACTCAATCCTCTTAACATTCTCACTCTTATCCTTATAAGTGGGATCGACCTTGTTTTTCTTGGATTTCTCAAGTCGTTTGTAATCTTTCAATTTCTTTTGGAACATAAGAAACTTTTTGAACTTCTTTGCCAACAATGCTACATCCTCAAAATATCAATCGTTATCATCATCCAAAACATAACTCTGATCCTTTTAGGCTTTCAAAGCAATGCCATTTTCTTTCTTTAGAACTTGCTTGGAGGTAAACATATCGAGTTCATAGGTTTGTAAGTCACCTATAATATCTTTAAGTTTCGTCGATTCAAGCATATCCAAGGAGTTCAAAATGATCACTTTTGCATAAAATCTACTCCGTAATGACCTTAAGATTTTCTTTATAACTTGGTTGTCGGGTATTTTCTCTCATCAGTTAAAAGACGAGTTGACAATATTTGGCAATCTAGAGTAAAAATTATCAAATGACTCACTCTCTAACATTTTAATCGTCTCAAACTGTGTAGTGAGGTTTTGAAGTTTAGACGCCCTAACCGTTCTAGTGCCCTCGTGAGTAAGTGCAAGAATATCCCAAGCCTCGTTAGAATTTTCACACGTCATGATTCAATTAGACTCTTTCGGTGTGACATGTGAGGAAATAACGTGAAGGCCTTTAGAGTTATAAAATGCAAGTCTATGGTTGGCTTCAGTTCATGACTCAACTGGTTTCAAAATAGTGGCCTCACCCTCTCGTGTGACTGGTGGAGTCCAACCCTTTTCAACTGCTAACCACACACGTTCATCAATTGATTTTAAAGCACTTCTCATTCGCATTTTCTAATAAGCATAATTTGTGCCATAAAAAATAGGAGCTCTAAAACTTCCAAAATTTTCGAAATTCATCCTTAAAAGCACAAGGGATCAACACACATAAAAAATGTTTCTATCATTGATACCAATTTGTAGGCCCTTTTTTCTTTCCAATGTGCTTTAAGGATTATAAAAACAACTTTCTTTCAAAAACCTAATTCTAAATTTATACGCACCAAGTTTGTGAACCAATTTTAGTTAAACCCAAATTTATCATGCTTAATCATAAACATGTTTCTAGGTGATTAAAGAAAGTAAAATAAACAAGTTCACAACATCGGATGTAAGAGGTAACCACGAAGGGAAAAAACCTCGGACGGCCCAAGCCAAACAATCACTATGATTCGGAATTTACAAAGGAAGAAAGACAGACTCACACAACGACTCGATCCCCATAAGCCTTGACGTTTTTCTTCACTTTAACCTCTCCTCCACAGTTTCCACATAGAATTCATTCTATGATAATTGTCCACAGCACATGCATCTACAAATGCCTTTATGTCCATCGATGTAGCTTGGCAAACCATTTATAGATTCCGAACACGAACACCTTCATTTCTTCATCGCAAAACCTAACTATCAATGCTCAAAGTGATGAACAAACCCAGATGGTGCAAATAAGATCTCTGTAGCAATGGAATATGAAATCTCGAATTTTTATAAACTCTAAGGCTGGTTTTTATCATTGAAAACCTTTTCGTAGAAAAAAAACTTGTTAAACTGTTAACTAGTTGTGCACTCTCTATGAAATTCTGAGATAAAAATTCTTTAAATAAAAATTTTAAGTTAGAATGTCATTCTAATGACTTACACATGTCGTCCTAATGACTATGTGATTTCGTTCGAGCGACATCAAATGTCGTTTGAACACTAAAACTCAAGATGTGATTCCATACGACCCTAAACTGAATTATCTACGAAATGAAGATAAACCCATTTAAAAACATTTTAAACATTCTAAAACATTTATAAACAAAATATCCATCCTTTAAAACACTTTTTGAGTCTCATAAACATTTTGCATTCATACTTGAGAGATCATAATGCAATGAAGAAGTTAAACGTGCACCAATAAAACTCGACATGATAAATCTTTGAAGCTTGGCTACTACGTCTTCTAAGCAACACACATCATAGACTTTATGGGAATCATGACAATATAAAATATATCTACGACTTAAACCAAGTTTTGTTCCCGGAATAAGTCAAATACTTACAATGGACTCAATTGAAATTTTGTCCTTACAATTCTCATGATAGTCGATGACTTTTCTAGACACTCGATTGTAAGATTCCTTCAAGAAAAGTACGATGCGATTGAGTTCCTTATAATCGAGTGTCGTACATTACAAAACCAACTAATCGAGTTGGAAATCGAGCATCCGTGTATATACGCTAGTCGTTGTTATTGGATTCCAACCACAATACAAAAAAAAACCTAAACTTTAACTACACTCTTATGGAGTATAGTGGCGAGTCTGGGTATTAAATCCACAGGGAACTAGGACGAGTGAACGTGATGACAAAGGTAAGACTATTAACCCTAACTTGACTCTAAAAATAAATAAAAAGATGATGATTGAGTGAGAAAGGATAAAGGGAAAAATAAAGAAGTTAACTAAAATTAATTGGAAAATTAAGGTAGGGACACAATCCCTCAACCCTAGAGTATTTATGGTATAAAACTAATCGTAAATTTAAGTGATCAATTAGACCGAGAATTTAGTACTCCCAAGCATTACGTATATGAGGTTCAAGCCCGCAGCATACTTAATCAGAGGACGAGTAAATCGGTATTGCGATAGTGACACCCGAATTTCATTCTGAAGCATCCCGATTACCTGAAGCAAACGAGATCCAAAGATCTACAATTATCGCGTTTCTATGCAATACGGTCGTAATAAACCATTAAATTTAGAGGATTAATTTTATTCACATGTAACTACCACATCAAGTTGGGTTCATGCATCCCAACCTTTAAAAACCTAGCCTAACATGGTGAAATTAATGAAAACTACGTTATCTACATTGCATGAACTCACAATTGCTTAGAAAGAGAGATGTAATATGAGAAATAATAATAAAAGTGCTGGAAATAAAAGTTACCAAGATTGAAGAACAAGAACATACAAGAAGAAATCAAAGGTTGAAGAAAAACTGGAAAAGCTCTTGAATTAAAGGTGCAAAATATGCAAATTCTTCTCCTAGATGTTCCTACTTGTTATGGAGCTTTTAATCCATGAAATCTTTATATAAAGAGTCCTAATGACTAAATATATAGGCTAGAGGTCGTTTAGAAGAGTCACCAAAATATAAAACTCTTTTGGCTAAAACATAAGCACAAAATAAAAATCTCGTATCTGGCAATTTGTCACACTTAGAAAGCATGACTAATTTTGTAACGGATCTGTAGTGTGACTAATTTTGTAACGGGTCTGAAGTGTGACTAATGACCGGATCGGTTCTTTTAATTTTCATCAACTTCGATCCGTCTTCGGTCTGGAGTTCACTAGAACTTTTGACTGCTCATAACTTTCACACCGGGACTCCGATTGCGGTGTCGTTTCTTCCAGTGTTCTTGTAATTGAAAGCTCTTCAACTTCCCTGTTGGCCCCATCTCAGGAATAATGCTAAAAAATTATAAAATTTCCCTTTAACTCCCCGTTTCTTGATTTTCTTTCACTGTTTTGAGTTCTCTTTGGCACTAACTTGTATGAAATACCTGTAAAACACATAAGAGATACACAATATACGAAATAATTGCCAAAAAGGGTTAGTAGCATAAATATGAGACAAATCCAAGCTATTTACACCGCACGGGATCATAAAAATACCGAAATTAAGGGGATAAATGTGAAGAATTTATGCCTAATCAAACCCCCCTAACTTAGAACTTTGCGCGTCCCGAGCAATGTAAAAAAATGAGAGTATGAGTTAAAGACCCTTCAAAAACTTTATTGGGATAGATTACCTCTTTCGCGGGAAATCGATTGCATTTAGCGCATGCAACAAGACTTTAAACCTCTAGGTTACCCTAGTAGGACGAGTGGTGTCTCGTGAGGGTTTGCAGTGAATATACCCACAAAATTCTTTATTGACTCAAAGAAAAATCAAAATACTTAAAAATTGTACAATTTAAACTCCCCACAAATGGTCACTTTAAAATCATATTTACAAGTCTCAAGTCATAGTGTGTGTGTGCGAAGCCAAAAATCGAACCGCCAACTTCCACCGATTGATCATTACATTACTTTCCGAAAATTCATTTTGATTCAAATGCTCACGGGATGCTCTCTGAAACGAATCTCTCGAATTGTGTCTATTCTCTCGGTGTGTGGGATATAAAGAGTAAATATAATGGATGCAAAGTCACGCACACAAATTGAAAGACGAAAATATATGGTGAATATATTTCATCATCGGATTACGGTCATTGGGAAATGGGAAACATCATCTCTTTTTCACGCCATGTAATCTATTTTATTATCTTTTTTTGTTTTAACTCTCCACGCGATAACCAATTTCGCAATTTGGACTCGGTTAGGACTTTTTTGGGTTTTAAGGTGTAATGGGTACAAGGAAATGGGTTTGAAAAAATTGGAATTGGAAACTATTCTTAAGATGTCCATGTGTGCTTTTTCAGGATTTTGCTCATTTTTTTCTTTTTTTCCCTATTTTCACGCTTTTCATTTCTTGCTAATTTTGTTGAGCATTTCTTTTCTTTTATTTCCCCTTCTTATGCACTTTTCAGACTTTATTTGATGAATATTCAATTTTCATAATTCCGGGCTAATTGAGTTTTTCGGGTTATCAAACGAAAAGGAAAAAATTTATTAGGCTCAAATTGGGTTGCAAAGGGATGAATTTTTCACGACTTTTTATAGCTAATATTTTTGGGTAACAAGCGATGGCTTACTTCATTGTTCAAATGCGAGTCGTTTTTACCATATGCGTCTCGAGATTAATTTAGTTTAGAGATATTTTAGTGCGCATTATTCAAGACAATATCTCACACATGTCGCATAACCGATCAAAACAATAAAATAGAGATAATCAACGACTTATTAAAATGCTGAAAAGAACATTGAGTTAATCATTATCTCAGATTGATTTAAAATGCCCTAAAAAAAATATAGGCTCGAAATCTCACCGGGTTTGTCAATTTCCGCACTTATTCGTAAAGTCGTCAATTTTCTTTCAATTTCCATCTTTAGTCAATTTTAGCTTTGTGCATTTGATTTTTACAACTTGAGACAAAATATTTGTGACATTTTTAAAGCTTTTAAATTCCAATCTTTATTTATTTTGAAGAAAAATATTTTTGGCTTTTTTCAAAAAATTTATTTATTTATTTTTTTCTTTTGAAAATTTTGAAATTTTCTAAAAAAAAATCACTTCGAAAGAGCATGTGATAGAAACAATGAATCTAAATAATAAACGGGAAGAATATCCCACACCCCCTAACTTAAATGTTGCATTGTCCTCAATGCGAATCAAGAACACAATATAAAGAGAGGAAAAGAAAGATATTACCCAAAATGGAGCGATTCCCGAAAAGTACGAGTGTATTGAATCTACAAAACATGTTAGAACCAAGCATAGCAAAAAGAATAAGAAAAACTCTAAACTAAAGAAAACAAAAAGAAATCAGCTAACTATTGTACAACCTACGATTTGAAATTCTAATAAGTTATACACTAAAAGTTGAAAATTTTGAGGGTCCACCCAAAATACAATTTGACTTTGAGGGATTAATGGTGTACCCTCAATAGAAAGCATGCCTCCCAAAAAATAAGAATTTCGCTACAACAACGGAAGGCATGCGTAAAGCGGAAGAAATGAACCATCACCAATTAAAAAATTTAGGGGGATAATTAGGGATTTGAGTGCACAGGGGGACAAGTGCCATTGGGATCCAAGAAAAATATAATCACGTCCTAAAGATTTTTCAAGTAAAATGGGAAGCGGAGCACACAAACAGAAAGAGTCCATCTTGAAAAACAATTCAAGCATAGAGTCCTTGTCCTTAAAATCTTCTCCCACAAAATTTTCAACTGGATCTGGTGGAGTAACACGTCTAAGTGTATGGCCCGTAAAATGAAGCATCTCAAAAAAACATTCGCATACAAGACTCGGATCAACATCCTCAAGACATTCATCCAGTTCTTGTGATGGATTTAATGGTTCGATAATAGTGGGTACACAAGGAGACAAATGATCTTCAACCTCAGTAGATTTTGAAATATCTATAAGAGGTTGATATTCAAAAGAACTTGGATCACTCTCAATGATTTTATCCTCAAAAGTGTTAGGTGAAGCGCAAGTCTCGACCTTCTCTAAGTTGTCCAAATAATCATTAAACTCCTTGCAAGTTGCTCTAATTGTCAACTCTGTAGCAGCAAGGTCGTCGAATTGCTTTTTGCTAATAAGCATGAGTTCTTCCAAAGTAGGCATCCTTGGTTCTAGCACCTCAAATTCCTCATTTGGTTGAAAACATTCTTCAACTTTAAAAATATCAGAAGGAAAATCCTCATTGGGTTCAAATAATGCATCTAACTTTTGCTCCCAAGGACGATTTTTTTCCCGATATTCTTTTTCAAGCCTTTTTTCTTCAAGCAATTCATTTTGATAAATTTGGATGGCCTTAGCACTGAGCTTGTATTTATGATACTCATCTTTAGTGATATTGATCCAATGTTCATAAATCTTGAGCGCCTCCTCCTCACTATTATCATAACAATTAAACCCACCAAAGGAGTTAGAGTAGGACATTTCAAATTGGGCAATTCAAAAACGTGACACCCATATTTTTGAATTTTTTTTAAGATCAAATTCAGGATTAACCAACCTAACCTAAAGTCTACCTAATTCCCCGGCAACGACGCCATTTTGATCGAGATTTAAATCGAGCATCCGTGTAAATACGCTAGTTGTTGTTATCGGCTTCCAACCACAATACAAAAAAAACTAAACTTTAACTAAACTCTTATGGAGTATAGTGGCAAGTCTGGGTATCGAATCCACAGGGAACTAGGACGAGTGAACGTGACGACAAAGATAAGACTGTTAACCCTAACTTGACTTTAAAAAGAAATAAAAAGATGATGATTGAGTGAGTGAGAAAGGATAAAGGGAAAAATAAAGAAGTTAACTAAAATTAATTGGAAAATTAAGGTAGGGACACAATCCCTCAACCCTAGAGTATTTATGGTATAAAACTAATCGTAAATTTAAGTGATCAATTAGACCGAGAATTTAGTACTCTCAAGCATTACGTATATGAGGTTCAAGCCCGCAGCATACTTAATCAGAGGACGAGTAAATCGGTATTGCGATAGTGACACTCGAATTTCATTCTGAAGCATCCCGATTACCTGAAGCAAACGAGATCCAAAGATCTACAATTATCGCGTTTCTATGCAATACGGTCGTAATAAACCATTAAATTTAGAGGATTAATTTTATTCACATGTAACTACCACATCAAGTTGGGTTCATGCATCCCAACCTTTAAAAACCTAGCCTAACATGGTGAAATTAATGAAAACTACGTTATCTACATTGCATGAACTCACAATTGCTTAGAAAGAGAGATGTAATATGAGAAATAATAATAAAAGTTCTGGAAATAAAAGTTACCAAGATTGAAGAACAAGAACATACAAGAAGAAATCAAAGGTTGAAGAAAAACTGGAAAAGCTCTTGAATTAAAGGTGCAAAATATGCAAATTCTTCTCCTAGATGTTCCTACTTGTTATGGAGCTTTTAATCCATGAAATCTTTATATAAAGAGTCCTAATGACTAAATATATAGGCTAGAGGTCGTTTAGAAGAGTCACCAAAATATAAAACTCTTTTGGCTAAAACATAAGCACAAAATAAAAATCTCGTATCTGGCAATTTGTCACACTTAGAAAGCGTGACTAATTTTGTAACGGATCTGTAGTGTGACTAATTTTGTAACGGATCTGAAGTGTGACTAATGACCGGATCGGTTCTTTTAATTTTCATCAACTTCGATCCGTCTTCGGTCTGGGGTTCACTAGAACTTTTGTATTTCGGATTAGTCCGATTTTCTTTGACTTTTTCTTCTATCTTTGACTGCTCATAACTTTCACACCGGGACTCCGATTGAGGTGTTGTTTTTTCCAGTGTTCTTGTAATTGAAATATCTTCAACTATCTAGTTGGCCCCACCTCCGGAATAAGGCTACAAAATTACAAAAATTCCCTTTAACTCCCCATTTCTTAGTTTTTTTCACTGTTTTGAGTTCTCTTTGGCACTAACTTGTATAAAATACCTGTAAAACACATCAGAGATACAAAAAATACTAAATACTTGCCAAAAAGGGTTAGTAGCATAAATATGAGACAAATCAAAGCTATTTACACCGCACAGAATCATCAAAATACCGAAATTAAGGGCATAAATGTGAAGAATTTATGCCTAATCACCAACACAATGTCACTATTAATCGGATGCATAGTGACAATGGTACCGAATTTAAAGTAGAAAAATTTGATGGCTATTGTGATAAAGTGCGCATACAATATGAGTTTTCGACCATTCGTACTCTTCAGCAAAATAGGATTATTGAGAGGAAGAACCGAACAATACAAAAAATGGCTAGATCTATTCTTCTTGGGATAAATGTGCCTAGACGTTTTTTGATAGAGACTATGAGCACCACATGCCATGCAGTGAATAGGTTATATCTTTGTTCGCACACATTTCACATGCCTTATGAGTTGTGGATAGGGAAGAAGCCTAACCTATCATATTTTCTTGTCTTTAGGAGTACATTTTTCATCTTGCGAGATAGAGAGCCCTTAGAAAAGTTTGACTTTCGGAGCGACGAGAGGATATTTTTAGGATATTCATCGACATTTTGAGCTTATCGGGTTTATAATCTGGCTATCTCTAAGGTTATGGAGTCAATAAACATCATGATTAGAGATGATGAGCCACCGACATTTGTTGTTCCTAGCCTACAGTGTGAGGATGATGATGATCCCATCTTTCCTCATGATAGCACATTGGACCATGTTCATGCTTTAGGGGAGACATCATCTTGGATTCGAAAGAGTCATGAACCTTTCTCTACACTTGGTGATCCTACACTAGTTGTTAATACTCGTGTTCAACTCAAAAAATTTATTAGTTGTCTGTTCTACACATACCTACTTGACCCCAAGAATGTGAAAGAAGCACTCAAGGATGAGCATTAGATCTTTTTCATGCAAGAAGTGTTTCTTCAGTTAAGAAAGAACGATGTCTGGGAGTTGGTCCCCTGACTTTGCAATAATAACGTGATAGGTACTAAGTGGATTTTTAATAATAAGGTGGATTCAAATGGTACCATAATTCGTAATAAGGCTAGGTTAATCGCTCAAGGCTACACATAAATAGAGGGCATAGACTTTGAGGAGACATTCGCTAATGTTCTTAGCCTTGAGCTTGTCTGTTTACCTCTCACCATAACATGTCATCTGCACTTCACGTTATATTAGATGGATGTTAAGAGTACCTTTATGAATGGCATTCTACGGGAGGATGTTTACGTGGAACAACAGAAAAGGTTCGAAGACCTTAAGCACCTAGGACACATCTACTATATTAAGAAAGGTTTTTATGGTTTTAATGAAGAACCCATTTCTTAGTACGAGAGGCTTACTTCCTATCTCTTAGGTTACGACTTCAAGAGAGGGGGAGTAAATAAGACATTGTTTAATAGGAGAGAGAGTGGTGCTATTTTGGTTGCCCAGGTCTATGTGGACGACATAGTCTCTGGATCCAGGTGCTCCCTCCATCCTCAAACTTTCGAGGAGAAGATGAAAAGTGATTTTGAGATGATCATGATAGGTGATCTTATATTTTTCCTAGGTCTCCAGGTTCGTCAAATTGAGGATTCAATATTCATATCTCAATCCAAATATGCAATAGACCTTGTGAAAAAATTCGGTCTAGACTCCACTAATCATGCTCGCACCCCTATGAGTTCATCGACAAAGCTTGGCAAAGATGCTTTAGGCAACAACGTAGAGCAGACTTTATATCGTAGCATGTTAGGTAGTCTTCTTCACCTATTCATTCCATATCCATGTGGCTCTTTTTTAGTGTTTTTAGACATGACATCATTTTATTTTGGGTTTTATAATGTGTGGAGTCATTAAGATGTGATACGATAACTACTTGCTACATGTTTGACTCCTTGTCATCTTTAATTCTTACGAGCATGGACTTATTTGAGTATTGCACTTACCTTTCACGTGTCGGTTGTAGTGTTTTCAACTCAATCCTGCTTTTAAAACGAACCAAATGTTAAAAATGAGATAATAAAAGTTGTGCATATAAGTACCATTGCTCGGATTAGAAAAATTAAAAATCCAGTCTCCGGTAAATGTGTATATTTAAAGCAATGAAGTCGGACTGCGAAAGACAAGTTGACTTTGCGTGAATAACCACCATTTTTAAAAAGAAAAGAGCCTAAAATATTTAAGGCACATAAAAAAGAAAAAAACATAAAATGTGAGGCCAATTTTAAAGAACATTAATGCTTCACTACATCTGAGCATTTATTTCTTTAAAAAGATTTGAGGAACAAAATTATAATGAGTGAGTTTTGAGTGAGCTAAGTCGAATATCAAGGGTTTGTACATCCTAAAAAAATCTCGTAAGGCATTACATAGTTTTGTGCGTCATTGGTGTGAAAATCACAAACGATCTTGATTAGTTGAACTGGTTGAGTCGATTTCACTTGAGTTTGCCATTTTTACACCTAAGATATACTTTGAAATCTTGCGTTATTGGTGTCTCATTCTTTCGTGCACATATGTTATGTTTGTCTACGTTGATTAACCTATATAATTTTATCACACCCCTATATTCGGTTTTCATGATTCGGTTATTTTTTGTATTTCTCCATGGTATGTTGTTTTTGTTAAGTTTTTTTCTTGAAAATATTGAAAATTTTCAAAAATAGTTTGTGATGTCTTTTGATATTATCATTGCATAATTATTCATCCATACCTTTCTTCGATGATATCATTTTATTCTTGTGATGTTCCTTATATTTTTTTTATTATTAGTTTTTACTCCTTGTCTATTTCGGACAAAATAAAAAGGGAGAACAAATTACAGGGGAGTTTGATTTATGGGGATATTTTCATATCTTTATGCTTTATGCATTTATGTAATATATTTCAAAGTTGATGCATTACGGGGTATTTTTTTTATATCACGTATGTAGGTATTTTGAAAGATTATATTTTTACACTCGATGAAGTCGAAGTACCCAAGAGAAGACAAAGAAGAAGTGAAGATTTGAAGACTTTGTTTTGAAGACAACTATATCTTGTATCTATACATTTTAGGGTTTGGGAGGGTAGTAGGATATTGTATTCGTCTTAAGAGTTTATTTGTAATTTGAATTTTGGTTTTATGTATGTACTAGAATTGCCAAAAAGGGGGAGATTCGTAAAGCATGATTTCTATCATTTGCTAATAGCTTAGGCTACATTTAGTTTTTGTCATATCCGACTACCGATTGATTTGAGCCGTCATGAAGAATCGCTTTTTCATCGCCTTTAAATTCAAGAAGATCTTCACAATGCAAAGATATAAAATAATTTAGGATTTTGAATTTATTTACGTTTATATTTGGGAGTTATTTTATTTAAAAAAACTCTAGGCATTTTTCTGGATTTAAAATTTTTCAAAATACATGCATATTATTCAAACGAGATGGGAATCTCATTCAAACAACTATGCTATCTCATTCAAAATTGTCATTTACAGGTTCCTTCAATCGAACATTTAACGTGGGCGTACTGTTTTTCACGTTTGAGTCTAGTTTGAAGATCATTCAAATGAAATTAGGATTCGTTCAAACGATCTTTGTAATAACCCCTATTTTCTCACGTAAAGGCTATCCAAGAACGATACGCCGAAGATAGGGCTTGTTTGTCAATTAATATCATTCTTAGCACAAATGCAAAAATAAATAACTATTATTTAAGGCCCATATTTGAAATGCCATGAATATATCCACAATAAATAAATAAGTCCAAACCACCACAAATAAAATAATAAATCCAACCAGTGTAATCGAAATCTCAACCAATATAAAGTCAAGGAGTCTCGAGAAAATACCCTTACAATGTTTCAAACAAATAAATAACTACAGCAGGAAAAGCACCTATGCTAGAATCGACTAATATGAAACTGAATAGCAAGTGAGACTACAAGATTGCTATAACACAATCCATCTATCCTTTTCTAGGAGGACCTGGTGGAAAAACATTTAAATTGGGTCAGAGCCCGAGGTGTTCAAGAATTAACTTAATTAATTTATGATGCCATAATACAGTCGTTGCAAGATAAATATTTCCCCTTAGTCACTCACATGTTCTTAACACCTCAACCCTCATCTAAGTGTGACATTATTCGCATCCTAGTATGTCCTAAGTAATGATTACGACATCGTCTCCAGTTTATAAAAAACGGATCTATCAATAATTAAATATTTTTCTGTAATCACTACATTTAATTGCCAATGCCCATTTATCCTAGTTTCATAAGTTTCACATGTAAGGCATAAACATCTATAATGCACTACAAGGTCAAAAAATAATTATTGACCACATTCGTAGATAATTAAATTTATTTTATTCAAGTCCGGGTAATTATTTATATATGTCCTTTCATATATTTGATAAACAGAAGCATCTACCGTGGGTGTCTAATTCGCATTTTATCGGTAACTCCGGAGGAATCTCTTATCCTAAGCGGACATCACAAAACACACATAAATTGAGGATGGTCCCTATGTATGATAATTATTCACGATCCATACCTAGCGGTGACACAAGCTTGGTCAGCAACAATAACCACCTCTCGTAGATGGCACCTCCATGTAGGACCTATATGACCTACACAACATCAAGCCCACCTGTGTCGATGTGTGGTACCCCTTCTGAACGTACGAACTCCCGAGACGATAGGACAGTCCACGAATAATGATATGTCCACAGAAATACATAATAGTACATATTATCTCATATAATATGAATAGGTAATAATTACTCCATAATTACCATAAACAGCCCAACTAAAGTTCGCAACATTTTCATTTATTAATAATCTACCATTTAATAAATTATTGATTCCATTCCTTAAAGTGACACTTAGCCATGTAATTTTCTAATTAAAGTGGCATATCCTTACTTTTAATAACATTCCCATTTTACTTACATACAGTAAGCCAAACCCTAAACCCATGCCAAATAGTGAAAAGGGCTCGTACACAATGAACCAAACCCAACCAAACCATGAAAGGAATAATCTTCCAAAGGCCCCTTAGCATCGCTCGAACAAGGGGTATGGTCATTCGAACGACATCATATGTCGCTCGAATGACATACTACATCGTTTGAGCGACCTCCTTCATCTTCCCCACGCGTCCCATTTCTTTTGTTTTTCCCTGGTTCAGCTCTCCAAACCAGAACAACTTACTCAACCCAAAATTCTGAACCCATAATTTATATGTTTGAACCCAAAAATCAACCCATAAATGATATACTAAGACCCAAAAATATAGTATGTATTAAGGATTTTAAAGCTTGAACCATTCCCCAAATTTCAGTCATATCCAACTCCAAATATGGGCCATCTATTATGGGATTCAATACACGATTTCAGTCCAATATATTAGCACTAATCTCCTCTACATTAATTAGTGATATATTCCAAATTTAACTATCAAAACCCTACGGATTCTACCATCAATTTTTAGATTTACGATACCTAAATTTATGTGATAGATTCTACATTAAATTCAATCCACTACATGTATTGCTCATCATCAAATCAATCATATTCAAATCTAGATCCCAGAAATTTAAGGAGCAATTATGATTCATCAAGAAATATATTGGAAACATAAATTAAGCAAGAGAATTCTCGCCTAAAAGGTTTGTAGAAGAAGGTCCCTTGAAATCCCCTTAATTTTCCATGGTTCCTTACCCTTTTTTTCTCTTTTGTCCCTTCTCTTATTCTCTCCCGTTAACTTTTGTTTTTAGATTTTCTAGAATAACAGTGGGGAGTGGTTTACCCCCACTTAAACACTAATTAATGACTAATCCCGAGTTGGGCCTAAAACCCAACTTTTGGACCCCCAAACGGACCTGAATCCATAATCCAACTAGCTCAAACGTTTCTCAACTTATATACTATTGACCCACGACTATTTTTAAAGGTATAAAACATCCAAACGATCCCATATGTGTCCCAAAACATGTCCAGAAGTATTTATGTCAATATTAGGTAGTTTTAATTTGTGTCGCACAATAATTATGTATTTTTCGCATGATACATGCAATTACTACATTCATACACATAAAATCAATCACACATAAAATACAGCTAAATAACAAATTTCGACTATGAAATTAATAAATTAAAATATTTGATTAAGTCCAAGTTCCACAGTTGTTTATTTATTCCAAAATATTATTTAATAAACTATTCTAGAAAAATTACGGGGTATTACATTCCCCCCCCCCCCCCCCCCCTAATAATGGGATTCCTTCCTCGGAATCAAGAAGAGTATGTACCTAGCTAGAAGAGTTCGGGATACTTTGTGCACATGTCGTCCTACCTTTTGCAAATCGACTCATCCTCCTTATGATGTCCCCACTGCACCCGAACTAAAGGAACAACCTTGGATCGAGTTTGGCTCTCCCGTTAGTCCAGAATGGCTGCCGATCTCTCCTCATAAGTAGCGTATGGCTGGAGCTCAATCTCATCGATATCAATGTGCTAGTATGCTACCTCATCCCTAAGGGACCTCCGCAGTGAAGATATGTGGAAAACGTTGTGCATCCGCTGCAAGTGATCCGATAATCCCAACCGATATTCTACGAGCCCAATCATCTCATATTGAGGAGACAACTTCCCTTTCTTTCCAAACCTCATAACCCCCTTCATGAGAGACACCTGGTCTGCAACATCGAAGTCTACGTCTCTTTAGCCTGCATCCAGATAGCTCTTTTTCCAGTCATGGGCAATTCGTATCTTGGCCCGAATCATCTATACCTTATCTTAGGTGTCCTGAATAAAATCTGGACCAAGCAACTTGTTCTCCCCCACCTCCAACCAACATGAGGGTGAACAACAAGGTCTCCCGTAAAGTAACTCAAACGGTGCCAAGGTATATATATACTTAATCAAAATACATAAAGTATTCTTAGATACAATTGATGGGAAACTGACATAAGTTTTTAAAACGAGTTGAATTAGTTCACTATTAATACAAAACTAAATAGCCGAAGCACAATAACTCATAAGCGTGAAGATAAAGAAACAGTCCTAATAATAGGGCTCTATATAAACAGAACATTACGCTGAAATGTAAAAAGCCGTACAGATCATATGGACAATAGAACCTGATGCTCTGATACTGTCTGTGACACCTCGCATAATAAAATACCGAGTGATCAGTCTCATACCAAATTAAACAGGAATCTCATCTGGTTCATTCTTAGCATCACTGTCAAAAAACTTTTTAATTACTAACCACCTAGTCTTTAATTAAGGTGATGCCAAATTTTATCTTATGAATTAAATTGAACACAACCAGTATAATAGGAAACCAAATAATCATCACAAGAGGAAATCTAATCATGCCACACAATAAATAAAAGTGTTAGTCGAACAACATCGACTACAAGCAATCCACAAAGTGCAAGTATAAAAGAGTACCGACACATGCCATTTACTGAATATAAACGCACACGCCCAATATTACAATTGAAATGTCCCTATCTAGAGAGAGAATAAGACAGGCGTCTAAATAAATATCCCGCAGCATCCACATATACTGCAGCTACGGACCCTATAGGAAGAATCAGGCCTGGCTCCCCTGCGGTAGGACACCTAAAAGGTTTTGAAAAGGTTTTACAGCAAGGGTTAGAACCCAAAACATTTGAAAATATTTAACAAGTGAATTTAAATGCAAGAAATTAAAATGCAAATATGCTCTTCATATTTAAGTTAGTGTCGTACACTCTCTTGAGGACACCTCACCCCTCTACTAATGTGAACGCCTAACGAACTATACATGACCCACCTAACTAACCACCCCATAACTAGCCTTGTCCCATATATTCTACTATTTTTCCCACTACTATATCCCCAGTGAGTTTAGCATAAACATTATAAGTTATTATTCACATTAAATTATTTAAACCAATTCTAATTCAATACTATATAACCGTTCCACAAGTTATATTAATTATACATTTACACCATATATATATATATATATATATATATATATATATATATATATATATATATATATATATATATATATATACGTATACAATTTTGCACTATATATACGTATCATATCACAACATTCATGCACATGTCGGATATAAATGCTATCACCCAGCGCATAAGAGGCGGTCATAGTTCCCACAGTAAGTGCATGTTCCATACCATAATGGCCCACCCCTAAAAACAGACGCTATGACCTGGAGAATATACTCCCCCTGCATTCGCTAGTCAGGGTACTCACCCACATCGCGCAACCTCCTAAGATAGCATTAATATTCGTATGCTTTAATATAAATATTATTCACACAAATATTTATATATCACATATATACTACACATCATCGTATATATATAGAAATCTAGGCTACCGTATGTTCATACACAGGCCTAACATATAAGTCTATGGTCCGACTTTATTTCAATTAATTATACACTAATTCATTTTCATTATTTTGGTGTCACCCTACCAAGTATACCTGGACTCTCTATCTCTCGGCCCGAAATAAAATAGTTTCAATCCGTCATTCAATTTCATTCAAGTAAGTCTACCCACTTAATTACCAAGGTTACAATTTATTAAATCATTAACTTACATCTTCAAATTCATCAATCCTCTAATTAATTGAAGGTTAAGTACTCACAAATTAAACCCTACATCATACTCAAAATTCAGAAATCAACTAAAGTAGAAACTATGAATCTCCAATACATTACAGGTCTGAATCAAGTGAAACCAAAAATCTGTCAGACATAACAGGTCATTCAAACGACAAGCCCTGTCGTTCGAGCGACAGTGGCTCTCGTTTGAATGAGATACCAGTTCATTCGAATGACCCTAGTATCATCTTCTTATCTCTTCTACCCAGAAAACCCATTCTGCCATTAACACATTTTAAACCTTCATTCTGTATAGATTTCTTGACCAAAATGTCCCCAGATTCATCCTAAATCCAAATGTTTATCATATTTAATCTAAACCTAACAATTCATCAATTAGGGCATCAAATTCTTCAAATCTTATCACCTCTACAGATTTATAAACTCCCAATCAAAGAAATTTTCAATTTCTCATGAACACAAACCCTAACATATTAATTGATTCCCACCTCCTTTAATATGAATAGATAAATACAAATTAACAATTACAAATTAAACCACTTGCCTCAATTTGTAGATCAAAGCCTATGGATGAGGATGTTGGATTGAATTCAATGATCTCTTATTCTTCTTGAAGTTATCTCCCAAAATCCCCAAATTGTCTTCTAACGGCTTTCCTCTTAAGCTCTCCGCAATTTTAGTCTTCTAAAATGACTTTAAGTTGCCTTACCCTTACACAATTAGGGTTAAAATCTCTAATCCCGTTTTTGGGCATATGGGCCTCCTAAAAAGGGTCCAAACTCTTTGTCTGGAGCTCAAATATATATATTTAAGTCCCGAAACCCATTATATACATATGGACACTCATTTCGGACTATTTCGACCCTACCTAACTCAACTGCACACTCAAAATCGTCATCCATATAATAATTTTTAAAAATAACTTCCACCCATAAATTTTATTTAAATGCTTACTTTTAAATATCCCAATGAATTAATTCTCATTAATTTACGATACAAGTAAATTATCAATTACTGAATTAATTAATAAAGATAAAAACCCAGGAATTACGAGGTGTTACACTTAACTTCTTTTATAACTACATTAGGTGATTTGATAGTCCCACTAATTTATTCTTTAAAGAATTTGACATTTGACATTTTTGATTTCGGAAGTAATCAGTGTACCCTTTTTCAAGTGTAGACATAATTATAAATTCTAATGCTATTAGTGGATTTTAAATCCATGCATCTACTAAACATTCCCAATCATGCGGGCGTGTCAAATTGCGTAAGTAAAGTGAAATTTATATAATTCACTTTTAACCATATATATTCATTTTTGTGTGAATAAATGTTGTGGCAATATCAACTTATTACGTTTGACTTCTTGTTTTATAATGACAAAATCTATGTAGGTCCATTATCTAATGACTATAATCTCCCACTTGGGTAACATAAATCATTCTAAAATCGCAAAACCTTAAGAGCTCAAATATGAGTGTCAAGATTCATAAGTGAAAACCCAAGGACAATCCACTAATAAGAACACTATAATTAAGAAAATATATTCTCATATAAACTTAAAGATCTTTTATATACTTGAGAAAAAATATTTTGAAAGGTCATTGAGGGGTTTTTGAAATGATCCAAAAATAACATAAGAGAAGGAACCAAGAATTTATGGTTTGTTTTATGGTTTGTCTTGTAAGCATCCTCATATCGATTTAGAACTATGTTTCGTAGCACTTTAATTTTTAAAAAAGAAAAAAAAAATTATTTCATTCATATTGAATGACAAATTATAATTCAAACAATGTATGTTACATAATTGGTACTCATATTTTAATCTCTAACATATTGAAATTTTGCATAAATTTTATGCTTAATCCATATAATAACTCTTCAAATTTTTAAAAGAGTGTCACACACTAATCTATTAATAGTGGGCTCCTCAAGTAAAATTTCATTATAACGATTTAGCATTTTTAAGTAAAACTTAGCTTCTTCATTTCGTTCTAAGAAATCAGTCTTGAGAACATTAAAATCGATAAAAACATGCAATTTTAGAGAAATAAAGTAATATAAAATTAATGAGATAAATAACTCACCACATTAATGCTACGAGTTAACATGTACATTAATAACATTTGATGAACGTGAGATTTCTTTTGTAATAATTGTAAATATTTATATGCAACTTTATTGCGTACCATGTTATCCAATTTAGATGGACATGTTATCTATCATAACCTTTCACCACCTATTGACATAATCACTTTATATTTATTTATGTTACTCGAAATAAATTTCTTTTGAGAAATTATCTTGCTTGACGAAATAAATCAAATGTGAACCATTAATGTCTTTACATATGATGAGTTATCAGTACCACTTTTATATCTAAATTTAATATTAATAAGCATTCTAGTTGGGTCACTTTGCTGACTACCAGACTATCCATTATATGAATATTACATTATTTTATGGATTCTATAATAGTTTCAGCAAGCATTAACGTTTTAAAAAGGTATAAATGGACAGTGTACTTATAAATTAAGGAAGGTTACGGACTCTTTTGAGCAACTGATACCAACCTTAATAAATAAACGTATTGCCCCTCAATATTAACTTCGTCATTGCAACCAGATTCTTTGGAGCAACTAAGTCACGATGTCTTAATCATAATGATATCATTAATAATTCGAACTCTCAAAACCATATTCTAACTCTTTGGAGCAGGCAAGATATAGTATTTAAATCTCATCACAAAATTCAACATTACAATTTATTAGATTATACCACTTTGGTGGAATCGTAACCTAATTGTGATATACATACTGAGATAAAACCTTAAAGCATGTCAAAACATAGTTTAGAATGATATCATAAATTCAACATTTATAGTTTATTAGACTAAACCACTTTGGTGGAATTGAAACATAATCGTGATATAAATGCTGACAAGAAAATTCTAAGGCATGCTTTTAATATTTCATTACTCACATTGGACATAATAAGCATATACGCATTAATCTAATATTTACAATTTTGAGCACCGAATTAAACTTAACTTAAATATTAGTCTCAAGGAAAAATTTAAATCCTTTGAGGTTAAGTTGATGCGAAAAAATAAATTTACTCATTAATGTTCATTTGATAATCGAAATTATCCTTTTGGGCAATCTTATAACAAACAAGTTGCATCATCATTGCATCAATAATCTACCATTCATAATTATATTTTAACTCACTGGCAGGCAAATTTATCCACAGTACCTTAATATTTATAATTATGGATTAGGACACTTTAGTGGATACCTGGTCTAAAATAATATTAATATTAATATCAAAACCTTAACCAATATTATAATAGTCATAACAATATTTGGTGTAAATCAAAAATATTTTGACAACGAAATAAGGTAAGATAACTAATGTTTTTATTAAGACACATACAATGGAGAAATTCAAAATTTTCAATAATGGAAAATTTTGAGTAATAATTACAAAAGAGTTATGCAAACTCTTAAAATAACTCCAACAAGTAGAATTTGCAAAAAATGTAGAAAGAAATAGTTATCAACTTTATTACTAAATATGACAAATTTAAGGTTTAGAGAACTTAAACATGCTCAAATAGTCAAAACAATATTCATCACTAAAAAAATGGTAAGTTTTGATCATTAGATCGTTTCAGGTTGATATAAAAAAAATTCAAGTAATTATGAATAAGTTGGCAATTTTAATTTTAATTTTTTCTTATAAGAGGCATAAAAAAATATTACCGAAAATTTCTCAAAATATTCAAATAAATAGTTTATAAAAAATAAACGTCTTTAAGGACATAATTCAAATTGCCACAAAAGAAAATCAAGAACCAAATAAAATGCTAATTTGGTCAAAAAAAATTGGTACCCAAAACTTCATCTTATGAATTTTCTTTTATGTGATTATATAGATATACCAATTAATTCAGTTGGTCGCATTCACAGATATCCTAAAGTGGTTTATCATTAATTGCGCTTAAATATTTAATCCATAGAGTATGCAAGCATTTTAATTTCATGGAACATACTTGCACACACGCATTACGAATTGTATATAAAAATCAATACCCAAAAAAAATATTACGTGCAAAACATAATAGATAATCAAAGGTCCAAAGATAGATGCATATATAATAATCTAATATTCATAGCTATAAATTAAGACACTTTCTTCTGAATTTAACATCATATAAATTTTAGTGTCAGAACATTAATTCATAATTATAGCAGGACCTTTCGACAACCAAATATAGATTATACACATTAATCTAATTTACCAAAAATGTTATTGTCAAACTCCTTAATCATAGTCTAATATTTAAAACTTTATATTGAATAATAGATAACATAAATATTAGAACAATCATTTAATGATAAAAACTATATGAGTGATTTATACCATATAATACCAAAAATATTTTATTTTTTAAAAATGAAAATTTTTGAGTTATCACTACAGTAACATAAAAGATCTTTTCATGATCACTCTCCAACTCGCGGAATTGTAAAATCAATTTTAAGTGTTAGTTATTAACGTTGACACTATTATCAAAAAAGACAAAAACACGCTTTTAGGGGTTCTAACAATGTTAAATCGTCGAGATAGGGTGGTGCCCATTGTAAATAATGGATTTTATATATTACAACGTTTTCAAGTGACCGTGCGAATTTTGTAATATTCCGAGCAAACATACAAAATATGTCGCAAAAATAATTTACCAATTCATTATTATTGTTATTATTATTATTATTATTTTTACCCGAATTCTTTGGTACGAAAAAAAAAACTCTTAATGGACAATCATGAGATAAAAAATCTAAGCTCTGATACCACATCTAAACGTAATTAAATAACACATAATTAACATTTTTTATATGGATCTATAAATTTAACGTATAAATATTCAATTTTACATATTATTTGTTCCTTAATAATACAAAACATTAGGTGTTATACATTTAACGTTAGGATCTTATATCAACATGATTATCATATACAATTATTATACGGAACATTAAATGATATTATAATCACATACCTTCATCATGTCACAAATAAAAGGATTGAAGGAGCAATCGACCTTAACGACATCCGATTGGACTAAATTTCTGACCACAACTTACTCTTGTATACGACGAGATATATTCCAATTTCAGCACATTCCAACGGTTGGATCTTATTTTAAAGCCAAAATAGTATTTTAAAAATTAGCATAAACTTGACTATTTGAATTTCTCTCATTTATCCTATTATTTCATTATGTTGTCTTTTCTTGTGTCTGAATGATGAAAAATCAATTACTTATTTATAGGCAAGGACAGAACCCAAATATCAAACAATGACTTAATCTTAACCATCCATCAAAGTAGATAATTAATAGTACTTTTGACTCTTGGTATTTGGAGTACCCTTTCATTAATCAAAGTGACTATTAGTATTAATATAACTAGTTGTAAACCCGCACAATGCGCGTGCGAGACACAATGTGGAGAACATTAGTAATAAGAAAAAACACGGATCAAAACTTTAGATCAATTAAATCTTTTTTTACCACCATATTTGAAACATTTATTCAAACAATATATGAATAATTTAACTCTTGACACAATGCATAACTATATTTAGAGACACCGTTTTGGTATTATTATATAGATTCAACTAAAATAAAAGTAAACCGAAATATAATATTGAGAGGATCTTTGGGTGTTGAAGCAAGACAATATGGTCATTACAAGAATCCAATTGTCGCTAATATCTAATTTTCAAATAATTATTTCCAGTTCATTGTAAGCATAGTAATTAACACCTAATTCAAACCTGCAAAAATGTTCTTATTTGAAAAAATATATCATTGACATATTTACAAACATGATATGTTCAAAATTTTGGGAATGGTTTAACTTGTCAGATTACTTTCTTCCACAATTAGTACCTCCCTAAAAACTTGGGCTTTGATATCAATACACAAACTTGGATTTTATATATTACACAACTACTCCCATTCTCAAAGGCATTAGCCAAAAAAATTAAAAATGACAAACAGAGAAAATACCTCGTCAAACAGAGAACACTCATATGTGGCCAAACCACCATGCACCATATTTCCTAAAAATAAAAAATACAGAGACAATGAGAGATTATACCCGTGCCAATGGAAATATGAAATTTGTTCCTCAATTCACATTACATATGATAATACTATCATTATATCTTAATAAATTAACACAATAAATCAAGTTAAGTTGCTTAGTAAAGCAAATTCAAATTTTAATAATGATCTCTCAACATAAATACTTGAGACTTTTGCTTAGAATTTAAAAAATAGAGGGGAGAGATGTCATTTCTAGTTTGCAAATCTTGATATACTACAATCAAAAGAAAATTAAACGACAAAGAAGGATAATTTTAAAAAATTAATAGGAAAGCAATTGTGAGTGTAATAATCGTATACAATTATCATATCTTCTCTAAATGCCTTGGAAAGAGAAAGAACAAATTACAGTTATATGCATAACATAATAAAATGTTAACAAATTAATATGCATAGAATCCATAAACTTAAGTTAAAGGTGAAACCTTTTCTCTTGATAGAAGGTAACCGTAACACCTCAAATTGAATTACAATGATCCATAAAGAGGGTAAAAAAATATCATCCCATATTATGAGTAAATTACAAATGAATCTTATCACTTCATTGCTTTTTACACAATATAACCTTTGACCACCAAAAATTGATTCCATGTGGTCATTGATTCACATAAAGAGAAATCACGGTGTTATTTTTCTCTTGATTGATGTGTTTTCCAAAATATAGGAGTTTTCGGACCCTCACATCTTCCTTTAGAAACTGAGCATGTATTGTTAGATAACCCTCTTTAACTGCATTTTTGATTTCCCTCTCCACTTCTCTTTGTTATTTCATTCATAATGTTTTTGTCCAAATTCTTTGCTGCAAATTCAGCAGCGTTTACCCCACTATGACCATCAAACACACCAAAGAAATCATGTAGCCAATTAATATAATAAAGAAAGACCATCCACCATATAGAGACTTTCCCAAAATTTTAGTCAAACTTGATGATGACATAATAATAAAAGTAAAAAAAATTCAACATACCTGTTTAGAATCTCCTTTAATATCAGCAACGGCAGAGTACCAATCTCCCATGGTACCCCTTTTTCCTCTCTTGCAATACACGGAATACCCATCACCCTCAACCACCAACTCATTCAACCCATCGACAAGCGTCGGAGTTTCAACCGCCAAAAGAAAAACTCAACAGACCAACTGAAATATTAATCATCGCAAACCTCTTTCTCTTCAGAATTACCAGTGAAGAAGACGATGAACAAACCGGCCCAGTTCTTTGAAGAAATCCAGTGGTCGTTCTCCACCTTTACGTAAACTAACGCCATGAAACTCACACAACTAAGCCTCGCTCTGATTCACTGACCCATTTTGAAACAATGACTCATCACGATTATTTAACCAAATATTGAAACACCAATCAAGATCTAAGGATTGTTAAATAGAGAGAGGGGTTAGGTGAGTAACGAATTATGAAGAATTGGGGTAATTATGGAGTTAAACTTGGGAGGTCACCGGGTAATGGAGGGATGGGTGGGAGGGAATGAGAAAGAGAGAGGGGAGTGAGGAAGTGCGATTAATCTTCTAGGCGTCGTTTGCGAGTTCTATTTTTAGAGAGAAAAGAAAGAAAAGGAAGAGATAATGTGTTTTCTTTTCTTCGTTTGGGAGTTTAAGTAGGAAAGAAAGTGACTTTCTTTAGTTTGGGAGTTTAAAAGGAGAGAAAGGAAAGGAAAATTTTTAAAAAACTTTCTTCCTTTCTTTCCAAAACTTTCTTTCCAAATCCGAAAGAAATGGAGAGAGAGAAAAGTTTTTAATGAATTCTTCCTTCTTCCTATTAAAAAAATTATTTTCCTTCCAAACTCCCAAACGCAAGAAAGACAATTATTTTCTTTTCTCTCCCAAACTCCTTTCTCTTCTCTTCTTTTCTTTTCTCTCCTATTAACTTTCTTTTCTTTTCTTTTCTCTCCTAATAAAATTTTCCTTTCCTTTCTTTTCTCTCCTAAACTCCCAAACGAGGATGTTGGCATGATAAAAGAAATAAAAAGAGAAGAGTGCCGCGTGGTATCTTCAGTGTATAGAGCACATTAAGTAGAATTATTTTTTTAAATAATTTTAATATTTTTTCACTTAATTCATAATTATCATATGACATGTAATAATTTTTGAGTCATTCTTAAATAGTTTTTTTCATAAACCCCTTAATCAAGCAAATCATTAATGCGAGTCATGACACTCACATACTAATTCAAGCGCATGATTGCTTCCATGTACAACAATATTAACAATTCATCCAATAAATTAGGTTATTCAATAATGGTCCAATAATGCCTTATATAAAAGACTATTTCTGCCACATTCATCAATTCACATTATATAAAATTATTTTTTTAAATAATTTTAACATTGTGTTGTTGGGTCGTATTCTTAGACAACATGACACAACATACAAGACTAATTAAAATAAAACAAGATGTGACTTGCCCATATTTAATGACACAATCATGACTCGTTTTAAAAACGACGCGATGATTTTTTATAATATATACACCCAAATAAACCTAATCGGACAAACTATAATTTCTGGGAATTTTATGGTAATTTAGTGATTTTTATTTTTAATTAATTTCTTCTTAGTTTTGTAGGAAATTTATTCGGTTAGACAAACTATAATTTATGTTTTAGGATATTATAATTTCACATGTGTATGATAATTAATTATGGAGTAATTTACAATTAGGTCCCTTGCAAACAATTTTTAAACACTTACGAATAATTTACTATTAGATCCACTTATTATGCCACTAGTGTGGACTTGTACAAGAAGAGAATTTGTTGACCTAAATGTTGTCAAAATTCCTTAAGTATATAAAATTTATTTGCAAGGCACCTATGAGTACTTTTTCCATAATTATATTGTACTTGTTTAGAAAAGAATAAATATATTATACTTCTAATTCATAATTATTTACCCATCTTACGCTTTCTAAGTTATCTATTTATATATGATATAATAATTGACTCTTTTTAAATTTTACAACTAATCCAGGTATTAAAATTTCCTACAGCTCTTATTAATTCGCTGGTTAATTTTTTTCACTCTTGTGAATATTATTACCTTTTATTCTCCTTTAGTAACGAATGATTATTATTATCGAATAAATAACAATATATATATGAACAAACTCTATTTATAGGTTTATTTGGTTTTTTTATGAATCTCTAGGATGGGGAGGACCCAAGACTAGAGAGATCTATTATAAAAGAATAATAAAAGGAAATCCCAAGAGAGTAAAACAAGAAATAAAGCTTCCCCATTAAGAACAAGCTCAAAACGGAATGAAAAAAAAACTGAGAAGAACACAAATAAAAACATCTCCTTCAATCTGTAGTGAGGATTAGGGACCAAATATGTACCCACGAGCTTCTGCTGTTCTTCTGGAGCATACCACCACGGTTTGAGAGTATCAGGAGTAAGGCCCATGTGAGATAAATGATTAGTAGCTTGATTTCCTTCTCCAAATATATGAGAGAACCATATATTCATTTTTGAGATGTAAAACTTGCAACTTTTCCATCTAGTTTTCAAAGACCACAGAGTAGAGAAAGAAGAGGATTTAAGAGATTGAAGAACAATCATAAAGTCCAAATCCAACTAGATAAACTTCCAGCCATAAAAGTTTGCCAACTCAACGCCTGTAATGACTCCTAGAATCTAGGTTTAAAATGTTGTATGGACTTCTTTTAGCTTCATACAAAAAGAGCCTTCAACAAAACCTCTAGAAGTACGAAAGAGACCTCCAATAGATGCATGACGCAGACAACCTAAAGCAAGACCGTGGGTATTAATTTTGATCCATGATGGAGGTGGAAGAATCCATAAAACAGGGGCAATGGATGGATATTTTCTAGGTCTCCCTTTGATGTTGTGCGTATGAAGAATGGACAGATCTACAACTGAATTATTCATGGATCTTTTCATCATTCAATTTATTCGAATCAAATGATATTTTATAGAAAAAAATACAAGAATGCAAAGAAGGCTTATAGTCCTTAAAGATGAGTTGATTTTTATGTTTCCAAATACAGTGGAAGCAACATATAACTGCAGATAAGAAAAGATTTTTAACTTGCGGGCTAAAAGCAGCCATAATCGCAGATTTTCAGCAATCCAGAGTGAAACTGGAAAAAAGCTATGACAAACACATCCTTTATCTAACTCCTAAGATGAGAAATAAATTAACAGATGAGGAACAAATGTATAGAGTTTTTAGAAGCTAACTGGCAAATAGCACATCTAGACACCATTTGCAGACCAGTTTTGTGAAGATTACCATTCACTAGAAGCTTGTTATACAGAATTTTCCAAAAGAAGATTGAGAACTCCGGAGGAATATGATATTTGTAGATTGATGAAAACCAATGGATATTAGGACTATGATCAGTTAGATAATTGTGCGATTCTTTATGTGTAAGCTCCCATGTTTTATAAAAATCCCATGTTTTATAAAAAGGCCATATTAAAGTGTTTGGACTATCATGCGATGGAAACACTACCTGCTCATGAGTTAAGAAAGGGCGAGAAAAACAGTAAAGGAAGATTGAAAAATAGCCCAAGCACCATTAAAGATAAAATCTGATAAAGGACAAGGAATTTCCCTCATAATTAAGACAGTTAAGCATTGAAGCAATAGAAGTCCCCAAATCAGACCAAAAGTTGATTTCTAGGCCATTTCCAACTATCCACTAACAATAAAGTTGTATATGTGCAAAACAATCCTTCAAACTGTCCAGATAAAGATGATCTTGTAGCAGGTACCTCCCTCAAGAGGATTAAATAGAACTAGAATGAAAGTGTTAATATATGGGTTGGGTTTTTACCCGGATCTGATATCCGCCCACGATAAATATGAATTATCCATTTTGTATCGGATAATTCATTATTATATTAGATGAATATATTAGATAATTAGAGTCCAACTTTAGTTGGTTTAGGACTCTTATGTTATTCTAATATATCTATATAATAAGGAGTAGAAGTTTGGTTACTGTTTAATAAGATGATAAGCTAAGTAGAGGTTGAGATTAAGACACCAATGCAAGAATCTAAGGGCTGAGATTATTTTGTTGCATTTTCCTCTTTTGTCCCTTTAATTTTTGGTTTCCCCCTCTTTTCCTTTCCTTCTATTTGGTTTACCCATCTTAGTTTAATTCAAAACAAGGGTTAAATGTGTAAATTTCTTATACTCTGCTGGAAATTACACGAGTCCCCTGTTTGACCCATCTTTCTCTCTCTCCATTTTGCAGGTCTTTGTTTTTCTCTCCTCTAAGTTGCAGCAAGTGCGATATCCATCTCCATTTTTCAGATCTTGAGCTCTATCTTCCAAGTACGATTTCTATCTCCATCTCCATTATCGAGAAATTTCATGTTGTGTTGAGGATATATTTGGTTCATGGCCTGTTGTTGATTAATAATACCGTAGGTGCTCATTTTTTTATTGTTGATTGTATCATAGGTTCATATTTGGTTCAATTTTTTTGCAGATCCATCAGGTAAACTTCCCTCTCTCTCTATTCGATTGAGATTTTGTAGTTTTATAAACCATAATCTTTGTGTTGTGTATCAGTTTAGGTATATTCATGGCTTCAAAATGAGTCCCGTAAATGGTGAGATTTATTAACATTTTTATTCTTAAATCAGATTTCATGACAATTTTTATGAGTTCAAGGTTTGTTTCGTAGGTTTTAGCATTTTGCAGATTTACTGTAACAATACATATGTAGTCTTATGATTAATGCACAAGTTCAAATTTTATGCTCTTATTTTTTATTTTGTTTGCTGTTATGCATGTCTGTTTCCATCCTAGTTGAAATCACCAAGAATCAAGGTAAATCACTTTGAATTAAATCCTTATGGTACATATTTTATATTTTTCATTAACGTTCCTCTCTTTTGCATTTCGATTTTGTATTTTTTTTCAATTTTTTTAGGGATTTAGAGTTCCTGCATCCATTTTTAATTTCATGCTAATTTGATGACTGCTAAGTTATGAATTCGATAGTGCATTAGACTCACTCTTAACATTGACTGTTACCAATTTATATAAGGTCATTACAATTTTCTAAAAAGTCATGTTGTTCAATTTAAACAATCATGTTATTTAATTTAAATGTTCTATTTTTAACTTATATGATGATGTTTTGTGTTAATCAGTAGTTAGAACAGTTACATGAAGAAATATGAATAAGGGACTAAACTGAGGAATGCACTTTCAATCAATAATTAAACTCTTAATTGTACTTTTCGTGCTAGAAAAATGAATTAGATTGTGTATGTGTGTTTTTGGTATTTTTTATGTTTGATGCTTAATCTTTATCGTCATATTTTTAGTTGCCTTTCATAATAAATCTAAAACTTCAGAAGATCATATCATATTTGGTAGTTAGTTTTCAAGTTTAATTCTCACATCATAAAAATAGCTTTTTTTATATATAAACCAATTCTACCACCTCTTAAAGCTCCACAAGAATGTGCCGTGGTGATTTGGTTAAAGTATCTCCATATAGTTCCCATTCTCGTTATTGTATTTATCTTTTATTCAAATCTGAGTTGATAGTTTACAACATAAATTGTGAAACTTAGTTTGCACATGAACCATGTATTGTCTTTATTAATGTTGGCATATCTTACATTTTTTCATGTGTGATTTTTTTCGGTAAGCACATCTCTGTGACATTAAAGTGGCGTAGACACACCTAATATTGCAAACACATCTTGATAACTATTTATGTTGTGCATATGTTCTTCCACATTCTACTTAATTTTAATTTTTTTTAATGTTGTTTTAGGACTCTTGAATTTGTTCAACATGTGTATTGCACAACACCTAGGATAAATGCTTCATGTATAATATACAAATGCTTTAGTACTGGAGATCGTTCGAACTCGAAAGAACCACCATTTTTTACAGGATAATTGAGGAATGCTCTATGTTCCACTGAGTAGTGTTATATTTTGGTGCCTTGATCACAAGTTGTCCTCAAGAAGTTTTAAAGCTTCTATATTCTGGTGCAGGTACTTGAGTTCTTAAAATTATGGTAAATTTTGAAACTTACATTGCTTTTTAGTTTTTTTTCGCTTCAGTATTTGTATGTACATTTTCCTAATTTTTTGCAAATTTTATGCTTCTATTAACCTTTGGTGTCCAATCTATTATGATACTGTTTTGTTTAGAATACGTAGAATTAAGGCGTTTAGCACTTAATACATTTTCTACTAGTGTTTCAATTCAAACGAACTCAGTCACTCTCACCCTCTGAGTGGTCTACAACATCTTTCGAGTCTTAGTCTGAAAAAAGGATAAGAAATGATAAAAAGACAATTCTACAAGCATGAACATGACGATAGAGATGGACCCCCTGATTCTTCATCTTCTTCCGACTCGAAACTAGATGCAGAAGCCACAGAAGAAATAGAAGGTGAAGAAGAAGATATGTTGTGTAAGTGAGAGAGAAGATAACTCAGCAAATGAAGTTGATCTTGACTTATCACGTTCACTAACAAACAATGATGGCATCGGAAGTGGAAATGGTGGAAAATTGTTACTAAAATTCATTCACATGATAAAAGTGATGCTGAAATAGACGAGAAGGATGAAATTCCATCAGATGTTTCGGACTGTATTTTGAAAATCAAATCAGTTTTCAAGTGCAAGTTATGACAAAAAATTATTTGTTTGACAGAAGAAACTTTGATAACTCATCTTAAATCCAAGCGACATTCCCGATCAAAGAAAATTCTGAGTGAAGAAAGGCTGAAATAAAGGGAGAGATGCATCAAGAGAGGCATGCTTCAACTTTATCTAATGCAAGACATATGCTAATTACACTGCCGAAGTAGTCTGCTGCTGAATTAGCCGAAGTAGTCTACTGCTGAATTAAGGATTTTACACTGTCATTAGTCTGCTGTTGAATTAGCCTTACAGTAACCGATGTAACTCCCTTCTTGAGCATACTGATGTTATAGTTCTTCTCGACATTGAGGCTCTTTTTTGAAGTAGAGACTCTTTTTATGATAACTTAAACTTCATTTATAAGCTTACGTATTTCTCAGTTTCAAAGTTCAGCTTGCATATTGCTCATTTATAAACTTCATTTTTTTTATCTCAAGATTCATTTTATTTTTTCTATTTCACATTATTCTACTGGACTTACATCTATGTCCACCTCTTGCAGATTGTCAATCTAGTGACAAGGATGTGATGCATGAACAGTGGATGTGATGAAGGAACATGTTATATCAGTTCATTTTCATTGTGATGCAGATTGTCAATCCAGTGACAATAATTGTGTTAATTTCCTTCGGTATTTCGATTTATCATAGGTATGTTATATCAGTTCATTTTCATTAGTTTTATAATTAGATATCAGAATTTGATTTGGTATTACTGCAAATCAGATATCTATCTAAGTATTGGATTATATCCATTAGTTTTGTGATTGCTAATTTATAGTAAGAGTACTATGGAGAGCTGATGTAATGCTAATTTATAGTAAGAGTATTCTGGAGAGCTTATATGCAATATATTTTAATGTAAATCTATTTGTTATATACTTTAAACAGGTTTATCATGGAAAGGCATTTAGTGTAAATCTATTTTGTGAATGTTTCATACTAAAAGGCGTTTAGTTGAGCTCCTTTGTTTGAAATGAGTTTGAACTGATTTTGATTTGACGGGATAATTGGTGTGGCTTGGCGCTATGATCTTGAATGAATACCTTGCCAAAAACTCTGAGATGCCTCAAGGATATTCTGTCATTGAATTAGGTTTTGGTGTTGGTGTTACTGGAATACTCTGCACCAGGTTTTTTCATGAAATTCTGTTGACTGACCATAATGAGAAAGTTCTCATCTTGAGGAAAAATATAGAGCTTCATAGATATTTGTTTCTTTTTGACCTCACTCAACCTTTAAGATCAACACCACTTTGGTACAAACAACAATAGATTGAAGTAAATTTATTTTTTTGTATTTATTGATGCCTAACCCCCTTTTCTGTTTATTGATTGGTAGAATGCGAGGAGCTATTCTTTTACTGTGAGCATAAGGACAGGTTGCTCTTCACCACAGTACAGTAATCAGAAGCAGATAATTATATCTGGATAATTGTATCAGGATATTTCTCGGGAATCTGAGGAAGAGTTACAGTTATCAGAACAAGATTAAAGCTATTGGTCGAAATCTGAGATCTGATAATGGGCACAAATACATTTTGGGCGCTATTACAACAACTTATTGGTCCATATATTATTGGATAGAATGGTTTGGCAAAATGTGAACCCCGTTATGTCATGGATGTTCTATGTTTCTTATACAAAGTAGAGGTGCTCAAACAATTTTGGCATATGGCAGTTTTCACTACAACCAATCTGATCAATTGTAGTCCCAGTTAGGTCTTAAATTGCATAATTAGGTTTGGATGTTCGGGTGTTACATTTGGTGTTTACTCACTGTTATCTCCCTCTCTGGGTGTTCTCTATCTCGGTTTCTTTTATTATTTGTTCTTCATATATGTAATTTTGTAAATAACTAACGCTTGGTTTTTCCTTATTTTTGCAGTAGTCATGAAAATGGAGTTCCATTTGATTCGTAGTGGCAATCTCGCCCCTTTTTTTTATTCACTCACTTGGTAATTTTCTATTTCTCTTGGTTAATTTTCTTTCATTATTTCACTTGGTAATAATCAATGTGGTTACTTTTACGAGTGAAAACACGACATCATTTCATGTCTAAAATTGTCTACCCTAACATCAATGGCCTTGGTTCCAAGATTTTATTTTCATAATCTTTTAATTTCTGTAACTCTTTACTGATCTATTTTTCTTCTAGGTATTGATGAGTACAATTAGTTTAGTTCACTAACTGTAGGTATATTAACATTCTTATTCCATACTTTTTTTCCACCACATATACCATACTCAGTTTTGACTATTACCTTTCAAACATTTATGTTTTAGATTCTGTAATTCGTTTTGTACTAATCTCAATTTTGTTTTTGTTCATGTTTTTTCCAAAATTTGTTCAGGACGCTCATAATACAATGCATTCAAGAGAAATGGATCAAGAACACCAATAACAGCAGTACTCCCTCTCAAGAGCAAACAGAACCTGTGCTTTATGAGATTCCCTTGGAGAAAATGACATCGTTATAAAATTTCTTTTCCAAAGGTAGGTCCCCAAACTTGCAAGACCTTTCAATACTCACCTAATGATTATAATACCCCGTGACTTTGGGACTGAGAAACTGAATTTTCGGGAGAAATAAAATTTATTTAAATCGAAGAATTTTAAAATTTGGAAATAGAGGTCAAACAATTGAGGACGTTATAACGTATGCCGGATAATGATTCTAAGTGTGCCATTGATTCCGAATATATCGAGATAGTCGAAATGAATGTCCTTGGTTTTTTTTCGAGTCCAGAATATTTTTAAGTTAGTTTGACTCGAATTGGAGTAAACGAGTCATTTAAAGTGTGTATTATAACTTAAGTTCAGTGTTTTGGAAAATTAGGCTTATAAAGCCTTTGGGAGATTAAAATATCATTCTTGAGATTGAGAGAGAGAGAGGGAGAGAGAGAGAGAGAGAGAGAGAGAGAAAAGCCCTAGAAAAAGAGAAAGGAAGAGAGAAAGAAGAAGAAAGGAAGAGAGAAAGAAGAAGAAAGGAAGAAAGAGAGAGGAGAAAGCTTGGAGGCTCCGGCCAACATGCGATCTCGAGGATGATTCAACCACTACGATTTCGAGGTAAGTGTTTAATCTTGTTAAATATTTCATTTGTGTATTTCATTTCATAATTTGTGGATAAAAGAATTGGATTTTTAGATTATATGTTAAATCCTTGATTTTTGGGACTAAAAACTTGAATTTGATTTTTATATATGGGATTGACGGCATTTAAGTTGATTAGATGAGATGTAGGTTGGGTTTTGATGTAAGGAATATGATTGAGTTAAAGATTGAAGGTTGGATGATCATACTTTGGGTGTTTGGATAGTTGTCGGTCGACCACGTCTAGGGGACCGGTCGATCGAGCCTCAAAGGAAAAGCCTACTGCATTCTTCGTAGGGTAAAATTTAGAACCGCGGTCGACCGGAGGTCTGGGACCGGTCGACCGATCATCTGTTTTTAGCCCAAGAATGGGAGTTTCTTTAACCACCTTTTCTTTTGGGTTTAAAATTTAGTGACCTTCTTAGTGAATGTTTTATGGAGGGTTATGATATAATATTAAGGGATTTGTGCCTTAGGATGAATAGGGGCTTTCGGACTTATGTTAGAAATGGATTATGAGGGTAGGATGCCTATTTTAATAAGGAAATGATTATGGGACTGAATGATATGCGGATTATCTTAAAATGATGGTGTTAGGCTATCATGAAATAGTTATAAAATGTAGAGATAGCCCCTTTTTGTTTATGTGCGTATTAATAACAGATATTCCAAGGTATAGTGGGGAATATCATTGAGGATGGAAGTTGTATTTAGGGGTCATAGGCGAGTTTATATATGATTTAATGTTTAGAGCTCTTTGAGAGAGTGGTAGGGATATGGCGTGAAAATGTAGGCCGAGATTTGTGCTGAATCTTTATAATGATAGGATTCTATTTAAGGTATGATTGGGGACCGAGGATAGAGAGAGAAGTTGCATATCCTTAGTGATGATAAATTCAAGGAGTATATCGTAAATGTTTTAATGTTAAGGGTTCATAGGGACAATTGAACCGTAGTCGGAATGGAGAGCGATTGGGTCATACTATCAACTAGAATTGGGTGTGATGATGCTAAGATTCAGCACCACCAGATAAGTGATGATGAGTTTAAACAGTGATAACAATGGCAGCCATGGAGATATATGTGTACAAGTGCATAGAATGGGATGAGTATAGGAGGAATAAGACAATAATGTATAGTGGTTCAACCAATTAGGCCTACATCCACTGTGAGTGTGTGATCCACTAAATATGGGCACTAATAGCCTTGGATACAATGCACATAAGCTCTCTCTCTCTCTCTCTCTCTCTCTCTCTCTCTCTACTGTGTGTACAGGCAGAGTTTTAGTTAGGGTTACAATTATCGATCCCTTTCCAGGGTTGTAGGTGAAAGTATATATAGGTCTTGGGGGGAGTAGTGTACCCCCCAAGCATGCATGGTGCATGTGAGTTATGATCTAGCCAATCCCCTGCTGACACCTAGAGGTCTCACATGTGATTAATGATGACATAATATTCCCTCACGTGAGAGGATGATATTATTATAACGGTCTAGCCCACGTGCCATAGGAGTCTCACGCGCACTATTCCACACGTCTCCCAAATCACGCATTATGATGATGTCACCCTCGGCCTATGATGTGAGGCCGAGGGTAAAGTTCCTGCTGGCAGCGAGCCTGACCTAGTTTGGGCCTCGTACTGTCGTACCCTCATAGGGTCGTCCAGGACATGATGAGGGGTCGACCCCTTGAAGGTTCTTCGGGGCATGATGAGGGGTCGGCCCCTTAGAGGGTCGTCTGGACATGATGAGGGGTCGGCCCCTTGGAGGGTCGTCTGGACATGATAAAGCGTCGACCCCTTGGAGGGTCGTCTGGACATGACGAGGGGTCGACCCCTTGGAGGGTCGTCTTGGGCCTGAGCCCTCGTCTGGGTGGAGGACACTCTCGGCCTGGCGGAGGGTGTATATGGGCGTATCAATCACCCCCAGCCCTTAGCCATCGATGTTTGTTGAGATGGATGAGGGGTAAGTGACAGCTGTCAAGCTGCTTATTGTCATGCGTCCATCGTCGTTTCAGTTTCCCAGATGTGGCGGCTGCACACAGCTTGGGACTTTGTGCCCTAATGATATCTCACCTCGTGGGTTGTGCAAAACCTCGATTACTGGGCCCAAACTGATTAACAAAGTATATAAAGGATTTTTGAAACATTTTCTTTTCTCCTCCTTCTTCTTCGCGCCCAGGCTTTCTCTCTCTAGTTTCTCAACAGTTTCAAACCACCATTTCTGCAACTTCAGTGTCTCAAGCTTGATTGTCTCACTGTTCTTTCTCAGGTAATCTTTCTGCCCTAAGGACCTCTTTATCTTCCATTGTTGTTTATTTTCTTGCTTTAGGCTTGTAGCACTAAATTTTTCTTTGGTCGTTTAATACCCTTCCAGCGTTCTTCTCCGGTGAGCTGTTCTTGAGTGTTCAAACCTAAAAAGCATTTTATTTACTTAGGTTTGATCCAAGAGTCAAACTTAGTCAACTACAAACTTGTTTGTAGTTAGGTTAGCCAAATTCCTTCAAGTGTAGGGTCTTCCCCTTAATTTTTAGGAGGCTTTATGATTTAGCCGAGGAATTCCCATCCCTGAGAGAGAAGTTCTTCGTAGAGATTAGGAGAATAGAGGAAGAGGACGAGAGAAGACGAGGGGCCGACCCTAATTGGGTACGACCCATTTTCCTCATTCCATTAGCCACAATAATACCCCCTAAGTCCTGCGGGTCATCTTGTCGTCCAGCCGAGAGTCAATAGTACGAGGGGGAAATGGATTAGAGAGCATCGTCGCAGATGGGTGTTGGTCCTTCCGGGAGGAGAGAGACATCCACTCTTATCCCAAGCCGACGGGCATAGGGCACAACACCTTCTGAGGTTGTCCATGTAACAGCCATGTCCCCTCTTGCATTTCAAGTAGCCTTTCCAGATGGTCCCCCGATAGGCGACGAAGATAGGGGATCTAGGGACGAGAGAGCTGAGGACGATAATGAGGGTTCTTCCGATGATGATGATGGTCAAGTTGATACTTCAAGTGCCTCGACTTATGTATCATCAGTTAAGGATAGTGATCTCTTAGTATGGAGGCATCTCTTTGGCATACGACCCAATATAAGTATGAGGGTCCCAACTAAATCTGAGAGACTCTTCGAGGGGGACGAAGGAGAGATTGATGTTTACGAGCAGATGCTAAGGGTAGGTGTTAGGTTCCCTCTACACCCTACTATAGTCGACATCTTATCTGCCCTTGGGGTTAATCCCTCTCAACTTCCTCCCAACTCGTGGAGGACTATCCTCGGTTATATCTCACTTTGGAAGAATTCATTCACCGATGAGCCCTAAATCGACTTATTCATTACTTGCTACAACATCACCTCATCGTCCAAACAGCCTGGGTATTTCCATTTGGGGGACAAGAAGTTCGACAAGAAGCTTCTTTATGTGGATCAGACTTCCAATCATGACTAGAAGAAGAGGTTTTTCTTCATCTACGGGGATTGGGAATTCCCCGCCAAGGGCGAGCTCATTAAAGACGGTCCGAGGGTACCAAGGGTATGGTCCAACCCTTCAATAAAAGTGTAATCAGACCCCGAACTCAGCTTGGAGGAGAGGGTCATTGTTGACTACCTGAGGGAGCGAGGGAAAGAGGGCGAACTTGCCAAATTTCAAGATTTGATGACCCCTCTCTTCCTCAAAGAAGTTGGTCTGAGGGTCGGCCCCCTGACATAACTATGTGAGTAGTTTTTTGCTCAGTTTTTGATTTTTTCCAAGTGTTCCATCTTTGTCTCTGTACCTTTCTAATATGTCGTTCCCTTTTCAGGTCGTCCTATAAACATATCTGATCAACTTTGGGAGAAGACTGCCCCAAGTTTGCTATCTGGCCTCTGAAAGAAAAAAGTCAAAGAGCCTCAACAAGCTCAGAAGAAGACAAAGGCCGTGGGGCCGTCACATGCTGAGCCGACCGTCGATAGTAATAAAAGGAAAGATCCAGAAGTTCATGTTGACCCTCGGTCGGATTCTAGGATGAGGGCGAGGGTGGAGGCATCTGAGGGGACCGACTCCTCTTCCAGTACGAGGGCCTATTGGTTTTAAAATTTGATGTTCTTGAAGGCTGAACCCTCTTCCCTCATATCCAACCTACGGGTAGCCAAGGCCTCGATGTTTTCTGCTCCCTCGACTGCGAATTATGACTTCCTATCGAAGATGCCCTCGGTTAAGGTCTATGATTACGGTCTGCTCACTTTGGCCTAGGTACCTCTCTCGACCTTACTCTTTTTGATTTATCAATATTTTATGAACTGTTCCCTCACCCTATCCTAACATGTGTGCCTCCATGCAGTCTATCTGCGCCTTTACCTCGGCCACCAAGTGGATGGCTGAAAATTAAGAAAAGTTCTACGAGGCCAAGAAGGCTATTCAGCATGAAGCCGATCTGAAGACCGAGCTTGAGACTACAAAGGCCGAGTTGGAGAGTACAAGGGCCGAACTTTAAAGGGTCCTGGATGAGCTGATGAAGTAGCACGAGGCTGACTTGAAGGTAAAAGATTCTCTTATTAAAGAAAAGGATAAGGCCTTGATCAATCAGGGGGATCACTTCAAGGCTGAGCTTGAAGGGGCAGTGAAAAAGGCCGAGGCTGATGCTGTGGAGGCTTACAAACTCTCTGATGATTTTTAAGGCTTCGGTCTTGAGTACTTGGAGAGGGGGATCAGGACGTCCTGTCGGTGGGTCGTCCTTAAGTTCGCTGATGCAGTGTCTTCAGTTTACCCCTCTCTTGAGGCAGTTCAGTTGGATGACCCCCTAATTACTGACGCCTTAGCCCATGTGGAGTCCTAAGTGCACGTCGAAGGTATCGGCACATCTGAGGATCGGCCTGTTTTGGTCACTGAAGAAACTCTTCTAATTAACGTTGAAACCCTACCATCCGATGTTGCTCAATAGGGTGGCAGTCTGTAGCCCATACCCTCTTCATGTAACAAATATTCTTGTACTCTATTTTTATTGGTCAAACATCTATAACACTTTATAATATACTGCCTCTTCCTGTCTTTCTGTATGATTTGACTTAGCTGTTATGTGTGTTCACCCATCTTACAAGCCCCCCTCATCTTTCTTGGGGTGAATGTGGGGTCGTCCCCACGATTATCCCCAATTATAGCCGAGGGTGGTTTCCCACTAATGATGTTTCAATCAAATCCCCCCCTCATATTTCTTGAGGGTAAATGGGGGGTCGTCCCCACCATTAACCCTCAATATAGCCGAGGGTGGTTACCACAAATATAATGATGTTTTTAAATTTTAAGTCCCCCCTCGTCTTTCTTGAGGGTGAATGGGGGGTCGTCCCCACCATTGACCCTCATTATAGCCGAGGGTGGTTACCATCAATCTTAATGGTTTTCAATTAAGTCCCCCCTCGTCTTTCTTGAGGGTGAATGAGGGGTCGTACCTACCATTAACCCTCATTATAGCCGAGGGGAGTTACCACCAATCTTAATAATGTTTTAATAAATCCCCCCTCGTCTTTGAGGGTGAATGGGGGGTCGTCCCCACCATTGACCCTCATTACAGCCGAGGGTGGTTACCACCAGCTTAATGATGTTTTAAATCAAGTCCCCCCTCGTCTTTATTGAGGGTGAATGGGGGGTCATCCCAACCATTTGCCCTCATCATAGCCGAGGGTGGTTCCATGAATATAATGATGTTTTAAATTTCAAGTCCCCCCTCATCTTTCTTGAGGGTGAATGGGGGGTCGTCCCCACCATTGAACCTCATTATAGCCGAGGGTGGTTACCACCAATCTTAATGGTTTTCAATTAAGTCCCCCCTCATATTTCTTGAGGATGAATGGGGGGTCGTACCCACCATTGACCCTCATTATAGCCGAGGGTGGTTACCACCAACTTAATGATGTTTTCAATTTCAAGATCCACCTCGTCTTTCTTGAGGGTGAATGAGGGGTCGTCCCTACCATTGACCCTCATTATAACCGAGGGGAGTTGCCACCAATCTTAATGATGTTTTAATAAAGTCCCCCATCGTCTTTGAGGGTGAATGAGGGGTCGTCCCCACCATTGACCCTCCTTACAGCCGAGGGTGGTTACCACCAGCTTAATGATGTTTTAAATCAAGTCCCCCCTCGTCTTTCTTGAGGGTGAATGGGGGGGTCTTCCCCACCATTCACCCTCATCATAGCCGAGGGTGGTTCCATCAATATAATGATGTTTTAAATTTCAAGTCCCCCCTCGTCTTTCTTGAGGGTGAATGGGGGGTCGTCCCCACCATTGACCCTCATTATAGCCGAGGGTGGTTACCACCCAGGATAACCCCAATTATACTAGAATTAACAAACACAAGGTGAGGGAACAATATGACATTCTCATTAACATTCCAAGTGTTCTGTTGGAGCAACACATTCATTAAAATTGTGGTCCAATAGGATGTTACAACATTATTAATAGTATTTATTCAGATGATCTACATTCCACAGATTCGAAAAGGGTTCTCCTTTAAGGTTTTCTAGTCTATAGGTTCCAGGGACAACTTCATCAATGACCCTATATGGGCCATGCCTATTTGGGTGGAGTTTGCTAGGCTTTTGCCAAGTCTTTTTTAGGACCAAGTCTCCCACTGCGATTGGCCTTTGCTTCACCCTCTGGTTGTAAAACATGGCAGTCCTCTGCTGGTAGGCAGCTTGCCTTATCTTGGCGTCTTCCCTCCTTTCCTCGATTAAGTCTAAATCAAGTCTACTTTCTTCCATATTTCTCTGGGGGTTATATATTTGGACCCTGTGAGTAGGAAACCCAATCTTGGTAGGGATGACAGCCTCTGAACCGTACGCCAGCATGAATGGGGTTTCTCCGGTAGGAGTCTTTGCCGTCGTCCTGTAGGCCCATAATACAACGTATAACTCCTCGACCCATCTTCCTTTTGCCTCCTTGATCTTCTTCTTAATCCCGTCTAGGATTGTCCTATTTGTAACTTCCATTTTCCCGTTAGCCTGAGGTCGGCCCAGGGTAGAGAAGAATTGTTTGATACTCACCCTCTCACAGTACTTCTCCAGAGATGTATTCTTGATTTGAGTCCCGTTATCTGAGATGACGGTGTTGGGGAGACCATATCTGCATATAATGTTTTTCCAAATGAACTGGAATGTCTTCTGCTCTGTGATCGTTACCATCGGCTCCGCCTCCACCCATTTTGAAAATAGTCAAATGCCACGATTAAGTATCGATAGTTATTAACGGCCCTGGGTAGAGCTCCTACTAGATCGATTCCCCATACTGCGAATGGCCATGGGGATATGATGGAGGTAAGATGGTTATGGGGCTGGTGAGGGATTGTGGCAAATCTTTGACATTTATCGCACTTTTTTACGTATGTCGTGACGTCTTTCCTTAGGGTCGGCTAGTATTATCCCTGGGTTACTATCCTTTTTGTTAACGATCTGCCCCCAATGTGGCTTGAGCATGACCCCTTGTGCACATCTTGCAAAATATGAGGGACCTCAGACGGATGCACACATCTGAGCAAGGGGAGCAAGAACCACTTTTTGTACAAGGTGTCTCCGATGACAGTGAATTTCACAGCTCTGTATCTCAACTTCTTCCTCTCTTGTTTTGCCTCTGGCATCTCCCCCTCTTTAATGTATCTGATTAGAGGGTCCATCCAAGAAGCTTCCCTGTCGATGTTTAAGAAAAAGCCAAGTGTTCCCTCTTCTTCTTTGATCGTTGGTCGAAGCAAAATTTCTACTGGGACTGTCCTCCTGACTTCTGTCCTAGTTGCTGAGGCCAACCTAGCAAGTGCATCGGCTCGGCTATTGTCATGCCTAAGTATCCTCTTCAACTTTACCTCTCTGAAGCTCTTTAATAGTGCCCTTACTCTTTCAAGATATTTGGCCATTCTCTCATCCTTAGCCTCGTAGGCTCCTAGTATCTGATTCACCACTAGTCTTGAATCACTATGGACCACAATATGGTCGACACTAAGAGACTTAGCCAAGGAGAAGCCTGCTATCAGGGCCTCATATTCAGACTCGTTATTGGAGGCTTTGAAGTTGAACCTTAGGGCGTACTCAATGTATGTTCCATCAGGTGCTGTTACAATTAATCTAGCCCCACTTCTGCTTTCACAAGAGGACCCATCAACGAAGAGGTTCCACACGGTCTTTTCCTCTGAGAAATTTCCCTCGGTGAGGGACCACTGTTTAAAGAGATATCTTCCCTCTTCTTTTTCTGCCACTTTTTCTCTAGCGGTGCTTGTCTCATCCTTTTCTGCGGATGGGTCAATAATTCTTCCCTGCCGTGTATCTCTCTCTCTGAGGCTCTCATTTTCAGCCTCATCATCTTCCCAAGTAAATTCAGCCACGAAATCTGCTAATTCTTTCCCCTTAATGGCCACCCTAGGTTGATATACAATGTCAAACTCCCCCAATATTATAGTCTAGGCCATCGGTCTCCCCAATTTTTTTGGCTTTTGTAAGACCTGTTTGAGAGGAGAGTCGGAGAGGATGACTATTGTATGGGACTGGAAGTACGGATTCATCTTTCTTGATGCATGGATCAAGGCATATGATAACTTCTCCATCCTTGGGTATCTTTGCTCTTCCCCCTGGAGTGCCTTACTGTTGAAATATACGGGCTTTTTTAACTCGTCCTCTTATCTCAGAATAGCTGCGCTGATGGCTGATTCTGAGATGGCCAGGTACAAATGTAATCGTTTACCTTGTACTGTCCATGACAACAGCAAGGGAGACCCCAAGTATGACTTTATTTCCTTGAAAGCCCGATCACACTCTTCGCTCCATTCAAAAGCCTTTTTGAGGATTTTAAAAAATGGTAAACACCTGTCTGTGGCTCTGGACACAAATCTATTCAAAGTAGCCACTCGCCCTGTGAGCCTATGAACGTCTTTGATGGTCTTGGGAGTCTTCATTTCTATGAGGGCCTTTATCTTTTCAGGATTGGCCTCGATGCCCCTTTGGTTGACAATGAACCCCAAGAACTTCCCTGCTCTGACCCCGAAGACACATTTGGCTGGGTTGAGCTTCATTCGGTACTTGTCCATTGTGTTAAAGGTCCTCTCGAGGTCGGCCACATGATCCTCCGCCTTCAAACTCTTGGTCAGCATGTCATCTACATAGACCTCCATAGACTTCCTGATTTGGTCTTCAAACACTTTATTCACAAGGAATTGATACGTTGCCCCCGCGTTCTTTTGGCCAAAGGGCATGACCTTATAACAATATGTCCCTTTATCGGTAATGAAATCCATTTTTCTGAATCTTAGAGGTTCATGAAGATCTGGTTGTACCCTGAATAGGCATCCAAGAAGCTCATGAGCTCATGGCCTACGGTAGCGTCTACCATCTGATCAATACGGGGGAGAGGGAAGCTGTCTTTGGGACAATGTTTGTTAAGGTCTGTGAAGTCTACGCACATCCTCTACTTCCCACTGGCTTTTGGGACTATGACTGCATTGGACAGCCATTCGGGATAGATGACCTCTCTGATAAACTCGGCATCTTCTAGCTTCTTGACCTCGTCCCTTATGACCTCATATTTTTCTAGAGAATAATTTCTCCTCTTCTACTTTACTGGCTTTGTACCCTTAACCACGTTGAGCTTGTGGCACATGATTTTGGGGTCGATCCCCGACATGTCTGCATGACTTCATGCAAAGACATCCTATCTTCTCCTTAACAGCTTGATGAGGTCTTCTTTGATGTCTTTCTTTAGGGCTTTGCCTACTTGGACATTTTTTTCCGGATCATCCTCATTGAGGATGATGGATTCTACCTCTTCTGCGGCTTCTCCTTTCTTTAGTTTTTTCTCATTCCTAGGGTCAAGGGTATCAATATTGTAAGTAGTTGTTGCCTTCTTATGCGCCTCTCTTTCTTCAGCGGAGTTTAAGTAACATTCCCGTGCCGTTATCTAGTCTCCTTGAACTTCCCCTAACCCGTAAGGGGTCAGAAATTTGATCATCCGATGAACCGTAGACAGCACAGCCTCAAACCCCTTGAGGGCTACTCGCCCCAGTATAATGTTGTAGGCCGAGAAGACATGTTCATCCATCACGAAGAAGCTGACCTTCTTGGTAAGCCATCTCGGCCACTTGTCCCCCATCCTGACATCGGCCTTATACACTCCTAGAGGATGAACCTTTTCCCCACTGAACCTAATCAATGGGTGATGGTATGGTATGATTCTAGCACAGATGAGGCCTAAGGCTTTAAAGCACGGCCAAAATATCACATCTGCAGAGCTACCCCCATCTACCAAGATCCTTGGCACCTCACATCCGTTCACCCTATTAGTGATGACTAGAGGGTCATCATGCGAGGCTAAGAGGCCTTTGAATTCCATTCTTGAGAATCCCACTATCAGAGTATCCATATCAACCTTCTTCCTCTTTTCTGACTTTGCCTCAACAGAGGTTGAGTGTTCAGCTTTTTTCACTTCCTTGGCTTCAGCTACATGGGCCTTCCTGTCTGTGACCTCTGACCCTCCTCCTGCTAGTCCCCCGGAGATCATCCCTATGCCAAATGAGATCATATTAAGTCTCTTTACGGTACCATGGTCCTCTCTCGGGGGGAGGTCAGGGTCGTCCTCATCATTCGATGGGTCGTCCCGTCGGTTTGGAGGATCTTCTTTGCACGTGTCACCTCTCTTCTTCCTTGGGTCATCCCCCCGGCCCCTCTTGAAGTCACCCTTGTCAACGTACTTACTTAACTTCCCCTCTTTTAACATTTTCTCAATTTCATCTTTCAGAACAAATCACTTATCGGTCACATGGTCGTGGTCTTGGTGAAATTCACACCACAGGTTTTTATTCCTCTTGTGGGGGGCTTCCCTCAACTTCTCTAGCCTCTTCAAGGATCGATCGCTCTTTATCTCATTCAGAATGTGCTCGTAGATGACTGTTAGAGGGGTGTAATCTGCGAACTTGTCATCTATAGACCTCTTTTTCCCCTCTTTGTTCTTTTTTTGGTACTTGTCCCCATTGGTGCCTCCTTTTTCGTCTTCGTATTTTGCTGCCATCGCCTCTTCGGCGTTCATCACATTTCCTGCTATCGACAGAAATTCAGCCATTATCCTCGGAGGGTCTTCAGCAAGCTTCCATAATAGCTTTCCCTTCTAGAGTCCTCTAATGAGGGTTGTCATGTCAATGCTTTCCTCATAGTCTTCGACCTCCAGATTTTATTTGTTAAATTTGTCTATATAGTCTCTTAGGCTCTCATTCTTCCCTTGCTTAACATAAAGCAGGTGTGTGGTCTTCTTCTATGGACTCACTCCAAAGCAAAAGTTATGGATAAACCGGTCTGCTAACTGCTTAAAGTTTTCAATGGAGTTCTTTAGAAGAGACATATAACAGACGTGTGCAACCCCAGTCGGGGTGCCAGAAAAGGCACGACACCTCATCTCATTTGAGATAGAGTATATGTATGCTGCTGATTGGTACATCTTAACATAGTGGATAGGGTTTGTTCTCCCGTCGTATCGAGGGGTGACCACTGGTGGCTTGAACTTAGATGGCGTGGGGAAGTTGACTATCTTCGCCACAAAGGGTGAACCTATGGAGTATCCTCTCTGAAGAGGGTCCCGACTCTTCCGAATATCACCAATCTTATCTTCCAACCTTTGGATCGAGTCATTCCAGGGCCTCGTAGGGTCGGCTTGGCTGATGTTATACCCTTCCGCCTCTTTGAGGTGAACAGAGGGTTCCGTCGCGGCAGGTCTGTGTCGGCTATTTACTTATCCCTGACCGTCGTCCCATCCGTGGGGTTGGCCCCCATGGGGTCGGCCATCTGTCGCCTCCCTTATGGACCTCCCAACACTTTTGGACCAGGATAATTTTTCTCGTAAGTCATTTACTAGGCCTAGCCTCTCAAAGGCCGACCCTCTACTCAAACGATCGAAAGCAGGCCCCCTTGGGCGATCATCAGGATTTTTCCTTCCACACTTCCGTCTGCTCGCTCGGGGAGGTCGCACAGTATTATTAGAGACCTCATACGGTTCCCAGCACTCTATGGGGGCCTCGTCCCCCTCCAGATCATCATACATGTCTTTTGGGCAAGGGTTTCCTTGCCTCCCAAGGCATAGACGCCGGGGGTCAGCAACATCCCTTCGCATTTGAGGAGGCGATAAGTCTTTGCATGGTACCTGGGATGGTACCCTGACCTCATGCTGCCCTGGAGTAATCATCTCCGGTGAGACTTCCGGTGGTCTTAGTATGTTTTGACTGAGAGCTGCGAACTGCTCCTGCATAATCCGTTGGCTTGCTTCCATAGACTTCAAGGCGGTCTCCATATTAGCCATCTCAGACTGAGGTGGTGGTTGACTATAACTGGTTCCTACTCCACTATCCGGTGGAGGAAGAGGTGGTGGTGGGATCTCCGGTGCTACATGTTTGAGCTATAGAGAGCTGAATGATCAAAAGACTGGTGATCTTGGAAACCTTAATGGGTCTCTTTCAATAGTGAAACAGCTCCACAGAGGGGGAGATCTGGTTCACCACCAGAGTGCCCGGTGAGGTCAAGCTGTATAAAGGAAGAGATGTCTTCTCGTTCTCACAGACGGTGCCAAACTAATGATGCTAAGATTCAGAACCACCAGATAAGTGATGATGAGCTCAAACAGTGATAACAATGGCAACCACGGAGATATATGTGTACAAGTTTATAGAAGGGTATGAGTATAAGAGGAATAAGACAATCATGTATAATGGTTCAGCCAATTAGTCTTACGTCCACTGTGAGTGTGTGATCCACTAAATATGGGCACTAATGGCCTTGGATACAATGCACATAAGCTCACTCTCTCTCTCTCTACTGTGTGTATAGGTAGAGTTTTAGTTAGGGTTACAATTATCGATCCCTTTGCAGGGTTATAGGTGATAAGTATATATAGGTCTTAGGGGGAGTAGTGTACCCCCAAGCATTCATGGTGGATGTGAGTTATGATCTAGCCAATCCCTTACTGACACCTGGAGGTGCCACATGCGATTAATGATGACATAATATTCCCTCACATGAGGGGGTGATATTGTTATAACGGTCTTGCCCATGTGCCATAGGAGTCTCATGCGCACTATTCCACGCGTCTCCCAAATCATGCGCTGTGATGATATCACCCTCGGCCTATGAGGTCGAGGGCAAAGTTCCTGCTGGCAGCGAGCCTGGCCTAGTTTAGGCCTCATACTGTCGTACCCTCTTAGGGTCGTCCAGGACATGATGAGGGGTCGACCCCTTGAAGGTTCTTCGGGGCATGATGAGGGGTCGGCCCCTTAGAGGGTCGTCTGGACATGATGAGGGGTCGGCCCCTTGGAGGGTCGTCTAGACATGATGAAGCGTCGACCCCTTGGAGGGTCGTCTGGACATGATGAGGGGTCGGCCCCTTGGAGGGTCCTCTTGGGCCTCAGCCCTCGTCTGGGTGGAGGACACTCCCGGCCTGGCCGAGGGTGTATATCGGCATATCAGGGTGTGTTGTATATCTAGTCGGGATAGTTATTATATATTTGTGTGTGATTAACAATGGGAATTCCAATAATTGATGGGGTCATGGAATGAATTTAGGATTGAGCCTGAGGTTTGTAGACTATTAGTTATGTGCATACCAATAGTCCAAATTATTACTAGATATATCGATGTGCTCTCAGATATAGATGGGATGTGTAGTGATTGTTACATGCGTTAAACTTGGGGTTGATAATCTTAATGTTGGATATATTGGAAGACTATTCATATCATAGGGGTAATGGATGAATATGCTTCAAGTGACGGATCGTATTTATATAACAAATTAAGTTAATACTCTTGGAACGACGACTAGTATATTGAGGAGTATGTACAGTTATAGCCGAGTTTATAAATCTCATACATACGGATGAGAGATAGTATGTATAATTATAGATCGATATATATAGATATGCTTACCTGTGTGTATATATGGTGTGAATATTTATACCGTGTGTGATGGTTTGTAGATATAATGTGATCATGTGTTGGTATATATATGTAGTGTCAATGATATATATATATATATACTTATTGTGTGCGCATACCCGACACATGCTATCATGGGAAGTTGCACGATGAGGGTGAGCCCCTGGCTTGGGGAGCAGGGTGTGGGTATTCCCAAGGTCATAGTTATCCATTTTTATTTGTGTGATTTTATTTTGAGGGTCATAAGTCTTGGGTATGAGTCGTTCTCACTTGCCGGTTAGGAACTATGACCGCTTGCCATGCGTTATGATTGATTTTGTCGCCATTGTGGTGTGATAATAGTTCGATAGGTGGTGACCCCGGGAGAAAGTGAGTAATTCCTAGAAGATGATAGCATGGTGCAGTATTTTGGTATCCTATAACCGTTTATGCTACGTGTATTACAAAGTGTACATTATGTGTGTTACGTATACGTGATTATAAGAATGAATGCTTGCTTATATACATTTAGAGTGAATATATTTATATATTCTATATGTGAAGAGGATATGGAGTTTCTATGATGTACATCTTGGGTGATTTGGTGTACTAGTTTATTAGGGTCGAAAGATCGTACTGAGAGACAATTGCAGTTATATCGACCCAAGGATTTAATAGAGATTCTAATTATGTTCTTAGATAGTACTCCATAATTAAGTAGTTGCAGAAATAGGATTTGTGTAGAAGACATAATGGATCCTTACGATCAACATTGTCAAGGAGTAGTGTATCGGGGGGTTCCTTGTTTGGATTTGTCTTTGCGAGATGCCCCACGCACGAAACGTAGTGCAATGTTGAGAGTGGAGATAAGTTTTGTCCTTAGTACTCGATTTTATGTAAATGTGAGGATAAACTCTTATATTGAAGCCTAATGTTAATGTGCCATGTACTAAGATTTATAATTGGTTTAAGTTAATAACTAGAATCAATATAGTGTGGTAAGGCATACACATAGGTGTAATTATATTTATGTGGGGTTAGAGCGGAAATGGATTTTTAAGTTATGTAGAGAAGGAGCGTCATGTGGGTATATACCATGTGTACAGTGAGGTAGGTTGTCCTTAAATGTTTCGGGTAGCTGCCTTAAGATTCCAGGACACGATTAGGTGCGCGTTGTAGATGAGAGGTGAGTTTGGGGTTTCATAAGAGTGCGACTCCACTCTAATGATGAAATAGTGCATTTATATTTATTATGCACGGTTAACACACTTGCTAAACATTTTCAAACCTCGGGCTCTGACCCGTTCATATTTCTCTTTTGCTATATATATACTGTTACTATACGTGTCCTACCGCATGGATATCATATGCTTTTCTATCCAAAGTGTTGGGAGTTGTAGCAGTTGCGGACTGTGGCGGGATTTAGATTGTAGTCGCCTCCTACTTCTTTGTAATTCTAGATAGGATTTATTTGTACATCGGGTTTATACCCAAGAGTTATACGTAGATGTTTATATTTCTCCCGTATGGTTATTGTACTGTCTGTGACCCGACAGCCTATCCGGGTATATTTTCTTTTGTGTACTCTTTTTATTTTAATTCTAGAACTTCTTTTATCATGGTACGTGTGTACTTTTTACCTTTGTTAGTAGTTGTACATTGTTGGTTTGAATTCCATTGCATGTTTTATTTAATTTTTGGCATCCGCTTTTATAGTTTCGGGTAGATAGCCTTATCTATTTTAGTATAGTCTGTTGATGCTGAGAATGAGACACCTGAGATTCCTGATTTAATGTAGTATAGGGATGGCCACCCGTTATTATTTTAAGCAGGGTGTCATAGATGGTATCAGAGCATCAGGTTCTAGTGTCATTAGGATCTGTGCGGGTTTTCTGCATTCCTCCGCAAACGTTCTTGATGTAGAGCCTTACTATTAGGACTGTTGTGTTAACTACGTCTATCATCTTCTGTGAGGTGTACTCACTTGAACGACGTTCTGACATAGTTTCTTTCGTCTCAAACGTCGCCAAAAATAAGTCGTCTCGGAAGGGGTAAGATGAGAGATGAAACACGCATAACAGATTTTGGGTACGCTTTGATTGGAGGTATTTTCTTTCTATGACTCAGGCGGAGATAAGGAGGAGATTTCTAGCGGTGATTCCAGGTGATCTGACGGTGATCGAGTAAGAAGGAGTAAGAAACTTGGGGACTCGAGTTCATTGAGTAGTCTTGAAGGAGTTGTCAGGGGTCGCAATAGCGTTTTGTCCTTCAAGATGATTATGAAGGATTTTAGGGAAGATGTTTCTCTTGTGGAGAAATAGGCTTTAGGAAGAAAGTTTGTCCTAGAAGAAGTAGAGGACTATGAACAAGGATTCATGGATGAAGGGAAACCATTAAATTGTGGAGGGATAGGGTGGAATACCTTTCTTTCGATTTAGGTCACGCTTTATGTGGTATTGGGAACGTCGCATGTAAAGTATAACGAGTGGTTAGCTGCTATAACCATAGGGTGTACAAAATTTCCTTCGAGGAATGAGTGAGCAAGTGTGGTCCTTGTATGGCATCTTTGGGGATAATAGATCGTCTCGCGATGAGCTAGTAGAGAGTTATGCCATTAATTTTAGGAAGTGCGGACTATTAAGGTTTGTTGAGTAGTGGTTATAATGTTATTGTTTTATAGATAGGTTAGGTCCTATAATTGTAGTGTTCCAATAAGGGAAGGACTTACTTTGCGGCAATACTTTAATGTGATATCAAGGATTTGTATAACTGAGGAGGTTCAGAGTTTAGAAGATCCATTATTGAGAGGAGAATTTTGCTCATGGTTCTGCTAGTTTTGAGAACTAGGTATTGGTTAGAGTATTGTATTTGTTGAGGCCTTGTGTCTTGAACATAAGATGTTTGTTTGGTATGTCGAAAGACATGAAATTATTTTATATTATATTGTTATGTAGGCCACCAGGACATATCTATGATTCAAAAATCCTTTATAAAAACTTTAATCCTGGTTCAACTGATCTCAATCCCTGACATAGCTACGCAGTAGTGTATTGGGAGGGTTCCTTATTTGGATTTCACTTGCGAGACCTCCCCCGCATGAAGGTAGCGAATGTCAAGAATTGAGAAGAGTTCAACCATTGGAAATTTCAAACTTCTTATATACTTAGTACGCTATTATAGAATAATCTGTTAAGGAGTTATATTTCAATTTTGAGGCTAGTGAAGCCGGGTTATTATTTTACGAGTTGAGCTCGGGTACAAGGTGTATGGGCACCCTGGGTAAATAGTTTGATTTTTAAAGTCTATATGACTCGATGTGAGAAGTGGGAAAGATAGGTATAGTGATCTTAAGGGAAGATGTAAGGACTAGATGAGATTCGAAGTCCTATGCATAACTTAAATTTCACGGACGAAATTCTTGTAAGGGGGGAAGTATGTAATACCCCGTGACTTTGGGACAGAGAAATTGAATTTACGGGAGAAATAAAATTTATTTAAATTGGTGAATTTTAAAATTTGGAAATAGAGGTCCAAAAATTGAGGACGTTATAAATTATGACGGATGATGATTCTGAGTGTGTCATTGATTCCGGATAGGTCGAGATAGTCGAAATGACTTTCCTTGGGTTTTATTTCGAATCCGGAATATTTTTAAGTTAGTTTGACTCGAATTGGAGTAAACGAGTCATTTAAAGTGTGTATTATAACTTAAGTTGGGTGTTTTGGGAAATTAGGCTTATAAAGACTTTGGGATATTAAAATCCCATTCTTGAGATTTCGAGAGAGAGAGAGAGAGAGAGAGAGAGAGAGAGAGAAGCCCTAGAAAAAGAGAAAGGAAGAGAGAAAGAAGAAGAAAGGAAGAAAGAGAGAGGAGAAAGCTTGGAGGCTCCGGCCAACACGCGATCTCGAGGACGATTCAACCATTACAATTTCGAGGCAAGTGTTTAATTTTGCTAAATATTTCATTTGTGTATTTCATTTCATAATTTATGGATAAAAGAATTGAATTTTTGGGTTACATGTTAAAACCTAGATTTTTGGGACTAAAAACATTAATTTGATGTTTATATATGGGACTTCACATCAGACTTCACATCAACTTTCAAAGTGAAAGAATATGAGAAATAAATACAATCTAATGAGGTAAAAGGGTCCAATCAAGCCCAAGTTAGGCTCCATATCAGGGCAGGATAAAAAAATTCATAATGAACCATTCGAGCACCAGAGCAGCTATTAAGAACATAAAATGTGTCCAAGAAAATATCAGACCCCGTGTTGTGTTTTTCTTTTAATGGTAGGAGATCACTTTTATGGTGCTTGAGTGTTTATACAAGTTTAATAACTCGTGTATGCAGTATTATAGGGGTCGAGTTGAACGAGTTTGTATGTAATAGAAAAATTTTCAGTATTATATTTTAAAGAATCATCATGTTCAAGTTGAATGGCCATCTTTTCGACTTCAACCTATAGGGAACTTCAAGCTAGATTAGAGGTCAAAGAACTTGAAATTGAGTTGTCCCCTTTTTTGAAGTTTGAAATTGTATGACCATCATTTCAAGTTGTAGGCCTCACACCTTTTTTGAAAGTTGAGTTCAAAGAATCACTAAGAGATGATGATTCTTTGAAGTAGTATGACCATACTACACTAGGTTCAATTATGCAGAATTTCTTTCCAATTGATTTAAATACGTGCCCAATGGAAATGGATGGGCCTTTATTGTTTAGTTTGATGTTCTTTGCTCTTTGTACAGGAAAAAAGTTTGATATTATATCGATATAATCAATAGGCACCAGGTTTTGAGTATCATATCCGTACTTTCCATAGATTGACTTTGGCAGCAACGTAACTTGGACAATTAAGTTACCGAGTTTGATTTAGTGCACCCCTTTGAAAATGAGTTGGGTTCATTAGGTATGGACTTGAATTTTTAGCACTAAACCAATAAATTTACATAATGATCATCACTAAATCAATAAATTTTCTTTGCAAGTGTATTGACGCATTATTTTTTGTTGGGGACTTAGTTTTATATGTAGTAACCATGAATTTTATTTTAAAAAATTAATGCCGTGATATAAAAAGAATCGTGATGTAAAAAGAAACTTTTGACATGATTATAATTTTTTGGGGATATTATGGCCATTTTTTTTAAAATTACATTTGATTTTTTTGAGGAATGAAGTTTTTGCCGTTTTTCGATTATGTATTTTGGAAATTTTCGCCGTGCCTTCAGGCACTTGCATTCCGCTAGTATATATATATATTAGGAGAGTCAAATATGGGTGTGCATCAATAGACGATCAATTTGGTATTGATATGATTTTCTCTCTCCTCCTGCACTTTCTCTCTCTCTCTCTCTCTCTCTCTCTCTCTCTCTCTCTCTCTCTCTTGGTTCATCATCCAAGAACCTTGGATTTGTGATCGTGAAGATCAAAGGGGCAACTCTTATAGTCAACCCAGACATTCACGAGTCACAAAGCGTACACAAAGGAAGAACAAGAGTGCGTATCAGATTTCTAGGTGTTCGACAGAGGTTTACATTCCGTAAATAAGGTAATCCTCAAACCCACATGTGCTACATGTATATATAATGTCAAAATTTTCTTTCATTGGTATCAGAGCCATCGTTGTTATTTGATCATCTGAAAAATTATCGGATCTTAATTTTGTACAAAAACTCCATTAATACCCATTTAAATTTGTTTTAAAAATCAGCGGGTGTTAATCCAATTTTTTGCATGAATATGTTTATGCACATGTGAGGAGTATGCACGTTAAGTTTCGTCGCATTCCGTTTAGAAGTTTAAGAGAAAATTAAAAAAATAGTTCTATTCTAATTTTTTCCGAAATTTTTTTGGCCAACTTTTAGACCAAAAATAGTAGAATTAACGATAATGAAAAATTAATATTGTTGCATATTATTGTTCCTTGTCACAAGGGCTTTGTAACCATATACCATATGCTTTTTTGGACTTAAAACGAATGAGATATATCTCTCCAAAGTTGGCCCCATGAAACTCGTTTTGTGGAAATTTTTTCTTGTTGAAGAAGACGATGAGCAGTGTTTTTTTTAATTTTAAATTATTTAATTTTAAATTAAGCAAACGAATGCTATAATGATGAAATAAAATTCTGAAAAAATATTTTTGGAATTAGTAGGTCAAAACCTATTTTTCCATGTTATCAAAATATTTTTTACTATTTATGCAAAAAAAGTTATTCAAAGTGCATTTTTGGACACTTTAATAATGTCTAATAAATACTAGAAGATCCCCAAAAATGATAGAAAATTTTTCTGACTTAGTGGATGAAAAATTAGACCCTTTTTGAGCATTTTTAATATTCTAAATTTTTTTATGCACCTTCAGTGGCTCATTTAATTCAGTATTTAATTGCATTTGAATATTTTTATTTATGATTATTGCCTCCAAAACTTGCGTAGTTCACACAATGATCATGTTAACCCTGCTTGCTCCCTAAGTTGGTGAGTGTGGAAATAGTTGTCCATTTAAAGGCCGAGGTTATGTGTTTTGCTAATTTAAATGGACAATTTTATAAAATTAATAGTTAAATGAGCTTGTGTTTGCCTGTTTTATTATTGTTTTAAGGTTGTTCCGATGTATATGTGCAATCAGACATACCCCGTCCGGCTTTCAGTATATATTATGTATAGGCTTCTTCTCTTATTTGATGTAATGGTGAGATTGGGAGGTTTTTAAAGCCAATTGTAAGGGGATGATTTCTGATTGCACAACAATACATAGGAATTACCTTAGCACAAGATCTAAACTGTTAATTTAGAACCTATGTGAGATCCTGTGCATTTTTTGTATTTTGCGCAAAATTGGTTATCATAACATTATATCTGCTGTGATTTTAAATCATGATAAATGGATGGAATTGATTAATACATGTGTTCATTAATCAGGAAATTTGTTCAAAAATAAATTGGAAAATATATTATAATTTTACAACATTAGGAGATGACTGCGAGCTTTGCAAACTTTCGATTTTAATGTGTAAGAAAAGAAAATATTTTCTAATTGGATTTTAAAACAAATTAAAAAGATGTGTTTTACAATATTAATGTCAATTACGCAAATTTAATGTAGTGATGGCAACCAATAACGTTATCGCTGCTATGACTAAAGAGAATAAGCTAACTGGTAACAACTACAACATATGGCACAGTAAGATCCAATACTACTCAATCAACATGAGTTGCTTGATTGTCTTACCACTATTATGGTTGAGCCTGCTGAGGGTAGTACTGCCGCCAACCGGTGTGAGCATGAGGCTTACCAAGCTTGGGTAAATAAGGATCGTGCTGCGCGATTTACTATGTTAAGCCACATGCATGACGACCTCATCGGGCATTACGATAACTTCAAAATAGTCAAAGAAACGTGGGATCAACTTCGATTCGACTTCGGTGGTACGTCCACTACGAGACTTAGGGGTCTTATTTTGAAGTTCGAAACTTATCGTAAGGATAATAAGCATACGGTGACTGAACATCTTCGAGTGATGTACACTATGATACGTGAGCTTAAGGAAGCTATCCACATTCTCTCTGATGAGCAACAGGTTCAGGATGTTATCCATTCCCTTCCTGATTCATGGGTGCACATGAAACAAATCATGACTCACAATGACAATATTAAGAATTTTTCTGACATATCTCGTCATGTTGAGCTCGAGGCAGAGCGCCAAGAGGTGAATCATGCTACTGTCCTTATCACTCAGAGTAGTAAACGTCAAGGAAATAGGCCCTAACAAAATGTAAATGGAAAGAAGAATAAGCAGGCTAGAGAAAATGGAAATGGAAAGCAGAATAAAGGGAAAAAGATATCAAAGCACCATAGAGGCAAGCGAGGTGGCAAGAATGATACTTCCAAAGTAAAGTGCTACAACTGTGGGAATAAGGGACACTTTTCTCGTGATTGAACTGAGCCAAAGAAGGTATCCTCTTTCCATTCCTCTTTATTTTCCACTCTCCATATTGCCTTATATTCTCATGTATTAGTTGCTCATTTTACTCCTATGTGGATTGTATATACAGGAGCAACAAGACATTTGACGAGGGATAAAGGAGGATTTGTAGACTATCGCTGCATGCCAACTGGTACTCAAAGTGTCTACATAGGAAATGGTGCTCGTGAAGATCCTGAAGAAGCCGGTTCGTAAAAACTCCGTCTTAGTACAGGGACCAAGCTACTTCTCCATGATGTACTTTATGTGCCTGGAATAAAGTATAATCTATTTTCAGTTTTAGCTTTATCAGACTATGGTTTTTCTTTCTGTTTCAATAGTAGTGGTTTGAATATTATTTTGGATAATATTATTTGTGGTTATGGATCTTTATGGAATAATTTGTTTAAATTGGATATATTTGATTATGTTTCTTCTCCTTCATTATCACATATTGCAAATGTTAATGTTGATTCAGTTACTTGGCATGCTAGACTTGGGCATATATGAAAAGATAGAATGGCCCGATTAGCTAGAGAAGGCCTTTTAGGCCTACTCGCTAAGGTTGACCTACCTATATTTGAGCCTTGTTTGGCAGGAAAAGCATGTAGAAAGACTTTTGGTAAGGCTTTAAGAGCTAATAAACCTCTAGAATTAGTACACTCGGATATGTGGACCTATGGGTGTAAAGGCACGTCGTGGCGCCTCTTATTTTATCACATTTATAGATGATTATACGCGATTTGGACATGTCTCTCTGATCGCTCATCGCTATGAATCTTTGAATTATTTCAAACGCTATGTAGCAGAGGTTGAGAATCAGAAATCGAAAAGGTTAAAAACTTTTCTACATATAGAGGATGCGGATACTTATCAGATCAGTTCAAAGAAACGTGTGAAAAGAAGGTGATACGCAGACAATTAACTATTCCTCACACTCCGCAACAAAATGGTGTTGCAGAGAAAAGGAATAGAACTCTTCTAGATATGAATAGATCTATGATGGCATAAGACAACCTCCTAATATCCTTCTTGGGGGATGCCCTTTTGACTGCTGCCTACATACTAAATAGAGTGCCTTCTCAATCAGTTTCCTCCACCCCATATGAACTCTGGAAAAGCTAAAGACCCAATTTGGATCATTTGCGCCCTTGGGGTTTAGTAGGTTATGTTCATACAACTTCCCATAAGTTCGGGAAGTTAGGCCCTAGAGATCGAAAGCATATATTTATAAGATATTCTGAGAGCTCAAAAGGCTACGTTATGTACGGTGAACACCCTGATGGAGGAATAACTGAAATAGATTCACGTGATGTCGAATTCTTAGAAAAGGATTTTCCTAGCATTAGCAATGCAAAAGAGGATATCGAACTCTATGAGTTAGAGAATGATGAAGGCATTTTACCATCTTCAAGAGAGGCTGTGGGATTAGTTTCTCCTCCTGTAATCACTTAAGGTAGTAGTGGTCTTCAGCCTAGCGGGAGCATTCCAGAAAGTGTGAGTGCACCACCACTAGATAGTCAAGATTCTCGAATTTGTCGCAGTAGGCGAGGAAATATTCCACGTCGTCATTTTGAGATTGAGGGGAATACTTTCCTAAGCGTTGCTTTAGACGAGGAAGAGACAACTTCTTTTATAGAAGTTCTTTCCTCAAGTTCTAAGGATGAGTGGATGGTTGCTATGCAGGAATAATTGAGCTCCATGGATAAGAACAAAGTCTGGGAGTTAGTTGACCTTCCACCCGGGCACAAGACTGTTGGGAACAAGTGGGCTCTAAAAGTCAAGCGTAAAGCGTATGGTTCAATTGAAAAGTATAAGGCAGGCCTTATAGCAAAAGGCTATACCCAACGAGAGGGTGTAGACTATGAAGATACATTCTCCCTAGTGGTAAGGTTTGCCTCTATCCCCCTTATCCTTGTTATTATCGCACAAATGAATTTAGAATTATTTTAGATGGATGTTAAGACTGCATTTCTCAACAGAGAACTTGATGAAGAGAATTATATGGATCAACCCATGGGTTTTATATCCGAAGGACAGGAGCACAAAGTTTTTTGCCTAAAACGTTCTATATATGGCATAAAGTAGTCGTCAAGGCAATGGTATTTCTGATTTCATCATAGCATTACCTCTATTGGTTTTTAGATGATTAAAAAAGACCACTGTGTATATATTAAACGATCCAAGAAAAGTGTTCTTGTCCTTTCATTGTATGTTAATGACATCTTGTTAGCTGGGAATGACCTGGACTCCATAGTATCCACTAAAGAGTGGTTGTCCTTAACTTTTAAGATGAAGGACATGGGTGAAGCAAATTATGTGTTGGGGGTTAAGAGCGTGAGAGATCGATCTAAGAAGCTTATCTATTTGTCTCAGGAGACTTACATAAAGAAGATTATAAAAAGGTTTCGCATGAATAACTCCAAACCCATTGACACTCCAATGGAGAAAGGGTGTACATTAAGCCTAGACGATGGTCCAAGAACTGATGAAGAAAAGAATCAAATGTCCAAAGTTTCATATGCATCAGCCGTAGGGAGTCTGATGTACGTTATGTTGTGTACACGTCTAGACATCTGCTATGCAGTTGGTATAGTTAGTCACTATTAGAGTATCCCAGACCACACGCACTAGAGAGCAGTGAAGAGGATTTTTCGGTACCTACGTGGGACTGCTGATCTCGTCCTATGTTACTATAGAGGGGACTTGAGACTTAAAGGCTACAACGATATTGATTGGTCTAGTGACAGAGATGGAAGGAAATCCATTTTAGGATATGCGTTTATTCTCGGGGGTGGACCTATCACATGGTGCAGTAAGAAGCAAACATGTATCGCTTTATCCACTATGGAATCGGAATACATGGCATGCTCGTCAGCTATTCAGGAAGCTGTTTGGATAAGGAGATTCTTGCAAAGCATAGGCATTTCATGTCATGCTGCAGAGACTGTGCTTATCTATTGTGATAGCACATCATCCCTAGCTTATGCGAGGGATCCAAAGTATCATGGGAAGACTAAACATATTGGCATTCGTTATCATTACATTAGAGATATGATTGCGCAAGGGGAGGTTATCCTTAAGCATATCTCCACAGGTTGTATGGTAGATGCTCCATGAACCAAGCCCATTGCTCGAGATGTTTTCCTCTCTCGTGTTAGGAGCATAGGGCTAAGTAGGATTTTATATGTTTGACGCCTCATTTGTTCATGGACATTATTATTATTTATTTGATATAGTGTTCATTTCTTTTATTTGTTAATTAAATGAATTGTTATCATTATGTACACATCTTATAGATGTGTCACCGGGCTTGAATTGAATCTCGCACACGAGTGATTCACCTTGGCGCTTTGACAACGAGCAAGATGAGACATTTATGTCTATGACGCTTTGACAGCGAGCTAAGACATTTATATCATTGGCGTCTGAAAGGCGAGCAAGATATATACGATTATGCATATTATGCTATATGTCGTCTTAGTTAAGTACTAAGATGAGACCCTATATATAGAGAGGCCGCTCATAGAGTATCTTCATAACTCTATGTAGCCTGTTTTAGCCGAATGTGAGAATTCAGGCAGACACTATGCAAGTGACTGGGCTTAAACTCAAGTTAGGCGCTAGACAACGAATAGACTCAGATTCGTATGGCATCCTTTTATTTGAAAAGTGACATACCCATTTTAAAGGGATGACATCATAGTATACATTTTATATTGTATGTGCTTTACCGACCGATAGTGGGAGCGATGAATGAATCCCTGCTTCATCGATGTGTGAGCCAGATGGATTATTATTATCCCACTCTATGCCTTTTGTTGACTAGAGACTATGTCATGAAGAGATGACTTAATGATGCTACTTTAGCGTGTTTACCTAGGACGATGGATGATACTGTTTAAGGGGCATGACTAGGAAAGCGGTTAAGTCTAATTGAATTGGCATGAGGACTTAGGGAAGATTATTTGATTATACACCATGATAATGTGACTCATAGTCCGGACGACTTTATCGTGTTTCGTACACAACTTAGACATGAGTAAATTACATATTTGGAGTATAGAACTGCTTTCTTGAGGGATTAAGAGTGATAAATTCGGTGTAAATCGAACTGTCTAAGTATATACGAGACTCCTTCGAGTGATGCATCTTCGTTAGTTAGATGATGACTTAATGATTACGCTCCTGAGACTATACATTTTTTTCGTGAGGTCGCACGTCACATATCGTGTGTGAGGAGATGAGTGATGGAGGTCGTTGAAGATATGTTAGAGAAAGCATGCCATTTGTGGGCGAGTGGGAGATGTTAATATATGGGTCGGGTTTTTACCCTGATCCGATATCCGCCCACGATAAATATGAATTATCCATTTTGTATCGGATAATTCATTATTATATTAGATAATTAGAGTCCAATTATAATTTGTTTAGGACTCTTATGTTTTTCTAATATATATATATATATCTATTAGGAGAGTCAAAATATGGGTGTGCATCAATAGACGATCAATTTGGTATTGATATGATTTTCTACACATTACATTGATCGTGTGCGACGTGTTCATGCCTTTTTCCGGGCCATTTGGTAGTTTTTTTGTATTTTTGTAAAGGGCGTGTTTTTTATCCCAAGTCTTGATAATTGTAGATTTTTACCATATTGTAAAACTGGGAGTCCTGTTAGGACACGATTAGATCCTAGGACTTACATTGATCTTGAGTGAGGTGTTCGTGCCTCTTTCGAGGCCCTTTAGTGAGTGCTTTACATATTCTCCCTTTAATAACATGTCTTTAAGCCTAAGTCTAGAGATTTGCAAATTATCATCATATTCTCAAATTGGGAGTCCCTTGAGGATAAAGTCAGTTCCTATGAGTTAAGTTGGTTTCGTGCGAGGTGTCCATGCCTCTTTCCGGGATATTTGGTTACTGTTTTGCTTTTTCACCTTTTAATGAGTTATTTTTAAGCCTAAGTCTAGACATTTATAACTTATCATCGTATTCTCAAATCGGGAGTTCTATGAAAACACAATCAGTTCTTAAGGGTTACATTAGTTCCGTGCGAGCTTTTTATTCCTATTGCCAGACAGTTTGATGGTTGTTTTATGTTTTTTCCCTTTGACGGTATGTTTTTAAGCCTCAGTGTTGAGATATGCAAATTATCATCATATTCTTAAACACAGAGTCCCGTGAGGACACAATCAGTTTGTAGGAGTTACCTTGGTCCCATGGGAGATGTTCGCGTTTCTTTTCGGTCCGTTTGGTGGTTATTTTGAATTTTCTCCACTTAACGGCATATCCTTAAGCCTAATTCTAGATATTTTCAAACTATAATCATATTTTCAAATCGGGAGTCCCGTGAAGACACCGTCAGTTCCTACGAGTTACATTTGTCCCATGGGAGGTGTCCGTGCTTATTTTGCATATTCTCCCTTTAATGACAAATTTTCATCCCCAAGGCTAGATATTTGTAAATTATCATCATATTCTCAAATCGAAAATCCTATGAGAACTCGATTAGTTCTCACTGAAACGACCTAATGGTTACTAGAAAGGACCAAAGGGTACTTGTTAATGCGTATTAGGTTATTTAAAGACTCTTTTAACTCTTTGATATAAAATCTATTATAAATTATAAATTAAAATACACTCCCGCACACTAGTAAGTAAAAGTGATGATGCTAGATATAAAAATAATTTCCTTTAAGAATTAGATGAGAAAAAGTAGAAGGTGACATATATATTTGTTCTCGAGGAACCCACCATGGTAGTAAACCCCGTGTCTCTAGTCCCAGGACAACTCACACACCCAAGTCCACTATTACCAACTATAAGCTACAAATTACAGTCCACAAGTTTATATTGCAATTTAAACTAAGCAAATACAATCCCGTACACCCCAGCCTAGTCTAAATGCAACACAACTTGACTGATAATCAGTCAACCCAATAAAACCCAGGTAATAGTGACTATCACTCACTCACAACTATACACTCGACACTTTACCAATGTTTAAATAAAGAATTCAGCAACACTGGTGTAAATGAAATAGTTTGGCCAATACAAAACCAGTACACCAAGGCACAAACTAAACAACCCCACAATACTAAAACTTACTAAACAACCAAGGTAGTAAACGTATGATACACACGCACACTACACACTCAAACCCGAGACCCCGTGTAGATGTGCACAAACATACAAGAAATATAATAAGATGATATTGAATTAATTAGTACTAAAATAATGATTAAATATGAAGTCACAAGACACAAATCAGGTCTTCGTTAATATTTAATGTTAAATTAAAGATTAATCCAAAAATAATTAAGTTGGCGCAAATGACCACAAATAAAATAGAAGATAAACTTCCAACAATTGTGTCGCGCAACTAAAATAAAAATTAACCTAACACCAAATACAATATGAATCAATTTAAAGAGGTGTTATGTTAAAATATTAAGTCCAAGTAAAATGAGCAAAAGATAAATATGTGTAGCACTTAGATCATACAAATTAGGGCTTAATTAAAGTCAACACAAGAAAGTTACAAATATTTTAGTCAAGTCCAAATAGCAAAATTTTGTAACAAAAAAAAAATAATCACAAACATTTAGTTCCAATTTTAGTTCAACCCAATACTATAACAATGTTTGGAATAAAGACCCATACGCACACTAACACCACCTAAGTATAAAAGAATACAACAAAAAGTATTCAACTTAGACAATAAAAATTGTATAAGTCAATTGATCAAATCTAGGTCAAATGAGTATGAGATAAATAGTGTAGCACTCGACTCAATAAAATAGGATATGTTAAATTTAAATAAATAAAGATGTGATTTAATGTTCACACACTAATTAAACCCAAATACATAAAGTGAACACACAAAAGTTGAACTTAGAGGGTGTAACTAGTTAGAGCCAAAAAACAAGTATCTTTAATCTCAGATAAATTAAATTAAATCAGATTTAAAATAAAAATTATTTTAATAAAAAGTGCGTGACGCAAAAAAACATAAGATTTAGAGATTAAGTTAGAAAATAAAGTCTCAACAACAAAGATCCAACAAATTCGAACTTAATTCTAAAAAGGGATATAAAGTAGTCATATTCCAATTTTCAGTCCAAAATAATTTTTAGTCCAAATTAAAGTCCAAGAACTAAATAAACAAAACAAATCTAAAAGGTGCTAATCCACTATTTGTTAGAGAACAAACACACATTTAAACTATAAATTAATTTAAAGAAAAATGTTCTCCTCTAATAGTTAACTGACTTGATACACAAAAAGAAACACTTGTTTGAATCTGTAACACTATAAACAGACTATCAAACTCAAATGGGTATATACCCGTATGAAACAGTCCCAAGTAAGCAAAAAAAAAAACAAGTTCAAAATATTTAGATCTTACATAGAACAAGAGATTATATATATATATATATATAAACCAAAATAGTATATATTAGTAGATATTAGTTTGTATAAATATATATGTCTGTATACATATGTATATAGAAGGAGAAAAATCAAATCACAAAAATGGTCACCGGAAGGGAAACCGAGGTCGCCGAAAAAATGAGAGTCTGCCACCAGAAATCAAAAACTCCGGACTAAACATGATGCAAAATCGATATGAAACCCACCTGAAAAAGCACCGGAAAACAACTGCAGGAAAAACACCACTCAACACCGGATGCAGCAGACCCAAAAACTAGCATCGCCAGAAAACGTTACCGGAGCAAAACACCGGATCGGTACCACCTGAATGCAGACCTCAAACACCCCGATCTCGAACAAATACAACCTTCTTACTCAGTTTAAAACTTAGATCAAAAGCTCAAATACACTCTAAAAAATGGGGGATCGGTAGAGGAAAAGTAGAGAGAGAGAAAATGTTGGGAGCTCTCAAAATTTTATAGAGGGAGAAAACAAAATGGGAATCCATAATTCTTCAAATGGCTACACACAGATATAATAAGGGTTAATGCATAGGAGAATAAAAGAAATAGCAGCAAGGTCACAAACGGTGAAAATAGCAGGCCACAACCCACACGCTATGCAGAACATTGAGCTTCACAAAGCCTCGAAACCATAAATGGTTCTGAATCAAAACTAACAACACAAAATAAACAATAGGCTGCCAATTAATTTTTGGTTTCTATAAACAATTTAATTAAACAGTAACTTAAAGTTTAATAAATGTTTTTAACCCATAAAAAAATTTATTTCGAAAATAAAAAATAAAAAGATACTACAAAATTTATGAAATAAAAAAATACAAACCGAATATATTTTATAAAAAATTATCCATCAACTCAAAATAGGATAATAAAAAAGATATAGATACCAAAAAAAATTAAACTCATATATGAGGATTTAAAAGAACTTAACATAAAAAATACAAATGCAAATGTATTAGAACCAAAACAATTTGTATACTACACAAAAATTATTTTTATCAAAAATAGTTTACATATTAAATCAATATAGGAAAATATGATTTAAGGTATAAAAATAGATTTTAATAAATAGAAAATAATGCAGGAGCATAAAAAATAATTGTCTCAAAATTGGGCAAACACAAGAAGAATGAGATTTTCAATCTCCCTTTTGGCCAATTTTGAGACAAACTAAACGGAGACTCGAAAAATAAGAAATGACACAAATTACATAACTCAACTATGAACATGAGTCCTAAAGAAAATAGAAGAGTACATAACTCAACTAACAACAACGATTCCTAAAAAAAGAGTAGATAACTCAACTAACAACAAGAAATCCTAAACGACTCAAGGATATTGTAAAATACAATACTAAAAGAGTCTCAAATTCCCCCCCCCCCCCCCCCCCCTGTTTATCTCAAAGGGACAAAGGGTAGGGAATAATCCTACTAAATAAAATTAGTACAACAAACATATGAAGATAAAGTGTACTAACAAAAAAACTAGAAACAAAATTAGTTTGAAATATTGGAACAATTCATTTGACAACTTAAATCATTTTTCTTATTCCACTTAGATTTGACAATATGAAATGTAGTCTTAAATGGGACAACACCAATCTTAACTTAGGGACAATTCGCAACAAAATCAGTTTTTAAAGGGATCCTGGGCACATTATTAACACTACTTTGTTGTTTACTTAAACGCATATGATAAAATCGTCCTGAATGACCCATTTTAAGGTAAAAGTTACACCGATATACATGCCTAACATTGATTTTTGAATTAACAAGAATATGATGCGGTTTGGCATTTTCAGATTTCTTAGTCAAATTTAAACGCATAAAATAGAATTGTTCTAAATGGCCTGGTTTTGAACAAAAATGACACCACCCAAAAGTCTTGTTATGATCAAATTTAACATTATTACAAGGTTTTGTGGGCAGTTTTTCATTTTCAGACTTTCTATTTAAATTTAGTCTTTTGTGATAAAACTACTTTAAATGTATAGATTTAGAACAAAAATTACAATGAAAAGACTTTCTTTCAACATGTTTAGCATTACTAAACATAGTGGGAAGTTTTTCATAAACAAAATTTCTATTCGCATTTAATATCTTATGACAAAAGTGCTCTAGATGGCCATTTTTAGAACAAAACACACACTGAAAAATAGGTTTACTAACAACATTATTCCTCACATTTTCAATTTTCATAAATTTGCCTACATTTTCCCTATTCTGCCCTATTTTCTTATAGGAGACTAAATGACCAATATTAGAGCAATAAACACATTTAATAACAGGTTTGGTAGTTTTAAATTTCCCAACATTTTGAATTTGCTTAACTTTGTCTAAATCAGATTTGTTTTGTCCTAATTTCTTAAAACAAAATTCTTCTAAATGACATTTCTTAGAACAAAAAGTAAACTTAAATGCAAGTTTAGCATATTGAACATTCCCAGGAGTTTGAGTTTTCCTAAATTTCCCTAAATTATAATTATTTTGTCATAACTTTTTAAAATAAAAATTTTCAAGATGTCTAGATTTATGGCAAAATCTGAATAAATATACCGGCTTAACATATGCAGTATAACAATCCTCAAATTTAACATGTTTATATCTTAGTTTACTTTCAGTCAATTCAGGACAATGTTCTCTACAACTAACAAAATTAGTTATGTCAAAAGTTTCACCTTTAAACCCAAATCCCTTTTAAAGGAATAAATTCATCAACATACTTATTACGGGATTCGACAATTAAACGAGCATCAGAAAAACCATCAACCTTTTTAGATGCAATCTTAAGTTCTCTTTGGCATTCATCATACTTATCAAAAACAGCCTTTAGTTCAACTTGAGATTCATCAAACTTAAATAAAAATTCTCTATTTTTAGTTTCAAAAGAGTGATTCAGTTCAGTTAACATGACAATTCTTTTCTTTAAAAATGAAAATCATTTTCAAGTTCATCGATACGAAATTAAGATTCTTTGGACATTAACTTGATTTGATTGTTTAAAACGTCATTTTTTAGCCATCAACCTATAATTAATTTGAACTAAATCAATGCAGTCCTCAAAAGTATTATTGATGGAAATATTCACTACAAGAAAAAGCCTTTTTATGACCTTTTTTAAGTGTCATAAAACGCATTTTATGACGTTTTATTTTTTAATAAAAGGCGTCATAAGTTTGGATGTCATAATTGTTACCCATAAAAAGTGTCATATTAGGTAACGATTATATATGACTTTTTTTTTTTTAAAATGTCATATCTGCTACGAAAAAAGGGTTATAATATACTCTTTAAGATGTCATATTTGATTTAAAAAGCGTCATAATAACATTTTTCAAAATTTTAAAAAAGTCATAAAAATTTTCATCACTTGAGGATTTAATATAAACGGTCATAAATTAAACATATAATAAAAAAATTAATAACCAATATTAATGTCGTAGTTGACAAATAAATCTAAACAGTAATCAAAATTTATAATAACTTAAAAACAGTGTTGAATTTTTTTTGTATTTGAAGTCATATACATCTAAAATGCACCAAACCAAGTCATTTGTTCATATAAAAAAAATAGTGGGACACATAGATATACCCACCGTCTACATTAATTATCCACAAAAAAATAATGACCTACTACATGTATCATAACTAGATATATCCACTATGTACATCATTCAAAAAATGTACATCCAAAAATCACGCATTGATACGTCAGTCTTCCTTTGACTTTCGCAAAATTGTGTCGACACCTCAAAGTGCTCCAAATCATAAATGCATCGATCTTCCTTTGGCTTTCGCAAAATTGTGTCGACCTTTCATTGTTTATTACTTGAATTTTGTGATGACTTAGCTAAATCGTCTCAACTTTTTGAATGAAAATCATCTTCCTCGTCCATATCCACTACAATGACAAACAAATAGATTGAAGTACGTGTACATGTTGATGAATAACAATTGAAGTGTCAACTACATGCCACTAGAACATGTTGATGAAAAACAATTGAAGTAAGTGTACGTAACAATAAATTATTATAACATGTATTGAAGTAAATGTACAATAGCATGTAACCCGCGCGATGCGCGAGCGTATTGCAATATTTCTTATTAATACACTGAAAAGTTTTCAACTATTCAAATAAGGATATAACCATAAAACAAACTTTTACATACTAACACATGTAAGAAAATTGACAACCTTTCTTTAGATGGCATTTAATCAAACCATTGGGTTGCAGACAACCCTTATTTACATGATATTTATGCACCAATTTGTGGAAAGACCATTGAGTGTTCTAATCATCTACTGCAAAAAATCATATATAAAGTGTACAAAAAGTCTATTTTTCATTCAATGGAGAAACAAATAAATTGCACAAACTATCAACAATCTAAAACATATTGGGTTCAATATAAAAATTATAACTAATATGAAAAACTAACCAAATTAACAAATCCAAAAATGTGCTTACAAATAACCAAACAAAAACCCACAGAAGGAAAATTATAAACACCAAGCAATTTGGCAATGTATCGGTAATGTATCAGCAATGTTTTAACTTAACAAAATGCATACAATCAAAGATCAATTATCAACTATTTATGGATCTCAATAATGAAGTTCAGTCAAATCAATATTTATCCCATCATCACATCAACATTGTTGTGTGTTCAGTTCAATAAAGACAATATCTTTGTACAAAACAAACATTCAAAATCAAATACTCAATTCAATGTCCACATTAGAAATCCCATAACTAAGCTACAAACAGTATCCATACCATGTGCTACGAGACAATGACTTTTACCAGAATATACAGAAGTATATTAAGCAAACAGGAAGCTATTAAAACTCAAAAACAATTAGCAACAATATAGAGAGAGTATAAATTGATTAAAAGGCAACCCAAAACCTGCAATTGAAAGCTATGGCAGCGAGGCCATCTGTGCAAAATCCTTCACAAACAACTAAAACCTCTAAATGAATAACAAAGCAATAAAAAAAGAAATTCCAAGAATAATTTTAAAAAAAATTGCAAAATAACTGTTAATACAATGGGTTTCCAGTTGTAAAGTCCAAAATTCCTCGAGGCATATTATATTTTCTAGTATAAGTTCCGTAAGCAAAGGTACATGAGGTTGATTAGGACATCCATTTAACATGATATACTCCATTTTCAAATCCTATTTAGTTTGATCGTAATTTTTGGGCAATCCCGACTCATGTGATGAGTGTCTAATGTGAGCAATGTATCAATGTTGCGCATCTTTGATCATTTCACAACCGGAAATTAATCCAAATTGCTAGTCACTGACCTTATAAGTGGATAGTCGGGGCAGTATGATATATGAATTCTTAGATGATTTAGTTATATTTGCCAAATAATTTGAATGTGACTTGTTCCTCGCATTCTCATCGATCCAAAAGTTGATGCTTGTTATTGAAGTGGTTGGTTGAATCAATTATCCACAAAAATTAATTGTTGGAGTCACTTCCATTATTTCCCCATCCATCCCGTCGTCATGTTTTGTAAGTAGGCATGGTGTAGATCAAAGACACAATGTCATTTTACTATAAGCAACACCGATCAATCCAACTAAAGTATGAAGAAGATGAACAACCATATTAAAAGCATATATGAAAATATGAAAAAAAAGGCAGGGAAAAATAATAATATTTATTACAACACCATACCTCAAGTTGGAAGCGAGCATTAACACGGAACTTTTCCTTGAATAATGTGACTTTATGCCATCTAAAAAAAGAGTGTTGCTCCCCCAATATTAGTAAATCTGTATCATTTTGTTAAAAGTTAAAAGGGTACCAAAGTTGTTGAAACTTTAGGACTGATTCAATGCGTTACTAGTCACTAATCAGCATGATAATTCTTATTTCGAATTCTATTTATTTAAATAATAAAAAAATCCCACAGAACAATGTGACATAAATGAAGGTAAATGGGCTCCATCTTTAAAAGTAATCTACCAAAAAAGAAATAAAGAGAAAAATTGAATCTTTCCCATGTAAACAGTCTTTTCTTTCATATAAGTTTTTGAAGCTATAATCATAATAGTGAAAGAGCTGATATAGTACTGCTAACCTATGAATGTCAGTGCAACCTAGCCATATGGGACCTCAATGAATAATTTTTTATACGTGGATAAAATTTATAATGAACTTTTTTTAACACGAAGGCATCATGTTAACTTTCATCCTTATCTGCGACAGTTTGTCAGAGGAGTGTTATAATCAATCGGGTATTATATTAACCGAACGAACTCGGAGATCGGGTCCAGTACGTGAGATCATCAGGGATATCTCTCTTGTAATCCAAGACCCAACAATGATTTTTGGATCAGAAGAATCCATCCCAATAACTTTTTGTGCAGCTGTTTGAAGTTTTGTGAAGACAGGGATGGCTGGAGTAATTTACCTTCACAACACCAAAAGTTTGTTCCGACACCGATCGGATGAAATTCCTGGATTTTGAATCCAACCCAAATCGCCCGGAACAACTGGCAAAAGCCATATAAGACTACGGATTAAATTTTGCTTCTTCACAAAAGGAGGGATAATTTATAAGACTGCGTGGAACTCCATGCATATGAAAATCCAACATATGAAAAGCCAAAAGACACTATTTAAGAGGGTAAAAGAAAGGACGAAGGAGAGAGATTGAATGAGAAATTTAGGACGGAGGGCGAGAGACATTTTCTCTAGAGAAATGGTCAGTTTAAAAGGGAACTATAAATGGATTAAATGCTATTAATACCTCTAATACTATCGTATTAGAGGTATAATATAGATAACGATAAATGAAGCGTGGGGATTTTAGTACCTGCATGATGTAATAAACTCCTTTTGTAGAGTAAGTAAATAGGAATTGTCATAGGAGAATACAATACATAATATTCACATATTATAATGTCCTAAAGATGTAAAATCAATAAAAATGGGATAAACATTTCCCACACACACACACACACACACATATATATATATATATATATATATATATATATATATATATATATATATATATGATAACACACATCACAATAAGGGTCATGTTGTTTCACCTTAATCCATTACAAGTAGATTAATAGTGTGTTTTTATCACGCTAAAAATAGCTCCAAGAATTTTTAATATTCAAAGTAAAAAACTTAATATATACAAACATTACTGTAAAAAAAAGTAGTAAATAGGAGTTGTCACCTTTTCTCTTTTCCTCACGGTTCTCCTTCCAATGAAAATGATGACACCGAATCACAGGATGGTAGAATGGTCATGGTGGCGATGATATTGGCACGCCATTATCTTATTCTCTTAAATTATTTTTATTCTTCAAGCCCATATATCTTATAGGCTTGGTGTCCCCGCATTGAAGAGGATTTAGCCAAATCTTAGCCTACACTATTTTAATTTCTTCATACAAGACCATATAATATTGAACATTCTGGATCAATCTTCAGTCGAGAAGTTGATTTGGATACTCAAAAGAAAGTCGAAAGAGGTGATAAAGAGTGCGCCATTTTTCCATCCAACGACTGTAGGTGCCTTATATCACTGAGCTTCCTGTCATTCTTCAATAGACACAGATCATAAGCTCTTTTCTTTACAATATTTTCCTCTATTTCAGCAGTGGTAAGTGTTTAAAAATTCAGTATGTAATAATATTTCAGACTTTTTTTTGGTAAGAATTGAAAATGAACTCATTATGTTGTATTACTAACCATAATCAGTATAGATAAAATCCAGTGGAAACATAGTTGAGCAACCCAGTGTGCATAGTGAAAAGTATTCACATTCATAAAGGTTTGTATGGATAGGTACTTTTCAGATTATCATGTTCTTCACAAATACAAGATGATTGGTCTTGACACTAGAATGGATCATGCGCCACCAAATTAAATTATCAACGTTGATGGCAACAAAATCGATAATGTGGAGTTTGATTTTTGGTATGACAAAGTTCAAACTCTCATGATTTGTCAATTTTTCTCAAAATGTTTCACATCGTGGATTCTCCACTTGGTCTGCTAATTTGTCAATTTTATGGCAAAAAGGGCAAATTGGGTCGTCTGCTCAATCCAAATGGCAATAGTACTGCATCTCGGACTTCATTTACTGAGTATTATGCAAGTCCACAAGCTTCTTATTCCCCCCAAAACCCTTGGATTATCGAATCTGGTGACTGTTGATCATCATCAACTGCAGCAGTCATCTCCTTACACTGGCTTAGAGTCTCTCCAAGCGGGGAATGGCAAATGTTTACCTATCTCAAATATAGGTTTTACAAAGTATAAGCGTGATGGTTCAGTTGAAAATTTTAAGACTATATTAGTAGCCAAGGGATATTATCAACATGAAGACTTGGATTACAATGAAACTTTTATCCCGGTGGCTAAACTAGTAATAACCAGGATTCTATTGTCTCTTATTGTGGAATATAATTTGTTTTAAATCAGTTGGCATTGGTAATGCTTTTCTACATGATTGGTTAAAGGAATTCGTCTTCAAGGCACAAGGTCTTGGTTTTTATGATCCAAGAAAAGTAAACTATGTCTGCAAACTTAACAGAAGCTTATATGGCTTAAAATAAGCACCTCAAGCTTGGTATGATGAACTATTTCAAGTATTGATTTCACTTGGGTTTAAGTCATCTCAAGAAAATTCTTCCTTGTTCATCAAATTCTATACAACTTTAGTCTTTATTTTAGTTTATGTCAATGATATTATTATGACTGGTAACAATGTTCAAGACTACCAAGATGTTATCTATCATCTCAGTCTTAAGTTCCCAGTAAAAGACATTGGTCCTCTATATTACTTCCTTGGACCTGAAGTCAAGAGATCCTCACAAGGCTTATTTCTTAGTCAAACAAAATATGCTCGTGACTTACTTAAAAAGACTGATTTTCTTGGTGCTAGTCTTGGCTCTACTACTTTGGGAACAACTAAACTAGATAACTCTAGTGATCTTTTATCTGACCCTACTTTCTAAAGATCGACTGTAGGTGCACTACAGTATCTCATATGGATTAGGCATGACTTATCATTTGTTATGAATGTTGTGTGTCAACATATGCATGATCCCAAAACAAATCATCTCAGTGCAGTTAAGAGAATTCTAAGATATTTGAAAGGCACCATGCAAATAGGTATTTGGTTGTGCAATGGTGGTTTGAATATGCAAGTCTTGTTAGATGAAGATTGGGCTGGATATCCCATTGATCGACGTTCTACAAATAGCTAGTTTATCTACTTAGGCAGCAATCTTATTTCATGGTCTGCAAAGAAACAATCTATTGTTTCCAAAACTTCTACCTAAGCAAAGTACAAAGGCATTTCATTGAGATCTGCAGAACTTATGTACATTTCCAATCTGTTTAAAGCTATTGGACTACATCTACCATATGCTCCTGTTATTTGGTCTAATAACCAATTAACCATTCTTTTGGGCTTTAACCCCATATTCATTGCAAGAACTAAGCATGCAGTGGAACAGTGGGGTACCACTTCATTAGGGAGCTCATTCAAAAAGGCATTATTACCTTTAAGTTTGTCAATTATCTTAATCAACTTACATATATCTTTACAAAGTCATTTCCCACTGGTTGTTTCGAGTTGCTCAGAAGCAAGTTTTCAGTGAGACAACCTCCTTCAACTTGAGGGAGGCTAAAAAGATGAAATCTTCTCTAGATTTGTTGGATTCGTTAGAGTTGTTAGAATAGTTACTATTTAACCTCTTTTGTAACAACTTGAGAGTTGGATAGTTAATTAGTTATCACTTACCTTAATGTGTAAATATCAAACTCCGTTGTACATTTTCATTCAAACAATAAATGAGAATCAATTTAATTTCTCCAATTCTCCTTTAAAAAAATAAAAAATAAAAAACAATCAGTATAGATTCATATTTGTAATAACAGATTGTCTAACAAAGTAATAACAAAACTAATACAAGAGTGACACGTGTAGCTTCTGTTAATATCATCATGTTCCACGAGACAACGTCTCTTTAATTCATTAAATCAAAGACCCTACAACTTTTATGAACAGAACCGCATCGTCCGTACATGTTAATATGGCCGTTACACACAAAGTTACTCGATGCAAGCCCACGCGGAATTATAAAATCGTGAATTTCTTTACCCTGGCTCAAAGCTACTAGCCTCGAACAAGAAGGGAGGGCCAAAACCATTGTGGGGACCGTATCGGGTCCCATATTACTCATTATCATCTCCCTTAAATACTCTAAAGAAGTAGCCTCGTGTCCACTTTGTGCACAAGCAACTATAATTGAATTCCAAATGACATCTTTAGTTTTTAGCTCGTTAAACACATAACATGCAAATTCTAAAGAATCACATCGTGAGTACATTGATATTAGTGCACTGCCAACACCTGTGGACATATCGATTTCATTCCTAAAAACATAACTATGAATCTCTCTCCTTAATCTCAAATCCTTTACTTGGGCACAAGTTGCCAATGCCCATGATATAGAAGTTGTATTCATATTTGTACCCTTTTTTCACATCATACAAAATAGTTCTCAAGCAGTATTCGCATCTCCATATTGAGTAGAACCCTTTATCAATCCATTCCATGTAATAAAATTAGGTTCGACCCAAGTAACTCCATTTTACGAAGAAGCTCAATTGCATCCTCATGATAACCTCTAATTGCATAACTGGATAGCATTGCGTTCCATGACACCAAATCTTTTTGTTTGATTGTCCTACATTTTTTACGTGGTACATAAATAGATTGGCATTTAGAGTAGAAATCAACTAATGAGTTGCCCACAAACAAATCTGAATCCAATTATTCATTTTTAATGTAGAGGATCAGAAACAAGTGTACTCCAAATTCGTATTCGATGACTACATGAAGTTGTATGCTGGCCTCAAGTTCCAGGCTAAGGAGCCAAGATTCGAAGCCATGAAAGCCATTGAATCAAGTGTTAATTTGGATCGAATTGCAACAGCTTAAATGTTAAGCTAATTATAATAGAGGGGGTGTGATGTTTGTCTAGGGGTGTGTGTGTCAAACAAACAAAATGTTGGGTTATTTAAATTATATATAGTACTATATAGGAGTGTGTTAGTGTGCTTACTATTTGTAGCAAGTGACCGAATGCTTTATAATTAAATAAGTCTCAATGCTTCTTGTTCTTTGTATAGATTATTTTTTAGAGATCAATAAAGCTTCACCACATGGTTCGAGTTTTTAGATTATACTATACCTTCCATAAAATCAGAAGACACAAGAGTTATATTAGTTAAACAGGAAAAGAATAAAAATATCCAGTTGCAACTTGATACAATTTCGTGTTCAAAAAGGCAGAATCACAGATGATCAATGATAAAGGAAGAAATCACAGATGATGAAAATATCCAACGGTAACTTGATACAATTCCACGGGGGGTATACATATCAATTTAAATAGCTCACACGGTTAGTTATTTCTTATAAATATGTCATGGCAAAAGGGTTGTTTCCAATAATTATCTATACTAGGTACATTGAATTGTTGTGCATGAGTGTACCAAATTTGTTACTAATCTAACTACACCTTTATGAGATAGAAAAATGTGTGGACAAACTGGACAATCTAGGTTTAAGAGGACTAACCTTCCTGATGCTCATGGATATCTCACCTATATAATATGAACAACTTAGCATTAAGATGCACTCTGGACTTGCATTATCTGTACATATTATTAAGGAAATTTAAAAAATCGCTTTCTATCAAAGCATGCATTTAATAATAAAAAGGATGAAGATAAAATAAAATTAAAAAAGTGGGATAGCTAACTTGAAAAAAGGAATCATAAATCAAAGTAAATGAAAATAGATAGAAAAGGACCAACAATTATGCAGACCTAGGTACAATTGAAAGACTACTACATAATGTGCAAATAAATTCACATGGGTAAATTATACTAAACTATCAATCAATTAATAAAGCACAATAAACTTTCGAAACAACTAGAGAATCAATAGAAACTAAATTGCAGCCCAACTAATTAACCTTTGGGTTTTTGCCTAATAATCAGAACCTTGCCTCCCACCTAGGATATCATGGGTTCAGTTCATCCTCCCACTTCAATACAATATACTTACAAAGAAATCTGTAGAGCAGACCAACTAATCATGCAGAAAATTTTGGGAAGCATAAATATTGTCAATAAAAGTTTAATCAAAATAAACCAAGGATTATATGCAAGAGTGTCCCTACAATAAGTAATGTCATAAGTCATCAAACCAAGAATTATATACACGGGTGGCCCTACATTGGAGAGATTATATGCAAGGTCTCTATCACTGAACACGGGCAAATTTAATTTGTATAAAATGTACCAATATGTTGCAAAAATATGGGGAAAGGGAATCATAAGCAAAATGGTCCCAGTAAGCATCATATATCATAGCATACCGGATTTTTCTCCTGTTCAAGGTTATCCTTACCCACATATACTACACTATTTTACCCTGAATTATATTTATTTACAACATATGTAGCTACTTCAAGTTCTAGTAAGCAAATCATGTCTAAAATTGTAAATGTACGTGTCATATCTTGTAACAACTTCTCCTAGTTGTTCAAAGAACAAGGTAGAAAATATTTCAATACCAATGAAATTGAAGCATGTCCAAGGATGCAACATCCATTCTCTTCCGTGAAACACCAATGCCATCGCGTACAAATTTACTCATCTTAACTGGTGGTGGTACCCATTTGGTAAGACTGCAGCAAAGAATAAAAAATGATAAATTTTAGCTCTAAAAAACATCTATTAGCGACCATTATTGAAATAAGAGTACCCTCACTTTTTACAATCCCAGTGTGCATGTTATAATTACCTAGAGCCTTTTTGAAGGGGAAGGCCAAACTATAGATAGAGCCAATAGAAACCATTTCAACATCCAAGCGAGAATGTAACTCACCCTCTGATGTTATCCAATAACTCTGGCGGGCGCTCTCAACAAACTAGATTAATAAATATGCCATAAATATCTTCTGCAGGACCATCTATGAAAAGTTTATAAAGAAATCCAATCAAATGAAATGAGGATAATTGTGAAAAATGGTTAAGCAGCTGCAAGTGTGTTGCTACGCAGAATGCAATTTTCTTTCTTTATGAGGAGACCTAGAATGCAATTTAATATAAGACGATATAAGTATCAAGTAAATTTATTCTTTTATCACCTGAATGTTTTTTGAGTAAAACAATTGGCTACTTAATGTCTTATGCTTTTCCATCAAGGGAAAAAAGGCTAGAAGTTACGGCGTTTGTGCATAGCAGTGTGATACGATCAACCATATGACAATGCATGTTCTGGGTGGGTTTGGCATCCATTTTGAGGCTAAATGGAACCGATAGGAATACACAATTATTAAAATATAAAAGCATAAAAATATTAGATTCATGTCAACTAAATTCATCCGATGCAACAGAAGTCTAATTTATGAAAATATATTATTAACTCACATTCCTTAAGTTCAGTAGCTTTAAGAAATTCACACTAACAGTCTTACAACATTACTAAAAAGTACATAAAACAAGAGAATTCGGAATCAATTTATATATGCTACCATTATACTCATGACTTCCACCACTTCTTACCTAAATGGGATCCTTTGGTAATTGTATGCTTAGAAGTTAAGCAATATTCAAAAGTGGTAAACCCTCCCAAACACCCAAGACTTCAAAATTAATGACTAAAAGTATAAATAATACAGTTGAATAAATGTAAAAGCATAATAAGTAAAGTGATCTCACCAAGATAAGAGTGCATTATGCGGCAACCATCATGACGTCCCTCAATAATGCCAGGTCCTTATGCAACATCAGATATCAATTTACACAAAATTTGACCTCATAATTATAGATTACCAAACCAAATAAAGTAAAGATCTCGATGCCATTTTTACGATGTTTCCACCAGGATGGATTTCCATATAAAAGATCTCGATATCATTTTTACGACCATAACATGGTTCAAAGTCAAGACCGATACCGTGAGAATACCGACGAGTTGACTAGGTACTGGTACCCACCGATTCGATTTCGAGTTACGAGTTGAGATTTCGATTACTGGTGTGAATAGAGCCTATATCGGTAATTTTTCGATGGTATCGGCTCATATCGGTGATATCGCGGTAGAATCGGCCCATATCGGCGATATCACAGTAGTATCATCTTATATCAGTGATATATCAATCGAGATAGTATAATTTATTAAGCATCAATCTTCTCAACTTCTAACTCACTCAATTAAGCCTCAATTTTGCATTCATGTCACGTTCGAAGCAATCGTTCTCCATTCAGTATAGGGTATATTATGTTTCGTGGTCGCAAATCGAATTTTAGTTAAATCTCTCATTTCTTTTCTTGTAGTGTTACTAAAGGGGTTATCTCCCATTTAACCTTCTTTTTGTATTTATTTTTGTATTAAAATTTATCATTATTCGTCTATCCTTAAGGTGTATAATTATTTACATTATATATATCCTTAATTAGTAATAGGTACTATTATAACATTCACGAAGAATATATTATTAAACATATATTGATTTGGACAATGTTATGCATACTAAATGATGATTCAGTATAAATAATTAGACAATGTTATGCACTACGAAGCACGGACACGGACATGGGTGTCGTGTCCGACACGATACGGACATGGACACGTCGACACGGGAAATTTAAAAAAAATTGGATACGATACGCCGGGGACACGAACACATATAAATATTTTTTTAATATTATTCCATGTATACTTCCATCTATTTGCACTAAAAAGGTAGTAGTCAAACTAATTATCTAATTATCTAAAATAACATGGTCGAATATGTTATAAAATCATTTTAACCATAAGTCAATAGTTATATATCCACATAAAGCCTTGTATAACAACTAACTCCATTGGTAGCAAAGTAACAAGTAACTATCAATATACAAAAAAAAACATTCTAAATAAAAATATTAATAATTTCAATGGGATATGTAAGTGCTTTAATGCTCCTCATTTATTACCATATACGGCTAGACCAAAAACTTCATCATCACTCCCATAAGTATCTTAGAAGTTGTAATACCCCGTATTTTCTGTGATATTTATTTTTGGGGATTAATTGAATTAAATGTTTATTAATTAGAAATTAATCCGGATTAAAATATTAACGAGATGTGAGTTAGTATTTTATGGTGCGTTTGATTGCCATTATTTTCCATGGAAAATAAAGTTTTTCCAACTATTTTCTATTTTTTAAGGTGTTTGATTACAAAATTTTCCATGTAATTGTTTTCCACAAAAGTGGGTCACGTGATGTATTTTCCATCAAAAAGAAGGAAAAGACTTTCTTGGCTACCCCCAAATAATTGGATTCCAGGTAAAAAAATTATATCCCACGTTCTCCTATAATACCTCAAGTGCCCACACACTCTTTGAAACTTATCTGTATCCCCTCTCAGCTCACTCTGAAAACTCTCAGCCTTCTCTTGTTGCAGATCAAAGAAGACAATTTATTTCAGATTTGTTTTTTTTTTTGTTTCAATCTGCTTTGTTCTCTTTCTGTGTATATATAAATATATATGTAGGTAAAGAAACTTCAAATGGACACCTTTTTTTAGACCAAATCCAATGAATGATTGGCCAATAAAAAGAGGTTCCTAAACTGTAAACTTCAAATGGACACCTTTTTTTAGACCAAATCTAATGAATGATTGGCCAATAAAAAGAGGTTCCTAAACTGTAACACACACACACACACACACACACACACACACACACACACACACACATATATATATATATATATATATATATATATATATATATATAAGTCATGAAAACTGACAAAAGAGGAATGAATAATTACTGGGTCAATTATTATTCTTACCATTGTCACATATTAAATTTTAGTTTTTTTGGTCATTATAGTCTTTTTTGTTATGAATGAATGTTAAAGCATTTTAATATATGAGTTTATATTACTATTGTTTTAATGATGTGTGTTGGATTATAAATGTTGAATAAAAAAAATTCTTAGGTTTCTAATTTGAAACTTTGTAAAAAATGAACTTTTACGTATATTGTTTTCATGAGCCTCTTATTTTCTAGTTGAAAAATAATGCTAATCAAACAATAAAAATTGAAAAATTCCTAATTTTCAAGTTGGAAAATAAAAGCAATCAAACGACCGCTAGAATAGTTTTCCATGGAAAAGATTTCTCTGGAAAAATTTTCCATAGAAATCAATTCTTTTCAATTCATTTTCCAACTTTGCAATCAAACGCACCCTTATTATAATGTGCATACTTGGCATTATATGAATATTGGTATTATTGAAATTGTCGTGAGATTTAAATACGGCAATTTGGGAATTTCGTTTAACGCGTGTGACCGCCACGTTATGGTATTTTATTTTAAATTAAAAAGTGAATTTTAGTTCCATTAACCGTATGGTCGTTTTGAGTGCGCCAACGCGTCCGGAAGGGTCGAGATAGTTAGTAAACACTAGCCGAAAGTTTAGTTTGGGTTCCGGGGTATTTTTAGGCTATACCGGCATCATAAATGGTATTTTGGTAATTTGTATTTTTGGAAATTAAAAAGTGACGAAAATTGTAATTACAATCTGACTATTTCTTTAACCCACTTAACCCACTAACTACACTAAGAGGCAATATGGACTACGGGAGAAGTTGATATACAATCCCAACTTACCAAAAACCAAATACACCTCCACAACTCCATTGTCTTCAACCTTGGAAAGAGCTTGAGAAAGAGAGAGAAGGAAAGAATTTTGCAGAAAGAAAGAGAGAGGACAGACTTAACTTCAAGATTCAACACCAAATTCAGAGATAGATTAAGGCAAGTGGTTTAAACTCATTTGATTCAAGCTATGTTTTCCATGTTTAGGAATTTTCGAAATTGATTTTTGAAGATAATTTAGACCCATTAATTGGAAGTTAAAAGCCATGATTTATGTAGGAATGGCATGTAGTGATATTATGGACGAATTATATGTTCTAAACAGAACCTTTGATGATTTAAAAAAATGGAGTTAGAAGAAGTTTAATGATGTTCTTGAATGGAAGAATTCTGGAAATTATTTTTATGTAGTTTTGATCTAAACTAAGCCTTTAAAGGATGAATTATGGGACTTAGAATGTTAATACTGTTGTAGGATGATAGTATAATGTTATAGTAACCTTGTCTTGGAGTTTCATGCTTAAAAATGGAGTTTTGGGACGAAATTTTAACTGCAAAACGAAGCAGACCGTAACAGACCTGGTGCGTTCGATCGATCGATGTTCTTCAGTCGATCGATCGACCACCATCGATCGATCGAAGGTAAAGGTCGATCGATCGACCTTCCCAGAATGAGTAAAGATTTTCCTTAATTAAATTTTAATGGTGTTAACCCTTGAATAATGTTATTGGAGACATTGTGAATACCCTTAACCTTAAGGAAGACCAGTAAACATGATTATGAGATTGGACTTTAATTGGAATTTAATTTGAGGAATTATTCTAAATTGATGAAATTCGTTATGTGAGATAATATTTGGGCTAATAGTGCAAATTTGAATAATTTGATGGAATAAGGTTTGGGGCAGAAGTAAAGACCTTAGGTATAAAGATGTTATATGTGTGAATAATGGGAACGTAATAGTCTATTTGAGATAGGTTTTAAGTTTAAGAAACTACGACGTGAGACGTGTCGGTAATTTAATTTATATATTATCGGGATACTTGAAATATATGAAATTGGAATAATGGTATAATAATGTAGAGTATACCTTTATTAATATCGAGATATCTAAGATGCGTGAATGCTTAGTATATAACTTTATGTGTATGACATACCTACCATACTTGCTATCACGGGAGGTTTACGTTCGCTTAGGGCCTTCTTATCCTTGTGTTGCCCGGATTTAGATTGGTTACCCCGATGAACATAGGTCATAGAAGGACTTATTGTGATATTAATAAGTCTGCTGATCGTGGGAGCGTAGGTATGTGCGTGACCCATGTGATGGTGACTGTGTTCGCCTCCACTATTTGTGATGTTGTTATCTGAACGATTCCTGAGAGATTCGGTATGCGTGACCCTTATGTACGTGATGTAACGGGATGGATAGCAGAGTATGTGTGCACCGCAGCTTAGCCTTTGGGTGCTTGTATTGTATATTTATGATGTGAAAATATACGGTTATATGAGAAGGAATTTACTATGTTAAATTATGAGTATAATTATGGTAATATTATGAAAAGATAAAAAGGGAAACTTTTATCAATTAATGGTTTTGTTAATAATTGGGAATCCGGGAATTAATGTAGAAATCTCTATTTAATTATTAAGGTTGGAAATTAAACGTGAACCGAGTAGTAGTGTTAGAAACTCTTTGGATAGTTACGAGATAACACATGAATGGGTACAGGAACGTTAGGAGTGCACAGTTAGACGAGAGGTGAGTATATCATGTGAGAGCACGTCCTAACATGTACTTTGCATATACTGTTTTAAATGTTTTTAAAGCACTTGCAGGTTTTTTAAATATCTCCACATTCGGGCTCTGACCCGTTTGCTTTCAAATCTACTTTTTGTAAAATCATTTTAGGTGCCCAGCCACAAGGACACCATGCATAGGATTCTTACTCAGATGACGAGTTGTAGCTGTTTGTGGGAGCTACAGGGATTTGCTTTTAGACGCTTATATCATTTGGATTCCTTACTCAGTATTCCTCAGTTGTAGGGCATGTTGCCCAAATTCTATTAGATACATTTCCATTTCAGTTTTTCAGACTTTGGCATGTATTCATTCAATATTCAATATTTCATTATTTAATTCAGTTGTGGGATTATGTTGTGAGGAGTTTTCCTCCAGATTTACTTATATCATGTGACGATTATTCTATTTACTTCATTATGGTGAATGGGGTTATTATTATTCATTACACTTGTTGCATGTTAATCAGACTTTAATTAAAATTTGGCAACTTACTTTTTAAATACAAGGTGGTTAGTAATTATAAAAAAAAATGTTTTCGACAGTGATGCTATTAACTGAGCCAACTTGGCGTTTTGATTCAATTTAATAAAGGAGTAGCTACCCGGTATTTAATTAGTCGGGGTGTCACAGGTGGTATCAGAGCATCAGGTTCTAGTGTCCTTTAGGATCTGAACGGCTTATTATGTTTCCGCTGAGCTTTCTTTGATATAGAGCCCTATATTTTTAGGACTGTTGTATTCTTTTGTTTATGCTACGTTCTTCAGCTATTTTAAGTTTATAACTGCGGACTTATAGACTTTATTCTTATTTCAGAATGCCTCCACGACGTGCACGACAAGTTCCCAGGAATGCGACTCCAGAACCACAGCCCGCACCGGTTCAGGGCATGATGAACGCCGCTGAGGTTGCAGCTATTGTAGCCCAAGCGGTAAATGCCGCCATTGCCGTAGTTCAGCAGGCACCGCCTCAGGCGCCGGTTGCCGCTCCAGTACAGACAAATGCATTCCTGTCTGCTTGGGAACGTGTACGTGACGCTTTTCAGAAAGCGCATCCGCCAGAGTTTGCAGGTAGCTCAGACGTGGTAGTCTCGAGCCAGTGGAGGAAGGATATACAGCGGCACTTGAGGATGTATGAGTGCACGGATGTTCAGAAGCAGGTGCTAGTTACTTTCAAGCTAGTTGGATCTGCATTGCAGTGGTGGGAGTCTATTACCACCGTAGAGGAGAGGGATACTCTCACGATTCAGGAGTTCTGGGTGCAGTTCGACCGCAAGTACTTTCCGTCAGCTGTTCATACGGAAATGAGGAGGAGATTGATGAGTCTGAGGCAGGAAGGCAAGACCGTGGCCGAGTATGAGGCCGAGTTCACTAATCTGTTGAATATCGTTCCTGATGAGATACCGACAGAAAAGAAGAAGATTGAGAAATTCATCGACGGGTTGACATGGAGGATCCGTCAGCATCTGTTAGGGAACCTTTCGTTGGCCACTTATTCTGATGTGGTTAACGCTGCTTTATTACACTGCCAGGATCACCGCTTTCATATGGCTGAGGGCAAGAGATCGGGAGAGTCTAGCCATCAGGGCAGCACTAGAGGACATGGTGCCGGTGGGGCACAATCTGTTCAGGGGCAGAGGCAGATTGATCAGGGTTTCCAGCAGGGGGATCATAAGAGGTTCCGTTCAGGAGGTTTCAGGAACGGTCAGGGAGGATTCCGGAATGGCCAGCAGGGTCATAACGGCCATCAGGGCCAGCAGGGTCAAAATGGTCAACATCAGCAGTTTCAGCAGGGCCAGCAGGGCCAAGGGAGGAACGGTAACGGCCACCAGGGCCGGGGACAGCAGGGGCAGAGAGGAGGGAACTTCCCAGGGAAGTGTTTCGTTTGTGGCAAGACTGGCCATAAACGCCAGGACTGTCCTGATAGGGGCAGGGCCCCACAGCAGCAGCAGCAGGGAGCTCGCCAGGAGCCGCAGAGGCCTACGTTTCCCGCCGCTCTCCCCGCACCGCCACAGATGGCAGCATTGCCACCCATTCCAGCAGTCCCAGTTCAGCAGGGGCAGCTACAGTATGGACGTGTCTACAACGTCCACCAGGCAGCAGTCCCACAGGCACCGCCCGCGATTGAGGGTACGTTTTCTATCCATGGCACTATGGGTCGGGTACTGTTTGATACGGGGGCTACACATTGTTTTATAGCTACACATTTCGCGAAGGTTTTAGGGTTGTTAGCCACCGCGGAGAGCACAGTGACGTGTGTCGACTCACCATTGGGAAGTGGGTCACTTATATTCTTTATATGTCGGGGAGTGGGGGTAGAGATTGGTGGTTTGGTATTACCTGCGGACATGTTGGTATTAGATATGCATGTTCACGATGTTATTATCGGTATGGATTGGCTCGCTGATTATAGAGCCATGATTGATTGCTTCGGTGGGAGCATTGTTTTTGCCATTCCGGGACAAGAGATGTTTGTAGTGGTGATGCCTCGCCCAGAGGGCGGCTCGACCGCTCATTTATATTACATTGAGGAGGATACCTCTAAGGAGGTTGTGATTCCTTTAGATTCGATCCCAGTCGTCAGGGAGTATTCGGATGTGTTTCAGGAGATACCAGGCCTACCCCCCAGTCGAGAGATAGACTTCGTTATAGACTTGTTACCAGATACGAGACCTATAGCACGAGCACCGTACCGTGTGGCTCCAGCTGAGATGAGGGAGTTACGGGATCAGATTGAGCAGTTGTTGGGTCAGGGGTTTATTCGGAGGAGTACTTCACCGTGGGGTGCCCCTGTGTTGTTCGTGAAGAAGAGAGATGGTTCACTGAGATTGTGTGTGGACTACCGGGAGTTAAACAAGGTCACGATACGGAATAAGTATCCGTTGCCTCGAATCGATGACCTATTCGACCAGTTGAGAGGAGCTTCTTGCTTCTCAAAGATTGATTTGCGATCTGGTTACCATCAGTTGCGTATCAGGGAAGAGGACATCTCGAAGACTGCGTTCTTATCGAGATATGGTTCCTATGAGTTTCGGGTTATGCCTTTTGGTTTGACCAACGCTCCAGCAACATTTATGGACTTGATGAATAGGGTGTTCAGGGATTTCCTAGACCAGTTTGTCATTGTCTTCATCGATGATATTTTGGTTTACTCCCAGACAGAGGAGGAGCATGCCGAGCACTTGAGGCTAGTTTTGCAGACACTGCGCCAGAATGAGTTGTATGCAAAATATGAGAAGTGCGGGTTTTTGCTGAAGGAAGTTCAGTTTTGGGGGCATATTATTTCCGACCGGGGAATATCGGTTGATCCAGGGAAGGTATCCGCGGTGAGGGAGTGGGGACAGCCCACGACACCGACGGAGATCCGTAGTTTCTTGGGACTAGCAGGATACTACAGGAGGTTTATTCGGGGTTTCTCCACGATAGCGGGTCCCATGACACACCTAACCCGTAAAGGTGTGCCGTTCATTTGGAGTGATGCCTGTCAGTTGGCATTTGATGAGTTGAAGGACAAGTTAACCTCAGCACCTGTGTTAGCATTGCCGAGACCGGGAGTTGAGTATCTTGTTTACACCGATGCGTCCTTACAAGGACTTGGAGGTGTACTGCAGCAGGAGAGTCAGGCCATAGCTTATGCTTCCCGTAAGCTTAAGCCTCACGAGAAGAATTACCCTACCCATGACTTGGAGTTAGCGGCAGTGGTATTTGCCCTTCGTATTTGGAGACATTACCTGTTGGGGGAGAAGTTTCGATTGTTCACGGATCACAAGTCCCTACAATACCTATTCACGCAGAAGGAGTTGAATATGCGGCAACGGAGGTGGCTTGAATTCGTGAAAGATTATCAGTTCGATATCCAGTATCACCCGGGGAAGGCTAACGTGGTGGCAGACGCGTTGAGCCGTAGACCGGTAGAGGAGGTGGCAGATGTGTGGAAGGTCAAGTGGAAGGAATTGGGACACCAGGATGCAGTGGCCCGATCATTCATGTCTGTGATGACTGTTACACCACAGATTGTCACGAAGGTGGTAAAGGCCCAGGCAACTGACTCGTTCTGTCAGGAGCAGATAGTTCGATTATTGGCAGAGGGAGCCGAATCCTATACCGTTAGCTCAGACGGGGGATTACGCTTCAATGGGAGATTGGTGGTTCCGGAAGGGGAGGAATTGCGACATGAGGTGATGGCAGAGTCGCATGGCTCACGGTTCGGGGTACATCCCGGAAGGGACAAAATGTACCAAGACATGAGACGTCAGTATTGGTGGAGCGGGATGAAGAGAGATATTGCCGAGTTTGTTTCAAAATGCGCCACTTGTCAGCTCGTAAAAGTGGATCATCAGAGACCGACAGGACTACTACAGCCGTTAGAGGTCCCGATGTGGAAGTGGGAGAGCATCTCTATGGACTTTATCACGGGGTTGCCTACGTCGCAGAGGGGTCACGACTCCATTTGGGTAATTGTGGACAGGTTGACAAAAGTCGCTCATTTTCTACCCGTAAGGACAGACTACACTGCTGGACAGTATGTCCAGCTCTTTATTGCAGAGATAGTGAGACTTCACGGGGTGCCCTTAAATATCGTGTCTGAACCGAGACAAGATATTTGTTTCACGATTTTGGGAGAGTTTTCAGCAGGCCATGGGCACGGAGTTGCGGTTGAGTACGGCGTACCACCCGCAAACCGATGGGCAGACCGAGCGCACAAATCAGATGTTGGAGGACATGCTACGTATGTGCACCATTGACTTTGAGGGTGGATGGGAATAGTATCTTCCACTGGTGGAGTTTGCTTACAACAACTCCTACCAGTTCACCATTGGCATGGCTCCATTTGAGGCGTTGTACGGTAGACCTTGTCGTTCCCCAGCATGTTGGTTGGAGGTGGGGGACAACAAACTACTTGGGCCGGAAGTGATTCAGGATACTTCGGCAAGGATATAATTGATTTGGAGTCGCATTCGGGTAGCTCAGGACAGGCAGAACAGCAATGCTGATGAGAAGAGATTCTTCAGAGAGTTCCAAGTGGGGGACCAGGTTTTGCTCAGAGTATCTCCCATGAAGGGGATTATGCGTTTCGGGAAGAAAGGGAAGTTGGCACCGAGATATGTGGGACCATTTCCTATTATTGAGCGGATCGGACCGGTTGCGTATAGACTTGGGTTACCGGAGCATTTGCATCGGATTCACGATGTGTTTCATATTTCCTCGCTTAGGAAATACCTTAGAGATAATTTGGCTCATTCTCTCATTGCTGTGGAGGACATTGATCTCCAGCCAGATAGCTCCTACGAGGAGGGACCGATTGCTATTCTGGACCGAAGTGAGCGGAAAGTGAGGTCAAAGATAGTTCCATTAGTGCGTGTTCAGTGGCGACATCATAATGTCGAAGAGTCCACATGGGAGCGCGAGGATGAGATGCGCGAACGTTATCCAAAGTTATTCTTACCAGGTACTTTCTAGTTCCGAATTTCGGGACAAAATTCAGTTATTAGGGGGGAAGTATGTAATACCCCGTATTTTCTGTGATATTTATTTTTGGGGATTAATTGAATTAAATGTTTATTAATTGAAAATTAATCCGGATTAAAATATTAACGAGATGTGAGTTAGTATTTTATTATAATGTGCATACTTGGCATTATATGAATATTGGTATTATTGAAATTGTCGTGAGATTTAAATACGGCAATTTGGGAATTTCGTTTAACGCGTGTGACCGCCACGTTATGGTATTTTATTTTAAATTAAAAAGTGAATTTTAGTTCCATTAACCGTATAGTCGTTTTGAGTGCGCCAACGCGTCCGGAAGGGTCGAGATAGTCAGAAAACACTAGCCGAAAGTTTAGTTTGGGTTCCGGGGTATTTTTAGGCCATACCAGCATCATAAAGGGTATTTTGGTAATTTGTATTTTTGGGAATTAAAAAGTGACGAAAATTGTAATTACAATCTGATTATTTCTTTAACCCACTTAACCCACTAACTACACTAAGAGACAATATGGACTACGGGAGAAGTTGATATACAATCCCAACTTACCAAAAACCAAACACACCTCCACAACTCCATTGTCTTCAACCTTGGAAAGAGCTTGAGAGAGAGAGAGAGGAAAAGAATTCTGCAGAAAGAAATAGAGAGGACAGACTTAACTTCAAGATTCAACACCAAATTCAGAGATTGATTAAGGCAAGTGGTTTAAACTCATTTGATTCAAGCTATGTTTTCCATGTTTAGGAATTTTCGAAATTGATTTTTGAAGATAATTTAGACCCATTAATTGGAAGTTAAAAGCCATGATTTATATAGGAATGGCATGTAGTGATATTATGGACGAATTATATGTTCTAAACAGAACCTTTGATGGTTTAAAAAAAGTTAGAAGAAGTTTAATGATGTTCTTGAATGGAAGAATTCTGGAAATTATTTTTATGTAGTTTTGATCTAAACTAAGCCTTTAAAGGATGAATTATGGGACTTAGAATGTTAATACTGTTGTAGGATGATAGTATAATGTTATAGTAACCTTGTCTTGGAGTTTCATGCTTAAAAATGGAGTTTTGGGACGAAATTTTAACTGCAAAACGAAGCAGTCCGTAACAGACCTGGTGCGTTCGATCGATCGATGTTCTTCAGTCGATCGATCGACCACCATCGATCGATCGAAGGTAAAGGTCGATCGATCGACCTTCCCAGAATGAGTAAAGATTTTCCTTAATTAAATTTTAATGGTGTTAACCCTTGAATAATATTATTGGAGACATTGTGAATACCCTTAACCTTAAGGAAGACCAGTAGACATGATTATGAGATTGGACTTTAATTGGAATTTAATTTGAGGAATTATTCTAAATTGATGAAATTCGTTATGTGAGGTAATATTTGGGCTAATAGTGCAAATTTGAATAATTTGATGGAATAAGGTTTGGGGCAGAAGTAAAGACCTTAGGTATAAAGATGTTATATGTGTGAATAATGGGAACGTAATAGTCTATTTGAGATAGGTTTTAAGTTTAAGAAACTACGACGTGAGACGTGTCGATAATTTAATTTATATATTATCGGGATACTTGAAATATATGAAATTGGAATAATGGTATAATAATGTAGAGTATACCTTTATTAATATCCAGATATAGAAGATGCGTGAATGCTTAGTATATAACTTTATGTGTATGACATACCTACCATACTTGCTATCACGGGAGGTTTACGTTCGCTTAGGGCCTTCTTATCCTTGTGTTGCCCGGATTTAGATTGGTTACCTCGATGAACATAGGTCATAGAAGGACTTATTGTGATATTAATAAGTCTGCTGATCGTGGGAGCGTAGGTATGTGCGTGACCCATGTGATGGTGACTGTGTTCGCCTCCACTATTTGTGATGTTGTTATCTGAACGATTCCTGAGAGATTCGGAATGCGTGACCCTTATGTACGTGATGTAACGGGATGGATAGCAGAGTATGTGTGCACCGCAGCTTAGCCTTTGGGTGCTTGTATTGTATATTTATGATGTGAAAATATACAGTTATATGAGAAGGAATTTACTATGTTAAATTATGAGTATAATTATGGTAATGTTATGAAAAGATAAAAAGGGAAACTTTTATCAATTAATGGTTTTGTTAATAATTGGGAATCCGGGAATTAATGTAGAAACCTCTATTTAATTATTAAGGTTGGAAATTAAACGTGAACCGAGTAGTAGTGTTAGAAACTCTTTGGATAGTTACGAGATAACACATGAATGGGTACAGGAACGTTAGGAGTGCACAGTTAGACGAGAGGTGAGTATATCATGTGAGAGCACGTCCTAACATATACTTTGCATATACTGTTTTAAATGTTTTTAAAGCACTTGCAGGTTTTTTAAATATCTCCACATTCGGGCTCTGACCCGCTTGCTTTCAAATCTACTTTTTGTAAAACCATTTTAGGTGCCCAGCCACAAGGACACCATGCATAGGATTCTTACTCAGATGACGAGTTGTAGCTGTTTGTGGGAGCTACAGGGATTTGCTTTTAGACGCTTATATCATTTGGATTCCTTACTCAGTATTCCTCAGTTGTAGGGCATGTTGCCCAAATTCTATTAGATACATTTCCATTTCAGTTTTTCAAACTTTGGCATGTATTCATTCAATATTCAGTATTTCATTATTTAATTCAGTTGTGGGATTATGTTGTGAGAAGTTTTCCTCCAGATTTAATTATATCATGTGACGGTTATTCTATTTACTTCATTATGGTGAATGGTGTTATTATTCTTCATTACACTTGTTGCATGTTAATCAGACTTTAATTAAAATTTGGCAACTTACTTTTTAAATACTAGGTGGTTAGTAATTATAAAAAAAAATATTTTCGACAGTGATGCTATTAACTGCGCCAACTTGGCGTTTTGATTTAATTTAATAAAGGAGTAGCTACCCGGTATTTAATTAGTCGGGGTGTCACAGAAGTGTCTTCGGAGTGTCACATAAGTGTCCGATTTTTTTAAAATGCCAAATCAATTCGACACGCCACGTGGAGTGTCGAAGGAGTGTCGTATGGGTGTCGTGTCCGCGAGAATGTCCAACACAGGTATGTCATCTCTGACGAAATGTCCGTGCTTCATAGATTATGCATACTAAATGATGATTTTGTACTTGTCTAATTGAACCATATTATTATTCTTATTTTTTAAAACCTTTTTGTATTTTTTTCAAATTTTTTTAATTCTCTAAATAGTGTATAGTTGCGTATCGTCCGAGACCGATATCGATACCGAGTCAAAAATTAAGCGTCCAAGTCATAGACTGATACCGCGACTTTGAACCATGGACCATCATAAAGGTTTAACATAAACGGTCATAAATTATACATACAATAAAAAAATTAATAACCAATATTAATGTCATAGTTGACAAATAAATCTAAACACAAATCAAAATTCATAGAAACATAAAAATTGTCCTTAAATTTTTTGTATTCGAACTCACGTACATCTAAATTGCACCAAATCAAGTCATTGTCGATGTCAAAAAAATAATAGGATATACCCACCATGTACATTCACAAAAAAATGACATATTACATATATATAGCTAGATATACCCATTATGTACATCATTCAAAAAATCGTCACCTTCAAAATTCACTACCACATTTCATCACTAATCAAATACAATGAAAAAATAATTGAACCCTAGAAGCATTCTTATGGATGAATATTTGTAAACAATTGACGACAAAAAAAAAATGGAATGACAAGAAGTTAATGCCAAGATTCAATAATAAAGAATCAAGAAGAGTTGAAACTTGAAGAAGTTAATGGAAGCTTCAAGCCATGATAAGCGAAATAAAATCTGCCTTCAATCTATTATAAACTGTTTATACAGAAGATTCAAAAAAAATATTATGAAATATAAATGTCTTCAGAGAAAGAGAAACAAAATGTATGTCGATTAATGTTGTTTGTCAATTAATATTTCATAAGCCGATTCAGATTCAGACTGAACTAAAATCAACTGTCACAATATCATAGAAGATGAATATTTCATAGGTCGATTAATATTTCATAATAGATGAAAACAAAATAGTGTTTTTGTACCAAATCAACTGTCACAATATTAAATCCCAAACGGAACCCGAAAACGAAATCAAAACCTAATGCACAAAGAAATCAACAGTCACAATACCAAATCATCTTCTTTTCATCTTTATATTTGGTACAATTTTTTTTCAATTTATAGGGAGTTGACTAATCGTACCAATCTTTTATCAACCGTCACCTTGGCTAATGAATACAACAAAAAATTCTTTTTTCTCAAAACATTCGAAAGAGAAAAATAAAAAAATAATAATAAAACAACTTTATTCTTTAACCATATTAAAAGTAAAAGGCTTCATAAAATTATGAAGATAAATGAGATCTCCTAGGACCATTTTCTTTTGAACTTGTTGATGGTTTTTATTTAGGTTGTCAATTAAGTAAAATAACATTACTTGAACCCTTCTCAACCCTCTACTCGACAAGCTTTCCACTACTTCTTACCAATAGACCTTACAGCTATTTTAACTGATGAAATTACAAAGCTCCCACAAACCTCCCAACTAGAAAAAGTCACCCAAAATTATCAAAACAACCACCTTCCATTTATAACCTAAAATAATACACCTAATATTTTTTGGCCAAGAATTACGTGGGAAAGTTGCCCACCTTCCATCCTCTTTATATCCGTCCATGTACATAGGGTTTAATTCGATTAGAGAGTGTATAAAAAAAACAGACATGGTGACTTATCACCTAAGAGCTTACAATTTGTAATAGAACACACAGATCAAAAATAGAAAAATAAAGATAATGTATTTGTGTATATAATATGTATCTGTTAATATCTTTTGTATTTCTTTTGTGTATATAACATGTATCTGTTAAAAATTGAATAATAAAGATATATTCCAAAAGTGCAAAGATTACCTAATCTCGTGAAAGAAGCGTTGAGCAGATGAAGAAGAAGTCGTGAGAAGTGTTGGCGGATGAAGAAGAAGACCCGTGAGAGAAAAGGAGAGAGAGAGAGAGAGAGAGAGAGAGAGAGAGAGAATGAGATGCATGAAACAGCATACCTCCTAGCGTGAAAGAGATAAGGAGACTGACGTATAGCGTGCAAGAGAGAAGGAAGAGTCACCTAAGAGCGGGAGACCAAAAGAAGTGAGCGGTAGGAAATGAAACACCAAAAAAATTTAAGGGGGAAAACAACTCCGCTACTAAATTTTGAAAGCCAAAAAAAGGTCATAATATGTACATCTAAGTTACAAATTTTTTTAAAAGGGTCATAATATCTATAATTAAATATGACTTTTATATTTAAATTGTCATAAAATATAATATGTATATGTATAAAATGACATTTTATATTAGAAATGTCACATTAATAATAGCATTAACCTTTAAATGACATTTTTGTAATAAATGTCTTTGAATTATTTTTTCGAGCGTCATAAAAATGTGTTTTTCTTGTAGTGATTATCTACACAACCTACTAAATTCGTACTCACGTAGCCTTCTAAAATAGTAAAATCTTCTACAATTTCAGACTCATCAACATCATCAAAAATATTATCAATATTAGATATAGAAGCTGTGAAAGTAGGATGATATTGAGCAGGAGAGGTATGAGATAATTTTAAAATATCTAACACACATGTATCTACATCTAAATCAGAATCATCAAAACAAGTAGATAAGTTGTCTAAAATATTCTCGGACAAAAATACACAACGAGAAGTAAAAGAAACTAAATTATCGCAACTAGTATCTCTATAACAAATAGAAATATCATTGCATACACTCGATAAATGGGCAGGAGATTGTGAAATCTCCCAACCCTCTAAAGATGTGGTGCAAGCTGAAATATCTTTAACATCAGTTGCACCCACGACTTGGCAAAAGGCATTATCACTTTTAATGTCAAATTATGAATAAAGCTTCGCCTCTTTAAAACATTCATAAAGGGATTTTCTAAAGAAAAATCAACATCGCCATATAAATTTCCCACATTTAAAAATTAGATTTTCAAAAATATACAAAAATAGATTTTAAAAGGAGTTCAGGATCTTTGTGAAATAAAAACTTTTATAAAGTGATTCCTGAAGCTCTAATACCACTTGAAATGACCTGACGGTTACCAGAAAGGACCAACGGGTACTTTCTAATGCGTATTAGGTTATTTAAAAACTCTTTTAACTCTTTGATATAAAATCTACTATAAATTATAAATTAAAATACACTCACACACACTAGTAAGTAAAAGTGGTGATGCTAGATATAAAATTAAGTCCCTTTAAGAATTATATGAGGAAAAGTAGAATGTGACACAATATTTGTTCTCGAGGAACCCACCATGGTGGTAAACCCCGTGTCTCTAGCCCTAGGACAACTCACACACCCAAGTCCACTATTAGCAATTATAAGCTATAGATTACAGTCCACCAGTTTACAATATAATTTAAACTAAAAAAAATACAATCCTGTACACCCAGTCTAGTCTAAATGCAACTCAACTTGACTGACAATCATTCAACTTAATAACACCCAGGTAATAGTGACTATCACTCACTCACAACTACATACTCAACAATAATACTAATGTTTAAATAAAGAATTCAACAACATTAATGTAAATGAAATAGATTGGCTAATACAAAACTAGTACACTAAGGCACAAACTAAACAATCCCTCAATACTGAATCTTGCTAAACAACCAAGGTAGTGAAAGTATGAGACACACTCACACTACACACTCAAACCCCAGATCTGGTTTAGATGTGCACAAACGTACAAGAAATATAATAAGATGATATTGAATTAAGCAGTACTAAAAAAGTGATTAAATATTAAGTCACAAGACACAAACCAAGGTTTCCTTAATATTTAATATTTAAGTAATAATCCAAAAAAAATTTAGTTGGTGCAGATGACCACAAATAAAATAGAAGATAAACTTCCAACAATTGTGTCGCGCAACTAAAATAAAAATTAACCTAACACCAAATACAATATGAATCAATTTAAAAAGAGGTGTTATGTTAAAATATTAAGTCCAAGTAAAATGAGTAAAAGATGAATACGTGTAGCACTTAGCTCATACAAATTATGACTTAATTAAAGTCAACACAAGAAAGTTACAAATATTTTAGTCAAGTCCAAATAGCAAAATTTTGTGTCAAAAAAAATTAATCACAAAGATTAAGTTCCAATTTTAGTTCAAACCAATACTATAACAAGGTTTGGATAAAAAATTCATCCACACACCAACACCACCTAAGTATAAAAGAATACAACAAAAAGTATTCAACTTAGACAAAAAAAAGTGTATGAGTCAATTGATCCAATCCAAATCAAATGAGTACAAGATAAATAGTGTAGCACTCGACTGAGTAAAACAGGATAGGTTTAACTAAAATAAAATTTAAATAAATAAAGATGTGATTTAAAGTCTAAACACTAATTAAACCCAACTAAATAATGTGAACACACAAAAGTTCAACTTAGAGGGTCGAACTAGTTAGAGGCAAAAACCAAGTATCTTTAATCTCAAATAAATTAAATTAAATCGAATTTAAAATAAAATTTATTTTAATAAAGAGTGTGTGTGACACAAAAAAACATAAGATTTAGAGATTAAGTTAAAAAATAAAGTCTCAACAACAAAGATCCAACAAATTCACTTCATTCTAAAAAGGGGTATAAAGTAGTCTCAGTCCAAATTTCAGTCCAAAATAATTTTTAATCCAAATTAAAGTCCAAGAACTAAATAAACTAAACAAATCTAAAAGGTGCCAATCCACTGCTTGTTAGAACACACACACATCCAAACTATAAATTAATTTAAAGAAAAATGTTCTCCACTAATAGTTAACTGACATGGTACACAAAAAGAAACACTTGTTTGAATATGTAACACTATAAACAAACTATCAAACTCAAATGGGTATATACAAGTATGAAACAGTCCCAAGTAAACAAAAAAAACACAAGTTCAAAATGTTTAGATCATACACATAATAAGAGATTATATATATATATATATATATCAAAACCAAAATAGTATATAAAAATATATATTAGTAGATATTAGTATGCATAAATATATATGTATTTATATAGAAAGAGGAAAATTACCTGACAAAAATGGTCACGGAAAGGGAAATCGAGGTCGCCAGAAAAATGAGAGTCTACCACTGGAAATCACAAACTCCGCGGTGCAAACCGGATATGAAACCCACCTGAAAAAGCACCAAAAAACAACCACAGGAAAAACACAACTCAACACCGGATGCAGCAGATCCAAAAACTAGCACCGTCGAAAAACGTTATCGGAGCAAAACCTCGGACCGGTACCACCTGAATGCAGACCTCAAACACCCCGATCTCTAACAAACACAGCCTTCTTACTCGGTTTAAAACTTAGATCATAAGATCAAATACACTCTCAAAAAAATGGGGGAGCGGTAGTAAGTAGAGAGAAAAAATGTTGGGAGCTCTCAAATTTTGATAGAGAGAGAAAACAAAATGGCAAATCATAATTCTTCAAATGGCTACACACGGATTTTATAAAGGCCCAAAGACCCATCTTTGGCCCGATCATAATACCAGAAATAAATAAGGGTTAATGCATAGGGGAATAAGGAAAATAGTAGTAAGGACACAAACGGTCAAAATAGCAGGCCACAGCCCACATGCTATGCAGAAGAATGAGCCTCACAAAGCCTTAAAATCATAAATGATTTTGAATCAAAACTAACAACACAACACAAATAATGGGCTACCAATTACTTTTCGGTTTCTTTAAACAATTTAATTAAACATTAACTTATAGTTTAATAGATATTTTCAACCCATAAAAAAAGAAATTTCAAAAATAAAAAATAAAAAGATACTACAAAATATATGTAACAAAAAAATACAATCCAAATATTTTATAAAAAATTATCCACCAAGACAAAATAGGATAATAAAAAAGATATCTATACAAAAAAATATTAAACTCATATATGAGGATATAAAAAAACTTAGCATAAAAAATACAAATGAAATTGTATTTGAACCAAAACAATTTGTATACAACACAAATTATTTGTATCAAAAATAGTTTACATATTCAATCAATGCAAGAAAATATGATTTAAGGTATAAAAATAGATTTTAGTAAAAATAAATAAATAAATAGAAAATAATGCAGGAGCGTAAGATATGATTGTCTCAAAATTGAGCCAACACAAGAAGAATGAGATGTTCACTCATGAGTTACGTAAGTCCCGTGCGAGGTGTTCGTGTCTCTTTCTATGTTGTTTGGTGTTGTTTTGAATTTTTGCTCTTTAATGGCATGTTTTCAGGCCAAAGTCTAGAGATTTGCAAATTATCAACATATTTTCAAATCGGAAGTCCCGTGAGAAAATAATCAGTTATTATGAGTTACACTGGTCTCGTGCGGGGTGTTCGTACCTCGTTTCGAATCGTTTGATCGTTGTTTTGAATTTTACCTATTAGCGACATGTTTTCAAGACTAAGTATTGATATTTGCAAATTATCTCCATATTATGAAATCGAAAGTCTTGTGAAGATACGGTTACTTCCTACGAGTTACAGTGGTCCTTTGTGAGGTGTTCATTCCTTATTCTAGGCCGTATGGTGTTTATTTTGTATTATCGCCCTTTAACAAAATGTTTTTAAGCCTAAGTCTAAAGATTTACAAATTATCATCAAACTGGGAATCCTCTGAAGATACGATCAGTTCCTACGAGTTAGGCTAATCCATGCGAGGTGTCTACGTCTCTATTCAGGCCGTTTGGTAGTTATTTTGGTCTTTTACAATTTAACGACATGTTTTCAACTCTAAGTCTTGATTTTTATAAATTTTTCCATATTCTTAAATCGGGAGTCCCGTTAAGACATGATTAGTTCCTACGAGTTACACTGGTCCGATGTGAAGTGTCCGTGCCTCTTTAGGGATCATTTGGTGATTGTTTTATATTTTCTCCCTTTAACGAGTATTTAAGCCTAATTCTAGAGGTTTGAAATTGCCATATTCTCAAACCGTCATGTTTTTAAACCTATTTTCATAAACTCAAATAAGTCAAAATGGGGGTTTAACTCAAAAACCCCAAATTAAAATTTTCTTCCATTTTTTTTACATTTTCACCATTTGTGCATGCTTTTTCACAAAATCAAATAAAAAACCCTAGTTTCAAATTTATGGGCCTAACCCCACCTTTATTCTATTTTGAATTCTGTGTAATTTGATGCGCTTCAACCTATATAGGTGACCCAGGTTTACATTGGGATTTGAGTCCTCCTCCCAATTTTTCTTATTTCACTCTTTTCATTTCATTTTCTCTAGTATTGTACATATATATTAATTTTTTATTTTTACTCTTTAACGACCCCGTTGACATGCATAGTCACTTTCTTATAGTGAGTCACAATCTAGTGCATTGCTCATATTATGTGTGTGTGTGTGTCTATATATATATATATATATATATATATATATATATATATATATATATATATATATATATATATATAAATCTATTTTTACTCTTTAGTAGTCTTGTTGACATGCATACTCACTTGTTTATAGTGAGTCATGATTTAGTGCATCGCTCATAATGTATCCATTTTGACTCATAGTGTAGCCTTTTTTAGCGGTACCATTAGACACGCATATTCATTCTTTCGTAGTGAGTTACGATCCAGCGTTTCATTCATACGTTGGATACCTTTATATTTTTCTATTTCTTTTAGTTGTGGTACTTCGAATAATTCGTTCTGTCTTTTCCATGATGCGGCCATACTAATTTCTCTCTTCACTCACTTTTCACGTATATATACATTTTCACCCTACACACATATACACATGAATACACAATCTAGGATAAGAAGAACATATTTATAGACCATGAGCGACTGAAAGGGAGGAATAGGTGCCTAACACCTTCCCATTTCATAACTTAGTCCCCGATCATGTCATCTATTTAGTTTCGTGTATATCAGTTGTCTTTTATGGCGTCTCTTCATGGATGGATACCTCTTTTTCCTATTTTGAGTAAAATAGGTTGATGACTCCAATCTTTACACTTTCACATAGCCTTGACGACGTCCGTTTCATGTCCTTTGCAAGCCTGTGGAAATTTTACGCGAGTGGTGGGAGGGTTTTTTCCTTCTTCATCTATCCTTCAAGGCCCACGTAACATGGAAATGCCTACATAGGTGACTCCGATGGGAAGTAATTTTGAGGGCTAAACTCTATTTACATGGGTTTTGTTTTCCCTTTTTTCTTTTTCCCTATTTTTCTATATATGCATATATGCTCTAACTTGTATATGTTTCTTTTTACTCTCATGCTCACATGTTATAGATTTCATGCTCATGTTACATTTATATTCCTTTCTCCACTTTACCTATCTTCTCATCTCATGTATATACCATCTATTATATTACATGACTTATGTCACTTGTATATATCGATGCTTTATTCACTTAATTGACACTCACTCATATATATTTTACTTCACTTATTCATGTTGTTTACATAATTGATGTCACTTATATATAGTCTTGCTTAGTCCCACATGCATAATGAAAATGCTTCATATATCACTTGCACATATTTCCACGTTCCCTTCACTTGAACACATTCCTATGCCACTTTCTTATATTCTCATGTTGATCCCCCTTTTTAAATATATCCATCTCACTTGCATATATCCACGTGTTCCATACCTTTCACATATTACCATGATTTGTCCACTTGTACATACACCATGTTTCACAACACTTGTACATACTTACTTTCTTTATTTCCCTTGTATACTTAGCTATTTTTCACATGCCACACATGTACATTCCCGTAATCTACTTCATGTTTGGTATTTGTACATATCCCTCTTAGAATACATAAAACTTTGCATAAAGATATTAATTAAAACTCATGCATTTTGAACACTACATACTGACCTTAGATTTATCTAGTCATATCCCGCCCCAGTAAATTAATTGAATTATAGTTTGACAATAATTGAAGAGGAGTTAAGTATAAATATGAAAGAATTGTGGGTAAAAGTTGGAGAAAAATAAAAAAAAGGGAAATGAATCAGGGTTCCTCAAATGACTTGGGATGTTGTTCGAGCGACATTTGAGGTCGCACGACATGTCACGAGATGCATGTCTTCTCACGACGTGCTACTGACTTACAGTAGGTCGCTTGAAGCTAAGGATTTAGTGGCAAGGGAAGTCGTTCGAGCGACGTGGCCCTGTTATTTGAATGACGCTGGTTAAGATCATTTGATCAAATTCCCTTGTGCACTGTCATGTTTTAGGCCTTTGATTTAGTGTGTTGTCGAGCTCAGATCATTCCAGGAAGGGATAAACGGGTATTTAGCTCTTTAGGGAGGTTTATTAAGGATTGTTTGGGGTTTATTTGGGTTATTTGATTGTTGGTAAACAAATGGAAGAAGGAGAGAGAGTGTGGGAGATAATGGAAGAGATGGGTGGTCTTCCACCACCACCAAACCACCATTTGCCCACTATTTTCATGGTCTATTCAACCCCAAAAGACCCATTTCCACCATGGTTGAAGAAGAGCTATGAATTTGGGGTTTTGTTGGGGGTTCTTAGAGATGAAGAAGGTGATCTTTAATGGAGTAACAATGGGTCTTTCTTGGAGTTCAAATAGATCTTGTTGGAGGAGATTTTGGTAACACCTTGAGCCCACCTTTGGAGGTAGGGTTTGCTCCTCCTACACCAACACTGTGGCAACCATTGGAGATTTTAGAGGTGGGTTAAACTCTACTCATAGATTAAGACTTTAGTTGTGTATTTTAGTCTTTATTGATGGAATATTAAGAGTAGGATGTTTGTGATGGGGTTTCTAGTAAAAATAATAATAAACATTTTTATGGAATAAAAATGTTGGAACATGTTATTTTGTTAAAAATAAAGATTGAAGAATTATTTCAAGGTTTTTGAAATTACGAAAGTCGATGTTTTATGAAAATGGTGTATTTTCTAATAATTTTGATGAAAAACATTTTATGGAATAAAATGTTGGCAAATAATGTGATTTTGTTGAAAAGAGATAATTTCTTGAAAAATAAAGAATAAGTAAATATTTCAAGGTGTTGGAATATTGAAAGATGATATATTTTGTGAAAATGGTCATTTTAGAAAAATTGGTGTTAAACATTTTACGGAATAAAATATTTTGCAATAAATATTTATTTGGAAATTGTTTGATGAAAATTATGTTTAAACTATGTAATAGGAATTTTGGGTTTAAAATCCATCTTCTCTTGCACATAAACTTGCAGTATCTTGACGTAGAATGTATAAATAACTTTAAAGAAGATTTTGTTTGGTTTAAACGAGATATAAGAAATGTTAGAATTTTAGTCCTCAAAGAATGTATAATTGGGACTAAATGACATAATGGGTATGGATTTAAAAGACTACATTTAAATAAAAAAAATGGCATTTTTCTTATAAAAGTAGTCTTAAGTGTGAATGCATTTCTTGAAAAAAGAAGTATATAAATATGAATGTTGATAAAAAGTATTAATTAAGTGTTAATTGGAAAATCTGGAATGGTTAGTGAGTGTAACTTACCAATGTTGTGAAATATTAACACTTATGGGACAAAAAGGAAGTAAAGGTGTAAAAGGTGTTTACAATCAAGTAAAAGATTACTCCAAATGTTAAATGTGTTAAAAGATTAAAACACTTGAGAAGTTGGTATAGGTAATTTAATAGTGTTTTGGTGAAATTAACACTTGTGAAAACAAATGGGTACAATGGTAATCGTACTTAAAGTGGAACATTTTTATGAAATAAAAATGTTGGAAAGGGTGTTACACAAAGTGGTCCTAAATGAATATAATTTTTGGAATAAAAATCAAGGTTAAAGTGTAAAGGACACAAAAAAGGTAAATTTTCAATTGTAACATAAATTAGGGTGGTAAAGTCCCGGGTTTTAACGTTGGCCGTGTAAAAAGGAAAGAAAATAATGTGGACATTTGTAAAATATTAAAACACATTAAGGGTACTCAGATTACACCGGGGTAAAATAATAAGGTCCCGAAACCCTTGGGTGAAAATTCCTAAACCACAAGCCAGAGCATATGGTGTGCATAGCCGTCGGTGTGGAGCCCGTGTAAGTATGTGGTATTGGAAGATTTTGAGAAAAGATAAAGGAAATATGGAACATAGCAAGAAATGGGTTGTGTGGTAAATGTGTTAAAACAACCTAACTTGAATGAATGTAATAAATTTTTCGATAAAGGTAAAATGGATAAGTAAATCCATAAATCTATATATGTCCGTAAAGGAATAAAAAGGGTTAAAGAAAGTGGATAAATGGGTAGTTAAGCAACCTAAATGGTTAAACCCATATTTAACACACAAATTTATTGTAAAAAGTATTTTTGAAAAGAAAATAAGTATTTTCTAACACGACGAATGTGCGTGTTGAAATGGTGATTTTTAATGAAAATATTAAAGTACGTTGAAATGAATCAAAAGATTAAATTACGGTAAAGGAATGGGTTCAAATCAAATAAAGTGTAATGGTTTGAAGTGTTGAACCGGGTGTGTTAAAGAAGGTGAAAATTCTAAGTATGAATAAAGGATGTCTTTAATGGATTAAGGTAAATTAATATGGATAAGTAATATTTTTTCGAAAGTAAAATGGTTAATGTGTTGGAACGTTTATTTACCAAAGGTATACATATGTGTGTGTGTGTATATATATATATATATTTTTTTTTTTTCGCATGCATGTGGTTGTATCATGTGCGTATTCATTTTTTTCTATTGATTTCTATACTATTTTTAGAAATCCCACTTGGCATAGGCACACATCCCCACTTTGATAAGGCATGTTTGTAGCAATTTCATATTTTGAGGGAATTATATATGTAAGTATATTTTATTTATGTTTATGTTAGTAGCTCTGATTACTTGGACTTCAGGGTGCTCCCCTTGGGTTCTCATGTAGTTCATGTTGAAACTGGAATTGCATGCTAACAAGTGAAGCATAATTTGAATAAAACTAGATTATAAATATTATTTAGGTTATTTGATTGCACTTTACACCTTAGGCTCAGGTCGGACTAGGTTGAATCATGGGTAACCCATAAATCCAAGTTGGAGTGTTCCAAATGGTATCAGAGCTCTAGGTTTAAGGTTCCTTTCGGGTGTGACATGGTGAGGTCGGTACCGAATCTTTCAACGTCGATGTGGTTCGGTCTTGTCATGCTATTTGATGACGGATTTAGTTCGTGTCCTTGACGGTAAAGTCTAAAGGGTTAGCACGACAAGTTATAATAATGTCAAGTGGCACACAATTGGATTGATGGTTATTAATTTCTTCTGCGTTTCTGATTAGAATTATTGTAATTTATGGGAGTCCATGTAAGCCTATAGTGGTGACACCGTAGTTGTTAGTGTGAGGTGCTTTTGTTAACAATTTAATATATTAGAATCATGTGAGATGTTGATGGAATGAAATGACGCCCATGGGCAAGTAGCACCAAATTATGTACAATCAGTGGTAGAGATTGATAGTTATAGTGTCATCATTATGCAATGAGAAATATTGATTTAAATAATATGTAGCCTTGGGTGTGATGCATGTGAGAGGTCAATATCGATGTGATAATTAGGCAATTTCGATCCATAGGGTAATACCGTGATTGATGATAAGGTCAATGAGTTTATAAATTAATGTAGGTCAACACTAGAGGATAAATCGGTCTTAGTTGATAGAATTTTATCGTTATGGGTGAACACCTTAGGGTATTATTGGTCGATGAATGTAATTACAAGTGTTAGTTCCAGGTGAGGAAGTAATAAGTCCATTCGTTGGGGAACTTGGGTTTAGTGCATCTCAATTTATGTACTATGACTATAATGTGGGTTTAGATAATCCCGATGATTGAGGTAACTTAGGAGTGGACCTAGATAATCGCGACGACTTGGTATCAGGTGATTGAGTTGGGATGTTTTAGAATAAGACTTCTTGCGGCGTTGTTAGGGTGGACCACCTCTTGGGCGATACCCGATGTCCCTTGTCCTATTAAAACTCTAAATGGTATTAATTTATAATGTGGTGATTGTAGTTTGGCATTGAGGAATAGGATCTTGGGGACTTAATGTTTATAGGCAATAGCCGATGCCCATATCCTACCAAGATCAGCATAATTGTGTTAACTCGATAATTGTCACATAGTGTGATATACACATAGCAAGGCTATTTAATTGCCATAGTTAGACAGTCATTGAGGATTCAGGTAAGGCAGAACTTGAGGTTTATAAACTGTACGCGATGCCTTATGTTCTTCCATAAGTGGTAGTAGCAATAATTATAATTTATACGTGACTTATAGTCACAACCGTTGAGGGAAGGTAAGATTTGTATCTAAGTGTTGAAACTCGTTTTAGCTGTAGAGGTAATGTCTAGGTGCGACAAAATCCCAGTATGTGGATAGTTCATAGGCATGTGTGTGTGTGTGGGGGGGGTGCCTATAAGAAACAATTGTGTGTGGCGTCATTGAGGATAAGTGTTAAATTTTGTGATGTCTGGAGTTGTTCGAGGATTAAGGTGCACTATGGTTATAAACATGTTGACTAGTGCCCTTGCGAGCACCAAGTAATATCGATATGGGTATCGAAAGGTTTTAAGGGTGTACCTAAGATGATAAGGATGTAGACGATGAAATCTCGTCAAATTTGGGTCTTTCACATGAGATGTGTTTAGTGTTCTTAGGAGACCAATTATGCCCGATAAGAAAAGGCAAAAACATTCCAGTAATGATTTTATTGAGGGTTGGGTGATGATCCCAGATTAACAGTCGTATAATGTAGGTTCCGAGTATGGTTTCCCTATCGGCACGTAAAGGTGGTGTAACCCCTAAGGTAGGTCTTAATAGTTGTATTCCTTTATGAGTGATAGGTTAGTGACATCATAACTAGTTTTTGGGTGAGGTCAATATAGACAAGGCGGAGGTATCCGCTAATCAAAATGGTGCGCTCATGCCAACGGTGTGAAAATTTGGGACTTTCTCTCAAGGAGGGAAGTCTGGCATTGATCTCCTTAAGGAGTAATGATTTGTAAACCGCGATCTCATTATGAGAATGAATAGTCAAGATTCGATTCGTCAAGATTAGTGATCCAGGTCAGGGTGTATGGCCAGAAGTATTTCTCAGTGAGAGTGTTGTGAATAAGTAGTATAACTTCTAGTATACAGTACAGTTTCACTTCCATGAGTCAGAACCGGATGCTTATGATGAAATTCCTCGGGACGGTTGCATGTCTCTCGGATTCTAGTGTGTTCCTTTGGGCCTCGAAAATCAGGAATTGGTATTCTCGCCTATGTAGTGACTTAGATTGGTGTCCTGTCTTAGCATGGCACAATTAATCTCGGGAGAGTGCGGTGGGCCAGGTTTGGCTAATACAACTCGGTAATTGGGTGTGATCATCTGAGGTGATCTTATTATTACATAAAAATTTGCGTACGTGTGGCTACGTTTTCAGCTATTCGGTTTATCCATAGTATTAATCTCACATAGACTAGTGGACTCTAGACTATACGGTTTGGCAGTCAGTGGCTCGAATTGTGATGAGGGGGATAGTGGGTTGAGGACACAGTATAGTGTTAGAAATCAAAGGAAACTTAGCATACGATACTGCCTTGACAAGGTGAGAGGACTGACGTTAGACACAATTGAGTACTCAAGGATGAGTCACCTAAGGTAGGTTAGAGTGATGAAGCATAAGGTGTAAACTAGGCGTACAATAAGGATTTGATGGATTATTCCTCCATGGAGCGAGGTAATGACATGGTGACACTATTGACAAATTCATGTGAGTTGTGTAGTTAGGATAACCTGGGAATTTGGGAGACATAGGATGTGTGGTCCTAGGCTAGAAATTTAATTTGTGAGATATACGACAAATGATTGTATCATGAGTTGCTTTAGGTGGACGTTGGTCAATATAAGATGATCTTATCGTAATGGCACCAGTATACTGATTAGGCATAAATTCTTCCTAATTTATCCCTTGATTTAGTTACTTTTACACCTCGAACAACGTAATTGAGTTGGATTTATCTCATAACTGTGCTACTGACTGATCCTAACGAGTACACCGAGTTTCTGGTATTTTGTAGTGATTTTGCAAGTATTTGATGTCAAGAAACGAAAGAAGGAAATCAGTAGAATCAAGAAAGAAAGAAGGAAAAGTTTCAAGGGAAAAAGCATAATTTCTACACGGAATTCAGATGAGGTACCTAAAGAGAAGTTGAAGACATCTCATTCACGAGCACAAAGGAAGAAACGAAACCCCAATCGGAATCCCAGAACAAAAGTTATGAGCAGTCAAAGATGAGCCAGAAAGTCAAATAGCCGGACCGGTCCGCACCTACCTCGGACCGGTCCGCCTTGCCAAACTCCAGAAGACCCCGAATCGCATGAAAACCGAAGGAGGCCAAAATAAAAAGAACCGGTCCACCCTCGGACCGGTTCGCCCCAAAATAAAAAGAACCGATCCGCCTTGGGGGCAGACCGGTCCGCCTAAGACCCGGACCGGTCCGGTCTTCGAGATCTGAAAATCTTTTCTCTTCCTAAAAAGACTCCTAGTGCAGTTGACTTCCGATATTGTTGTAGGGTATTAAAGACCCGATTTATTATTGTTATAGATATGAAGAATTAATAGGTTTTACCTCTTCTTCTTCAGAAACCCTAGCTTAGTTAACATTTGGAGATTTATTTCAAGGATTGAAGATTTGTTCAGCGATTTTTGTGAGTATCAGTTACATTCATTGTTGCATTTATTATTTGGGGAATTGTAGTGAGTGATTATTATTTCTAATTCATTTCTACATCTAATTGTCATTTTTCTTAGATTAATCATGAATTCCTGCACATCAATTATTGTTTTCATTAAATTCAACATGTTAGGCTAGATTTAACAAGGTCGGGGTACATGAACCCAACCCGAGGTGTTCGTGTATGTGTTTAAAATTAATACGATGAATTTATTGATTGACTATGATCGTATTGAATAGCGACACAATAATTGTAGATCTTTATATCACGTTTGCCTCTGGGTACTCGTGATGATTTAGAGTGCAATTTGAGTGTCACTATCGCGATACTGATTTACTCATCCTCAGATTAGGTATGACGCGGGCTTGAACCTCATATACATAATTCTTGGGAGTACTAAATTCCGGGTCAGATCAATCAGATAAATTTATGATTAATATTACCACTGCACTACACTAGGGTTGGGGGATTGTATTCCCGTCCTAGTTTTTCCCATCACTTTGTCAAAAGTTTCAAAATCAATTTTTATTCATATTTTAGGTAACTTATTGTAGTTGCATTTTTCATAATTTCATCTTTGCATTTAGTTGTAATCATCCCCAAAATCAAATCATTTTCCCTTTATTTTTCGAGTCAAGGTTAGGATTCCTCCGTCTTTTCCGTCGTCACAACTTCGTTGTCCTTTTTCCCTGAGGATCGATACCCGACTTGTCGAATTATTACTTGAGCGACAGGCTTACACTTGAGCCTAGAGTGAACGAATTTATGAGACACATTTTCAGTCGCGTCATATACTATAGGTACTATAATGGGTGGTGCTAGGTATGATAAGAATCTGGTCATAAGGTGAGTGGAGACTCGAGGCCGAGAATGTAGTGTCGTAGTTGACAAATGGTGATCATTAGGACACATGGCATGTTAAATATTTGGATACATTAGTGTTGAGAACATTCATGATTTTGACTTAGAGGATTTTATGACTTAGAAAAAAAAGTTGATGAAACCCATGAGTTTGAGGATTGACGGAATGAGAATTTCGGGGACGAAATTCCACAAGGAGGGAAGTTTGTAATATCCCGCCCCAGTAAATTAATTGAATTATAGTGTGTCAATAATTCAAGAGGGGTTAAGTATAAATATGGAAGAATTGTGGGTAAAAGTTGGAGAAAAATAAAAAAAGGAAATGAATTATTGCCGCTCAAATGACTTGGGATGTCTTTCGAGAAACATTTGAGGTCGCGCGATATGTCGAAAGATGCAGGGCTTCTCGCGATGTTCTACTGACTTACAGTAGTAGGTCGTGCAAAGGTCTCTTGAAACCAAGGATCAGGTTACAAAAGAAGTCATTTGAGCTACGTGGCCCTGTCGTTTGAGCGACAATGGTCAAGATTTTTAGACCAGATGCCCTTGTGCACTGTCACATTTTGGGCCTTTGATTTGGTGTGTTGTCGAGATCAGATCGTTCCAAGAAGGGCAAACAGGTATTTGGATATTTTTGGAGGTTTATTATGGTTTGTTTTGGGGTTTATGTATGTGTTGGGAAATAATGGAAGGAGGAGAGAGAGAGTGAGAGAGACTGGAAGAGGTGGGTGGTCTTCCACCATCACCCACCACCCACCACCATTCCACCACCAAACCACCACTTTTCCACCATTTTCAGGGTGTATTCAACCCCAAAATACCCATTTTTACCATTATTGAAAAAGAGCTATGAATTTGGGGTTTTGTTAGGGGTTTTTAGAGATGAATAAGGTGAGCTTTAATTGAGTTACAATGGGTCTTGCTTGGAGTTCAAATGAAGCTTGTTGGAGGAGCTTTGGTAACCCCTTGATGCCACCTTTGGAGGTGGGGGTTTCTCCTCCTACACGAACACTCTTGCCACCATTGGAGACCTTAGATATGGGTGAAAATCTACTCATAGATTAAGACTTTAGTTGTGTATTTTTGTCTTGATTGTTGGAATACTAAGAGTAGGATGTTTGTGATGGGTTTTCTAATAAAAATAATAATAAACATTTTTACGGAATAAAAATGTTGAAAAATGTTATTTTGTTAAAAATAAAGAGTGAATAATTATTTCAAGGTTTTTGAAATTACAAAAGTTGATGTTTTATGAAAATGGTGTATTTTCTAGTAATTTTGATGAAAAACATTTTATGGAATAAAATGTTGGCAAATAATGTGATTTTGTTGAAAAGAGATAATTTCTTAAAAAATAAAGAATAAGTAAATATTTCAAGGTTTTATAATATTGAAAGATGATATATTTTTTGAAAATGCGCATTTTAGAAATATTGGTGTTACATATTTTATGGAAATGTCTATTTGGAAATAAACATTTATTTGGCAAAATTTTGATGAGAATTATGTTTAAACCATGTAGTAGAAATTTTGGGTTTTAAATCCATTTTCTCTTGCACATGAACTTGTAGTATCTTGACATAGAATGTATAAACAAGTTTAAAGAAGATTTTGTTGGGTTTCAATAAGAAATAATAAATGTTTGAATTTTAGTCTTCAAAGTATGTGTAATTGGGACTAAAAGACCGAATGTGTATGGAGTTAAAAGACTATAAGTTAAATAACAGAAATAATAATTTTCTTGTAAAAGTTGTCTTAAGTGTGAATGTATTTCTGTAATAAAGAAGTAGAGAAATATGAATGTTGATAAAAAAAAAAGTATTAATTCAGTGTTAATGGGCAAACATGGAATGGTTAATGAGTGTAACTTATCAATGTTTTAAAATATTAACACTTACGGGACAAAAAGGAAGTAAAGGTACAATCAAGTAAAAGATTACTCCAAATGTGAAAGGTGTTAAAAGGTTAAAACACTATAGAAGTTCGTATAGGTAACTTAATAGTGTTGTGGTGAAATTAACACGTTTGAAAACGGAGTAAAAGTGTAATTTAGAAACAAATGGGTAAAATGGTAATTTTACTTAAAGTGGAACAATTTTATGAATAAAAATGTTGGAAAGGGTGTTACACAAAGTGGTGATAAATGAATATGATTTTTGGAATAAAAATCATGGTTAAAGTTTAAAAAGACACAAAAGGGCAAATTTTCAAGTGTAACACAAATTGGGGTGGTAAAGTCCCGAGTTTATTCTTCGGCCAAGTAAAAAGGAAAAGAAATAATATGGACATTTGTAAAATATGAAAACATATTAAGGGTACTCAGATGATACCATGATAAAGCAATAAGGTATCAGAGACCTTGGGTGAAAAGCCCTAAACCACTGACGAGAGCATATGGTACGCATATCTGTCGGTGTGGAGCCCGTATAAGTATGCAGTATTGGAAGATTCCGAGAAAAGATAAAGGGAATATGGAACATATCAAGAAATGGGTTATGTGGTAAATGTGTTGAATGAACCTAACTTGAATGAATGTAATAAATGTTTCAATAAAGATAAAATGGAGAAGTAAATGCGTAAATCTATTAATGTCCATAAAGGAATGAAAAGGGTTAAAGGAAGTAGATAAATGGGCAGTTAAACAACCTAAATGGTTAAACCCATATTTAACACAAGAGTGTGTTGTGAAATGTATTTTTTAAAAGTAAATAAGTATTTTCTAACACGACGAATATGTGTGTTGAAATGGTGATTTTCAATGAAAATACTAAAGTACATTCAAATGAATAAAAGGATTAAATTCCGGTAAAGAAATGGGTTCGAATGAAATAAAGTGTAATGGTTTAAAGTGTTTAACCGAGTGTGTTAAACAATCACTACATAAAAAACTGCTTTTTACTACGGTGCTCCAACCGTCTCAAAAAGTCCTTTGGCCGTCTCAAAAGCCTTTTGTGACGCCATTTGAGACGACAAATAGGTGTAGTATTAGACCCCCGTTTTAAAAGCTTTTTGAGACAGCAAAGCCGTCTCAAAAAGTTTTTTCGAGACGGGAAATGCGCCGTCTCAAAAGGTCATTGCTTATAGGACCCTTTTGAGACGGCTAAAAAACCGTATTTTAAAGTTATTTTTAGAGACGACAACATACGTCCCCAAAAAGTTTTTTGAGACGATAACTTAACCGTCTAAAAAAGTCCCCATTTATGGAACCCTTTTGAGATGGCAAAGAAGTAGTCTTTAATAATTTTGGCACCAAAATTATAATTTCATCCATTCCATAATATACTCTATATAATTATAAACAAAACCTCTTAAAACAATATGACATATTTTGCATCCCATTTCAACATATAACATATAATTTTTCATTCAATTATAATTAAAGTTTATACAAAGAAAATTTACACAATTTAAACATTGTGTCCAACATATATCTCTCTATACAATTTCACTCATCTCATTAGAAAAAATACATAAAAACCATCTATCCCTAACATAAAATGTTATATGCAAAGTAAACTCGCAATCTTTAAGCATACGACCTCCAACAAAACGACTCCAATATCTTGCCTTGTCCACAACAGGTTTTCACCTGCAATAAATTTATTAAGTGTCAGTTATCTTAAACAATGAAGTAATTTTTTTAATAGTTCTTATAGATGACAATCTTCAAAAACCTTATCAAATTTGTATATCTTCATATTATTTACTTTAAAAAATACTTAATATTTTTAAAAAATTCGACAGAGTCTCCTTTATTTATTCATGAAAATCAACCTGTTTAAACATAAAAATTAACTCAAAAACAACAACGGAAATAGGCACAACTTTCTAAACAACTAATAGAAATAAAAATACACATTACTATTCGTTTTATCGTTGGACAACATAATGAACAAAATTTAACTTGAATATGTCTCACCCCTGCTTGTGGTTGAGAGCAAGACTAAAGAGGACTTAAGCGACAAGGTCTTTGTTCGAGAGAATAGATGCAAAAGCTCCAACGATAAAAGGCTTAAGTATACGTATAACAAGTCCTCGTGGGATAGTAAACTTCCTGCAACAAATGGGATACAAAACGCAATTAACTATGGTTCTAAAAAAGTCAAGATACATTAACTTGATTTAGATACTTGGACAATACTTGTTTAAAACCCAATACAAAAACCAACTCCAAAGATGTCATGATTATATAAATATAAAATAAGAACAAACACTAAAAACCTAGTTGATTTAACTATTTAATACTTACAGGTTGTTTCTAAGCATTTCCATCTGCTATACCAAAGGCTGCCCCAATTCTAACCTATTAAAATCATACTATGGCCCGTGGATTGAAAAATGAAATCAAAGTAGAAGTTGGAAAATTAGAAAAGAGGTGTACAAACAAACAAAAGGGTTTTCATCCCATAATTAGAATTGAAATTTAGTTTTGAGTACTATCAAGTATTCTGCAATTTAGTTTCCGAGTTCTATTTGGAAGTACCTATGACGGTTTTCGCAATGTTGCTTCGTTTAGGCTCAGAAGGCACGGTAGTTGGTCCATTATCTCACTCCATCGCAAATGCGATTTCTTTTGGTTCACTTCAAATTGCGAAGATTGTCGCTCCATATTGATTGTGTTTGGTTTTGGCGGCCGAAATGGGGCGCGATTTCGAATATGCTCTATAGTTGTTCAACAAATAAAGATACGGATCAGTTCAAAATCATAGTTATACTTGGATCAAATCACAGTTATTCTTGAATCAAATCAAAGTTCAAAATAAGTTCAAAATAAAGATATGGATCCTTAGCACATTTACATTGATCATAATATTCAAGTACCAGTTCAAAATGCAGATACCAATAGCAACTATACTTGGATCATAATATTCAAGTAGCAAGTAACAATACTTAGTATACTAGTTCCTAAAGAATTTAAGGTAGTTGCCAATATTGAAAATACTTGGTATACTAGTTCCTATATAATATTTAAATGCACCTACCAATATTCAAAATGAAGCTCCTATAGAATTAAAGGCCGTTATACCAGTTCATGTATCAATACCATATTAATTAAGAAACACAGCTATCAATCCCAATGAAAAAAAAATCTATCCAATAAATTCAGTAGTCTGCTGCTATCAATACCATGTTTAGAGGTATGCATACTTAAATCTTATAGAATTAAAGGCAGGTACACCATTTCATGTATCCAATCAACTAAACTCAAGTAGAAAGTAGCAACATCAGTCCCATATCAGTTCAGTTCATATCAGTCACATTTAAGTATGTATCTGTTATCAAATAAATTCAAGAAGAAAGTAGTATGTATCACGTAAATTCAAGTATGTAATAGTTCAATAAGGCAGACCAGTTCATGTATCTAATTAAAGGCAGGTATTGAATTTCAGTAGCAACTATCAATTATAAATTATAAGTTTGAATTAAAGTAGCAGTTATCAATCTCAATGTATGTAGCAACATCAATCCCATATTAGTTCGGTTCATATCAGTAGTATATGGATAGCTACTGGATATACAATATATGTTATAAGTATATATATACTATCAAGTAAATTCAAGTAGCCATTAGCAACATCAGTACCATATCGGTCAAGTACACTAGTTTAATGAAGTGGACCAGTTCAAGTAGCTGGTATGCATACCAGTTTAGTTAACGAATTAGAGTAGATTAAATAACATATTGTCTACGATGAGGTTATATATATAAAAATCATCATCATATATGGATATAAAAAGTAATCAGATTTGTAACATGAAATCATACGATCAAGAAATAAAGATCAACACTCCAGACGGTTAAATCTTATTCGGAGCGAACCGCTCTGATACCAATTGAGAATTTCCCTCCCGGATGAGGAAACATTTCTTGAGATGCGCCCATGAAACAATCTCCATACGCACACATAGACATACTCTAATTTCATGCGAGTTTTTCTAATAACATATATATGATCAAATCAAGAAAAACTTTATTATCTAACTAATCAGATTTTAATACATGTGGAAATTTAAATCAATTAAATCTGATTTATTCAAATGTTGAACTGATAGCAATCTGATTTATTACGATACAATACAATATATCTCATATGAAGAATTATTCCAATTTGAATCATGTAAGAATTTTAATTCTAAATCATACAAAGAATAAGATGAGGAAAAGAAGATAATAAGTATGATTTTTTAACGTGGTAAAAACTCAAACTAGGGAAAACATCCACGACTCCCTCTACGGAGTAAAACAAAAATTTCACTAAAAAGAATTATCGGTTACAAGCTATATAACAAACTAAACACACAAATCAGACCTATACAAGTTTAGGAATGTACCCACTGGTGTCCTTCTAACTTCTCTGCAGTTCTGATTGTTATAGTTGTTCTCTCAACTTCGTAACTCCGTTCTTCTTGTTTAGAAAATTCTAACTAAATCAAAACTGATCTCTCAGCATCATACTAGTTGTGCAAAACGTGTAAGTGAATATGTTCTCAATGCAAACCATGCAAGAACTTAGTTCTTAACACAAGCATATAAGTTTTCTTCAAAAACTTAACAAAAATATATTTGTAATCAAGAAAATAAGTTTTCTATAAAAACTTAAGAAAAATTCATTTTCAATTAACAACGAATTAAGTTTTCTACAAAAACTTACAAAATAAACTTTCAATCAAAAATCTTATAAACATTCTTTATAAGAAATACATACAACACTTATCATGAAGACATAAAAAGATTATACAATCATTTAAGAAATATGTGTTCTCAATCTCTCAAAAATATGACATTCAACTTCATGAAGAAAGTGTTTTACAAAATATTTCATAAATAAGAGAAAACAAATCTTCAAAAAGATTTTCAATAAACATATAAGATCCGTAGAAATTTTGATTTAAACATCATATAGCATTTAATCACAAAATAAGAATATTTAGATCATAAAAATATTCAATAAAATTCGGATCTAAAAATCTAAGGAATTTTAGTTTTTGTAAAATATTATTTCAGCATGAAAGCACTTATATTCTCTCTACAATAACACAATATTTCAATCTCTAACATATGAGATGATGTGCAAGATCATTGAGAATTCAAAAACAAAAATAGAATAAAGATGAAGTAGAATGAACACAATATGTGAAAATAATACTTTCTTCTCTCTTAGATATTCTCTCTATTTCTCTATATTTTTCTCTCTAAAAATATTAAACCCTCTTGTGTTTATCACTCTAGAAAATATAATCTGAATAGCTAACACAAATAAACTCTCAAAAGATGTTTATATAGGTGAGAAAATAATATTCTAAAAACTTTTAAAATCAAGGGTTCAAATTAAAAGATATTAATCAAAGGTTGTGATTAATTCGAGTTAAAACTAATTAACAGATTTTAACAACTCAAACTTAAGTCGGTTATAAATAACTCAAGAACCTAAAACCATTAACATATATAACAAGAATGGTATAGGGTTTTAGAAATAACAAACTTCTCCAACGGATATAATATGGTAGGTGGCATATATTCCAAACAAACTCTCTTAATACACTAATGGGATCTAATGTGTAACTGACAGTTAAAAGAGTGTAACAGATATAATACACCTGGCGAAGTCCTATTCGGTCAAAAGTACTAAGAAATGACTAAGTCTCCCAATGTTTAAAAATAATAAACATGAGCCAACAACTAATGTGTACAGTGGTATAGAAAAAAATTACCAAGGTAAACCTATTTCTCCCAATGGTCAAAAAAGTTAAGTTGGCAGGTCTCGGCTCCTCTCACACAAATACGCCTATGAGGCTATGGGGCTATCGCCGAAAGTCTAAGCAGGTGGCTTCTCCAACAGAAGACATCTAACCCATGACTAATGTAAAAAGGGCTCTTTAGGTTTATAAGAATAATAAACCTATTACTAATAAAAAACTATTGGACGCATGTACTAGCAAGTCTAGGGACGAAATAGTTCTAAAGTGTAGCAGGTCTACTTGGTCTACTCGGTCAACATCAAACCAAGGCTATGAACTAGTAACTGGTACGAGTACTACTAGTTCACTATTTTTATCTCTCGGTCATATCATAACAGCTAGTCTATCCAGTCATAAAAATCTATATCACCACAGATGAGTCCCAAGTGCCGAAATCTTACACCTTAAAGATCATTAGGTCATGTATGATAGCAGGTAATATCTAAACCATAAGCTCCTATTGGGTAAATCAATTTAAGTGTATAAGGTCAAATCGGTAGCAGGTACACAAGTGGATAAAGATTGGATTAGTCTCAAAATCGAAAGTTAATAACCTGAGGTTAAAATAATTCAGACTAACATTTCTAAAGCTCCTAAGAAACTAAGGAGTCTAATCGGCCAAAAGGGTAATAGCTATTAGGACTATCAGTAGGCATCTCCCTAGCCTACCATTAGCAGGTATGAAAACGTCTTAAGAGCCTAAAGCTACAAAAGCTATGATACAACTCATGGGTTCAAGTCTATACCTAAAGTGATACAAGGTTAAATCAAATAGGATAACAAATATATGTACGAACGAAATTTTAATAAATAAAAAAAATATTGTTTTAAGAGTTCATTTTAATAAGTAAAATAATTTCGAAAATTATTTTAAAATAAGAAATTCATTTTAAACAAAGTTGCACCAATTTTACTAAAAAATTATTTTCAGAGAAAAAAATAATATAATTTTTCTTTTAGAAAAAGTTTAGGCTCACAATTAATTAGTCACACAACAAAAAATCATAGATCAAGAAATATGCATGTGTGCCTAATGTGTCAAGTGCAAATGTGCAATACACGTGAATACCTTTACTCGGATATGTCGTTGAGTAGAGTCGAGGCATATTGAGTCGTTGAGTAACGTTGTAAGATGTACCAAGGAGAAGGCTTGCACTAAAAATATGTTTTGACACAATATCCAAATTAGTTGAAACGCCTAAATAATGTAGACTCAAGTAAGTAAAAGATTTAGGGTGTTTCAATCTCCCCCTTTTGATATTTGTGACAAAACCCTTCGAGGACATCTTGGTATTCTTAGGAAAAAATAAAATAACCTTAGTCCTATACAACAATTACTTTTCTACCCAATCCAAAAAAAATCCTAGAAATTAAAAATTACAATACTCAACTATACATCAATTTACCCTAACACTTTCTTGTGATTTCCCGCATTAAAAAATTAAAACCAAACTCACAAGAACAAGTGTAAGATATCATAGAAATTGATAAATCATTTTAAAAACAAGATATCATGAATATAATTCAAGAATTAAGACTAATAAAATGATGTACTCTTCTCCCCCATTTTGTCTCAAATAGACAAAGGATAAAAACATTGATAACATGAGGAAGATAAAAAAATATAACTACCACAATAAACATATTAACGGTTCTAATCAAGTACCACTCCTACATTGACATGATTTTAAGAGGTGTTTTTTGCATTGACAAACATACATACCCTAAAATCTCAGAGGACATATAATTACCATGATTATGACAGGAAAATATTTAAATATGGTAGAAAATGAATAAAGCACATTCATCTAGTCTTCAGGGACTTCTCAAATAAAAATCAAGGGTAAAAGACATATTAGACATAATTTAAACATGTTCAGCGTATTCTAGAGTAATAAAAAAATAAGGTCTCTCCCCCACAACCAATGCTATGGTTATAAAAAATATTATGCTAAGCATAAAAACCATATAACAGTTCTTGAAATTCAAGAAATAGAATGAGAAGAATTAGAGTAGATTAAATAACATATTGTCCACGATGAGGTTATATATATAAAAATCATCATCATATATGGATATAAAAAGTAATCAGATTTGTAACATGAAATCATACGATCAAGAAATAAAGATCAACACTCCAGACGGTTAAATCTTATTCGGAGCGAACCGCTCTGATACCAATTGAGAATTTCCCTCCCGGATGAGGAAACATTTCTTGAGATGCGCCCATGAAACAATCTCCATACGCACACATAGACATACTCTGATTTCATGCAAGTTTTTCTAATAACATATATATGATCAAATCAAGAAAAACTTTATTATCTAACTAATCAGAATTTAATACATGCGAAAATTTAAATCAATTAAATCTGATTTATTCAAATGTTAAATTAATAACAATCTGATTTATTACGATACAATACAATATATCTCATATGAAGAATTATTCCAATTTGAATCATGTAAGAATTTTAATTCTAAATCATACAAAGAATAAGATGAGGAAAAGAAGATAATAAGTATGATTTTTTAACGTGGTAAAAACCCAAACTAGGGAAAACATCCACGACTCCCTCTACGGAGTAAAACAAAAATTTCACTAAAAAGAATTATCGGTTACAAGCTATATAACAAAGTAAACACACAAATCAGACCTATACAAGTTTAGGAATGTACCCACTGGTGTCCTTCTAACTTCTCTGTAGTTCTGATTGTTGTAGTTGTTCTCTCAACTTCGTAACTCCGTTATTCTTGTTTAGAAAATTTTAACTCAGTCAAAACTGATCTCTCAACATCATACTAGTTGTGCAAAACGTGTAAGTGAATATGTTCTAAATGCAAACCATGCAAGAACTTAGTTCTTAACACAAGCATATAAGTTTTCTTCAAAAACTTAACAAAAATATATTTGTAATCAAGAAAATACGTTTTCTATAAAAACTTAAGAAAAATTCATTTTCAATTAACAACGAATTAAGTTTTCTACAAAAACTTACAAAATAAATTTTCAATCAAAAATCTTATAAACATTCTTTATGAGAAATACATACAACACTTATCATGAAGACATAAAAAGATTATACAATCATTTAAGAAATACGTGTTCTCAATCTCTCAAAAATATAACATTCAATTTCATGACGAAAGTGTTTTACAAAATATTTCATAAATAAGAGAAAACAAATCTTTAAAAAGATTTTCAATAAACATATAAGATCCGGAGAAATTCTGATTTAAACATCATATAGCATTTAATCACAAAATCAGAATATTTAGATCATAAAAATATTCAATAAAATTCGAATCTAAAAATCTAAGGAATTTTAGTTTTTGTAAAAAATTAATTCAGCATGAAAGAACTTATATTCTCTCTACAATAACACAATATTTCAATCTCTAACATATGAGATGATGTGCAAGATCATTGAGAATTCAAAAACAAAAACAGAATAAAGATGAAGTAGAATGAACACAATATGTGAAAATAATACTTTCGTCTGTCTTAGATATTCTCTCTAATTCTCTATATTTTTCTCTCTAAAAATATTAAACCCTCTTGTGTTTCTCACTCTAGAAAATATAATCTGAATAGCTAACACAAATAAACTCTCAAAAGATGTTTATATAAGTGAGAAAACAATATTCTAAAAACTTTTAAAATCAAGGGTTCAAATTAATAGATATTAATCCAAGGTTATGATTAATTCGAGTTAAAACTAATTAACAGATTTTAACAACTCAAACTTAAGTCGGTTATAAATAACTCAAGAACCTAAAACCATTAATAGATATAACAAGAATTGTATAGGGTTTTAGAAATAACAAACCTCTCTAACGCATATAATATGGCAGGTGGGATATATTCCAAACAAACTCTCTTAATACACCAATGGGATCTATTGTGTAACTGACAGTTAAAAGAGTGTAACAGATATAATACACCTGGCAAAGTCCTATTCGGTCACAGGTACTAAGAAGTGACTAAGGATCCCAATGTTTAAAAATAATAAACATGAGCCAACAACTAATGTGTACAGTGGTATAGCAAAAAATTACTAATGTAAACCTATTTCTCCCAATGGTCAAAACAGTTAAGTTGGCAGGTCTCGGCTCCTCTCACACAAATATGCCTATGAGGCTATGGGGCTATGGTCGAAAGTCAAAGAAGGTGGCTTATCCAACAGAAGACATCTAACCCATGACTAATGTAAAAAGGGCTCTTTAGGATTATAAAAATAATAAACCTATTACTAATAAAAAACTATTGGACGCATGTACTAGTAGGTCTAGGGACGAAATAGTTCTAAAGTGTAGCAGGTCTACTCGGTCTACTCGGTCAACATCAAACCAAGGCTAAGAACTAGTAATTGGTACGAGTCCTAATAGTTCACTATTTTTATCTCTCGGTCACATCATAATAGCTAGTCTGTCCAGTCATAAAAATCTATATCACCACATATGAGTTCCAAGTGACGAAATCTTACACCTTAAAGATCATTAGGTCATGTATGATAGCAGGTAATATCTAAACGATAAGCTCCTATTGGGTAAATCAACTTAAGTGTATGAGGTCAAATCGGTAGCAGGTACACAAGTGGCTAAAGATTGGATAAGTCTCAAAATCGAAAGTTAATAACCTGAGGTTAAAATAATTCAGACTAACATTTATAAAGCTCCTAAGAAACTAAGGAGTCTAATCGGCCAAAAGGGTAATAGATATTAGGACTAACAGTAGGCATCTCCCTAGCCTACCATTAGCAGGTATGAAAATGGCTTAAGAGCCTAAAGCTACAAAAGCTATGATACAACTCATGGGTTCAAGTCTATACCTAAAGTTACACAAGGTTAAATCAAATAGGATAACAAATATATGTACGAATGAAATTTTAATAAACAAAAAAATATTGTTTTAAGAGTTCATTTTAATAAGTAAAATAATTTCAAAAATTATTTTAAAATAAGAAATTCATTTTAAACAAAGTTGCACCAATTTTACTAAAAAATTATTTTCAGAGAAAAAAAATTATATAGTTTTTCTTTTAGAAAAAGTTTAGGCTCACAATTAATTAGTCACACAATAAAAAATCATAGATCAAGAAATATGCATGTGAGCCTAATGTGTCAAGTGCAAATGTGCAACACACGTGAATACCTTTACTCAGATATGTCATTGAGTAGAGTCGAGGCATGTTGAGTCATTGAGTAGCGTTGTAAGATGTACCAAGGAGAAGGCTTGCACTAAAAATATGTTTTGACACAATATCCAAATTAGTTGAAACGCCTAAATAATGTAGACTCAAGTAAGTCAAAGATTTAGGGTGTTTCACCATCATTAGTTAGGTCCATAGTTTCACATTGATCTTTTAAGTAACATTTAATAATAGGTGTTCTAATTTTCATAATATAATTTTCATATATCTCTATATGTGTTTGTAAATTGATATTATTTATGTTAGATCCCAAATCCACTGTCCGTTATCGAGACTTATACATTATTCTCACCAAATTACATGTCACTGGAGTATAGTTAGATGATCAATATACTTGTACATTATATCAATGAATGCCCTACACTTAATGTCCTACCGTTATCAAGACCATGGAAACTAAGTTATTTACTTTATAGAAGTTGGTAGATGGCCCTTAGTGGCCACCTTATCCCTAGGGAACAAATAGGGTGCTCTTAACAGTTAGGCTCCACTTGATAATCCACGAATCCCAACTTACTCCCACTGACACTAGCACCTATACAAGGGCATAAGTAGCTTGTTTCCCCTTGATCAATCGCATAAGTACATCACGACCCCATGATATGATTCTATGACCCAATGACATGAGTCGTACCAAGTACATATTGAGATGTATGCCCCACTTGCATCTATTGGCAATAATAGATGGGGGATACAAGTGTCAATTAGCATTTCCTAACTAATTAAGAATTTTAGTTGTATGGCGTGTACACTAAGGGTCCTCTGTGGCGATTTAACTCATAAATATATGATTTGGTTGGGAAGAACATGTCAAAAGGGCGACGAATATGGGATAATAATAAAAATTGTAGGAATTATTCTGATTGTTATGGTGAAACATTTGGATTAGATAGTGTAAGACACAATTCTAGTGCCCCTCATACTTTGTAAGGGTCCCCACTGAGGATCTCCCTCTACAAGACATTTATTGTTTGATTTTTTTAATTTTCAAATCAATTCGACATGCCATGTGACATGTTAGAGGGGTGACATAAGGTTTTCATGTCTATGAGAGTGTCCGACACGAGTACGTCACCTCCAATCAAGCGTCCTTGCTTCATATGTCCCTAACATGTTTATGGGATGTGATTAAAACTAAGAAAACGACATTGGATTATATGATCTAGCCCTTCCTTATCCTCGTAAGGTATTCAATGATCAAGTTATGAACTTAGGGTACTGCGATTGCATTGTGTTATGTTTCCTTAAGCTAATTTGACCTTATATAGTTTGCCCCTTTAGGGAAGAGGTGTGTTATTAATTTAATAGTACAATCATTATTTGATCCAGCTTTAGGACTTCTACATAATGAATTCTTTCATACGGCCAAATATTTACTAGCATTATCTTCAAAAATCAAATTAGTCCCTTATCCAAAGGTTTAGTCTATAAATGCGATGCTTTCTTGATTCAGCTGACCCGTATTTACATCATTTGAAATATCAACATTATAACAAACATGACATAGTAACATCTAGTTGAGCATAATTCTACAATGTTAATAATAGAAGAGAAATTAATTTTGCAGCACATACTAATTTGGGCCAATCTACTTCATCATTGTTTTCAATTTTCACCCCCAGAAGCTCAGTTTAAACCCCAAACAATTATAAACATTCAATAATTCTAACTTGAATGGAATAAACAACTTGCAAAGGACATGAATTAATTAACACAAACATCAATAATTCTTACTAAAATTCATACAAACTAGTAAACAAATATTCTCGTAGATTAATCTAAACGCTATACTACAACAATTAATTGACAATCCGGGTTTTCAATTGGCTCACCCTCAACCTCCTATCACCACTACAAATCAATCCGGTACAAAAATAAATGAAATATGTAACATCATTAAATGATAATTTATGAAAATAGTGCATACATACCACATGCAATAGTCCACTCATCACTGGTGGTGCTAGCTTCATTAGCATTGCATTTTATACCTAATTCAAATAAAACACATTAATAAACACAAGAACAAAGTAACAAAAAATAATTATAATTATAAACACTCAAGAAAATCCATAGTATGATTCTTTAAAATAGCATAGTTGTCCACAACGATATGTGTATCAGACAATCAAAGTTCAATAACTCAATTAACTACAAACATATGATCTAAGTATTTTGTGTAAATTGAAGTTAGGGTTAGGTATTATAATGTACCCCGAGTATTAAGAGCAACATCATTCCACTTCTTGATTTCGAAACGCTTTGATTTCTAGGAAGAAGGGCATTTGCAACAAATTGGGGTATTTTCAATAAAACATTTCTAGCAAAATATACATCTCGGGAGGGTTTCTTTTGCACTTTTATACACGAAAAATAATGTTTCCTATAAGGTTCCCTAAACTTAGATAAGGGAAAGGCCATTAAAATTGTTAATGTACGAGCATAAATTAACACATTGGATTACCTAACCCTTGTTGATAAAAAGGATTTTATTTACAAACATTCCAAAATCTATTGGATGGCCTAGACCTTGTTTATAAAAAGGATTTTATTTACAAAAAATCCAAAATCAATACTTTATTCATGGCATGGTCACTGGGATATCTGGACTCAAACATTACAACCACGAGTTAACTATAAAACTAAAATTTGAAATTGCCCAATATTTTATGATTTCCTAAAATCCCATTATAAATAAGTTCACATAAATCAGTGCTTTAATAAATAAAATTGATATCTACAAATCCAACCGTTTTGAGAAAATGAATTTGCATTAATTCAATCAAATAGTGTAACATAACCTACCAAATCTAACTCTTTATTAAGAAACTTGAAATTTCTAGTGATCTTTTTAGTTTTAAGTTGGTCATATAAATGGATGGGGATTTGGAATTTCAAGAAAGTCCAAAACTAGAACATTTAAATAAAATCATTTAGTGCTATACTTAATGATAACAAATAAAACATATTCGTAAGCGTTAAGGGAAAAAAAATTAGAAATCCATATGCCATATTGCCAAGTATAAACTGACCTTTGGATATTGTGTTTTATACCTCATAGTGAAGGTGGTTAAGTTGGATTCTTATGATATAATGCAGAAAAAATTACTATTATATTATTACAAGTAATTTATACTATAAGAAAAACTCCAACTATCCCAATAACTAATCAATTACATCAACAAGACATCAAATTTCTTTTATATTACATTTACTTTCATTTTAATAGCACCCAAAAAAGAAAATTGATAATCAATATATAACAAAACTAATTTGATGTCTTCAACCATAAAATCTCACCTTAATAATTTCCAATTACCCTTAACCTCAATTTTTGAAACCCTAAGTAGCTATCAACCTACACCACCATAATCTCACCACAACCAAGAGAAAGAGGAGCACGACTTACCAGCAGTCAGGGTAGGGGGAGATAGGGCGAGCGACGGTGGCAGGGTAGAACCATAGGGCAAGCGACGATGGTAGAGAGCGAGGTGGATGCGACGGTGGTAGAGAGCGAGGCTGATGAGTTTTTGTCCACGTAGAGAAACAAAAAGCTTTTGCTTTACTTTTTCTTTTTTGTTTTCTTGGTATGAGGTTTCATTTCTATGTTGGCGGGAGTTAAAATTGTTAAGGTGGGAAACTAAATTATTTCAGCTGTCTCTTAAGGCTGACTATTTGAGACGGTTCTTAATATGTTGTCTCATTAGCCTCACTCTATAAGACGACTATGTTTATCCGTCTAAAATAATATTAGTTTTTGAGACGGATTTTTTTACCCGTCTCAAAATGTATGCTTTAGGGACTAAAATTTAAGCCGTCTCAAAAGCCTCCGTAGTAAAAAGCAATTTTTTTTGTAGTGAATGTGAAAATGCTAAGTATGAATAAAGGAAAACTTTAGTACATTAAGGTAAATTAATCAGGATAAGCAATATTTTTCGATAGTAAAATGGTTAATGTATTGGCACGTGTATTTACCAAAGGTATACATATGTAGATATATACGTATTTTCGCATGCATATGGTTGTAGCTTATGAGTATTCCTTTATGTCGTTTGTTTCTATACTATTTGTATGAATCCCACTAGGCATAGGCTCACATCCCCACTTTGTTACGGTAGGGTGGGAGCGGTTTCGTATTTTAAGGGCGTTATACCAGTAAGTATATTTTTTTATGTCTGCATTAGTAGATCTGTTTACTTGGACTTCAGGGTTCTCCCCATGGGTCCGCCACATAGTTCATCTTGAAACTGGGATACAAGTGAAAAGTAATTAAAATAAAATTGGATTCGCAACATTATTTAGGTTGTTTCATCTCGCTTCTCACTTAGTACTTGGGTCGGACCGGGTTGACTCACGGGTAACCCATTTATCCGGGTCGGGGTGTTACATGTCTCGTACTAAGGAGTCACTTTGTGATGGGCCACTAGTTTTACGGTTCACGGTTAACCTAAGCTATATGACTCCCACCTTCCATTAGATAAGTACCTTTGAAGCAAATCGAACGGTAGCCCTGCATCTTAATACTTGATCAAACTCATGATGGGAGTTACATGAGAGGGAATTCATTCAAGTACGTCTAGTATATCGGATTCTCTTTAACACATACCGTCACTATGAGGCATATCGTGAGGTATTTCATGTACACTCGGGTATATTAAATGGCTTTCCTAAATGTACTAACGAATAGTTGCCCTTATATACAAGAGGGATATTTTGGAAGTCATACCTAAGGGAGGGACCCTTATACTAACCTGCCGTGCATAAACCTCAAATAAATGTATGCCCTAGGATACTCATACCTAGTTTGTCGGTTCCAACGTGAAACTTTTTTAAAATTTTTGATCATCTTGATACCCAAAATTTGCGCTATTTCACCCATTTTAAAACATGAGTTTTTCATGAGTCTAAAAACAAGTCAAACCAAGTCTTTCATCGCATATCCCATTCTTTCTCAGGATCGGGTCATGTCCAAAATTTCATTTGTGCACTTTGAAAAACATATTACAAACGAAACTTAATAATAATTACAATGGGGAATTTTCCTTACTCCCCTTTTTAAAATACCCAAAATATTTCCTTCCTTCTTCACAATACTAAAAATATTTTATCCTTTTCTAAAAAATATCAAAAAAGTTCTTTTTCAATAAAAAAATTATTTCCCTCTCAGGTGCAACTGCACTCCTAGGCTCAGCTCCGTATTAGCCGAGATCCACTTTCAAACCACCTAGGAGTTTTACACCTTCAACAACTTCAGTAAAAACCAAACAGTGTTACCGAAGATTTATCATAGAGAATCCATATCAGAATGGTAATGCCCACCTAGATTTGATGGTCGTACTTGCTCAGTTCACTATAAAGATTGATAGTCTACAAGTAGATGTTCACAATATGCAGAGGAACATGGGAAGATCCCAAAGGTACCAAAACTAGATGTTGCCTTTCCCCATGCTGTGGTACCATAAATGCCTGAATCGATATGGGCTTCGAGAGAATATCAGCAAGCTCCTCATCCTTCACGTGTTTCGCCTGTTAATGGGCCACCTCCTATACATATGCTAGTGTCGAATCTTGCTCAATGAAGATATAAATTTCTCGTGCCTATTCATACCTGTCCTAAGAAGGAAAAACTACACCAAGTCAAGGAATATCTTAAATTAATCTCTAAGTAATTTGATGAGGTGAATATCTTTAGGAACTACATGAATTATGCCCACGTGCCCCCTTACCTGAAGGCCAGGTTGCATGAGAAGTTCAAACGGTATTGAGAAGTTTGGAGGAATCCGGCCTCCTATTATATACCTTCACAACTTCCATCTTTATATGAGTTTACTTGGGTCTACAAATGAGATAATGGCTTAAATGTTCTAAAAACACTTAAAGAAAGTGACTTGTTCCTGTCAATGGAAGAATTATGGAATCGTAGCTCGGAGGATGTCACGAAGGAGTTCATGGATGAGTATTAATATAATAAAGAGTTGGAAGTGACTCACTGAGACATTGAATTTCTTAAGCAAAAGCTTAGGGAACTTGTCAATAGAGTCATCACCAGGTGGAGAGAGAAAGCTACCATCATTACCAACTGCCCATCCTAGGAAGAGCAAGTCAACATTATAAAGAAGAACTTTATGTCACACATCCTAACTTCCATATGTATCTAGTATTACCCCCATTTGAGATCCATTTGGGAGGCTATGTATGAGATTGAAGAAATGCCAATAGTGAGAAAGTTGAATTTGAGTCAAAGAAGCTAGGTGGGCAGTTTACTACTCGAAAATATGATATGCCTATTACTGCAACTGTCAACAACATTTCTTCTTAGCCTTCTACCTCATGGGACCCAAAAGTTCATCCCACTGCAATCCAAAGAGAGTATACTGAACTCCATGCTCTACTCTTCAAAGTGTACCAAACCCTATTATCTCGCATCCTCTTTAAATCCTTGAATCATCATCTACTTCCAGACCCACTTCTAAAATACTAAAATCATAATGCCTGTTATGACTTTTATCAGACTGTTGGACCACCACTAATCAATGCAATCATTTGAGAAATATTATCGAAGGCCTCATCAAAAAAGGCATAATCGCCCCTCATGAAAACCCAAAGATAAAAACTACTTAAAATCCTCTATTTATGCACCAAGATGGTGTGAACGCCATTCTTACAGATGAAAACCTAGATTTTGACCCTTCAACTAGAATTTGACCCATTAATAAGCCTACTTTATCAAATAGATCTCCCAAATCACCTGTTCCTCCCAAAATATGCCCAGTCATCCTCTTGCATCCTTAAAATTCTCCCGATTAAGCGCTTTTTGTCATGACAAGCATAAGGGAAATTTTTTGCATCTAGTCAATTTGTAGTATTATATTATTCTGTTAAATAAACATGTAGTTTGTTAGGGTGTGATATCATCATTAATGTCTTCAAAGAATTGGAAGTCTCCACACTTTAATGATATGATCAATCCAAGCGCACTCATTCCCATAGGTACATGAACCTTATTTTTAATAGTAAAAGAAAAAAAAATTATGGCTTAAGTTTTTAGAAAACCTTTTTATAACTCGATTTGCAAAATTCCCATAGTTTTCCAGGTCGTTCTAACGAGGGATAACATCTCGTTTCAACGAGCATTCCAATGAGGAAAATTCTTCAAAATCCCATCCTCACTCGAATCTCGTTAGAGAGGATGCTAGAAGGGTGTTCAAATGAGATTCATACCCTCTTTCCAATGACATTGGCCGTTCTAACGAGAAATATACCCTTATTTAAACAAAGTTCTAATGAGGCAATTTTTTTATTTTAATGCCTACTCTGGAATCTCGTTATATATGTCATTCCTTTACGTTCGAACAAGAATAGGTACGTCATTTTAATGAGAATGGTACCTCATTCAAATGATTAGGCGCAAATTAAAAATATGCAGTTTTTAAGTCATTTTTGTTTTAATATCCCACTATCCTCTACTTAGATTGTTTTCATATTATGGGGTACTCTTTTTGAAAATCCAAAAGCCATAAACACATTTGAAAAATCCTCTCCAAGTATCCTTGATCTTTGTTAATCAATTTTTATAAATTAAACCCAGAAGTTCATCCTCTTAAGCATTATCATTTATGCGATAGAATCTGCATTGTTGGAGGCAGTAAAGGCAATCGATGGATACCGAGACATGTAGTTATTGTGTATCATCTTGGAATTGTACAGATCTAGAGATGGAGATCTTGAAGACTTCATCAACATTACTTGTTAGGTCAAGTTTTGCAAGTCCTCTCAGCCTTCTTGTAAGCACCATATTTGTAGTGAATTTGTCTTGGCCATATCATTCGTGGTTTTTTCCAATTGGGTTTTCCTCGTACATTGATGTGTCTTGGTTGTTTTATTTATATAACAATTTTAATCTTGTATGTTCACATAGTAATTATAAAATAAGATTAAAATTGGAAAGAATCGACACGGTCTACCTAGATCATTATGTGCCTATTTTATGTGTTTATGCCTTTGGGTAAATTCAACGAATTTGTACCAATACCATATAACCAGAAATTTTCAAATTAGTATTAGATAAAGTTTATAAACTTTACTTAGATGAATCCTAGAGGTTATATGGAAGGCTATTATCCAAATACCCTCCCATGTTTTATGGAACTAATTACGCCTATTGGAAAGCTCGTATGAGATCTTCTTTAAAATCAATTGATGAACGTGTTTGACTTGATTTTGAAAAACGGTGGTCCCCTACAACCATTGTAGTTGGGGAATCTATTGTTTTAAAACGTGTTGAGGAATGGAGTAAGGAGGAGTTAAAATTATGTAATTTTAATTCCAAAGGTTTAAATTCTTTATTCAGTGTCGTTACTTTTGAGGAGTTTCATCGTATCATGACATGTAAAAGTTCGAAGGAGGCATGGTACACTCTTCAACTCACTCATGAGGTAATGGTTGCGGTTAAAAAGTCTAAACTCCAACATCTCACCACCCAATTCGAAACCCTCACCATGAATCAGAGTGAAATTTTGGACGTGTTTTATGCACGTATCTCCGATATTGTTAACTCATGTTATAACATGGGTAATAGGATTTCTAAAAATGGGGTTGTCAAAAAGATTCTTAGATCTCTTCTTAGTCATTTTAATGCCAAATTCACTATTCTCAACTCTTTAAGTGTGTTAAACACGAAGAGCCCATAGGTGATTTACAAACATATGGATTATACATGTTCCAAAAAATAAAAGAAACAAAGATAAGGCAATTGCTCTAAAATCTCAAAAAAGAGGAACTATTTGAATCCGATGTATTCAATATTAATCCTGATGATATGGCTTTATTCGCTATTTTTTTTTAAATTCTCAAATTCAAGAAGAAAAATTCCAAATTTGATAAATCAAAATTTAAGAAAAATAAAAATAAAAATAAAGAAGGAATAAGTTCTATTGATCGGGATGAAAAGAAACATAAAAATAGAGATAATTTTAAAAAGGATAATTCGAAAAGGTGTTTTAAGTGTGAAGGATAAGCTCATAGAGCATATGATTGCCCCATTAAGCTAAAGAGACAGGGCAAAGGAAAAGTTGTATGTAATGATACTCTTAGCGATAGTGACAATGAGCCTGAAGACTCTGACGACTCTGGTCTATCTAGGAACAACTTCACTACATTCATGACTAGTCATGCTAGATCCATAAGTATGTCACATGCTAATGTTGATATTTTCGTGCATGAAAATATTGATGTAGTGTCTAATCAGTCACAATGAAGTGATAGTGTTGGTAGTTTGAGCAATAGTGATGTTTATGAAGGTGATTTACAATCGACCTACCCTGAGCTATACACCGAGTCTCTAAGAATTTTAAAGAATAACAATAAGTTAACATTTAAGGTGTTGATGCTCAAAAAAGAGTTGAAAGGTCGAAAGGAGAAGGAGGCCTTAATTAGTCAACTCGAGGCGATTAAGATTTCTCTTTTTGGGAAACTCATTTTGGTGGAAAAATAAAAGAACGATTTGACTGACACTTTATCTCATGTTACTAAAGATTTGCATGACTCTTTGGAGATTCGTGATACACTTGAAGCCAAAATTGTTAAACTTAAGAAACATATTGAGGTATCACGTGAAGTCAAAGTCACTCTTAAGGACAACTACATGAGAATGGGGAAGTTGTTTCCCATGCCTATCCTAGGTTATAAAGAGAAAGGTTATTAAGAGAGAAAAGGTATAAGATATGTTGAGGTTGATTCATCCAACACTAAATCCATACCTATAGTAATGTTTATTATCAAAACAAACACTCCAAAACCTAACTTGTCTAAGAGAAATCCTCCTAAACAACCTATTAAAGTGAGTCCAAATCAACCATAGGTTTGCACCTTTTACAAATAAGGGGTCACCTTAGAGACATTTGTTACAAGATTAGGAAGAATTCTCATTGTCATACTCGTGCGACACATTATAACCAACTTACTAGCCTAAAAATCAAGTTGAGTATGTAGTCAACACATCCAAAGGTTTAATGGAAGAATTTCAGAGGATTCTAGGACTCAAGGGAATTATTCCAACCTAAAGACTAGGAAAAATAATGGAAAGAACATTAAGAACACAACTCACACTTGGGTTGCCAAAGATAAGGTCACGATGGCTTTAGTTGTTCATATTGCTCTTAAGTCTCAAAATACCTCAGAGTGGTATCTTGATTGTGGTTGCTCCAGACATATGACATGTGATAGATCTATTTTTAACGGACTTGAGGATCATAAGGATAGTAAGGTCACCTTTATTGGTAGGAATATGTCTAGGATTATAAGAAGAGGCACCATTGAAGTTTCTGGGTTCCTAAAAGTTGAAAATGTTCCTTATGTTGATGGACTAAAAGAAAATTTAATTACCATAAGCCAGTTATGCAATGAAAACCTCGCAGTTAAGTTTAGTTAATCATAGTGTAATTTCTGTGACAAATCAGACAAGACTACACTTCAAGGTGTGAGTAATATCGATAATTGTTATGGTATCATTCCAAAGTACTCATTCATTTGTAATAGTTCTAGTGACTCCATTGCCGACCTTTAGCATTAATGACTATGTCACGTCAACTTTAGATACCATGAGAGTTTAGTGAAGAAAGATATAGTTCCTGTCTTTCCATTATTAGGAAAACTAACTTCCTCAGTTTGTAGTCATTGCAAACTTGGAAAGCAAATAAAAACTCATGTTAATAAGTTGAACTCTATTACCACCTCGCATGTTTTAGAATCACTTCACATGGACCTTATGGGTCCCACACATACAGAGATCATAAGTGGGAAGAGGCATATTCTAGTGATTGTTGATGACTTTTTGAGATATTCAGTTGTTGGATTTCTTAGAGGAAAGTCTGATGATGTTGAGTTTATGATAGTTAAGTTTTGAGTCCCTAGAAATCTATATAATGTCACTATAAACCTCTTTTGTAGTGATAGTGAAACTGAGTTTAAGGACGCTGTTGTGAATAAGTTTTGTGATGAAGTTGGGATCAAGCATAATTTTTTATTCGTTGGTACTCCTCAATAAAATGGCATTGTTGAGAGAAAGAATCGAAAAATTCAAGAGATGGCAAGGTCCATGTATATTTTAAAGAAAGTTCCATAAAGGTTTTGGTCAAAAGCGGTTAACACCGCTAGGCACACATTGAATAAGGTATACTTACGTCCTCACACTAATCAAGCTCTGTATGAATTGTGGATGGGTAATAAACCCAACCTAGATTATTTTCGATTCTTTGGGAGTCCCTATTAATACCTTAGGAATAGAGATCTTCTAGGAAAGTTTGACTCGAGAAGTGATGAAGGAGTTTTTCTAAGTTATTCATCAAACAGTCAAGCTTATAGAGTTTACAACTTTACTAGCCCAAAGGTCATGAAATTAATAAATGTCACCACAAAAGATGATGCTCTAGACACGTTTGTTAATGACGATGTTCTTTCTTGTGAGAATGATTCAACCCCGGTGTTAATCACATTGTTCCTCATAATGATTTGGTGGACCATACTCTTGATAGAGGGGATCCATATCCTCGAGTTTGTAGAAGTCATGATCCGCCAACTTTATTAGTAATCCCAATAATGGTGTTAAGACTAGAGGTCAACTAGAAAATAAGGTTAACTATTTGTCTTAAACCTAAAAAATTGAGCCCAAGAATATCAATTAAGCACTCAAAGATGACCATTGGATCAATTTTATGTAATAAGAGTTTCTTCAATTTCAAAACAATAATGTCTGGGAATTATTTCCCTGCCTAGCGATACTAACGTCCTTGGTACCAAGTTGATCTATAAGAACAAAATGTATGAAAATGGTGTCATTATTTGTTATAAAGTTAGGTTAGTTACTCAAGGTTACACCCTAATAGAGAGTGTTGATTTTGATGAGATATTTTCTCCTGTTGCAAGGCTAGAGTCTATTCGTCTTTTGCTTGCCATTCTATGTCATCTTAAGTTAAAGCTTTATCAGATGGATGTCAAGAGTGACTTCCTGAATGTCATTCTTCAAGAGGAGATATATGTAGAACATTCAAAAGGGTTTGATGACCCTAATCACCCAAACCACATCTTTTACCTAAATAAAGCCTTGTACGGTTTGACGAAAACATCGCATGCTCGGTATGAAAGGCTTATATCTTAATTCCTTGCTCCTGGCTTCATGAGAGGGGAAGTGGATATGACATTGTTTGTTTGTCAGGATGAAAGTGCTATTTTGGTTTCCCAAGTCTATGTCGATGACATAGTATTAGGTTTCACATGTGATCAACATACTTATCTCTTTGTGGGAGAAATGCAAAGTGAGTTTGAGATAACTATGGTAAGAAATCTTACTTTCTTCCTAAGTATTTAGATGAATCAACTCGATAGTGGGGTCTTCTTATCGTAACCTAAGTATGCTAAAGATCTTGTGAAGAAGTTTAATTTAGACTCGTATAAGCATGCACGCAAACCAATGAGTTCATATGCTAAGATTAGTAAAGACACTAAGGGAGAAGGACGTAGGGAACACACTTTTTAGGATCATGATAGGTAGTCTATTATACTTAATCGCTAGCCTTCCAAATATTTCCTTTAGTGTAGGAGTTTTCGCCCATTATCAGGTATACCCGAAAGAGTCACACTTACTTGCACAAAATGTATAATCAAATATGTTAGTAGGACCCTGTATTTTGGGATTTGGTATTATTTTGATACCAGTGACTGTCTATCAGCTTATTTGGATGCCGATTGGGTAGAAGATGTTGATGGGTTCAAAAGCACCTCAGGAGGAGGTTTCCTTTTGGGGAGTGCTCTTATCGAGGGTGTTTCTATTTTGGATGAGCAAGAAGAAAAACTCAATTTCCTTATCCATGACGAAGTCGAAATACAAAGCCGTCGGGAGTTGTTGCACACAACTTATTTGGACAAAACATATGATGGAAGATTACGAAAATTCTCAAGGAACAATGAGTAATTACTATGATAATATGAGTGTAATTCACATCTCTCGTAATCCCATCCAACAATATCGAACAAAGCATATTATTATTCGTGAATTAGTTGAGAAGGACATCATTATCTTAAGCTTTGTTGGGATCGAACATCATTTTCCCGATATTTTCACAAAACCTTTAAATGCCCTTAGGTTAAAGGATCTTAGGAAATCTATTGGGGTTTGCTCCATTGATTGAGCTTGGGGTTAAAATCATGTTCGGGGCGTGCTTCCATTTTATGCCACCCCCCATATGAAGTAGATTATACATTCATACATGTTTTTATTGATTTTTTTCTATTTGATGTATAAAAATTTTCAAAGTCATTTTTTTTCGTTTTGGATATGTAATTAAGATATTCATAACACCCCATCATTTCACTTTTATATGGCTTGCAATGGAAAGCTAGACTTGATTTCATCTTACTCGTGCCTTCTATGCGTTGTCATGGCGTTTGATGCTCTTTTAGGATATTTCCTTGTATGTTGGCATCCTCTCGTCACCTTATATTCACACACCTTACATGACCTCTTTAGAATGTTAATCCTTCTTTGCATATGCAAGGTGAAGTGACGTGTTGTTTTATCAATTTTGTTTCTTAATGTTATATGCGATTGACAAAAATTGTGCATGTAAGAACCATTACCCCATTTTAATTTATTTTATCAGACTTGTGTTAGCAATGGAAAGGGGATACAAAAGGAGCAAACTCCTTTACGTTAAAAAACAACATTGGAGAGAGCATAAAAGAATATTCATCATAGAAAAAAATAGAACTGTCAAAGACAAAAAATTTCTCACTGATGCTTCTAAAGAAAAATTAAAATATGATATCTTCAAAATATTGTGAGATATACAAAACCGTTATCACTGAGAGTGTTATAATTCGAAGATCAATGGATTTTTATAATAAGTCATTATATTGCGTTTTATGTGACATTATTAGCTAGAGAATCACCAAACTTCTAGGCAATTTCGTTAAACTGCATTGACTTATATCGAGTCCTCCAATGTCTACTGAGTGCTTAACATTTAGGAATATTGTTTGGAATTTTTCTTTTATACATTATCTTTGTCTTATGATTCCATTTGGTTCGTTCACGCCCATTCATTCCACTCCAACATTATGAGTATTTTGATCATATCCTAAGGCACTAATAATTTATTTAAAAATTTTCAACAAAAATTTTCTCTGTATTATTTTTTTTCATTTTTTATTTTAATTTAATTTTGGATTATAAGTGTTCTCCTTTGAACGAGAATCACAACCTCATTCGAATGAGGTACATTTAAAATCTCACATTCAGCTATATACCCTAGCATCTCTTATTTTTCCCCTTTACTTCTTCATTTTCTTTCGCACATCTCATAATTCTACCTCCATATCCAACAATCTTCTTCCCATACCCAAGATTCTATTTCTCTGTCACTAATTCTCCCCATACCCAAGCTTCTATTTCTCTCTCGCTAAACCCTCCATTCTCCACCTTCATTCAGCATCATCTTCATCCCTTACAACATTTTAGTGATTCTCTATTGGTGTCTTTGCTAAAACATTTCTCTAAGATATTTTTTTAACTTTTTTCATTTTGTGGTATTTCATAGAGTTATCTTTGGGTGTAAATATTTTTATACACCACATCTAAAAAAAAATCGTGTCCCATTTCATCTTTAAATTATACCCATATAAAAAATATGAAATTTCCAATTTTTTTTGGGGATTTTCACTTTTCACTCATATATATATATATATATATATATATATATATATATACACACACAAAAAAAAATTTGCTACCATAAATGTTAATTCAAATTTTTTTTGGCATTACTGTTTATTTTTAAATTAACCTCTTGTGAATGTCAAATCAATGATGAACGTCCATTTATGATTTTTATTTTATTTTTTGGTAGCCTATATATATATATATTCTTTTGATGCTGATGGACTTATTGTTTCTATTGGTTTTGTTGTTGGGGCGATTTGGTTGGATGTTATTGTAGTATGGTTGTAGACTTTGCTAGGCTAGATTTTAGTCCCCCTCCCTTTTCTTATCTCTCATCACGATGCCTAGATGTCGTCGTTCTAGAGATGTTGGGGAACATAATGAGGATCCCTCCTCACAGGACAACTTGGATGTCCCTAACCTCTTTCTTCATTGGGAGATGCGACATGCATATATTTTGTATAATTCATTGTTTTTTCCCTCATGCTCAATCATGTGAAAAATGTAGTGGACCTCAAGTCCCCTATCTAGGACCATTGTTTTTACTTGGTTGGCCCAGCATGGGTGGGATTCTATTTTTAAACTTTGTGACTCTATCTATCCCGACCTCATTAGGGAATTTTTCTTTGGGATGTTTGTCACCGCTAGGGGCCGTGTTTATAGAGTTCGAGGCAAGAAAGTGGTTATCACATTCGAGTCCATTTCCCGTCTTACCATGTTACCTCGTGCCCCCAACGTCACCTTTCCTTGGCTCACTCATCAGTGTGTTGATATCGATGTTATTAAATCACCAGTTTTAGAGGAAATTTGGCATGACACCACGACCATTTACCACAAGGACCTAAAGATTGATTTTAGTATTCTTAATTGGATCATTTACACATGCTCATTCCACGTGCAAATTATACTCACATAATGTGGGATCATGTGTATCTGTTGTATTCCATCATTCGTGGAGCTATCAATGAACTACCCAATCATATCTTTTCAGTCCTTCTCTTGGTTATGAACTTCGCATCCTCTCTGGATAGAGAGGCTCTTCCTTTTTCTATCCTCGTCACTCGCCATCGTCTAGATATTAGTTATACTATCCTCCTATTTGATGTCCCCTCCACCTCCTAGTAAACCATTGAAAAAAATTCTACTAGTCAATAGCGGAGTCATTTGGCCAATGCTCAGACCCAACCTACCCCTTCTCACTCGAAGTTGTCCCAATCATCCACCGTGTTCACTCCCTCAGAGTCCTTTCCATCATCCTCACACTCCCATTTATCCATAGAGTCAGAGCAGTTTAGGATTCTTTATATGCAGATGGAGCAGATGGTGAAGGAGAGTCACTAAGAGAGGATGATATTTCAGGAGTTTATGGCATCCATTCAGCGGGATAGGGAGAGAGACGAGGAGGAATAGGCTTGTAGAGATTCATTGTTGTTGGATTGGATCGAGAAGTTCCATTGAGATGAGATGCATCAATGGTAGGTTCCTCTCACTTGGGGCCTTCAGTTTTCGATGGATCTGATGCTATTAGCGATGGACCTTCTTAGTGATCTCTTTATGTATCTGACCTATTTCTAGTTGTACATTTGAGAGTGGCACTTTAGAGAATATCTTGTATTTTTTTTCTTCTCTCATTTTATACTTGGATATTTTGATACATTTTAGTAGTTTGGCACGTACTTTTGTCCATCATCTTCATTTATTTATCCACATGTTTATTCTTCTCTATCTCATGTGTTATGGTCGCAATGCTAATATATCATATTTGTCGTTAAAATGATAATATCTCATGTATGTGGTGGTTCTTTCATTCTAATATCATGTGATGCTTCAATTCGAATTGTCTACACTAACCTTGCAGGTTTTAGTTATATCCTTTTATTTTTTTCAGGCAAATAGGGGCAGAACAATCTTAGGGGAAATTTTATTTATGATATAAATTTGTATTATATACCTCCCATGCGTCACAAGTAGTTATTATTTCATGTGTGGGGGCCCTTGTTCTTACGTATGATGCATCACAAAGATACACTTGTTGCAGCTAGCTTGATAGGGCGTCCAATGTATTTTTCCTTCTCGGGTTTGGGATGGGCATTAGATTGGGTTGACAGTGCGGCTTAGGGATTCAGTCTTTTTCATTTTTATGTTTTGTCCCAGAATAGTCAAAGGGGGAGATTTGTAAGGACAAATTTCCACAACGAGTTAATTTTTAACATTAAAGAATTGGAAGTAGCCGTACTTACATGACATGTTCAATCCAAGCTCTCTTATTCCCATAGGTATATGAAACCTATTTTAATAGTTGGAGAAAACATTTTTATGGCTTAAGTTTTTATAAAACCTTTTTCTAACTTGGTTTGCAAAATTCCCACAGTTTTCCCGATCGTTTTACAATGGATAACACCTCGTTCGAATGAGACATTGTACCTCGTTTGGACGAGCATTCCAACGAGGTAAATTCTTCAAAATCTCATCCTCACTACAATCTCATTAGAAAGGACATTCTAAGGGCATTCGAATGAGATTAGTATCCTTGTTCAAAAGACCTTGGTTGTTCTAATGAGAAATGTACCCTTGTTCGAATGAACTTCAAACGAAGCTCTAACGAGGCAAATTTTTTATTTTCATGCCTTCTCTAGAATCTCATTGGATTTGTCATTCCTTTACATTTGAATGAGAATAGGCACATCATTCTAACGATAATAATACGTTATTCGAACGATGGGGTACGAATTAAGAAAATTCAATTTTCAAGTCAGTTTTTGTTTTAACTTCCCACTTCCCTCTACTCAGATTTTTTTCTGTATATAAGTGGTGCTTTAAAACTTCTATTGACCAACTATTTTGGAAGATCCAAAAGCCTTTGACATTTTAAAAATCTTTCTAACTATCCTTTATCTTTGTTGATAAATTTTCATAAATCAAATCCAGAAGTTAATCTTCTTCTTACATTATCGTTTTTGCTATGGAATCAACATTTTTGGAGGCGGTAAAGGAAATCAGTGGATACCAAGGCATGGAGTTACTATGTATCGTGTTCGAAATGCACATATCTATTGACGTATGATTTGAAGGCTGCATCATCACTACTTGTTACGTCAACTTTTGTAAGTATTTTGAGTCTTCTTGTAAACACCATATATGTAGTGAATTTGTTTAGGCATGGTCGTTCGAGGTTTTTCCCATTTGGGTTTCCTTCGTACATCGGTGTGTCTTGTTTTATTATTTTCCTTTATAATTTGAATCTTACATGTTCATGTGGTAATTAGACAACAAGGCTAAAATTGCAAAGAATTGATAGTATCTGCCAAGATTTTCATGTGCCTGTTTTCTATATTTGTGCCTGTTAATACCAAAATTCATCACCTTGCATAGACCAAATAAAATCCAGCACATGTCATCCAATGTGGCACAAATCCAAGTCAGCATGATATAAATACCCAACCAATAAGGAAGCCCAACCAATAGAGAAGACAGACCAACATGGGAGTCCGACCAACAGAGAAGGCAAACCAACATGGGAGTCCGACCAACAGGGGATACCAACCAACTGGGAAGAACGACCAACCACAGGAAGTCCAACCGGTACATCCAATGAAGCGCCAATAGTCTTATGTTTAATTCTCATTATGTATTGATGTAAATGCCTAACAAATGAAGGCACTCCATCCTTTCACATGACGACCCTTGATTCCCCTCTTCGATTATAAATACGTTGTAACACTCTCATTACAGGGGACCTAAAAATAAACCAAGATAGTCAAGTAATACATAACAGTGGACATAGTCTATTTAATTGAGTCGAACCACTTTAAAAATTTATGTGTCTTAAGCTGGAGTTCCTGCATAATCTAATCCAAGGAGTATGCCATCGCCGTCGATAAGGAGTATTGGGTATAGCCATTCCATAACTTTAAGGGATACTGCGTACCATCCTGGAGAAACTTATTCTATTAGGAATCCTAATTCCTATGATGGACATTCCCTCACTCTAAAAAGACTAAGTGCCTTAGAAAGGCTAAGTAGGGCCTCCCCTTTCGATCGTTTGGGACCCAGGTGAAATAAAAATGCCATTCGGGTTACGTTTGGAAATAATCGATGACCAAGGGACTTGAGGGAAGGTTTAGCCCAGTCCATATCGAACACCTGACGAACTGCTCAGCCCAGTCAAGGAGAGGGTTTTCAAGAAGAAAGCTCAACACAATCGGTTGGTCCATTCAGCATTTGGAAGATAGATTGAGAAAAATGGCCAAGGCCAAGAATCCTCTATAGAGAAGTTTTATTAAGGGATCTCACTTTGTACAAACCATTGTATATTTCCCTGCACCAACCAAGTTTACAGCTCTAGTGGTTACTCCTAAGTACGATGGAAAGACTAATACAGTTCTTTATATAAAACAGTATCAAGAAACAACCGATATCTATGATGTCCCTAACAAGATGAGGTATAGGTATTTCTTAGGAACAATCACTGGATCTGCTCAAATCTGGTATAATAGTATTCCTCGGGGGAAGATTTCTAGGTTCCAACAACTCACCGAGCTATTCATTGGTAATTTATGCTTTTTATCCAAACCGGTGAAATGAGTAGCTCATTTGTTTAGTGTGAGACAGAAGGTGGGAGAAAGTACCAGGGATTACATCACTCGTTTTAAGAATGAGAAACTAGAGGTCATTGATTACGAGGAGAAGACTATAATCACTGTCCTTATGAGTGGTTTGCTCCCCGATAAATTATATTATACTTTGGCAATAGATCCCTCCAAATATAATGACGGAATTGATGGCCAAAGCAGCAAAGATTATGAACGTCGAGGAAGCTATGACTGCTAAAAAGAACTCAAATTCAAAGGCAGAAGCGAAGTTTGAAGGGAAATCGGATAAGAAAGAGCATAAGAATTACAATGAGTGCAAGAATTTGAAAGTAAGAAAAAGCCTAGATCGGCTCAGAAAATTTACCAATTACACTCCCTTAATGGTGGATATACATCATGTTTTGGAATAAATCAAGCACAAAAATGATTTGAGTTGGCCTAGAAAGTTAAAGTCACCTGCTGATAAAAGGGATTAGTCCAAGTATTGCGAATTTCACAAAGATCGATGGATTGCTCTCCAGAATGAGACAGAGGAACTCATTCGACAAGGAAAATTAGACAGATTTATTGATCGGCCGGCTGGTGGAAGAGCTGGCGATAGAGGACAAAAGACATCTAAATCACCCGTGAAGCCTAGAGAAGATAAGAAGAGGAACCATGACAATGATCCAGAAGACGATCAAGATCTCCCCAAGAAGCTTAGGCAACCTGAACGCGAGGTATTCACCCTCAGTTTTGAATCCTTTGATTTCCATATGATTACAGGTGAAGATGCATGAGGAGACCATACAGCTGAAAGGAAGGCTTACCTCAATGAGGCTCAAGCTTGTTCTTATATCCAGCGAATCAACCTTACCGAGGAAGACCGACCAAGGAAAGTTAACAAGGATAAGATTGTAATTATCTTTTCCTAAAAATGATCTATCCAAAGTATTATATCCTCATGATGATCCTTTAGTGATCAAAGTCAGAATAAAAGATGTACTGGTAGTAAGTACACTGGTGGATAATGGCAGTTCGACGGATATTATGTTCTATCCCTATTTTGATAGTTTGGATTTAAAGCATAGCCAACTGGAACCTTATCATAGGTCCCTTATTGGATTATCTCGTGAGAAGGTATTTCCATTAGGAATAGTCAAGTTAGATGTGTTGATCGGGACATGGCCGGTGAGCAGGCAAAGAAAGTGAGATTCTTTGTAGTGGACAAAAATGTTCATTCTTCTTACAACATGATCCTGGCAAGAGTAGGTCTAAAACAATTTGATGTTATACCTTATACTATTCATCAATGCCTGAAGTTCCTGACCAACTTTGGGGTGGGAATAGTAAAAGGAGATTAAAAAGTAAATCAAGAATGCTACTATTCATCTACTGAGGAAGAAGATATAGTAGAAGTAAAGAGGAAAACAACCACTTATCAAGTGGATATGTCTGAGCCAAATAGCAATTATGAGGTTAAAACCTTAGATCCAAGAGTTGAATCAGAGCTTGTAAAAGGCAAGGTGATAGGGGCACCATAAACCGTTATTCTCGATGATGATAAACCAGAGAAAACAACTCAAGTAGGAGCGTCATTGGACCCGGTTCTTAAACAAGAGTTGGTAGCCTTTTTGACACAAATAAAGAAAGTGTTTGAATGGAGTCACGAATATATACCTAGCATAGATCCAAATAACCTATGCCACGAGCTTAATGTTACTAAGGAGATTAAACCTATAAAGCAGTGAAGAAGAGTTTTTTGCCCGGAGAAGAACCAGGCTATACAAGAAGAAGTAGAGAAGCTTTAAAAATCTTTCTTCATTGAACATGTAAAGTATCCCAACTGGTTGGAAAATGTAGTTTTGGTCAAGAAGAAAAACAACAAGTGGGGGATGTGTATAGATATTACTGATTTGAACAAAGCGTGTCCAAAGGATCATTTTCCTTTACCATGAATTGATCTGCTGGTGGATGCTACTTCAGGGCACAAGCTGTTGAGTTTTATAGATGCATATTCTAGTTATAACCATATCAAAATGAAGCCAGAAGATAGAGAAAGTACTTCCTTTATTACTTCTAATGGAACTTATTGCTATTATGTTATGCCGTTTGGTCTATGACGCGACTAAGAATGTGTCTCAGAAGTGTGTACTCTTTAGGCTCAAGTTCAACCTTGTCGCTCAAGTAATAATCCGATAAGTCGGGTATCGGTCCTCAGGGAAATAGGATAACAGGGTTGTGATGACGTTGGACAGACGAAGGAAACCTAACTTTCACTCTAAAGAAAAAGGAAAAGATGATTTGATTTGTAGATTGTCTACAACTAAATGCAATTTTGAAATTATGAAAGAAATGCAACTATTCTAAATTACCTAAAATAATGATGATGAATGACTTAAAATTTAAACTATATGATGATGAAAACAGGACGGGAATACAATCCCTCAACCCTAGTGTATTGCTAGTATAAAATTAATCGTAAATTTAAATGATGAATTAGACCCAGAATTTAGTACTCCCAAGCATTACGCATATGAGGTTCAGGCCTGCACCATACTGAATCAAAGGACGAGTAAATCATTACACGCGATAGCCACACTCGCAGTGCATTCTAAAGCATCCCGGTTAACAGAAAGAAAATGAGATCCAAAGATCTACAATAGTGGTGTTGCTACGCAATACGGTCATAGTAAATCATTAAATTTAGAGGACTAATTTTATACACATTCAACTACCATATCAGGTTGAGTTCATGTGTCCTGTCCTTTAAAAACCTAGCCTAACATGATGAAATTAATGAAAATGATTGTTGAATTGTAGGAAATCATGATTAATCTAAGGGAGAATTGAAGAATGATGTAGAAGGAATATTAGACAGAGGAAAGTAATCAACTAACTTACCAAAGAACTAAAAACATCAACTAAAATTACTTGTAATCACAGAAATCTGAACAAACTTCAATCTTGGAAATAGAATTTCAATAAATCTTCAAACCAGGGTTTTAACTCACAAAGGAAAAATTAGATGATTTTTCTGTTACTTAAAATGATAATAAATCGGGTTTAAATACCCTACAATACTCCAAGAGTTTTAGCTTAACTAGGACTCTCCATTAGAGGAAAAGTAAGAATACAAAACTTCGACATTTGGATCGGTCCGGTATTCCTTCGGTTCTGTCCGATTTGGATCCGGATTGGTCATATTCTTCTTTGACATTTTCTTCTATTTTTGACTGCTCATAACTTTCACACCGGGACTCCGGTTGAGGTTCCGTTTCTTCCTGTGTGCTTGTAAACTTAATATCTTCAACTTTTCTTTAGATGCCTTATCCTAATTCATGGTAAAAATTATAACTTTTCCCTTTTGACTTTCCTTCTTCTGTTTCTCGATTCTTCCGGTTTCTTTCTTTCTTTGTTGACAACAAATACATGTAAAATTAGTCCAAAATACCAGAAACTCAGGGTACTCGTTAGAATAAGTCAGTAGCAAGATTATGAGATAAAATCAAATTGATTACGTTGTTCGAGGTGCTAAAAGTAACTAAATTAAAGGGATAAATTTGGAAGAATTTATGCCTAATCAACTCCCCCTAACTTAGAACTTTGCGCGTCCCGAGCAATGTAAAAGAATCCTAGAAAGGCTCAACTCTTGAAAATCAATTTATTGGTATATAATTCCTTTTTCGTGGGCAAGATATTGCATTTATCATATGGAACAAGCCTTATAACCCCTAGGTTACCCTAGTAGGACGAGTTGTGTCTCGTGAGGGTTTGTAGTGAATATACCCACAAAATTTGACTCGAACAAATTTGAAAATACGCAAAAATTATATAATTCAAACCTTCCTAGAAAATAATCATCATCAAGTCATGTTCAAGAGTCTCAAATCACAGTGCGTGTGTGCGAAGCCAGAAATTTAATCGCAAATTTCCATCGATTGACCATTACGTTACTTATCCGAAAATTCGTTTTGATTCAAATGCTCACGGGATGCTTTGACAAATGAATCGCTCGGAATGTGGCTATTCCCTCAGTGTGCATGATTTATAAGAGTAAATAAAGTGGAATCAAATTCATGCACATAAGTAGAAAGACGAAAATTTTATAGTGAATGGATCTCATCAACGAAATACGGTTTGAAACATGGGAACATTGCCTCTTATACATACGTTTGATCTCTTTTATTATCTTTTGTGTTTTAACTCTCCATGCGGTAACTAATTGTGCAATTTGGACTCAATTTGGACTTTTACGGGTAAAAGGTGTATTGGGTAAAATTGTAAAAGGTTAAGAATTTCGGAATTGGAAAATTTTGCTTATGATGTCCGTTAGTGATTTTCCGGGATTTTGCTCATTTTCTTCTACTTCTTCTTCTTCTTCTTCTTCTTCTTCTTCTTCTTCTATTTTTTCTATTTTTCACTTCGTTTCTTTCTTTGCTATTTTTGTTGAGCATTTCTATTCTTTTTCTTGCCCCTTTTTGTTGCACGACTAGAATGAATATTCCATTTTCGCAATTCTAGGCTACTTAAATTTTTCGGGTTACCAAACGAAAAGGATAAATTTATTCGACTCAATTTGGGTTACAAAAGGGATAATTTTTCAAGTATTTTTATGGCTAATGGTTTTGGGTAACAAACGATGGCCTACTTCATTGTCCAAATTACTTATTAATTTACCATATGTGTCTCGAGATTAATTTAATTTAGAGATTTCTAGTGCACTTTTCAAGGCAATATCACACACGTTTTTCAAAACCGAGCAAAACAAAGAATTGAGATCATCAACGACTTATTTAAATACTAAATTAGAACTATGAGTTAACCATTAACTCAGATTGATTTAAAAACTCAAAAAGATCGATAGGCTCGAAATCTCACCGAGTTTTGTTAATCTCCACACTTATTCGTTAAGTCGTTAATTTTTGCACAATTTCCATCTTTGGTCAATTTTGGCTTTGTGCATTTTGAATGTTACAACTTGAGACTTTAAACCGACTTTTAATGATATTTTTAAAAATTTTGAATTCCAATTTTTATTTATTTTAAAGAAAAATATTTTTGGATTTTATGATTTTTTTGAAATTTCTGGGCATTTTTGAAAATTTATGAAGTTTAAGAAATACGCACTTGTGAACCCCCCTAACTTAGACTTTTGCATTGTCCTCAAGAAAAAAAGACTAAAATTTAACTCAAAGCGAATGAAAAGAGCAGAAAAATAAAACAAACAAATATTTAAAATGCAGACTTTAATATAAAAGGATTGTGGTACAATAAGAGGAAAGAGTCATACACGCATGTAACCTAGTCAAACAACTTAAAAACTGACACATAAACCAGCAAAGCTTCACTGGGGCGGTGGGTGGGAAGAGTTGGCCGCATCGGGGCCATAAGGGTTATATAAGTAGGATGGCAATGGTTCATTTGGATCCCCCTGGCGTCTGTACAAGCCTGCTTGGAAACGAAACAACATACTTGTATCGCGTCGGTAGTCGGTCATAAAGTTGCTGAATTTTGTCTCGTGGGCCGACATTCTATTAGTGGGCTCGCCACCCTCCCATTCGAAATCTGGGTCTTCTTCTTCTTCGGCCGACTCTTCATCAACCCCCACTTCTCCCATCTCCATATCGGCACCTGCCACTTCCTCTTCCTCACTCGAGGCATCATCTCGACCTCGTCATCACTTCCACGCCTTGACCGAAGGATGGCTAGCTGTTTAGCTCTCCAAGTGAGAGTTCCTTGTCCAAAGGTACTTGGGAGGTGAGTATGGTCTAGCAGAGCCTCAATGACAGCATCTTTAAGAATGGAGGTAATCAGGCGTGCATATGGGAGTGGTGCTGCACCTTTCTCATCCATGGCTGCAATGATAATGTCAGTGTATAGGGTGCGAGCCAGGTTAATTGAAGTGTTGGGATCGAAGAGATGGTATGTCAACGTGGCTTGACATGGACGCATTGTGGAATTGTTAGAAGTTTGCAAAATGTTAGCACGCACAATTTGGAATGTGAGGCGTGCTTTCTCGTTAAGTCGACCAATGTGGACGGTCTCCCCCTCCAAGCAAAGTCGGGGGCAATTCACTCCATAATCAGGTCCTTGGCTACCGGGGTGAAATTCCTTGGGTATGTGTAGTCTTGAAGATCCAGAATGTCATATTCGACCAATTTGGCAGTGTGAATGGCCAAAGAAAAGGGAACGATGGTACCATCGACATAGGCTTGAGACTCGAATTGGCCCGTTCGAATAAGCGATTCATAAAAAGAGCGTACCTCGATGGACCAAACCGCCTTGTAGGGTTCATTGAGGAAGCGACACCAACCCCTAGGCATGAAGAGGGCAGTCACGGAATTGGGCAACCCTTCTCATTGGACAGCTCGCTCCATGTGGAGTTTGCGATCCGGACCAAAGAAAAGGTTATACCAGCGCTCCTCTTGATGGGAGCGAAACTCACTATGGCCAGAGGGTAAAATTTCAGTGGAGTCGTATTTGACGAGGGCAGCTCATAGGGCCATTATAACAAGGAGAGGATGATAGAAAAATAGGTACAGAGAAGAGAGAGGAGGTGGAGTTGAAGGTGTGGAGAAAAATGGAGGATTTGGGTGTGTATTTATAGGTGAGGAGTGTGGGTAGGGTTTGGAAATGGAAGGAAAGTGTTTGGACGGAAAAGGGGATGGATTTGAAGGGAAAGTGAGGGGGAGGAGGTGATTGGACGAATGTGTAGGGAAGGAAGTGGATTGGGGGGAAGGGGAAAGGACTACAGAAAATTGGACCGATCCGGCTGTTTTAGGACCGGACCAGTTCGGTCCTTTTATATTTCGAGTTCTTTAATCACTGAACTGATCCGGCTACAAAAGAAATGAACTGATCCTATTTGGATCGGTCCTGCTCAAAATTAAAAGAACCAATCCGGTTCTTGGACTGAGCAGGGTTTCTCCCCTAACATGATTTCGACCGCTTTCCCTGAATTTTTTTCGACATTCCACAATACTTTCTTAAATTTCGAACTCAACACCCTCTCAATACCTATGGCAACACAACTAAACTCAATCTCCTAAAGCATGTGCATGGTCCAACCTTATTGTATCCTAATCCTAGGGACTCTCACTACTCATCTACTATACACAAGAAGTCACCCCATACGCATCGGGGGTGCGACGACCTCACCGTAGCAGTTCACTCAACCCCATAAAAGGGGTCCGACAACCAAACGGTGTCTACTTCTTCCACACACGCCTATAGATATGGCTTTAGGCATTATCCATTTACTTTGAATGTATTTCCCCCTTTTAAATCGTCTAATTCAACAGCTCCGTGAGGGAAAACATTCCTTACAACGAATGGGCCAGACCATCGTGACCGCAACTTGCCTGGAAAGAGATGAAGCCGAGAGTTATAGAGAAGCAATTTTTGTTCGGGAAGAAACTCTTTGCGTCGAATGATATTATCATGAGCGAGTTTCATCTTTTCTTTGGAAATTTTTACGTTCTCGTACGCATCATTGAGTATATCTTCTATCTCATTTAATTGAAGCTTGCGAGCTTCACCGCCTTTATCCATATCATAATTCAACTTCTTAATCTTCCAATACGCCTTGTGCTCTAATTCCACGGGAAGATGGAAAGGTTTTCCATACAGAAAGTGGAATGAGGACATGCCGAGCGAATTTTTATATGCAGTACGATAGGCCCATAGTGAATCGTTCAATCTAAGTGACCAATCTTTCCGGGTAGGATTGACGGTCTTTTCGAGAATGTTCTTGATCTCCCGATTCGCTAGTTCGGACTGCCCATTCATTTGTGGGTGATAGGTCGTTCCAAATTTGTGAATGACACCATACTTTCTCATGAGCTTCTCAAATGACCTATTGCAAAAGTGCGTGCCATTATCTCTTTCGGAGCGCCAAAAAGGGAAAGTATATGTTCCTGTAGGAGCTTAATCACCAATTTGTTGTAATTTGTCTTGGTAGCTATAGCTTCCACCCATTTGGAAACGTAGTCGACCGTAATAAGTATGTATAGAAAACCAAAGGACGGGGGAAAAGGGCCCATGAAGTCAATACCCCAGCAGTCGAAGATCTCAATAATGAGTATCGAGGTTAATGGCATCATGTCTCGTCGGGTAATAGCTCCCATCCATTGGCACCTATTGCAAGATTTACAAGCATTGTTCACATCCCGAAATATTATGGGCCAATAGAGGCCACATTACAAAATTTTAACGACTGTCTTTTTGTCGAAAAGTGGCCTCCACAAGCTTCCGAATGACAAAATTAGATGACGTTCAGGATCTCGTCATCTGGTACACAACGTCGTATGATTTGGTCGGTGCAATATTTAAACAAGAAAGGAGCCTCATATAAAAACATGCGCGGCCAAGTAATAAACCTTTTCTTATCTTGCGGTGTCTAATCGGGAGGGAAGGCTCCTGTGACAAGATAGTTCACGATATTCGCAAACCAGGGCAAAGAAGAGGTAACGAAGAGTTGCTCATCCGAAAAGTATTCGTCTATGGGTATTGGATCACTAGGCACGTCAGACGAAAGCCGTGATAAGTGGTCGGTAATGACATTTTATACTCCTTTCTTATCTTTAATGGAGAGATTAAACTCTTGTAGGAGTAGGATCCACCTTATGAGGCGCTGCTTTGTGTCTTTCTTCGCAAGTAGGTATTTCAATATCGCGTGGTCGGTGAAGCAAGTGATGGGAGAACCGATAAGGTAGGACCGAAATTTTTTAAGATCAATGACTACTGCTAGCAACTCCTTCTCTATAGTGGAGTAATTGAGTTGTGTTCCGATAAGAGTCCAGCTAGCGTAGTAGATGACATGAGGTTTATTGTATTTTCTTTATCCCAAAACAACCCCTATCGTATAATCGCTAGCATCACACATAAGTTCGAATGGTAAGGACCAATCCGGAACTTGCATGATGGGAGCGGACACAAGCATGGTTTTAAGCTTTTCAAAAGTGCTATGGCATGCTTCCGTCCACTCAAATGGAGTGTCCTTCATGAGTAGGTTGCTTAAGGGCCTAGCGATGGCGCTAAAGTCCTTAATGAACCTTCGATAAAACCCCGCATGGCCCAAGAAGGACTGCACATATTTTAGTGATTTTGTTGGGGGTAGATCGTCTATGACATTTATCTTAACTCTATCAACTTCTATCCCCTTGGATGAAACTATGTGGCCAAGAACTATTCCCTTAGTGACTATAAAATGGCATTTCTCCCAATTTAGCACTAAGTTCTTTTCCACACACCGAGCAAGTACCTTTTTCAATTTTTTTATACAAAGATCGAAAGAGGTAACAAAAATGCTAAAATCATCCATGAACACTTCAATTCCTCTCTCAACCATGTCGCTAAATAGGCTCAACATGCACCTTTGAAAGGTCGCGGGTGCATTACATAAGCCGAATGGCATACGTTTATAGGCAAACATACCAAAAGGGAAAGTGAAGGTCATTTTCTCCTGGTCAAGTACATCTACCTAAATTTGGTTATATCTGGAATAACCATAAAGGAAGCAATAATAAGGGTGGCCCGCTACTCTCTCAAGCATCTGATCAATAAATGGTAAGGGGAAATGGTATTTCCTAGTTCCTGCATTGAGTTTTCGGTAACCAATGCAATCACGCCACCCGATGGTGGTACGTTGGGGAACTAGCTCTCCCTTATCATTCTCAATCACTGTCATACCCGACTTCTTTGGGACAACTTGAATAGGGCTCATCCACTTGCTATTCGAGATTGGGTAGATAATCCCGGAATCTAATATCTTAATGATTTCGGTTCTCATTACTTCTTTCATATTAGGGTTTATCCTTCTCTGCATTTCTCTCGAGGGCTTGACATCCTCTTCAAGATGGATCTTTTGGGTTCAAATCAAAGGACTTATCCCTTTCAAATCAGCAATGCACCAACCAAAAGCACCTTGGTGCTTCCTCAGAATCTTTAGCAATTTACCCTCCTGCTCTTCGTCTAGGCTAGAGGAGACAACAACAGGAAATGTCTTGTCCTCTACTAGTTATGCATATTTAATATGGGATGGTAGTTTCTTCAATTCAAGGGTCGAAAATTTATCGCTGGAGGGAACCACGTGTGTCTCCCTCGGCAGTAGATCCTTGAATCGAGAAACCCAACTTACATCTCTCGCGTACTCGTTCGACGCTTTCGCATCAAGTAACTCTCTTAACTCCTCAACTTCCCTCTCGAATCCAGTGTATGTTCCCTCACTCTTGCGGATGGATACTAAACAGGATCGGAGGGCATCTCCATAATATTTTTCCTCAAAATACTCCTCTACGATCTCATCTATCAAGCTCACCGTGAAGGTCATCTTCTTCCCCCATCTTTTGGGCTATATGAAAGATGTTAGTCTCTAAAGTCATGTTCCCAAAGGTGAGTTGCATTTGCCCATTTCGAGTATTGATGATTGCATTAGCTGTAGCTAATAATGGGCATCCAATAATGATGGGAACATGATTGCTCGAGGTAAAGGAGGGCTCCGTATCCCAAATGACAAAGTCTATCGATAGAGCTGTCAACGGGTCGTGTTAACGGGTTAACGGGTCGTGTTAACGGGTATAAATACCCTTAACCCCTACACGACCCGTTAAGACTAACGGGTCAAATTATAATACCCAAACACGACCCGTTAATATTAACGGGTACACGACCCGAACCGTTAACACCCGTTAATATTAACGGGTCTAAACAGGTAACGGGTTGGGTGACCCGTTATTACCCGTTAGTACCCATTAATACCCGTTAGTACCCGTTAATACCCTTTAGTACCCATTAGCACCCGTTAATACCCGTTAGTACCCGTTAATACCCGTTAGTACCCGTGTAATATTGGTTCGGGTCACACGACCCAATAAAACCCGGTACCACTAACGGGTGATAATGGGTATAAATGGGTTTAATCGTGTAAGAGTACGAACCCAAACACGACCCGTTATGATAACGGTTCTACCGTGTTGACCCGTTAATGACCCAAACCCGATAAGACTAAACCCATTAACTTATAATTTCGTGTCGTGTCGTGTCGTGTTATCGTATCGTGCCACATTTTGCCAGGTCTATCTATCGGGAAGTAAAAAGTGTCAACTTGGACGATCACGTCCTCAACTATGCCTCTTGGGATCTTCATGGTTCGATCTGCTAACTAGAGAGTGACCTTTGTGGGCTTGAGGTCGCCTAGATCAAGTTACCTATAGATGGCTTAAGGGAGGATATTGACACTCGCTCCCAACTCAAGTAGGGCTTTTTTAATTTTATTTTCTCCAATGATGCAGGAAATGGTGGGTGCACCGGGATCTTTGAATTTGGGTGGGAGATCATTGAGTATTATGGAGCTCACATTCTATTCTAGAAAGACATTTTTCTTTACCTTCATCTTCCTCTTCACTATTAACAAGTCCTTGAGGAATTTCACATAAGATGGAATTTTCTTAATTGCATCGAGGAATGATAAATTTAACTTTACTTGCTTAAGCACGTCTAGCACTTCATCACGGGGGTTTCCTTTGTAGGAAGGAACCAACCTTTGAGGAAATGGTTCTGCGGTGGGTGGTTTCATAACTATCTCGGGCTCACTAGTGCCTTCTTTATCACTCTCATTCAAGGGGATATCTTCGGCCTCTTTCGTGCCGAGCGAAATCTCCTTGGCTTTGGTTGCGTCGTGTGGGGCAGGTGATAAATCAACGACTCTCCCACTACGAAGAGTGGCCACTGCTTGGTATTGCTCCTGACGTTCCGTAGAAGTGGAGCTAACGCTAGTTTGACCTTGGGGAGGTCTTTGGCCCTGGGGAAGAAACGTGCCCTTCTCTTGGATACTCCATGATGATTGCATTTTTGAAATATTTGCATTTATGTTGCTGATCATGCGATCATATCTAACATTGTCTACATTCTGGGTATTGATAAATTGGTTTATCGTATCCTCAATACTTCTCCGCGGTGGAGGGATATATCCTCCTTGAGGTGGTGGTTCTTGCACATGTCCTTGCATGTGTGGAGCTTGTTGAAAGTGTTGTGGTGGTAGAGGGGCAGAATGTGAATTAGGATTCATCGCAGCATGTTGTTGCCCATAATTAAAACTAGGATGGTTTTTCCATGAAGGTTATAAGAATTCCCGTGCGGTGCACCAAAATTACCTTTAAATCTTCCTATACCAGTGACTTGCTCTTGAATCATCACTTTGTAGGCAGGTAAAGTCGGGCTTTCCTCAGTTGAATGACCACCTCACAAATCGCACACACCTTCTTGACGGGGTTTGTGATGAATCTAGTTGGTCCTCTTTCATACAACTCACGTAGGTCTCACAGTCCCTTCTTAAGTACATCCAGTCGACTGTCCGTCATAGAATTCTTTTCTACATGAAATAGGCCGGACGCCGATGGAGTGGTGGTAACTTGACGATTTTGATTTTGAGCATTAGAGTCAGATGTATCCCAGGATTGGGTAGTCTCGGTGACATACCTCATGTGAAGCTCAGCATCGTGGGCATCTAAGTCGACAAACGGACCACTACCCATGATTTCAATGAGTTGCTTGGAATTAATGTTCAGACCATTATGGATAATGGAAATGATTTATGTTTTATCAAAACCATGATGGGGACACATAGTAATTAACTCATTGTGCTCACAGCATCGATCGAATGACTCATTTTTTAATTATCGGAATGTTTGAATTTGAGCCTTAATGGAGTTCGTTCAATGTGGAGGAAATAATTTCTTAAAAAATTTAGATTGTAATTCGTTCCATGATGAAATCAAATTTTGAGGTAAAGACCATAGCCAGGTCTTAGCCTTATCCTTTAGTGAGAATGGGAAGAGTTTAAGGCAGAGCACATCTTTTGTTCAAGTTTGATCACTGAGAGTCTCCCACACCTCTTAAAATTCTATGACGTGGGCATATGGATTTTCTAAATCCATTCCATGGTAAGTGGGAAGTATCTGGATCATCCCATTACTAAAGAGAAATTTCCCTGCATTATACGGGATTAAAGTGCACCCTAGAGTGACAGTGCGCTCGGGATATAAAGTGTCTCTCAAAGGGCTATATATGGATTCTCCCTCGCCAGTGGATGCACTACCGTGTTGTGACATATTTCTCTCACTCAAATACATTTTGTCCTCACTTGGTATGCTCGGGGCGCGCTCTGAAGTGTGTCCTAAGAGGGAAAACGGCGTGTTATTTGAGATTGAGTGTGACGGTGTGGGAGGTGGAACCCATAATTGTGGAGCTTTAGGAGTGTGAGGGCTATCAGGATCGTACTCAACTATTGGATTTTGGTGAATATGGATTGGAGTATTATGGGGAGTTGTAGTGAGTTTGGAATTTTGCATTAGCTGGCTAATGAGAGATGATGATGAATATTTTTGTGCTTTTTCAATTTTTTATATGTTTTTAGATTTTTGGAAATTTTTGGTCAAATGTTTAGATTGAATTGATCTAATCCTAAGTCTACCTAATTCCTCGACAACGGTGCCAAAAACTTTACACGACTAAGAATGTGTCTCAGAAGTGCATACTCTCTAATCTCAAGTACAAACCTGTTTCTCAAGTAATAATCCGATAAGTCGGGTATCGATCCTCAGGGAAATAGGGCAACAGGTTTGTGACGATGTTGGACAAACGAAGGAAACCTAACTTTAACTCTAAAGAAAAAGGAAAAGATGATTTGATTTGGGGATTGACTACAACTAAATGAAATTTTGAAATTATGAAAGAAATGCAACTATTCCAAATTACCTAAAATAATGATGATGAATGACTTAAAATTTAGACTATATGATGATGAAAACAAAACAGGAATACAATCCCTCAACCCTAGTGTATTGCTAGTATAAAATTAATCGTAAATTTAAATGATGAATTAGACCCAGAATTTAGTACTCCCAAGCATTAAGTATATAAGGTTCAAGCCCGCACCATACTTAATCAGAGGATGAGTAAACCGGTACACGCGATAGTGAAACTCGCATTGCATTTTAAAGCATCCCGGTTACGCGGAAGCAAACGAGATCCAAAGATCTACAATGGTTGTGTTGCTATGCAATACGGTCGTAATAAATCATTAAATTTAAAGGACTAATTTTATACACATGCAACTACCACATCAGGTTGAGTTCATGTGTCCCGACCATTAAAAACCTAGCCTAACATAATGAAATTAATGAAAATAATTGTTGACTTACAGGAAATCATGATTAATCTAAGGGAGAATTGTACAATGATGTAGAAGGAAGATTAGATAGAGGAAAGTAATCAACCAAATTACCAAATCACTAAAAACATCAACTAAAATTACTTGTGATCACAGAAATCTGAACAAACTTCAATCTTAGAAATAAAATTTCAATAAATCTTCAAACTAGGGTTTTAATTAACAAGGGAAAAATTAGATGATTTATCCGTTCCTTAAAATGATAATAAATCGGGTTTAAATACCCTACAAGACTCCAAGAGTTTTAGCTTAACCAGGACTCTCCATTAGAGGAAGAGTAAGAGAACAAAACTTCAATATTCAGACCGGTATGGTATTCCTTCGGTTCGGTCCGGTTTGGATCTGGATCGATTCTTTTATTTCTTGGCCGGATTGATCCAGTACGGATCTGTTCATTTATTTTTCATCAGCTTCGATCCGTCTTTGGTCCGGGGTTCACTGGAACTTTGCATTTCGGATCGGTCTGATCCGGATTGGTCCGATTCTTTTTTAACTTTTTCTTCTATTTTTGACTGCTCATAAATTTCACACTGGGACTCCGATTGAGGTGTCGTTTCTCCTATGCACTTGTAAACATGATATATTCAACTTTTTTTAGATGCCTCATCCGAATTCTGGGTAAAAATTACAACTTTGCCCTTTTGACTTTCCTTCTTCTCTTTCTCAATTCTTCCGGTCTCTTTCTTTCTTTATTGACATCAAATACCTGTAAAATTAGTACGAAATACTAGAAACTCGAGGTACTCATTAGAATAAGTCAATAGCAAGATTATGAGATAAAATCAAATCGATTACGTTATTCGAGGTGCTAAAAGTAACTAAATTAAAGGGATAAATTTGGAAGAATTTATTCCTAATCAGTCTAAAAAATGCAACTACCACTTATCAACGACTGGTGAACAAAGTATTTGAGGATTAGATAAGAAAAAAATAGAGGTGTATGTTGTTGATATGCTGACTAAGAGAAAAAAATCCGTTGATCATATTCCTGACCTCAGTCAGACATTTGATCAGTTGGAGAAGCACCAGATGAAGTTAAACCAAACCAAATGTGTCTCTGGAGTTAAGGAGGGAATGTTCCTTGGGTATATAGTAAATCAAAGGGGAATTTAAGATAATATAGATAAGATCAAGGCATTGATAGAAATGCAATCCCCGAGAAGTAAAAAGGATGTTCAAAGGCTAATAGGGCATGTAGCAACACTCAACAGGTTTGTGTATTGAGCAACAAACATGTGTTTACCATTCTTTAAGATGCTCAGAAAACCCTTTGAATGGAATAATGAAAGTGAAATAGACTTCCTGGAATTGAAGAAGTACCTGGGATCACCCCCACTAATCTCCCGACCAGTGTTGGGAGAAAAGATGTATTTGTATTTAGCTATTTTTGAATCAGATGTTAGCTCTGCCTTGATCAGGGAAGAAAATGGAGTTCTAAAGCCACTTTATTACACTAGCAAAGAGTTTCGAGGAGCATAAGTCAGATATCCTAGTTTGGAGAAGTTAGCATTATCTTTAATTAAGGCTAGTAGATGGATGCAACCGTATTTCAAGATCATACCATAGTGGTACACACTGACATGCCACTGAGGCAAGCTTTGCATAAGCTAGAGAAATATGGAAGAGTGATGTATTGGGTTGTGGAGTTAGGGGAATATGATATTGTATATGAACCAATGTCTTATTTAAAAGGCCAATCTGTGGAAGATTTTATTACAGAATTCACTTACCCAGAGGTTCCTGAGCAATAAGGGACCCATGTCGAGCAATACTCAGGAGTCAGCAGACTTACTGGAGATATCCCTGACCAACTCCAAGAAAAGGAAATTGCAGAAGGAGTTACCACCAACCAATTAGAAAACCTTCAATATAGTACAAGAGATGAAAAAGAAATATGAGGAGGTAAAGGATAAAATATTTCATCAAGAGATTCTGACAAACCAAGCGTTTGACAACAATATTCCCATATGGAGTTAGTAAGTTGATGGGTCATCCTGTGCAATTGGATGTGGAGAAGGAATCATCCTCAATACTCCAGATGAAATAGTTATAGAGTACTCTCTATGATTTCAATTTTAAGCCTTTAACAATTAGGCAGAGTATGAAGCTACTATTGTCGGTTTAAATTTATCCAAATCACTAAATGTCGAGCAAGTTGTGGTATATAGTGATTCACAGTTGGTGGTAAATTAGGTGTTGAACTTATATGGATTTAAAGGAGTATTGATGTTCGGATACCTAGATGAAGCGTCGAAGGTAATCACTACTTTACCAGCTATTCAGATGATTAGAATTCCAAGTCTAGAAAATGCCCAAGCAAATGCACTTGCTCGGCTAGCTTCAGTAAACAAAACCGAGGTAGGAAGAAATACTCCTATTGAGCTACTTTTTTTTTAGGTTCAAGTCTTGCGGAGGTAGAGGGGGAGGGGGTGAGACTTGTACCCTCAACCTCTTGCAAAGCAAGAGTTGGAGATAACCATTGGGGCAAGCCCCTTTGGTTTATTGAGCTACTTTCTAATAGGAGTATTAATGAAGATTTGATGGTTAACTTTATTCCAGTTGACATGGGGCCATCTTCGATGGATCCCATAAGAGCTTATATTGAAGATGGAATTCTACCAACCGATACTTGCAGCTAAGAAGTTAAAATACAAAGCTACGAGATATGTGCTAGATAATGGTGTGTTATACAGAAGAGGTTTAACTGCTGGTCTGCAACAGTGTGTGCATTCGGATGAAGTAAAAAATTTGATTGAGGAAGTTCATGAAGGGTCGTGTGGAGCCCAGATAGCCGGGAGAACTTTATTACGAAGAGTATTGGCCAACTATGTGAAAAGATTGTGAAACTTTTTCCAAAAAGTGTGATAATAGCCAGAGGTTTTCCAGCATACGCAAGACTCTACAAGATCTCCTAACACTGATAACTTCACCCTGGCCCTTTTTTCTGGGGGGAATTGACTTGGTTGGGCCTCTGCCGACCACCCAAGGAAGGTTCAAGTAACTGGTTGTAGGTGTTGATTACTTCAATAAATTATTGGAAACTGAACCCTTGATCAATATGTCCTACCAAAAAGTGTATCAATTTATTTGAAAGAATATCATATGCAGGTTTGGCTTGCCCTACGCCTTTATTACTGAGTATGGCACATAATTTGACAACGACGAGTTTGCTTCTTACTGTGCCCAATCCAATGTCCAAAAAATTCACTCTGCTCATAGCCATCCTTAAAGCAATGGGAAAACAAAGGTAACGAATAGAACTTTGTTGAATGGGTTGAAGAAAAGGATAGAAAATGCTAAAGGTAATTGGATCAATGAACTGCATTCTGTTTTGTAGGATTACCGAACAACTCCTAGAATAGCTACTGGAGAAACTCCCTACATGTTAGCATTTGGTACTAAAGTTGTAATTCATGCCGAGCTAGGCTTACCTATTCACAAAGTTCTCAATTCCAATATCCCAATAAATAATTTAATGAGAAGGATGGACGTAGACATGCTGGAAGAGGTATGTGAAGATGCAACTCTAAGGAATGCAGCCTATCAACAAAGGACTGCACGGTTCTACAACAAAAGCGTGAGGTGAGAAATTTAAAGGAAGGTGATTATGTTTTGAAGAAGGTGATTAAGAAGAACAACAAACTTGAAGCAAATTGGCATGGGCCTTATCGCATGACAGTAGTTATCCGACCATGCATGTATTGAATTGAGACTTTGAAGGGTAAAGAGTTCAAAAATCCCTAGAAAGTAGAATACATGAGGAAATATTATCAGTGACTTAATCATGTTGTACTCAGTTCATTTCAATATTAATGAGAATAAGATTTCCCCAAAATTGTTATTTTTCTTTTCGGAGTACTAGTGATATGCAATACACTACAAATGTGTCAAAAAAACACCAACAATGATGGTTGTCAACACAAACCACCAACAAAACGTTGGTCGTTATAAACAAAGACACCAACAATGTTGGTCGGCATCAACAAAGGCACCAATAATGTTGGTTGTCTACACAAACCACCAATAAAATGTTGGTCGATATCAACAAAGGTACCAACAATGTTGGTTGTTAACACAAACCACCAACAAAACGTTGGTCGATATAAACAAAAACACCAATAATATTGGTCGGCATGGATAAATGCACCAATAATGTTGGTTATTTACACAAACCATCAATAAAATATTGGTCAGTATCAATAAAGGCACTAATAATGTTGGTTGTCAATACATAAAACCATGCAAGGAAAAATTGTAAGTCCTAAATGCTTGGTTAATGAAGACCCGGATAAATAATTTTCATCTAAGCTGGGCTAAAAGATGGACAAATATTCCACTCACACCTGGGAACCAAGGTAACTAATGTACTTACCTAAAAATTTAGGTACATTAGTAGAACCATGGTGATGCATTGGTAATTGGTACAATACTTAGGATAATCCTAACGGTATCAATAGAACCGGTGAAAAATTATAGGTTAACAAATCGTTGATTCATTCATATATAAAGATTGACTAAAATTTTATCCATTTACAGTAAAAGACTAAGAAGACACTAATATACAAAGATTGACTACAAGTTGATCCATGCACAGTCAAATATTGACAGAATAAGCTGCTCAAAACTTTTTATTAAGTCAATTAAATGAGTACATATTGTTGCTTGATACTAAAACAAAATACAAAGCCTTATTTTATAGGGCGTTCCCTTTCAGCCTTAGAGACATGATTCATGCCATCTGGAGGATCATCCAAAGTGTAAGGTGAGTTGATGAAGTTAAAATCCTGAAGCATCCTTGTATTGTTTCCACTAGGACGATTAAAAAGATGAGGAGGTCAGACGATCTCTAATTCATCATGTATCTCATAATCTCCAAGTACTTTAAAATCAAACATTGAGGATTATAGTGAACAGGAATCCAGTTGACATCTAACTTGAAAGGAGGATTGTCAAGATCAAGTAAGCCTAGGTCATACCAGTCCCATAATAAACTATTTTGATCCATCTTCATCACTGTTAAAGCCTTCATCTAACCCCATTTATCGGCTTTATTCTTAGCCTATTGAAGCTTATCATCAAAATTCCCTAGAGCTTGATTATACCCATCCATCCAAACTTCCCTTGGTCGCTTATGGAATTAAAAGGTTAATTTTTCAACCTACGAATGAAGCTTCTTCAACTCCCCATGTTTAACTTGTAGCTGAGAAGTCTGAGTAGAAAGTTGTTCGGTCATATCTTGAAGCTTTTGAGACACTTCTATAATATCTTAATTCTTGGCTTTCAATTGGGATGTTTGGTTTGCCAAAGTTTGTTGAGTCCTAACTTCCTCTGTAGTACCTTGGCCAGGCTTATTTCTTTTTCTAGAAGATGACGCAGGCTTGGTCTTTTTTAATGCCTCCAACTCCTCCCTCAATGTCTCATTTTTAGCTTCTAAAAAGGTTCGCCCTTCTTCGGTAGTAGCAACAATAGCTCCACAGGCAGACTTCAAAAGATTTAATTCATCCCTCAAATTATTATTAGCATCCTCCAGGATTTTGGCAATAGTTCTAGTTTCTTCAACTTTAAGCTTAAGTAAAGCTTACTTTTTATTATAAACAGAAACAAAGTTATCGAAACCCCGACCTAGACTTAAGCTTTGATATTTCTTCTCGTAGCTTTGGTGCAACATGGTAGTTGATTCTTTATACTGTTCTTGTATCTTTTTTATCATCTCATAGTAGGCAACATTGTTTGCTACCACCATATCAAGTAAGTACTTCAAATATTTATAGGCTTCTTTAGCCTACTCTGATACATCATCACCTATCAACTTAATGATTTCTTCTTCGAATAAGTCTATATGACCAACTTTAAAAAAAGAATTACACTTCCTCAGTATCTCGGTATCATTGGAAGATAATTGTTCCATATTTTCTATAAACTAGCAGGAAGAAATTATCACTAATCAACAACAAGAATGAAAAACATGCATAATCAATAAGAGACAAGAATGAATAAAAGGTTTCTTTTATTAATAATGAAGAGTTAAAGTACAATGAAAGTAAAGAAAAAGAAATAAAAAAGTAAAAAGGCAAATTCCAAAAAACTTTACACCTTCTTCCTATTATTCCCAATCTGCTCAAAAGAAGGGGCTATAAACGGGACAGAAGACTCAGTGAATTTAGTTTGCTCGATTGGGGGAAGAAAAGACTTAGTAACTTTAGGTTGGTCGAAAGCAGATTCAACCACTAGAAAAGACTCTACAGAACCAACTGCATCTTCAATCTCATCCTCCATGACAAGAGGAGGACCATGAGTATATCTTTGAAAAAGTTCAGAGCCTTCAACAGTGTTTAACTCATAGAGAGTAGAAACCCAACCATCTCTGAAATATTTCTTTTTGGATACTCAATCTGAGTAGAGGCAGCATAAATGTCTTTGTTCCGGCCCTTTTCCCAACTAGCACTGAAGGATTTCTTTACAGCAGACTTTCTCTTAGACCTTTCAGAGGTCACAAGATCCTCAGTAGTCTTTGCCCTATGCTCATCTCCCTTAGACCCGCGCTCAGATTCAAGGGCATTTCCCTCAGACTTCTGCCGAGTAGTTTCATCAGTCTTCAATTTCTCTGCCCAAGTATTCTTCTTCATCTTTAAGTCTTGTTGAGAATCGAGAAAAGACTTATTCACGCCAGCCAAAGCTTCCTCCACATTATTTGAAGAAGTAGCCTGAATTGTATCATCCTTCCCTAGCATATTATTGAAACGCACCAAGAATTACAAGAGAATAATATCAAGTTAGTATATGAGAAATATAAAGACAATATAATTAAGAAGATAGAAATCACTTATTGACGCAAGGCTCTGTGCAACCATTTTAGAAACCTTTACTCGGGGTAGCATGTCATCCACTCCCCTATAGTTTGGAAGAGTTACAGACTTGATCAACTTCCTAGATAAACCAAGAATAATAACTACTAGAGGACCAGCATCATAGGAAAGTAATTCGACCAAGGTCTATTGGTCGGTCACCTATTCGACCTGCTTCTCTACAGTCCATCTCCTAAGTCTTATCAAAACAAGTTCATCATCTCTGGGGGCTGGGGGAACATCACATGTCTTCTTCTTGACCCGTTCAACAGGTTTTTGGGAGACAAGTTCTTCCACTGAGGTCAAGAAACTTTCTCTTCTTCATGATATCATAAAGAGGGACGTCTAAATCAATAATAGCTTCCTGATCAAGATCAATCACCAAAGCAGGACGAGCTGCAGGTCTAGCAATGAATGAAGAAATGGTATTTTTGTATTGAAGAAAATAAAAAGAAGACCTAACGTGATCCTCGGCCAGGTTTTGATGAAGTCTCCAAATGAATTTCAATTCTTTCAAATTCACCTCGCTCTCTTTGGGTCACTTTCTCTTCCGATCAACTGCAATCAATTTTACAAACCAACAATCAGTATGACATTTTATCAAATATAAACATAGCAAAATTATGAAACACAAAACAACCTATTCCGTTGCCAAAGAGAGGACATCTAGGTCCTTGATATTTAGCACCTCCATTTAAGGGAGCATGTTGCCAAATTTTTACAACTACCCCATGATAAAAATAATCGCTATTGGAATCAGAGAGGTTAATTACTAAAGCCTTACTAACTTCCCTAGCTTTCAAATAAAAAGCGGTGTCACTAGTTACCCACTTATAACAAAAAAATATTTACGGAATCCCTTGATGGGTTCCATGGATTTGATTTAACTTATATACTCCATCCACTACTTTCCATATGTTAGGAATTAATTTAGTAGGTACAACGTCGAAGTATTGAAAAAATACCAGACGCATGGGATTGGGAGTAAATGTGAATCCACATGCAGTAATAAAGATGGAAGGGAACCAATGGCTCTTGTCAAGAGAGAAAAAATAAGAAGGAAAAGTGGGATGTTCGAGTTTCACCTAAGATGGAATGTCAAAATTAGCCCTAAACTTATCAAGTGAATTAACTAAGTAAACCATGATGAAAAAGAAAAGAAAAAACAAAAGTTCTTACAAGGGTTTAAGGCTTCAGCAAGAACTGAAGGACAGGAAAGAAAATGATCGTACAAAAGTTCAAAGAATATAACAGTAGAATCGGAAATGGAAGATAGATGATGATCGAAGTTTTACCGCCTTTATATAAGTCGACTTGAAAATTGGGAAAAGTAATGATTGAAGAGAACGACGATTGAGTTTACGACGTCTAACAAGAAAAAAGATGAATATACCACATAAATGCTTGCTAAAATTTTAAATATTTACAAAACTGCCATTCGTGTTCAAAATTATCAATTAGATGGATAAATTTAACAAGTCTGGAAGGTCTGGAACTGATCAAGTAGTTCGAACTACTGTTAAAGCATGATTTTCCCCACTTTCGCATCAACTCTAACTATGAAACATTGGGGTCTTTTGTTGATACCAAAATTCATCACCTTATGTGGACCAATTACAGGCCAGCACGTGTCATCCAATGTGGCACGAATCCAAGCCATCATGATATAAATCCCCGACCAAGAGAGAAGACGGACCAACATGGGAGTCTGACCAATAGAGAAGATAAACCAACATGGAATTCCGACCAATAAGGGATATGACGCGACTAAGAATGTGTCTCTAAAGTGCGTTCACTCTAGGATCAAGTGCAAGCTTGTCGAGTTAGTAATAAACCCGATAAGTCGGGATCGTCTCTACAGGAAAATAGGACGAGGAAATCGTGACGATGGAAGGACACATGGTTAACCTAAATTCAACTCTAAGAAGAAGGAAAAGGTTATTTGAATGGTGAAACAACTACAACAAAATGCAATTACTCTAAATTACTTAAAAGACTAAAGATGATTAAACTAAAACATGAACCATATAATGAGAAAAACTAGTCGGGAATATAATCTCTCAACCCTAGTGTATTACTAGTATAAAACTAATCGTAAATTTAAGTGATTTATCAGACCTAGAATTTAGTACTCCCAAGCATTACGTATATGAGGTTCAAGCCCGCACCATACGAAATCAAAGGACGAGTAAAGCGGTACTTGATCGCGACACTCGCATTGCTTTTTAAAGCATCCCGGTTACCCTGGAGCAAACGAGATCAAAATATCTACAATTGTCGCGTTTCTAAGCAATACGGTCATAATAAACCATTAAATTTTGAGGCTTAATTTTATACACATGCAACTACCACATCAGGTTGAGTTCATGCATCCCGACCTTTTAAATCTAGCTGGACATATTAAACTGAACGATTGATGAAATAATTACGTTGCATGTGAAAGAACTTATGAGGAAACTATATTGAAACATGCAAATAAGTGTTATGAACCCAAAAATTATTTGAATCATGCAAGAAAAATTACCATGCAAGAATAATAATAAGACGAATGAAACTTGGATTAAAACTTGAAAATAAATCCTGCAGGAATCAATCTTGAAGAAATAATTCAAACTATGTTCCTAGGTGTTCTTCTCTTTTTTTCTCTACCAAAAACTGATAAAACTATGAAAAAGTCCCTATTATCAGTCATTAACTTCGTACAAATATGTTTTAGAAGGGGTTGTAACCCAATGGGATTCTTTGGACCAATCAGCAGCCAATAAAATTTTGCGCATTAGGACCTGCGAACTGGTTCGCAGGTGCCCCGAACCGGTTTGCAGTGTGGTTCAAGAATTCTTGCTGGTTCTGGGGTCTCATTTCTTTAATTCCAACACTTAGAAAATTTTCCTACTTTCTTCTCTTCTTTCTTGGATTTTTCCTCAACTTCGACTGATCATAACTCATTCACCGTGTCTCGTATTTGGGTGTCGTTTCTTCCAGTGTTCACTTTGTTTCGAGTTCTTTGACTTTAAAGTTGGCTCCACCTCCAGGATCGGGCTATAAAATTACAAAAATGCCCTTGAACTTTCCTTCCTAGCCTTTATTTCACTGTTTCGATCTCTCCTTTGTACCGGTTGCGTAATTGACCTGTAAGACACATAAGAGAAACATAAAATATGAAATACTTACCAATGAAGGTTAGTAGTATAAATGTGAGTTAAATACATATCAATTGCACTACTGGGGCTCACAAAGGTACCGAAATTAAGGGGATAAATAAACAATATTTATGCTGAATTAAACCCCCCTAACATAGAACTTTGCGTGTCCCGAGCAATGTAAAAGAAAAAGAATACTGGCACAACACTTATAAACATACTATGGGGATAAAATACCTTTTTTGTGGGAGAGAGATTGCATTTAGCGTATGAAACAAACCTTTAAACCCGTAGGTTACCCTAATAGGACGAGTGTTGTCTCATGAGGGTTTGTAGTGAATATACCCAAAAAATTCGACTCGAAGAGAAATCAAAACACGCAAAAATTGTATAATTCAAAATTTTCCCAAAAATAGTCATCATCAAATCATGTTCAAGAGCCTAGAATAATAGTGTGGGTGTGTGTGCGAAGACGGAAATTTAATCGCGAATTTCCACCGATTGACCATTACGTTACTTATCAGAAAATTTGTTTTGATTTCAAAATCTCATGGGATGCTCTCACAAACGAATCACTCGAAAAGTAGCTATACTCTCGGTGTGCGTGATTTATAAGAGTAAATGTATTGGAAAAAAGTTCACCCACATAAATAGAAACATGGAATTATATGGTAATTGGATCTCATCAATGGATTACGGTTGTAAGAAAGCAGGAACATTGCCCCTAATTCAAATTTTCGATCTCTTTTATTATCTTTTGGTGTTTTAGCTCTCCACGCGGTAATCAATTTCGCAATTTTGGACTCGGTTAGGACTTTTATGGGTTGAAGGTGTATTGGGTTATATTGGAAAAAGTTAAGAATTTTTGGAATTGGAAAAACATTGCTTATGATGTCCGTTAGTACTTTTCCGAGATTTTGCTCATTTTCTTCTTCTTCTTTCTATTTTTTTCTATATTCACGCTTTTCTTTTCTTGCTATTTTTATTGAGCATAGTTATTTTTTCTTGGCCCTTTTTTGGCACTTTTAGGACTTAACTTTTTTTTTTTCATTTTTCACAATTCCGGGCTTTTTGGTTTTTCGGGTTATTAAACGAAAGGAAAACTTATTTGGCTCAATGTTGGGTTACAAAAGGGATAATATTTCACAACTTGTATGGCCTTCATTGTCCAAAATACTAATTGCATTACCATATGCATTTTGAGATGAATTGAATTTAGAGATTTCTTTGGCATGTTTTTCAAGGCAATGTCACACACATTTCTCTAAACCGATCAAAGTGAAAGACTTGAGATCCTCAATGACTTGTTAGACCGCAGAAAAGAACTTTGAGTTAACAATTAACTCGGATTGATTTATAAATTTCACAAAAATTAAAGGTTCGAATCTCACCGGGGTTGTTATTCTCCACACTTATTCGTTAAGTCGTCAATTTTCGCACAATTTCCATCCTTGGTAAATTTCGGCTTTGTGTATTGTGTTTTTACAATTTGAGACTTTAAACCGACTATTAATGATATTTTTGAAAATTTTGAATTCCAATTTTTATTTATTTTGAAGAAAAAATATTTTTGGATTTTTCGAAGTTTTACGATTTTTTTGAGATTTTTGGTCATTTTTGAAAATTTTTGAAGTTTTAGAAAAACGCACTTGTAATCCCCCCTAACTTAGACTTTTGCATTGTCCTCAAGCAAAAAGGACTAAAATCTAACTCAAAGCGAACGAAAAATGCGAAAAAATAAAACAAACAAATTAAAACAGAAATGCAAAATTGTATTATAACAATAGAGCATCATGTGTTACAATGGAGAGGGTAGAACAAGCAACTAAGCAATATAAACAACCACCATTACACACACACACATCAAACACATAAAAAACATACATGGGCTTCATTGTGGAGGTGGATCTGAGGGTGTGGCCGAAAAATAACGCTCGGCCCAATGGCGTTCTTGGATGCACCGAAACACCCCTTACCTTAGTCATCAAGGATAGTGGTTTTGTCATAGTTGCGAGGGTGGAAATTGGCTTGGCGGGGATGTATCACGGTGAGAGAGAGATTGTATAGAGATACTGAGGTGTGTAAGAGAAGGAAAAGGAATTTTGGTGTGGGAAATGGAGGGGGTATTGAGGGTCATTTTATAGGTGAGGGGGGTGAGTTTTTTGGGGGAAAATGATAATGGAAGGGGGAAGTTATTTGGAAGAGGAAATGAATGGGGGGAGGTTTGAATGGGTGAAATTTCGTAGGGGGTGTATTGAGGGAAGGGGGAAAAGTTGAGTTTGGAAAATGGTGGGAATGAATCTGCCAGGTACCCTGAACCGGTTCGGTTGGTACCCCGAATGCTAAATTTCTTTCTTCTCTCAAAAACTAAGTGTTTGTTCCTACCTCCTCTCATGTGTAATGCCCCCAAAGATGTCCTAGACCCCCGGGTATCCTAAAAACTCCTCTCCATGCCCTCGAAATACGTGCAATCTCTCTCAAAAAGTGTGCTAACTCGCTCCCTCTCGTGAAATGTGCTCCGGAATCCTAACTAACCTACTCACACACTACTACTGTACACAAGAATTCACCCCATACATGTCGAGGTCAGACGACCTCTCATTTTTAGCTCACTCGACCCCCTAAACGGGGTCCGAAAACCAAACGATTTCGACTTCTTCTGCACACGCCTCTAGATATGGATTTATGTGTTGTCCATGTACCTTGAATGTACTTCCCCCTTTTAAATCGTCTAATTCCACCGCACCATGAGGGAATACATTCTTCACAACGAATGGGCTAGACCATCGTGACCACAACTTACCCGAAAATAGATGAAGGCGAGAGTTATAGAGAAGCACTTTTTGTTCAGGAAGAAACTCTTTGCATCGAATAATGTTATCGTGAGTGAGTTTCATCCTTTCTTTGGAAATTTTTGCATTCTCATATGCATCATTGCGTATCTCTTCTAACTCGTTCAGTTGAAGCTTGCGAGCTTCACCGACTTTATCCATGTCATAAATCGACTTTGTAATCGCCCAATACGCTTTGTTCTCTAATTCAATGGGAAGATGGCAAGGTTTGCCATATACAAAGCGGAAAGAGGACATCCCGAGTGGATTTTTGTATGCAGTATGATAGGTCCATAGCGAATCGTTCAAATGAAGTGACCAATCTTTCCTAGTGGGATTGACGATCTTCTCGAGAATGTTCTTGATTTCCCGATTCGCTAACTCGGTCTGCCCATTCATTTGTGGGTGATAGGTCGTTCCAACCTTGTGAATGACGCTATACTTTCTTATGATTTTTGCAAATGGCCTATTGCAAAAGTGCGTGCCATTGTCACTAATTATCGCCTTCGAAGCACCGAAGCAGGAAAGTATGTGTTCTTATAGGAACCTAATCACATCTTTGTTTTCATTTGTCTTGGTAGCTATAGCCTCCACCAATTTAGAAATGTATTCTACCGTGACAAGGATGTATAGGAAAGTAAAAGATGGGGGAAAATGACCCATGAAGTCAATATCCCAGCTGTCGAAGATCTTAATAATGAGTATCGGGGTTTATGGCATCATGTCTCATCATGTAATCGCCCCATACTTTGACACCTATCACCAGATTTGCAATAGTTTCTCACATCTCGAAAAATTATGGGCCAATAGAGGCCGCATTGAAGAATCTTAGCGGCGATCTTTTTCGTCAAAAAATGACCTCCACAAGCTTCTTAATGACAAAATTGGATGACTTTCGGGGTCTAGTCATCCGGTATGCATCGTCGGATGATTTGGTTGGCACAATATTTAAAGAGGAAAGGATTGTCATAGAAAAACATACGCGACCAAGTGATGAACCTCTTCTCATCTTGCGTTGTCCAATTGGGAGGGACGACTCTCGTGATAAGATAGTTTACTATATCCGCAAACCAGGGCAAAAAAGAGGTAGCAAAAGAGTTGCTCATCCAAAAAGTATTTGTCTATGGGTATCGGATCACTAGGTACGTCGGACGAGAGCCATGATAAGTGGTCGGCAACATCATTTTCTACTCCTTTCTTATCTTTAATGGAGATTGAAAAACTCTTGTAGGAGTAGGCTCTACCTTATGAGGCATGGGTTTGCGTCTTTCTTCACATGTAGGTATTTCAATGTCCCGTGGTCGGTGAAACAAGTGATGGGAGAACCGATAAGGTAGGATCGAAATCTTTCAAGAGAAAAAACTACCTCTAGCAACTCCTTTTCTATGGTGGAGTAATTGAGTTGTCGCCCGATAAGAGTTTTTCTAGCATAGTAGATGACATGAGCCTGTTTGTTTTTTCTTTTGCCCAAAATATCCCCTATCGCGTAATATCTAGCATCACACATAAGCTCGAATGGTAAGGACCAATCCGAAATTTACTTGATGAGAGAGGACACAAGCATGGTTTTCAGTTTTTGAAAAGCGCTATGGCATGCTTCCATCCACTCAAATGGGGTTTTCTTCATAAGAAGTTTACTTAAGGGTCTAGAGATGGCTCTAAAGTCCTTAATGAACCGTCGATAAAACCTCGCGTGGCCCAAGAAGGACCACACGTCTTTGAGTGATTTTGGTGGGGGTAGATCAGCTATGATATCTATCTTAGCTCTATCAAATTCAATCCCCTTGGATGAATCTATGTGGCCAAGAACTATTCCCTCAGTAATCATAAGATGAAATTTCTTCCAATTTAGCACTAAGTTCTTCTCCACACATCGGGTAAGTATTTTTTCTATCTTTCCCAGACAAAGATCGAAAGAGGTGGAAAAAAAGCTAAAATCGTCCATGAACACTTCAAGTCCTCTCTCAACCATGTTGCTTAATAAACTCAATATGCACCTTTGAAAGGTCGCGGGTGCATTACACAAGACAAATGGCATATGTATGCAGGCAAACATACTAGAGGGACAAGTGAAGGTCGTTTTCTCCTGGTCAAGTACGTCTATCTCATTTTGTTATATCCGAAATAACAATCAAGGAAGAAATAGTAATAGTGGCCCGCTACTCTCTCAAGCATCTAATCAATAAATGGTAAAGGGGAATGGTCTTTCCTAGTTCTCGCATTGAGTTTTCAGTAATCAATGCAAACGCGCCACCCGATGGTGGTACGTTAGGGAACTATCTCTCCCTTAGCATTCTAAATCACTATCATGCCCGACTTTTTCGGGACAACTTGAATAGGCCTTACCCACTTACTATCTGAGATTGGATAGATAATCCTCGCATCCAATAACTTAATGATTTCGGTCCTCACCACTTCTTTCATATTGGTGTTTAGCCTTCTTTGCATTTCTCTTGAGGGCTTGACATCCTCTTCAATATGGATTTTGTGGGTGAAAATAAAAGGACTTATCCCTTTCAAATTAGCAATACACCAACCAAAAGCACCTTGGTGCTGCCTCAGAATCTTTAACATTTTACCCTCCTTCTCTTTGTCTAGGCTAAAGGAGACGACAACAAGGAATGTCTCTTCCTCTCCTAGGTATGCATATTAAATATGGTAGGGTAGTTTCTTCAATTCGAGGGACGAAAATTTGTCGCTAGAGGGAACCATGCATGCCTCCCTTGGCAGTAACTCCTCGAATCGAGAAACCCAACTTACATCTCTCGCGTCCTTGTCCGATGCTCTCTCATAAGTAACTCTCTCCACTCCTAAACTTCCCTATCAAATTCAGTATACGTTTCTTCACTCTTGTGGCTCGACACTAAACAAGACCCTAGGGCATTTTCATAATAATTTTCCTCAAAGCACTCCTATACGATCTCATTGATTAGGCTCACCGCGTGAAGATCATCTTCTTTCCCCATATGTTGGGCTATATGGAAGATGTTAGTCTCTAAGGTCATGTTCCTAAAAGTGAGTTGCATCTGCCCATTTCGTGTACTGATAATTGCGTTAGCCGTATCTAAGAAAGGGCGCCCAAGAATGATGGGAACATGATTGCTCGAGGTGAAGGAGGGGTCCATGTCCCAAATGACAAAGTCTACCGGGAAGTAGAAAGTGTTAACTTGGACAATCATATCCTTAACTATACCTCTTGGGATCTTCACGGTTCAATCCACTAACTAGAGAGTGATCTATGCGGGATTAAGGTCGCCCAGATCAAGTTGTCTATACATGGTGTAAGGTAGGATATTGACACTTGCTCCCAAGTCAAGTAAGGATTTTTCAATTTTATTTTTTCCAATGACGCAGGAAATGGTGGGTGCATCGGGATCTTTGAATTTTGGTGGGAGATCATTAAGTAGAATGAAGCTCATGTTTTGTGCTAGAAATACATTTTTATTTACCTTCATCTTCCTCTTCACTATTAACAAGTCTTTGATGACTTTTGCATAAGCTAGAATCTGCTTAATGGCATCGAGGAAAGGTCAATTGAGCTTTACTTGCTTTAGCACGTCTAGCACTTCATAACGGGGGTTTCTTTTATTGGAAAGAACCAACCTTTGAGGAAATGGTGTTGCGGTCGGTGGTTTGACTACTACCTCGGGCTCACTAGTGTCTTCTTTATCACTCTCTTTCAAGGAGACATCTTCGGCCTCTTTCATGTTAGGCGAAATATCCTTGTCTTTGATTTCATCGTGTAGGGGAGGTGATAAATCAAAAACTCTCCCACTATGAAGAGTGGTCATAGCTTGACATTTCTCCTGATGTTCTGTCGAGGTGGAACTAAAACTAGTTTGACCTTGGGGTGGTCTTTGGCCCTGGCAGTAAACTTTACCTTCTCTTGGACACTCAACGATGATAGTATCTTTGAAAAATTTGCATTTATGTCGCTGATCATGCGATCATACCTACCATTGGTTGCGTTTGGGTATTGATAAATTGGTTCATCGTATCCTCAAGATTTCTGTGGGGTAATATATTCCCCTTAAGGTGGTGGTGCTTGCACATGTCCTTGCATGTGTGGAGCTTGTTGAAAGTGCGGTGGTCGAGGAGGGGCAACATGTGAATTAGGATTCATCGCAGCATGTTGTTGCCCATAGCTAAAACTAGGATGGTTTTTCCATGAAAGGTTATAGGAATTCTCGTGTGGCGCACATAAATTACCCTTGAACTTGCCTTCCTAGCCTTTCTTTCACTGTTTCGATTTCTCCTTTGTACCGCTTCCATAATTGATCTGTAAGACACATAAGAGAAACACAAAACATGAAATACTTGCCAACAAAGGTTAGTAGCATAAATGTGAGTTAAATCCATATCAATTTCACTACTCGGGTTCACAAAGATACCTAAATTAAGGGGATAAATAAACAATATTTATGCCGAATCAGGATACCAACCAACTAGGAAGACCGACCAACATCAGGAAGTCTAACCGGTATGGCCAATGAAGCACTAGAGGTCTTATGTTTAATTCTCATTACGTATTCATGTAAATGCCTAAAAAATGATGACATTCCATTTATTTCACATGCCGACACTTAACGCCCCTTTTGGTCTATAAATACATTGTAACACCCTTATTGCAGGGGACCAAAAAACAAAACAAGGAAGTCAAGCAATACATAACAATGGACGCCGACTATTCCATTGAGCCGAACCACTTTAAAAATCTATGTGCCTTATTTGTTTTTACTTATTTATCTGTGATCAATTAATTAGCCCTAGTCTAGTCTTTTGCATCAACAGTGCCTTTGGGTAAATTTTACGAATTTGTACCTATACCATATAAATGGGATTTTTTAACAAGAGATTGCATTATTGTCCAAAGTCATTAAAAAATAGGAAGTATGGAGCTAACTACTGTCCTTGAAAAACTTAGAGTTTTTGGGATGAAATTCCCATCTAAAATGAACCTTGAAGATGGAAATTGCGAGAAGATCACTCACATATACATAGAAGACCATAAGTGGGACCATTAGTCTAATGATTGGTTTGTACCTCCAGAAGAATTCATTTTGGATGATATCAATTAAGTCTTGTCCGAAGAATGTAGCATGAAGAAGAAAATATGTAAAGCTCCCCAGTTATTCACAACACTCAAACTCAAAGGAAATCTAGTCCCTTCCTCCAAACGCTTTTTCACCGCATGGGAATATTTGTATGATGAAGTAGTTAAACTTGTGGAATGTATCAATTTTACCTGGAATAACAATATTATCACTACATGATAGGGATATGACTATGACACCTCAGACAACTCTAATGGTGAATCCAATGATGAAAACTTGAGTATAATTACCTTATTCTTCAGGGTAATATCTTTCAAAGAGTTATTATCATAAATTAAAAAAGTTCCTCTTTAACTCGAAATACATGAATACATTGGGTTCATGTTCTTTCCAATATGTGTGAACCACATCACCTGGTCAAGTCGATACTATAAAGCTCCAATCATACCATCACCAAGTTCACCTATTAAAAAAGGAAAATGGGTTGCTAAAGAAATTCCAATGCCCCATATGTCAGTCGAGGAAGGCAAGATTCTCGAACAACTCGAGTAGACTCAAGACGACATCACCCCGGGGGGACAATTTATGCCTTCTAAACTCCACAAGAACACTCTTATCAAGATTCTCACCCAACAGTTCTACCCTCTACCTCCCTTAAAGAGGTAATTCATATAGTTGGAACTCTGACTGCCGTAAGACTCTCTCCTTCATTGATAAGGAAATACCTAAATTTGACCCGGATCATAGTTATGCCCTTAATATCTTGGTAAAACTAATGGAAAAGATAATCGTGTTGGTGCTCATTGATAAGTTTTTTGTCTTGAATGCTTGCTTACTGAGAATTCTCAAATGCTTAGGGTTACAAGTCAGTGATCTCACTCCTACATTTGCTATTGTGCGTGCCTTTGACAATACTCAGTAAGAAGTTATGAGTTCAATATCTCTCATAATATGGGTTGGTCTAATATTCCCTCAAATAGAATTTCAAGCCATTAACATCATTGCTTGCTTAAACTTACTTCTTATATGACCTTGGATCCATAGTAACAGGGACGTGACCTCCTCCCTCCATCAAAAGCTAAAGTTATATACGAATAGCTAACTCATTATCATTATTAGATATGATGATAATTATGATGACATCAGTACAAGCAACCTACTTTTGGAGATCCAGCATAAGGAAAATGATATGTTTCTTTCATGATTTAGTACTTATCCACTCCCTCTTTTGATTGGAAAATATTTTAAAGACGAAGTAAATCATGAACATAGCCCATATAAAAATGTTAACATAATTCATATGTTTAAAAACATGCACTTCATGCCCGGAATGGGTTGGGCCATACATAACAAGAAACTCTTGAGACGATCGTTCTGAAAGAAGCCTATCCTTCGTGTGGTTTGGGATACCAATTGTTTCCAATTGACTCATGTTCGTCTCTCGACCATACTTAAAGCGAGTGTTGAGGAGTAAAGACGTCATCTCTAGGTATTCTCTGAATGGTAATTTTATCAAAGAGGGTGAGTACTTCCCCTACTGAAGTTTCCCCGAACAATGTTACAATGTTGCCAAGAAAAAACTAAATCCATGATTTGAGATCTTCTTTGAGGATAGATTTATTTAGACTTAAGGCTAAAAGGATGAAGTAAAAACTTTTACCATTAATTATGTTGACTCGAGCTCCTCGTATACACAAAACACTAAAAGCATTGTCAACAATGAATCATTTAGCTTCAATACACTAGGAATGGACCTATACATAATCCATGCTAAGTGTGAAGTATCCAACCCTTATTGTAAGATAACTCCTACTAATAGGAGTCTCCTCGACTGGAGAATCATCCCATCAATCTAACTCTTCTTGTCCAAAACCCTGTTACTTATCCTCTAAATAATTAATACATCTCTCCTTTTTCTATTACTGATGCAAGAGTAAAATAGGCCTCTTTTTATGATATCGTCCTCAATGTGGCATTTTGGGGAAAATTTATTAATAAAATAAATGAAGATTTTAAGTATCTTGTTTTGCCTTATACTAATTACATTGATTCCAATCAAAGAATTAATGAAGATAATCTAATGAATGAACAGTTCTTAACTGATCTCAATAAGGAAAAAATTAAACAACATGATGACATTCAAACAAATTAGGATAAAGTCAATGCTTAGCGAGCATGATCAATGGAAATTCAAAGAGATCCTAAAAGAATTTGTAGATGCCTTTGGATGGTCTTACAATGACATTCCTGATATCGGCCTAGAGATGGTACGATATGAGATTCCCATATATCCAAAGTGCAAGACTGTCAAGAAAATATTAAGAACGATTCGTTCTGAATGGTCACTGAAAGTGCAGGACGAAGTGGTCAAGAAATTGAATATACGTTTCATCTGTTTGGTCGAATATCCAACTTCTCTTGTGAACATTGTTCCCGTGCCGAAATCAGGAGGAAAAGTTTACATGTGCGTCGACTATTATAATATGAATAAGGATTCTCCTAAAGACAATTAGCCTTTGAGAAACATCGACATGATTGTTGATAACTCCACTAATCATTACCTTAAATCAATCGTTTACGACTTTGCGGGGTATAATCATATCAAGATCATCCCAACCACCAAGAAAAGACTCATGTCTTTTGGTCTTAAAAATGCCAAGGATACATACCAAAGAGTAGATACAACCATCCTGCATGATCTTATCTGTACATAGATCAAAGTCTATGTTGATGATATGATTATTAAGTCTGAGACTTACTAAAGTCAAGTTCTTGCCTTGATAAAATTCTTTAAATGACTGCACTAATACCAAATGTGTTTAATATGCAAAATTGATTTTTGTTGTCACAAAGGAAAAACTCCTTGGATTTATAGTCAGTTAAAGAAGGATAGATGAATAGCTTGATAAACTCAAGTCGGTCCTCAAAATTAAATCACCTTGGACTCAGAAAGAAGTCTGTAATTTCTTGGGCAAAATGTAGTATATCAGTAGGTTCATCAGCCAACTCTCTTCTATCTGCGAAGCCATCTTTAAATCCTCTGAAAGGATTCAACCAAAGTCTGGAATTAGGGATGCCAAGATGACTTCTATTAGATTAATATATACCTTAACCAACCTTCGGTTCTCATGCCACCGCAAACTTTTCTACCATTTTATTTATGCTAACCATTATAAACACTATGGTCGGGGCTATGTTGGCTTAATACATTAAAAAAAATCAAAAAGAGAGAGCCATCTATTATGTGAGTTAAAAACTTTCGGGGTATGAAGTAAAATATACTACATTAGAAAAGGTGTCTGTTACCCTAGTTTGGTCCACTTAGAATTTTTTACATTAAATGCTTTGACTCCCTATCAAGTTAGTGTCTTGAATGGATCCTATGAAATATTTTCTTAAAAACCTATCGTATAAAGTCGGATGGCCCATTGGATTCCATTATTAGCCAAGTTCGATATCACATATTTCATGCAAAAATCCATCAGAGGAAGATCCATCTCTTATTACCTAGCCGACAATCCTATGGGAGAAGCCAATGTATGGATTTCTAAAGTCCTGGATAAGGATATTCTCTATACTTATCATGAAGACCTCTAATGGAAAATGTTCTTTCATGGATCTGGTAACACGAAGGTGTATGTAATTAAGATTATGTTGATTGTGTCTAATGACTCTCACACTCCCATTTCCATTAAGTTAAACTCTCTTTACACTATCAACTTGACATAATATGAAGCATGTGCTACGGGACTATAGATTACCCTCGAGAAAGTAATTTGATACCTCAATGTTAATGGATACTTGAACTTCATTATAGGAAAATTCCTCTATAAATGGAATGTCAAAGATCAGAAACTCATTCCTTTTCATGATAACCATGAAGAGCTCGCCTCTATATTCAAAGATGTCACATCCACTACCTCTCCCGCTCAAGAAATAGATTTTTCGCTGTATTGGAAACCTTAGCATCCATGGTCGACGTGCCCGAGTGAATAACAATATTTCCTTTATAGTTCAGAAGAAATTCACCCTAGCTTACTATCAACACATCGCTCACCACAAAAGAAGATTCATAAAATTTTGGTTTGTGGTAGTACGATATTTGGTGTCTTCTCAAGCATGGTCAGCTTCTTCAAGGGTCTGATATAAAAGATCATATAATTCTCTGTAAGCTTGCGCCCTAGTATATCATCTATGATAAAGCTTTACTGAAGAAAAAATTTTAATGACACCCATTTGCAATGCATAGCAGGGGATGAAATTGAAGAAGTAATATGAAAAATACAAGGAGGAGAATGTGGGACTAAAATGAATAGTCATATGCTTCCCAAAAACATTATTCGAAAGATATACTATTGGACTATTATGGTCCCAAAATGCACCGCCACTACAAGAATTTGAAGCTTTTGCAACATTGCCCATTTTTGTTTCCAGAGATAAAAATTTTGGTGGGATAGTTGATATGCCAAATATCACCTCGTTTAGGATCATAAGCCTTGACCATAGCCGACCCTCACTAGCTAGCCAGAAATGAGAAGTAACCACTTAGCCTAGAAGGAATCGGTCGACACTCAGATGACTCAGCCTTAGCCCTCAACAGTTATCCGATATGAATTATCTGCATTATTCCTAAAGATTAGGTATCCCTATCCTAGGCCTCACCCCGGTCGAGGTTGGTCAACATAGCAGGTATCGTTCCACAAGAGTTCAAAGGTCTAAAATTTCATCCTTAGCCTCTGAGGTAGGCCGAGGTCATCTTACTGACAGAGCGCATGCATTAGGAGATGCATGGAGATGTGTGCGTGGATATACAACGCAAGCGAGCCAAAACTATTATACCAGATCATTCTTGCATGTGGGAGAATATTTGATCATCATGACCTGCATATGACGAAGATAACAAACTTCTCCCTATTGGCTAGGAACATTTTGTACATGTTTGTTGCATGCTTGGGGTTCAATACACCCCCAAGACACTGTATATATATATCATCTTCTTTAAAAAAGAAGGATCGATTAATTAAAACCCTAGCTAAAACTCTGCTCATTTTGTGCACGAAAGAAATAGAGATAAAGCTTGTGTTGCAACCTGGCCATTAGACTGGATGTAGGCTCCGGCCGAACCACTTAAATCCATGTGTTCATCCTCTTCAACTCATCTACTTCCCTATTGAGTTATTGTATGATTATTTCCATTGTTACATTCTTGTTTGATCTTCATATATCTATGTCCTGGTGATACTATTTCTGGCATCATCAGTCTCGAGTCGTCTATGCGAATGAGTACCATCATCTCTTCCCTTTTCTAGCCTGTCCTCAAGGAAGTCTCTGGTGGTGATCCAGTCCTCCCCTCTTGTGGAGATGTTTCACCATTGAAAGAGTAACTATTGAGCTATAAGGCTTTTACTCTTCAAATACCTCTCATCTGTAAGGTTTAATACATGGAATCAGAATTTCCACCACTACCACCACCACCAGCTGGTGGTTCTAGTTCTAGCAACGCACCTCCTCAATCATAAATGGCCGAGATAGCGGCGACATTAAAGTCCTGGGTGGTCAGCCAACAAGCAATGTAAGAGCAGCTGGTTTCTTTCACCTAAAATATGATAATTAGCCCGACTGGGGTACAACCGTAGATCATTACATGGTAGTAGTGGAGCACCCCTAGAATGCCAGGGGACCACCCCAGGCACCATGCAAAGATCTTCCACCTCTTCAGTGGTGGAGGGATGTTTCCGACCTTAGGCGTTTATGCCTGGGGAGGCTAGGCCAACCCTTCCCGGAGGGCTGTTATGATGATTATGAGGCTGAAGATGCTTAGGCTGATTATTGGGAACCATACAAAGTATCTGGAAATATAGAAGACCCCATCCAAGGAAGCCAATGTCATGATAGGATGTCGAGCCGTGATGCACACCCAAAAGTCTCTGCCTTTGATAGATTAAGTAGAGGGTCAGCCTTTGAAAGGCTTGGCCCAGTTGGTGATCCGAGAGAAATGTTTTCTAGGTCAAGGATCACTGTTGGCTAAAGGAGGGTGGGGACAGATGGTTGACCCTAGTGTGGGAGAGGCGAGGGCCAGCAAGAAGTAAATAGCAGATGCAGGTCAGCAGTAGGGGAACCTTTGGTTTGACCGGTTGAGGTAGTAGGGGATAACATTGTCCAAGACGACGTTATTGAAGTGGCTGAGAGGCCTTGAAATAACTCAATTCAAAGTCTAGAAAATAAGATTGGAGACATCCTTAAGATTCGTGACCCACTGCAGAGGGGATACTTGAAAGGTTATCCTTTATGGAAAAAATAGTCAACTTCCCAACCCCTACCAAATTCAAGTCGCTAGTGGTTACTTTGAAGTATGATGGGAGTACTAATTTTTTGCATCATGTAGAGTTGTACCAGTCGGCTATAGACATCTACTCCATCTGAGATGAGATGAAATGTCGTGATTTCTCAATCACTTTGAATGGAGTTGACCATATATAGTTCACTTCACTCGTGAAGAACTCCATTGAAAATTTTAAGCAACTCGCATAACGATTCATCCATAACTTCTTCTTTGGGGTAAGACCCCATACGAAGACTACTCACCTGATGTACGTTGAGCAGGGGAAGAATGAGAGTCTCAGAGAGTACATCGCAAGGTTTAGTAAAGAGAAGTTGGAAGTGGAGGACTATGAGGAAAGTATTTTGATGACAGCGTTAATAGGAGGCCTACAGAAAGGGGAATCACTTTGGAAGCTTGCTGAGGACCCATCAAAGTCTATGGCAAAGCTATTGGTGATGGCCAATAAGGTCATTAATGCCAAGGAAGCTATGACAACCTAGTATGAGGATGATAAGGGGACTAGCAGTGGGAGAAAATTTCAAAAGAAGAATAAAGATGGAAAGAAGAGATCAATTGATGATTAGGTTGCTAATAATACTCCGCTCACGATCAACTGCGAGCACATTTTGAATGAGATAAAAAATGATCGGTCCCTGAGATGGCCTGAGAAGCTGAAAGCTCCCCCTCACAAAAGGAATTAAAGCTTATGGTTCAAATTTCACTAAGATCATGGGCACTTAACCGACAAGTGTTTTGCCCTGAAATATGAGATTGAGAAGATGCTTAATACTAGGAAACTAAGAAAGTATGTGAGCAGTGACACCCCAGAAAAAAGTGCCGATAGGTGCATGGAAGATGTCCTAGGGAAGAAAGATGACGCCTTAGACGATGATGATGATGACCCAAACCTACCACCAAAGTACGATGATCCAAAAGGTCGACACCACATGATCTCGTTTGATGTGAAGATGATCTATGGAAGTGTAGCAGGGGGTGATGTGGAAGTGGTTCATAGTAAGGTGCATGTGGCCGAAGCTAAAGCCCTTCCCAAGGTTGAAGATATAAACTCGGTCGAAGTAAGTACAAAGTCATAGAAGAGAAAGATGGTAGATATTGATACCTTAATTGTGTGTTTTTCAAGACTTGACCTCAAAGTATTCCTAGATCCTCGGGACAACCCTTTGATAATTACAACTAGAGTGCATGGGTATGACGTGAAGAGTATATTAGTCAAAGGGGGAAGTTCGACTGATGTTATATTCTAGCCATGTTTTAAATGTTTGGGACTCAGCAAGAAGAGGCTCATCCATTACCATCATCCTCTGAAAGGGTTCAGCTGCGAGAAGGTGCATCCATTGGGAATGTATGAAATGGATGTCAGAATGGGAGATGTTTGGCCTATAAGGCTAACAAAGAAGGTCAATTTGTTTGTTATTGATGAAAGAGTATACTCATCTTATAACATTATCATGGGAAGAGTAACCCTCAAGGAATTTAAGGTCGTGCCATCCACTATACACCAAATGGGAAAATTCTCGACCCCTTATGGGGTAGGGGAAGTTCAAGGTGATCAAGTGTTGGCACATGAATGCTACTTTAACTCAGCCAAGGAGAGGGAAGCTCATAAGAAAGCAACTATGACCTATAGTATTGATACCTTGGATACCAGGGATAAGATCAAACTAAAGAAAGAGGAGTCTGCAGAAGAGTTATAATCCATCATCCTCAATGAGGATAATCTAAAAAAACTATCCAGGTTAGGAAAGCCCTGAGAGGTGATATCAAGTAAGAGTTGATCAAACTCTTGAGAAATATGAGGTCATTTGGGAAGAAGTGAAGAAGCTAGAAAAAGATTACTTCATAAGAGAGATGATATATTTTTATTAGCTGGCTAGAGAAGTTATTATACCTAAAGACAATTTGAAGTGGAGAATGTGTGTGGACTTTACCGATATGAACAGGGCTTACCCCAAGGATAGCTTCCCTTTATCGAGAATCGATCAGATGGTTGATGCTATATCGGGCCATGAGATAATGAGTTTCATGGATGCCTGCTTAGGCTACAACTAGATATTCATGCACCCGTCCGATGTGGAGAAGACTACCTTCATAACCAACAAGGGAACCTATTACTATAAGGTCATGCCCTTCGATTTGAAGCATGTTGGAGCTACCTATCAGAGGCTGGTCAACAAGATGTTTAAGGATTAAATTGGGAAGACGATGGAAGTCTATGTTGATGATATGATTACTAAAAGTCTCAATTCGACACCCATATGTTTGACCTTAGGAAAGATTTTGACATGATGGATAGATACAAAATTAAGCCTAACCTTGCAAAGTGCGTGTTCGGTATAGGAGTAGGAAAATTCTTGGGCTTCATCATAAATCTGACGGGGATAAAGGTCAATCCAACAAAGATCAAGGCCTTAATAGAGATGAAGACTCTAAATTCGACCAAGGATGTGCGTAGGCTGACGGGGAGAGTGGCGTCACTTAACAGGTTTAGGTCTAGAGCCACCGATAAATGTCTCCCATTTTTCAAAGTTCTTAGAAAATCTTTCGAATGGAATGAGGAATGTGACAAGGCCTCCAAAGAGTTGAGGTCCTACCTCGGCTCTCCCTTATTATTATCATGGCCAGTCTAAAGGGAAAAGATTTATGTATATCTTTAAGTCTCAGAGTCGGCTATTATCACTGCCATCATAAGAGATGAGGCTGGAGTACAAAAGTTGATATATTTCAACACTCTCCAAGGGGATGAGTAGAGGTACCCCAGGATGAAAAAGTTAGCCTATGAACTGATTCATGCTTCAAGGAAGATGAAGTCGTACTTTGAGGTCCACATAATGGTCATCCTACTGGACTATTTTGCTTCGGCAGGTCATCCATAAGCCTAAAAAGCCGGGGAGACTAATGGATTGGGTAATAGAGCATGGAGAAATTGATATCATCTATCATCCTAGAGTGGCCATCAAAGGGAAGGCGTTAGCAAACTTTGTAACTGAGTTCACCTGGGATGAGGCCGATAGTGAAAATTTTGAGGCTACTAGTTGTGAGTAAGGAAAAAGTGTAAGCTCTCTCCCGGATAAGGCCGAGACAAGTTTAGCGAGAGGGAAAGTATCTGAAAATGAATAGGAATGATATTTCTTAAAAAATGGAACCCTGGTAGAAGGTAATTTCTCTACAAATGGTATAATATGGAGCCTCTTTGTCAATGGTTCCTCCTACGAGAGTAAAAGGGGTGCATGCCTGATAGTGTCGGCACCAGATGTAACAAATATTGAGTACGTACTAAGGTTAAACTTTAAAACTTCCAATAGCGAGTCCAAATATGAATATCTCATAGAAGGATTCTCCTTGGATTGGGCCCTAAACGTCGACCATCTCCTAGTTTACAATTACTCCAGATTGGTTGTAAATGAAGTCTTGGGAGCATATGAGGAAAAGGATGATAGGATGGATAAATATGTGGAGAAAATGAGGTCAGTGCTGAAGAATTTAGAAGAGGTAAAGTTGAAAAGGAAACCTTGGTTTGACAATGGCCGAGATGACACTTTTGTAAGGATGGCCTCAGCCACAAGAAAGGAGATAAGGAGGACAGTGCCCGAAGAAATCTTACATCGACCGAACATTGAGGAGGAGGACATCACTCTGGAGTCTTGTCTGAATTTGAACATGGGAGTCTCCTGGGTGGATCCTCTCATCAAGTACTTAAAGAGTGGGGTAATTGAGAAAAGGAAGCTGAGATACAAAGCTGATAAGTTCTCTATCATAGGATACACTTCATACAAGAAAGGGTTTCCGCTTCCTCTGCTCAGATGTGTCCATCCATCTGAGATAACATACATCCTGAAGGACGTGCACGAAGGCTCCTGCTCCAGTTATGTTGATGGAAGATCTTTCTCTAAGAGAATTATTACCCACGGGTATTGGGGGCCGACCTTGCCCAAGGATGCTACAGCATATGTCAAGAAATACGATAAGTGCCAGAGGTTTACTACAATTCCCCACTAGCCTAATCAACCTTTTACTGCCATCACATCTTTCTAGTCGTTTGCGATTTGGGGAATTGATTTGGTGTACCCTTACCTAGGGCGGTGTATAATTATCGTTATTTGATCGTAGCTATAGATTGCTTTTTGAAGTGGGTGGAGGCTGAACCGATGATTATAATTACAAAGCAAAAGGCCTTTCAGTTCATCTAGAAAAAAATCAACTGCAGGTACGATCTACCAAAAACCCTAATCTTTGATAATGGGACACAATTTAAGAATGTCTCCCTAGAAAAGTACTACGAAAGGGTCGGCATCAAGAAGCTCTTATCCACCCCTGTCCGACCCCAAGCTAATGGGAAGACGAAAGTGACAAACTGAATGATTCTCGATGGAATCAAGAAGAAGTTAGAAGATGCAAATATGGAAATGAATTGAAGACGTGTATGATATCCTATGGGCCTACAGAATAATGGAGAGGACCCTAACTGAGGAAACTCCATTTATGCTTGCTTATGGATTAGAGGCAGTGGGGCCTATAGAAATTGGCCTCCCAACTCATAGGGTTCAAATGTATGACCCACAAGAGAATGTTAGAGAAAGAATCATGGATTTTGATCTTATGGAAGAAAGAAGACAAGACTGTAAGGATACAAATTTCCAATTGAGTCCATATATTGTTTTGGCTCAATTCTGGACAAAAACATTTATACATAGGATTGTATTTAATTGTAATATTCTCAAGCCTATGAAAAGATTGTTTGAAGACGTAGCGGCAAAGAGTATAAAGCTTCATAATCATGCTGGTTTCGTGCCTCGTTTATATGTCATCAACCATAGTTTCACGCTCCCAAGGTATGAATGCAATCGTGTATATATATAGGAGATTGGAGCTTGTTTATTGGGTGTTAGGTTATTTAAAACTGTTGTTTTAATTTCCGAAAGATTTTATCAAACTTTAAAATAAAAGTATATAAAGTTTCTGGGCTAAAATCAAAATTTATAAATTTCTGGAAGTGCGTTCGATATGTCGTTCGAACGAGATTTTCGTTTCGAACCAGATGTCGTTCGAACGAGTTTGCCAACGAGTTCCTAATATAGGCCTTTAAAATGTCGTTCGATATGTCAGTCGAACGAACCTTATGTTCGAACGAGATATCCAACGAGATTTCTAACGAGTTCAATCTGGAACTTCGTTAGAAGTCTCGTTCGAACGAGATTTCGTTCGAATGAGACGTCAGGCGGGAACAGTTTTTGGTAGTTTTAAGCAGTTTTCTCCCACTTTCTCACTTGTTTCTTAACTGAATTTTTTTAGACTTCATCATGTGCGGGAGTAACATTTTCTAATCTATCTTTTTCATATCCTACTAACTCCTAGAGAGTGTTTTGAGAGAAAAATCAAAGAGGGAAAAAGATCATGTTTTGAGTGAGTTTTTATCAAAGAGAAAAATATACACCACTCTAGTTTACACCCAAATTAGTTTCTTCCAAGTTCCCATATTCAGATATCTTTCTTGGAGTTTGGCACCGGGTTCATCTCTTTCGTTCAGAGAGAAGTTTTGAGTTTTCTTCTACATCCCATAAAGAAAGAAGAAGAGTTTTGTTGTATTACCCACTTGGAGAAAGGCTCCTTGCTCGGGTGACGGTGACCATATAAAGTCCGATCGGTGGACTCCGAGACCGTGGTGGAGCTCCGAGGTTATTCGCTAGGAAGAGGTATCTACAAGAATAAGCGTCTAGGCTTGAGAGGGATCGAGTCGTGTGTTGTAAGCCTTTATGTCTTGTATTTGTAAATCCGTATCTAGTGGATTTGAGTCTAGGGCCGTCCGAGGTTGTTTCTCGTTGTGGGATTTTCCTCGTACATCTCGGCGTAGTGTGATTGATTTATTTTTTATCTTGCATAATGAATTAGAACTCATGCTTAGGGTAATTCAAGATAAAAATGGTTTTAATTGTCACACTTCATTTAATTGGGTGCTAATTAAATTTGGATAATTGTTTATTTAATTCAAGTCTTTTGCTAAAATTGGTTTGGCCTAACTTTGGAATATTGATAATTATGACTTAGGCAAATCCTAGGACTCTGATTAATTAATTGGTTTGAGTGAAATTAATATTTGCGCGTGTTTAATTAACTTTCACTTGGGTTTAATTTGAATTTGAAATAGAAAATAAAATTTGGTAATTAAATTGAACCATTACCTTTTATGCTTCCGCATAGTAAATAAGAAAAGGAAATATAATTTCAAAGGGTTTAAAGCCGGGGATCCGCATTCTTTCGAAGACGCTGAGGTTAGGCAAGCTGTCGACCAACAAAGAACAATAAGATTCTATAACAAGTGAGTAAAGGCGTGCCCACTGAAGGCAGGGGACCTGGTAATGATGAAGGCATGGAAGAAACCCAATAAGCTTCATAGAAATTGGCATGTCCCATAAAGAGTAGTCGAATAGGTGGTTCCGAGAATGTACAGATTAGAAAACCTGGAAGGAGAACCATTCTCCCACCTGTAGAACACCCACCACCTCAAGAAATATTACCAATGAGATAACAGTTCTTCTGTCCTTTTTCAATTCTATTGTAACACATGTGTATGAGACTCAGATGAATTAAATTCAAATTAAATCCACGGTTTCCCTCATATGTTGATTATCTATTCAGTTATTTGATTATATATATCAACTCATCTTAAGCTACAAAACATCATTTGTGGTGAAGTAAGCTTAAGTTGCCTCGGTGATATGACAGTCGAGATGGAGTGAACCTTGTCCATGGACTAGCAATAACATCGAAAGGAATTTATTATTAAAACATCATTAACTTGGTGGACCTACTCCCTTGGCCAAGATGACAGTGCATGGATGAGATGACTCTCCATACATTCATAAAATAATGAGGGATGACTTGTGCTTACACACCATAATTTAGTGTATCCAAATTAAAAATCACTTGATTGTGGTTAATATTCAAACATCATTAACTTGGTGGACCAACTCCCTCGACCGAGATGATGGTGCATGAATGAGACAGCTCTCCACACACTCACAAAATGACGATGAAGGGCTTGTGCTTACACACCATAATTTGGTGGATGCAAATTAAAAATCACTTGATTGTGATTAGTATTCAAACATCATTAACTTGGTTGACCTACTCCCTCGGTCGAGATGACAGTGCATGGACGAGATAGTGGTGGAATTGATTATGATTTATTTATAGTTGATTTTCAATATTATCTTGTTTGAGTACGATACGACAACATAGTTATAGCATGCAAGTAAATCAAGTGGAAATGCAAATAAGAGAGAAACAACATATTCCATTTCACAATATACAAAGTACAGAGATGATAAAAAACTTAAAAAAATAAAAAGTGTTCAAAATAGACAGAATAGAAGTACAGTCAAAAGAGGTTATTAGTCAAAGACGACCACCCTAAGAAGTCATCTCAAGGTTGATGGTGGGAGTTTTCTCAGCGGTTGGCTCAGCTCCACACCTGGCATGTATTACTTGGGCTTGTACATTGGCCTGAACATTAACCACAGCCTTGGCTGCCTCCATCAACTCCACATACTCCAGAGCGACATCAAAGAGGGGGTCAGAGAAGTCTAGAGCATCCAAGGTATGAAGAATAGAATAGACGACCTCAATGAACTTGGCAGAAATCCATCGACAAGACGTCTTTACGCCTCTTTGCAAGTAAATCATGTCAAAGATTCCAAACTCGTCTGAATCCTTGAAAGCTTCAATATCCTCAGCCTTGATCCTCTCAAGGGCCTCAAGAGATAAGGCCTCATCTCTTCCCCTTTGCAAGACCTTAGTAAGCTCTTTGGTATGAGTGGCCGATAATGCGGCCAATGCCTGGCCTTCTCTTTAAGAAGTTTATCCTTATTTTTAACAAGTAATCCTTGATTGTCAGATCATTCTAAGGCTATAAAAGATCGACCGGTCAAGACTCCAGTCATTTCTTCAGCCTTTCTTCGGATCTGAGAGCTTGGTCGACCTCCTTCACTTGTGGATAATTCTCAACCATCCACTTATTGGACAAGGCAATGGTGCATACAGTCTGTAGAGAAAGTAAATCATCCTAGTACATATGAGGTAAGAAGAGTACGAGAAAACACTTGTGCATAAGAATAAAATAATTACCTAATCCATCAGATGAAGTGCCAAATCAAAGACCTGATGAGGAGCCATATTCTCTAAGAACTCATAGTCTTCCTTGGTGGGAACTCTAAGCATATCCCTCTTGGATCTTGTATGTGAGTGGATAATAGATCCAAGGCAGTTCCTAAGGTAGGCAATGTTTTTCTGCCAATACTCTTAAAAAGAGTCCCCGAAATAAGATCTAGTTTTGGAACTGCTCGACATAAACGAGCTTGGGGGATAACTCTCGGCCTCTAAGTGTACCTCTCAGGCCGATTATCATGGGCAACTTGATCGTTAGTCCATTTTTTTCTGGCCTCAGATGGTGTCATCCCTATGGCCGTTGTCTTCTTTGGCTGACCATTGGCGGTCAGTTGCTTTTTTTTGCTTAAAGCGTTATGATTTCTTAAAACGCGCGTGTTAAAAAATTCCTCAGACAGATGAGGAGGTTTGTGTGCAAAAACATAACATGGAATATTAGTCACAATAAAAAAATAAGACAAAGGACTTGAAAGAAATAAATTGCTTCACTTACAAAGGTCGTTTAGTGGATCGTCCCATAACCCAAACTTATCTAAGTACTCCGGGGACATCAGTTCTTAAAAGGAAATGAGTTGGCCATCCCTCCCTTGCCCCCTGAGGAAGTCAACTTTCTCCCTATTGGTTATATTGAGGTCAGAGTTAGTAGGAGCTTTAGGGGATTTGACCAAGAATGGGCTACCCTCAGCTCAACATCTTATCCCTCATGATCGGAGTCGATAGAAAACTCCAAATCCCCAGGAGCATAGAAGAACCTCTCATTCCAATTATGATTGGAAGTTTTATTGACATGGAGGATCTTCTTATCATACTTCCTGGGCCCCAAGTGGTAGTAACCGACCTGATTTGTGGAGGACAAGACATAGTAATAATCATGGAAAATCTCAACTGAGGGCTAGTCCTCGTACTTATTTCTTCATTAGGAGATATAACTCAATATGACCCTCTAAGCGTTTAGGGCTAACTGAGTGGGAGTGAGTCCAAGATTGGAAAGGATAGCTCATACGGTTGGGTTAAAAGGAAAGAGAAATCCAACCCTGAACATTTGTTCGTAGAGGGAAATTTCTCCCTATCGCCTGTCATACACTCTCTCATTCTTGGCTAGAAGTCTAAAAATGACGTCGGGATTAATGACATAAAGGTGTCTGAAGTAAAAAAGGTTAATATCACGGATGGAGGATTGATATTTCTCAGCGTATGAATAGTCCAATGGCTCATGGAACTCAGATCCCTCCTCCATCTCGTCTTCAGCTACTCCATCTCCACCCCCGACGTTAACAATGGGGTAAGTTTTATGGAACTCAGCATCGGTCATGGAAGATAAAGGAACTGCAATCGGGGGAATATTTGTATTCATGATCGGCTTAATGGGGTCTGTAAGAATATCTACATAACTGTCATCTCATCTAGATGACTCGGCTTGAGTTGGTGATGAGGCCCGGGACATATTGCCAGATCCTCTCGTCTCCCTAAGATGGGTTGATGAATACCTCATAGGTTGGTCATACGAATACCTATTATCGATTTGGATGGAAGAAGATCTGATCATTTCTTTAGGAGAGGATATAATTATTTTTAAAGGGACAAGAAAGATGGGTTATCTCCAGATGGGGTCAGCTTGGCACTTAGCCTCGACCTCGTCCTCTAACTTATGTATCTCTTGGAAATACCTCTCCTTAAGGGTCCGGTAGTGAAATTCTAACTCGTGTAAGGTTTTTAACATTTTTTAGTTGAGGTAACACTTAAGTTAAAGTTGGAAATCATAAATAATTTTAGGGTTAACTAAGGCCGACTCAAAGATTAAAAAGGCAAAAGTGAATCATTTTCTAACCAAGAACAATGAAGAACATTTGGTAGGAAGGATTATCGAAATGTGACTGCAGTAAATTAAGCAGCCAAATGGTAGCCTAAATGGTGTAAGCACTAAGCAAAAAATGTCCCTAAAAGCCTGAAACCACTAAAAACCAACGAGGAAACCCCTAACAGCTAAGTGAAGTTGTCGGAGTTAAGTTTGAACTCGCCAGAAACTATGAAGTCTTAAAATGATTTAAGAAACTATAAAAATTTTAATTCAATGGTGGAAAAAGGTTACCTAGAAGGGAAATGGGAATGGAAAAGTAAAAACAACCTTGGAAAGTTACTTGGAGGCACAAAGACAAGGGGCAAGAGCTATGGTTCCGAGAGTTAGCGCGTTGGAGAAATTATAACAAGCACAAAACCCTAAGCATATAAACCTTCTTTTATACCTCGATTGGACGCAACCATATGTGAAGTGTGACAGTTGTCAATTCAATTCAATATGCGACTCACCTGATGGCTGCCATTTGTCTTCTCAACTGACGTCAGACGACATAACTTCATTACCGCTCAGCCTCATCCAGATGTCAAATACTAAGGGCTAGGGGTGATTTATATTCCAATATCACCTCGTCTAGGATCATAAGACTTGGACACAACCTACACTCACTAGTTGGATAAAAATGAGAAGTTACCACTAAGTTTGGAAGGACTCGGTCGACACTTAGATGACTCAGCCTCGGCCCTCAGCAGTTGTCTAGTCTGAATTATCTGCATTATTCTTGAAGATTGGTATCGTCGGCCTCGGCCTCACCTAGGCCGAAAAAATTAGGTCGAGGTCGATTAACATAACATCTATCATTCCTCAAGAGTTCAAAGGTCTACAAGTTCATCCTCAACCTCTGGGGTTGGTCGAGGTTATCTTATTGACAGAGCGCATGCATTGGGAGACGTGTGGATATGTGCACATGGATATACAATGCATGTGAGCTAAAAAAGTTTTATAAGATCATTCTCACATGTGGGAGAATATTTTATCATCACAGCCTGCATGTGACGAAGACAACTGGCTTCTCCCTATTGGTTGGGAACATTCTATGCAGGTTTGTTGCATGCTTGGGGATGCAATACACCCCCAAGACACTATATATATATCATCTTCTTCTTCAAAAATGAAGGATCGATTAATTAAAATACTAGCTAAAACTCTGCTCATTTTGTACACAGAAGAGAGAGAGAGAGAGAGATAGAGCTTTTGTTCTAACCTGGCCATTAGACCTATATTTACTAGTGGATTTCAGTCACACATAGAGAGTGTACGTAGGCTCCAGACGAACCACTTAAATCCATGTGTTCATCCTCTTCACCTCAACTCCTTCTTTGTTGAGTTGTTGTATGATTATTGCCATGGTTTCATTCCTATTTGAGCTTAATACATCTATGACCCGATGATACCATTTCTGGCATCATCACTAGTCATGAAGTGAGGTAGTGAAGTTATTTGATGTTTTAGCAACATTAACAAATGTTGCCAAAAGTGAGCTAACTTTCGACAACATAACCCCATATTGCGAAAAAATAGTGGCTTCGGGAAATAAGGATTCTCTGTTGCCAAGTGTTTTTTATGTAATTTATATATTTAAAATACATTAAAATCTTTCTAAAGAAAACCCTTAAAGAATAAACCCCATTCCCACTTTCCCTCTCTCTTTCACTTACTCTCTCGATAACTAATCTATGTTCCACCGCCTAACCACCACCCGACCACCATAGTAGGTTTTTCTCTCTCCCTCTCTCAAAGTCACAAACGTGAACACTCATAACATAAAACATGCATACACTTAAAGTAGAACTCACTCAAAAATTCACATAAGTATATAAGCACATGCACAACAGAACACACGTACCTACGAATGTCGAGGTCGATTTGAGGAACCAGAGTTATCTTCTTCTGAGTTTTTTATTTACAATTGTTGGGTTAATTTTTATTGGATGTGTACACCTAAATCGGCATGATCTTTTTAAGAGTTTTTTAATTCCTCTTTTTTTAATGATTTAATTTTTGTATATATTCCTTCACCTAAAAAATGTGTTTACAGATTTTGTTATTTTTCATTTAAATACAATCTTTACGAGTTTATATTTTCTAACTAGTTTAAAATCTTTGCAATTGAATCATTCTAATTACGTTATGATAGGTTCATTTTTTAGTTTCATTTGCTGATGAAAAACAAAGGTAGAAAGGGGTGGCAATACACTAGTAAGGACTGAAAAAATACAGTGTATAAATGTAATTTTAAAAAATAATCTCATTTTTTACTTTACTAGTTGTGTGAAAAGATGTGTTTTCGTTCTGTTTTAATAAATTTGTTAGATTGTCACTCAACTACTGCTTATGGTTCTTTGAGAATTCCTGTTCTTACCTAATTATAATTATAATTATAATTATAATTATAATTATAATTATAATTGTGTCATAATTCATTAATTTTATATTCTAACTATTGGATTCTTATGAATCCATGGCATTTCTCTAATTATTTATATTGGTTTCTCTTCTATCTCATTGTTGAGTACAATGTCTCATACATGTATCATGCTTTGTTTGCCTACTTCGATCGAGACAATGTTTACCTTAAGGGTTTAACCAAGTATGATTTTCAATTATGGAAGTTATCTTATTCATGTTACTTGTTCTCTATTATGATTTTGCTAGATATGTCTTTAATGTGGTGTTTGGGTGTATTTTGTGTAGGTTTTCTAAGGAATCAAGTGAGGAGTAAAGAGGCCATGTTGATATATTCATTGAATATTAGTTGTTTAATAATTTGTATATATGTTCTTCTTTTATTTTTATGTTTTAATTTGTTTATAAGACTAAATAATTTATCTAGACGAATTGAAATCCTCAATTTTGATGTTCAATAACTTGCAGAATAAACAATGTGTGAAAGTGAAACTACAGTTTATTTAGATGCCACCGGGAGTTTTCTTTGCTAGATATTTGGTTAAATGCATTTATATACGGTATTTCTTTTATTATATCATTTTCTTTATACAAGCTTGGATGGAATTTGTTAAGTGTTAAATCCTAAGAATATATACCAATTTATCCAATTAGCATTCTAATGTTGATTATGATGCAATTCGGGTTTTAAGATCCAATTTTCTTATGATGTTAATAAGACTGGGTACAATATATTACTAATGTGCTTGAAAGATTTATTGAAAAGTAATAATATGCTAAGTAGAAATATAACAAGTGGATATATTTATATGCCACCCATTTGATTTTAATAGGTGAGGAAAAATAGGAAACGATTTAAAAATAGAAGATAGATACTTGGTTTTTAAACCCATCATATTTATCGAAATTTTAAACTCAAACGGCCCCGTACGAGACACGAACACCTCGCACAAAATCAAAGTAACTTGTAAGAACGGATTGTTTCCTCACGGGACTTCGGGTTTGAGAATATGATGATAATTTGGAAATATCAAGACTGTCTTGAAAACATGTCGTTAAAGGGGAAAAAATGAAAAAAGCCTAAAATTCCCCATACGAGACTCTAACACCTAGCACGGGACAAATGTAACTCCTAAGAACTGATCGTGTCCTCACAAGACTACTGATTTGAGTATATTACGATAATTTGAAAATCTCAAAGCCTAGGCTTGAAAATATGTCGTTAAAGGGAGAAATTGCTAAACAACCCCCAAACGACCCTTTACAAAACACAAACACTTCACACGGGACCGGTGAAACTCGTAGGAACTAATCGTGTCCTCACGAAACTTCGAAATTGCAAATATGATGATAATTTGAAAATCTCAACAATTAGGCTTGAAAACATGCCATTAAAGGTTGAAAATGCAAAACAACCCCCAAGCCTCCCCGTGCGAGACACGAATACCTCACACGGGACAAATGTAACTCGTCGGAATTGACCATGTGATCACGGGACTCCCAGTTGAAGAATATGACGATAATTTCAAAATCTTAAAACTTAGGCTTAAAAATGTACCATTAGACAGTGAAAACACAAAACAGCCTCGTAAGACACACGAACGCCTTGCACGGGACCAACATACTTCTTAGGAACAGACTATGTAGTCAAGGGACTCCCGATTTGAGAATATGATGATAATTTTCAAATCTCGAGACTTAGGCTTGAAAATATGTTGTTAAAGGACAAAAATGCAAAATATCTCCCAAACGGTCCTGTAAGAGATACGAACACCTGGCACGGGACCAATGTAACTCCTAGGCTTCAAAACATGTCATTAAATGGTGAAAATACAAAACAGCCCCAAAATGGCCATATAAGAGATACGAACACCTCACACGGGACCAATGTAAATAGTAAGAACTTACAGTGTAGTTACGGGACTATCGGATTGAGAATATAATAATAATTTAAAAATCTCAAGACTTAGGCTTTAAAAAATTCCATTAGAAGGCAATAATGCAACATAACCCCGAAACGACCCCGTACGAGATAGGAACACCTCGCGTGGTACTAATGTAACTCATAGGAACTGACGGTGTAGTCATGAGATTCCCATTTTGTGAATATGATGATAATTTGCAAATCCCAAGACTTAGGCATAAAAACATGTAATAAAAGCGAAATAATGCAAAACGTGCCCCAAACGGCCCCCGTAAGAGACACGAACACCTCACACAAAACCAATGTAACTTGTAAAGCTACTCGTATAATCACATGACTCCCTATTTGAAAATATAATAACGGTTTGAAAACCTCGAGACCGAGGCTTGAAAACATGCAATTAAAGGGCAAAAATGCAAAACAACCTCCAAACCTTCCCATAAGAGACATGAAGAGCTTTCCCGAGACCAATGTAACTCCTAGGAAATAATAGTGTCTTCATGGGACTCTCGGTTTGAGAATATGATGATAATTTGATAATTATAAAAAGTCATTAAAGGGTGAAAGCGAAAAATATCCCTCAAACAGCCCCTCGGAGACAAGAACACCTAGTACGAGATCCATGTAACTCCTACGAACTAACCATGCAGTAATGTGACTATTGGTTTGAGAATATGATGATAATTTACAAATATTGAGACGTACACTTAAAAACATGTCGTTAAAGGGAGAAAATGGAAAATAACCCAAAATTTCATCATACGAGACACGAAAGCCTCGCACTCAACCAATATAACTCCAAGGATCTAACCATGTATGCGGGAACTCCCGGTTTGAGAATATGTTGATAATTTTCAAATCTCAAGAATTAGGCTTAAAAATAATCCGTTATAGGGAGAAAGTACAAAATAAACCCCAAACGGCCCTATAGGAATCACAAACACCTCTCATAAGACCAATGTAACTCTATGGAACTCGTTGTGTCCTCATGGGACTCCCAATTTGAGAATATAATGATAATTTGCAAATATCAAGACTTAGACTTAAAAAAAATGTCATTAAAGGGTGAAAATGCTAAACCACCCCCAAACGATCCCGTACGAGACATGAACACCTCGCACGGAACCAATGTAACTCGTAGAAACTAACTGTGTAGTCACGGACTCAAAGTTTGAGAATACGATAATTTTGAAACCTTAAGACTTAGGGTTCAAAACATGCTATTAAAGGATGAAAATTCCAAAAAAATTCCCCAAACAGCCTCGTAAAAGACATAAACATCTTGCATGGGACCAATATAACTCCTAGGAACTGACCATGTTGTTATGTGACTCCTGGTTTGAAAATATGAAATTAATTTATAAATGTCAAGACTTAGGATTGAAAACATTCCACTATTGGGTGAAAATGTAAAACAACTCCCAAATGACCCTGTGTGAAAGATAAAGAGCTCACACAAGACCAATGTAACTCCAAAAAATGAACATTGCAGCCACGGGACTCCCGGTTTGAGAATATGATGATAATTTTCAAATCTCACGTCCTTAGGCTTGAAAATAAGATGTTAAAGGGAATAAATGCAAAAGATCTCCCAAACGGACCCCTAAGAGATACGAACACCTTGTATGGGACCAATGTGACTCGTAGAAACTGACCGTGTCCTCTCGGGACTCCCACTTTCATAAATATCATGATAATTTGCAAATATAAAGACTTAAGATTGAAACCATATCATTAAATGGTGAAAATAGAAAATCCCCCCAGATGGGCCCATAAGAGATATAAACACCACACATAGGACCAATGTAATTCGTAGGATCTCACAGTGTAGTCATGGGACTCCCGATTTGAGAATATAATAATAATTTACAAATCTCAAGACTTAAGCTTAAAAACATGCCGTTAGATCGCAAGAATGCAAAATAACCCATAAAAGACCTCATACTTCTAATACATGACCAATGTAACTCGTAGGAACTGACAGTCTAGTTAGGATATACCCATTTTGTTAATATGGTGATAATTTGCAAGCCTTAATATTTAGGCTTGAAGATAAGTCGTTAAAGGGAAAAAAATACAAAATAACCCCCCAAACGGCACTGTAAGAGACACATAAACGTCGCACGGGACAAATGTAAATCGTAGAACTGACTGCGTAGTCACGAAACTCTTCATTTGAGAATGTAATGATTATTTATAAATATCTTGACTTAGGATTAAGAACATGCCATTAAAGTATAAAAATGCAACACAACCTCCAAACGCCCCCTAAGAGACACGAATAGTTGTCCCAGGACTAATGTTACTCCTAGGAACTCATTGTTTCCTCACGAGACTCCCGGTTTGAGAATAAGATGACAATGTGAAAATCTCAAGACTTGGTCTTAAAATATGTCGTTAAATGATGAAAATGTAAAACATCCCCTAAACGGTCCCTTACAAGAGATGAACACCTCACATAAGACCCATGTAACTCCTAAGAACTAAACATGTAGTAATGGGACTCTTGATTAGAATATATGATGATGCAGTCTTGAAAACATGCCGTTAAAGGAAACAAATGTAAAAAAAAAAACTGCACCATAGAATACACGAACGCCTCGCACGGGACCAATGTAACTACTAGGAACTGACCAAGTACTCACAGGACTCCCGGTTTAAGAATATGATTATAATTTTCAAATCTCAATATCTAGGCTTCAAAACATGATTTTAAAGGATGAAAATAATAAACATTCTAAAAATAGCCCCATAAGAGACACGAATACCTCGCACAGGACCAATGTAACCCCTAGGAATTGACGGTGTTTTCACGGGACTCCCACTTTGAGAATAAGATGATATTTTATAAATGTCAAGACTTAGTCTTGAAAACATGTTATTATTGAGCGAAAATGGAAAGTAACTCCCAAATGTCCTGATAAGAGACACGAACACCTCATATGCTGCCAATGTAACTCTTAGGAACTAATCGTGAAGTCAAGGGACTCCTGGTTTGAGAATATGATAATAATGTGCAAATCTCAAGACTTATGATTGAAAAATTCCATTAAAGGGCCAAAATGAAAAACAACTCTCAAACGACCATTGCATGAGACATAAACACCTCGCACGGGACAAATGTAACTCCTATGATCTGACTTGTGACACTCCGCATATTCTAATAACGGGTGATCAATCCTCGATTGAAATAAAATAGGAATCTTAGTCTGGTTCATTCTTAGCATCCCTATCTAAAATCAAATAACCTATTAGGGCTGGCGTCAAATTTTAAAAACCTATTAACTTGCCTTACTAAAAACATTCAACCATCTAAATCACCAATCCAACAAATAAATAAATGCAATCGACTTAACTAAACATTCATCACTAGAATAGATTGAATATTTATGCCTTTAAATAAAATAATTAACCGAATAACTCTCGGTAAAACAAAATACAATAATCCACTGACACATAAATAATGTAAAGACTAATCAATATAAGAATTATCTAATTGGGTGACATGCCGAAAATAGAACTTGAAGTAAACATCCTATCTAGATAACAATGATAGAAGCATCTAATCAACCCATGCAGGCATCCACAGCTACTACAACATCGTCTGAGCAGAAAAATAGCTAAGCCTAGCATCCCCGTGGTTGAGCACCTAAAAGGTTTTGAAAAAAAGGATTTTTGATACATGCCAGAGCCCAAAACCATTTTGAAAATATTTTGTAAGTATTTCAAATGCAATAATGTAAATGCAACAGAATTATTCATGTTCATTTAGTGTCGCACTCGCATGAGATTTTCCTCACCCTTCGTTTATGGTGCACACCTAACACATGTATTTTCATTACCTAGTTATGCTACCCCACTTAACTAGTATAATCACATAACTTAGCCCCACACACTAAACCTCTAGCCCAACCATCCTACACGTATTTTACTTTTCTTTGTCTCTTAGTTCGCTACACGTAAGTTATATCATTATAACTCTCAATTATAATCTTATCATTAAACAACTCACATAACTGCACACTCGTTATAATTTCAATGTTCACACATTCGTTAAGTTTACCTATACATATAACAACCATTTATACATGTATATACACAGCATCCTCGAGTTGTCCTTCTGGATTCATATAATTTACTATTCACATAATCATTTAGTACATATATACATATAAAACTCTTTTATGTGTATATACATAACATCCCGAGCTGTCCTCCTAGATGCATTCCTTACAATGCTATCAGGCTTTGGGTACGTCATGTACCAGTCCTATTCCACCGGGTTGGAATCTTACCACCGAACCAAAATTGTTAACACATAAACTGGGGCAGTACTAGACATACTTTCGTGGGTCATAACCATACCACATTACCCCAGTAGACTCCAAACTCACATACAATGGGCATGCAATATTCATATGACCAGAGGAATAGACCCAACACCTACTATCCTCTCTAGGGTGGGCCACCCACTATGAGCGACCTACAACGATAGCATATCTATAGTAGGTATGTTCATTTATTAGTCACACATAGATATATTCATATATGCATACTAGCACCCTTGTTATGTATACATATACATATAACCATCTAATTGTACATATATCACTCGTAGCACTAGCCCAAAAATCTCGAGTCTTCCCCGACTCCCGATTTATCAAATATTCACTTACTTATTTTAATTTAAAAACCTCATTTTTCTGTCCACTGAGGTATTCTACTCAAACTCGTATCCTAGCTCTTTCTAATTTCCCAACCCGATTTCATGAACTATAACCCTAGTGTCATTCACCCTAGTTCACCCATAAACTCATACCTAGATTTTATTCCCATCTAACCCAGGGTGGATTATAATCCCTTTTATTGATTCCAAGAAGTCACTATTCACCTATAAAACTTTGTGAACCATGTTGAACGCTCAACGGCCCATAAAAATACCAAATAAAAGATGAGGCAGTTCTGTCTAGCAAACTGCTTTGCATGAATACTCGAATAGGGAAACGATTGAACACTAAGCAAAATTTTGACGAGTCTTTTCTTCCTCCCATCAACCATATGTATACCCAACATCATTCAAACCCAAAACATAAATTTTCTATAACTCCTTATCATTATAGCACACATTTTTATGTCTGCATTAAACATAAAACATATTAATTCATGGAACTAACAATTTTTAATAAAGAATCATTCACTTCCTCAATCCCAGTTCAAGGTTTCATCATTTCTCATATGAATCATTAAAGATTGTATCTTTATAACATAAATCATATCAGATTTAACATGGGATTACGTTTAAATAATTTCTCGATGATTTCATTCCCAAAAGTCCTACCCCAAATTTATTCATGAATTATTGAAACTAAATTAAAAATTAAAGAAAGATAAACACCTGCCTTTTATCTTGATGAGATTTTGATGTCTTTCCATTGTTCTCTCCTTTACGTAATGATCTTGTGCCTGGAATGCTTGATTCTCCTCCCAGATCATTCCTTATCACTTTTTCTTGGATTTTCCTTATCTTTTCTCTTCTTTCTCAAGCCATAATTCTTTTGGACTGTGGAATGGCTGCCCACTTCATCCACCTTCCTTAAATATAACCTCAATCCTAAGATTAGGTTAAGTCCCATGTGTAATATGACGCCAACACCCTTATACGAGTCTCGTTTAACCTAAAAAGTTCTCGGAACCAATCCTAACTATCTAGACCCATCCCAGATCATTAGCGCACTCGAAATCATCATTTGAGTTATCTAACATTAGTTTTCCGTATCATTCCCAACATGACCCTAACCGCACATTCCGAATGAGATACTGTCAAACCCGTCTATTTTCTCACATATGACGTAATGTAAATTAACATATGTTAATTTACTTAACACACAATTATATATAATATCACGTAAATATTAATCCTTATAATCTCTAATTAACTTTTATTTTAGTCACTATATTTCTCACATTAATTAAATTGCGTGCACATGTGTAATTTAAAATGCTCTAAAAATATGGGGTGTTACATACTCCCCCTTATAACGAAATTTCATTATCGAAATTTGGATAAACCTCGTACAAAGGGATATAGATACTTATCCTGCATGGCATCCTCACGTTCCCAAATCTACTCATAACAACACTATGGTGCTACCACTATATGCACACTAATGGTACCATATTTGTCGAGGTGCTACTCGTTACGGCCAAAAAATAGTGACCCGTCTCTTTTAATCATTTTATATCGATATATTATGTCATTCCTAAGGTCTCTGCTTGATGAAGACACATGAAACACATCATACCCGCTGTAAATGATACAATAAAATGATCCTATACACCACTGGCTTTATCATCTTAATAATGATGAAAAGCCCCATATCCCTAGGTGTCAAGCTCCCTGACCAGGCGGAAAAAGTGTGCGCGTGTAAAGTGCACAATCGTCGTGTGTTTTGCCGCCGCGATACAAAGAAAACCTAAGCTACAACTACACTTGACAAGCAAGCACAACGGTAAGTCGGGTATCGTAAGAAATCCACAGGGAGTGATTGAATATTAGATGTTAATTTCTTTAAAACTTCAGGAATAAAAGTGTAAAATAAATAAAAGAAAAGGAGATGGTTGGGAATGGTGACAAAAGAGAAAAAGGAAGAAGTTAACACTATACTAAAATTAATAAAACGAGAGTCAGGATCGCATCCCCACCATGGGCTAAACAACTAATAATTCGAATTTCGGTTCGAAAATAGATAATCGAGCATTTTTAATTAATCATAAACATCACACAATAAGGAATTTAACCCAAAGTTGTGAGATTAAACATTTAATCAAAAATGGTCACACGCGAATTAAATTCGAATTATCGCTATAAACACTAACGTTGCGTGACAAAGAAAGTTAAGCGCATAATAATCCGACTTTAATACCCGAGGTTTCAATTAAATGCAATTTTCTCCAAAACCTAATTTTCGGAGCTCAACGCCCATCAATGGCGGACACACGACCCAAACTCTATGTAACTACTCACTACACATGATTAATCTAATTAAACAACTAATTAATAAACAAAACAAGAAATAAATAAACTAAACTAATTTATCTAGGCAAGAAAGTAAAGAAAACAAAGAAATTAAGCTAAAACAACTAAGTACAAAGCTTGAAGACAATGAATAGTAATATTAACTTACAAAGTGGGCAAAACACTCATGGAAATGGAGGAGAGGGAAGCTCCACAAAAATCCCCAAAAAACTGATTTTCTAACCTAACTAATGTCTAAAAATGATCTCCCAACTTAATAGAATTTTTACATATAAATACCCCACCAAAAACCCACTTAAAAATAGAGAATTGCGGACTTTCTGTAGGCCGAATCGATTCGGAAAAATTCCGAATCGATTCGCACCTACAGGTCTGCAATCTGCAGCTTTGTCCTGTTTTACGGAAAATGCCGCCATTTCTTCGTTATAGCTCGGAATGAGGCACGGTCGGAGGCTAAGCGAAGATAACTCAAAGGACTACAGCATCCAAGAAGACATTAGGCTAAAAAACCAAAATATGAAATGACTAAAATTCCCTTGAATGTGACCTTGAGTGTGAATTTGAAGTAAAAACCATCCTAAAAATGCCATAACTCCTTCGATACAACTCAGAATCATGCACCGTCAGCGGCCACGCGAAGAGAAATCAGAGGGCTTCAACTTCCGTGAAGAGCTCGGGATTCAAACCCGAATGCTGAAATTACTAAAATGCCCCCGAAGCTGCAAAAGTCGACGAAACATTTTAGGAAAGCGTCTGAACTTCATACTAAGCATCCAAATACCTACAAAAGCTCAATTAACACCTGCAAAACATGTTAACATAGAAATCCGAGGTTGTCTGGTTAACGAGCATAAGTATAGGGATTAAGATACCCAAGGGGGCTAATAAGGCGTAGGTTAACGGGTGAAATACGCAATATTTGCGTCGTATCACTCCCTTCTTCCCGAATCTCATAACTACCTTCATGAGAGACAGTCATAGTAATATCTTACCACTCACTTCATACTTGAAAAATCTTTGGCTCTCGATGAGGTAACTCTTTCGACGCTCCTGAACTGCCCAAAAATAACTCCTGATTAACTCAATCCTTGTCGACGCAACCTCTAAAAAACCATAGGGTGGATGACAAGGTCTCCTATACAAACTCCCAAAAGGCGCCACACCAATAATAAACTATTATAAGTTATTACACGCAACTCTACAAATGGTAATTACCTTAAAAATCAAGAATATACATCCCTAGAATATCCTTTAACATCTTAGTCACCCTTCCCATGTACCCATCGGTTAACGATTGATATGCCTTATTCAATGTAATTTCATCCCCGTTGCCTCCTGATAACCCTATTAGGAATGGAACATAAGGAGCTTATCTTTATCCACAACAATGTTAGGCGAAAACTCATGTCAGCTCATCCTCTCTTTATAATAAAATATTGGGCACACTGCCCGATTGTGTAATTCACCCGCATATTTAATAAATATTCCATCTCTGTTAACCGATTCCAAAACCCAAAATGGAGTCTTGCCCTCTCCTTAACATTGGTAACCCAAAAGGAACTCCATCGATCTTGCCACCCATTCCTTCACTAGAATCACCAATTATTATGAAACTCTAGTTGATCGCTCAGAATCAACCTTTTTCCATCTAACGAGTGGTGCACCTAGAGACAAACTTCGCTATGTCTTACTCCACACTGACCCACATGTCATGTATTCCACATTATATGGTACCTCTAACTCCCCATTCTTGGTATACTAAAAATCATGATCCACGCATCTGCTCCAAAATTACGCACTTCTAAGGACCTTCATGTCCTGTTAAATCAAGAAACTTATTTATGTGCAAGCCACCCTCAGAACTTGATAGAGTACGACTCCGCTCTATTCCCCAAAACCTTCGGTTCCTACTTAGGGAAAAGAGATTCATTTCTCGTGTCTTCACAGTTCTTTAACCCGTCTTATGTGTGATAGTGCCCCTTGTTGTATATATCTCAACTATTTTCTTCCTCTAACGAGTTTAGTCCACCCTACTATTCCAACTCCGCAACTAACCACCCTATAGGCATACGGATAAACAGGCTTATTTCCCTGTTACCTTATCTCAGGCGATATGGAATATTTAACTAATTAGGGCGGTAATAGACCATATACTTCATACATATCTACAAAAATATTTTAGACGTAACACACATATATCAAAATCAACCCTGCATGACCTACATGACTATTAAGTAAAGGTAGGATCGCTTACCCTACAAACTGTGACTCAATTCTTCTCAAGATTTCCCCATTTATTAACTAGTGGTGCAAACGTTCCACGGTGTCTTCTACATATCCCTACCGGGATCTGTTGGCCTTAAATTGTATAATATATATTTCAGCTCAAAGTGTTATCTGCAAATGTGTAATAACTAATGTACTAAATTGATGCCCTAGAGCCCAACACGTCTCCTAATTCACGATGCTTACTAAGGTTCATGGGTGGGACGTCTTGTAAGTGAAATCCAAATAAGGAACCCCCCTGATACACTATTACTTAACTTTGTCAGTTATCGAGATCCATAGGCCCAAAGAACATTATTGGGACACTAAAAAATTCGTCCCCCAAAAGTTCTAAGTCTAATCTTTAACTCCCACATATCTAAAGGATTCATACCATACGATGCTCGCACTATCACTAAGTCCCCAACGCTAAATCAATAACGAGCTAAATCTCACAGCTCAGCGATAACCCTAATATTCACTGAATCACATCAGTAAAGTCCCTACATTCAGGGATCAAATATAACAAGAAAACTATACTCTTATAAGTCTCTTATCTAATATTATATGAACGTGCACTCGGCCATTACTTAGGACGAGGCATCGCAAAAATAACACATCCTATCCTGAAACAACAAAGATGATAGCTTTACTGTAACAGTCCACCATCACTGAAACCGTCGCTAACCCGTACATACCTAGGATAAATCATACTCGCACCTCTCTAAGATAAGTAGATCCACTAAAAAATATCCTCCTAGTGTCCACACCCGCTCCCCTATAGATGAAACTAAGGAGGGCCCCTCTACCCAACGGTAAATATATACTCATAATAGTAATACTGACGCTACTCCACTAAACCCATCTCACCCAAAAATCTAGTGCTAACAAAATACTGTGATGCATCCGTGCCACACAAAACTTACCCCATTTGCCAATGGATTGATAGAATACCTTCAATTTCCAATGTCACTATGAGTTCATCTAGTTTATGAACTTAATACTCACGCTTGAATTGTCCTAAAAATTGCTGCAATTGTTGCCCCTATCGGGAACCCTACTCCTTTCCCTTAACTCACTGTGGACAAGATCAACACATGTATCCCTTCTCTCCACATATAAAACCCCTTCCCATGAAATCACCCTATTTATGGTTGTGCTATCCATGTCAGGGTTTCCCTAATTTCTAGCCCTGGTGGCCTCGACCCTGATGGCCACCCCTATTGTTCCTTGTCCCTACTAGCCTTGAGTAAAACGATGTAATCCCTAATGGACCTCTCCAAATCCATCATCTCCTGGTCAAAAACCCCTTTATCTGAATCTCGTAGATGGATCCGCCTACTAGGTATCCTCCCATGGTTCCCCACTAGCACCATTACTTTAAATCTTTCCCTGTTGGCTATACTCCCCAACTTTCTTCGATCCCTTCATATGGAAGCGATGATCTTGACAGTGTAAAAGTGGGACATTGACGACATAACATAAGTCATCAAGGTCGTATTTCCAAAAAAGTGCTGGAGAATTCTCCAAATGAGTCCATCAATAAACTTTATGGAATCTTTTCTCCTACATATCCAAGTCATTGTGCACAAAGTTCGCCAAACGAGTGAATTTTTCCTCATAATCGGCCACTGTCCAGTCCTCTTAAGATACATCAACAAATCTCCTTAGTATCTATGTTTGAATAGTAGATGGGAAGAATTTGCGATCAAAACTCACTCAAAACACTCTTATAGTCATGGTATCTCTCTCCTGGGATGTGGAGACTGACTCTCACCACTGCAATGGTGCTCCTACAAGATTAAAATTGGTTAGAATTTATTTTCTGAGTGTCACTGCACTTAACCATACATAGATCCCTATGGATGTCCTTCTTCCATTAGCTAACTACTACAATGCTTTCATGTCCCTGAAACGCCGATGAATGACCCTTCTTAAAGGCCCCCCTGACTCTTTCCTATACTGATTGTAGGGGGTGAGCTTGAATTAGCACCACAGGTTATTTTGGCTATGCTTGGTAAACTCTTGCACCAGGGAAGTCATCACGACATTTACTTATTGAGCAATAATTAAGGCAACCTCTTCTACAATCACCATCGCTTGAGTGGTCTACGGCTCCAGCTGACCCTCTCCTCCCGTGGCTCGAGCTGGTCATCCTCTCCTGATTGGCATTTGAAACCAAACCTGAATTCGTTTGCGATTCACATTAATTATACACAATAGATGATAAATGTAAAAGCGCAATGCGAATTAATAGTCCTAATCATATGGATCTACATCAAAGAAGCAGCAACGCTAAAAATGTAACAAATCTGCACATATCTTGATGATACTAGATACTGCTGATCTAATAACATTTGTGACACCCCACCAATTCTAATAACGGGTGATCAATCCTTTACTAAAATAAAATAGGAATCTCAGTCTGTTTCATCTTAGCATCACTGTTAAAAACCAAATTAATTTCTAATAACCTATTAGGCATGGTGTCCAATTTTAAAAACTTATTAACTTGCCTTACAAGAAATATTCAAGCATCTAAATAACTAATCAAACAAATAAATAAATATAACCAATTAAACTAAACATTCATCACAAGAATAAACTAAATACTGATGACTTGAAATAAAATAATTAACCGAATAACTCTTGGTAAAACCAAATACAATAATCCATTGATATGGAAATAAAGTAAAGATTGAACAATATAAGAACTGTCTAACTGTGTGATATGCCCGAAATAGAACCTAACGTAAACATATTATCTAGATAAAAATTATATAAGCGTCTAATCAATCCATGTAGGCATCCACAGATGATGTAGCACCATCTAACTAGAAGGATAGCTAAGCATGGCGTGCATATAAATGAGCACCTTAAATATTTTGAAAAAATGATTTTTGATACGGGTTAGAGACCAAAACCATTTGGAAAATATTTTGCAAGTATTTCAAATGCAATAATATAGATGCAACAGAATTATTCATGTTCATTTGTGTGGCACTCGCATGAGATTTTCCTCACCCCTCATCTATGGTGCGCACCTAACATATGTATTTTAAATCCCTAGTTATGCTACCCCACATAACTAGTATAATCACATCACTTAGCCCCACACACTAAACCTCTAGCCCAACCTTCCTACATGTATTTTACTTTGCTTTGTATCTTACTTATCTATCACGTAATCTATATAATTATAACTCTCAATTATAATCTTATCGTTAAACATCGCACATAACTGTACACTATTTATAATTTCAATGTTCACACATTCATTAAGTTTTCCTATACATATAACAAACATTTATATATATATATATATATATATATATATATATATATATATATATATATATATATATATATATATGTATGTATGTATGTATACACATAGCATTCCCGACCTGTCCTTATGGATGCATATAATTTCTATTCACACAATCATTTAGTACATATATACATATAACATTCCCTATTATGCTATCAACTTCCAAGTACGTCACATACGACTCCTCGGTAATTGGGTCGTAATCTGACCATCGAATCCAAATCATAAACACATAAATCAGAGGCAATCATAGGCATATATTTGTGCATCATAACCATACCACATTACCTCAATGGACTCTAAACTCTCATACAGTGGTCATGCAATAGTCCTATGACCTCGAGAATTGATCCAACACCTAGTGTTTCCGCCAGGGTGGGTCGCCCACTACGCGTAACCTCCAACGCTAGTTTATTTAGAGTAGGTATGTTTACATATATCAGTCACAGATAGATATATTCATATATACAAACTACCTATATCAGTCACACATAGATATATTCATATATACTAACTGCCACTCTTTGTATGTATACATATACATATTATCGACTAATCATTCATATATCACTTGTAGCACTAGCCCACAAATCCCTAGTTTTCCCCGACTCTTGATTTATCAAGTTTTCACATACTTATTTTAATTCAATAATATCTTGTGTCTGGCTACGAAGCTATTCTACTCAAATCCATAGCCTAACTCTTTTCGAAATCCCAACCCGATTTCATAAACTATGACCCGGGTATTATTCCCCTAAAACACCCATAACTCATACTCGAATTATATTCTCTTCTAACACAAGGTAGATTATAATCCCTTTTATTGATTCCCAGAAGTCCTAAGTCAATTATCGAACTCCGTAAACCAAGAAAAACCCTAAATGACCTATCAAAAATCACCAAACAAAAGAGGAGGCAACCCTGCCCAGCGAACCTATTGGCATGGCTACCCGAATCAGTTTGGTGGGAGAACCGATTCACCCCTGCCCAGCGAACCGATTCACCTCTACCGAGCAAACTGATTCGGTTCCCCTAAGCAGTAAGCCAAATTTTGAAGGGTTTCTTCGTACTTCCATCAACCATATGAATACCAAACTTCATTCAAACCCAAAAAATAATTTTTTTATCAATCCTAAACATAATATTACATTTTTTTACGTCCGAGTTTACCCGAAAACATATTAATTCATAGGGTTAACCATTGTTCATCAAGAATCATTCACTTCCTCAATCCTAATTCAAGGTTTCACCAGTTCTCATATCAATCATTAAATATAGTGTCTTTATAACATAAATCAGATCAAATTTAACATTGGGTTAAATTCAAATCGTTTCTCAATGATTTCATTCCAAAAAGTCATGTCTTACATGTCAATCCCACCCAAAATTTTTTGTTCTTACACCAAATTTATTCATGAACTATTTAAAACACATCAATAATTAGTATAAGATAAAAACATGCCTTTTAACTCACAGAGATTCTGAGTTCTTCCAGTTGGGATATCCTTTACGTAATGATCATGAGCCAGAATGCTTGATTCTCCTCCCAGACTGTTCTTCCTCACATTCTCTTAGATTTTCCTTCTCTTTTCTCGCCTATCTCAAACCCTAAGTCTTTTGGATGGGGGAATGGATGCCCACTCCATCCACATTCCCTATATATAATCTCTATCTTGAAATTAGTTTAAGTCACATGTGTAAAATGACCCTAACACCCTTATACGGGTCCCATTTAGCCACAAAAGTCTTAGAAACCCGATTACAACCCCTGAGTATCTAATTATGACTATCTCTTCCCATTTGAGATCATTGGCACACGTGAAATCGTTATACGATTTGTCTAACATTAATTTTCCATCTCATTCCCAACACGACCCTAACAACGCGTCTTGAATGAGATACCGCCAAACCCATCAATTTTTTCCATATTCGACGTAATATAAATTAACATGTTTTCATTTACTTATCACACAAGTAAATATAATATCATGTAAATATTAATCCTTATAATCAGTAATGAACATGTATTTCAGTCACCTTATTTCTCAAATTAGTTAAATTACGTGCACAATGGTAATTTAAAATACTCTAAAAATACAGGGTGTTACATGAATGTGTCCCCACGGGACTCCCGATTTAAGAATATGATGATAATTTAAAAACCTCAAGACGTAGATTTTAAAATATTCCATTAAAGGGTAACAATGCAAAACAACCCCCAAACATCCCTGTACGAGACACTAACACGTCGCACAGGACCAATGTAACTCGTAGAAACTGGCCATCCAGTCATGGACTCTCGGTTTGTGAGTATAACAATAATTTTAAAATCCCAAAAGATAGGCTTTAAAATATTTTGTTACAGGAAAAAAAATAAAAAATAGTCCCCAAACGGCTCCATAAGACACACAGAAATCTCACACGGTACTAATGTAACTCATAGTAACTAACCATGTTGTCACGGGACTCTCGATTTGAGAATATGAGGATAATTCATAATTAAAAAGACTTAGTCTTGAAAACATGTAATTGTTATGCAAAAATGTAAATTAACTCCCAAACGCCCCATACGAGACACAACCTACTTGCATGGGACCAACGTAAATCCTAAGAACTGAATATGATGATAATTTTCAAATATCAAGACTTGGGCTTGAAAACATGATGTCATAGTATAAAAAAGAAAAATAGCCCCCAAATAGTCCCATAAGAGACATGAACACCTACACGTGACCAATGTATTTCTTAAGAGCTGATCCTGTAGTCAAGGGACTCTCGGTTTGAGAATATAGCGATAATGTGAAAAACTCAAGTCTTAGGCTTAAAAAATTCCATTAAAGGGCCAAAATGCAAAACAACCTCTACATCGCCCTGTATAAGAAAAACACCTCGGACGGGACAAATGTAACTCCAAGGAACTGATCGTGTCCCCACGGGACTCTCGGTTTGTGAGGCTTCAAAATATGCCATTAAAGGGCGACAATGCAAAACAACCCCAAATAGCTCCGTACGAGACACGAAAACCTAGCACGGGACTATGTAACTCGCACGAAATGACTGTGTAGTCACAGACTCCTCATTTATGAATATCACAATAATTTAAATCTCAAGGCATAGGCTTCAAAATATACTTTTAAAGAAGGAAAACAAAAAATATTCTCCAAACAGCCCCATAAGCGACACGAATACCTCACACGGGACCATTGTAACTCATGGAATTAACCATTCCGTCACGGGACTCCCGATTTGAGAAATTAGGATAATTTATAAATATCAATACTTAGTCTTGAAAACATTCCACTAATGGGTGAAAATAAAAAATAACTCCCAAACTACCTCGTACGAGACATGAACTTCTCTCACGGGACCAATGCAACTCCTAAGAACTGACCGTGGAATCATGGTACCGTCGATTCGAAAATATAATGATAATTTTCAAATATTAAGACTTGGGCTTTAAAGCATGATGTTATAGGGTAAAAATGCCAAATATCCCCTAAAGGCCTTATAAGAGACACGAACACCTCGCATCTAACCAATGTAACTCTTAAGAATTGGTCGTGTTGTCAAGGGACTCCCGGGTTGAGAATATAACGATAATGTGCACCTCTCAAGGCTTAGACTTGAAAAATGCCATTAAAGTGCCAAAATGCAAAATAGACCCCAAACAACACCGTACGAGACACGGACACCTCACACGAGACAAATGTAACTCCTAGGAACTGACAGTGCCCTCACGGGATTCCCGATTTCCGAATATGATGATAATTTGAAAAACTCAAGACATGGGTTTAAAAATATGCCATTAAAGGGCAACAACGAAAATCAATCACCAAACTGCCCTATACGAGACATGAACACCTCACACATAGGAGATGACTTTATATTGATGGACTCCCAATTTATGAATATTATGATAATTTTCAAATCTCAAGACATAGGATTCAAAATATGCACTTAAGGGACAAAAATGCAAAGCAATACCTAAACAGCCCAATAAGAGACACGAATACCTAGTATTGGACAAATATAACTCCTAGGAACTAATCGTGTTGTCACGAGACTTTCGATTTCAGAATAGGATGATAATTTATAAATATCAAGACTTATTTTTGAAAACATGTCATTATTGGGAAAAAATGCAAAATAATTCCCAAACGGCCTCGTACAAGACACGAAATGCTCCCATGGGACCAATGTAATTCCTAGGAACTGACCGTTATTCATGAGACTACTAATTTGAGAATATGATGATAATCTTCAAATATAAAGGCTTAGTCTTAAAAACATCACTTTATAGGGTAAAAATGCAAAACAACCCCTAAACGACCCCATTAGAGACCCAAACAACTCACACCCGACCAATGTAACTCTTAGGATTTGATCTTGTAGTCTTGGGACTCCTGTTTTGAGAATATGATGATAATGTATAAATCTGAAGACTTAGTCTCAAAAAATCCATTAAAGGTTGAAATGGAAATAACCCTCAAACAGCCCCATATGAGACACAAACACCTGACACGGGACCAACGTCACTCCTACGAACTGAACGTGTAGTCATAGGACTCCCAATTTGAGAATATGATGATAATTTGAAAACCTCAAGCCTTAGGCTCGAAAACATGTCGTTATAGGGTGAAAATGAATAACAACCCCCAAACGAGTTTGTAAGAGACATGAACACCTAACACGGGACCAATGTAACTCCTAGAAATTGATTTTATCCCCTATGAGACTCTCGACCAAAGAATATGATTATAATTTTCAATTTTTAAAATTTAGGCTTGAAAACATGTTTAAGGGATAAAATGCAAAATAGCCCCAAACGCCCCTGTTAGAGAAACAAAAATCTTGCATGGGACAAATGTTACTCATAGGGACTGATCGTTTAGTCATGAAACTCTCGGTTTAAGAATATGTTGATAATTTACAAATTGCAAGACTTGGACTAGAAAACATACTGTTAAAGGGTGAAAATACAAAACAGCCCCAAACGACCCCGTAAAAGATAGAAACACCTCTCACGGGATGAATATAACTCTTGGGAACTAATCACGTAATCACATGACTCCCAATTTGAGAATAAAATGATATTTTTCAATTCTTAAGACTTAGTCTTGATGACATGCCATTATAGGGAAAATTTTCAAAACAACCTCCAAACGGCTCTATAAGAGAGATGAACATCTCACTTGGGCCAATATAACGCTTAAGAAATTATTGTGTAGTATGGGGACTCCTGGTTTGAGAATATGACGATAATTTGCAACTCTCAAGACTTAGGCTTGAAAATATTCCTTTAAAGGAAGAAAAAGCAAAACAACTATCAAATGGCCCCGTTAGAAACATGGACTCCTCGTACGGGACCATTGTAACTCCTGAGAATTGAGCGTGTCCTTGTGGGATCGCGATTAGAAAATATGATGATAATTTTAAAATCCCAAAACTAGGCTTGAAAACTTATCGTATAAGGGTGAAAACACTAAATAGCCCCAAAACAACCCTTTACGATACACGAGAACCTCGCATGTAACCAATGAAACTCATTGGAACTAATCGTGTCCTACGGGACTCCAAGATTGAGAATATAATGATAATTTACAAATATGAAGACTTAGGGTTGAAAATATTCCATTAAAGGGAGTAAACAAAAAACGATGCACAAAACATCCCCACACGAGACATAAACACCTCGTATGGGATGAATGTTACTCATAGGAACTCAATGCATAATCAAGAGACTCCCCATTTTTTAATATGGAAAAAAATTTCAAATCGCAAGACTTGGTCTTAAAAACGGGTCACTAAAGGGTGAAAATGCAAAACAACCCCCAAACGGCCCAGTATAAGACACAAACACCTCGCACGGGACCAATGTAACTCATAGAAACTGATTTTGTAGTTGTGAATATCATTCTTTCAGAATATCATGATAGTTTAAAAATCTCAAAAATTAGGCTTGAAAACATGCTGTTGGATGGAAAAATGAAAAATAGTCCCCAAACGGCCCTGTAAGAGACACGAGAACCTCATATGAAATTAATGGAATTTCAAGGTACTGTCCATTTTCTCGCAGAACTCCTAGTTTGAGAATAAGATCATAATTTAGAAATTTTAAGACTTAGGCTTGAAAACATGTCGTTAAATGGTTAAAATACAAAAAAGCCTAAAATAACCATGTAAAAGACATGAACACCTTACATGAGACCAATGTAGCTCTAGGAATATGTCGTGTCCTAACGAAACTCTCGGTTTAAGAATATGACAATTATGTATGAATATTAATTCTTAGTTAAATAGAGAAAATGAAAAACAATCGTAAGATGGACCAGTATAAGACACGAACACCTCACATGGGACCCATGTAAATCTTTGGAACCGACCATGTAGTCATGGGACTCATGATTTGAGAATATGACAATAATTTACAAATCTAAAGACTTAGGCTCGAAAAACATGTCGTTAAAAGGAGAAAATGAAAAATAACTCCTTAATCACACCATTTGAGACACGAACACCTCGCACAGGACCAATATAACTCCTAGGAACTTAATGTGTCCTCACGGGACTCTGGTTCAATAATATGATGATAGTGTGATAATCTTAAGCTTTAGGCTTGAAAATAAGTCATAGTAGAGTGAAAATGAAAGACAACCTCCAAACGGCCCATGACACATGAACACTATGTATTTGACCAATGTAACTCATGGAAACTGACTGTGTAGTGAGAGGACAAGATTTGAGAATCTGATGATAATTTGTAAATCTCAAGACTTAGGCTTGAAAATAAGACGTTAATGGGAGAAAGTCAAAACAACCCCCCAAACGGTACAATAAGAGATAGGAACACTTCACATGGGACTAGTGTAACTCGTAGAAACTGATCGTGTCCTCATAGGACTCCCAATTTTAGAATCTAGTGATATTTTTCAATTCTCAAGAGTTTGGATGGAAAACATACCATTAAAGCGTGAAAACATAAAAAAACACAAAATGACTCCATAAGAGACATGGATTCCTTGCCTGTGACCTATAACTCTTCGTCTCAGATTTATGGGTTACTCGTGGGTCAACCCGATTCGATCGAAATGTTTTATGTGAAGTATAATGAGGAAACTAAAATAATGTTGCTAGTCCAGATTTATTTAATTAGTATTTCACTTATTTATCATGCGATTCCAATTTACATCAAACTAAGTGAGGGACTTATGGTAAGTGTCCCTGAAATTCAAGCATACAGAGCTACCAATATAAAATAAAACGTTTACTTGCCTATACAATGCTCTCAAAATATAGAACTGCACACAACCTGCCATAATAAAGAAGAGGGAATGAGTCGAGTGCCCAGTGGGAAATACATACATGCAATATAGAATGGAATGCATAAAGAGACTCTAACACATTATATCTACGTGCACATGCAATTACCTTATGTATATACATATACGTACATTAATGCATGAAACCGTTTTATTCCAAAACGTTGCTATTCCGATCAAATCTCATTAATCATATAAGGAACCCCTTTTTACTTGACTTAAAGTTTAATTCCCGATGTAAAAAGTGGGTTCTTCAAATATCGTTAGTATTAAGTGAGGCGTAACCCCTTATCAAGATCGGGAGTAACACCGTTAGACATGAAGTATAGGTCATAGCCACAAGACAATCAGAGACTGCTAGATTAAATATTCCAAGTTGCATTAAAGGACATATTTACATGAGCAACATATGGAAAACACAACAAATAAATGCGACCAGCAGGTAGCGTGGTCGAAGAGAGAAAGAATAAGCACTCTAGGCATAATAAAGACAAGGCAAGAACTTCAATCTTAGTTAATGCCCAATGATAGGTGCATTGAATGTGTATAGGAGTTAATGCTCTTGCGAGGGTTCTCTGGTATAAGGAAATTTGGGCAGTAATTTTGGGCTCTCGATTATCTACCTTTGATTTGTTTATTTGGTCTTATTTATATGGGGGAGAGGTTGCTCGAGTTAGCATGCCTTCAATCCCTCTGGTCTGGTGCATTAAATGCATGACATATTGTATTTAATGCATGGGATCTGGTAGTTTTGGTGGGAAACCATTCTATTGGCTGGAAGTATTGAGTGCATTAATAAGGAATATGACTTGTCAGCTTGAGGCTTACTCTAGGGTGGTCAGGTTTAGTGAACTAGACCTGCCATCCTAAGGATAATAGGAACTTGAGTGCTAAATTCTTAAGTCCCTAAATGCTAGACATCATGACGTCGAGAAGTGGTTCAAACAGTGACCATTGTTACGTATCTAGTCACATCAATCAGACGGGATGGCACCCAAAGCACATCGAGGAGGTAACCTCGAGGGGGAGAGTATTTAGGGAGATCGAATGACTTGAATAGGTAAACAATTAGTAGGATCGAGTGACAATTATCTTGGGTGAAGATTTATCTAAGTGTACCAAGAGGGTTGGTAATAATTCCCAACGTTGGCTTATTCTCAATCCTCCAAACCATGTCCCTGTGAAGTTCCCTAAGAGGAGTTTGCTTGATAGATCATGAAAGAACTCCCTGCCCTGACAGGTATGGTCCCTCATGGTTACCAAATAACCTCACTTAACATATACATTCATAGGATAAAATACATAATATAACCAAGTTAGAAAAAATATATTCTATTTCTTATTACAAACTATTGTCATTCAGGTAACTTTGTTCTTCGAATTGGGTCCTTCACGCTACAAGCTACTTGTTATAAAGGGTCCTCGAGGTGGGTTTGTTTGATATGCTTCCTTATCAATGATTAATTCACTTGGATAAGTTAATCGCCCATGCGGGGGGGGGGGGGGGGGGGGGGGGACACCCCTTACATTTGCCCATTCGTAGAGAGATTTGTTTATTACTTGAAGAAATATCTGTACGAAAACTTCATTTATATATGATTTTATTTCTTAGGGAAAATAAAGAGGTTTATTCCAATTTCCCCTAAAGCTCTTCGTTCCCCAAGGTAGACAATACCCCCTAGCATGCTTTATTAAATGCAGTTATCGTTTGCGTTTCAGTGCGTCACATGTGGAAGTGCCAGGGAAAGCGCGTGAAGAAAACGCAACCATTCGACGCATCGTTCCCCGAATCATCATCATAGAAACCTTTAGTCTTCCGTGACGACACGAATTTGGCCAACACACCAGCCACATAATTTTGAAATTCCATCATTACACTTTTCCAAACATCCTTTTTTCGCCTTTTAGAATTCGTGTTGACCCTATAAAAGGGGGACACACCTTTAGTTCAAACTGCCCTTTGAGTTTAACCTTTTGAGTTCAAGCTTTTCTGTGAGAGTTTATCAAAGAAATTCTTGCCTTCTTCAACTTCTTGACCCCATTTTATTCAGTTATCTTTCATTCTCTTTTCTCTCATCTGCTATGGAACCAGTAAAGGGAATTCTTTCCATCAGAGGCGCTTCTCCTACCACCCAGGCACGCCAGGCTCAGTGGGTACGATACCATCATGACCCTTATTTTGGATAGAATGATCATTTCTAGGTGACCTCAGATCGATTTCTTGGTGCTTTGGTGCCAACTGAGGAGTCAAACTTGTTGATGGCAGAAGGTGAAGATGTTGAAGACTTCACTTATATTCCTATCGCTACTGTTACCCATTTCCGCATAGAGCGTGGTGATTTCCCATGGTCTAAGGTGGAATTTGAGGCATCCTATGGTGCTAGTGAAGGGTTGGGCCCTTGGATGGAGTATATCCATTCGAAGTACTGTGTTCAACTGGTCCTTATAGGCTAACCTTGCTCCATGTGGTTGGGTGATCTTACTTTAGCTTAGAATAACACCTCTTTGCAGATATTGGTGTCCAGTTGGAGTCATAGGTCACACACCTTCGTGGCCGTCTGAGGTGAGTTTACTGTTACTCTAGAGGATGTGTGCGAACTACTAGGACTGGAAGCTGCTGGGTTTGACACCTTCTTCGAGGAGGCTGTCTCTAGTGAAGAGAAAACTCTGAGGAATGAGTTAGAAGACTTTGTGAAGGATTGTATGGTCACTTATAACAAGTGAACCTACTCTGAGGACATCTGCTACTTTTACTTCATTAAGGAGAAGGCTGTCACTAGAGCCCGTGAGGCTTCTAGGGAGAACCCTCGAGGGAAATTTGTTTTGAGTAGCCTCCGACTAGGGAAGGCTATGAGTCCAAAATTAATCTAGAAGGGTATATGTGGGAAATTCTATCAAAGCTATACCTTTCGGGTAAGACCCATGACTGTCCTCATAAGGGCCTAATCAACATGGTCGTTCGAATGGCCAGTGGTGTAAATATCCCCCTTGCCGCCATTGTTCTTGGGTCTCTATACACTTAGTTAGATTATGTGTCTGCAGACTTTGCTCAAAGCATTAGTAGGTTTTATGTTTCTAACTTTGCCAGTAATATTCTTTTAACGGCATTCCTCTATGCTCATTTCCCAAATTATGCCCCCGTTGGCTACTTCTCAGTTCACGGGATGTGAGAATCCCCTGTATTTGCTATTGGAAGAATAAGAGTGTAAAGAAACCTCTGATAGCTTTGATTGATCTAGCTGAGCAATTCATTCCTCGCCCTTATGTTGGGGTGAGCCAGTTTTTTACAAATAATTTCTTTGGTGAAGAGGAGCGTCCCATTGCTCCTATTAGAAAAGCCCTTTCCAAAATATCCCCGAGCACAGTGTCCCCCTATTGTTAATCCCTTTATATTTGCCTTCATATACTGAATGGTTATCATTTTACTCTGTATATATCCCCTAGTGGGTAGCCATGCAATTTTTCTATGATCAAGGGGGGCCCCTGTTAAGACATTTCACCAAAAAGAATCCCACCAATTTTTCATTTGCTTATTTGAATTTCCTCACTTCCACTGTTGCTAGTCTGTGTGCCCATTATCCTTGCTAACATTGTGATCCTGAGCAAGAGGGCTTGAGGAGGGAGATCAGTGATGTACATCAATGTCTTCTGGCAGAACCAATTTGTTCGCTTTCAATCCAACCTTCTTAAGGAACCCCGTTATCCCGAAGTTGAGATATTTCCACCCACTGAGTTGTGAGAAACTTTACCACCCAATCTTATATTTTTCCTCTCAACAGAGCCAACACCAATTCCCCCTCGAGCTGTCTCCCATAGCGTATGTGGAACAGGCAATTATGAAGAGAAAGAAAACCACTTAGCTTTCCATTCTTCCGAACAATGTTGCCCCAGGTCCTTCGAGACCGGTTGGAAGGACTGAGTCTCCTCGCATTGCCTCAATGGGTGAAGCAGTTAAGGCCACTCTAAAGGCGCCTTTTAAGAAGCTTAAAACCATTCCACAAACTCCATTAGCCACTACTCCTGACCCAAATATTTTTGAAGCAGTGAGCCATATGGTGGATCATCTTCGCCAGACTTGGGAACATTTTAGTGAAGAAGATAGGGCTTTCATTTCATCTGATATGTCTGCTCGTGGGTTTTCTTATGACCCCTAATCTACTGGGGGTAGTAAAAAGAGGAAAATGATTAGCCCCCTAAAGCTTATGATGGAGGAGTCGAGTGAGTCTAGTAAAGAGGAGATTGTTGAGGAGCATTTGTCTGATGGAGATATTGGTGAAAATGATGATGAGGAGGAGGAAGAAGAGGAGGAATCTAGAGAAGAGGGAGAAGAGGAAGAATAAAAGGAAGAGGAATAAGAAGAAATTGCATTGGTGTGGTGACGTAGGTTGAGGAGGATGGTTTATCCTTTAAAACCTGTCTCGCCTCCTCTAGAGTATAAGATTCTAAAGGATGTGTTAGAAGGAGAGGTAAGCCTCTTAATCTCTCTCCTAGTGTAAATATCTTCTTCCTTATTTTTTTCATACTAATACCCCCATGCCTCTTTTTCAGGTTGATGCACAAGGATATGAACACGAAGGAGTTGGAGAGGATCGTTCTGTCGAGAGACCTGCCCCTACTACTTCGCAGGTAATTTCCCATTTCCCCCGAAGGGCAGTTATATCTGATACTTTATCTGATTTGAGTACAAGATATTCTCCCAATCCCTCTTTGTTACGCGGGTAGGCTATCCTCGAGAGGGAGGTGCCTTCTATGAAAGTTTCTAAAGTTGTGTATGTGCCGGTCGTTGCTTTAACTTCACTACCTGTGGTGAGTTTGTTTTCTTATCTGAACTACTTTTTGCACTTTCATATTATTATTATAACTTTTAACTTATACGTTGTAGGCGCCTCTACTTGTTCAAGCTATTCCTTCACCCCATCTTCCTTCAAATGACTAAATTTTTAGTTTGTGTTCAGGCCTTCCATTTTGAACCAATAAGGTGGTGAACCTACTGTAAATTCCCAAGGTGATTTTGAGTAAGAACATGTTGTTGAAATGGTGGAGAATAGGTAGGAGCAGGTTGTTGAGGTTTGGTAGAATGTGATTGCCCCCCAAAGTTGTTCGCCATTGGTAGATCCCGGTGTGATTGAAGAGGAGGATATGGTCCAGATGTCCAGTCGTAAGTTTGCAGATGAGAGACACCCTGAGGTATTTCATTCATCCATTATTCTTCTGCATGTAAATATTTTAGACTTAAAATCAAAATCTCCCATAACTGAGGGTCAGGCGGGTCTAGTAATGTAGGACTTTATAAACAATATCTCCCATAACCGAGGGTCAGGTGGGCCTAGTCTTATAGGCATAAATCTCCCATAACTGAGAGTCAGGTGGACCTAGTCTTATAGGCATAAATATTTAAGTCCGCATAGTGTTTTTATTCATGTTTTCCTTTGTCTTTATTGCTAACTTCAACTGTTTGACGCATTTGGGCGGAGATCGATCAGCTAGCAACTCATAGGCTCGAAGTGGAGCCCATTGTTAAAGAGTTAGTTCAAGTGCCGATAGTAGCTTCAGTTGGTTTTTTGGGTGGGGCCCGTGTACTTAGTGATACTCTTGCACCACGTGTTCCTCGAGTGCAAGAAAGTTATAGTGCTTCGCATACTTGACGGCCATCTGCCAGTGATATAATTTTTAGTATCCATCCGCCTAAGGCATCCCCCGTGGTGGTTGTGTGGAAAACTTTGGCCAATTTCCTCTTTGTTCTAACTGAGGGTCCTCGTTTGTTAATCGAGAAATTATTGGATTGCTTTCTTTCGACCTTTACTATTCGCTATCTATAGTCCATTGCTGGGATGATGGCCTATCAATTTCTTGGTCTCGCGATGGTATTAGAGGAAATTCTGAGCACCCCCTTTTGTCCCTTAGCCCTGAAACTGTCAAAACTATATTGGGTAGGGTTAACGTGTTAACCAATGATGGCTTTTCCATGACATAACTGGTGGAGCTGCTACGAAAGAGTGATCTTTCCAGCGTCTATAATCGCCCCCAGAATTCCCATTGTGAGCAGGTGACTATATCTGAAGTACTCGTGGGTTTAGATTACTAGTTTCTGGTAACTGAACAAGCAGTGGAAGAGGCTCACGAGGAGGTTGCTCATGCAGAGGCACATTTGGTTGAAAAAGAGCAGGATTTATAAACCATCTACCAGACCAGAGAAATTTTCTAGAAGAATCTTGCTGACCTTATTGTAGAGCAGAGCCATCTTGAGCAGAATCTTCCCCCCACATCACCACCGACTACTTGGTTCAGAGAATCTTTGCTTTATTATGGATGACACCTAGCTTCATTATTCAGCATTGTTTTTTATTGTTCTTGCCCATTTCTGTGAACTTTTGAATTTCTTTTTTTTTTAAACTTGGTTGTAACCAAAATGCTATCACTTATTTGAAATAAAAAAAAACATTGGCAACTTTGGTGTTTCCTTTCCTTTCTATTGTTTTAATTGAATATTGTCTACATGTATACATCAATCCTAAGTACATCATGCATAATAAAGGCATCAATCAGTGAACTTGTGAAAACAAAATATGGATCTAGCATATGCCCCATGAATTTTGCTTCTGACTATATTAAACGGGTGAGCCCAATTGCTTTAAAGCATACATCTATGGTTTAAACAAAAAAAACAAGTCATTAAACGGGAGTGACAAAACATACATTCAGACGTAATAAATCTTCAACCACTCGTTGTTCAATTTGAAAGTCACATTATCTTCCATCTTAGATACCTCGTAGTAGCACAAGTCGTGGACTGCTCGAACAATGTAAGGCCCTTCCCAATTTTCTTCAAACTTTGGTAGCGATAAGCCTCTTATGTGTCTCGTACATGCTTTTAGAACCAATTATCCTTGCTTGAACTTCTTTAGCCTCACCAATTGATCATAAGATGTGGACAACTTATTCCTGTATATCTCGAAGTGCCTCGCGACATTATCCCTATATTCTTCTAAGGCTTCGAGTTGTACATGGTGACTGTGAGGGAGAATAGCACTTCGTAGGTTATAATGAGCAGAAGGTACCTCGAGTTTGACTGGCAGCATGGCTTCTGGCCCAAATACTAAAGAGAATGGTGTGTACCCTATTGTCTTCCTCTTCTTCATTCGATAGGACCATAGAACTTCGTGGATCTTATCATCCCACGTTCTAAGGAAGTCCTCTAACATCTTTGCCAAAATATTCGCCAACGTCTTGTTAGTATCTTCTGCTTGCCCATTGCACTTGAGTAGGCCACTGTTGACTTTTTATGGATGATGGAATAATTTTTTGTGAGCAAGCGCACTTCGCTGTTCATAAAGGGGGTACCATTATCTGATAGAAAAACCTTCAGGATGCTAAAGCGAAAAATAATGTATTCCTTCATAAATCGAGCTACTACCCCAGTTGTGGATTTCTTGAGCGGTATGGGCTTCTCCCACTTCGTAAAACATTATGTGGCTACTAAAATCCATATATTTCCTCGTGATAAAGGGTTGATGGCTCCCACTAGGTCAAAGGCCCAAGTATGGAATGGGAATGGTGTATATAGATAGTGCAGGTCCACTGGAGGGGCGTTGATCATATTCTCATGTAGCTGGAAGGCTTTACACTATCTAACAAAATTAGCTAAGTCCTTATCCATCAAAGGACAATAATAGCCCAAGGTCATAAGTTGATCATAAAGCTTGTCACCCCCGATGTGACCAGGCTTATGAGCTTGCTTCAACACCTCTTCAGTCTTTTCACTTCTTATTCATCTTAGGGGCCTATCATGATAATCTCATCGGTACAGCTATACATCTTACACGAAGTACCTCGTTACTCGACTCTTTATCTTCTTAGCATCCTCTTTATATGTTGGCATTACTCCATCAATCATGAAGTCCATGTAGGGTTGTCTCCAGTCTTGTGGTTGGTCAATGAAGTTGCACTCTACCACTTGATTAAAAAGGCAACACTTTGAGCATTCTCTTTGTACTGCGGTGGCTTCTTATCTCATCGAGGGCCAGTAGTACCCCACTCACTGTATCCTTCTATATATAGGGATCTCTGTAGCCTCATAACTATTCTCATGTATTTCGATCAATCTTTTCCTAGCCTCTTCAGGGTCCACACCCCTGGAAAACCAACCTCCCTTGTTCTTATGATATAAGTTGCCCCTGATAATAAAGTATTGTGCTAAGTGGTCCCTCCTCTCTCTCTCTAGTTGCTTTCTGATTTCACCTCTCCAGTCATCTTTTTCTTCTGATGGTAGCATCTCAGATACCGTCGAGAGGGAAGTTCTCTTTATGATTCGAACCACGGTTGATTCTCCATCAAAGGCAATATTTTGAGTGATGGTGGAATAGGCATCCGCATGCCTATTCATCATTTGGGGGTGACTTAATATCTTCACCACCTTAAACTAGCCTAGTAATCGCTCGATGATCGTGCGGTAAGGTGCCAAATCATGTGCTTCAATGAAAATTCCCCCATTACTTGCTTCACCACCAAGCTTAAGTTACCTTTGATTGTTAGAACCTGAATTCCCCTCTTTATCGCTTCGATTAACCCAAGGACCGGTGCCTCATATTCAGCTTCATTATTTGAGCATTCAAACTCCAATTTGAAAGACAGTCAAATCTCTTCATTTCCTTTTCACAGAATGACTCCCGCTCCTCCTTTTTTCTGGACTAAAGAGTCATCGAACTCCATACTCCATTCGTCTAGGCTGGCTGCTACAAAACTAACCTAGAGGTCATCAGCCGGGAGCTCTTCAATAGGCGACTCGAACGTCCCAGATGGGAAAATGGCCAACAAATATGCATACGCCTGACTTTTGATGGACCGAGGGACCAGGAACTTAAGATCATACTATGAAGGATTAGAAACCATCTAACAGCCCTACCTATTAATACAGTTCTAGCAAGTAAGGATTTTATGGGATCACACTTAGTTATGATATAAATCGTGAATGATAACAAGTAATGCCTTAGATTTTGTACCACAAATACGAGGGCTAAACAGTGCCTCTCAATGCTAGTATATATGTCCTCAGGCTCGTTTATAATCCTACTTAAGTAATAAATAGGTCTTTCAATTCCTTCGCTCTCTTAAGCCAAGAAATCCCTAATAGATTGTTCCATTAATGTAAGATATAAGCGTAAAGGGGTACCTGCCTTCGGGGGAATCATTTTTTATGGATAAGTAAGGAGTGCCTTCATCTTATCTATGGATTCTTGATGTATTATTTCCCATGTAAACTTCACGCCCTTCCTCATCAGCTCCATCAAGGGATGCGTTACCTCAGCCAACCCTAGGACGATTCTCCTTAAGTAGGACACCTTGCTAAGGAAACTCTTTTGCTCTTTCACTGATTTTGGCCTTGGCATATCAAGGATGGCTCGTCATTTATCCAAGTCCATTTGTACCCCCTAGCGGTTTACCACGAGCCCCAGGAATTTTCCACTCGTTACTCCAAAGGTGAATTTGAGAGGATTCATTTTTAATTTATACTTCTGCAATGAGTGAATACCCTCCTCAAGTCGTCTAAGTGGGATTCTTACTTCTTGAATTTAATCACTAAGTCATTAACATAAAACTCCACAGTCTTGTGAAAAAGGTCATGGAATATGGACATCATCGTCCTCTGGTAAGTGGCTCCTGCGTTCTTTAATTCGAAAGTCATGATCGTGTACATAAAATTGCCCAAAAGACAGTCTTCTTCGCATCAGCTAGATCCATTTTTATCTTATTATAGCCTAAATACCCATCCATGAAGCTGTACATCTCATGACCCATTTTTTCATCGATTAAATTATCAATGGAGGGCAGTGGAAATTCATCCTTCGGGCACGCCCGATTCAGATCTCTAAAATCTACACATATCCTGATTTTGCTTTTGTCTTTCTTTCCCACAGGTACAATACTGGACATCCATATCGGGTGTTGTATCGAAACTATAAAACCCATCGTGAGTAGGCTCTGTAATTCTTCCTTGATCTTTAAATCCAACTTTGCTTTGTATGTTCGAGTATCCTGCTTCACTGGGATTGCTGAGGAGAAGACATTCAGTCTATGGCAACTTACCTCTGTGTCAACCCTAGGCATCTCGATGTACTTCCATATGAAGACATCTTTGAAATCTATCAGAATTTTGATTAACCCCCTCTCGAGGGGCTCCCTCTAAGTCATTCGAGATAAAGATTGGGTTCGAATCCCCACCTTCCCTAGACAAATCGATCTTTTTCAATTCCTGGATCTGTTTCCTAGGGCCATCTTTCATATATTTTGTCTCTTCCTCCACTTCTTCTACAAAGTCTTGGATCCTGGAGCTATCAATTACTAGGCATTGCCCCTGGTTATCCACCAGGAAGCATTCATATACTAGGTCAGATTCATCATCCAGTCTCTTGGCTACCCATTCACACTTTCATAATCTACAGTTGATTCTGCCGTTAGGCAAAACCACCCGTTTACACTATTGGGCAGCGTATCTTTGGAAAGGTCTTTTTATGATTCTCATCCACCTCCTTCATTGTTCTCCTACTAAGAAAACTCTATGTCTGAACTTGGTTCTCAATGGGATCAATTCGCGGGTTCCGATCATGAAGTTGTCTTGATAGACTGAGGGACCTTACTGCCCCTAGATCATGTTCTTCTTCATAAGCCACAATCGTTCGAGAAGGTTCCCGCACCTTTTATTGAGTTGATGGGATCCTTATCCCCCCGTTATATCTTATCATCATAGTAGATTCTTCTACTAGATCGGTATAGAAGGATGCATCCACCATATGGTCCTCTTCCTTTGTAAAAGATATCTTGGTAGTCCGTATCACCACCTCCTTACCCTTTGTGTTTGCCTTAGCACATTCATGATAGGTGGAGGGTACCAATCTATGGTTGTGCATCCATAACCTACCTACCAACAGCTGATATGATGGCTCTATATGGGAAGTGATGTTCCTCATCATAATACCCACATTGACGTAGCACACTGACTTGGAGGACTGATTGTCATAATCCAATATTGCTAATGAATGGGGCACTATCCTCGTCTCTGACCACCTGGTATCGTAGAAGGATCCCACATGCATTATGTTGATGGATGCCCCTCCATCCAATAATACTTGTGAGAAAATGCAGTCATTCACCGATGCAGTAACATACAAAGGTCTATTGTGTGGATAACTGATAATCCTATCTGGCTCTGAGAATTCGACTTCTGAGAGATATCTACTCACCAATTTATCCATAGGCCCCTTCCATTTCAGGTGTGGGTCCATATTTTTCTTTGTAATCTCTAGAATGGCCCTTGTAACCTCCAATCGGGAATTTTTGGGAAGGCCAACCTGGTCAAGGAACCAGCCAAACTTTGGTGGGCGAGCCACAACTGCACACTCAATCCACAGATCCGCCTGGTCATCCTCGAGCTCATAAACTTCTTCCACATCTCTATATTCAGCCTCATCATATGTTATCACTACGTTGATCTCTCCCAGAGAATAGGCTCCCATCTTCCTGCTGAGCATCTCAATAGCATTGTATGCTTCTCCTTCTTGGTCCTATCCATCTTCAGTCTCATCATCTAGATGCAGGAAATCCATCTTCAAAGCCACTATTTAGAGTGCCTTCGGAGTCATTCCCTCCAAGCCGCTGTTGCATCATTGATCACTCGGCCTCCTCATAGAAGGCTCTATCCATATGGGCCCCGTGGGAGGGGGGGTAAGGGGTTGTTGTTTACATTGGTCTATGGTAACTCGATGTCTCCATTCTTCATGTGGCGATCAATCAACCTTATTAATGAAAAACACACTTTAGTAGGATGATTTACCTTGTCATGGAGTGCGCAATAATGAGGTTTGTCTCTGTCTTCTTGAGTGAGTTGCGCGGTTTGGACTTTAATTGGCCTACAAATTTTATCACGGACTATGAGATCGTACAAGTTCAAAGATTGCTCCACTGTGCAAGGTATCTCAGGGGGATCCTCTGTGACACTCCATCTAATTAAATACCGCGTAGCTACTCCTTTATTAAAATTAATACAAAATGCCAAGTTGGTTCAGTTCATAGCATCATTGTCGAAAACGTTTTAACAATTACTAGCTACCTAATATTTAAAAAGTGAGTTGTCAATTTTAATTAAATCTGATTAACATGCAATAAGTAAATCATGAAATGCTAACATAAACTCCACCACATAGTCATAATAGAAGAACCATAAAATAATAATGGGTCTGGAGGAATACTCCTCACAACAATCTGAATACTGGAATAAACAAATACCAAGTCTGCATCACTAAATTAATTACAACCCAAAATCTGAAATAACTGAATAAGTATAATGTCTCTAAAAGAAATGGGGTGACATGCCCAACAAATGAGAAAATCTGATGATGGAGTCAAGATCGAAAATTGAGGCGTCTATTGTCAAGGTCATATAACTTCCACAACAGCTACAATACGTCACCTGAATGGAACTCCTATGCTTGGTGTCCTTGTGGCTGGGCACCTAGAAGGTTTTTACAAGAAAATATATTTGGAAGCAAACGGGTCAGAGCCCGATTGTGAAAATAGTTTAAAATATAGCAAGTGTTTAATATCATTAAACAGTGAATATAAAGTACATGATAGTGTGTGCACTCACATGAGTTCCTCACCTCTTAACTAAGTGTGAACTCCTATCGTACCCGTACCCATTCTAGTTACTACCATATATAACTAGTCCAATACAAAATCTAACATTTCCATATGATTCCCAACTCAATTCCCGCCAACTTATTTTAGACAGAGTGTTTCACTTTTCTACACAGTTTCCCATATTAGTACTACTAATTACTAGAGATCTTCCATTTTATCTTTACAAAACGTTGCTATTATTTATACTCACATTTATACATGACAGTTCATTTCAATTAACAGTATTTTATTCTCATCACAAATATACAATACTAGCATCCCAAGACTAAGCTGCGGTGCACACATACTCTGCTATCCAATCCCGGTACATCACGTACATAAGGACCACATATTCCGAATCTCTCAGGAATCGTTTCATTAAACAATAATCACAAACAATGGAGGCGAACATAGTTCACATCACATGGGTCACACACATACCTACGCTCCCATGATCAGCAGACTTATTAACTTCTCAATAAGTCCTTCTCTGACCTATGTCCTCGAGGTACCATTATAAATCCCCCTATAGGCACACAAAGATTAGATGGCCCTGATCGAACGCCGACCTCCCACGATAGCAAGTACGGTAGGTATGTTATACACAGATAACTACATATAATAAGCATTCGCACATCTTAGATATCACTATATTTTAATAGAGGTATACTTCTCGTTCTTATACCATCATTTAATGTCATGCACTTATAAGTACCTGATTTATATACATTAATGTTATCAACTCTGCTAACGTCGTAATTAGGTACTCGCTTCCAAATCCATAAAGTTCATGCGGTTTACTATAAGATCCTAAGTTTTACTCCTCAACGTACCCCATTTCTCACAACTATACCCACTAGTTAATAGGGGAAGGTTATCTCTCCATTTAAATAAGTCTACGGGACATTTGAAATAAAAACAGGCCAAAAAGGCCATTATGTCAACTCGTTAGAAGTCTCGTTCGAACGAGGTCGTTCGAACGAGTGTCGTTCGAATGAAAGGCTTTGAATGAACTACCAACTCATTAGAAAGGATATTGTCATCTCATTAGAAGCTCGTTCGAACGAGGTTGTTCGAACGACCTGGGCAGGTCTTCTAACGAGATGGCAGATTAAGCCCAGAAATCCCAAAATACGTTTTTCACAATTTTTCTCTTCTCTAAATTCACCCTAAGATTATCTCAATCGTATTTTAATGTTCTTAAACTTCGCTAGATCCTCTTAGGTCTTTTCTTAACATATTTTTGTGGTCAAATCCTCCGAATCAACATGGAATTAACATAAATCTCCAAATATTTCCCCAAACCCTATGAAGATGAACCCAGAATTTGATTATGCCCAATTACTCATCATAAATCCGTTTTTAAATCATCATATTTAACTCTTCGAATACTAAATTAATCCATCGTCATTCTACATGCAACTCCTAACCCAAAATTTAGAATTTCTCCAATAATTTTATTAGTTTTCCTCAAAACTTTCAAGACAAAAATAGTTTCTACACTAAACATGGAAGAATTATTCAATGCACTTAAAAATATTAAATCACTTGCCTTATATTAATTTTCTATATTTGTTGTCGTTGATTTTATGCTGAATTTCCTTTCTTTCGATCACAAATTCTTCCAGAATGGTGGTGATGGTTGAGGGTTTTTGGGTTGGCTCTTGTAACCTATCTCCAACTTCTCTCAAAACTCCCGTAGCCCACTTTCTTAACTTTTGCTGGTAATGGCCTTAGTGGCCCCTTTAAAGTTATAAATATAAACTCTAATTTTCGTGGGTTTTAATTCCCTTATTTTTAAAATTACCAAAATACCCTTCTAGGTTGCCGGTTTGGCCTAAAAGTGCCCCGGGACCCAAACTAAACCCCCGGCTAGTGTTTTTTGACTATTTTTACCCTTCCGAACACGTTGGCGCACTCAAAATGACCATTTAGTTGATAAAAATATAATTCACTTTTTAATTCAAATAATTACATTCCTGACGCGGCTGACACACGCGTCCCAACTAAATTTCCCAAATTGTCGTATTTCAGTCTCGCGATAATTTCAATATTTTCAATTTTCATATATTACCATATATACACATCATAATCAAGTACCAACTCACATCTCGCTAGTATTTATATCTGGATTAATTCTCAATTAATTCTCAATTAATTCTCATTTAATTTAATTAATCCCTTAAATAAATATCAATAAAATTATGGGGTATTACATACTTCCCCCCCTAATACAGAATTTCATCTCAAAATTCGAAACTAAAGAGTACCTGGTAAAAACAACTCTGGATAACACTCGCCATCTCATCCTCGCGCTCCCATGTGGACTCCTCGGCATTATGATGCCGCCACTGAACACGTACCAACGGTACTATCTTCGACCGCAGTTTCGGCTCGCTTCGGTCCAAAATAGCAATTGGCCCCTCCTCATAGGAACTATCGGGTTGAAGATCAATGTCCTCCATAGAAATGTGGGTATGGGCCAAATCATCCCTAAGATATTTCCTTAGCGAGGAAATATGGAACACATCATGAATCCTATGCAAGTGCTCCGGTAACCCAAGTCTATACGCAACTGGCCCAATCCGCTCGATGATAGGAAATTGCCCCACATATCTCGGTGTCAGTTTCCCCTTCTTCCCAAAATGCATAATCCCCTTCATAGGAGATACTCTGAGTAAAACCTGGTCCCCCACTTTGAATTCTCCGAAGAACCTCTTGGCATTGGCATAGCTCTTCTGTCGGTCATGAGCTACCCGAATGCGACTCCGTATCATCTCTATCCTTGTCGAAGTTTCCGGAATCACTTTCGGCCCAAGGAGTTTGTTGTCCCTCACCTCTAACCAACATGCTGAGGAACGACAAGGTCTACCGTACAATGCCTCAAATTGAGACATACCAATGGTGAACTGGTAGGAGTTGTTGTAAGCAAACTCCACCAGTGGAAGTAACTGCTGCTAACCCCCTCTAAAGTCTAGGATGCACATAAGCAACATGTCCTCCAATATCTGATTTGTTCGCTCGGTTTGCCCATCGATCTGCGGGTGATAAGCTGTACTCAACCGTAATTAAGTGCACATGGCCTCCTGTAAACTCTCCCAAAACTGTGAAATAAATATCTTGTCTCGATCAAAAATGATATTTAGAGGCACACCGTGAAGTCTCACTATCTCCGTAATGAAAATTTGGGCATACTGTCCCGTAGTGTAGTCTGTCCTTACGGGTAGAAAATGAGCAACTTTGGTCAACCGGTCCATAATTACCCATATGGAGTCGTGACCCCTCTGTGACGTAGGTAACCCCATGATAAAGTCCATGGATATGCTCCCTCATATCCACGTTGGAACCTTTAATGGCTGTAGAAGTCCGGTCAATCTCTGATGATCCACCTTTACTAGCTGACAAGTGGTGCATTTAGAAACAAACATGGTAATATCTCTCTTCATCCCGCTCCACCAATACTGTCATCTCATGTCTTGGTACATTTTATCCCCACCGGGGTATACCATGAACTGTGAGCCGTGCGACTCTATCATCACCTCGTACCGCAAGTCTTCCCCTTCTGAAATGACCAGTCTTCCATTGAAGCATAATCCCCTGTCTGATCTAACGGTATAGGACTCGGCTCCCTCTGCTAGAAATTGAACTATTTGTTCCTGACAGAACGAGTCATTTGCCTGGGCCTTTATCACTCTCGTAACAATTTGAGGTGTAATAGTCATCACAGACATGAACGATCGTGCCACTGCATCCTGGTATCCCAACTCCTTCCATTTAGCTTTCCACACCTCAGCCACTTCATCTACTGGCCTATGGCTCAACGCGTCTGCTACCACGTTAGCCTTCCCCGCGTGATATTGGATATCGAACTAATAATCCTTTACAAACTCAAGCCACCGTCGCTGACGCATATTCAACTCCTTCTGCGTGAAGAGGTACTGTAGAGATTTGTGATCCGTGAATAACCGAAACTTCTCCCCCAGGAGATAATGTCTCCAAATTTGAAGGGAAAATACAACTGCCGCTAATTCCAAGTCATGGGTGGGGTAATTCTTCTCGTGAGGCTTTAGCTTACGGGAAGCATAAGCTATGGACTGACTCTCCTACTGCAATACACCTCCAAGTCCTTGTAAGGACGCATCAGTGTAGACTAGATTCTCAACTCTTGGTCTCGAAAATGCTAACACAGGTGCTGATGTCAACTTGTCCTTAAACTCATCGAATGCCAACTGACAAGAATTGCTCCAGATGAATGACACACCTTTGCGAGTCAGATGTGTCAAAGGACCCGCTATCTTTGAGAAACCCCGAATAAACCTCCTGTAGTATCCTGCTAGGCCGAAGAAACTATGGATCTGAGTCGGTGTCGTGGGATGTCCCCACTCCTTCACCACGGATACCTTCCCCGGATCAACAGATATCCCCCGGTCTGAAATAATATGCCCCAAAAACTGAACCTCCTACAGCCAAAACCCACACTTCTTATACTTTGTATAAAGCTCGTTCTGACATAGCGTCTGCAAAACCTGTCTGAAATGCTCGCTGTGATCCTCTTCTGTCTGGGAGTAAACCAGAAGGTCATCAATAAAGACAATGACGAACTGGTCTAGTGTAATACCCCGCATTTTTTTATCGATAATTATTTATGGGATTAATTTAATTATATGTGAATTAATTGAGAAACAATTCGGATAAAATACTAGCGAGATGTGAGTTGGTATTTGATTATAATGTGTATATATGGAGATATATGAATATTGAAAATATTGAATTTGTCGTGAGATAGAAATACGATAATTTGGGAAATTTTGTTGAGATGCGTGTGACAGTCGCGTCAGGAATGTAATTATTTAAATTAAAAAGTGAATTTTATTTTTATCAACTGTATGATCATTTTGAGTGCGCCAACGTGTCCGGAAGGGTCGAAATAGTCAGAAAACACTAGCCGGGGGTTTAGTTTGGGTCCCGGGCATTTTTGGGCCATACCGGCAACCTAAAAGGGTAATTTGGTAATTCCAGAATTTTGGTAATTAAAACCCACGAAAATTAGAGTTTAATTATGATTTATCATTAAACCCACAAACCCATTATCAACACTAAACTAAGTAGTGGGCTACGGGAGAAGTTAAGGAAAGATTAAACCTTACCCAAAAACCAACCCCCACCTCCATTGTCATCTTGTGAGAAGAACTTGTAGAGAGAGAGAGAGAGAGGAGAATTCTGCAGAGAGAGAGAGAGAGAGGAATCCAACCATCTCCAATCTACAACAATCTGAAGAACGATTAAGGCAAGTGGTTTAATTACGTTAATTTCAAGTGAATGTTTCTTCCATGCTTAGAATTTAAATTACTTACATTACATTGGGAGTTTGATGAAAACCCGTGAAATTGGAGAAAGAAATTCAAGTTATGATATAGGGATTGCATGTAGAATGTCATTGGGTGATTATACTAAACAAAATACAACTTTTCATGATGTAAAAACGGATGTAGTTATGGATATTGATGACTTTAAATTCTAGGGTTCATACTCATAAGGTTTGGGGAAAACTTTGGGAGATTTAATAATTAGGTGTTGTATAGGAAGATTTGATCCCATGAATGTGCTAGATTATGACCTAAGAATGTTTAGGAATGTTGAGGAACCTTAAAATATTGTTGGAATAATTTTTGGAGGAGTTTTGAGGTGAGAAAATTGGTGAAAAACGTAATAGAATTTTTTTGGGATCGAACTGTCACCTCGTTAGAAGACCTGCCCAGGTCGTTCGAACGAGCTCGTTCGAACGAGCTTCTAACGAGTTGATAGTTTGACTTCTAACGAGGGGGATGTTCGTTCGATGCCTTTCGTTCAAATGAGATCTCGTTAGATGCCCACTTCATTCGAACAAACTCTCGTTCGAACGAGACTTCTAACGAGTTGACAGTTAGGCCTTTTTTGCCTGGTTTGATTTCTAGTGTCCCGTAACCTTGGTTAATGGTAGAGATAACCTTACCTTGATGACTAATTGATATAGTTGGGATATTCGAGATATATTGGGGAGTAAAATATAGAAGAATGATTTCAACCAAATGGTAATTGTGGGTTAGGATGCGAATAACTAATTACGACGTGAGGATAATGGATGATATGTATATATAAACCGGAGACACGTGTATTGGTATAATAATGAGAAGTATACCACTAATAAATTATGGTAATTACTAAGATGTGTGCATGCTTAGTATATGTATATGATTTTTATGTGTATGACATACCTACCATACTTGCTATCACGGGAGTTTTACGTTCGCTTAGGGCCATCTAAGCCTTGTGTGCCCGGATTTAGAGTGGTACCTAGAGGACATAGTTCAAGGGAATGACTTAATTGTGAGTTATTAAGCCAGCTGACTATGGAGCGTAGGTATGTACGTGACCATGGATATGTTGAATTATGTTCGCCTCCATTTTTGTGTGTGGTGTTTATTCTAACAATTCCTGAGAGATTCGGAATTTGTAATCCTTATGTACGTGATGTACCGGGATGGATAACAGAGTATGTGTGCACCACAGCTTCGCCTTGGGGTGCTTGTATAGTATCTTTATGATGTGAATAATATATGGTTAAATGAAAAGGAATTTTGTTATGTTTAAATTGCAAGAGTAATTTATAGTAACTCCTTGAGAAGTTAAAAAGGGATAACATGCCGTGAATTGTAATGTTAACAATTGAGAATCCGAGTTTAATTAAAGCTATCTGTTTAAGTGATAGTATTGGGAATTCATATTGTGAATCGAATGTAAAGGTTAGAACTTATGTCGGTTTAGTTAGATATGAGAATCACTTGAATGGGTATGGTACATTAGGAGTGCACAATTAGTCGAGAGGTGAGTATTTCATGTGAGAGCACGTCCTAACATGTACTTTGCATTCATTTTTTTAATGTTATTAAAGCACTTGCTGTTTTTAAAATACTCACCACATTCGGGCTCTGAACCGTTTGCTTTCAAATTTACTTTTTGTAAAAACCTTTTTAGGTGCCCAGCCACAAGGACACCATGCATAGTATTTCCAGTCAGGCGACGAGCTGTAGCTGTTGTGAAAGTTACAGGGCCTTGCTAGTAGACGCTTCATTTGCCTTGACTCTCTATTCAGATTTCATCAGTTGTAGGGAATGTCGCCCATTTCTTTTAGAGACATTTCATTTCTTTCAGTTATTCAGACTTTTGGTTTGTAATTAATTCAGGATGCAGACTTGTTTTATTTCTTTCCATATTGGGATTGTTGTGAGGAGTATTTCCTCTAGACTCATTTTTTACTTGTTGATTTACTATAGTTGGACTTTATTGTGAATGGTTATGTTATCCTTTACAAATTCATTTATTGTATGTTAATCAGATTTAATTTATAATTTGACAACTTACTTTTTAAATACTAGGTGGTTAGTAATCATTAAATATTTTCGACAGTGATGCTATTAACTGGACCAACTTGGCATTTTGTATTGATTTAATAAAGGAGTAGCTACCCGGTATTTAATTAGTCGGGGTGTCACAGGTGGTATCAGAGCATCAGGTTCTAGTGTCCTTTAGGATCTGTACGGCTTATTATGTTTCCGCTGAGCTTTCTTTGATATAGAGCCCTATATTTTAGGACTGTTGTATTCCTTTATGTATGCTTCGCTCTTCAGCTATTTTAAGTTTATAACTGCAAACTTATAGACTTTACTCTTATTTCAGATGCCTCCATGACGCGCACCAGGCGCCAGTAGCCGTGCGAGTTCAGGAACATGCATTCCCGTCTCCTTGGGAACATGTTCGAGATGCTTTTCAGAAAGCACACCCTCCGGAGTTCGCAGGTAGCTCCGATGTTGTGGTATCTAGTCAGTGGAGGAAGGATATTCAGAGGCACCTGAGGATGTATGAGTGCACCGATGTTCAGAAGCAGATACTATCTACTTTCAAGCTAGTAGGTTCTGCATTACAGTGGTGGGAGTCTATTACCATCGCAGAGGAGAGAGATACTCTCTCTGTACAGGAGTTTTGGGTGCGGTTTGACCGCAAATATTTTCCGTCAGCTGTTCATATGGAAATGAGGAGGAAGTTGATGAACCTTAGACAGGAGGGTAAGACTGTGGCCGAGTATGAGGTCGAATTCACTAACTTACTGAACATTGTATCGGATGAGATACCGACGAAAGAGAAGAAGATTCAAAAATTCACAGATGGATTGACTTGGAGGATCTATCAGCATTTATTGGGGAAGCTCTCGTTGGCCACTTATTCTGACATGGTTAACGTTGCATTACTCCATTCCCAGGACCACCGCTTTCACTTGACAGAGGGGAAGTGATCAGGAGAGTCCAGCCATCAGGGCAGGACAGGGGGAAATGGTGCCAGCGGGGCACAATCAGCTTAGGGTCAGTATAGGCAGGGTGATCAGGGTTCCCAGTAGGGGGATTCTAAGAGATTCTGATCAGGGGGTTTCAGGAACAGTCAGGGAGGATTCCGAAATGGCCAGCAGGGTCAGAACGGCCATCAGTGCCAGCAAGGTCAAAATGGTCAATAGCAGCAGTTTCACCAAGGCCAGGGCAGAAATGGTAACGGTCACCAGGGCCGTGGTCAGTAGGGGCAGCGAGGGGGAAACTTCCAGGGGAAGTATTTCATTTGTGGTAAGATTGGCCACAAATGTCAGGATTGTCCTGATAGGGGCAGGTCCCCGCAGCAGCAGCAGTAGGGTTCTCGATAGGAGTCGTAGAGGCCTATGTTTCCCGCCGCCCTCCCGGCTCCACCACAGATGGCAGCATTACCACCCATTCTAGCAGTCCCAGTTCAGTAGGGACAACTTCAGTATGGGAGAGTGTATCAGCTTTAACAGGCCGCAGCCCCACAAAATCCGCCAGCTATTGAGGGTATGTTCTCTATTCAGGGAACTCTAGGGCGCATCTTATTTGACACGAGGGCTACACATTGTTTTATTGCTATGAGATTTGCACGCACTATTGGGTTATTAGACACCGCAGAGAGCACCACTACTTGTGTAGACTCACCGTTGAGTAGGGGTTCCATGATTTCGCTTATGTGTAGAGGTGTGGGTATAAAGATCGGGAGGTTTACTTTAATCGCTGATATGTTAGTGTTAGAGATGATCGAGTATGACGCCATTATTGGTATGGATTGGCTAGTTGCGTACCGATCCATGATTGACTGTTTTAGTAGGAGTATTATCTTTGCCATTCCCGGGCAGGAGATGTTTTTAGTGGCGATGCCTCCCCCTGAGGGAGGATCGTCCACTCATTTGTACTACATAGAGGAGGAGACCTCTAAGGAAGTGGTCATACCACTTGATTCGATACCCGTTGTTAGTGAGTTCGCCAATGTATTTCAGGATATAGCTAGATTACCTCCGAGTAGGGAGATAGATTTTGTGATTGATTTGACGTCGGGCACTCGTTCTATTGCCCGCGCACCTTACCGTATGGCTCCAGCTGAGATGAGAGAGTTACGGGATCAAATTGAACAGTTGTTGGGTCAGGGGTTTATACGGAGGAGTACTTCGCTGTGGGGTTCCCCTGTGTTGTTCGTGAAGAAGAGGGATGGATCTTTGAGATTGTGTGTGGATTACCGGGAGTTGAATAAGATCACGATACGGAATAAGTATCCGTTGCCCCGAATCGATGACCTATTCGACCAGTTGAGAGGAGCTTCTTTATTCTCAAAGATTGATTTGCGATTGGGATACCATCAATTGCGTAGCAGGGAAGAGGACGTCTCGAAGACTGATTTCTTAATGAGATATGGTTCCTACGAGTTTTGGGTTATGCCTTTTGGTTTGACTAATGCTCTAGCCGTGTTTATGGACTTGATGAATAGGGTGTTCATAGAGTTCCTGGACCAGTTCGTCATTGTCTTCATTGATGACATTCTGGTTTACTCCCAGACAGAGGAGGAGCACGCTGAGCATTTGAGGAAGGTTTTGCAGACGCTACGTCAGAACGAGCTGTATGCAAATTATGAGAAGTGTGAGTTTTGGCTGAAGGAGGTTCAGTTTTTGGGGCATATTATTTCCGATCAGGGGATATCTGTTGATCCGGGGAAGGTATCCGCGGTGGGGGAGTGGGGAGAACCCACGACACTGACTGAGATCCGTAGTTTCTTGAGCTTAGAAGGATACTACAGGAGGTTCATTCGGGGTTTTTCAAAGATAGCGGTTCCTTTGACACATCTGACTCGTAATGGTGTGCCGTTCATTTGGAGTGATGCCTGTCAGTTGGCATTCGATGAGTTGAAGAACAAGTTGACCTCAACACCTGTTTTAGCATTGCCGAGACCGGGAGTTGAGTATCTAGTTTACATCGATGCGTTCTTACAAGGACTTGGAGGTGTATTGCAGCAGGAGAGTCAGGCCATAGCTTATGCTTCCCGTAAGATTAAGCCTCACGAGAAGAATTACCCCACCCATGACTTGGAGTTAGCGGCAGTGGTATTTTCCCTTCGAATTTGGAGACATTACCTTTTGGGGGAGAAGTTTCGATTGTTCACGGACCACAAGTCCCTACAGTACCTATTCACGCAGAAGGAGTTGAATATGAGGCAACAGAGGTGGCTTGAGTTTGTGAAGGACTATTAGTTTGATATCCAATATCACCCGGGGAAGGCTAACGTGGTAGCAGACGCGTTGAGTCATAGGCCAGTAGATGAAGTGGCAGGAGTGTGGAAGGCAAAGTTGAAGGAGTTGGCACACCAGGATACAGTGGCCCGATCATTCATGTCGGTGATGACTGCTACACTGCAGATTATCATGAGAGTGGTAAAGGCACAAGCAGATGACTCGTTCTGTTAGTAGAAGATAGTTCGATTATTAACAGAGGGAGCCGAGTCTTATACCATTATCTCAGATGGGGGATTATGCTTCAATGGGAGATTGGTAGTTCCGGAAGGGGAGGAATTATGACACGAGGTGATGGAAGATTCGCACGGCTCATGGTTCGCGGTACATCCCGGTGGGGACAAAATGTACCAAGACATGAGACAACAGTATTGGTGGAGCGGGATGAAGAGAGATATTGTCGTGTTTGTTTCTAAATGCGCCACTTGTCAGCTGGTAAAAGTGGACCATCAGAGATTGGCAGGACTTCTACAGCCATTAGAGGTCACGATGTGGATGTGGGAGAGCATCTCCATGGAATTTATCACGGTGTTGCCTACGTCACAGAGAGGTCACGACTCCATTTGGGTGATTGTGGACAGGTTGACCAAAGTCGCTCTTTTTCTACCCGTAAGGACAGACTACACTACGGGACAGTATGCCCAGCTTTTTATTGCAGAAATAGTGAGACTTCACGGTGTGCCCCTAAATATCGTGTCTGACCGAGACAAGATATTTATTTCACGGTTTTGGGAAAGTTTTCAAGAGGCCATGGGCACGGAGTTGCGGTTGAGTACGGCTTATCATCCGCAGACCGATGGGCAAATCGAGGGTACAAATCAGATGTTGGAGGACATGTTACGGATGTGCATAATTGACTTCAGGGGTGGATGGGAGCAGTATCTTCCACTGGTGGAGTTTTCTTACAACAACTCCTACCAGTTCACCATTGGCATGGCTCCATTTGAGGCGTTGTACGGTAGACCTTGTCGTTCCCCAGCATGTTGGTTGGAGGTGGGGGACAACAAACTACTTGGGCCGAAAGTGATTCAGGATACTTCGGCGAGGATAGAATTGATACGGAGTCGCATTCGGGTAGCTCAGGATCGGCAGAAGAGCTATGCTGATGCGAAGAGATTTTTCAGGGAGTTCCAAGTGGGGGACCAGGTTTTACTCAGAGTATCCCCTATGAAGGGGATTATGCGATTTGGGAAGAAGGGGAAGTTGGCACCAAGATACGTGGGACCATTTCCTATCATCGAGCGGATTGGGTCTATTGCGTATAGACTTGGGTTACCGGAGCATTTACACAGGATTCATGATGTGTTTCATATTTCCTCGCTAAGGAAATATCTTAGAGATGATTTGGATCATTCTCACATTTCTTTGGAGGACATCGATCTCCAACCCGATAGCTCCTACGAGGAGGGGCCAATTGCTATTTTGGACCGAAGTGAGCGGAAACTGCGGTCAAAGATAGTTCCGTTAGTGCATGTTCAGTGGCGACATCATAATGTCGAGGAGTCCACATGGGAGCGCGAGGATGAGATGCGCGAACGTTATCCAGAGTTATTTTTACCAGGTATTTTTTTTTCGAATTTCGGGACGAAATTCTGTTATTAGGGGGGAAGTATGTAATACCCCGCATTTTTTATTGATATTTATTTATGGGATTAATTTAACTATATGTGAATTAATTGAGAATTAATCCGAATAAAATACTAGAGATATGTGAGTTGGTATTTGATTATAATGTGTATATATGGCGATATATGAATATTGAAAATATTGAATTTGTCGTGAGATAGAAATACGACAATTTGGGAAATTTTGTTAAGACGCGTGTGACAGTCGCATCAGGAATGTAATTATTTAAATTAAAAAGTGAATTTTATTTTTAACAACCGTATGATCATTTTGAGTGCGCCAACGTGTCCGAAAGGGTCGAAATAGTCAGAAAACACTAGCCGGGGGTTTAGTTTGGGTCCCGGGGCATTTTTGGGCCATACCGGCAACCCAAAAGGGTAATTTGGTAATTCCAGAATTTTGGTAATTAAAACCCACGAAAATTAGAGTTTAATTATGATTTATCATTAAACCCACAAACCCATTATCAGCACTAAACTAAGTAGTGGGCTACGGGAGAAGTTAAGGAAAGATTAAAACTTACCCAAAAACCAACCCCCACCTCCATTGTCATCTTATGAGAAGAACTTGTAGAGAGAGAGAGAGAGAGGAGAATTCTGCAGAGAGAGAGAGAGAGAGGAATCCAACCACCTCCAATCAATAACAATCTGAAGAACGATTAAGGCAAGTGGTTTAATTACGTTAATTTCAAGCGAATGTTTCTTCCATGCTTAGAATTTAAATTACTTACATTACATTGGGAGTTTGATGAAAACCCATGAAATTGGAGATAGAAATTCAAGTTATGATATAGGGATTGCATGTAGAATGTCATTGGGTGATTATACTAAACAAAATACAACTTTTCATGATGTAAAACCGGATGTAGTTCTGGATATTGATGACTTTAAATTCTAGGGTTCATACTCATAAGGTTTGGGGAAAACTTTGGGAGATTTAATAATTAGGTGTTGTATAGGAAGACTTGATCCCATGAATGTGCTAGATTACGACCTAAGAATGTTTAGGAATGTTGAGGAACCTTAAAATATTGTTGGAATAATTTTTGGAGGAGTTTTGAGGTGAGAAAATTTGTGAAAAACGTAATAGAAATTTTCTGGGCTCGGACTGTCACCTCGTTAGAAGACCTGCCCAGGTCGTTCGAACGAGCTCGCTCGAACGAGCTTCTAACGAGTTGACAGTTTGCCTTCTAATGAGGGGGATGTTCGTTCGATGCCTTTCATTCGAATGAGATCTCTTTAGATTCCCAATTCGTTCGAACGAACTCTCGTTCGAACGACCTCGTTAGAACGAACTCTCGTTCGAACGACCTCGTTAGAACGAGTTGACAGTTTGGCCTTTTTGGCCTGGTTTGATTTCTAGTGTCCCGTAACCTTGGTTAATGGTAGAGATAACCTTACCTTGATGACTAATTGATATAGTTGGGATATTCGAGATATATTGGGGAGTAAAATATAGAAGAATGATTTGAACCAAATGGTAATTGTGGGTTAGGACGCAAATAACTAATTACGACGTGAGGATAATGGATGATATGTATATATAAACCGGGGACACGTGTATTGGTATAAGAATGAGAAGTATACCACTAATAAATTATGGTAATTAATAAGATGTGTGCATGCTTAGTATATGTGTATGACATACCTACCATACTTGCTATCACGGGAGGTTTACGTTCGCTTAGGGCCATCTAATCCTTGTGTGCCCAGATTTAGAGTGGTACCTAGAGGACATAGTTCAAGGGAATGACTTAATTGTGAGTTATTAAGCCAACCGACTATGGAGCGTAGGTATGTATGTGACCATGGATATGTTGAATTATGTTCGCCTCCATTTTTGTGTGTGGTGTTTATTCTAACAATTCCTGAGAGATTCGAAATTTGTAATCCTTATGTACGTGATGTACCGGGATGGATAACAGAGTATGTGTGCACCATAGCTTCGCCTCGGGGTGCTTTTATAGTATCTTTATGATGTGAATAATATACGGTTCAATGAAAAGGAATTTTGTTATGTTTAAATTGCAAGAATAATTTATAGTAACTCCTTGAGAAGTTAAAAAGGGATAACATGCCGTGAATTGTAATGTTAACAATTGAGAATTCGAGTTTAATTAAAGCTATATGTTTAAGTGATAATATTGGGAATTCATATTGTGAATCGAGTGTAAAGGTTAGAACTTATGTCGGTTTAGATAGATATGAGAATCACTTGAATGGGTATGGTACGTTAGGAGTGCACAATTAGTCGAGAGGTGAGTATTTCATGTGAGAGCACGTCCTAACATGTACTTTGCATTCATTTTTTTAATGTTATTGAAGCACTTACTGTTTTTAAAATACTCTCCACATTCGGGCTTTGACCCGTTTTCTTTCAAATCTACTTTTTGTAAAAACCTTTTTAGGTGCCCAGCCATAAGGACACCATGCATAGTATTTCCAGTCAGATGACGAGCTGTAGCTGTTGTGGAAGTTACAGGGCCTTGCTAGTAGACGCTTCATTTTCCTTGACTCTATATTCAGATTTCATCAGTTGTAGGACATGTCGCCCATTTCTTTTAGAGACATTTCATTTCTTTCAGTTATTGAGACTTTTGGTTTGTAATTAATTCAGGATGCAGACTTGTTTTATTTCTTTCCATATTGGGATTGTTGTAAAGAGTATTTCCTCTAGACTCATTTTTTACTTATTGATTTACTATAGTTGGACTTTATTGTGAATGGTTATGTTATCCTTTACAAATTCATTTATTGTATGTTAATCAGATTTAATTTAAAATTTGACAACTTACTTTTTAAATATTAGGTGGTTAGTAATCATTAAATGTTTTCGACAGTGATGCTATTAACTGGACCAACTTGGCATTTTGTATTGATTTAATAAAGGAGTAGCTACCCGGTATTTAATTAGTAGGGGTGTCACATCTAGGAACTCTCTGAACGCCCTATTCATCGTGTCCGTAAATATGACTGGAGTGTTGGTCAAACCAAAAGGCATCACTCGAAACTCGCAGGAACCATATCTCATCAACAAAGCAGTCTTCGGACGTCCTGCTCCCTAATACGCAACTGATGGTATCCCGATCGCAAATTAATCTTTGAGAAGAAGGAAGATCCTCTCAGCTGGTCGAATAAGTCATCGATTCGGGGAAACAGATACTTACTCCTTATCATGACTTTATTCAACTCCCGATAATCTACACACAACCTCAATGATCCATCCCTCTTCTTTACGAACAACACAGTGGCACCCCACGACGAAGTAATCCTCCGGATAAACCCCTGACCCAACAACTGCTCTATCTGATCTCTTAGCTCTCTCATCTCCACTAGATCCATACGGTACGGTGCGCGGGCAATAGGTCGAGTTCCTGGCATCAAATCGATTAAAAAATCTATCTCTCTACTCGAAGTTAGTCCATGTATATCCTGAAATACATCAGCAAACTACCTAACAACTGGAATTGCATCGAGTGGTATCACCACTTCCTTAGAGGTCTCCTCCTCTATATAGTACAAGTGAGTGGACGATCCTCCCTCGGGGCGAGGCATCGCCACTAAAAACATCTCCTGCCCGGGAATGGCAAAGACAATACTCCTACTGAAATAATCAATCATGGCTTGGTACGCAACTAGCCAATCCATACCAACAATCGCATCGTACTCAGTCATCTCTAATACTAACATATCAGTGGGTAAAGTAAACCTTCCGATCTCTATACCCACACCTCTATAAATAAGTGAAATCACAGAACCCCTACTCAACGGTGAATCTACACAAGTAATCGTGATCTCAATAGTGTCTAACACCCCAATAGTGCGTGCAAATCTCATGGAAATGAAATAATGTGTGGCCCTCATATAAAATAAAATACGCCCCATAGTCCCCTGAATAGAGAACATACCCTCAATGGCAAGTGGATCTTATGGGACTGCGGCATGCTGGAGGTGATACACTCTCCCATACTGAATATGTCCCTGCTGAACTGGGACTACATGAATGGGTGGTAATGCTGCCATCTATGGTGGTGCTGGGAGGGCGGCGGGAAACATAGGCCTCTATGGCTCGTGTCGAGCACTCTGCTGTTGCTGCTATGGAGCCCTGCCCCTATCAGGACAGTCCTGGCATTTGTGGCCAATCTTGCCACAAACGAAGCACTTCCCTGGGAAGTTTCCCCCTCATTGTCCCTGTTGCCCATGGTCCTAATGGCCGTTACCATTTCTCCCCTGGTCGTGTTGGCCCTGCTGAAACTTTTGTTATTGTCCTTGCTAGCCCTGCTGACCGTGATGGCCATTACGAAAACCTCCCTATCCATTTTTGAAACTCCCAGATCTGAACCTCTTAGAATCCCCCTACTTGGAACCCTGATATCCCTACCTATGCTGAACCTGAGTAGAGTGTGCCCCACTGGCACCATTTTCCCCTGTCCTGCCCTAATGGCTGGACTCTCCAGATCTCGTACTCTCAGCCATGTGAAAGCGGTGATCCTGGCAGTGAAGTAGTGCCGCATTAACCACATCAGAATAAGTGGCCAATGAGAGGTTTCCCAATAAGTGCTGACGGATCCTCTAAGTCAATCCGTCCATGAGCTTCTGAATCTTCTTCTCCTCTGTCGGAATTTCATCGGTAACAATGTTCAAGATATTAGTGAATTCGGCCTCATACTCGGCCACGTTCCTCTCCTCCTGCTTGAGGTTCATTAACTTTCTCCTCATTTATGTATGAACAGCTGACGGAAAATATTTGCGGTCGAACCGCACCCAGAACTCCTGAATAGAAAGGGCGTCTCTCTCCTCCGCGGTGGTAATGGACTCCCACCACTGCAACTCTGATCCTACTAGCTTAAAAGTAGCCAGTATCTTCTTCTGAACATCCGTGCACTCGTACATCCTTAAGTGCCTTTGGATGTCCTTCCTCCACTGACTGAATACCACAACATCGGAGCTACCTACAAACTTCGGAGGGTGCGCTTTCTGAAAAGCATCACGAACGCGTTCCCAAGCAGATGGGAATGCATGAGCCTAAACTAGCGCGGCTACCGGCACCTGGGGTGGTGCCTGCTGCACAACTGCTTGGGCGACATTTACTGCTTGGGCTACAATAGCTGCAACCTCAAAGGCATTCATGGTATCCTGAACTGGTGCAGGCTGTGGCTCGAGCTGAGCATCCCTAGGAACTCGCTGCGCACGTCGTGGAGGCATCTGAAATGAGAGTAAAGTCTTATAAGTTCGCAGTTATTATCTCAAAATAGCTGAAGAACGAAACATACACAAAAGAATACAAGAATCCTAAAATATAGGGCTCTATATCAAAGAAAGCTCAGCGGAAACATAATAATCCGTACAGATCCTAAGGACACTAGAACGTGATGCTCTGATACCACATGTGACAATCCATCCAATTAAATACAGGGTAGATACTCCTTTATTCAAATTAATACAAAATGCCAAGTTGGTTCAGTTCATAGCATCATTGTTAAAACATTTTCGACAGTGATGATATGAACTGAACCAACTTGGCATTTTGTATTAATTTGAATAAAAGAGTAGCTACCCGATATTTAATTAGACGGAGTGTCACATCCTCCTCGTCCTCAAACCTTATCTTGTTGCTTCTACCCCTTTTACCTCATCGACTACCATTACCTCCTTCTCTACCCCCATCATCTGCGTAGTTGAACTTTGAGGATATTCCCCTCCCCAATGTAAATGTTGGCCTCATCAGCAATATAGGCAAAGCGAGAGGTGGTACTATGGGTTTTACTACTAATGTGATATTCATTGCTGCCTTTAAAAAGGCTACAAATGTACCTTATATTGTCTCATTAATCAGGTGACATATGTATTCGGGCTGCAAGCCTTCTACACATACTTATAAAATCTTGTCCTCTCGCGTCTCCTCCCGCACATCTAGGGAACGCTTGCAAAACCTTCGAATAATGGCCACAACATACTCTCATGGCTTATGCTTCTCACGCGCAAGCTGGGTAAATGTGAACTCGTCCTCAGCCAAGAAAAACTTTCGCACAAACAAAACATGTAATTCCTCCCAAGAGCTTACACTACCTGGAGGTAGGTAGGAATACCACGTTTAGGCTTTCTCTATCAGGGATTTTGAGAACTCCCTTAGCCTTAACTTTTTGTCATTGTAATGGGCCCCCAGATTCATGATGAACCACTTCACATGTTCCTTGGGATTTTCACCTTTCCCCATGTACTTTTTAAAGATTGGGTGAATATAACTCACTGGGTAGGGTTCATTATTATAATCCTTTGGGTAGGGAGTACGAAAGTCATCGCATATGGAGGAGTTTTCCACTTTAGACATGGCTATGAACTTTAACATATATTCTAAACTGGCTAGTGAGGGGCTAGCTAAAGATGGCGTTGTTATCACCGGGATCATTGAGGCTAGCGCGCCTACTCCTTGACTTACCACGATAACTCGAGCAGCTGGAGTTACTCCCCCATTTTACAACACCGGTCCCATTGTCACAAGTTGGACCGTGGTATGACACGCACCGCCTGAGGGTGGTGGAACCATGGGGAAGGTGTTAACGAAAGCAGGCACCACCACCCCTCCAGTATCAGCTGGAGCTGATATATTGGCCGGTGGTGTGGTAAAGGAACTCACTCCTATGGGGGATCCCAACATTGCCTAGGCTGTCGGAGTCTTAATAAACTGTGCGAATAGTCCCATCAGCCCGTGCATATGTGCCTAGCCTATTCCCCCTTACGCGTCCATCATCTCCGTGATGCCAACGCTAGGTGCGCTAAGCTTTATCCTTGTCGTTCTCCCCGCCTCACACAATGCAGGGTTTTTTGCCTCTTCTTCACGCGGTATGGCGTCGAAATCAATGTTTTTAATGGTGTTATCCTCTGGTATCTTTTCAAAATAAATTAATTCCCCAACGGAGTCGCCAAATGTAAGAGGTGGGTTCTTTAAACACTGTTAGTATTAATTGAGGCGTAACCCCTTATCAAGACCAGGATTAATATCGTTAGACATCAAGTATAGGTCAGAGCCATAGGCGAATCAGAGATTGTGAGATCCAATATTCAAAGTTGCATTAAAGAACATATTGACATGAGCAGCATATGGCAAACACAATAAATGAATGGGACCAAAAGGTAGTGTGGTCGGAGGGAGAAAGAACAAGAACTCTAGGCACAATAAAAACAAGGTAAGAACTTCAAACTTAGTTAATGCCCAATGATAGGTGCATTAAATGTGTATGGGAATTAATGCTCTTACGAGGGTTCTCTGGTGTAAGGAAATTTGGGCAGCAATTCTGGGCTCTCGATCATCTACCTTTGATTTGTTTATTTAGTCTTATTTACATGGGGGAGAGGTTTCTCGAGTCAGTATGCTTTCGATACCTTTGGTCTGGTGCATTAAATGCATGAGATATTGTATTTAATGCATGGGATCTAGTACTTTTAGCGGGAAAACATTCTATTGGCTGGAAGTATTGAGGGCATTAATAAGGGATATGACTTGTCAACTTAAGGCTTACTCTAGGGTGGCTAGGTGGTCAGGTTTGATGAACTAGACCTGCTATCCTAAGGATAATAGGCACTTGAGTGATGCAGTCTTGAGTCCCTAAACATCAGACGTCATGATGTCGGGAAGTGGTTAAAATAGTGACCATTGGTAGGTATCTAGTCACATCAGTTAGACGGCATGTCACCCAAAGTACCTTGACAAGGTAAACTCGAGGGGGTAAGTATTTAGGGAGATTGAATGACTCGAATGGATAAGGAATGAGTAGGCTCGAGTGACAATTATCCTAAGTGAAGTTTTGTCCAAGTCTGCCAAGAGGGTTGGTAATAATTCGCAATGGTGACTTGTTCTCAATCCTCCAAACCATGTCCCCGCGAAGTTCCCTAAAAGGAGTTTGCTTAATAGAGCATGAAAGCTCTCTCTGCCCTACCAGGCATGGTCCCTCCTGGTTACCAAACAACCTCATTCAACATATACATTCATAAGATAAAATACAAAATACAACATTCTATTTCTTATTACAAATTATTGTCATCCGGGTAACTTTGTTCTTCGAATTGGGTCATTGGCGCTGCGAGCTACTCGCTGTGAAGGGTCCTCGAGGTGGGTTTGTTTGACATGATTCCTTGAGAACGATCAATTCACTTGTCTAAGTTAATCATCCATGCGGGGGGGGGGGGGGGGGGGGGGAACCCCTATAATATTTAATTCCCTGTTTAACACACCCAGCTAAATACTTTAAACGAAATACCCTTTGTTTAGGGAAAAGCACTTTTCACTGAAATTACCCATTTACACGCACAAAACTCACCCTAGTATTTTCCTTGAAAATCACCTTTCAACACACGCACGCATTGTGTTAAAAAATACTTATTTTCCGTTGAAATTTTTTCAAAAATAAACTCTTGTTTTAATTATGGGTTAAACCTCTTTAGGCAGCTTAATTACCCATTTAATCACTTCACTTTACAATCCCTTCTATCTCATAGACATTAGCCATTTTTTTAAACTACTTGTCCACGTTATATTTCAACTAGAACATGCATTAATTTCATTCAAGTTAGGTTATATTTTCTTATATTCAACACACAACTCATTTTTTGACAATTCCACTTTTCTCATTAACATTTATCAAAATCCTACAAATAATTGCATACTTTAACGGTCTCCATGCTACCGACAAAGCTACCATATGCTCTGGCCAATATTTTTGGGTCTTTCACCCTAGGGATCCGAGCCCTTCTTAATTATTTTCCCAGTATCATTTGAGTCAATATTAATGTATTTTAACAGTTTTTAAATGTCCACGTTGTTCCACTTTTACCGGTAGAAGCCAAAACCCGGGGATTTCACCCGACTTTGTGTTACACTTTAAAAAATCATCATTTCTTGTCCTTTACATACTTGTATTGATCTTATCCCAAAAATCTCCTTCATTTAGGACCATTCATGTAACACCATCACCAATAATTTTATTTCATAAAAATGTTCCACTTTACATAAAATTGTCATTTTACCTATTTATTTCCAAACTTTCACTTTCCTCTATTTTTACAAGTATTATGTCCTAAAAATATTATTAAGTTGTGCATACTAACTTCTTAAATCTTTTACTAGTTGAGACTTACTGCGCACTTTGGAGTTAACACACCTTTGAAGTTTGGAGTCTCTTTATTTCATCACTTTCTCTATCTAAGAAATCATTTGGGCATTTTGAAGACTACTTTACAAAAAAAAAAACCATATCATCAAAATATGTTCATCGTCAAAATACTAAAAGTTTATACACAAAAGAAGGTGGATTTTAAGTCTAGGAATCCACAAAATGAGTTTCACACATGATTATCACATGAAATTCCCTAATATTTGCAAAAACATGTTTTTCAAGATAAGGGGCATTTTTGTTCTTCAAAACATGAATAATATCCCAACTTCATAAAAATCCTATTTTTATAAGAAAACTTTAAGACTTTCCATATAAAATATTATAAAAAGATAAATACCATTTCAAACAAATTATTTCATAAAATGTTTAATATAAAGTCTTTTTGAAGACATAACATTTTCTCAACTTTGAAACCATTTTACCTAGATCATGAGAAAATATTTATCTTGAGACATGAATACATTCTACTCTTAAAAACTACATACAAGACAAAATATAAGGGAAATAGAGTTCTTAAACTTAAAGAGTAGAGATTACTAACTCATTGAAGCACTAATAATGGTAGGATGAAGAAGATGGTGATGGAAACCTCCCACCTACTAAGGTGGCCTTAAAGACATTGCCTAACTCCACTTGTTTGCACCTTGAAATATCTAAGGAAACCCCCTTCAACTCCATAATTTCTTCTATTTTCTTCTTCAAAAAACCCCCAACAATAACTCCATGAATTTGTATCTTGCCTAATAAATAGTGCACATGGGTTTTATGGGATTAAATATGGTGAAAAAAGAGTTAGAGTATGGTTGTTTGGGGGGTTGAAGGGTGGTTGTGCTAGGGTGGTAGAAGGTGGTTTATGGTGAAAGAGCTCTCAAGATCTAAAGAGAGAAATTTTGATTTAAAATGAGCCAATATGGGCCTTCACATACCATAAGTAATCCAAAACCCTTATGGGTAAAATCCCAAAATTTCCCAAAGCTCTAACCCTAAAATTATCTGCTCTAATGAGAGCTTGACATATCAAACCATACAATGCCCTAGATTTTGACATCATTTTCCAAATTTGCAAAAATTTATTGCAACCTTGTTTGAATGAGAATGGATATCATTCAAACGAGAACTACCATATCAATCAAATAGTACGGTATGTCGTTCCAATTAGAACCATATCTTTAACGAGGGTATGTTTCCAAACAGAGGTGGGATGTTATAAGATCATTTGAAGACCATTTGAACAATATTTAAATATAATTTAAATAACTCATGATGTCGTTTGAACGACCCTAATTTTCCCAAATGGAATTTAAGGTCATTCAAAATCCAACCGAGTGCACCAAGGCCACTATATTATCAAAATTTTACCCATAATTCATCTTACCAATTATAAGGCTCAATTGGATTAGATAAACTCACCAAATTTCATGGGTACGGTTAAAACCACAAGGGAGAATATTACATTCTTCCATGCTTAGGAAATTTCATGCTCAAAATTATCAATTCCTCAAGTTCCTGGAGGTTATCAACTCTTACTCTAAGTTATAGGAATTTCAAGGCTAGGTCATAGAAGTCCTCAATCACTAGAAAGTCATTATATGACCTTTTATAAGGGACTATCATCAAATAAATCGACATGCAACATGTTATAACGCTTACCATCAGGCTAGCCATCAAAATCACACAACAGTCCTCAAATATCCACTTACTCGATAATCATGCTCAATCAAGTCCTAAGTCTTCCTTACTAACATAAATAACATACTGATGCCTCCATTGGGGCAACACTCTCTAGTGATCAACACTCATCAAAGAGAGAAATGACATACAACTAACACCCAATCCATCATAAATTATTTCAATTCTTATGATTACATATCCCGAGTCTCCTAAAATTATTAGGTCTTCTTGACCATGTCATTTCACTTAAACTTGATACTAACCTTTCATATCTAGTCATTCACTCTAAGGAGCAACACACTAACCAAGTCAAAGATCGTGCATCCGAATAACACATTTCACAAGATCCTTCTACAAACCTAGGATCATTCTTGGGGTTTAACTGTGGAACACTCACCCAAGTATTACACAAATCCACTCACCATGCTAAAATAATATTGTGTGTTATGTTTCCTAGATTTATAACACTTTACGATGTACTTATATCATAACTATGATCTTTATAACTAGATCTTCTAATCGAAATATTTGCCAATCCATAAGATCGATAATCCTAAGGAAAGTGGATACTACGAGAGAGTCATGCAGCAAAAAATGCAGCCACTCGTACAGAGAACTTGTGAAAACAAATGGTTTATTTCAATAAGAGCACGCCCAGTTGCCGAGTGGCAATGACCACATTAAGTCCATCCTCACTCATTTTGATCCAAAACATGCTATAAACAAACCATCAACATGGAACAACACCAGATTACCAAAATTTAAATGACACCGTACTCAACCATAGGAATTGAAGGAATATAGTATTCAAAAATGAGAACTGAAAGAACACAGCAAATTTAGAATAAATAAATAAATAACCATTCCGAGGGAATCCCATCCGCATGCTTCGGTTATGGTTTACGAAAGGCGAACATATGCCATATGCTCAAAGTCTACGAATCATCCCAGACATTCTTATTAGATCCTAGTATAGCCGTGTACCCTGGCTCAAGTCACCAACCTTGACGAAAAGGATAACGAATAATCCATCTCCTCAAGAGGAAAATAGCATACGCACCAATTGTCCATTAGGAAGTCAAAGCTAAACATCCCTCCTTAGTAATATGTATTCCTCCTTTCATCCTCAACGAACGCGGGCCATACTGGCCAACAAATGCCAAATGCCTTTGACAATGCCAACGCTGTGCATCTCTCTAATCAATGTGAAGTCATGACCATCCTGAAATACCTAGGTTACTGTCTACTTTATCTTACCATGATCATATCCCAAATGATCATAAATAAGAAAAACGTTCACCTTATTATAGCCTCCAAATGACATAAGGTCATCTATGTGCCTATCTCGAGATATTACCCAAAGTGAATTTACGTGACGATCGTACCGGTCGCCATTAGCACTATCAGGATAGCAAGTACTACATAAGTCTACGCTTTATAATCCGTACCAGTCTGGAAAGACATGACAAAAACTAATCCTTTCCCTTCTAGGGTTATTCTAACTTACACTGTCGATATCCTAATCATGCTTCGGTATCCCTTATGGGATGTTATTTTCAAGTCCTTAACATGACATCATCAATCTATGTCCCCAATGCATTTCCTACTACCCATCAATGTCAAGTACTACACTTCCTACATTGTTCATCTTATGACAACCAAGTATCATTCCCAATCATAATGCAACTCTCTAATTTCCCTTACGAGGTTGCACTACGTATTTATATCAAATTGGATGACCTCACCAAGGACTACACGATTTGACTCCTTAAAATTTGAATAATAACCTAAGATCATCACTTGCTCCTTAATACAACCATCATTATAACATTGGCACTTCATTACACTGAATTTGACTAGTTCCCTAAGGATAATAAGGACACCAATATAATTGCACTTCATGTATTCCACCCGTATATAAATACCTACACCATTATATATGTATCATATATTACAACATTCACACACATGATTTATATATATATCCATCCTCCTGAGTAGGCACTCACTCGATGTTTTCTCTAAAATGCTATCACCCCAGGTATACTCATCCACTCACACACCCCGAGACGGTTAGATCCCCGAATCAGTGAAATGAAAATAATCGTAGTGTAGGAGGCCATAGTTCGCCCGGTTGTGAGACCGAACCATACCCAAATAGTATCACCCCCGAAAAGAATCATAACATATAAATACTGGATGCCTATGGCCTGGGATTATACACCCCCTGCGTTCACAAGCGAGGGGATTCACCCACATCGCGCAACCTCCTTTGATAGCGCTAGAGTAGTTTGTATTCCTATAAATATTATTCGCACCAAAATTTATAATGAACACGATTATATATATATATATATATATATATATATATATATATATATATATATATATATATATATATAGAGAGAGAGAGAGAGAGAGAGAGAGAGAGAGAGAGAGAGAGAGAGAGAGAGAGATGATCTCATGAGGACCTCTGTTTGCATACCGCTGGTGCGGACCAATTTTGATAAAATAGTAAAACAAATATTTTTTAGCTAATTTTTTTTATATAGTTTTTAAACATTTCAGTAGGGCCATATAAAAAAATCAACTCAAAATGAATTTTTTTACTATTTTAAAAAAATTGGTCAAACTTTGTTGGTTTTTAACAACTTAAAAACTGACAAAGCTTGACCCATTTTTTTAAAATAGCAAAAAAATTCATTTTGAGTTGATTATTTTTTTATGGTATTATTGAAATGTTTAAAAAAAAAATCTGCCCAAAAATATTTTTTTTACTATTTTAAAAAAATGGTTCTCATTCAGGGTCCTCAAACTGGGACCTTACTTGATCCTTTCCCTATATATATATATATATATACACTACACAATAACTACATATATATTTTTAATTTAAACCCGGCTAATCCGTGCCCAATTCCCATAGCAGTAGAATAAAATATCTGAGTTAATCTCTCGACTCTAAGCATAATCAATTTGCACGTTAATTAATTTATTAATATGGCATCACTCAATCAAAATTCCCAGATTCACTCCCTTGGCCCATATCCTAACCTTTTAGAAATTATCTCTAAATATTTCCATACATAAGTTTGACACACTTTTCCCATTTTATATTCCTTATATTCCTTCCCCACATTCCAGGTATTTACCTATAATGTATCCCTTCCCTAAACTAAACCCCATTTATTCCATAAGTTAACTAAGAACAAAAATCCAGGCCAAACCAAAAAGAAGCGAACCACCGCCCATTTTACCACATCATTTAAAGGACTTTGCAGGTCATTATAATGATGGGTGATGTCATTCGAATGACTCCCTAGGTCATTTGAACGACCTGTTCAGATTTCCTCCCTTCATCTTCCTGTAAACGCTTTCCTCCACGGATGAAACCTTAAAACCTTTTATACCGAGAACTTCCTTTTGTAAACCTTTTAATAATCAATCGATTTTAACAAATTTTAAAAACTAAATCCATGTTTAACTAATGACACAAATTTATAATTACTGGTCAAACTTTATCACTGACATAATACAATTTTTCTCCAAAATTTATAACTCTAAATACACGATTTCTCAAAATCTCTACCACAAATTGATATCATGAATCCTCAGTTTAACGAGATAGCATCTTGGTTTTATATTCAAAAGTCTAAATCCACAACAGTACTTTAGAGAGATTAATCTTTCACGATACAAAATTTTCACATAACGTTCCATAAATTGAAAACCCAATTTTTATGCCAACCCAACCCATAAATCATTGATTTTATCACATCCACTATGATATGAATCGATTATCATAGATTTACATTGAAAACAATTAACCACTTTCCTATATATGATTTATAGAGTATGAATTCCTTTGGTGTAGATGATGATTCCACGAAGAACACACTCAAATTCCTTTGATTTGGCTCCCTAATATCTCCCTCTTTTCTTCTCTACAAGCCTAGGGTTTTCTCTTTGAGTTTTGTTTGTCACAATTCCTTTAATTTGGGTTTTATGATATTTTTCTCTTAGAGTTGTGTTCACCCCAAACTCTCAAACATAGGTTTTAATGTGTTAATCACGAAATTAGACTTGTGGGCTAAATTAAAATGGCCCAAACACTCCCGTGTGGGCCTGATTATACATAAAAATGCTCCGAGACCCAATTACTACCCTTGGGTACTCTTTTTTTACTATCTCGACCTATCCGAAATTTTCATATGAATTACTTTATAACATTATCCAATTTGACCTCAAAATACGACACGCGAAAACTAAAAATGATCCGAATTAACTAAATCTCAATTCACCAAATTAAATAAATCCTCCAATTTGAATAGATTCTTTTAATCATAAATTTGACTTCATCCAAATTAAAATAGGTTCTATTTCACCCAAAAATAATTAAATTCAATGTCCTCGAAATTACGGGGTGTTACGGATTCGGACTTGCCGCTCCACTTGATTTCTATTCTTTTTAGTTTATTCCTAGATTAGGTTGTCATTTGCTTCAGTACTTCAGTCAGTTATTTATTTAGAGATTGTATGGAATTTGATTCCTAGTTATTTTTATTTAGTTGGCTAATTTTAGAGTTGAGACTTTTTTTGTTTTATTATTAAATAATTAACTGTTTATTTATGTGTTTATTTATCGTTTAGTTATCAAATGTTGTGGATGGATTTAAATTCATTTCAATTATTTTTATTTGTATGTTGATGCTGAGAATGATATAAATTGATTAACGTCAGCAATCTTAGGCATATTGGAATGGCCAACCAGTATGTGAGAAAATAAGGAGTGTTACAGAAAAACCGCAAAAATCCCTTGACGCATCCTAATCTCTCTATCAAATCAAAAAGGTTTTATACAATGAAAGAAGTTACCTCTCTCTTGTTCGCTAACAAGAAGTTATCTGATGAACATTGGACTTTCCCCTCATTGATCATGAGTCATTTAAATCCCCATTGAATGAACGAGAAAATCGCATTTTCCTCAAACACCTATTTTAGATCTTAGTTTGATCTTCAATTCTTATGTGGATCAATTACATTGAATCTAGGCTAAGTGGATATGTTCTCAAAACACTCCCAATTCCTCAGAAACAATAGATCAAGTATATATTTAAGTTTTATCTAAAACATGAAAGAAACAAGTGATTTTGTTTAAAGAGATGAAATCGACATGCTCTCAACCTCATAAATACTCTTTAAGTATATGAGACTTACATAGGAAATTATATTTTTTTTGAAAAGGAGGGAAATGGATATAATTATTGATTTTTTTTCAAATCTGACTGCTTCATGCGCACGATTAAAAATGTCTCTGTGTGAACAAATTTGGACAATGAACAAGTCATGCCAACAAAGTGTGAAGTCATGCGCATGAATACAAAACCCATTTGTGTGCACGGTTTTAGGTAGAAGCCTAAAATGTAGAGCCATGTGCACAAGGCTGAAATAAAGTCGTGCGAATATTTAGGATAAAATTAGGTTTCTTCCTAAACAACCTTTTTTAAAAAAAAAATAGGCATTACCCTTAGGTTAAACACAACACATCTCAAACGACAATCACTTGTTTAGTTTCAAAATAATGTTTTATGATAGTAACATGAAAAATGATTCATTTTCAATGAGTCTTTAATGTGAAAAAGTTGTGAAGATTCAATGTTAAATGTTCCCCGATGTCTAATAAATGAGACTCTCCGTTCCAAACATCTATATGAAATTAACCATTTTGGCTTGACTAATGCATGAACCAAATGATTTAATAAGAAATTAATCTAACTATACGAATAAATGTTGACATTTTTAGAGATTCCATGTAGATTTCCTAGACTAGGTAGAAGAATTACTAAAAAAGTGTAGATGCCATCTGGAGCTTATAGTTGGTGATTAGGTGCTCCTACGGGTGTCTCCCATGAAGGGAGCGATAATATTTGGAAAGAAAAGTAAGTTGCACCTCGATATTTGGGATAGGGTAGGTCTGGCAGCCAATTATCTTGGATTTCTTCATCATTTGCAACAAATTCACCCTATATTCCATGTGTCAATGATCGTGAATTTTTTTAGGGGTGATTTTACTTACCAACACATAGATCTGGGGATGTATAACTTCACCCAAAAACCAGTTATGAGTAGAAAACCTTTTGTATTCTATAACGTAAAGATAAAATTCTTCTCTCGAGGATCATTACTTTATTAGGGCATGTTCAAACTCTGCTTGGGAGTGGAAGAGTGAGACGCGTGACAAGTATCCAGACCACTTTGGAGAAGGTATGTTTTGAATTACAATGACAATATTTGTTTATGCTGACAGAAGAAGTAATACTCCAGGATTGTAAATAATTAATATAATTGGGATATATAATGAAATAAATATATTTAATTGGCAAAATTGAAATTGATGTGTTAATTTAATTGGAAAAATTAAATAATTAAGTTCATATTATCTTTTGCATGTTATTTATGTGTTAATTAACATTTAAATTAATATTTTTTGGTAAAATTAACCATTTAAATACTTGGTAATGAATTTTGTTAATAAACTAATTTGGTGTAGATTAAGTTAATATATATTTATTAATACCCCGTAAAATCCATAAATAGATTGATCAGGTCTAATACAAAAATCACGGGAGTAAAAAATAATTAGTAATAGTAACATTCTTAGCATGAACAAAATATATAAATAAATGATATAAATAAATACAAGGCGAGATAAAAAAATGTTGAATAAAAGTAAACATCTCTGATACCATCCAATTGACAATACAATCAAACTCCAACTCTGGAGTATACAATATATCTCAATGTTCAACTCTGAATAAACATATATCTCGTACAAATATTTGACTCGAAAATTTTGAAATTATGAAAATGATTGTTATCTGAAATAAAATTAATACATAAATGTAAAGGAGCTACCATGCTAGACTCCTACAACCAACAAGTGATAAATAAAATGGTTCCGGAGAAACTCCTCTAATGAATACCTCAAGTCCACGACAAAAATAATGGCCTAAGACTTGCGAAAAATAAATCAACAACTAGGATTAAACCTATCAAGTCTACAGTTCTTAAGATTATAACCACATGTAGGTCACAATAATCATAACACATCTTCATCCCTCTTTAAGTTTGTTTTAAGTTGTTGTGTTACCCAAACCTAGACAACCTATATAAGCATGTGGTTCTACCCTCAACCCGTGCGAGTCCCATGTGATATAATTATATCTTTTAAGTAATTACCATTTACTTTAACAATATTAAGTTCATCTGCTATATTAAGAATCTCGTACTTTAACGTAATTCACTAACTAAATATTATTCTCTTACATTACAACCTCAAGTTAGGATTCTAAAAATATATCTCTAATGTATCGATCTTTAAGGTTTTCAAGCCACGATTTAATATATACGTCTCTAGTATATATTATCGTATTATTCCCAAGTCATAATCTCAAATGTATACTTATCTAGTATAAAACATAATCCAGTAAAATCATCTCAAGATACAAATATCACATAATGCAAAATACACGTGAGTATGCTCATGCCAGCAAATAAAAATATGAAGGGCTATCACTAATGCCTTTGGGGATCACTCGTGACATAATAGTTATAGTTATAGGGTGTCTTAACCCTATAACCTCAAAATATTAATAAAGTGAAATGACAAATCCTTCTCCTCTAGTTGTTCGACCCCATTCCTAAAGCAATACAAAAGGATACCCCTATTTGTTCCACTTGGGAGATGGGTATGTCGGCAAGTAGGACCGGGGAAAATAGGACATAGATAAAGACCATCTCAATCATCGAAAATACCACACGTGGTCAACGTCATGTGTTCCCCCATCAAATCCTTCCTAGTATGTCACCCAAGAGCGCACACACACCCATTCGTTATGGTTGCACATAAATTAATAAATAGAACAAACTTACTCAATAAGGTTACACATATAATCTCTTTTATTACAAATTTAATATGGACATTAACTATAATCATTATCATGTAAATCGAGCCCGAATTTCTAGGGATCCAAAGTTTAGGTATCGTCTCACACCCAACATTTACACGAAACATCCTAAAATAATAACTACCCTACCCAAGGTGATACAAATTAGGTTCTAGACTATCATAGGTTCTACACATGCATTCAGCATCGCTCGGTATCGTAAAATATAATAAATATTGGCCTAAAACTAAAGGTCCCTAAACTAGGCATCATCTCAAGCCTATTACGTACGTGATCATTCTAAATAAATCATTAACCTACTCGTTGAATCACAAATATGTTCTCACATCATATTTGATAAAGTCTATTACTAAACATTACCTGTCTTAATAAACTTTTACTCATAGCTTAAAGTCTTCAAAGTAGGTTCCAATTCTCAAACCTACTGTTTATATACTCATCTCAATTGATTACAAACCCTAAAATAACTTCCCAACCTAAACCTTAACCGAACGAACCCTTACTTAAAAATTCCCCATTCCCTCACCAGGGTCGTATCGATATGGGATTGGGCCCAATTGATCCGATGGGACCAAATTAGCTCTTTTTTCAATCTCTCTTCTATTGAGATCATAGATGAAAACCTCTAATCCTAAAAGCCTCTATGACTCAATACTAGCACTTCTCATTCACATATAACCAACATACGAATACTAGGAACCTATTTAAATAAGTTCAAAGTGATTAATAACTCATATAAAGATCTAAACTCATAAATTACTAATGAAACCCTAGGTTTATGTTCTTAAGAAGAATGGTTTAAGTATCCTACGAATTATCATCAATTAACATGAATACATTATGGTTTTTATAGATTAAGTCATGTGCGATTCATATATCACAATATTTAAGTCAGATTTTAACTATTCAAGTCTCAATTGATTGATTCTTTAAAGAGGTTACATGAGTTCTTTAATGCAAAATTAGGTTTCATCATTAGATTGGTCATAATTATAAATTAAGATTTAATTATGAACAAAATTATATTTCCAATGTTATCTTAATAGAATCCAACACATTACTATCATTTTAACATAAATCTAACCATATTCTTAAACAAAGTAAGCTTTCCTTGGATTGATTGAAGAATCTCTCTCCAATTCCCCCAATTCTCTAGGCTAAATCCTCCATTCTTCAAGCTAGGGTTTCCTCACTTCTTCCTTAGGATCTATGGTTCTCTCACATTTGTGTTATGTTAATTAGGAATAAATAAAACAAAATATTAAATCACTATTCATGAAATTAGATTGGGTCCTTAAAAGAGCCTCAACTAAAAAGGCCCAAAACATGCTCCGGATGGCCCAAACTATATACTAACACAATGGACTTAGATTCCACTATAATAAGCTCAAACTGGAATTTTTAAAATTCATATGAACCTACTCGAAGGTTAACATGATTTACAAGGTATTAATATTGTTACAATAATTAATTATCTTATTAAATCAATTAAATATCCAGAACACGTAGCTTAATTTAAATCTTAATTATTATTTAATTTGGTTTCGACTCGTTACTATAAGAACCTAGTTCACGATCGGTGGCACCCGACGCTGAGGAAATAATTCAAACAATGAAACCTTAAACACCTAGCCCCTGACCATTCCATCGACACCCATAACACTGTCACTTAATTATTTATCTTAATGAATTATTATGAGTTCACTAATATCTACAGAAATACAGTCAAATCAGCATGTACACGGTTACGTAATTCATTATATGTGACATTTCAAATTCACATCTCAATATAATAAATAATATATCAGAAGTCCAACAACTAAAATCATAAAATGACATGTCGCTGCCGTGAAATAACAACTCATTATCATCCAATAATCCATTTAACAATGAGTTAAACACTAGAAAAATTTGAGGTATTACAATATTATCGACTAACACTATATGTTAATCTTTATCTAATTGGACATGATAAGAGTTAATGTTTTGGATTGGACTTTTGGGATCCTAAATAAGGTAAAATAGTTGGGGGATATACCTGTGGGTTGGGTAAAACATTAAGGAAATTTGGACATGTTTAATATGGGTAGGGAGGTTTATATGACCATGTAAAAATTTAGTTGATATAAATAATGAAAATTTTTTATTTAAAGAACAACTTATATCATCAAATTAACCTAAATCTAAACCTCAAGTGAGATTGAAGAGGCAAAGACAAAGATTTCTTAGAAGAATAGAGATTGAAGTCAAACAAAAAAATAAATTTAATTAATAAGTTATGGGACATATTCTTCATGAATAAACCAATACATTATTAATTCAATAACTATAACATACTTTCGCTCTTTGAATCTATGTGAAAAGAGTACACTTCATGTTTAGATAAGACTAATAAAACAATTGATTTAGTCAAAGTATATAATTCATGTAATTGAAATCTACATTGGGTAATTGAACTGAATTAACTAGTTGATATCAAATTATTAAATTATAACCTTATTATACGTGAATTTAACCTTTATCTTGTCATTTTTTTTGGAAATTATGGTTAATTGAAAAGAAATGTTATATGTAAAGTTATATTGAAAGAACCTTGTTAAACTAAGGATAAAAAGTGTAATTATTTCATCACCATTTTAATCAAAATGTACAAATTCCTATAAGATGAGAATTTAAGGAGTTTACCATGTTAGATATTATGGTAATATTTTGAAACAATATTTAGTGGATGAGTTATTTGATTAAAATGTATGATTGAATAAACTAGGGTTTAAATGATGGTTAATTCCCAAATTAAGAAATGTGTGTTATTACTATACTTGTTGAATTGATATCTTATATTTTTATTTCAATAAATACTTTTCGTTAAGCATCCTCATGTAGTGTGGGAATAAATTCTGGGTGAATTAGATGTTGGGTCCTAAAAAATGAAAAATTTAATAATATGGGCATGTTGTCAGATCCGATCGAGCGGGTTTGGGAAGTGTAATTGATCGATGTTTTTTGGAAGGGTGAGTTGGGGATTTTGGGGGTTATTTTTCTTAGTTCATGTGGTCATCTGGGTCAGATTCCTCCAGCATGGGACAGACCCTAAATTCGGATGGGTGTCTCCCTCTCTCCCCCTTGCCATGAGTGTATGGGTGATTCAAGGATACCGAGGTCCTCTTTTCACCACTCGTGTCGATATCTTCGTAGGATACCTCGGATATAAAATTGGTCATCCTGAAAAGGGGATAACATGAAGGAATGTAATCGCCACCCTATTTTTTCTCAAAATAGTCAAAATAATGTATTCGCCTCGATAGAATGACATTAAGGTCATACTGGTGCATACCAAACCAAGTAATTAGAAGGTACGAGGACTAAGTTATGGAATGGGAAGATGTTAGGCACCCATTCATCCCTTAAGAATTCTTATAAGCTATGTTGATCTTCTCCATTTCTCCAAAGCGTGATTTATGTGTGTACATGTGTGTGATATAAATAACGGGAGAAGGGAATTATCCAACTCATGTCATGGAAGAGACGGAGTACACTCATCCTTAGGAGTGAACCCAAAAATAATCATAAACATATAATGTAAGTGTTCGTCGAATCATAAATAGCTATGAAAGATTGAATGTACATGTCGGACGAGACACAAATATATAGGAGTTTAAGACTCATAAAATAGGTATAACATATTACAAAGGACATAAAATGGAAAGAGAGGTCTCGAATCTTGGAATTGGCCTGAGATGTAAGGGTGGGGTTTAAATCATAAAGACAAATTTACGACTCCTCTTTGAGTGTTTTTGATAAAAATATGTTCAAACGTAGAAGTGTGCAAAAATGAGAAAGTCTTACTTTTGGAATTTACGAGTAAACCCTCTTATTGTATTTTTTGAATTTTTATGACAACAATTTGTGTGAAATACTAATAATAAAAGTGGATATTATTTGAGGTGAGATAATGAAACAAAAGTAAAGATATCACAAAATGAGAATAAAGTGAAAAGGTGAGTAAACTAAAAAAGAGATGAGGGAAGACCTCATAGAAGATTTTTGTTACTGAATTTGGGGTATATATAGGTTGATTTTTGTACTGGTACAAGGGTGGTATGATAAGATGAGGTAGGTGGCTAAATGTGGTAGGAAAGTGAGGTGGGGGAATGTTTGAAAATAGGCTTTTTTGGTAATGAAAATGCTCTAATTTTGAGGTAATGTTTGTTAACTGTTGAAATGGACCTCCTTCAGGAGTGAAGTTATGGGCTCTTTATATATTTCACTTTTAGTGTTAGGGAGTGCCAATTGGTATGGCCCCAGCCCTATTTATTGGCATAGTACCTTACTTGTTGGGCAAGGAAAGTACACCCTGCATGTAGGCAGGGGGTTTGAGGTGCCTACAGGTAGTCCAAAACAAACTCTTTCGAAAATAATGTGCATAAAATGCAAATTGTAAGTTCACATCTCGCACAGTCGGGACCATTGGAAAGAGAATTTAGGTACCTGCAAGAATACATTGAGGCATTCTCGGGGTTGGGAGTTAACCAAAGTCAAATAGTTCTCAGAAGCGCCTGATAGTCTCTAAACGGAGCAGTTCAGAGTAAAATGGTGTGTTTGTGCGAACCGTGAGGCCGATTCGTGAACGGTCGAGACTGTTGGAAAAGGAATTTAGAGCCCTTGGAGATTTCATGATCTTTGCTTAGTTTGGAGAGTTGACAAAGGTCAAAGGTGATCCAGGATTTCTCGATGGCCTTTCGGAGTAAAACGGGACATTCGTGCAAACCGTAGGTCCATTTTCCACATATCACGGACTATTGGAAAGGGAATTCAAAGCCTTTCCAGGTTTCACTAATCTTCACTCTGGTCAAAGAGTTGATCGGAGTTAAACAGGGCTCGAGAGTTCCCGATGGCCTCTAGATAAGTACTCAGAGTGAAAGAGATCATTCGTACCAACTATGAGGCCAATTCACACATGGAAGAGACCGTTGGAAAGGTCATTAAGAGTCCTTCATGGTTTCATTGATATTTTCTCAAGACAAAGAGTTTATCGAAGTCAAATGGGTCCCACAAGTGCCCAAAGGCCTCAATATTAGTACTTGGGGTATGAACTAGGCTTTCTGAAGAGGGGAGGAGTATTCGAGAACTAAGGAGCTTATTAATGGGGTACGAGGATGGGGTCTCAATTTAGAGTAAAGTTAAGTTTATTTCAGGCCAGTAGGGTTATGAGTTGGAAGCTTATAGCAACCTTACAAAATAAAGAATATTAACTAATGGGTATCAGTGTGTATAAAATGATATTGGTTATTTATAGAAAGAAATCAATTGTTGGAACAATCCAAAATTGTAAATTAGGGCCACTAGTTAGACTTATTTGGCCTAAAATGTTATATATATCTTTAAGATGGTGGCATGTATTGAGATATTAATAAATTATTAAGAGCTTAAGTGTGCTTTGATATTGACAATGTACAGTTGGTGTGAGACTATTTGGTTAGTTTCTATTTATAGGTTAAGTGAATTTAGTTGGATCTACTATTTGGATTATTTATATGCGCTAACATAACAAGGGTGAGTATTCATGCTCATGGAAAATATAATAATCTAGGATTTTAAGGGGAATTTTTCGGAGACACATAATACACATAGTGATGATGATAAATGTCATGTATAGATTTATTATCACAATTGTACGTTATAACTATATTCACCATCTATCGAGTTTGGATAATGGGACTAGGATCCTTCTGCGTAAACATTGATATATGGTTATGCATTAAGTGGGATGGCGTACTAATTTTCTCGTGTTATGTATTTAGATAATTTAGATGATGAGACCTTATAGTAGTTGGGACTGGTGAAGGAAAGAGAGATCCACGGAGGTGTTGAAGTAAGCCTGCATGAATTACTTTATGTTTGGGATGTGAGGATGACCTATTATTTATGTGATAGGTCGAGAGTGCCCATGTGGCATATTGTGATGGGATTGTTATGTGGACAATGTAGTTGTGATGGTTATGTGGTTAGAATAGAAAAAAATAACACGATATCCTTTTGCTGTGTTATTTGATTATGAATTCTTGATATTATAATGGTACAATATAATTAGGTTAGTAAGGATAACACATTAATATTGGTTTCGGATATTCACTTAAATAATCTGTCATAGAATGACATGATTTTTTATTATTATATGGGTCATTTGATTGGTATCACATAGGAAATTCATGTTGTGGGCTTGACCCCCATATGTTGAAACAATTTAGGTTAGTGGAAGTATCATTTCAAGGGTTGATTGTATAACGACATTTATAGTTTTATCTAGCCATGAACATTGTAAGTACCTTGGGTTGCATCCCCTATCTATATATTTTTATATTATTTCATTTTTTAGAGTTTAGGTATGGGATATGTTTGTTGATGTAAAAAATTAGATTACTCTAATTATTCAATCACAGATAAATAAATGAGACAAAGAATTTTAAAGTGGTTCAGCCTTATAAGAATGGCCTACGTCCACTTTTGCTTTATTGCTGAATGTTTGGGAATTCTCGATTATAAGTTCTATCAAGAAATTCCACTATGGATTTTGGGGTCCAGGTCCTCTTTACAATGAGGATTGTACAATGTATTTATAGTCCTGAGGCTGTAATGTGAAAGGGTAATACATTAAATGATTTACATATGAAAGGGTAATACATTTAATGCCCTCTTTGCGTGTGTGTCTGAATGATAAGCATTTAATGAATCAGTTGAACTGTTGGTTATCCAGCTATTAATGCTTTGTTCGAGATGCAAATTGGACCGCCTAAGTTGCTCGGACCACCTAAGCTTCTCGGTACTCAAGAGTTCCTCAGAGAGGCATTGTTCCTCGGAAAGCGTGAGTTCCTCGGGGAACTAGTCTTCCACGTTGTAGTTTTATTCCTCAGAGCGGGTGGGTTCCTCGGAAGTGTTGGTTGTTGCCACGTAGATAGCCATGTGTCTTCATATGATTGGTCCATGTCAGCAGATTAAATTTGGTATCAACAAAAGCCCCCAATGTTTCATAGTTCAAAATTTGAGGAGTATGGAACATTCTTTCTCGGAATATGATAGCTTTAAATAGTCTTCCTGATTTTTAAGAGTATTTCCCTTGTATTTATTTATCCTTCCCAATTCGTAGAATCATGCTTTTTTGGACTTTTCTGCGTGCTTCGATTCCCGCATCACTTTTCATCTTTTTAGCCGCTGTTGTCCGCTTTGATTCTCGCGCCACTTTTTATCTTTTTAGCCGTTGTTGTCTGCTTTGATTCCCGCACCACTTTTCATCTTTTTAGTCGCCGATAACGTAATCATCCTTTTTTGAAATCATTACTTCACCATTTCCCAAGGCAAGGTATTTAAAACTTCACAGATACTCCCATCGTCTTCTACTTTTCAAATTTGTGTTTTTGAGTTTTTCATTGTCTTCTACTCTCTTGTGTGTTCATCTCTTCCATCGTTCATTGTCAACAACTCTACTCTTTTTCTGTAAGATCTTCTTCTTTCTTCTTCATTTATTTTATTCATCATCATGATTTACTCTGTTGAGTCTCTTGAAAAGTTTCGCTCTGATTTTTCCATTCCCTCTTAGGTTGTCTTGGAAGAACTTTCTGAGCCTTCTGATTATTTCAATTTGGCTGAGGGATATTGGTTCCCCATCCTTTTTATTGCTGAGTGTGGATTTTCTTTTCCACCAAATCCCTTGTGTCTGGAATTCTGTCATTATTTTGACGTCGTTTCTGCGAGAATAGCCCCCAACACATGGAGAATAGTTAATGGGGTTCATAAATTAAATCAAGTTCATGGAACTCGAATAGGAATTCCAGAAATCATGTACTGCTATAGATGGGCAGTTAATGATAATATTTTTTATTTAAAAACTAGATTTTTAAACAGAGCCTTAGTAGTCAATCTCCCTGATGCCAATAGGGATTATTTTGAACACGGGGTTGTCATAAAAAATTGGCAACACCCTCCATTAACTAGAGATGAGGTTTACCAGGGTCCCAGATGCCCTCCTTATGGCAATGGGATAGGTTATTTTTATTTAATTTTATTTATTTTGAAATCATGTTTCTTTTATGTTTGATAAAATGTGCCACTGATATCTCAATGTTTGTTTATTTGCAGTTGATAACAAAAGAAAATGCCCAAAGGAAGCAGATGTTAATGTAAGACATCTGAAACTTATCTGGAGTCTGCATCAGAGTGTTGCCGATGAGCACATTAGGTCATCTTCGTATCTGCTCTAGTACAAGAGCTACACCACTTCTTTCACTGCTCATCTAGTGATAAGTGAATCAGAGCCAGTATCAGCTTCCACAAGCTCATTGCTTAAATCCCATATTCCTTTAAGTGAAAGGATGAAGAAGAGAAGACCTCCTACCCTGTTTGAGAAAACTGCCTCCGGTTCTGGAGAGGTAAAAAGGAGTAGGATTGATGTCCTAAGAGAGGGGATGAAGAAAAATGATGCACCTTCCTCAGCTGCTGCAGTTGTGAAGGTTGCTGAGAAGCCCGCAGTGGCTCCGAGCAGGTCTGCTGCTCCTGGAGAGGTGATTGTGATATCACCGACCAAGGGTTCTTCCTTGGTTGAATCCGTTCTTGTTCCCCCGAGAAGACTGAAGAAAATCTCCTCGGTTAATTTGGCTGATACCATCACTCAGCCCCCAGTTACTGGAACTGGGGTTCCAACTTTTGTTCCCCCGAGCTCTGCCATGAGCTCTGTAAAATCCTCGATTATTCCCGAGGTCCAAGGTACTGAAGAAAACCTTACTCGGGATATGGTCACCTCACTATCTGCTCGTCACCTTGCTTATGTAAGTCTTCTTACTTTTAATTTTTCATATTTCCTTTGTCATTTCTGTTTCTAACTTGCTTTCTTTTTCTGTTCACAGTTGACGAGCTGCTTTAACATAATCCTGAAGAAGGATGAAGCAATTAAATCTTCATGCTCCTCGTCCAGTGTGGACGGAGCTTTGAAAGAGGCTATCAAGTCTTTGGAAGACTCTCGCCAGAAGTATGCCACTAATAAGGCTATCTGGGAGAAGAAGTTTGCTTCCATCGAGCAAGAAAAAGCTCGATCTGTTGATGCCTCCAAGGAGTTGGAGAAGAGAATAAATGCCCTGGAGAAGGCTAATAAGGAGCTTGAAGAGAAGCTCAACACTGCTGGAGAGTTTGAAGATAAACTCAAGGATGTCGAGGAGGATTTGGCTCGGCTTCGAGAAGTAGGTCGGCAGAAAGAGGAGGCAGAAAATAAAATGAAGGCTGCTGAGAACCTGCTATCCGAGCAGCTCTCCTCGGAGAAATTGAAGAGGAAGATGGTTGTGAAGAAGTCCTTCAGCGCTGGCTGGGACAAGGGGTGGAACAAAGGGTTGGCTGCTATGGTATCACAAGTGGACTATGGCAGCCTGAAGTACTTCAAAAATGGATGCGTTGCAGCTCTCCAGGAAATGAAAGTTGATGAATCTTTTGAGCTTTTCCAACAACACATTCCTGGTTCCCCTCCAACCCCAGAAGAGCTTGAAGAGGATGAAACTTCCTTAGAAGAATCTTCTATGGTGATGGGAGAGCATCCCCCAGCCATTCAGCCCGCTACCGAGGAACTTCAGCAGATCGTCAGTTCCTCCGAACAATTGCCAGTGCTGCCCGAGCAACAATCCATTCCCTCCGAGCAACCTACATCTTCATCCCAGCCTCCCGAGAAGGTTTTGGGAGATAAGGAGAAGGTGTAGAATTGTTCGTGTTTATCTTTATTTTCTTTCTCTTTATCAAATGTAACCCAGAATATGTAACTCTGAATTATGATCTAATAAAACTTGAACTTTTTGCATACTTTTGTCTATTTTCTATTCATACTCTGCTTATACTTCTTATTGATGATTGCTCTTTCTTTCTCTGCTAGTTTCTGGCCAGGATGGAATTACTATCTGATCGTGATACTAAATTGCTGCGATAATGTAATGAATACTTTAAGGCTGGTCACACAGACTTAAATGCAGCACAAGTTGTGGACATCCTAGGCCAAGATGCTTCAGAACAGGCAATTGAAGCATACCAATATCTGAAGTGTCTACTTGATCGGACAGTGGCTAATAACGTTGCCTATTATGAAATGATCGAGGATCTTCAAAGCACCGTGGAAGACCTTCAACTTCAGTAAAAAGAATCCACTGCCTTATTGCATGAGGGGTACGAGAAGAAGTACTAGTAGATCATTGCCGACAAGGGATACGAGAAGATTTTTGCTGGGTACGATATAAGGGAGAGAACCTTGAGAGGTGAGGTCGAAGAATGCAGACAGATTGCTGAGTTGTTGGAAAAGGAAAACAACAACCTGCAAAAGGAGCTGTCACAATTGAAGTCTGCAGCTTCCACTTCTAGTGCCTTGATCCCAGTGACCGACGAGGGATTTTCTTTCTTAGAGGTTGAGAACGCCAAGTTGAGGGACGAGTTGGAGACTTTGAAGAGCTCTGGAACCTCTTCATCTTCTCGTGGTCGAGCAAGAGCTCCTCGGGGACGAACAAGAGCAGCTCGGGTTCTTGTCGAGGAACAAAGGACTCAGTCTTCCTTAGAGAACTAGGCTTTCCAATTAATGGTGAAGAACCAAGCGTTGTATGATATGTCAAAGAAGATTAGGGACCTGGAAAAATAGCTCTCTGCGCAGAAGTCAGTCTTGGAGAATAAGGAGCTTTTCATCAAGAATCTCCACGAGCAGATGGAGAAGCTAACATATCAGTTCCACAAACAGCCCAGGGAGTTCTAGATGGATGGATACAATGAAGCACTATTCCACTTGAACGATAGTATCCAGAATGCCAATAATGACGGCTATAAGCAAGGCTGGCTGAATGCCTTAGGTGTGTTGAAGCTTGAACAAGGTCATTATCTGTGGGACTACCATGATCCCGGGTTACTCGACTTGCCTGTGCCACCATACAAACTGGACAAGAGTTCGATCCCTGCTCGGGCCATTCCTCAAATATTAATTTCAAAGTATCTCGGTGACTACAATTTACATTCTCAAACCGAGGTATCTCGTCCCGAGCATCTCTTAGATCGACCATCCGTGATGAATGTCAGGATGTTGAAGGATCTCAACTTCATCAATTCTCCTCTGTCTTTAAATGATCCGCCTGCTGGCGAGGAATCTGTGTCAAAAGCAGAGGGGAAGAGACCAGTAGAATAGGAATTTTTGATGTAATAGTTAGTTGGCATTTCAATATCAAAGTATTTTTCATGTAATTTATTTTGAATTCAATGAAAGAATTTCGTTTTTATTTGCAAATCTTGATTGCTTTTGTCTTTTAATTATCAAACACTTTATATTTGTGCATATTTGTTAAAAAGATAACAATATTATGTTGTTTGTCAACCAACTCAGTAACAATTAAAAAGTTTCAAGTATCAATACTGTTGCTCGATCACTTAATAATAAAGTAATGAGTATAAAAATGTTGTTTAAAATGTTTCCAACCAACCAAGGTTGTTAGATTCTCCATGTCGACAAACTACAGTTAGTGGGTTTTTATCCCCGACCAGCTATAGTTAGTCTTTTTGAAATAATTTTACCCATAAAATGTTTTCGACCAACCAAGATCGGTAAATTTTGCTTGTCGACTAACTACAGTTGGTGGGTTTTTATCTCCGACCAGCCATAGTTAGTATACTTTTATCGCTTTATGGATGTAATCTTACCTCCCGACCAACATAAGTTGGCATTTGCGAGTATATTTTGTTTCCTAGCCAAACAGGTTGGCATTTCTAGGAATATTTTGTTTCCTAGCCAAACATGTTGGCATTTTTAGGAATATTTTGTTTCTTAACCAGACAGGTTGGCATTTTTAGGAATATTTTGTTTCCTAGCCAAACAGGTTGGCATTTTTAGGAATATTTTGTTTCCTAACCAAACAGGTTGGCATTTTTAGGAATATTTTGTTTCCTAGCCAAACAGGTTGACAGTTTTGTTACTGACATGGACCAGTCATATGAAGACACGTGGCTATCTACGTGGCAACAACCAACACTTTCGAGGAACCCACTCACTCCGAGGAACAAAACTACAACGAGGAAGATTAGTTCCCCGAGGAACTCACGCGCTCCGAGGAATAATGCCTCTCCGAGGAACTCTTGAGTACAGATAAGCTTAGGCGTTTTGAGCAACTCAAGTGGTCCAAGCTGCATCTCGAACAAAGCATTAATAGCTGGATAACCAACAGTTCAACTGATTCATTAAATGCTTATCATTCAGACACACACGCAAAGAGGGCATTAAATGTATTACCTTTTCATATGTAAATCATTTAATGTATTACCCTTTCACATTACAGCCTCAGGGCTATAAATACATTGTACAATCCTCATTGTAAAGAGGACCTGGACCCCAAAATCCATAGTGGAATTTCTTGATAGAACTTATAATCGAGAATTCCGAAACACTCAGCAATAAAGCAACAGTGGACGTAGGCCATTCTTATAAGGCTGAACCACTTTAAAATTCTTTGTCTCATTTATTTATCTGTGATTGAATAATTAGAGTAATCTAATTTTTTTACATCAACAGATTGGCGCCGTCTGTGGGAATCAACTGATAATATCGTTTTTCATAAAAAACAATCCATTACCCATGGCTGATATTCCTGAATCCAGCAATCGAAATGTTGGAACCCCTCCAAATCCATCTGCTCCACCAATTAATCCAAATCTGACTGGAATAATGGCAAATCTGGCTCAGGGCCAAGAAACAATGCGACAACTCATCCAAACCCTCCATGGCGGTGCATCAGCCCATTTCGAACCACGAAGCATTCAAAGAAATACCCGCGCACCATCCTCACATACTAGGCGTACTGATTCACATCGCAATGAGGAATCTGATGATTTCTCTTATCAACCTGGGCGAACTTCGTCGGTGTGAGCCACAGATACTGAACAACGTGTCACCCTCTCCCCAGAAAGGACCAGCGCATTGGAAAGATTAAGTAGGGTTTCTCCTTTCGACCGATTAGGCCCTAGGAGGAACAAAATTCCTCTTAATGTAGCGTCGAGGATCTTTCGAAGACCATCATATTTAAGGGAAGGATCTGCCCAGTCGCGACCAGCTGCTCGTCAAGATAAATCCCAGGAATCCACTTCAACGCGATTTGTTGCTCGAACCAATAGGCCCGAGGAAGGAAATGATGCTTGGAAAGGATATATTCAGAGGCTGGAAGATAGATTAGGGGAAATGGCTAAAGCCAAGAACCCTCTACAACAAACCATTGTTTGAGGAACACCTTTTGTCCAGGACATTATTGATTTTCCAACACCATCAAAGTTCAAAGCACCTGTTGTGACTCCTAAGTATGATGGGAAGACTGACCCTGTCCTTCATATAGAACAATACCAAGCTGCTGCCGACATCTATGCTGTCCCAGATGAGATGAGATGCAGAGCATTCTCGGGAACACTTACTGGATCTGCTCAAATATGGTATAATAATCTTCCTCGGGGCAAGATTTCAACTTTTCTTCAACTGGACGAATTATTCATTGGGAATTTCTGCTTTGGAACAAAGCCAGTTAAACGAGTAGCACATTTGTTAAGTGTTAGACAAAAAGTTGGTGAGAGTACCAGAGATTATATAACTCGTTTTAATAACGAGAAACTCGAATTCATTGATTATGAAGAGAAGACAGCGATTACCGCTTTAATGAGTGGACTACTGCCAAACAAGTTGTACTACACTTTGGCCAAAGATCCACCTTGAACCATATCGGACTTGATGGGAAAAGCGTCCAAGATTATGAATGCATAGGAGGCTATGTCTACGAAGAAGAATATGGACGCCAAAGAAACCAATGTGGAAGGTGATAAAGTCAAGAAGAAAGAACATAAGAACAATGGTGGTGACAAACAATCCAAAAATAGGTCGTCACGGGAAGTCTTGAGGAAATTTGATAAGTACACACCTTTGAAGGCAAATATCAACCACGTCCTGGAAGAAATTAAGAACAGGGAGGAGTTAAACTGACCAAAGAAAATGAAAGCAGACCCTGACATGAGGAATAGGGGAAAATATTGCAAGTTCCACAAGGATCATGGCCATATGACCAAAAATTGCATAGCTCTTCAAAATAAAATTGAAACACTCATCCGATGAGGAAACCTAGCAAAGTATGTTGATCGGGGAGGCAAAAGAAGAAACAACGACCGAACTAGAGAGAAGTCTAGATCTCCTCGTCGAGCAGAGGAGAACAAGAAGAGAAACCATGAAGTTGATCCAGAGGATGACCCCGATCTTCCCAAGAAACCAAGGCAGCCAGAACGAGAGGTATTTTCAATATGCTTTGGGTCATTTGATTATAATGTTATTACAGGAGGAGATGCAGGAGTTGGAGACCTTACTGCAGAAAGAAAAGCTTACCTCGGTGAGGCTCAAGCTTGCTTGTACATTCAGCGAATAAATATAGCTGAGGAAGATCGCCCGAGAAAGGTGAACAAGGAGAAATTGGTCATCGGTTTTTCAAAAAATAACCTTGCAGGTGTTTTATATCCTCATGATGACCCGTTGGTGATCAAAATGAGAATGAAGGAGGTTATGATTTCAAGAGTACTGGTCGACAATGGTAGCTCGGTAGATATCATGTTCTACTCGTGCTTCGATAGTTTAAATATAAAGCTATCTCAACTGGAGACTTACCACAGACCTCTCATTAGTTTTGCTGGCGAGAAAGTATTTCCACTTGGGACGATCAAGTTGGATATATTCATTGGTACGTGGCCTGCTTATCGGACAGAAAGAATACTTTTCTTCGTGATGGATAATAATGTCCAATCATCGTACAATATCATCATGGTAAGAGTAGGATTGAAAAATTTCGAGGTTGTACCATCTACAATGCATCAGTGCCTAAAATTTCTAACAAACTTTGGAGTAGGAGTTGTGAAAGGTGATCAGAAAGTAGCTCGGGAATGCTATTATTCATCCGTCGAGCAAGAAAAACTACAAGAATCAAAGAAAAAGACTACTACCTATCAAGTGGATGAAGGTGCAGAAATTGAAACATTGGATCCTCGAGATGAGTCACAACTCGTGAAGGGTCAAGTGGTGGAAACTAATGAAAACATCACTCTAGACGACGAGCACCCTGAGCGAACTACTCAAATAGGTTCATCATTGGAAGCCTCATTAAAACAGGAATTGATAACTTTCCTTATAAGCAGAAGATAAACTTTTTCGTGGAGTCATGAAGATATGCCTGGGATATACCCAAACTTCTTATATCACGAGCTCAATGTGAATAAGGAGATCAAGCCTGTGAAGCAGAGAAGAAGAGTATTCAGTCCCGAGAAGAATCAACCTATATAGGAGGAAGTCGAGAAGCTCCAGAAAGCTTGTTTTATTGAAGATGTTAAATATCCAGATTGGTTAGCTAATGTGGTGATGGTAAAGAAGAAGAACAAGTGGAGGATGTGTGTAGACTTCACCGACCTCAACAAAGCATGACCAAATGATCACTTTCCATTGCCCCAAATTGGTCAACTGGTGGATGCTACCTCGGGACACGAGTTGCTAAGCTTCATGGATGCTTATTCTGGTTACAATCAGATAAAAATGAAACCTGAAGATAGGGAGAGTACTTCTTTCATTACCCCTAGGGGAACTTATTGTTATAATGTTATGCCTTTTGGTTTGAAAAATGCAGGTGCGACATATCACAGGCTGATGAACAAGGTCTTTGCTGAACAAATCAGTGACAATATGGAAGTCTATGTTGACGATATGCTGATGAAAAGCAAGAAAGCTTCCGATCATCTAGTCGACTTAAGTTAGACTTTTGATCAACTAGATAAATATCAAATGAAGCTGAACCCAACGGAGTGCATCTTTGGAGTACGAGAAGGTATGTTTCTCGGGTACATTGTCAATCAACGAGGCATTGAAGCAAATCCTGAAAAGATCAAAGCTCTATTAGGGCTACGATCTCCAACGACGAAGAAGGAAGTACAGAGTCTCACAGGACGAGTAGCGGCACTCAACAGATTTGTGTCACGAGCAACTGATAGATGTCTCCCATTCTTCAAGACACTCAGAAAGACTTTTGAGTGGAATGATGAATGTGAGAAGGCTTTTCAAGACTTGAAGAAATACTTGGGAGCACCTCCACTGTTGTCCAGGCCAGTGATGGGAGAAAAATTGTATTTGTACCTTACAGTGTCCAAGAATGCAGTTAGCTCGGCGTTGATCAGAGTGGAGAATGGAGTACAAAAGCCAATTTACTACACTAGTAGGGCCTTCCGAGGAGCAAAAATCAGATATCCAAGGCTGGTGAAATTGGCACTAGCGCTGATTGAGGCGAGTAGGAGAATGAGGCCATACTTCCAGGCTCATACTATAATAGTATATACTGATATGCCATTGAGGCAAGCCCTGCATAAGCCAGAAAAATCAGGAAGATTGATGTACTGGGCAATAGAACTCGGTGAATATGATATAGTCTATGAACCCAGATCATCGCTTAAAGGACAGGCTGTAGCAGATTTTATAGCGGAGTTCACCTATCCTGATACCACTGAGGAGCAAAAGTTGCCCGCTGATCAACCTGTGGATGTTACAGGATCAACAAACACAAGCTCAGACCAATTTCGATTGGTAAAAGGGTGTGTGGATGTTACAGGACGTGACGCAGAGATAGTTATGAGGACTCTGGACGAGAAACAAGAGTTGCTCACTGATCAAACTGTGGATGTTACAGGATCAACAAACACTAGCTCAGGCCAACTCCGGTTGGTAAAAGGGCAAGTGGATGTTACAGAATCATTAAATTCAAGCTCAGACCAACTCCGGTTGGTAAAAGGGCAAGAAAAAATGATCGACGAAGAGCGAGAAATATTCGGGGAGGATGAAATAAAGCAACAAATATTTCATCGAGGAACTCTAACTGATCAGAAATTTGAAGACGAGTTACCTATATAGAGACTATATGTAGATGGCTCATCTTGCACTACAAGATGCGACACGGGGATAGTTTTGAGCACTCCGGATGAGGTCGATATGGAATACGCCTTGCGTTTCCAATTCAAAGCTTCCAACAATGAGGCTGAGTACGAGGCCATGATTGCAGGGCTTAATTTGGCAAAAATTATGAAGGCGCAACATGTTGTGATCTTCAATGACTCTCAATTGATCGTAAACCAAATGATGGGAGTATATGCAGTTAGAGGAGAATTAATGATCAGATATCATGCAAAGGCAAAGGAACTGGTGTTAGAATTTGCTGTTATTCAGCTGGCAAGAATACCAAGAATGGAGAATGTGAGAGCAGACGCCCTAGCTCGACTAGCATCGGCTACTCGCACCGAGCTACGAAGAACGATCCCAATTGAAGTGTTAGCTGGTCGGAGCATAGATAAAGATCTAACGATGAACTTTATCACCCTTGATTTAGGACCATCTTGGATGGATTCCATCAGGGCGTATATCGAGGAGGGAAAATTGCCAATTGACAAGCTCGCTGCCAAAAAATTAAAGTTTAAAGCTGCTCGGTATGTATTAACTAATGGTGTTTTATATAGACGAGGAATTATGGCAGGTTTGCAGAGATGTGTACACCACTCCGAGGTGAAAGAATTAATTGAAGAGATCCATGAAGGGTCTGGTGGAGCACATGTAGCAGGTCGGATGCTTTTACAAAGGGTAATAACGCAAGGATACTACTGGCCGACAATGAGGGATGATTACATAGCCTACGCCAAGAAGTGTGACAAGTTCCAGCGCTTTTCCTCCATTCGAAGAACTCCACAAACATTGGTGACACCCATAACTTCCCCTTGGCCATTTGCCATGTGGGGAATTGACTTGGTTAGGCCACTGCCAACGACCCGAGGAAGATTCAAATACCTCGTCATCGTAGTAGATTATTTTACGAAGTGGGTAGAAGCTGAGCCACTCATTGATATGACGTACAAGAAGGTATAAAAATTTGTCTGGAAGAACATCATTTGTCGATATGGTCTTCCTCATGCTTTCATCACAGACCATGGAACACAATTTGATAACGAGGAGTTCGCTGCCTATTGCCATCAGTCAAACATTTTGAAGGTCCACTCAGCACCAGGCCATCCTCAAAGCAATGGACAAATTGAAGTAACAAACAGAACGCTGCTGAATGGTTTGAAGAAAATACTGGATGATGCGAAAGAAAATTGGATCAACGAGCTACAATCAGTACTTTGGGCTTACCGAACTACTCCCCGAGTAGCAACAGGAGAATCACCATATATGCTGGCGTTTGGAAGCGAAGCTGTTATACCTGCCGAGTTGGGCCTACCAACACACAGGGTAATGAATTTCAATTCCCCTGTCAGCGACTTAATAAGAAAACTGAATTTATACATGCTCGAGGAAGTTAGAGAAGAAGCAACCATCAGAAATGCTGCATACCAACAACGAACAACTCTATTCTACAATAAGAGGGTGAAGAAGTGCGACCTGAAAGAAGGAGACTATGTGCTGAAGAAAGTAATCCAAAAGCATAACAAACTGGAGGCAAATTGGCATGGACCATACCGAGTTACAGAAGTTTTTCGACCAGGAACTTACCGAATAGCAACTCTAGAGGGAGAGGAGTTTAAGAATGCATGGAATGCAGAGCAGCTGCGCAAGTATTATCAGTGATGTATAATCCCATGTAATGCAGTTCCATCATTATGAATAAAATGAAGATATTCTGCCAAAGTTCTTCCTTTTATTGAGAATTTTTTGGGGAATACTCGTGTTACACACTTCTCGGCAAAGCTCAGACTGCTCAGCAGCAAAATATTCCTAAAAATGCCAACTTCGGTTGGTTAGGAAATAAAATATTCCTAAAAATGACAACTTCGGTTGGTTAGGAAACAAAATATTCCTAAAAATGCCAACTTCGGTTGGTTAGGAAACAAAATATTCCTAAAAATGCCAACCTGTTTAGCTAGGAAACGAAATATTCCTAAAAATGCCAACTTCGGTTGGTTAGGAAACAAAATATTCCTAAAAATGCCAACTTGTTTGGCTAGGAAACGAAATATTCCTAAAAATGCCAACCTGTTTGACTAGGAAACAATACTTTCTCAACCCTAAGGTTTGAGGTGAAGTCAATTTAAACCCAATACTTTCTCAAATTGCAAACTCAACCCTTAAGGTACATTTAATGATGCTTTTTTAAACCTCCACTAGGTCTCCATTTGAAAAACTAACATAGTCACACATGACATATGGCTAGCTAATTTTAATTAATTCTCCATGTAAAGACACTATTTTACACTCCTTGTCTTCTGTTTTGGCTTTTTTACAAAACTAAATGTTTAAGTCCAATGTTTAGAGTTTTTTGAGCTGTAAATATCACATTATTGAAATAAAGACAAGAACTATGATAAATATCTACCAAACCACACATATTCATACTTTCATACAAGTGAATATTTGGTAAGCATTTGAGATCTTTATAATTTCCTTGAGTTTACTTTTAAGTGAGAAATTAAGAAGACAAAAACTTTTAAAATACGAGGAAAAGGTTTTAATCTTTCCTGCAAATTTTACATGAGGGAGAAATTTTCCATTTTAAAAGAGTGTGAAAGGGCCTTCGCACGAGTAACCCCATTTTCTAAGTAGAAGTCCTTATACAATAAAGATATTACACCAGGGACCCTCGTGCTTAGTGACCTAGCTCAAATGAGAGCATCTTATTAAAAGTAATCTGTGGACATAAAAGTTTTAAGATTAAAAATCTCTTTCAACTATTTTGTATAGACCCTTTGACCTTCAATGGTTGAATACACACACACACACAAATAATTTAGGTTGTCGCGATGTTCAAAGTCCAACAAATAGAAATATAGATAGAATGATATGAGGAGAAGAGATATGAGCACGATATTTATTAATGAGGAACCCAGTGTACTAGTAAACCCCGAGACTTTTAGTCCTAAGATCACACATACCACAAGTCCACTTTAACAACAATTTTGGTACAAATTACAATTTACAAATTAACTAGTACTCCCAATACACCTAGTATTCGAAGGAAATCACTAAACAACCCCACAAACTACTGAATCAGACCACACAAAATTAGTAGTCAAGTATATCAACACAACTTCACACTCCAAGCCAGAGTATCCAGTAAAAAGGTAACAAAAACAAGTTTTAAAAGTTTGAAATACACAGAAGATTGAGAGATCAATTCTAAATCCAAGGACATAAATGTCTTTATTTATCAATTCATATTTCAAACTTGTGAAAAACAGTTTGTACGAAAAAAAAAGATCGTGAGATTTAAAGAAACCATAAAAGATCCACAGAAAAAAATGAAACCAAACTAAGTTTAAATTATATGTAGGATTAGTCCAGAAAGTTTAGTTTAAAACAAGATTGATTATAAAATATTAATAGATCAGTACGAGAATAGATCTTTTCAAAACCAGAGTTTGTTAAAAAAACATTTAAAAGAGTCAAGTAATTGAAAAAACCCAAAATTACAAACAAACACAATCTATGGTTTTGGATGTATGTAGAAAGGAATTTAGGATGTATACCCACAAAGATCTCAGAAGTAAACATGAGTTTCAAAGTAAAGAGCTTCAAAGAAAACCAAGGAGCTCCATATGTCTCAACTCTATAAACCAGAAAAACTCAAACACCAAATCATCAATAGCTAAACACTCATCCTCACAAGATATATATATGGTAGAAATTATAGGATGAAATTATTTAGAAAAGATCTCTCAAAATAGGAAAGACATTGATGAATTTTAGAGAGAGGAAGTTTAGAGGAAATTTTGGCAAAGCTTCGCTTAGGTTTTTAACAAAATTCTCTGAAAAATAATGACACGAGCTCTCTATTTATTGAGACAGTGAATGACTTAGGTAATATTTTAATTACCCAAACAATAAGGTCACATATGTAATCAACCAAGGGATACAAGGGTATAAAAGTAATCTCGATTTGAGGGGGAAATGGTCATTTCACATGTGAGGATAAGGGGCAAAAGACACTTAAATAGGGGTTTTGCTAGATACGTATATGATATGAAGGCACAACATAGAGCTCATGCGTGATGAAATCGCATGGGCACGAGGCACGAGGGGCCGATTCCAAACCATAAAGCCCTTTCTTTATTCTAAAAACATGATTTGGAAATAAAGGATATGAAAAGCCTTTAGTTTTTTCAAAATAAATTTCCTCATTTAGAATTCCATTTAGAAAAGAATATTTTTCATTCATTTGATAGAGTTTGAATTTTAGATGATAGGATACAGCCAGTAAAATTATAACGGATTCAAGTCTAGTAACACGCATAAAGCTTTCATCAATATCTATATCATATATTTTAGAGTAACCTTCTGCTAATAATCTAACCTTATTTCTCAAAATATTTCCAAATTCATCACACTTATTCCTAGAAATCCATCTTGTTCCAATTATACTAGTGTGAGTAAGACGTGGGACGTGAGACTAAATACCAAACATCATGAAGTTTAAATTGTCCTAAATCTTCTTGCATAGCTAAAAACCATGTTTCATCCATTAAATCTTCTTGTGCATGTCTAAGTTCAATTTAAGACACATAAGAAGAAAATAAAGCAATAATAGTTTGAGAACTAGTTCTTATGGGATTTTTTTTAACATTTTCAACAATGTTTTTTTTGGGTGATTTGCCGTAACCCAGTTAGGAACAAAAGGTTCATAAAATGGTAGAGAGTCAGAATGATATCCGTTAACTGATTAGGTAAATTTATTTCATTATCAGATTGGTCAACAAGTATAAAATTTTCACTTTCTTCCATAGGATGGGCAATACTATCATTCACAAAAATATTTATAAATTAAATTATAAATTTTGTTCTTATATTAAACACACGATATGCAAGGATATTTTGTTAATAACCTAAAAAGATAGACTTATCACCTCTACAGTTAAATTTTGACAAATTTTCTCTGTCTTTACAAACATAGCATTCATTACCAAACACCCTAAACTATTTCAAATTAGGTTTTTTCCCTATCCAATTTCATATGTAGTTTTTTTAGAATTTTTTATTAGATACACATGATTGATTATATGTCATGCAGTTTGTGTAGCCTTAACCCAAAAATATTTGGAAATTTTTATGCGTGAAGTAAGACATGAACCATTTCTTGTATGGTTCAGTTCTTTCTTTCAGTTGTCCCATTTTGTTGACAGATTTTGGGTCCCCTAAACTCATGTTGATAACCACGTCCTACACAATATTCTACGACTCGGGTATCTTTAAACTCTCCACCTTTGTCACTTCGAATCCTAGTTACTTGGATATCCTTTTGATTTTCAATTCTTAAAAGTATTATAAAGAATTTTAAAAAGTTTCAGATTTTTCTTTCATAAAAGTAAACTAAGTAAATCTATAAAAATCATCTACAATGACAAGAATGTAGGAGTTTCCATATAAGCTAGTAGTCTTAGAGGTCCCAATAAGTCCATGCATATAACTAAAGGTTGAGATGTTAAAACATCTTTGACTTTCTTATGAGGGTTTTTGTGCATCTTGCCTATTTGACATGGTCCACAAACTAAATGTTTGATTTTAAAAAATTTAGGTAGACCAAGAACTAGGTGATGACTAGTTAATCTAGAAATATTATCATACTTAATATGCCCAAGTCTCTCATGCCATAAATAAAAGTCATTAAGTCTAGCAGAAAACTAATTCTCCACATCTACATTTTGAATTATATCATAGCAATTATCAGGGGTTCTTTCACCACAAAGGATTGTTTTACCATCTTAACTTATAATTTTATAATCAGTTTTTGAAAAATTAACAGTATGATTAGTGTTGCAAAACTAACATATACTAAGTAAATTTTTTTAAGACCTAGGAATTCCTTCATCTTGGATTGTTCTTTTTCCTATGATTCGAGACATTTTCCCCTCTCGAAAAGTAACATTTCCTCTAAAAAAAGTTTTTTAGGAAGAAAATTTTGTTTTGTTCCCAGTCATATGTTTAGAGCACCCAGAATCAAGGTACCACTAAGAGTTTGTATATGAAATATTTAATGTTGATACAACCAATGGGTACCAAAACACAAATAACCCTAATGAATATTTTCATGCCATAACCCCTAAACGAATTTGCCCATTTATACTTCTAAAAGTTTTGAAAAGTATTTTAAGCAAAACTCAAAAATACGTTTTGCCTAACCAAGTGACACATATATTTTAAAATATGTTGTGCCTAAACGAATTTGCCCACTTATACTTCTAAATGTTTTGAAAAGTATTTTAAGCAAAACTCAAAAATACGTTGTGCCTAACCAAGTGACACATATATTTTAAAATGCACTCAAAGAAGCATTTTCTAAGAGATAGGTTTATATAAGAATAAAATACTGCATCATGTATTTGACATTTCCACCAAAGCATTCAAAATGAAAACATTTAACAGTGATAGAAATTCTAAGTCCTCTTGTCAAACTATACCTTTTCCTAAATGATGTACTTGAGTTGTTGGCATGAATGAGACATAGCGAAGTTGATGATGCTTACTGGAGAACTCAGGGACAAAGACTCAAATTTTGTTTTGAAAATCGGAATAGGAAAACCAAATAACCGTAGGGCACATTAGTATACATATACTTTTATAATCGCTTCTGTTAATTATCTTGTGAAAAAACACACAAATAAAAAACAATACTATGACATCATATAAAATTTAATATTAGATTGATCAGGTCTAATACAAACTCATGGGAATAAAACAATTGAATATCATTCTAAACATGATTGTAATAAAAATTAAATGCATAAATAAATAACTAAAACATACCATATGGTAATCATATAACTCTAATACCGAACCAACCAATAGTACTAATACCATCACGTAACTACGACTCTATCGAAGTAATTTAAACTACTAAACTAACCTCGGGGCGGAGGCAACACATCTTCTTGTGTCCTATAATATATTAATAGGAGATGTTAATAGAAAGTGTAAATAGTATAACAATATAATTGATCTTGGGCTGCAATATAACAATGCATCCTCTTCTAGTATTTTAGTTTCTTTTAAGTTAACCCAATCCAAAACAACCCTAACTATCACATGTGTCTACTCCAGAACCCATATGTTTCCCATGATTAAGTCTTATTCCTTATTATAGACTTTTAAGTAATAATTACAATTTTTACATTTATACTTCACAATTTTGAAATGTCGTAGGGGAAAGTAGTACCTACATATACATCCACATAATACAAGTATGGTCTAATACACGTACCTTATAAAAGGGCTAATCACAATCCTAAAATGAAGGTCGATCCTACTACTTCAGGGATCGCTCGCGCCTACTAGGTATACTTATACGCTATCCCATTCCTATAACCACTCAAACATCTACTAGGGATAATGATTACGCCTTCACGCCAGTTATATAGTCCCTACCTAAAACTATATAAAAGGATTAACTCACGAACCTTACATGGATATAACAAAAATTTCAATACGTAATGTTCGGGATAAATATAGCCAAGTCAAACCCGTCATCATTGCATCAGGTTATAGGCCTCCATCGATCGCTTCCCTATAAGTATATACCCTTTATTACGTATTCCATGAGTACACATGCTCGGTACATTGCACATAATACACCAATCAACTAATCCTACACAGTTTAGGGTTATAAGACTTATTTCAATCTTATTACTTAATTAACTTATATTAATTACGACCATTATCTAATTCATAATTCTCATTACTCTTATTTACTACAAGTAAAGCTCATCCCCAAACTATACTCACAAACCAACTAATAAAACCCCTAAGCAAACTTGGGTAAAACCGAAGGGTTTGATCAATCAACCATAGTTGATCGATTGATGGCATCGACTGATCGGTTCCAACCATCGATAGATCGACTGTCCAAGATTCCTCATATTCTTGCTTACAAACTTTGCATCTCCAAACCTCCATTAACAAATATCCAAGATCCAAAATCATCAATATAGAGTAGCATAGTCATATTTACATAACCCAATATCAATACCAATATATAACAGTGGGTTTCTCAACTTTTCAATTTGAAATTTAAGAGAAGTTTCAAAATTCATTCAACAACCCTAGATTCATTATTTTAAAAAATTAAGTTCTTATGTATACTAATTTTATCCACAATCAAATGGATTTTAGCATAATTCTAGTACCAAATTTTGACCTGTTTAAATCTAGTTTGTTGTGGAGAATTTGTCCTAATTTCTTTACAATTTCAATATAGAACTAATTACTTAATTAGTTGATGAACTTTTTTTAATTTTAGATTAATTCAATTGCATTCAGAATCAAATACATAATCATAATATAATCACAATTTCAATTATATCCTTATACTAAATAAATTTTCCTATAAGTTTAGTGGGTTGAACTTCAAGCCAAATAATCCCAAATCTTCTTATCCAAGTTGCCTCCTTCTCTCTAGTCTATAGAATTTTCTCTTAAATGATATTAGAGTGAATTCGGTTTAGCCTAATGATTATTTTAATGGGTTAACAACGAAATTATGTTTGGACCTCAAATGAACCTTTACTAAACAAGACCAAAACAACATCCAAATAGCTGGAAGTCTAGCCCAAGTCATATACTATCCCATGGGCCTTAAAATCCGGCATTTCAAGGTGTAAACGAGCCTTCTACATTTTCTGAAAGTCACTCGAATTATTCCATCAACATAATTATTTTTATTCGTTACATAATAGTTATTATTATTATATTGATTTATTCAATTCCAGCTGACTAATAAATAGTACCATAATTTTAGTGACGTCACTAGTCATTGCATATAATTACACATAATTATAATTTATTTAATTATATGGTATTACATTCTCCCCCCTAAAATGAGGAATTTTGTCCTCAAAATTCACATTTATACCTGATTAGAAAAATTCTGGATATCTCGCATGTATGTCATCCTCTCTCTCCCATGTAGATGTCGCCTTGCTTTGATGCCACTACTGGACTCGTACTAACAAAATAAATTTTGATCGCAGTGTCTGCTCTCTCCGTTCAAGTTTGCTTTGTGGTTGCTCCTCGTAGCTCGCATCGACTATAGCTCAATCTCGGCTAGGTTAGTGTACTAGTTGGTATAAATTTTTGCAAAAACTTCCTCAACACCGATATGTGAAAAAATCATGTACCCTTCGCAGGTGGTCAGGCAAAGGCAAATTAATACGTCATCATGCCTAGCCTATCCAAAATCGTGAAGGGGCTTATGCAGCGGGGTTCCAACTTTCCCTTGGATCCAAATATTACAATCCCTTCCATAAAAAAAACTCGTAAAAGGATATAGTTCCCTACCTGAAACTCTAATTTTTTTTTGTCTCTTGTCCGCGTAACTCTTCTACTGATCATGCGTTGTATTTATTAGTGCTCAGACGAGTTCTACCTTTTCTAAGGTGTACCAAATAATATCTAGCTCGAACATCCTATGATCCCTAAATTTCAACCAATAACTCGACAAATCACACGATCATTCGTATAGTGTTTCATAGGGTGCCATACCAATAGTTCGTTGATAGCTATTATTGTTAATAAACTATACGAGGTCTAGTTGTTGATCCCACCCTACTTTGAGATTCAACACACAAACTCAGAGCATATCCTCTAAAATTTGGTTCAACCACTCAATTTGACTTTTAGGCTGAGGGTGGAAATCTGTACTCATACTAAATTTTACTCCTATAGCCTCCTTAAAAACCCCTTCAGAACGAAGATATGAAATTATTGTCCCGATCGAAAATAATGTCACGTGGTTACACCGTGGAGTTGTGCAATATCTACTATAAATAATTTTCCATACTGCTCAGTTATTAAATTTGTTCGAACTAGAATGAAATGAGACACCTTCGTCAACCTATCCATCATGACCCAAATCGAATCATTACCTCTCTGGGACCACAACAGTGCCACTATGAAGTCCGTGGAGATACTCTCCCACTTCCACTTAGAAATATCCAAAGGCTGTAACTCCCACCCCGATTTTTTATGTTCTACCTTTACTAGTTAACAAGGGGCACACTTAAACACAGACTCTACAATCTCCTTCCTCGTCACTATCAAATAATTCATTATGCGCATGTCTTGATACATCTTTCCCCTTAGGGACATACCGTGAAAGTGAACCATGAGCCTAGGCTAAATATGCGCTCCCCCTTGAAATCTCAACCCTCCATCTGAACTGATTGAGAATAAAGGAATGTTGCCTGACACCAACCCTCGCATGCTCTACTGATAGGAGGAGTATAAAGAATGTGCATGTATCACCCATGACTAGTATAATGGTCCCTACCCCCAAAAAAGTGCCTGATAATTTTAAATCTCGATTGGTGCTCCACTGTGCTTCCCATATCTGACAAATTATCCCCATGCTCAGCCTATAACTTTACTAAAGTAATTATCGGCCGTCGACTCAATGAATTTGCCACCACTTTTTCTTTCCTCTAGTGGCAGCGAATCGCGAATGAAAATGCTTCACAAACTCTAGCCATCTTTCTTGACTCATATTCAACTCTCTGTACGTAAACAAGTATTTCAGGCTATTTTGATTGGAATACAATGTGAACCTCTCACCCAACAGATAGTATCTCCAAATATTAAGGGAAAATACTATCGCTTCCAACTCCAAATCATGAGTGGGGTAATTACCCTCAGGCGTTATCTTTCAGGACGCATAAGCTATTGGTCTCTCCTCCTACATTAATGAACCTCTTACCCCTATAATGATGCATTTGTATATTCCAAATGCTACACACTTCCCTTTGGTAACATAAGGACAAATTGTAACAACCCGCCCTTTTGGAGACAATTAAATTCCATAATTAAGTATAAATTGGAACTTGGAGAATTTCTCGAAATAGTAATTTTTGAGATTTTCGAGGAATAAATGTTTTGTTATGGATGTTGATATTATTCTTGGGACTATATAGGTCAAAATATTTTAATTACATGTCGCCGTGGAGTATAGCGACAAAAGAGGTAAGATGTTGAGTAGAAAACCCGCATTTACTTTTATGGGTTAGAATAGTGATTTGCGGTCAAGTAACTCGGATGGAAATTTTGACTGCACCATGAGTCTCGGAATGTCCGAGATAGTCGAAAAAGAGTGTCCGATTGTCGAAATTGAGTTCCGGGTAATTTTGGAGTTAAACGGGCTCGTAATTGAGTAAACGAGTAGTTTTTGGGTTTTAAGGCGTTAAACCATTTTCTCTATATATAAAGAGGGAGAGAGGGAGAAAAAGAGAAAGAGAAAAGAGAAAAGAAGGAAGAAAGAGAGAGAGGAGGAGAGAAAAGAGGAGAAGTGGGGGAAACTCCGGCCAAACTCCGCGAGATTCAGCTCGAGGTCGTCGGATTTCATCCTCCAGGCAAGTGTTTACTTGCTTTATTTCATTTTGTGCATTCCTCTCATATCACAATTGGTATAAACATGATTTTAGGGCTAGAACCCTTAAAATAAATTTGGTAAAATTTGGATATGAGTTTACAAATTGATGTAATGTAAACTGTTAATGATTTCTAGTATTAAAACCATGTTAATGGAGTATAAAATGAAATTGAAATGGGAGAAATGCCCAAACCTAGGTTTTATGGATTTTAGGGTTCAAATCCAAGAGATATGGGTTAATACCAAAAAATAATTGATGTGTTATTTGTAAAACATGGATTAGATGTTTATTGAGTTGTTGGATGAGCTTAGAAACAACAAAATTGGAGAATAATGGAGGTTTGGAAAATTTTTGAAGATAATGAATAGTGACCTGCGTGTTAACCGAATCGATTCGGCCATGGAGAATCGATTTGGCTCTTTGTCAAAAAATGAAATTTGTATATCTCTTCGACGCGGTCACGTGGGCGCCGACCGCGTATTTTTCTGATTTTTTTTGGATTTATAGTGATTTTTCTACAGAAAGTTGTCCGAGATCAAAATAGTTAGTAAGAAATTAAGACTAGAATTATTTAGAGTGAAATATTAGGGGTTCTCAAATAGAGTGTTAGGACCTCTAAAGGACTTGATGAGAGAGGAAAACTTTGGGTTTGTAGGAATAAATCCGACTTAAAGTTTAAATGGTGAGTGGATTAAATTTTGGGTTTTGGGTTATATATAAAACCGTAAGCAGATTTGGGATTTTCGGACAAGACGAATCGATTCGGACAGGCCGAATCGATTCAGTAAGAGATAGTTTGAAATTAGAACCATTTTGAATCGATTCGGACAGGGAGAATCGATTCGGTGGCCAGCGAATCGATTCCGGCAGGACGAATCGATTCGGTCCTGGAAAAATTTTAAGGTTTTCTCCTTTTAAAGTTTAGGGAGATTTAAACTATGGTTTTGGATATTATTATCGAGGATTCTAGATATCACATTAGGACTACTAGATAATGGTATTGAGGGTGAATAAACCCCGGGATGAAATAAGGAACCTCGGATTAATTTAGTGTACGATCTGGGGTATGGATTTAATGAATGCTTGGGAATACTTTGGGTTTAGTATCATGCTAATATGAAAGCATGATTATGATTCCTCGAGAGAATCGTTGGGATTATTTTTCATCGATAGATGGTTTGGCAAATATGGCCATTTTTATATATTCAGGGAGGAATATATATATATATATATATATATATATATACTATGTGATTAAGTATATATGATGTGATATAAATGATTTTGAAAATTTATAGATGAATATTTTCAAAATGGTAAAAAGGTAAATGATTTTCATAATTAATAAATTATGGTTACACACCTCCCTAAATCTCTATCATAAGGGAAGTTGCGTGCATTATGGTGATGCCCCCTGGCTAATGAATGCAGGGTGGCTATAGTCCTATAGGCCATATGGGCGATTATTGTTTACTGCGCTGGTTAGGGGATTCTGGGTGTGGTCTTGACTTTCCCGCAGGCATATGGCCGCTTCCCGACGTTGGTAGGTTCCCAGGTTGTCTTGTTTGATAGGCCCTACAAGATGATAGCCTTTTAGGGGGGCGTCCAGTGGGGAAACCCGGAGGGGCGGTCTTAGTTTTATTAAAGAAATTTATGATAATAAATTTCTTTAATTTACATTTCCCGAGTATAAAAAGGGAAATGGGATAAAGGTTTTGGCTTCGGTAACACTCCTGGATGAAAGAAGGGACGTGGAAGCATATGGTATGATCAAAGCATTTTTATGATAATGAAAATGGCTTTGAATACATTTCCAGAGTGTAAAAACGGAAATGGGATGATATAAAACGGAAAGCATTTTTATGATAATAAAACTTTCTTTTAAAAAGTATATGATTTGTTAAAGCAATTCATGATAATGAATTGGCTTTTATATTTACATTTCCTGAGTATAAAAAGGGAAATGGGAAGTTTTGAGAAAATGAAAGTATTAATAAATACTTGATATATGAACCCTCATTCTGGGAGATAGATCCAGATGTTTATGGTAAAATGTATATATATATATGGATGAATCGAGTACCGAGGGTCTAATGGATCCCGACGATCGACCTTGTCGCATAGTAGTGTATCAGGGGGTTCCTTGTTTGGATTTCGCTTTGCGAGACACCCCACGCATGAATATGGCAATATGTTGAGACTGGGGAGAATTTTAATCCTTAGTGCTCTAATATTATAAATGCTTATGGTATATATATATATTTATATATATCTTTCTGTACTGAGGGACTGGCGGATCTCGACGATCGACCGTGCCGCGTAGTAGTGTATCGGGGGGGTTACTTGTTTGGATTTCGCTTTGCGATACACCCCACGCACGAACATGGCATAGCGTTGAGACTGGGGTGAAGTTTAGCCCTTTGTACTTGGACTATCTGGGGTAGATAGTGGTTGGGTGATAGACTAGTTTAGCAGGGTAGCTTGACTTGAAGGTTTTAGATAGTTGCGCTAGATGTGCACTTTTAGAAGAGAGGTGAGGGGTATCTCATGGGAGTATGATACCAATCTAAATATGAGAAAACCTTTTTCTAAACAAATAAAGCATTTATGCACTTACAAAATATTTTCAAACTCGGGCTCTGACCCGTTTATCTACTTTTCCTTTCTTGCTATATATATATATATATATATATATATATATATATATATATATATATATATATTATATAGGTGTCCATACACAGGGACGTCTGGATGATACATCCTTCGAGTCATACGTCTGCTGCAGCAGCTGTGGATGCTAGCGGATTCTAGATAGACGCTTCTTTCCTTGTACTCTAGATAGGAGGTATTGTATAAACAATCGGGCCAATGGTCCAACTGATTTTATTTATTCGTTGCACGTTATTAGATATGTTTGTATAATTTGAACTGAGTGTTCGGTTATTTTTATTTTATTTCATTTTCATTTTCATTTTAGTTCATTTACGCATTAACTTGTGGATGTTTTATTTTAATTGTTTAAAAAGAGTAGTTAAGTAAAATTTTTAACGCTCGCCTAATAGGATATTAGTAATTAAATGGATTTTCGACAGTGATGCTAAGAATGATCCATATGTGACTCTTATTTTAATTTGATATAGGAGTGATCGCCCGGTATTTTATTAGGCGGGTATTACACAAATGCGGTAGTAAAATTCTCCTTGAGCTCCTCAAAAGCTCTCTGGAAATCCTTATTCCACACAAACGGTATTTCTTTTTGAGTGAGATATGTTAGTGGTCCAATAATCCTTAAGAACCTCTCAATGAATCTCTTGTAGTACCTTTCCATACCCAACAACCTCCTAAACTTCGTAGGCATTGTGGTATGTCCCCACTTTACAGCAATAGAAAATTTTCTAAGATCCACCAAAATCCCAACTTCGTGTAAGACATGGCTCAATAACTGTAATTCTCAAAGTAAAAATCCACACTTACAAAACTTAACATTCAACTTATGTTCCCTTAGCGTCTGCAAATCAACCACAATTTCTCTCCATGATCCTCTCTCGATCGCAAGTATATTAATATGTCATTAATAAACACGATATAAAACTGATCTAGATATAGTCTAAATACTCAATTCATCAAATTTATGAACACTTCATGACCATTAGTCAGCCTAAAATGGAATAACCCATAACTCATATGATCCATAACACGCTACAAAAACTTTTTCAAAACATCCTCCTCCCAAATACGCAACTGGTGATACAATGAACGCAAGTAATCTTGGAAAAGAATAGAGCACACATTAACTGATCAAATAGGGCATCTGTACACGACAATATATACTTGTTTTGTGTTGTAACCTTATTCAACTCCATATAATTCATGCATGACCGGGGTGAACCATCCTTTTTTCTACACAAATAACACAAGCTCTTCGTACGGAGATGCACTGCTCTGTATAAATCCTTGGCTCATTAATTATTGAATATTCTTATGGAACTCCTTCATCTCTAATGGAGCTATTCGATACGGTTCCATCGAAATGTTCCTGGTACTCGACATTAAATCTATACAATTTACCCTCCCAATGGTTCAATAAATCCACCACTAAGGATAAACTAATATCTGGTGCAAGTGATAACTCTATACCTCTTCACCCATAATAAAAATTGTAGATTATTGGTAACATCTCGAAGAACTCGTAACCCTTTTGACGTACTCATATCTATAAGTTTAATTTTATGCATTAGACCCTTCCCCAAGCCTATACATAACCCATAATAACTCTTGCACATAACGTAAATCATTATAGTCCATCCCTATTAATCGATATAAGCTTATAATATAACTTCTAAAAGATGCTCAATGAAAAATATAATCTCTCGTCTAAGAGTCAGCAAAGAGGCTAAACGTCAAACCAACCAACCACACTGCTATGTCTGCACAATCACGACGTAAGTTAACATCTTTCATAGTAGGATGTCTACATATGACAAAAATTAGTGATATACATCTCTAAATCTCAAATCTTAGTGAATATACTACCAATGAAAGAATAACAACTCCTCGATATAAAACTAGGAATCGTACGAGTGAGCCATAAATATATTCACACACATCCCTTGATGGTACCCTCAATAATAAAGGTTTCCCTAATACATCGATTAGCTAAGTGGCCTCACTCACCACAATTCTAACAACTTACTCTAAAGGAACTATTGAAATGGCAACTCTACAAATGATCCTGTTGACCTTCCCTCTATAGTCGGAACAATGGCATGAAATGCCCAAAATAGTCATCGTTATGGAAAGTACAATTCCTAAATGGTAAAGCTCTAAATAAATCGGAGAACACAATGCGAAAAAATGATGAATGCACTCAAGATCCCGAGAATAGTAGAACCTAGCTCTGATACCAATTGTGACATCCTCTAAAATTTAATAATAGATTGATCAGGTCTAATACAAACTCACAGGAATTAAACAATTGAGTATCATTCTAAGCATGACTGTAATAGAAACTAAATGCATAAATATGTAACTAAAGTATACTATAGGTGGACCATATAACTCTGATATCGAACAACCCAATAGTCCTAGTACTATCTCATAACTACAATTGTATTAGCATAAATCCAACTACTTAAATAATTTCAGGGCAGAGGTGACACAGCTGCCTATGTCCTGAAAAATATTAATTGGAGATGTTAACAACAAGTATAAGCAGTATAACAACATTATTGAACTTGGGATACAATATAACAACACATCATCTTTTAGTATTTTAGTTTCTTTTGAGTTAACCCAACCTAAAACAACCCTAATTATCACATGCATCTATTCCTGAATCCATATGTTCCCCACGATTCAGTCTTATTCCTCATTATAGAGTTTTATGTAATAATTACACTTTTCCATTTATACGTCACAATTGTAAAATGTCACAGAGGAAAGTAGTATCTCTATCTACATCCACATAATATAAGTGTTGTCTAGTACACGTACGTCATAAAAGGCCTCATCATAAGCCTTCATATAATGAAGTTGTATCCTACTACCTTCGTGGATATCTCGCGCGTACTAGGTATAGTTATAGATTGTCCCATACCTATAACCCTCAAGGATATACTAAATATAATCATTACGCCTTCACACCAGTTATATAGTCCCATACCCAAAACAATATAAAAGGATCATGCCACGAACCTTACATAGATCTAACGTGAATTCCAACACATAATGTTCGGGGCAAATATGGCGAAGTCAAACCAGTCATCATCGCATCAGGGTCCCAATTTCCATCGATCGCGTCCCCATAAGCATATCCCCCTAGTACATATTCCATGAGTACACAATCTCAATATGCTACGCATAGTACACTAATCAAGTAGTCCTACATTGTTAAGGGTTACGAGACTTATATCGATCTTATTACTTAATTAAATTCTATTAAGTAAGATCCTTACCCAATTCAGAATTCTCATTACTCTATGTTAATTTACATAAAGTAAAGCCCATCCCCAAAGCTATGCTCACAAGCTAACTAATCAAACCCCGAACTCAATTTGGGTAAACCATCGATCCATCAACTATCCCAGTATAATATCCCAAATATGGAAACATGAAAAATCATATAATGAAATATAATGAAATATCATTGTGGCATCTTAAAAATATCATGAAAAACAAAAATGATTAAAACAATACCTGAATAAGTTTAACAAACTTATAACAAAAGTAAACATGTAATCATAAACTACAAGTATAATATCCCAAATATGAGAAAAAAGTAATATCAACATATTTGAAAATTGTTCATCAATATCCAAGTCAAAAGTAATACCACACTCTAAAGACATAAATAAACAACATCAAGCTTAAAGTGAATGAAGACTAAAAGTAGCACAATGGTATACCAAAAATAATTATTACTGACAAAAACGTGGCATCCTCAATTAGGCATAACATTTCCTAAAACATGAAACTCTAAGTATATAATATACTGAGGTGAGATAAGAGAATCAAGGGATATGAACAATTAAGCCAATAAGGAAACATGCAAGATATACCACAAAGGGGAAAAAAATAAGATGCAAATCAAATATATCAATTGCATTTCTATAAATTATCTCTATAAAGGGTTTTACATGAAGGCATAAGAACATTTATAAAATTAGAGAAAAACTCCAATACCCATTTATGATAAGTAAAAATATAAGAAATATTATCACACTTACCAAAACTTGAGTTTATGATAATGTTCATAATCAAGAAAATGTTATCTAAAGAACCATTAAAAAATGAGACTTATGAACGAAGAACATTATATCATATCTCGTTTTGGAAAATAAAAACAATGAATACCATTGAGAGAAAGGTCCAAGATCTATTTCAATTAAGAAATATATCATAGAGAAAAAGAATAAAATCTCCGACTCCACTAAAATCTCTAACCACCCTCTTAAAAGCATTATCAACTACCACTTTTTTCGCTCGATAAAAAATTTTGGTTAATTTTTTTTTATCTCATAACCTTGATGTTAATAAACTTTGGATAGATACAAATCTTTGAGACATTGCCTTTTTTTTATAAATTATTTTTCAAGTGATGGGTTTTACTAAGACAAATATGGGATACTATTTCTAAATTTCAAAAGTAGCATCACACATTTCAATGTTGTAACTATGATAACTAATTCTCTCATGATATTTGAAGATATATCATTAGATTTTTCAACTCCTCCAAATTATGAATTAAAAATATCACACATATACAATAAGGAATTATACCCTGTTTCGTAAGTCTTTTGAATATTTGAGTATATTGTAAAAGACCATTAACTTTGTCATCCCTTGTCAAGTGATATCATAACAATGTGCGGTGCAGTGTAAAGTGCAATAATAAATGAGCAAAAGTCCTATAGTACCATTGATCTAAAAGTTTGTCAGACCCATAAGAAAATATAATCCATCTCATGAAGCACGCATCACATTCCCAAATAATTGAAAAAGTTATAAAAATAGGAATTTTAATATATGAAGTTATGGCATGGATTATGTCATCTAAAAGGCATCACCATGATTGTATTACAAATATTTTTTAATTTTGCAATGAAAGATGTGTACAGCGATGAAATAAAATGTTATAAGATTATGAAATAAAATGTTATAAGATTAAGAGATATACATAAATTAAATAATCCCAAGCAATCATGAAAATTATAAATGAAATTCTAACATAATAAATCTAGAGAAATTACAAAGGTTTATAATAAATAAGCATTCAAGGTCTAGATACAAAGTAAGAAAACCTAGGATAATAGAATCAATCCAAGGTACACATGAAAACATTATAATATGGATAAGAATATAACACACATGAATCAATAAACGGATTAACTAGATGCGATAATCCTAAAAGCATATTGTTAGGACAACCAAACATAAGGGCATTCTATAAATAATTTTTTTTAAAAATATTCAACATGTGAAGCAAGAACAAATCAATAAGATTAATAATTAACAAGAGATATTATAGTGATTGACATGATATACATAAATCATATAATAATAAAAAGAACATAGCCTAACATAAGATAAATAAAAAATAAAATGTTATCAGGCGTTATTGCAAAACCAAAAAAACTCTAACATTTAGAGGTGGAGGGGGAAAATTTAGGATTCTTTTTTATTTTAATTTAAATTAAATTTAACATTTACTTCATTACTAATACTTTAATCGCTCAAGAAGATTTAGGTGTTATTAGAACATGATGCATATTTTTATTCACTTTGCCTCTATTTCTTTGGTCCCTTTTCACAAAAGTTCTTTGATTATTCTTAACCCAAAATTTTCTTTCAAAGGGTTTGTTAGAAAATATCTTTAACTAAAAAACTCTTTGAAATTTGTTACTCCAGATAAAATCCTTACAACTCCTTCCATGATGTAAAGGCAAGAATGATTTGAGAGTAAAGCAAAACTTTAGCAAATGACCAAATTTATGACAATTATCATATTTAAAAGTTTTAGGTCTTCGAATTTAGGGAAAACTTTTGCAAATAATTTAAATTTATTCAACTTGTAACAAAAATCTATAAAATGATCTTTCTTTTGACAGTAAGAACAAATAAATTACTTCTTACGTCTTCTATGACTAAGAAGTTGATTTATGTTAACACAAATGGGATGATTAATATTTTTCCCCTTAGAATGAGTGACAACATGTTTCCCTTTGTTTTAAAACTTGGAGGAAAATTTTTCAAAGTTTTATGTCTCATTTCATAACGAAGGTTTGGCAAAAATTGTATCTAGAATTGTCTAATTTTTTAAAATCTAAGTCTTTTTGAAAAATTTCTTTTTTTTTAAAAGATTAAAAATATATTCTTCACAAGTTATATATTACTTTTTCAAAGTTTATAATGAGATATTCAAATCATCTATTTCTTTTAACAATGTGGACACAAATCTATCCTCTTTTTTAGAAACCTCCTTTTAGTATTTTAACTCATCAATAAAATTTAGGAAGCCACTAAATTCAACATCAAGAGCTTTGATCTGGGAAAAGGGGAATGATCATCAGCTTCCAAAACATGAATTTTTTTTATTTTCTTCTTTTAACAAAATAAGGTCATTCAAAATTTTGGTTTTCTCATCTTCAAGGGTTTTGATCTTAGAGCAGATCATCTTCATTATCACTATCACCATTTAATGTAATAACCCCGTATTTTTATAATAAAAGAAAATTGGTAGTAATTAAATTAATTTGGTAGAATTTACTTAAATAAATTCATACAGAAATTAGTTAGTTGTAATTGCTTGTTTATTGGATTGATTTATGCATATTATTCTATCTTGTAGAAATAAATTTTCATGGTAATTGAATAATTAACATGTGGTGTTCAATCTAATATAAAAATGTGTAAATTGAGTAGTTATGATCTAGGCACGTTTCGGGATGATTTGGGGACTCAGTTGGGTGTTTTAGACATAAAACATTTAGGCTCTTTGGGGAGTTATTGGGCAAATCCGAGTGTGGTTTCGGGCTCATTTGAGGGTTCAAATGTGGGGGTCATAGGGTAACTCGAGATTAGTGGTTATAATAAGTTAATTAACTATTAAGAAAATATTTCCTATCCACCACAACTAAACTCTATTAGCCCCACACCTAATTGGAGAGGTTACTAAGGTTAGAGGAGGTATAAAGACCAAGATCTAAGAGAAAGAGATCCTAAATCGTCAAACTTAGTCAAGAATTCACGTGCTAAATTAATTTCTTCTTAATTCATTTATGCATTTTCTCATATGAATTTCTGGGTTAAAGTTGATAAATTGATGTTTATATGATGGGAATAAACCTCATATATGCTGAAGAACAAATGTAAATTTTTAATGTTTAATGATTAAACTATATAGTGTCAAACCTAGAAATTGGAATCGTGTTTATCTTGAAATGGATCTTAAAACCCATGTTATAATATTTTCATTTGATGATCACCATTCTTGTGTAGAGCCTTAAATCTGAGAGTAATTGAGTGTGTATATGGAATAAATGTAGGGTTAGATGAACTCTAAAGTTGGATCAATTTTATGGGACTTTGGGGAATAATCTTGTATTGATTTGTGTAAATGATCCTCTAAACATTGTTAGTTAATCGCAGGGAACTTATATTAATGGAAGTATATATGGTTAAAGCATTGGGATGCAAGTTGGGTTTTAAACTATGAATCCCATATTGAAATGTATGCAAAAATCTAGGTTTCTCCATTGCATTTGTCAATCTCGTTACAACATTGTTTGAAGGTCATTCGAATGAGAATCGACCTTAATTTCAATGAGATGTAACTTCGTTCAAACGAAATAGTAGATTTCATTCGAATGAGTTATTATTTTGTTCGAACGACCCTTTTAGGTGTGGGTCAGATCAGGACTGGGGAAACGTCCAGGTGATTTTTATGAACTCGGGAGAGTATGTGGGAGGTTATCCAAGTGAACATATATTTCATTAAAAATTAATTTGTGTCACTATTTTAATTAGAAGTTTGATAATTACCTAGATGGTTAATTCTTAAAGTGGGAATATTAATTGGAGATTAAATGGGACTCGTGGGGGGGGGGGGGGGGGTAATTATAGGGTTAATTACTTGTGAATATTATGTGATAAGAATAGGTATGTATATATTTATGTGGACATACCCATGTTCGTGGACATCCTATCGATTGGAGTTACGTACATCTCAGGATCGTAGAACGCGTCGACACAGGTGGGCTAGGCGTTGTGTAGGTCATTATTTTAGGTACTACGTAGTAGTGAAACTTACGAGACGTAGGTTTAGATGTTGGGATCCATTGAATCCATCAGGGTATGGACCGTGCAATGGTGTACCACGTAGGAATCACCCCACTTATATGTGTTTTATAATGTCCATTTGGATGAGGGACTCCTCCGGACGTACTGATAGAGCACGGATGGGGAACTGAGGGTAGATTCCTTTATGTGTCATATATATGTAAGGATATATATAATTATATAAATTAATTGGGAACTAATCCTTAGTCTAATGATGTAGACAATTGATAATGAGCCTAATACTATGTAAAATGCATAATAAATGTTATGTTACTTTTATGGATAGTGCAATAGGGATACTCGAGGAAGTAGAAGCACACATGTAGACAATTAGAATCAGTACATGAATTATTATAGATGCATTGAATATTTTATTGTCATAGTTATCAGATTTTCATATTTGGAAATTGGGTTGGTATGCGAATTGTATTGCATTTAGTCAAGGGGTGATATACTTAATGCATGCGAGTGTCGATGGGCAGTACATACTTTGAATTAACTGCATTATTGCATTTTAATTTCATAAGATAGTTCTTCCAACTCAAGGGCACTGACCGAAATTATAAAATATTTTTCCCCTAGATTTTCCTAGACGGGGACCACAGGGTTGATGAGATATTAGACTTGCAGTCACACATTGCTCATCAGTCACCAGGGCATTTTATTCTAGTTTAGGTTGTTATTTCCATTTTAGATTTTTATTATTTCAGATATTGTATGAGAATAAGCCCAAGCTCTATTATTTAGTCTGTTGAGACCATTCGTACTTATGCCGGAGTTTTATTACTATATGGATGTTGGATTTATTATTTATTATCAGTATTTAATTAAATCGACTTTATCATGCATGTTGTTTTAAAATTACAAATGTTTTTTTTATGGTTTGACACTAAGAATCATATAGATTGATAGACAAGCCCCATCGTCCACGTATTGTGTCTGTCCAACCTTTAGTGGAAAATGGTGGGTTTTACACTTAACATAAGACTTTTCAATGTTATAAATATAATGGTTCACAAAATCAAACGAGGTCACGAGACTAGTAAAAAATATTTTTTCTTAATAGGTAAATATTTAGGTATCCTTTTAAACTTCATTTTAACATAATATGAGATCTTCCTCTAGGCAGTTAAAATTAATAAAATGAGGACTACCTATGATAAATGCGCTTTGTGCTGATAGTCAACAAACATACACCAATAAAATATATTTTTTTAATAGTTATAAAATTAAAGAGATTACCCTTAAAGGTCTATGTTATAAAAGTTTTTTCAAGTTTAAAATCCACTAAATTTATCTTCTTAATTAAGACAAGTGATTCTAAAATGTGAAAAAAAAATCACGCAACACCAGATGTACGAGGAAAAACCCACAATGGAAAAAAATCTAGGGCCGAGATGAATGACAAATGTACTATGGTAGAGATTTAAAAATAGAAAAACTGACTTACAATCACACAACGCGTAACTGACTATCCACTGTTTCGCATCCTATTCTCCGGGGAGAGGGTCATTGTAATACCTCGTAATTTAAAATAAATTATATCTATGTATATTTTTGTGTATTTGTCTGCAGTGACTAGTTGCATCACAAAAAGTATGTTGTTAATTGAAATTGAATTAAATTTAAAATATGGTACTAAAATAACAATTATTTAATGCATAAAAATAATTATGTTAATGAAATCATTCAGTTGACATTCGGGATATGTAGAATGTTCGTTTACACTTTAAATGGTTGGGTTTTAAGGCCCATAGGTTATTACATGACTTAGGATGAATTTTAAGCTATTTGAAGATAGTTGTCGGCTGATTGGTCCAGGGTCCATATGGAATCTAATCCTAATTTCGTGGCTAATATTATAAAATGAAGATTAGTGTTAGGTTAAACCGCTATTTACACTTTGGAGGAAACCCTAGAGTTATAGAGAAGATACTATAGGGAGGAGAAGAAGCATTGAGGCTTTTGGCTTAATAATTCAACACACTTGATTTCGAGGAAAGTTTATTTAGTATAATTTTATAATTAAAGTCGTGTTATAGTATATATCCATTGAAATATTAATCTAAAATTAGTATAATCTAAATTAGGTAACAATTGTTTGAATTATATTAATTGGGTAATTAGACTATAATCCATGTTCTTTTAATATTATGCTATTGGCATGATTTGTCATGATTCGTAGTAGAATTTGTTAAATTGATCTTATAGTTATGATGTCCCATGTTAGAGGATTGAAAGCCCCTTATTAATTTCATTGATTAAACTAAAATTGGGTTAAATTTAGATTATGTCATATTTAGTGTACTTGAGATGAGAATTGGAACTAATACCATAAATATGTGTTAGATTAATCTGAAACCATTAGAAATTTATTAGGATTACAGTTGGGACGATTATACATCTATATATTGAATTTTGGATATTTTTAAAGGCTTGAAATGAAGGTTTGAGGTTTAAAAATGGCGAATTTCAGCGGAGAAGATGAAGTTCTAAGAGAATCTCATTCAAACAAGATTGTGACCCCATTCGAATGAGATGAATAACTCACTCGAATGACATGTGTATTCTCGTTCGAATGAGGAGATCAAACGACGACTAGACAAGATTTTTTTCAGAAATTTTTATTATCAATAAAAAGGTGTTAATTCAGGAATAAAATTGGAAATTGGACTTGTAACCCTTAACTGTGTAGAATTACTTAATTTGTATATTATGTGAGACATACCAGGTGTGTGTACTTATGGAATATGTACTATAGGGAATATCATTATGGGTATGGGATCGACGGAGACCGATATCCTAATGCGATGATGATAGGTTTAACTTGATTATATTTACCCCGAAAGTTTCATGCTACAATTCCTGTTGTATGTGTATAAGGTTCGTGAGATGATCCTTTTATATAGCTTTAGGTCTGGGGATATATAAGTTGTGTGAAGGCATAATGATTATTCCTAGTAAATGCTTGAGTAGTTATAGGTATAGGAAAACCTATAACTAGTACGCTTGAGCGATACCCAAAGGCGATAGGATAGGCTTTTGTTAGCCAAGATTGCTCAATTTCCTGGTGTAATGCATAATATTATTTCCGATCAGAATAGTACTTTCATATCTCGGTTCTAGATGGGGTTTGAGGATGCCAAGGGAGTCCAACTGAATATGAGTATGGTTTTTCACCCTTAGTCTGATGGTGAAACTGAACGATTGAACCAAATTTTAGATCATATGATCCTAATTTGTGTGTTGGATCTCAAAGGCAGGTGGGATAAACGTCTAGATCTCGTGGAGTTTGTGCACAATAATAGTTATCAGCGAAATATTGGTGTGGCACCCTACGAGGCACTATATGGATGACCATGTCATTCACCGAGTTGTTGGTTATAGTTTCGGGAGAACATAATGATATGACTAGATATTATTCGAGACACCTATGAGAATGTTACACTCATCTAATCACGGATGAAGAAAATGAAGGATCGACAAAAGAGTGAAGCCTATATGAGACCTATGAAGCTGGAGTTTCGGTCAGAAATCACGTACTTCTATGAGTGTCCCCAATGAAAGGATTTGTCAGATTTGGGTATAAGGGGAAGTTAGCACCCATTATGTTGGTCCCTTGCATGATGTTTTCCATGTATCGATGTTGATAAAGTTTTTGAAGGACGAGGATGCCTACCAACACATCGACCTCGATGGTATTAGGATGCAGCCCGATGCTAGATACAACGAGAGTCCATAGTGTGTACTTTACCAAAGAGAGAAGACTTTTCGTTTGAAGGTCGTACCGTTATTAAGTGTGCAAAGTGGACATCATAGCGAGACCGAGTCCACTTGGGGGAGAAAGGTTTACATCCAAGCGAGATACTTAGAGTTTTTCTAGTCGAATATAAAAAAAATGATTTTCGAGGAGAAAATTCCTTGTTTTAGGGGGAAAAATATAATACCCGATAATTTAAAGAGTAAATTAAATAAATTATATGTGTGTATATATATGTGTATTTATCTGAAGTGACTAGTGACGTCACAAAAAGTATGTTATTCAATGAAATTGAATTGAATTTAAAATAAGAAAATAAAATAATAATTATTTAACGAATAAAAATAATTATCTTAATGGAATAATTCGTGTGATATTCGAAATGTGTAGAAAGTCCATTTACACCTTAAAACCTTGTTTTTAAGGGCCATAGGTCAATATATGACTTGAACTGGACTTTATGCTATTTTGAGTTAGTTTTGGGCTTAACGGGTTAGCCATATGGAATCTAAGACTAATTCAGTGGCTAACATCATAAAATGACGATTAGTGTTAGGTTGAAAACCTTTTTACACTTTGGAGGAAACCCTAGAACTAAGGATAAGAGGTTAGAGGAAGGATAATAAGAATTAAGGCCTTTGGCTTAAGGATTCAACCCACTTGATTTAGGGGCAAGCTTATTTAGTATAATTTTATCATTGAAGTTGTGTTGTTGTATGATTTCCATGGAAATATTAATAAAAAATTAGTATTATCTGAATTAGATAATAATGTATATAATTATATTAGTTAGATAATAATATATAATTATATTAGATAATAGTATATATAATAATACTAATTATATATATTATTATAATATATATAATAATATTAATTATATATACTATTATATAATATATATAATAATATATATATAATAATATATATAATTATAATATATATTATATAATTATATTAGACTATAATCCGTGTTATTAGAATATTATACTATTTAGTTGATTCATCGTGATTTCAAGAATAATTTGGTAAACTGATAATATAGTTATGATGGTCCATGTTAGAGGATAGAAATCCCCATATTAATGTCGTAGATTAAAATAAAATTTGGTTGAATTGGGATCACATCATATATAGTGTTCTTGAGATGAAAATTGGAATGAAAACCTTAAATCTGTGTTAGATTAATCTAAAATCAATAGAAATTGGTTAGGATTATTATTGAGACGATTATACATCTATATATTGATGTTTGTATATGTTTATAGGATTGTAATGATGGTTTTGGGTTTAAAAATAGCGGAATTATGTGGAGAAGATGAAGTTTCGAGCGAATATCATTCAAACAAGATCGTAAGTTCGTTCAAATGAATTTGGATTCTCGTTTGAACGAGATGGATAACTCGTTCGAACAGCATATGTATTCTCATTTGAACAAGGAGATCAAATAAGGATCAAACAAGATTTTTTTAGAAATTTTTATTGTGAATTAAAAGATATTAATTCAGGAATAAAACTGGAAATTGGACTTGTGTAGGGACAGAAATTTCCAATTGAATCCGTTGTAAGTTTTGGCTCAATTCCGGATAAAAACGTTTGTGTTATAGGATACTGTTCAATGTACCTATTTCAAGCCTATGCCATGTTTTTTGAAGACGTAGCGGCCAAGTGTATAAAGCTTCATCACAATGCCGAGTTTAAGTGCCTCGTTTCTACATCATCAACGTGGTTCCATGCACCTAAGGTATGAATGCATTACATATATATATAGGAGCTTGGAACAGTATAATGGGTGTACGTTTATTTAAAAGTATTGTTTAATTTTTGAAAGATTTTATTAAAACTTTATATAAAGTTTATAAAGTTTTTGGGCTAAAAATGAAAATTTCCAACTTTCTAGAAGTTCGTTCCATATGTCGTTCGAACGAGTTTTTCATTCGAACCAAATGTCATTCGAACGAGTTTGCCAACGAGTTCCCACTATGGCCACTAGAATGTCGTTCGAAGTGTCGTTCGAACGAACATGATGTTCGAACGAGATTTCTAACGAGTTCACACTGGAACTTCATTAGAAGCCTCGTTCGAACGAGATTTCATTCGAATGAAAATGTCGTTCGAACGAGATTTGGTGGGAACAGATATTTTGAAGTTTTAACAAGTTTTGACCCACTTTCCCACTTGTTTTTCCCACTATCTTTTGACGGAACTTTTTAAGTGTGGAAATGAACTTTTCTAACTTAACTTTTCATTCCATTCTAACTCCTAGAGAGAGTTTTTGAGATAAAATTCTTCTAAGAAAAGTTCATGGTTTTTGAGTGTTCATCTTTCAAAGAAAAATTCATTTGACACTCTCGTTTACACCCAACTGTTTGTTTAATCCAAGTTCCATATATATTCTTTGCTTGGAGTGTTTGTCACCGATTTTTCATCTCTATCGTTTGAAGAGACGTTTGGGTTTGCTTCTACGTCCCACAAAGAAGAAGAAGTTTGCGTTGATTTACCCACTTGGAGAAAGGCTCCTTGTTCGGGTGACGGTGACCATATAAAGTCCGATCGGTGGATTCCGAGACCGCGGTGGAGCTCCGTGGTTATTCACTAGGTGGAGGTGTATACAAGAAGGAGCGTCGGGGTTTGAGAGGGATCGAGTCGAGTGTTGTAACCCTACTGTCTTGTATTTGTAAAACCGTACTTAGTGAATTTGAGGCTAGGGTCGTCCGAGGTTTTTTCCCGTTATGGGTTTTTCCTCGTACATCGCGGCGTAGTGATTTATTATTTATTTTATCTTGCTATACTCACCTAGAACGTATGCTTAGTTAATTCAAGATAAAATTTGGTTTTAATCACTACATGTTTAATTTGGTGATATATTAAATATTGGGTAATGTTTAGTTAATTTAATTGAAGTCAATTAATTTAATTGGATAAAATTGGTATGGCCTAATATGGTAAAATTGAGAAATATGTCTTAGGCAAATTTTCTAGGACTTGGGTTAAATTAAATTGGTTTAAGTGAAATTTAAGTTGTGTGTGTGTTTAAGTTAATTTCACTTGGTTTAATTTTAATTTGAAAAAGAAATTAAAATTTGTAATTTGTTTAATTGAACCATCGTCTTACGCTTCTACATCTATATTTAACAAGGAAATTACTTTTGAAGTAAGAATTTTAAATTGGGGCCCTCACATTTCAACAAGTTGTATCAGAGCCGGACTGCTAATTTATCACGTCAAAGATCCGTTTTTTGGCTTTTATAATTTTTGTGCTCCTTGTATTTTTAGGTGGTTCAATACTTACTCCCTCTCAATTTTTTTGTATCTCTCGATGGGACGCCTTAATAAAAATTTGTCCATTTCTAATGATAATGAAGTTTTTGCTATTCCAGAGGAATTAAATGGGCTTAATAATTGTAATGAAAAATTAAGAGATTTCAATTTGAGATTTGCAAAAAGAATCAAATTTCTTGAAGATGAAAATTCTTGTTTTAAAGCTAAAGTTGAATTTTTGCAAATCTCGCTATCTCAAAAAGATATTTTTCGTGAAAAGCTCATGGACATAAATCACAATTATAATATTTTAGAAATGTCCAAGAAAGAGAGTGATAGTTGAGAAAAGACTCTTAGGGACAAGTTTGCTCACATTAAGGGGGAGCGTGATAACCTTCTAGGTGTTATAGAAAATTTAAAGAAGGAGTCCCGTAAAATTGAGGAGTCTAATTTTTTTCTTGAGTCCAATATTTTAAAAAGGAAAAATGACTTACAAGACTCGAGTAGTTGTGATAATGGTTTTGGCTCATCTAGTTCAAATACTTTCGTTACTAAAGCTAAAACCATTGTTTGTTTTAGAGGATCTACTTTATCCAAAGACTTTAGAAAAGGTCACACCTTAGGTAACATTTCTCATGTTTTCACATGCTTGCATTGTGGTATGAAAGGTCACCTTAGGCCATTTTGTTTTGATCTTAAAAGAAGTCGTAGGAAGTCTATGTCTAGCAATTCGTTAGTTTCCAAATCCCATCATTTTAAATATACATCTATATGGATTCGGAAATCATTTTTAGAAGCGCTAGATATTAGAATTGTTGATTCTCAGTTACTTTCACATGAAACCTCCCTTGCTAAATTTAAAGGTTAAATGTGTTAGCTTTGTTTGCATACTCTAGCTTTTTGTGCTTCATATTATATATCATTGCTAGGTGTATGCATGTTTAGTCATTTTCTAGTCATTTCTTTATTTCATATCTCATGCTAGAACTCATGACTTGTTTATCTTTTGTATTTTATTCTTTCATTTTAGTTTGCATTAAATGAAAAATACAAAAAGATGTTTGTTTATCATTTGGGTCTTTATCTCTTGGTAATTTAAGCTTAATGAAAAACTCAATTGATTTTTGTTTGTCTTTTGAGTATATATTTTTATTTTTGGTTAAAAATTGTCAAAAACTCAAAAATATTTTTATTTTGTGTGTATTTTAGCTTGACACGCTTTATGTGGCATATACTTGTGTTTGAATCTCATCTTTTATGCTACCATGTGGCTAAAAATTTTGGTTAAGATTGTCAATCCTTATAATGTTCTTTACCATGCCTCTATGGAGTAGTTGATTTTGTGTTGATTAAATGGATTCTATTTCTATATGCCTCTTTTCACATATGCACGAGCTCACTTGTGTAACATGCCTCGCTCTTGAGAATCGATTTTATATTAATTTACTATGTGAAGTAATTATATAAAATGCCAGAATATAGAGTAAATATTAATTGAATGAGTTAGAAGTTAATATTTACTAACTTGGTGTATATTTACTGCATGTTGATGTAAATATCCTCATGTTGAGTTATATAGTGTCATAAGATTTAAAATGACCCAATGGTTTAAAATGGAACCAGAACTTAAAATGAATTATAAAATTTCCAAATGATAATTTGGAGGCCGTAGTTGGTTCCGGAACGTGCGAGACAGTCAAAATGTGTGCCATATTGTATTTTTATATTTTTGGCACTTTTGACTGGTTTTAACATAGATGTGTAGTCGTGAACCATTTTGATGTGGTATTTACCACTTGAGTTGATTATTTTTCCTAAAGGCACGATTTATGTCTTGATTAATTCACTATTCCCTTAAGTGTATTCCTAAACCTAGAGAGAAAGAGAGAGGATGAGAAAAATGGAGAAATGAGAAAGATTGGGAGATTGAAGATTGGGATTACTTCTACCTTAAAGAAATCTGAGATATTAACCCCAAGGCAAGTTTTCTACTTGCTAATATATGATTTAAGTTGAATAAATGTTATGATAGTTGTGTATTTGCATTTATAGATCAAAAATGGAAATTTTGGTGTTTGAACCCTAATATTAGTTTTTGATGATGAAATTATGGATATTAGTAAATAATAATCATGTATATTAGTTTGGGGTAGATTATTGTTGTGGAATGTGTATAAATATGAAGAGATTTGAGTTTGGGGGAAAACTAGGGTTTATAACCCTCGAAGCCATTCTTGGCAAAATTCTCCAGGCTGAATCGATTCGGCCCTCTGAGAGAATCGATTCACTAAGGGACAATTCCTAGGTCTTCTTATACCGAATCGATTCGGATCCAAGCCGAATCGATTCGGCAGTTGCAGAATCCCAGGTCTTATGTCCAAACCGATTCGCTGTTTGGGCGAATCGATTCGGATTCATGCTGTTTTTGAGTTATTTTGTTTAACTCAATTTTTCTCTTTTTTTTTCTTTAAGATTAGGACCTAGTAACCTTCTTGAATGAAGTAAACTTAGAGTCCTAGAGTTCTAGATTAGTTGGGGAACTACCGTAGATTAGTATTAGTTTATATGGGGTTTTCGGGGTTATGCCTATTGATGATAGGGCATTCTTTTCTTCTAGTTAATTACTATAAAACTAAGAGTTATAGTATTATATTTGGGAGACATTAGAAGCTCAATTGAGCTATGTTAATCTAGACGGTTTATAATAACACCATAAAAGTGTGCTGGGAGAATAAAATTGGGGGTCTATTCACTTATTTGAAGGATGATAGTCTTGGGGTTTTAAAGTAATACCCCAAAATGTTTGGAGATAATTAAGAGTTTATTTACTCCTTTGAGGATTTAGTAACGATATAATTTATCGTATGGCTCCGGATAATAAGGTGAATTATTTACAATAACGTAAATAGGATGGTTTCAAATGAAACGAAACATACATGTATAAATGGAACTGAAGTGAATATGGTAAATAATAATTTACTTGATTTTTGAAAATGGTAAATAAAATGGTTTAAACACACCTCTCTAAATGACATCATAAGGGAAGTTCGCGCATTGAGGTGAATCCCCCTGGCTAATGAATGCAGGGTGGATATAGTCTTAGGCCATGTGAGCGTTTGTGTTGCATATTTTCTACGATGGGTAAGAGATTCTGGGTGTGGTCTTGACTATCCTGCAGGCACGTGGTCGCTTCCCGACGATTTGCGTTATAGGTGCCCAGGTTGTCTTAATGGTAGGCCCTGGAAGATGATGGTCATTTAGGGGCACGCACAGTGGGGAAACCCGGACGGACGGTCTTAGAATCGTTATATGTATATAAGTATAACTATTCATAATCAAATGGGACTTGATGTGTTGAAATATGCCATAAAGAGCATAAAGAAGTTCCACAAAGAGCACATATAAATGCCACAAAGAGCATTTGAAAATGACTATTTTCCTAATAAGGAAAGGATTTTTACAAAATGAAAAAGTGAGATAAAAAAATGGCATAAAGAGAATAAGATTGTGATTATATATATATTTCCTATTAAGGAAAAGATATATTAAATAAATGGGTGCACATGATGAAGTTTTAGCTTATGTTTTCAATTGTGTAGGTAGGTTCTTATTTGTCTTTCTTCATGACTTATCATTCATAATTGTCATACTTTTTATTCATCTGGTAATCATATAGAACCGGGCCCTGACCCGTTCATATTTCTTGTTGTGCTTGCATCTTATATCTGCTCAGGTACTGCGCCGCAAGGATGCCTGATCTGACTTCCTATTCCGGTGTCTTTAGCGAGCTTTGCGGATATTACGGGACATTTTGAAATTGACGCCGTCATCTTTGTACTCTAGTTAGGATTGGGTTCTTTTTACTCGGGCGAGAGGCCCAAGCTTTTGTACTTGATTAATGTAATGTATTATGTAAATTAATGAACTTGTTTAATTTTATTGTATGAGTCTGTGACTAACAGCATATTCGGTCCCTTATTGTATATTTGTGTGTATGTAATATAATTTCATCCGGATTTCCACTTTCTTTTATTGGGTTGTTAAGTCATTTTCTTTTATAAACTTTAATAATCAAAATTTTTGGCAACCCATTTTCTGAAATATTGTGTGTTTATCCCGTATATTATTTATGTTGTTACGATACTGAGAATGATTTCATCTATGATTCCTGTATTATTGGAGTATCGGGCTGGCCACCCCTTATTTCGGATACCGGGTTGTCACAACTTGAAATTTTAACTTCATATGTATATATGAGCTTTGTGAGGTGTTCTCCTACCAATCTTGTAATCTACATACTTGTGACCTAGGAGCACTAGTGCATGTCAAAATCTGTTGCACGTGAGATTTGTGAGAAATAAAAAAATGATAAATATAAATGTGCATGGGGAAGGGGAAGGGGAAGGGCTCCAAAAGGATTTATTGTCCGTCACGAATAGTAAGCCACTGTTTGATTGGACCTAAAAGAAATACGTGGTCCAAAGGCCTAAAAACGGAAAATATGGCATTAAAAAGAAAATAATTGCCAAGGCCTATGTTTGATTGATATATTCATTCAAAATTAATAGTATATATGCTTATTGAGGGAGATTGGATGGTATATCAACGGTTTGCACAATGTTCGTTTATCCTAGTTGCGCTTTCAATGTCACGACTCTATTGGTTTGTAGAATCATCAACATGCTAGGCTTGTATGCATTGTGTATGTTTGTTCATTGAGTTCAATCTATATTGTCACATGAGGTTATATTCAAATGTGATGAAGTTTCCAATCAATTGAGAACTCCGTGAACATATTTTAAGTGATTGGGTCTAAATTTAATTTTTGTTAGTTCACACCCCAACACTTCCGTTTCCATATGACACATTTATGCTATAAGAGTGTGAAAAACTTATGTTATTTTGTTTTGTGTCATTTTGGTGTTTATATCTATATATGTGTACTTGAGTCTGTTAGCTATATATTATGTATACATATATTTGATATTTTTGTTTAGTCTTTGCCTTGCTTACTAGTTCATATATGCTTTAATTCATAATTGGTATTCATCTTGTTGCATTCTTTGTTAATATCTTAATACTTATGAATCATATTTATATTTTTTTCTTGCATCTTCGATGGTATCCATTATTATTCGTGGGATTAGTTATGATTTTTTTGCCCGTGCCTTAACGTTCTCATCACTTTATGCAAAATTACATGTTTTAGCTTGTTATCCCATTCTATTTATCCCTTGCTTAGAGGGTGTATATACTTTATTTGGGGGAGATAAGTTAATGTTCTATTCTTTAACTTTTGTCTATTCCTGAACAAAAAGGGGGGAGAATGATAGGGGGAGAAATGGTATCTAATCCTATTGTTATCGTATCTTAGTTAAGGGAGATTTATCTTAGGGGAAGACATCTTTCTAAGTTGATCATAGTTGATAAAGGGAGAGAATTAATTTAGGGGGAGTACTTACTTTAATTGCATTAATTCTTTTGATATTCCCTATGTGTGTAATGTGTTTGCTTAAGTGTGCAGGAATTATATTATAAGTGGTAACTTTCACCGGCAAAGATTGTGATCCTTGGGTTGTTTGAGTGAAGCATTGTATTTTTATTTTGGGTGGGACTTTTTGTGAGTCTAGTAAGCTTGACGACCCTTTAGGATTTTTGTTTTGTTTTTATCCCGAAATAGCCAAAGGGAGAGATTTGTAAGGACACAAATTTCCAATTGAGTCCGTTGTAAGTTTTGTCTCAATTCTGGATAAAAATATTTGTGTCATAGGATAGTGTTTAATGTACCTATTTCAAGCCTATGACATGTGTGTTGAAGACGTAGCGGCCAAGTGTATAAAGATTCATCAAAATGCAGATTTAAGTGCCTCGTTTCTACGCCATCAACAGTGGTTCCATGCTCTCAAGGTATGAATGCATTACAAATATATATAGGATCTTGGAACAGTATAATGGGTGTATGTTTATTTAAAACTGTTGTTTAATTTTCGAAAGATTTTATTAAAACTTTAAATAAAGTTTATAAAGTTTTTGGGCTAAAAATAAAAATTTCCAACTTTCTAAAAGTTCGTTTGATATGTCGTTCGAACGAGTTTTTCATTCGAACCAAATGTCCTTCGAACGAGTTTGCCAACAAGTTCCCACTATAGCCACTGGAATGTCGTTCGAAGTGTCGTTCGAACAAACATGATGTTCGAACGAGATTTCCAACGAGATTTCTAACGAGTTCACACTGGAACTTCATTAGAAGCCTCATTCGAACGAGATTTCGTTGGAACGAAAATGTCATTCGAACGAGATTTGGCGGGAACAGGTATTTTGCAGTTTTAAGCAGTTTTGACCCACTTTCCCACTTGTTTTTCCCACTATCTTTTGACAGATCTTTTTTAAGTACGGAAATGAACTTTTCTAACTTAATTTTTCATTCCATTCTAACTCCTAGAGAGAGTTTTCTAGGTCAAATTCTTCTAAGAAAAGTTCATGGTTTTTGAGTGTTCATCTTTCAAAGAAAAATTCATTTGACACTCTAGTTTACACCCAATTGTTTGTTTAATCCAAGTTCCATATATATATTCTTTACTTGGAGTGTTTAGCACCGTTTTTACATCTCTACCATTTGAAGAGACATTTGGGTTTGCTTCTACATCCCACAAAGAAGAAGAAGTTTTCATTGATTTACCCACTTGGAGAAAGGCTCCTTGTTCGGGTGACGATGACCATATAAAGTCCGATCGGTGGATTTCGAGACCGCGGTGGAGCTCCGTGGTTATTCGCTAGGCGGAGGTGTATACAAGAAGGAGCCTCGGGGATTGAGAGGGATCGAGTCGAGTCTTGTAAGTCTACTGTCTTGTATTTGTAAAACTGTACTTAGTGGATTTGAGGCTAGGGTCACCGAGGTTTTTTCCCGTTGTGGGTTTTTCCTCGTACATCGCGACGTAGTGGTTTATTGTTTATTTTATCTTGCTATACTCACCTAGAACGCATGCTTAGGTAATTATAGATAAAATTTGGTTTTAATCACTACATGTTTAATTTGGTACTATATTAAATATTGGGTAATGTTTAGTTAATTTAATTTAATTCAATTAATTTAATTGGATAAAATTGGTTTGGCCTAATTTGGTAAAATTGAGAAATATGACTTAGGAAAATTTTCTAGGACTTGGGTTAAATTAAATTGGTTTAAGTGAAATTTAAGTTGTGTGTGTGTTTAAGTTAATTTCACTTGGTTTAATTTTAATTTGAAAAAGAAATTAAAATTTGTAATTTGTTTAATTGAACCATCATCTTACACTCTCGCATCTATATTTAACAAGGAAATTACTTTTTAATAAGAATTTAAAATTGGGGCCCTCACGTTCCAACAACTTGCAACCCTTAACTGCATAGGGTTACTTGATTTCTTTATTATGTGCAATATAATGGGTGTGTGTACTCGTGGGATACGTACTATAGGAGATATCCTTATGGGAAAGTGACCGACGGAGACCTTTACCCCAATACGATGATGGCAGGTTTAACTTTGTTATATTTACCCTGAATATAACATACTAAATATCCCCTTATATCTATGTAGGGTTGCGGGCTGATCCTTTCATATATGTTTGGGTATGGGAATATATAACTAGCGTGAAGGCGTAATGATTATAACTAGTATATTCTTGAGTGATTATAGGTATGGGACAACTTATAACTCTACCTAGTATGAGCGGGCGATCGGATAGGCATTCGTTACGTGTGGGCCCTATTATAGAGTACGTGTATTGGATCGCACTTGTATTATATGGATTTAAATTTTGATACTACTTTCCCCTACGATAATATATAATGGTGAATTGTAAATGAAGAGAATTAGAATTGTGACATAAAAGTCTATAGCGATGTAAAAGACTTAATCATGGAGAATATATGGGCTCGGGTGTATACATATGTGATATTTAGATTTTTGGGGTTTGGGTCATCTGAAATGAAACTAAAATGCTAGAGGAATATGTGAAATTGTATTGTACCAAAAAATAAATGACATTATTATGCTACTTAGACTTGCTATAAATGTCGTTTATTAATTTTTTTCAAGTTATAGGCCACCAGTGAAGTCTTATCCCTCATCGAGTCTTTATCTCTTCTCCGTTGCTGATCTTATACGATGTAGATGTCGAGCCTGCATGCTCATATTTTATACTTGTTTGATCATATTTGTTGATTTTTACACTTTAGTTAGTTGTTACTTAATATTGGTTTTCACATGTATTAGTAGACAATGATTGTATGTGAGGATTATATTACTCTATATTAGTTTTGGTATTAGAGTTTATGTAATTCACATATATTGTATGTCAGTTATTTAATTTTTATGCATTTATTTTTATTTCCAGTTTTGCGTAGATTGATATTAAATTATTTTGATTATCGCGAGTTAGTATTAGGCCTTGTCAATATAGTATTAAATTTTATGGGGTGCCTTAGTCAATAACTGGATTATGCTACACAACTACTACTGATTTTGGTCACAACCAATGTCTTAAAATCCTTTGCGGATAACAAAATTCTTTTAAGTTGAAGAAAACTTTTGTTCCAAATGTTGAAATCTCAAACAACCATAAAAAATGCACTTATGATGTGTGAGGCTATCCTAAAGGTTGAAATGGGCGTAGGGAAGTCTATGGTGATTTAAATCTCACAAAATATATCTCAAGCTTTTTGGAAAAAAACTTAAACTCAAAACAAATGTTTTGTATAAAGATTTATTCTAGAAAGTTGAATTGTACATTTTCTCTGGAATTTTAATTAATGGAAAAGATTGAAGAACAAAAAGAAGAGTTAAAATATGATCTCATATATGATTGAGTGTGATTTTCATAATTATTTTCTTTTTTTCTCTCTCGATCCCTTAAGATGGAAGATTAGTGTGCGGCACATTAGATATATAATCGGTGAGAGACACTAGAGTGGCTTATAGCTCATGTGTCAAACACACAAGGCTTTAAGTGTCAAGTCTATAGATGATAAACTGAATATTTTTCTTTGACATGATTACAAATGAGATTCTATGGAAGTATCTTCTAAAAAGTACAATGTACAAAAAAGTATTAGTTAGTTAACTGCAAGTTCACTACAACGAACGTATGCTTTAAAGTAGCGAACATGTAATGGCATGAGGCTGATTTTTTGCATCTGGACCAAGTTTAGCAATGACGAGGCTTCGCTATATTTGAAGCACAGTTGTAGTGCAGTGAATCTAAAGTGAACAGGTCGCGCTATATCCTAGAAAGGAATTTCCCTAGTTATGCTTTTGAAAGTTTTTTAAAAATAGTTTAAGCAAAATTCTAAATTATTTTTTACCCAACAAGTGGCACAGAGATTTTAAAATACACTTAAAGATATTTTTTAAGAAATAAATTTATATAAGAATAATTTATTGCATCATGTATTTGACATTTTAAGAAATAAATCCACAAAGTTTCAAAATCATTTTTTTTAAGAAAATATTTAATGTTGGAGATGATTATAAGTATCCTAGTCAAATTATACATTTTCCGAAGTGGTGTACTTGAGGTGTTGGCATGCATGATCTAGGATGAAGTTGATGAAGCTTGTCGGGGACCTCTAAGACGAAGTTTGTTTTGGAAACCGCAATAAGACAACCAAATAATCAAAAAGCTTGTCGTATTTTGTTAGCTTAATATTGTAACAAAAACTGTAGTACCTTAGGTTTCATGGCACACTCTAAAGATATTCCTAAAAATATTTTATACAATTTTAAAATCAAATTTAATAATTTTATAAAACCCTAAATTGAATTTGTGCAACATATTCCCTATTTTTGTATTTATACATTTTATATGTATTTTAAACTTAAATATTTTTTTATATTATATTTTTCTTGGTTTTATAATTTTCCAGAATTTATAAATTAATTTTTGTAATGTTATATCATTTTATGGAATTTATTAAAGCCATTTTGTTTATTAAAGAAATGAAATCAATGCATATTTGTTTATAATTTTAATTCAGGAAAATACAAAACAGTAGAGTTTTTATGTAGTGATCTGTGGTTTTTGGTTTGGGCCAATCAAAGATGAGGGTGTAGCCCATGCGATTTCATCGCTTGAGCTATGCGTTATGTTTTCATGTCGCAAACCTGTCGAGCAAAATCCCTATTTAAATGTCCCTTTTGCCCCTTATCCTCACATTTATAATGACCATTTTTTGTCCTCAAACCACGATTACCCTTAGATGACCTTTGATTACCTGTGTGCCCTTATTATTGTGGTAATTACAATCTTACATGATCCATTCCACGGTCTCTATAAATAGAGAGCTCGTGTCATTGTTTTTCGGAGAATTTTCTTTTAAAAACCTAAGCGAAGATCTGCCGAAATTTTCTCTTAACTTTCTTGCTCTAAAAATCTTCAATGTCTTACCTGTTTTGAGATATATTTTCTAAATGCTTTCATCCCATAATTTATACCATATATATATATTATGAGGATGAGTGTTTAGTGATTGATGATTTTGGTGTTTGGGGTTTTCTGGTTTGTGCAATTGAGACGTATGGAGCTCATTGGTTGGCTTCGAAGTTTTCTGCTTTGAAACCCATGCTTTACTTCTAACATCTTTGTGGTCATACTTCATAAGATCCTTTTTACATACATGAAAAACCATATAATGTCTTTGTATGTGATTTTGAGTTTTGTTTAATGACTTAACAGTTTTAAATGATTTTTTTAAGCAGCCTGGTTTTGAAAAGACCTATACTCATACTGATTTATTAATACATTATCATGGGTCATGTTTTAAACTAAAATCTTTGGACTAATCTTACATATACTCTAAACTTGGTTTGGTTTCACTTTGTTTGTGTGGGTCTTTCATAAGGTTCAAATATCAATTCATAAAGCAAAACATATATGTTCTTGGACTTAGAATTGGTCTCTCAAGCTTCGATGACTTTCAAACCTTTTTAACTTCTTTTTATTACCTCTTCACTGGATACTCTGTCTTTGAGTGTGAAGTTGTGTTAATCTAGTTGGTTACTATTTTTGTTTGGTTTGATTCAGTAGTTTGTGGGGTTGTTTAGTGCTTACCTAGGAATACTAGGTGTACTTGGAGTACTAGTTCATTTAAACATTTGTAAACTGTAATTTGTACCAAAACTGTCGTTATAGTGGGCTTGTGGTGTGTGTGGTCTTGGTACTAGAAGACTCGGGATTTACCAATACGCTAGGTTCCTCGTTAACAAATATTGTGTTTATCTCTCTTCTCTTCATCTCATTCTATATCTATTTTTATTTGTTGGAATTTGAACATCACACCAAACTAAACCATTTTTTTATGTGCGTGTATTGAACCATTTAAGTTTATAAAGTATTTTTACCAAGGAGTTAAAAAATATTTTTAATCTTAACACTTTTGTGTACATAAATTATTTTGAAGTGGTATCAGATAAGTCAAGATTACTTTGTTTTAAAAGTTTTTGTTACTCTTTAAGGTTCGAAACTCTTTATATTAAAATTATTTTAAATGGAAGAATGAAATGGTAGTTATGTATGTCCTCCTTAGTTTGATGATGCAAACTTTTTTTTACTTGAAAATAAGAATGATTGTACACATCTAACTGTTAGGAGATGATGTATGGGATATGGTTGAAACTAGTTTTTCAGTAACTACTCATGTTTTGGTGAAGGTGATGTTCTTAGAACTAAAAGAAAACCTCTTTCTGAATGGAGTAAAGAGACGAAATTAAGTTCACGATATAACAATAAAGGCAGAAATGCTATATTTCAAGCAGTGGGTGAGTCTGAATTCAAACGTGTCTCAGCCGTCAGCACTTCTAAAGTAGCTTGGGACATTTTAATTCTACACATGAGGGTTATGCAAGAGTTAAAAAGTATAAGTCTCAACTATTAGTACATATAGATGAAACCATGTTTATGAAAGATGATGAAAATTTTGATGACTTTTATCTTAGGTTACAAGATATTATAGATCAATCACATGCTAATAGTATTATATGTTGATTCCGAAATATATGCTAACATTCTAAGATATTTGCCTCATACATTTTCCCTAAAGAAACATGCTATAGAAGAAATGGATGATCCTAACATGACACTTGAACTATTATTTAGTAAAATGAGGACTTTTTAACTTGAAATTTCTTTAAGTGATAATCAAACAAGAAAAGAAAAAGCACACACTTCACAATCCTCTTTAGTGTTTATATCTTTCATGAATAATATTGCCTTAGTGTTTATATCTTTTCTTCTGGACATGGACAACCTAATTATTCTAATAGTCCATTTGAAAAATATTTAAAAATAAATTTTCTGATAAATATGACCATAACAAAGACTTAAGTTATATTTAATGTAGAAAATGCAATGATCTTGGTCATTTTGCTAACAAATAATTTTCTAAAACTAAATGGAAATCTTAAAAAAAAGGACACTTATTTAAGACTTGGGATGGAAGTTCTAACTCTAATAGTGCTTGTATTAATAGTTGTCACAATCTTATGGCTTTTACCTTTACATGCTTGAATGGGTCTAATGATTTAATTGATAACTTGTTTGTTGTGTATGATAATTGTAAATTATCTGTTGATAATTATGATTTACCTCTTAAAAATTACTCTTCACTTGTTAACAATCCCGTGCATGCTCATATTTCTGATTCTGAATGTAAAATTGTTGACGATTCTACTTTTAGTTGGGATGATGATAATGATTATGATGATACATTTTCCCTTAATACAGACCCCATTAATAGTGATTATGATGATAATGACTTGAATTTCATGAAACAATATAAGCCTACACTTAGGCAAAGTTAATGCTAGGTTGTTATCTAAAATTGATGCTCTTAATAATTAATTTTTTTTTTACATCGGATGAATCTTCTATGCAAGTAAATTAGTTTGAGACTGAAAAACTGATGTTAGAGAAAAATATTTTTAAGATAAATGAAAGTTGTTCTTCATTAGAGAAAAATGCAAAGCTATTTTAACTGATTTTGAAAAATTACAAACTAAACTAGAAGAAGCTTTAAAAAAAAACTTGATGTTTTTAATAATTCTAGCATTATTATAAACCAGATTCTGAGTTCTGGAAAGTCTTCTGATGACTATATAGGAATTGGTTTTAAAGGAAAAGAATTTTTTGAAACAATTCGTATCTTTAAATATAGACTGTCTAGAATCCTCGAATGTTTTATTTCTATTCCGCATTTTAAAAAATAGATGCAGGTCCTCTATCTCACCAGGCAGATTTATCGTTGCATCTTTTATGGTAAAACTTGAAATTTAGAGAAGTTCTCTTATAAAGAATTAAATCAAAATTGGAAATATTGTAAAATTAATAGATATAGAAGAAATGTTAAGACTGAATTTGTTAAGAAACCTACATAACCTAAGCAAATGCTTATTAATCTGAAAATATTTTTCCAAAAACTAAGATAATTTTAATTAGGAAGGATGAATTGAGCTATCAACTATGTTCGTTATGGGATTCACCCCCATTTAAAACTATTATAGTATTAACCCCCATTTTTCACTTTTAGCAACACCTTTTTGGAAAAAAGTTTCTCTAAAAATATTTTTTTTAAATAAAAAGTGTCGCTAAATGTGAAAATGGGGGTTAATCCTGCAATAGTTTTTAAATGGGATTTTATCCCCAAACGGAAAAAACTAATGGGGGACAAAACCCAAATAACCCTATTAATTATTACTATAATATAGTTTAGGGATGGGCACAGTCCGGTCCGTCCCGGGCTTAAGCCAGCTTTAAGACTGAATAGAATTATTTGATCTTATATATTGTTAGACCGAATTTGGACTGAATAATTCGATTAACCTATTTTATTGGTTTAGGATAGTTTCGGTCGAGTTCGGTTAAAAAATCGGTCCAGATTTTATATATTAGATAATTTTATTAAAAGAGTGCTTAAATTTATATACACCAAACAAAAATTCAGAAAGAGTGCTTACATATTTTTTATAAACACTACTTAAATTTATATACACCAAACAACAAAAGTTCAGAAATAAGTGTTTAACAATGAAATTGAACATATACATAATATATCCAAAAAATTTGTATCGAGACTATATAACATCATGTGTATAAATTTATTACACCAAACAATTGATATAAATTTATATACATCAAATAATTTATATACGACACTTTTCCATCTTCTCTATCACATATGACCAAATAATTTATATACAACTTAACACTGTATAAATAAGAAACATCTCATGAAAAGAAAAAAAATCAAGGAAAAACATTTCTTTGAGAGGCTTTTCAATCTGATAGTACAAATTAAAAATCTTATTTGTATAGAAGATCAATTAGAGGATAAGTAGAGAAGTTCAAAAGAAATACCTTATTTTTCTTAGCAGGTACAATTGAGAAGATGTGTCATCACGAGAAGGTAGTTCCATGATGTTGAGAGCAGAGAGGACGAAGATGTTATCTGAGAGAGAGAGAGAGTTGAAAGGAAGAAAGGTAAAATGGAACGCCGTTTGAGACAGAGAGTTTGGTGAAATATGTTTTTAGAGATGGAAAATGATAGGGAGACCCAGTTCGTGGACACATTTGGGGGACACAGTCCTAATTCGTGTCTGACACATCACTGACACGTCACCGTGTCCCCTAAATGTGTCCATGAACTGGGTCCCTGCAACATCACTCTTTTAGAGATAGGGTTTGAGAGAATAAAAGAGAAACTAAAATGTGTTTTTTTGGGTCAGTCGAGTTTTCATAGACAACTATACTATCTAGGTTATTATTATTATTATTATTATTATTATTATTATTATTATTATTATTATTATTATTATTATTATTATTATTATTATTATTATTATATATATATATATTTAAAAAATGGGTTGGACCGGTCCAGACCAAATTTAAAAATGTATGGACCAAGATCGAAGCTAAAAAAATAGTTAATATTTTCTTGGACCGATTTAGGATGGACTATGAAAGAGATAAAAAAAATATGGGTTCGTTCCAATAGGTCTAATCGATCCGGTCTATTTTTTCCCACCCCTAATATAGTTGGATTAATTCGGTGCCAAAATATTCCAGTTATGCATTATCAAGCCAAAATGCTTCATTTCATATAGAAATTTGGTAGATAGAGTCTTGTTCATTAAACATCAGTGAACATTGAACATTGAATATGATTCACGACTTCTCCACATCAAAGACTTCAGTTGTCGTACTCAATAAAGATATAACATTTTCACGGATTATGATTTAACGTATAAGTCTATGAACAAATCTATTTCATTTAACTTTGATATAACATTATTTTTTAACTGAACTTGTTATTATCTATTGAGATGTATTGTGTTTAACCTAAAGAAAATGTCCATTTCTCAAAATACAGTTTGTTTAGGAAGAAACTATGTTCCTTCTAAAAATGTTCGCATAACTGTGATTTAGCCCCATGCGTATGACCTACAAGGTTTTAGTCATCTATCTAAAACCATTCACATGCATGGGTTTTTGTATCTGTGTGTACGGATGCGCATTTTTGTGTTACTAGCTCACTGTCAAAAATTATGCGCATAGACCCATTTTTATCCATATGCACGATGCATACATATTAATAAAAAAATCTATAAATAGAGTCTTTTCCTTCCATTTCAAAACATCTTAATTCCTCTTTATATCTTTTATATTAAGAGAGTATTTTCAAGATTGATATCATATCAATTACATCTCTTTAAAAAAATCATTTTGTTATCTCACATTTGAGGGAAAACCTAGATCTATACTACTTTTTATGAGGAATTGAGAGTGTTTTTGACACACCCCAACCCAATTACTTATAATTAAGTCTGAAAGTCAAAGTGAGTCAAACCATAATTAATCTAACCAAACCATAAACACGAGTTTTGATTTCAGAGTCATCATTGTAAATCCATATAACTGAAAACCTTTTTACAACAGTACACTAGTCATATTTATACAAACTTTCCTGAATGATAATTTAACTTAATTACATCATTTACATTAAAACAAAATCTTTGTTTCTCCCGTTTCTTGCTAACCCAGACCGACTTCCTAGATTTGGCAGTGACATCGCATTACCTGAAAAATGTGAACATAGGAACCATGAGCAAAAATAGCCCAGTGAATGCATCACTACTAAACTACTGCATGAATTTAAATGCAATAAATCATGTCCATATACTTATGTATTTACTTATTCGGCTCATTCATAATGAATGACCAACTTTTCCAAATCATGATTCGCATATCCTGTCTAAATAGACAATTCTCCCCCATTCCTGGTCGAGGAGTAACCCCTTGTCATTAATAGACAAATCTCCCCCATTCCTGGTCGAGGAGTAACCCCTCATTTCGGTAAACCGAAATGAACAATTGTATATTCATAACATTATGATCACATTCGTAACAGTATACAAATACATCATTCCAGTGAGTACACTCACCTTGGTTGGCAACTACGTATTCAAGTTTCCTTCTGGTGGAGCTGAACTGAGTTGATTAGACCTTACACCTGTCAATCCAACTAGATCAGTTCTCAACCTCAATCACAAATATTATCCAAACATAATTATGTAACTTTCCATGACTATACATCAACAATATAATTCCAATTAAGTCACATTCCATAAAATATAGGTAAAGGCAAACAATGATGTACATGTTGATAAAGTTACGGACATTCAACTGTAGGAAATACCTTATGAGTAATTTATAACCAAAGTCAAGTAAACATGAAATTATACTCCTCAATGTATATACACATGAAACATGTACTCAAATTACCCTTTGTAAGGACAAAATACAAACATTCATTCAAGGGGTACCCAGTATGGCCTGAAATTATGGTCTTACATACTTAACCATCCTATATTCCTAAATTGTACAAATACAGGGGTCCAACCTCATCAATATGAAAACACATATGAATATACTATCCAGTACAAGTGACGGTGTAATTTTTCAAGCTTCCTAGGGCAAGTTATGAACATTTCTCTACAACACAAGAAATCTGCCCTACAAGCTCCTCTATTGTTCCTTCAACTTCCAAGAATTTTCATAATTTTTCTCCAGCATAACTTTCCATGATTTTCAACCCATTTTCATTAGACATACTGAATCGTACAGAATTAAAATTTCATAATTGTTTGACTTCATTTGCTATCTCAAAAGCTTGACTAAACTCAGGGCATACCAAAATGAAGTATAAAAACAGAAACCATGTACCAACTTGAAATCATCATTACGGCCTAACCACAAGGATATAAATTCTAAATTTCAGATATGATATGAATATATGAGTCTACTTTCATATCCAATTGGAATTTCTCAATTCCAGTAATCACACAAAGAGATATGCAAGTTTGAATACAAGGGGTTTCAATACAAAGCAATTTTAAGGGTTTCTACATTCAACTTAACATAAACTTACATCTAACCATACATACATATAAAGGGCTGAAACTTTCATAAACCTATGATGATTTATATCATATAAATCAGTAATATAAGATAAATAACAAGAATTTCAATTAGGATTACCTTCAGGGCTTTTTACGTAATTTCCACGGATTTTTCTACACTTTTTCTCCTCACTTTTCTTCCTAAACTTCTACCTTCTCTTTCCTTAAGCTCAAAACCCTTTCATGGATGATTTTGGCTGAAGGATAAGTATATTTCAAGGTTATAAGGTCGGCCAAGGCTGCCTCCCAAGCCAACCAATCAAATTAAACCATTTGGTTTAATAAAAGACAATTTACCACTTAAAGGGAATTGACCAAATTGCCCCTTGTTCGTAATTTCGGTATAACTCTTCACTCGGGCATCCATTTGATGATCCGTTTGTTGTGTTACAACCCTAACTCACATGTCTTCAACTATCTAGTTTTCACCTCAAGTCATTTATAATGTTATAAAGGTCAAAACTAGTCTCTAACGGGAACATTTCTACCGAAAACAACTAAAATTTGTGTCTGTAAATAGTTCGACCTTTCATGATTTATGAAAGTAGGATTATAATAAACATAATCACTTAACATTAGATATACTAATATCACATTATTCATATCACATAAGATAAGCATGATTTAAATATAATTTATCATAATTATATTCGGGTTGTCACAACCTCCCCCCCTTAGAAAATTTCGTCCCCGAAATTTAATATAAAGGTCACTTACCAAACAAATGGGGATACTGTTTCTTCATGCTATCCTCCGTTTCCCAAGTTGCTTCTTTAACTCCATGGCTCATCCACATAACTTTAACTAAGTGAATAACTTTATTCCTCAACACCTGCTCCTTACGATCAATAATTTCCAATGGTTCCTCGATGTACGACAAGTCTTCCTTCAGTTCAATTGGTTGAGTTTTCAACTGATGAGATGGATCCGCCAAATACTTACGAAGCATTGATACGTGAAACACATCATGCAAACGGGATAAATCTGAAGGTAATGCTAATCTATATGCGAGGTTCCCAATTCTTTCCAACACCTCATATGGTCCAATGTATCTTGGACTTAGTTTCCCCTTTTTCCCAAATCTCATAACGCCTTTCCATGGTGAAATACGTAGGAATACAAAATCTCCCTTCTGAAATTCCAATGGATGCTTCCTCTTATCTGCATAAAATTTTTGCCTGCTTTGCGCTATCTTTATCCGTTCCCGAATCATTTTGATCTTTTCAGTTGTCATATCTATCAATTCAGGACCCAAAATTTTCCTTTCGCCCACTTCATCCCAACACAAAGGCGTTCTACATCTCCTCCCATATAAAGCTTCATAAGGAGCCATACCAATAGTCGACTGATAACTATTATTATACGAGAATTCCATCAATGGCAAATGATCATCCCAACTACCTTTGAAGTCAAATACACAGGATCGTAACATGTCTTCTAATATTTGAATCGTCCTTTCTGATTGCCCATCAGTTTGTGGATGAAACGCAGTGCTGAACTTCAAACTTGTGCCCATGGCATTCTGGAGACGAGGCCAAAACTTAGAAGTGAATGTTGGATCTCTATCTGATACAATTGACACTGGTGCCCCATGTAAACGGATAATCTCATCAACGTACATTCGTGCATACTTGTCAACAGTGTAGGTGGTCTTAACTGGAAGAAAATGGGCTGACTTCGTCAATCGATCTACAATCACCCAAATAGAATCATGACCCTTTGGTGACCGGGGTAATCCTATAACAAAGTCCATCGTTATATGCTCCCACTTCCATTCCGGAATAGGCAACGACTGCAATAATCCTGCCGGCTTCTGATGCTCTGCTTTCACTTGCTGGCATACTAAACATTTAGCTACGAACTCTGCAATCTCACGTTTCATATTGTTCCACCAGTAATACTCCTTCAAATCTCTGTACATTTTGGTACCTCCCGGATGCATAGAGTAAATAGAACTATGTGCCTCTTCTAATATATCCCTCTTTAAAGGTGGATCATTCGGTACACAAATCCTATTTTTTATAACACAACGATTCATCATTCTTAATTTCAAAGTCACTTTCTTTACCATCCAGGACATCATGTTTCTTCTTCTCAAGGAATGGATCACTGGTCTGCAAATTTCGTATGTGTTCGGCCAACAAAGGTCTCACTGTGACATGTGCTAATAATCCTCCGCTTTTTGAAAACTTCAATTCAATCCCCATTAATGCTAAGTCAAGAATATTTCCAACACGTGCACACCGTATACAACCAAGAATCCCTGATGATTTCCGACTCAAAGCATCTGCTACCACATTGGCCTTCCCAGGATGATGATGAATGGTACAGTCATAGTCTTTAATCAGCTCTATCCAACGCCTCTGTCTCAAATTCAGTTCTTTCTGTGTAAACAAGTATTTCAAACTTTGATGATCCGTAAATATTTCACAAGTTACTCCATACAAGTAGTGTCTCCACAACTTTAAAGCAAAAACAATGGCCGCTAGCTCCAAGTCATGTGTAGGGTAATTTCGTTCATGCGTCTTTAATTGTCTGGAAGCATATGCTATTACCTTCCCATTCTGCATAAGAACACATCCTAAACCTTGAAATGAAGCATCTGTATAGATCACAAAAGACTCATTCCCACATGGAATAGTAAGTATAGGGGCTGAAACCAACCGATTCTTTAATTCTTTAAAACTCCTCTCACATTCTTCATCCCATACAAACTTCACTTCTTTACGAGTCAACTTTGTCAGTGGTAATGCTATTGCTGAAAATCCCTTAATGAATCTACGATAGTAACCTGCCAATCCTAGGAAACTCCTAATTTCTGTCACATTCTTAGGACTTTCCCATTCAACAATTGCTTCCACTTTCTTTGGATCAACATAAATCCCATTTCCCGAGACCACGTGGCCCAAAAACACAATTTCCTTCAACCAAAACTCACACTTACTGAATTTAGCAAATAATTTCTTCTCTCTCAAAATCTGCAATACAAGTCTCAAATGCTTCTCATGTTCCTCCATGCTACGCGAGTAAACCAACACATCGTCTATGAATACTATCACAAATGAATCAATGAAAGGGTGGAATACCCGGTTCATCAAATCCATAAAAATTGCCGGAGCATTAGTCAATCCAAAAGGCATCACCAAAAACTCATAGTGCCCATATCGAGTCCGAAAAGCAGTTTTGGAAATATCACAATCCTTCACTTTCAGTTGGTGGTAACCCGATCTCAAATCAATCTTCGAAAATATAGTGGCCCCCTGTAATTGGTCAAACAAATCATCGATACGAGGTAGAGGGTACTTGTTTCTAATGGTCACCTTATTCAATTGCCGATAATCAATACATAATCGCATTGTTCCATCTTTCTTTTTCACAAATAACACGGGTGCTCCCCATGGTGAAACACTAGGCCGAATGAAACCTCTACTTATCAGATCTTGTAATTGCACTTTTAATTCTTTCAACTCCGCTGGTGCCATTCTATATGGAGCAAGAGAAATTGGACCAGTACCTGGAACTAATTCAATAGAAAACTCTACTTCCCTATCGGGTGGCAATCCTGGCAATTCTTCTGGGAAGACATCAGAAAACTCTCTAACCACTGGTATATCTTCAACTTTAAGTGCTTCCTTACTAACATCAACCACATACGCTAAATACCCTGTACAACCCTTACTCAATAACTTTCTGCTCTTTATTGCTGAGATAAGACAATTAGGGACAACATTCCTTTCTCCTATAAATTGGAACTCGGGTTCACCAGGCAAATGAAATGTAACTTCTTTGCGAAAACAATCAATGGAAGCATGGTATGATGATAACCAATCCATCCCCAATATAATATCAAAATCTCGAATGGCCAACGGTATCAAATCAACATAGAAATCTCGTTCCCCCATTCGTAAGATACAATCTTTATAAACATGCTCAACCAGAATCACACTTTCCATTGGGGTAGAAATATATAAGGCACAATTGAGAAATGAACATGGTCTACCCAAATATGAAACAATATCTAATGCCACAAATGAATGCGTAGATCCAGGATCAATGAGTGCATATAAATCTTTGTTCGCAATAGAGAGTTTACCTGTAACCACTTCAGGTGTAGCATGGGCATCTTGCAGCGTCATTGCAAACACTCTTCCTCCTTCCTTTGATCCACTTGCTTGTCCTGTACCTCTTCCCCTGGTGGCACTTCCTGGAGAGGATCCTTTATGAGGCCCCACACTACTGACTGAAACTGCTCTTGATAGCATAGGGCAATTCTTTCTCAGATGGCCCTTCTGATGACAGTTGAAACATTCTATACTCTGTAACTTTGGGCAATTTCTTTTTATATGACCCGATGACCCACAAAAGAAACAAACATTAGGATCTCTTTGTGCTGAAACTCCTGAACCTCTTCCACCACTAGCCTCACCCCTTTGCAAACTACTTCCACCTCTACCCTGTTGGAATTTCTGCCCTCCAAGTCTCGAATATTCTGTATCACTACCCTTTTGATAACTTGGATCGAATCTGCTTCTTTTTACACCTCGTTCTCGATTCCCTCTTGCTTCATTCACGTCCCTTTCTACTAACATGGCTTTATTCACCAAGGCTGAATAATTAACAGTCTCTAAAGCCGACAGCCTTGATTTAATAACTAACTCTAGTCCATCGAGAAATCGGCTACACATATCTTCCTCATTCCGGATAAACCTTGAAGCAAAACGAGATAAGGCTGTAAGTTTGGCTTCATATTCCCTGACTGTCATACTCCCCTGATTCAATAGGAAATATTCTTTCTCCTTTTGTTTTTGATACATCGGAGGAAAATACTTGTCATACAAGGCTTTAACAAAAGCATCCCATGAGATCACATTCCCGCCTCCTGGAGTAATCAACAAATGTTTCGTGGCATCCCACCAGTACTTAGCTTCTCCTTTCAACATATACGTCGCCAAGGTTACCTGTTGATTTTCAGGCATCTTCATTACCCCAAAGATGAGTTCAATTTCTTTTACCCATACTTCTGCCTCTGCTGGATCAACTGCTCCTTCAAATGAGGGTGGGTTCATCTTAATAAATTTCTCATGTGAAGTACTTCTTTCTTCCCGGTGTATCACCTCCTCAGCCCTAGCCAAGGCTTGTGCCTCCATTTGCCTGGTCTGTTGTTCTTCCACATGAGCCATAAATCTAGCTTGTTGCTCTGCCATTAGAGTCATAGCACGTGCCATTTTTTTGCATATCTGTCAGTTGTTCTGGCTCGGGTTCAACATTTATCTGAACAGGTTGCTCAACCTCCGCTTCTGCTGGAATATTTGAAGCCTCATCATCTATTCCCACATTCACATTCCCTCGTTCCATTCTCTTATATCTGTAATGAATCAAAGATATAACAACATGCAGATATACATATCTTTCCTAACATACTCGTTAGTATCAAATAAAATATATTTCTAACATTCACTGCCAAATCTAGACTCTTCTCACTCCAGAACCTCTAAAACCTAGGCTCTGATACCAAAAGCTGACACACCCCAACCCAATTACTTATAATTAAGTCTGAAAGTCAAAGTGAGTCAAACCATAATTAATCTAACCAAACCATAAACACGAGTTTTGATTTCAGAGTCATCATTGTAAATCTATATAACTGAAAACCTTTTTACAACAGTACACTAGTCATATTTATACAAACTTTCCTGAATGATAATTTAACTTAATTACATCATTTACATTAAAACAAAATCTTTGTTTCTCCCGTTTCTTGCTAACCCAGACCGACTTCCTAGATTTGGCAGTGACATCGCATTACCTGAAAAATGTGAACATAGGAACCATGAGCAAAAATAGCCCAGTGAATGCATCACTACTAAACTACTGCATGAATTTAAATGCAATAAATCATGTCCATATACTTATGTATTTACTTATTCGGCTCATTCATAATGAATGACCAACTTTTCCAAATCATGATTCACATATCCTGTCTAAATAGACAATTCTCCCCCATTCCTGGTCGAGGAGTAACCCCTTGTCATTAATAGACAAATCTCCCCCATTCCTGGTCGAGGAGTAACCCCTCATTTCGGTAAACCGAAATGAACAATTGTATATTCATAACATTATGATCACATTCGTAACAGTATACAAATACATCATTCCAGTGAGTACACTCACCTTGGTTGGCAACTACGTATTCAAGTTTCCTTCTGGTGGAGCTGAACTGAGTTGATTAGACCTTACACCTGTCAATCCAACTAGATCAGTTCTCAACCTCAATCACAAATATTATCCAAACATAATTATGTAACTTTCCATGACTATACATCAACAATATAATTCCAATTAAGTCACATTCCATAAAATATAGGTAAAGGCAAACAATGATGTACATGTTGATAAAGTTACGGACATTCAACTGTAGGAAATACCTTATGAGTAATTTATAAACAAAGTCAAGTAAACATGAAATTATACTCCTCAATGTATATACACATGAAACATGTACTCAAATTACCCTTTGTAAGGACAAAATACAAACATTCATTCAAGGGGTACCCAGTATGGCCTGAAATTATGGTCTTACATACTTAACCATCCTATATTCCTAAATTGTACAAATACAGGGGTCCAACCTCATCAATATGAAAACACATATGAATATACTATCCAGTACAAGTGACGGTGTAATTTTTCAAGCTTCCTAGGGCAAGTTATGAACATTTCTCTACAACACAAGAAATCTGCCCTACAAGCTCCTCAATTGTTCCTTCAACTTCCAAGAATTTTCATAATTTTTCTCCAGCATAACTTTCCATGATTTTCAACCCATTTTCATTAGACATACTGAATCGTACAGAATTAAAATTTCATAATTGTTTGACTTCATTTGCTATCTCAAAAGCTTGACTAAACTCAGGGCATACCAAAATGAAGTATAAAAACAGAAACCATGTACCAACTTGAAATCATCATTACGGCCTAACCACAAGGATATAAATTCTAAATTTCAGATATGATATGAATATATGAGTCTACTTTCATATCCAATTGGAATTTCTCAATTCCAGTAATCACACAAAGAGATATGCAAGTTTGAATACAAGGGGTTTCAATACAAAGCAATTTTAAGGGTTTCTACATTCAACTTAACATAAACTTACATCTAACCATACATACATATAAAGGGCTGAAACTTTCATAAACCTATGATGATTTATATCATATAAATCAGTAATATAAGATAAATAACAAGAATTTCAATTAGGATTACCTTCAGGGCTTTTTACGTAATTTCCACGGATTTTTCTACACTTTTTCTCCTCACTTTTCTTCCTAAACTTCTACCTTCTCTTTCCTTAAGCTCAAAACCCTTTCATGGATGATTTTGGCTGAAGGATAAGTATATTTCAAGGTTATAAGGTCGGCCAAGGCTGCCTCCCAAGCCAACCAATCAAATTAAACCATTTGGTTTAATAAAAGACAATTTACCACTTAAAGGGAATTGACCAAATTGCCCCTTGTTCGTAATTTCGGTATAACTCTTCACTCGGGCATCCATTTGATGATCCGTTTGTTGTGTTACAACCCTAACTCACATGTCTTCAACTATCTAGTTTTCACCTCAAGTCATTTATAATGTTATAAAGGTCAAAACTAGTCTCTAACGGGAACATTTCTACCGAAAACAACTAAAATTTGTGTCTGTAAATAGTTCGACCTTTCATGATTTATGAAAGTAGGATTATAATAAACATAATCACTTAACATTAGATATACTAATATCACATTATTCATATCACATAAGATAAGCATGATTTAAATATAATTTATCATAATTATATTCGGGTTGTCACAGTTTTGTCATCAAATCCACTTAGCCTATATTCAGTATAATTTATTCACATCATAATTGAAGATCAAAACTCATACTCTAAAAGAGGTGTTTGATCAATTGGGGAGTTTAAGCATGATGCAATTCTAAGGTGGAGAATCTGACTTCCTCGTCCGTCTGATGGATCTTCGGATGGTCGCTCTCGTTGTCAATGGAAGATAGTTCAATGTTAATTATATAACTTCTTGTTAGGGAATAAGAGAGAGGTATCTTCCTTCTTTTTATAAAATCTTTTGAAGTTGCGTGATTAATTAGGATGCATCAAGTTTTTTTACCCTTAGGTGGAGGGTTTACCTCATAGATTATATTTTTTCTTGATTGTATGTTATTTACTTTGATTATCACATCTAACACACATAACCCTTGGACATATATTGGATCTACATAGATCCATTGAAATTAAAAATTGTAATTACATCTATTTAATTTTTATCATAATTAATTCAAATTTTCTAGTTGATTTGTTGAAATTATAGATTTACATGCCTCTCATCATCTTACATAGTTGCATATCTAACTAGGATTGCTAATTGAGGAAAATTTTAAAATTGGATAAAATTGGGCTACTTAATTAAGAATCCTATTCATCTCCTCTAGGTTTATTTGAGTTAAAAAACTTGTGTGAATCCTTATGTTGCGACCTATTCACTTCAGGACTGCTATAGTGAAGTATCGTCACTACCAAACTTGACCTAGGTGCAAACATCTACCTCATACCGTGACTTGTTCCCTACTTGCAACAAACTTGTAGCAAACAAGTTGGTACTTTTTCATAGATTATATTTTTTAGAGGATCTTTCCATAAGATCTCCTTGAAAATCATGTCAACGATAAATTTTTAGTTTATCTCCCATAGACTTGACCCTTGAAGCTTTGTATGTTTGACACATGAGATATAAGCCTCCCTAGTGTCTCTCACCTTGGATATATAATTCATGTGACCAACACTTTTCAAACTTCAGGGATTGAAGAGAGAAAGAAAAATAAAATTATTTTGCAATTCACACCCAATCAGATTTGAGAGAATATATTCACTATTTTTCTTTGTGTTCTTAAAGATTTTCCTTTTGAGTTTCCCTTTTATTGAAAACTCTAGAGAAAGTTTATAACTCATTTTTTAAGAACAAATATTATTATAAAATGTTGTTCTTGAGATTAAGTTTTCTTCCAAAAATCTTGAAAAATATTTTGTGAGATTTAAAGCACCATACACTTCCCTACACCAATTTACCTTTAGGATACCCTCACACATCCTTGGTTTTTTTGTGGTTGCTTGAGGATTCAACACTTTGAAAAAGGGTTTGTTTCAACTTAAAAGAAGTATTTGTATGACCAAAGATTTGAAGATATTGGTTGCAACCAAAATCGGTAGCAGTTATTTAGCGTACTCCAGTTTTAGCGCTCTCCTTGGAGAATATGGTGCAAAAGAGTGGATGGTTAGTTAACGAGTTGTGTGATCGTAAGTCACTTTTTATGTAAATATCTGCCATTATACATTTGTCATTCATATCATCCCGAGGTTTTTTCTCCTTGTGGGGTTTTCTCATACACCCGGTGTTGTGTGGTTATTTTAGTGTTTCATCTTTCTAGAGTCAGTTGACTTAATTAAGAAGATAAATTTGGTTGACTCTAAACATAATAAAAATTTGATCACATAGACCTTTAAAGGTGTTCTCTTTATTTTTAGCACTATTAAAATTTGAAAATAATTTTAATTGGTGTATCTTCATTGATCGTCCGCACAAAGAGAACTCTCACATTATAATAACTGAAATTCAAAGTACTTGTGGACTTGTCGGAATGGGGCAATAGTGGGTTTTTTCGTGAGGATTTCTACTTTAAAATTTCTTTTGCATTGTATATGATTGTTTTCATATCTTCCGCATTCATATTCGGCATCACTTGAATGCAGATTGAACTAATTAATTTTATTCGATAAAATTAAAATTTAATTTAATATAAAAATGATTTAATTTTGACTAAATGTGGTAATTAATTAATTTCACCAATAAGGTATAAGGACCTTACCTATTGTTATGATGTGTAATCTTAAGTGTTGGTAAGTAGGGGTTAATACTATGAGATATAGTTAGTGGCATATTTCTAGAATCTAGTTAGATAGAGTTCAGATAGCTAGATGGGACTAGATGAACATTAGGCGTGCACAATAGATGAGAAGTGAGAATTTCATGTGATAGTTCGAAAAGATAACATGCACATAATACTTGCTTTATTGAAAATTTTAAATACTTGTTGAAACAAAAATTTTTTACAACTCGGGCTCTGACCCGTCTCTTGTATTTTTTCTCTTTTCTCGTATATTATTTATATCAGATGTCCATCGGGATGCCAGGCTTAGACAATTGGATAGGTTGACGTGTTGTAGCGGTTGTGGGAGCTACAGGTCCTCATGCTTAGATGCCTCTGCTCTCATTTGACTTGGTATCTTTAGACATTTCATTTAGGGCATGTGTCGCCCATTCTCAGTTTTACTTTAACAGAGAGATTGTACTTGGTTTACTTTAGTATTTCATTTTAGTTGGATTGAGTATTATTATGGTTTACTAGTTTTGAGACTTTGGACTGGAACGTTTATTCCAGTCTTAATTAATTCAGCTGTTAGTTACTATCCAGTATTATTTTATTCATGTGTATGATGGATGATTCATCTATTTTATTGTTGGGATTAATTATGGTTTAATTGGAAATATTTTAATTGGAATAATAATGTTTTTTTACACTAGCTTAACTAATTATTAGGTGATTAATAGTATTAAATGTTTTTCGACAGTGATGCTAAGAATGAACCAATTTAACATTCTATTTTAATTAATAAAGGACTGATCACCCGGTAATTAATTGGGCGGGGTGCCACAAGTGGTATCAGAGCATCAGGTTCTAGATTCTTTAGGATCTACATGGCTTATTACATTTCAGTTTAGCGTTCTTTGATATAGATCCTTACTATAGGATTGTTGCATTGCTCAACGTATATGATTCACGCTCTCCTGCTATTTAGTATAGTTAACCCAATTCATATGCGAGTTCGATTGGGCTTCATGCGCCGAGTAACATGGGACAACTAGCGAGGGCCGTTAGAGGTACTGCAGGAGAAGAGGCATAGTATAAGGTATGGAGTATTAAGGGAAGGGTGATCACAATAGGAGCCATCGAAATTATTGTCTAGAGAGATGATAAAAGTGACAAGCACTCATGAGAAATGAATTTCCAAACACTGACATAGATAACAGTAGTGAAAATTCAGACTCACCCAGTTGACAAAGGAGAGAGTCGGGGGAACTCTTTCGAAGAATCTCCTATAAGGATTTGAAGAAGAGATGAAGTGTGATGGGCCAATGGAAGGAGAAAATACAAAGTCAATTGTGTACGGTAGAGTGCAGTGACACTTAGAATTAAATTTTGGGCAAAAAAATTTTAGCCCATAGAAGTGGCATAGAGCGGTGATAGCCAATCACCACATATAAAGAAGTATATATAGAATTAAATGAGAGATTGAGTGTGGTTCGATCGTAAGATCTTCCATCTTCTGTTTAAGCGGAGATGCGAATGGAATTACAAACTTATCACAAGTAGGTCAGGTAAAGACTGACCGCGAAAGATAAGTTGATTTGTTTACCGAACTTTGTAACTGAAGAAGGGGATATGGAGAATAAAAAGGGTTCGTAAGTTGAAAATGGACTCGTGGGTAGAATACACAAGCATGAATGGGAGATACGGCTAAGGTGACTAATGTCAATATCGTCAAAGTTGTACGTGTACAAGGGTACATCATCGCTTCCAAGAGAAGGGAACCAAAAGGATTAGAGAATCTAAACAAAGAGAAACACTGATTTAACGGTACTAGTGAGGCACCACAAGAGGGTATACCCGGTAGGGGATCCATTTAAATAGTGTAGATCATTTAAATTCTTACCAAGTGAAGGTAGATTTAGTTAGGGCCGTCAAGGCCAGCAATAACTCCCATCAGGCCAGCAGAGTCGAAGGGATAATGGGGATAGCGATTGGGGGGAAGAATACCAGGTCTGGGAGAAGGACACCCCAACATGGACCATACGGCCAAAGATAAGGGAGTTACGCATGAAGGTGTCCTATGTGTGGTGAGTAGGACCACCTGTATTAAACTGTACACAATGAGAAAGTGAGAATAGTCAGATTGGGAAGGTAAATGAACTGATATTAGTATAGCATAGTAACAGTATGTGAGAGATTCGTAGAAGGAGAATCGGGCTAAGAGATTTAGGCCCAGAGGTTATAAACTTGAGAAATCATTGGGTTCAGGTAAGACTAACAAGGTTTTCGATAGTAACACAACATTCCCATTCCTCAAAATCGTTAAGGCTGAGGAGATAACGAGGGAGTCCAGTAGGGCCATAACCAGATGAAAGAGAGATGCTCTGGAAAGTCGTTACGGTAATGGAGTGATGGGCTACATAAAGAAGGATTGCCTAAAGAAGGATAGAGGGAAACCACAAGATAGGATCTTGGATATGAAATCATTGCAATTAAACAATGGGTCGGTTCTAGCACGAGATTTATACTCAGAGACTCGTTAACTATGAAAGGTAGGTGAAAATGGAGATCTAATAATTTCCTTATCCTTTTATGTAGGTGATGACGTTTTGGGTGACATGGGTGAGTCACAATAATTGATTATTAACACTAAAATCCGAGTGTGCGTCAGGTTTAGTGGGTGAGCTGGCGATAGTAGCCTTGTTATGCATATAATTACAATTAGGTAGCGAGACTTTTGTGCCACTTACGGGGAGGATCGGGGGTGGACACTAAGAAAATTTTAATGTTATGTAGCGATTTTTTCTCCTTTTGGGTGTTATAATAGTAGAGAATTTTATTATTATAGTGTGTACTAACTGGATACCAAGGGTTTGGCTGATAGTAAATTATGTGATGAGACTATCGTACTCGTTATTTCAGGGTTTAAATATATTGTGTTACGAGGCATCACCTGAAAGAGGGTTGAGCCTGCATATGTATTGTATAGTATCGCAAACTTCGATGAGTACGATGTCCTATTATATTCGATCCCGGTGAGTAGGGAAGTTTACTAGTGTAATTCTAAGTATATTGATTTATGGTCGAGTAGAGATATATAACTCATTAATTATATAGCACTGAGAACTTATTGATAGTGAGAGCGTCATATTAGAGGTCGTCCTAAAGACATCAGAGTGGTCAAGTAGACTATCATGTCCACATAAGGACATTCGGGGGTACATGTTATGGACTAAGGGCTTAAGCGATCTCGACGACCATCAATGTTAGATAGTAGTGTATCGAGGGAGTTCCTTGTTCGGATTTTTCTTTGCGAGACAACCCACGCATGAAACTTAGCGAGCGTTGGAAGTTGAGAGATGTTTTGCCTTTAGTTAGTACCGTAGTTATTACACGCATACTTAGATATAACTGTGAGTAAATAGTTATGTTATGAATTAAGGATGGTGGAGCCATATAGTGTTAAAATGCAAAAATGTTACTAATCGCTGACACCACGAGCAGAACGGTGGGACAACCTAAGGGGTAATTAAGTGGAAAATGTAGGGTGGTTGGGTTTGACCTTACCAAATTGTCATGCCAAGTATGTGAGGCATGTATGGTTGTGTAGAAATGCACAGAGTATAAGGTGTATGGGCGCCCTGGTTAATTGTCTCTTCAATAACATTTATAGGGAGAGGATGTAAATAAAGGTAAGAATACCCATAGACGTATGGATAGGTTTGAAGTAGAACTAGAATGAGACATAGGGGTAATGAAGTTTCTTAGTGAGCCAGGGAAATCACTGGAGACCGAGGAGAATAAGGATTAGAAGTGATTATAGTAGCATAAAGTACAAGCAATGTACAATATAAATTCTCGAGAATAATTAACAGTCACTCGGTACAGAGGAGTAATAAGATGAGAGCTACGTAATAATAAAGTTTAAAAGAGTTTAGAGCCTGTCATGAGTAGTCGCATATTATTGAAAATAGCTCCCATGAACAGATGCATCACTAGTTCGAATGGAAGTGCCTAAACCGGCGGACTAAAGAGTACCGTTTATGAAGGGACATGGGGAACAACGTAATACTCCAATAATGTATAAAAAAGAAATGGAAAAATCGATGTGTTGAGAAAAAATGATGAAGGGAGTTAACACATGATAATATTGGAAAAAATTTCTTTAGTAGACGAAGTATGTTAACCGTGCGTAGAGAGGCTCATAATAGTGACAAAACATAAATGAAATTTCAAAGTGTAGTGAAAGCGCCGAGGTGAATTGTTAAACTAAAATGATGGAATATTTCAATATGTGATAACTAAAGCAAATTAGTCACCAGAATGGAATGGTAAGGGAAGATTGTTGAATGGAGGGATGTTGTTAGTATAGATATAAGGAGAATAACAAAATGACACTAAGATAGTGAAATTTCATGGGGTGCCACAGGATTTTCAAGCCCCAATTTCTAGGAGAGTTATTAGGAGGCTATGGGTACCGAGTTGCAATTGAGTACAGCTTATCACCCCTAAGCAAACGGGTAGACAGAGACGGCCAACCAGATGTTTGAGGATATGCTGCGAATGTGTATCCTTAATTTTTCCGTGAGGGATCAAGTTTTGCTGCGAGTATCTCCTGTGAAGGGGATAATACGATTTGGGAAGAAAGAAAAATTGGCACCACAATATGTGGGACCATCTTTCATCATTAAGAGGATTGGACTGGTAGCATATAGACTTGAGTTACCGGAGTACTTGCATCAGATACATGATGTGTTCCATATTTCTTCACTTAGGTGGTATCTTTGTGAGGAGTTGACTCACACTCACATTGTGCTAGAGGAGGTTGACCTACATACAGATAGTTCTTACAAAGAGAGACCAATGATAATCCTAAACCATAGCGAGAGGATGTTGAGGTCAAAGGTAGTTCCACACGTGCGTGTCCAGTGGGAGCACCACAATGTTGGGGAGTCTACTTAGGAGCGTGATGATGAGATGTGCGAGAAGAATCCAGAGATATTTTTACTAGGTATACCTTTATTTTTTTAATATCAGGATGAAGTTCCATTATAAGAGGGGAAGTATGTAACACCCCGTATTTTTATGATTTTAAATTATAGGATTAATTCAATTTAATGTGGGAATATTAATTGTTAATTAATCTGGATTAAAGTAAATATTAACTAGCGAGATAAGGGTTAGTATTTATTTATGTGCATTATATTAAATATTATTAAGCGAATAAAGTAATCCATGATTATGGAATTATGAAAATTGCCGTGAGTGAAAAATACGACAGTTTTAGTAATTAAGTCGGGCGCGCGTGTGAGTCGTGTTAGGACTAATTTAAAGGAATTAAAAAGTAAATTAATTATAAGTAATCCAGATAGTCCTTTCAACCGCGCCAACGTGTCCGGAAGGGTCAAAATAGTCAGAAAAGTATACTCGAGGGTTTAGTTTGGGTTTCGGGGTGATTTTAGGCCAAATCGGCATCCCGGGAAGGTGTTTTGCTAATTTTCATTTTTGGGCATTTAATACCCACGAAATTTAGAGGAGAAATATATATGTTACATGATTGGGATTAGGGTTTTCATTCACAAGTTCCAAGTAAGAGCCACAGCGAGTGAGGGAGAACCAAGTCCAAGGGATTTAGGCCATTAACCACCGAGACCACCACTGTGTAGATTGGAAGACAAAGAACACAGTCATACCGTCTACAACATCGGATCAGACCACAAAAAATCAAGCTAAATGTTTAATACTTTCTTTCTTTTAGCAATAATTATACTTATGTTTGTGTAGGTGATAGAAACCCATGATTTAATATGGAATTGGGTGAAAATTGGAAGATTGATGCTTAATCTAGGTCTGAAAATTATATAGGTTGATTTGCATTTGTATGTAGAGTAGAAGCCATGAAATTTATGATTTAATTGATGAAAAAAATCTAGGTTTTAATGGTTCTTGAATTAAAATTTGAAGAACTAGGGTTCTAACGGATTAAATTGGGGGTTTCGAATTTAATTACTGATTAATGATGACTTGATAATACTAGGATGTTACAAATCAAATATACTTGCTGGATTATCAATTAGTATAGTTTTATTAGGGTTTGGGAAAATTCTGTAGAGGATTTGAGGTTGAAAATAGTGGGAAAACGTACTTGGGGGAAGAACAACTCTCACAGAGCTTTGGATCGGTTCATTTTCATAAAGTCGGATCGGTTCATTTTAATAAATCGAATCAGTTCATTTTCATAAGCCAGATCAGTTCGGTCTGCTGTAGTTTTCCAGTTATTATGTAGAACACTTGATAACCTTTCTAATCTTAAATTGCAAGATTTATTATGAAGTATCATGAGAATTAGTTTAATAAAACTGTACGTCCAGATTTGATTTAGGTTTGGTTGTACGAGTAGGAACCATAGGCTAAACTCAATTGGTATTAATCGAGGAAAATACTGACTTTAGAGAATAATTCGAGACTCGGAGATTCGAGAAAAAGCATGACTTAGACCAGTAGGGTATAGGGACCTTACCTACTGTTATGATGTGTAATCTTAAGAATACCCTTCGAGCGATGAGAAATACTCGGGAGCGTTCATTAAGGAATTAAGCTATGAATTATTATTACGTAGATTATTCGGGATAAAAATACACTACGTATGGAACATATGAAATAAATTTATAGGTGGTGTGAATACCTATTGTATGTTCAGTTATGTGTATGACATACCTAGCTGCTTTCTATCATGTGAGGTTTTGAAAATGATAGAGGACAATCTTATCTTGGTGAGCCCATTGAGGGAATTTTAGATTGGTACTTCAGAACATTGAACCTAAGTACGGGCAATCTGTGAGAACGATAGTGTTGACGGTCAAATGGGTGCGTAGGTATGTGTGTAGCCCATAGGCTTAGAATTATGTTCGCCTCCAATATGTGTGGTTTTTTTGTGGTTCGTGGGAGACTTCCAAACCGATTGTCCTTATTTGAGTACGAGATGTACCTGGGCATGATAGCAGAGTATGCATTGCACTACAAGTTTATCCTTAGGTGGTTGTATATATATATAATAGTGATGGATATATATTTATACTTGTGTTATATCTACAGTGTGATAATTGTAGACTGTTGAGATAATGAAATCTTAAATAACTTAAGTTCTGAATACTTAACTTTAATGTGATAACACTTAATCGAAATAATAAATGTATAAACATTTAATATAAATGTTGGTAAGTACGGGTTAACACTATGAGATATAGTTAGCGGCATAAGACTAAAATCTAGTAAAATGGAGATCGGATAGCTAGATGGGACTAGATGTACGTTAGGCGTTCACAATAGATGAGAGGTGAGAATTTTAATGTGAGAGTTCAAAAAGCTAACATGCACATAATACTTGCTTTATTGCAAATTTTAAATACTTGCTAAAACAAAATATTTTTTTACAACTCAGGCTCTTACCCGTCTGTTGTATTTTTTCTCTTTTCTCATATACTATTAATATCAGGTGTCCGGCCACAGGGACGCCAGGCTTAGACGATTGGATAGCTTGACGTGCTATAGCAGTTGTGGGAGTTGTAGGTCCTCATGCGTAGATGCCTCCGCTCTCATTTTGACATTTCATGTAGGGCATGTGTCGCCCATCCTCAGTTTTCCTTTAACAGAGAGATTGTACTGAGTTCATTTTATTATTTCATTTCAGTTGGATTTAGTATTATTATGGTTTACTCATTTGAAACTTTGGACTGGAATGTTTATTCCAGTCTTAATTAATTTAGTTGTTGGTTACTAGCCAGTATTATTTTATTCATGTGTATGGTGGATGATTCCGTTATTTTATTGTTGGGATTAATTATGGTTTAATCGGTAATACTTTAATTTGAATAATAATATTTTTGACACTAGACTAACTAATTATTAGGTGATCAATAGTATTAAATATTTTTTGACATTGATGCTAAGAATGAACCAACCGAAAATTCTGTTTTAATTTAATAAAGGATTGATCACCCGGTATTTAATTGGGAGGGGTGCCATAGTGAATGAATACAACTTTCAGCAGGCGTGCGTTTTTTTTATATAGGAGACCTAAGCATTTATTATTAGTAAGTATTGAACTCAATTGTCTGAAATCTATTGATGAGAAATTCAAGTGTGCAAGATTTTTATCTTGTTTCTTATAATTTGTTTCACAGACGATAGTTATATAAAAATAGGATCAATTGTAAAATTTACCCTGAACTTTAAGGTCATATTATACCGAATATTTTGAATGTGGCAACGCTAATCTTGGTTTTGTCAAAATCTGTGCAATTTTAGCCCTCGATCACATCACGTTAGAGTTTAAGAGAGAAGATGTCTAGGCACCCTATTTCCTTAGCGCACCCATTTCGTTTAGTTTCCTAATAAAAAATTACGAAGAGTTAAAATTACATGAATCTTATAACATCAAAATTAAAATTAAATTACCACTTTTGAAATATCATGTCAAAAATTGAAGTTGGCCTAAAATTTTAATGATAACTGTGCATTTTATAGTTAAAAATAAGGTTATTTGAATTTTGACCCCCATTAATTTTATTCGTTTAGGAATTAACCCCCAGTTAAAAATTATTGTAAGGTTAAATCCCATTTTCCACTTTTAATGTTGCCTTTTGAATTTTTTAATACTTTTAGCGATACTATTTTTTTTTCAAAAAGTATCGCTAAATGTGAAAAATATGAGTTCATTCTAAAATAACTTTTAAGTGAGGATTAATTCTCAAGCGGACAAAACTAATGGCACAAAAACCAAATAATCCTTAAAAGTATACAAATTGGATATGTCCTTGTATACTACCAATATACACAGGTTTCGCATAACGATATGCGTGTGGTATCCATGCTTTTGTATGTGCATCTTTCTTTAACTTTATATAAATTACTATAGCACAGTACTGTACATATGGGGGGCCTCTGTCCCATCATGTTCACCCCCACTTTTTTTGACTTGCTCTGCCGACACCCTACCCCCCCAACAACACCCCTTCTCTCACTTACCAAACTAGTATGTTTCTCTTTTCCTAAATAAGATTACTAGGATTATTCTTTATTTCAAATTCTATCACTTTTAATAGTAACAAGCACTTATCGAAATGTAAAGACTATTTAAATTAGAGTTGTCAACTAGTTAATTTGATGATAACTATTTATTTGTACTACCACACTATCAAAATAATACGGAGAAGTATGCGTGTGTTTGGGCCGGATCGGATTGGAATAAGGGTGTTTGGAAAAAAATTCAATACTTTCAAAATTTTAAAATCCTTCCAAATTTCAAAAAAATAAAAATCAAAAAATTCTTTTTTCCCTATTCGGTTGATTCAAAATTTTCGGAATATTCGAATATTTTATTATTCGGAATAATCGGTATTTATTAGTTATGATATTTTCAGAAAATTGAGGAAATGGATCATAATGAACACATACAAAAAAGGAACAAAAGGAACATAATGGACTCTTAATATAAATAATCTTTGGAATCTAATTCTGCATAACAACTGGATATATTAATTAAAGATACAAACAACAACTAAATGGGTATACATAATAACATTTCATATATGGGTTTAACAATAATTCATAAATGGGTATACCAACGGTTGATATAAGTATATATTAATCAATAGCTAAAATGGAAGAGAAAAGAACCTTGGTAACGTCCACACACAGAGAGAAAGAGATCAAAGGTTTGTTGGGAACTTCAAATCTACCTTTCGTTTGTGATTAGTCGTCCGTAGAAAGAGAGGGGGATATATATATATATATATATATATATATATATATATATATATAAAATAAAGTATGAAACTTATGTATGTCACAAGTTTAACTCATGATGTCATCTATATAAGATTTTCATGAACTACCTCTTTTGCCCTCCAAGCATTTGAGTTCCCCCTCTTTTTTTCACACTCAAAAATTAAAAAACAAGGCTATTTCTGTCCTCATTTTATACTCGAATTATAATTACAATTTTATCCTACTGAAATTTATTTTTTCCTTTATTTTTTCTTTAATTAAAATACAAAGGATATTTTAAGAAGACAAGAAGGCTGAGACATTTTGGTACTTTAGATCTTTCCCTACTCACACAAATTTTCACCCGCTCACCCTTTAGAGCTATGATAAAGTACATGCTCTCTCATTTCTCTCTCTCTCTCTCTCTCTCTCCATTCAACCATTAAACGACCAGTGTCGGTATTGTTTCCCACAACAGGTGGGTATTGTTTTGGATTTACCCACGGTTTTCATTTTCGATTTACCATCTGTGGGTATTGTTTCTCACAACTGGTGGGGCTTGGGGATTCGCCGCTGTTTCGAGCCCAACTGGACATTTGTCCAGTGTTTAGATCGTCACTTGGTCATCGTGATCAGGTCGAAGACAAGTACAACTACGGTTCTGACCGGGGGAGTAAATCGAAGCTCTGATGTTGTTAGTTTATGTTTTTTTTTGGTTTTTCTGTGTATATTTTTTTATTGTTGTAGGGTTCAAAGATGAACGCAAGCCAGGACGATGGGGGTGAGAAGAGAACCTCGGCTAAAAAATCACAGGTTTGTTTCCACTTTTGTGGTTGGTGTTGGGTGGGCGGTGGACGAAAACTAAGTATGTTCAAGAGTGTAATAATTTCCACTTTTCTGTTTCAAAAAATCGCAGGTGTTGTGATTTTTGTTTATCCCCCTTCTTGGGATGTCCTCCTTTTACAGTCAAGATCCGTAAGTGTATGTTCCCTCAATCTCCCATTTACATGCTCAGTGTCAGATATTGGCGTATCTCTAATTTGGTAAGGTAGAGTTCTAACTTTGTGGAGGTCGATCCACCTCTTTCACAACCCATGGAAGATGTCTGTAAATTATTTGCTTATTTTTTTGGTTTCTTATATAGGGTTTTTATTGTGTTTGTTTAGCTTATCTTGAATGGGTATGTACATTTAAATATAGATGTTTGATCGGCAGATCTTACTCTTTTTCAAGGAAATTTTATCTTTTTTTATTGTTTCCCCTGAATATTTCTTTTTGATTTTTTTTTACCAAAAACACTGGATACATTCAGTTCTTATCTTTTGGTGTTCCAGTTCTCTATGTCTATGTTTTTATGTTTGGTTTTCCATTCATTTCAGTTTTTATATAGATAGAGAAATGTTATTAGTATTTTTTGTGGTGCGTCAAGTATTTGGTGTCTCTACTGTGTTGCTTCTTTGTGTTTGATCAGGTATCATTCATGGTAAATAAATATTTGGTAAAATGATAATATGAGAACTATCCCTGCTATTTTATTTTGTTGCGCCGAATATAGAGCAATAGCTATATAAGCTACTACAGTAACTAGGTATGTTCAAAATTGTAAAGGTGTATTTCGGGTGTAGGTTTGCTGGCTTGGTACAACAAGCATGCTAGGGATAGAATAGTTAGTGGGTGCAGGTGGTAGGTGAGATAGGGATAGGATAGTTGGTGGGTGCATGTGGTGGGTGAGAGATCTAATATAATCAATTTAAAAGGATTTACCTCACTTTTTACCTTGGCTAAATTTACAAATATTCTGTCAGTGTTATTATATCACAAACAGAACAACAATGTGAAGAAAATTACACAATTTGAATAATGATTAATTCTAAAAAAAAGGGTTTAACATTTTTTTGTGAGGACCACGCAGTATGCGGAATTTTGGAACCACCGGACACACTTAGATTGGAACTCAGTTCAAGTCGTGAAAGGCCCTAAAATTATATACCCCAAACCAAATAAAATGAACACAATAAAGTTTAATTTGTAATGTTTCAAAGCGTGCACCTATAATATGGAAATTTTGGGGGTCTTAAGTTTTTCACCCAACTCATCTTATATTCAATTATTCTTCCTTTATTATTAAGTCTGAAATAGTTTATGTGCGTGCATTTGTAATGAAGCATATCTGTTGCAATGTGCTTTTTTAATTCTTATTTGTAATGAAGCATATCTGTTGCAATGTGTTTTTTTAATTCTTATTTGAATTTTTGGGGACTTTATGCTTTTCAAAATTATCAGCGTGCCTTCAGGCACGGGCATACCCTAGTATATATATATATATATATGTGGAGAGAGAGAGAGAGAGAGAGAGAGAGAGAGAGAGAATTATGTTGGGGTTGATTGGGAAGAGAATGGGAGAAGAGGGTTAAAGAGAGAAATGGAAGGAGTCATAATGTTGTCTTTTGATATATGGCTAGCGTGATGTAGAATAAGTTTAATATATATATGGGTATATATTAATGGTTGAGATGATTTTAAATGGAAAGTCTACATTAAACCAATAAATAATAAATTATATATATTAATCGCAGTAAAAATATATTAAAATAAATAAAATATTATTATTTCAAAAAACATTTTGGATAGATCGGATCGGCGTGATATCGAAAAAATCGAATCGGAAATTCGAAATTCATATATGATTTCCAATTCCATTCCCATTTTTTTTCAAAAAATTCGGAATCGAAAAATTCAAAAATCGGTGATTTAAAATGGTGCCATAATCAGAAAATTTTGGATTGGAAAACGAAAAATTAGAAAGTTCAAAAATAATTATCACCCTTATGGAGAACTCATTTTATCGAGTTGTTTTATAATACCACACCCTCGGTTCTAGTCGCAATTGCCAATCCTTTATCTGCCCCCACTCTCTCTTTAACTATTGTAAGAAAGATAGAATAAATGAGGAGAAACACTAGAGAGACCCGATAAATGTACACACTTAATAGACACACTTATGTGGACTGTCCTATTAGGAAAGAGAAAAACCCAAAACTCAATCACACGTGTAAGGTCTTTCACACCTGACCACAATTCTACCTTTGTTCACCATAATCCAACAACTTGTTAACTCACTAAAACAACCAATAAGCTAGAAAGCCCTGAACAAACTCTTTCACACTTTCATAAGACAAAAAAAATGATAGGCAAATCAAATAGAGCACCATAAATCACTCTTTTATTCCAAAAAAAATTACAAAAATAGAACATCATAAATCCACCATAATCATAACTCTGAAGTACAAAAATATAGCATCACGGTTAAATTAAATTTAATCTAAAATGACATAAACTAAAAAAATAGAACATCAAAGTTAAATTACAGTTAGAACATCACAGTTAAATTACAGTTAGAACATCACAGTTAAATTACAAAAAATCCACCAAGATCATAACTTCATCCCAACAAAAATGACCATAATCACACATTCATCCCAACATGATAAAATGATGATTTCTTCTCAAACTACAAATTTTCCATTGGTTCGCTGGAATATGCCCATTGAATGTGCTCGCATCGTGTGTACCACTCTAAAATGGATTCAATATGACTGGACCATATGAAACTCGTGTCAATAAATCTTGAAAATAATGATGTTGTGAACATTGTGCTATGAGGTCATCATAAGAACTCATTTGTGATTCAAGCACAATAAAGTCCTATAAATTTTAAAGATATAAAGCACAAGAATTAGAAACTGTGAAGACATAAAAACTTTTTAAAGAGCAAATTTTTTCAAAGAAATTTCTCTAAACGTCAAACTGTTGTCACCATTTTTTATCAAATAGAAAACTGGTACCTCACCAATTTTTTCAAACAACAAACTTTGTAAAAACAATAACTTTATAAAAAAACATTTAACTTTTTCAAAAAAATTCAAACAGAAAACTTTACCTCACCAACTTTGTCAACTTTCTCTTTTGCTTTCATCTTCTTGGTTTTCTCTTTTTTCTGGACAACTTGCTCTAACTTTGATTGTTTTCGCTTCAATGGTGGGCGACCTTTACTACGAACCACAATTGGGCTACAAATAATGTAAATTTCTTTGATGACTGTTTCCACATTGAGATTATCACTAGGTGATGATGTTTGAAATGGACCAACTACATCCGCAAGACATTTCTCACTTCTTAAACATGAACTACCCCATCTTGTTAATTCCTTAACTAAGCACTTAGTCCAACACATCACCAATTTTGTTTTCTCTTTGTTGTCGGTTGCTATGTCTGTCGCTACATAAAAATCGTTGCACATCCTATCAAAATGTTTATTCTCAGGGTTAAATTTCCAGTCAGAGTATATAATTTTAACCTTTGTGTGTCACCTCTTCATGTTTTTTCTCCATCAACGAAGTATGTACTTCTCAACTACCATTTGAATTTTTTGGTTAGTTAAGACTGTGATATCATGCCTTCAAGATATCCCCCCTAAACTCAAATAACCAACAAGTACACTTAATTTCACAACCCTCCAAATCAAACCAAACTATAAAATTGGCATGCCGATTTTTCTCTCTAATCATATCTTCAGCTATGTTATACACACCACAACCACATTCCTCTTTAATATGAACCACATCGCAATAACGTTTCACAGTCAACTCTTTTTGAAACTCTTTAAATTTCGTAATGGTGTAAGCATCTGGAATTTTTTTCTCGAATGCATTACGAGTAATGCACTTGATAAAGGTATGAAAGGAGTTAAAGTCATCTTGATCCTCTTTTTATACCTTTCTTCGTAATTCATTATCATATTGCTCAGCAAATTATTTTAGTATTGTCTTTGAGTTCACATAACCATAAAAAAGGGCATTCATACTCTCACTTCTTTGAGTAGTTGACATTTCCTCCCAAAACGTACTTTTTACAAAAGCTGCGACCCAATGATGCCTCTCTTCGTATAATTCACTCAACCAATCATTATGTACGAGCTGAAATTTGTTAATAAAATTAATCCAATAACATTCAAATTCCTCGTGTGTCAATGAATCATAAACGGCATGTTGCATTGCATACTTCATCAACTCATATTCTCTTAAATCTCTCAATTTTTCAGGTAACTTCGTCATAATGTGCCATATACACCATCGATGTTTTGTACTGGGGAAGACATCTTCAATGGAATTTTCCATTGCCTATCTTGATCGGTAATTATTGTCGTTGGAGCTCGATAATTCATACAAGAAAGCCAAGATTTAAAAACCAAGTGAGTGTTTTAACATCCTCATTCGATATCAATCCACACCCTAAAAGGGTTTAATGCCTATGATGATTTACACCAATAAACAAAGAAAAAGGCATATCATACTTATTGGTTAAGTATGTCGTGTCAAATGTAATAACATCTATGGATTTATCATATGCTGACCTACTTCTTGCATATGCCCAAAAAAAAAATTAACCTACCTTCATCGTCCAAATCTATCAAATAATAAAGGTTGTCATTATTGGCTTGCATCTTCATAAAGTAGTTATGAATTGCCATATTATCACTTTCCCCAAGACTTAACCACCTAACTTTAGAAATTAAATTATAACAATCTTTTTTCCAAAAAAGGAGCATGCTCATGCCCACCCATTACGACCAATATTGAATTAGAATTCTTGTTTGGATGGATTCCAGTCTTGTCATTTATTTCAGGTCTCCTTTTAACATAAGAACTCATAACCCGATTATTCTTGTAATATCTTGATTTTTCAGGGCTCACCAAACGGTTAGGTTCAAGGAATATCGTAGACACTCTCCATTTCCCATCGGAACATACAATAGCTCAAAGTCTAGCCTTGCAATTAGTTTTCGCAAGTGGGAACCTTTTGAATGCATTGTTGGATTTACTTTCAGGCTTTCCACAATGAGAGCATGCAAAAACTGCAAAATTGGGCTCCGCGTCATCATCTTTTCCCGAAGATCTTTTTTTTCACTGGGAACCCCTTTACATTAACATATTTCTTATAATACCAATATACCTCTTCAACGGTATCAAATTCCATCGTAATTTCTGGGTCTCTTATTTCCTCATCTTTAATAGCTTCATTTTGCTCCATGTTTACCTCCTCCACATCATTCTCACCATTGTATTCATCATTCCCACTACTCGATGATCCTTCAGAAGCTATTTTTTCCATTACTACAATGATAATAACAATTACAAAAAAAAAAATATTCATTTCAAATGCATTCTAATGTAAAAAAAATTGCAAACACTATAATTTATAATCAAATAAAAAACTTATAAATAGTGTAAAAAACTTATGAAAAAACTTGTAAACAGTGTAAAATAACTTGTTGAAAAACATGTAAATAGTGTTAAAAAAAAATTGTACCCAATGTAAAAACTTGCAAAAAATGATAATTACATTTTTAATTAAATTTTATAACATCGTAATAAGTTAAATGAAAAAAAATCCAACCAACTAACGAGTTAATCAATTGAATCAAAACCTAAAAAACATGTTAATATTAATGAACAGTAAATAAACCTCTCGATACAACGTTTAATCCGTTTAATAATGTTAATATTAATGATTCTTTATTAAAGAAATGTATAGTAGAAAATAAAGAGAAAGTTATTGAAATCTCGTCGAAGCAATATTTTATGGTTGGATGGAAGAATCGTCGCAGAACTTTTCTGGTGGGTTTTCCGGAGCAGATAGTAAAAATATAAGAAAGTTTTGGTGAAGATGAAGTTAATTGGGTTTGGGTATTTTGGTGAGGATAAAGATTTTGACCGGTTTGGGTATTTTGGTGAGATAAAAGTTTTGGTTTTTTCTCTTTCCTAATATGACAATCCAATAGTATTGATTCCGACACATTGCACCAGGCATGGTTGTCTCCATATTATTCTAAAATTCACTACAGGCATTAAATCCTAGAAATCAACCAGACTAGCCACGTGGACTATCAAATCGCACGCCCTCTCTTTCCAATTACACAATAGGCTCCTCATTCTCTTAGTTGGGCAATCCAAATTATATTTAAACCCTTCATATGACAATCGCTTCATCTCCATGTGACATTTCCATCAATAAAAAAGGCTTCACTATTAATTTCACTTAAATAGTCCCACTTTGCCTCTTCTTCCTCTTCACGCCAATTCTTTCCCTCCCAGCATCTCACTTTTCTCCATAGAGGTTTGTATATCGCTCAACTAAAGTTTATTTCTCTATATCTCTCTCTACTTTTGGGTTTGATTTAGGATTTTTTTGTTCTTTCGATTTCACGTTTTTTGGGTTCTAAATTTCAAGTTCAACATATGGGTTTTGATTTTTGGGTTTTTGGTTCGATTAAAGAACCATTTGATTTTTATCCCTAAGGTAAACTTTCTCCCCCCCATTCGTTTTTTAACTTTTATTTTTTTTTCAATAATTGTTCTCTCTCTCTTATAATTATAATTTGTTTTTAGGGCTTATTGGTCATTACATTTTGTGTTAATTATCGTTTTGGTAGGTACAAATGTGGTAGCTGAACCGGGTGGAAGTTCCAAGTATGTTGTCGAGTCTTAGGTGTGAGAATTTGTTGGATATTACTACAACGGAGGACTATTTGAGGGACAAGGGGTTGGATTTTTTACGAGACATTGAAGAAAAGTAGGTACAATTTTTATGGGTACGATTTTTTTATTGTGTCAATAAAGTGGGAATGGATTTCTAATTTTTGTATTTTCTCAACTGTGAATAATTTATAAATGGGCGGCGTCTATGATATTGATTACTAAGGACTTTTGATAATATAATTGTATTATAAATGGGTGGGGTCTATGTTATTTGGATTATTTTTGTTGTAGGTAAGATTTCCTCGAGGAGTTCTATCAATATCAAGTGTCTTCATTGATTTATTCTTAGGTCTACTTATCATCATATATTATGCATTAAATGGGTTCTTATTGAACTTGATCATATGTTTTTAGCCAATGAAGTACAAGCTTGATTACTGATGCACAGAGACACATTATATGTATTGTTCTCATATTTGGAGTACATTTTTAGCCAAAAAAAGCCTATTTGGTATATACTTATTTCCTTAAGTTATTTTTGTAATTTAGTTATTGAAAAGAGTTCTTAATTATACTTAATTTGTTATGTTTACTTCTTTGATTCGTACAACAATATATAAAATCATAACTTCCGCACACTATTGGTATTGTTTTGTGTAATTATGAAACTTTTATTCCTATTAATTTGCAATTGAAAGGATAAAAAAATGGCCGGAAAATTATGAAACATTTCATATCCACTGTTATTCATTTTTTTCTTGAATCCAGTGGGAGCATAAGTCAATTTTGGGCTTTTGGCTTTTCAGCTGACAACCTCTCATCTCATATTTTCAATTCATAAGTTGCTCAACAAATGTTATTTCATATGTAAAAGATCCTCTTAGGCTCATCACGCCTATTACAAGCCTCTCCACCCTAATAAGATGATGGTAAGATGTCCCCCTTTTGTATCTTTGTATCAATTTTTTATACACTTTCATACAATGTCCGAATGATTTTTGTGGTTCTTTTTTATTAAAAAAACAGTTGTGTGTGAATATATATCGTGACCTACCTATATTCATTTTGTATACTTAGAATGTCTGAGTGGTAGAAACTCTTTTTGTTTACACTTTTGATTGATGACTTAAGTATGCTAACTGCTCGTCTTCTTCTACACCGTCGCCTTGTGTTAGTTTAACACTCTCCCTTAGGAACAAGACCCGATTCAGTCTGAAATGGGCTTTCCCGACCGGGTTCAACAGATGGGTAGTCTTGTACAATCCTGTAAAGAGTTAGAAAAAGGGAGACAAAACTGGGTTCAGCACAAAAAGGAAGCTACTTGGAGGTTGAACCGATTGGAGAGAAGGCACAAAAGAGGAGAGAGAAAATGGAGGAAGTTGAAGCAAAAATAAGGCAAGTAAGAGAGGATCATATTGCTTTTCAGGGTGGGATTGAGAGTGAGTACAGAGAAAAACTGAGTGCATTACACAGGGATGCTGAGAGCAAAGAGTCCGCGGGTATGTTTGATAAATAAGATGGATTATAAGCTTTTAAAATCAATTTTCATGGAATTAGAGACTTGGAAATATTTTCAATGGAAAAAATTTGTTTGTCTTATTTGATTGCAATTATTTTTCAGATAGAAAATATAATATTTTCATCTTTTATGCGTTTGATTCCTAATATTTTTCATGGAAAAAAACTACATGTGGTTTAGGATCATCTTTTGTGTTTCTAAATTATATTTGACCCAGTAATTAAAACACTCAGAAAATAAAAACAATAAGCAAAAAAATAATAAAAAATCTAGAAAATGAATTCAAAAAAAAATATTAATAAAAAAATCATGAAAATAAATAAACACCCAAAAAATTATTTAAAAACTCAAAAATGAAGAAAAATAGAAAATTAAAAAAAAACAGAATATAAAAGTTATAAATTAAAACACGTAGATAATATTCAAAGTTAGAAAATAAAAAAACGTAGAAAATAAATATAAAAACGCAAAATTAATAAAAATCCTAGAAAATCAATAAAAATAACCAGAAAATTTTAAAAAATTAAAAAAATGAATAAAAAAACACAAAAAATAAATATTAACCCCAAAATCATTTTTTAAAAAAAAATTTATATTAAGAGTACTGAGAAAAAAATTAATAAAAACCAAACCACCACGCCCCCACCCCCTCCACCCTAACTGTTTCATCCCCCTGTTCCTAGATCCATTTTTTTTTTAATTTTCTCTCTTTTCTTCTAATATTTTTTTTATTAGTTTTCTTTGGTTTTTATTCATTTCAATTTTTTTGCATTTTTATTTCTTTTATTTTCTCTTACTCAATAAATTTTTGACTTTTTAATAACCTTTTTTTTTTGGGGGGGGGGGGGGGGGGGGGTTAAAATTAATTATGGGGTTGATATTTATTTTCTATATTTTTTTCATTATTTTTTTATTTTTATTGATTTCTTTTTTTTTTATCTTTTTCTTTATTTTCTGCTATTTTTTTCTTAGTTAATAAATTTCTAACTTTTTAATAAATTTCTGTGTATTTTTTAAAATTAATTATGGGGTTAATATTTTTTTCTATTTTTATTCATTTTTTGTACTTTTTTAATTATTTGTGGGTATTAATTGATTTCTTTTTTTCCTGAGCTTTTTTCTTATAATTTTCAGTTATGTTTTTCTTAATTAATAATTTTATGATTTTTAAATATCATTCTGGACGTTTTTTTAAAATTAATTCCGGGGTTAATATTTATTTTATGTTTTTTATTCATTTTCGGTATTTTTTTTCAGTATTTTTGTTTTTTATTTACTTCTGTTTTTTTCTGAGGATTTTTTTATAATTTTCCATTATTTGTTTTCTTAATTAATAAATTTCTGACTTTTTAATAAGTTTGTGGGTATTTTTTAAAATTAATTCCGGGGTTGGTATTTATTTTATGTTTTTATATTCATTTCCTGTATTTTTTTCATTATTTTAGGTTTTTAATCATTTCTATTTTTTTATTTTCTAATCATTTTATTATAATTTTCTGTTATTTGTTTTCTTAATTAATAAATTTCTGACTTTCAATAAATTTCAGGTTTTTTTAAGTAATTGTAGGATTAATAAATTTCTTGATTTTTATTTATTTCAATTTTTTTTATTTTCTGCTCATTTTTTATAATTTTCTATTATTTGTTTTCTTAATTGATATTTTTTCGACTATTTAATAAGTTTTTAGTTTTTTTTTTAAATTAATAAATGGGGTTAGTATTTATTTTCTCTTTTTATATTCATTTGCTTTATATATATATTTTTTTTTTGGTTTTATTCATATCTATTTTTTTCTGAACATTTTTTTATAATTTGTTGTAATCTATTTTCTTAATTAATACATTTCTGAGTTTTAATAAATTCTTTGGTGTTTTTTTAAATTAATTCTGGGGTTAATATTTATTTTCGATTTTTTTATTTTATTTTGTATTTTTTTCATTATTTTTTAACTGTTTTTATTTCATTTTTTAAATTTTTTGGCCATTTTTAAATTTAATTCTGGGGTTAATATTTATTTTCTATTTTTAATTCACTTTATTATTTTTTTCCTTATTTTTTGGTTTTTATTTATTTTCTTGATTTTTTTATCAATTTTTTCTATGGGAGTTCTTTTCCCTGGAAAATGAATAACAAGGTGGGGGGAGATTTTTTAATTCCAGCGTAAAAAAAGTGATTATGTGACTTGTTTTAAAGAAATCAATTCCATAGAAAATTTTGTTTATCAAACATCCAAAAGATGAAAAATGACTCCATATATTGTATTTTCCATGGAAAATTAGTTTTATCAGACACACCTAGGTTAATGGACGCGTGGTGTTCTAAGCATGTTAAGTTGGGTAAGATTGTTGAATAGATTGGTGTCCACAGACCACAACTCTAACCAAACAGATTTGTACTTCTTTAAATTGTCATTGTTAAGTCACTGTGTTGCATTTTGTTCTTTTTCTTTATCATTTTTATAAAGAATATTCAACGCTAGATATGTGTTTCGGTTCAATTATATTTCTAAGAAAATGTGAATGTCATGATGTTTAACAAAATTATTCCAATTCTATCCAAAATTTGGATAGTCAAAATTCAATTCGCAGAAATAACTCTTACCATTCTACATATATCGTTCTCCACTACATACACTATTAATGACAAGTGACACTTGCTATTATTTTTTAAGGACATGTACGAATTGGAAAGATTCGACATGAAATATTTAGAATTAAAAGCTTAGTCAAAAGTCAATTTCAACAAATATTATACGGATAAGTTACTAAAATACTTTTGAAATGCACGTAATATGTGACTTAAAAATCGACAACTCAAAACAACTAATCCGCTACAGTCAATTGCCATAACAAAACTTGTAGCCCGACTTTTTTATTTTAAAAATGTTGTTTAATTTTATATTTATAAGAATAATGCACTTCAGAATATATTTACAAAAATATTGTACTTTCTAAAATCATAGTTGACAATCGAGTTTTTAAACTGATATCGCGGTTGCAAATCACAAAGCAAAGTTAAATTAAGTGAGTCGTTAATTAGTTATTAATAATTTTCCTTATATTATCGTGGTTTCATTGAATTCGTGGTTGTAAGCACGATTTCAACTTAACTTTTAAAATTTGTCTTAGGTTGAAATTGTTGTTCCAAATCGTGATTTCGTTTAAATCGTGATTTGTAACCACGATTTAAGCTTGACATCGTAGTTCATAACCACATTTTCTACTTATTTATTTTTATTAATTACTAATTAAAGACCATGTTAATCCAACTAATATGATAAAGATGTTGGTGCAATTATTTTCTTATTTAGAGTGTACATGAAAAGTACACACCCTAAATGCAGATTTATTGTCAAGTCGAGCCCTATTACTTTCTTAATCTTGCGAGTCCATATTATCATACAAGTAATTGGCATCAAAATACTCTTTTAATCTTGCAATTTTTTTTATACTTATTAACCATAGATTCACTCTTTTAAAATATGGGAAATATGTGTTAATTAATTTGATTTTGAATTTTTTTTACAAATTTGAAATCTGAAAGCCAATAAATATTATGGAGCACCGACCTATTAAGATGCAAGTTTTATCATCACTTGAGCATATTTCCATACATATACTCCCTCATTGTCATTATATTAGATTAGGATGACGTATAAGGGAGAAATATCAAACAAGAAGGGAAATCAACCGGAGAAGCACCACCTCTAAACGATATCGTCCAATGTTATAATGAAGAGTTATTCAGAAGGAGAAATGAAACCTTTGACCATATTATTCCCAGATCGACAAGGAAGGTGTGTAAGGCATTGAGAGAGAAAAGAGGCTAGAAATGAAGTAGGTTATCCTCCCCCTATTCTGGAGTTTATTCGCAAACACCTCGAAGAGCCAGACACTGATGATGACTTCTTTAAAGAACCATGGACAATGACAATGGACATGTATTTGGAGACGCTAGTGTTTGTCAACGTATGCCTTTTGGAAGTATGAAATCTCCCGTTTGGTATCCAGAATGTTAAATTTGTAAGTATGTTACTGTATTATCATTATAGCCTTGGGGGATTATTATAATAACATAAAATTAACTTGAAATAGGTCATAGCCATACTCACGTCAACCCGTCCAAATTGGTCGGGTGACTTAACCATAGAGATGAAGGATCCAACGGGTACCCTCGACGGCTCCATCCATCGCAAGTTCCTTTTTCCTGATTGCAAGTGGACGAGTAAAATTATTGTTGAAAACATCTTGATTTTTCAAAACGTCTATATATTCATGCTGACCTGGACTGCTTGTTACTTGAACATCACCAACCCCAACATCATCAATGTTCTCGGGGAGAAAATGAAAAATTCCAAGTGATAGAATTTGTACAATTAGTGTGTTTTGTTTGTTATTTTTTATGTACTTTTATTTTTGTATTAGTTTCTAGTTTTAGTTTTGAATGAATTAGTTTGCTTTATTTGTTTTTTTTTCATGTATTTTTATTTTTGTATTAGTTTCAAGTTTAAGCTGTGATGGATTTAAAGTATTTAAGTTATTTATTAGTTAAATAACATGGAGATATAAACTTATAAAGAAAGAAAAATACAGTTTTAAAACAGGTAACTTAAAACAACAAAATACACAATTGGTTGACATAAAATATATCACATAGGAGGACCAAAATCTAGCCCAAATAGGTACCCGACTTGCAGTTTGTTTCTTAAAAGCCAAGAACATCGATCGCTGATGGAAAGTAGTATTTGGATGGGTCTAGTGATACACCCATATGCCTCCATCTTTCTATTTGCATCACGTACGCATTCTTAGCACTCTCGTAATTATCGAAGCATTCAATAATTTCATCTGGTAACCCTTTCAACAATGTATGCAGGCAGTTCTAACTAAAGGAAATATGTAAGTGTGAGGGTTGTCGTACTTAGTAATTTTAAATTTCTAGTGCCGCTGCAGCTTCCTCACCCGAAGGCGCCACTTGCATCCCTTTGCCACCCTAGAGTTGCACTTCACAACTCACTCCACGGTGTCAGACTCCACAACTTCAAACTCAACAAAGTTATCGACACTGTAAAGCATTACATTATCTTGAAATTCTTTCTTACTATTATACTTCGTTGAAACCTGTAGCTGACCTTGCCCGCTCTAACCCATTGTAATGTGGTCCATGGGAACTTCATAGTTAAAATTTCATAGGGATGGTATCCTCCCCGTAAGACACTTAATGTGTCATTAGAAAACACTGACCACTTGGTTCTTCCGATATAGAGGGACCCTCTTCCATGTGTGTCTATTCATCCTCGCTGCTTTCATATGCAACTTTGTCCCTTTCTTGGTTTGAATTAATCTCCTCTCACTACATCAAATCTGCCGAATTGTCACGTTCATTGACCTTGACAAGTTAAACTTTTCAAGGTCAATGACCGTGAAAATTCTGGGGGTGACAATGTTTATTGTCATGGACGTGTCACGATCATTGACCATGACAAGTTCATTAGAATTTTCACGGTCATGTCACGGTCTATGACCATGATAAGTTTTGTCACGGTTTATAACCGTGATAAACCCTTGACAATATTTAAAAACTTGTCACTGTCATTGACCGTGATAATTCTGGACAGAATTAAAAAATAAAATCTGCTGGGCAGTATTGCCACTGCCACTGCCCAGTAGTATATTTGTAACTATTATAGCAATATTATACTTATTCAAACATCATATATCCAAATAAAGTAGATAGAATGCAAATATGCATTCAAAACAATATGCATAACGATATAATCCAAATATAATTCAAATGTAACAACTTAAAATAATTCAATTCAAATAATGTCACTACGTTTTGGGGTAAGGTTTGATCTAAGGAGGTGAGTAGGCCACACGATATACGAATTGACACACCCACTAATATACATCGTGCCGCATTGTTCGCGCAATCACAAAGGGTAGTTCTCCTTCCTGGGTATCACATGCGTGATGAGCACCTTGGACTTGATGTCTTGAAGCAAGCGTCCATGAACTGGCATACCCTGGACGGTATTCGGGTTCTTTAACCCCCACCCTATCCGCTGGACATCAAATATGTCTAGTATAAACATGCTCAGCCAACCAAGTGTCGATATCGGCCGGTTAAAGGGAGCCAAATAGGGGAGTGGATCATCAAAGTTCATACGTGTCGGCGATGGAGTAGTGAGGTCCACATCCTTGTCATCCTGCACCTCCTCCTCCACCACCTTCTCCTTCCCTTTCCCCTTACGATTTTCGCCCAACGAACGCTTCATGAATGAGAACATATCTTGGACCGTCGCCTCCGAACGGGACAGATTCGCATCATGCGAGTCCACCGTTTGAGCTAAATCGGTGTCGCTCATCTCTAATCCGATGATCTTAGATTTGGCCACCCGAGAGCTCACCCACTTGTCCTCCCCTTGCGATCAGTGCCAAGCACTTGACTGAGTGCGTCTGTGGACAAATATGCCTTGTCGGCATCAGATTGCGACTCATGCACTTCCTTGAGCTTTTCCTGATATGACAAAAAGCACATAATTAGTAAAATAAATAAATAAAAAAATTATAACGTAATTAACAAAAACTAAACTGTCAGATTACTTACAATCGTGGTTGCGACGCTCGGGGAACCTCCTTATCCTTCCCCTTCTTCGTCCGAATAGCCACATAACTATCGAGCCTATGTGGACTACCCCCAGGACCACTCCCTGTTCCCTGAAATAAAATAAGGTAAGATTAGTATCGGCCCCGCAAAGTAAAATAATGCAGAATAATATATTTCTATAGTTATAGAAAAATTAAATCTTACCATCATCTTATGCTCCACCTCGGCGTAAGACGTCCAGCCGGAGTAGTGCACATCCATCTTTTTTGCCCAGTTTTCCCTCCCCGATTGGTGAGATGCCAATTATCGCTCCCCGATCTCATTGTCAATGAACTTTTGCCATTGTGCCAATGAGATTGGCTCCTTCGGCGGGACGGTTTCACGCATTAGGATAACGGACTCCCAGGTCTTCCCAAAGTACCGGGTCCGCATATTTTTCTTCCATGTCTTATGTTGCTCCCTCAACTGCTCCAAGACGGAATCGCGTAGCTTTGGATCCAGGCTGAATTGTTCCTGTCCAACAAATACAATGTTAGTTGCGAATAAATATAAATATAAAATGAAATCTAAATTGAAATCCAAATTGAAATTTAAATATTCATATAAATATTAATATTAATTCATTACCTCTAATGCCACCCAAATAGCTAACTTGAGCTCATTCTTTACCAGCTCGAGGGATCTTGCTAATAGCCCCGTCTTGTTCTCGATGGCCATCCCCAATTTGCCATATTCGGGGAGCCTAAGGTCCGAGGAGCCCTTCTCGCCTCCGCTACCACCGAGCCCAGACGACATCATCACAATCAGCATCATCATCCTCGCCTTGATACCTGAAGGAGACAGTTGCTGTAAAAAAATGTTGTTATTAGTACAAATAAAATAAATTAGAAGAAGACATGCAAATATGTGCAATTACTACAAATCCAAATGAATTGTTACTGTTTAACACCTCAATTCTGAACTCCAAAATAGCAGCATCTAGTTCATAATTTGCACAATTACTAAAAATTCAAAACATCCCCACCCCCCACCCCCCACCCCTACTGCCCACACACGCACACTACACAAGAGTGAAAATGAGAAAGTGAGAATCAATTAAAAGAATTAAAAATGGATTGATAAAGTACAAATTGGAATATTTATTACAAATTGAAAAATTGTTTCAAATTCGGGTTATCATAAAAAATGGATTGATATTCGGTAGGAGCAGCCAAGTCGTCCACACTACTATTTAGACGCTTTGGCTCATGTTGGACAATTGACCATGGCTCGTTGTTGATATACTCTGAGTAAGACACTTGGTTAACCTTTTGAAATGCACAAACAAACGTCTCATCGCTCATGTAGTCGTTGCTCTTCAACTTGGACAAATCAACCATGATCAAATTGGTGACATGATCAACTTTACAACCATTTTTATCCTCAACTCTTACCCAGTCACAGTAAAATACAACCTCTTTGAAGCTTATATAATCCAATTCAAATATATTTTGAATTACACCATAGTAAGTCATTTCATCTTCAACAAGGTTTTTATCTTTTGCGCTCGCTCGAAAGAAAGTAAGAGCCTTGTATTAAATGCTCGAGTTTTGTACATTTGTACTTTTCTCGTACACTTTTACGTCGAATACGTAACCGTTCAATCGATACTTTTTGCACTCTTGTGCCACGAACAAGGGTCCAATGGCTAGACGAGCAAGCCTTGATGTCGCACCACCCGTTTTTAAGAACTGAGAATATAGATAAATTAATTAGATTAGTTGTAAAGTTTGAGTGTAATGTAACGTTATATAACTGCCTTTTCATTATAATTACCTCTTCTGACAACCACAGCCTAAATTCGTTGTTTGATTGTACCATTGCTTTTCGTCTTTTATTGTTCTCACAGGCTTCATATTTTGTCCATATTACAAAATTAAACTTACTAAAATATTCTAAAATAATGATAAATATTAAAATAATCTAAAATATTCGAAAATAATGTTAAACATTAAAATAATTTAAACTTACTTTTTCCATTCTTCGACATCCTCATGTGTGTCAAATAGATAACGAGCTACTTGTTCATGTTGCAAATTCATTAATTTCACTCGTTTTCCCATCACATGACCACCATCATCGATAAACTCATCAATGTCATCAACGATGGTCGAGTCAGGCATATATCCCCGAGTATATATTCATGACTCCACGGTGATGTACTCCTCTGCAATTGATCCTGTAATGTATCGTGTATTCTTGACGTAATCTTTAAAAACTTTCATTAATATTTCAAACGGATACATCCACCGATATCTAACTGGACCACAAAGAAGTGCCTCGTCACATAGGTGTACCAACAAGTGAACATTTATGTCAAAGAATGCTGGGGGAAAGTACTTCTCCAACACACAAATCGCTTCGGTCACCGCCAATTTTGCGGCCACTATGTGTTCTCGATTGACTACCTTCTCATATAAGAGTGAGAAGGTAATAATAATTTGCATAATAGCCCTCCGTAAATCCTTGTGCTTGGAGAAATAGTGTTTAAACAATAGAGGAACCAATTGCATGATCACATGCCAATCGTGGGACTTACACTTATGTAAATAATGAGTAGCATAATTCACAATCCCTTGTAAGTTGGACGAAAAATTAGATGGGCCCTTCAAATTATATATTGTGTCTAAAATCATCTTCCTTTCCCCACTCGTCAAAGTAAACGCACCAGGGGGGATTATCGTCCTTCCCCTACTATCTTCTTTCAACCATAGTTGTGGCTTAAGTTTCAACGATTTAAGGTATTTTCATGCATTTTCTCCATCCTTCGAATGACTCTCCCCAAGGCAAGTGCCCACAATATGTTCAGCAAAGTTCTTCTCTGCATGCATCACATCTAATACATGGCGCACCGGGTTATTTTTTCAATAAGGCAAGTCAAATATAATTGACCTCCTAGACCATGCCTTTCTTGTCTGAGTTTCATTCCCAGTTGGGGTCTTTTTATGCTTGACATTCTTAAATTTGGGATTCTTACCTGGTATATTAGGTCCACATTCAGAAGATTTACTTTCAATTTTTGAACCTGAAAGTTATCTCGGCGGTAGCCTATGTTCAACCCCGCCCAATAAAAAATTAGAACCTTTCATAAATCTAAAACTATGAGACGGGGTAAAAACCTCCTATGGCAATGGTATACATTTTTTTTAGCTAAAAGATAGACGAAGAGATTCAGTCTCCTCTCCACAAATATGACACCCCAAATAACCATGTACTACACAACCGGATAATGTCCCATAAGCTGTAAAATCATGAATTGCCCACATCAACATAGCTTTCAGCGTAAACTCTTCTTTTTTTAAAAGAGTCAAATGATTGCACATCATATTCCCATAACTCATTTAATTCTTCTACCAAAGGATCCAGATAGATGTCGATGTCATCACTTGGTGCCTTTGGCCCAGGTATCAACAAAGACATTATCAAAAATTCAGGTCTCATACACTGTGAAAGAGTGAGGTTGAGTGGGGCTAGGGTCACTGACCATACACTCTGATTGGTGCTTAGATTTCCAAATGGATTGAAACCATCTGTTGATATAGCTAAAAAAATGTTACGATGTTCTCGAGAAAAATTGGGATACTCATAATTCATCCTCCTCCAAGCTGTAGAATCAATAGGATGACGCATGAGATTACCCCCTCCTTCTGCCCTAGCATGCTAAGTCACTGCCTCCACTATCCATGGTACTATGAAAAATAACTTTAATCTAGTCCGAACGAAAAAATATTTCAACCCTTTTTGAGGCACTTTTGCGCTTGTGCCTTCTTTACTAGTAGATTGGACATATCTAGGTTCATCGCAAATCGGACAACGATCGAGATTTTCATAATCCTTTCGGTATAGTATGCAGTCATACACATAAGCATAAATCGATTTATACTTCATTCCCAAACCTTTCAAACTGTTCTTCATAACAGGATAGCAATTTGGAAGTGTATTCTCCTTAGGTAGTAACGCCTTCACCCATTTCAAAATTCATGTCACGCTATTGCCATACAAACCGTGCTGCGTCTTCAAGCTGTGCAAACCAACCATGGCATGTAAAGTTGTTTGATCTTTCCCACAACCAGAGTATAACGGTTGGGTCGCCTTAAATTTTAAACTTTGGTAGTCATCATCAAGGTTTATCGTGTTATCTTCACGAGCACTTGAACCTTGTACATCATCTGTAACCTCATTCTCCTCGGGTTCATAAACTCTGTACGCATCATTAACTAAATACTATAACATGTTATGCTCTATGTAGTCCCCTTCTACATCTATCCTACTTGTTGAAGGTTGTTCGGGGACAAAATGAACTTTTAATTCACCGTGAAAACTCCAAAATTGATAACTATCTTGCATACCCGATCTTAACAAATGTAGTTCAACTGTTTTTCACTCAAACACCTTACCATTCTTACACCTAACACATGGACACGAAAACTCTTCATCATTATGACATCTCTTTTCATATTTTACAAATTCATTAGGACCTCTGCGAAACACATCCCCCATTCTATTTATCTCACCCATCCACACTTTTTATTTCGAATATCCCATCACAGCTACCACAACTAATCACCTATTAAAGGTAAGAAGCATATATTCATGGATTAGTATAAAAAAACTTAGATTTATAGTATGTTTCATTTAATTTCATTTAATTTCTATTTCCTCCATCTCCTTTAAAGAGTGAGGGGTCCTATCCCATTCAGGACCGCATATTTCTGTAATATACTTAACAACTCATGCACATTGTTACGAATTGAGAAAAATTCGGCAGCATATCCTAGTAGTTCTCCAAGTATACGGTGTTGATTGGTAAGTGTGAGTATTATTTCAATTGATCAATTGAAATAACAGTAACACTTGTCACTCTAGTATGTACCCAGAGAACATTAGGATACGACTCCAGAACTTCCTCCAAAAGTAACAACTTTAAGCCACTAAGAATATTATTATATAGAAATTATGCAGTCCCACACTGTCCAAACGGGACAATTAGAGAGATCTCATTATAGGGGTAATAACTCTCGAATGGGTCTAAGGGCTATTGAATGCGTACGCATAAGAACTAGAAGGCTAGTATCTATGCGCACTATATGTAATTTCAAGTATGTTTCATTTAATTATCATACTATATATATATTATTCGTTATACAAAGTTATTTTAAAAAAAGTTGAAAAATTCCACCCCCATATGGACAATAATCCAGTGGTCATGCCACTTTTAAAATTAAATAACCCAACATCGATCCACAATAATCCGACCACAATGGAAACAACAAATGTATATCCCGTACTCCTTCTAATTCATTTACTCAATTAATTCTTTTCATCAATTAAACTAACAATTAAAGTATACAATTATTAATTTACTAATTTGCAATGAGGGGCAATCCTACTTGCATATTAAAGGGACACTAATTATTAATTTAAAAAAAAAATTAACAACCAATCAATATTAAATCAATCAATTCTTTTACAAGGGGCACTACAATATGAGGGGCAATATCTAATAAACCATTAAAAATTTAATTAAAAAAATACACACACGCACATATACACCCCCTGCCCCCACCCCACCCCCTTCCCTCCCCCTCCCCCTCCCCCCACCCTCCCCCTACCCCCTACCTACCCCCTCCCCCCAACGACTTCCCCTTCCCACCACATGCACACACACACATATATACACATGCACACACACGCACACACACACATACCCCCTCCCCTCCCCCCATCCCTGCTGCCTCCCCCCCCCCACACACACCACACACACACGCACATTTACACACATATATACACACACACACTTATACATACACATATACATAAATGGGGGATAAATAGAGAGAAAACATACCAAAGTTGTAGAGAGAGAGAGAGAGCAACCTCTAGAGAGAGAGAGAGAGAAATGGAGGGAACAAATTCGGTGGGAAAAAAAGAAGGAATTTTTTTTTACTGACAGAATTGTCACAGACGTATCACGATCATTGACCATGATAATCTTGTCACGGACTTATCACGGTCATTGATCGTGAGAAAAAATGCGCTTTTTTATCACGGTCAATGGCCGTGACAAGCCTGGCCGCTAAAAAGGTGACAATTTTACCATTTTGGTGTAGTGTTTGGATCAACATTGACCACTTCTCCCCTCACCATAGAATTCATAATGCCATGATTAATGTTTTAATTATTTGACACTAATCTAGTTGTAATAGATACATGAAAATAGTGCAAGACGTGACTGATTGGCCAATTATGTTGCTAGTAAGTGAACCACGTGGGAATAGTTCTATGTTTCCGAATTTTTGTCAATGACACATAGAATATTGAGATCATATTCACATGTCCATTAGAATTGTTATAAGAACAATTGTTTTGCCGGCGGTGATGGGGGCATTGTTTCACAATTGCATTATTGCAATGACCGATATAGGTCGTCATTGTGCGACATATGTATGAGGGTCACTTCCAAGTATAAATGGAGAACACTTACTATTTTTTCATGTAAAAGGAAATCCACCTTAGTTTTAATAATGCCATCCTCAACTATGTCAAATGACATGTACTACATTCTGCTACATTAAACATGGAATGAAACAAGTTGAGGAGATTATGAACCATGGGTACGAAATATAACTTGTTAAATAACAGTGTGTGCCTTCGTTCGTGAAATTATCGATTTAATAAGAAGAACGGTTCATGTCATTTTGTTCAAGTACATACTGACGTGGCACGTGCGCGCTAAATTGATATTTCCATGTGATAAATATCTAAAAATACCCTTTTATCCTTATTACTATTTGTCAATGTCTACCACAATCTATATGTTGTGGAATGATGACTGGTGTAATAGTGGAAAAAAGGACCATAATGCCAAAAAGTACTATTTTTTCTATTTGTAAAGGGTTTCTTGGTCAGAAATTTTGGAAACTTGTGAGCGACCTTGAGGGTCACTCACCATTGGCTTTGTTAAAATGTCATTCGAGCAAGTCACTGATCGCTCGCTCATAAGTAAATGTAGATTGTGTAATGTGAGTGAGTGCGAGTGACCTCTTGGGTCCCTCGCTTAAGTATTCTCTATTTCTTATGATATTAAAGTGGTTGAGCCTTAGCTTTCTTAACAAAACTTACCTCTCATCCTCCAAACCAAAACTCTCAAGAGGTCCCAACTGACCATCTTCTTGTGTCCTGCTTGTTCAGCCAAGGCTTATTGCTAAGTAAACATGTGTAAAAACATCAAGACGAAGTGTTAGTAAATGAGGTTCTCATAACTTTACTTCACTAGGAAGATGGGCTACTCATGTACTTGCTCTTATTCTAAGAGCTGAATTAAGGTTGCTCAAGCAGCCCTCTTTTGCTAATACTTCTCAGATGACTTTTGGATCCGACTTTGGTTTCTCAAACAGCTTCTTTTACTAATACTACTCGCATGACTTTTGGATTATATTTGGGTTACTCGAGAAACCCCCTTGTGCTAGTACTGTTCGCACGACTTTTAGAGCCGACTTGGGTTGCTCGAGCACCCTCTTTTGCTAGTACTTCTTGCAAAACTCCTCTTTAATTAGAGGGTTATCTATATACCCCTATACATTATCCCCCTCATGAAAAAGTCTTTCTTTAGTTTGAAGAGGAAGCATTGTGCATGAAAATATTTTTTCTTAGAATTTCAAGAGGATAGTTATCATGATTACTTTTATTGTGCATTAAATTCTCTAATATGTTTGATTTTATAAGACGACATATTATTACTTTTAAGAGACATGCTTCGTGTTATGTAGGAGTAGTTAGGGAGGATTACTTACGATTCGAGTAATCATTAATGATGACCAAGGAAAAATCGAGTGTTCGTGTAAGGACACTGTTGTTGTATTTGAGAAAGAAAAGTATGCTCTGACACCACTTGAAAAGAGTGGAAGGCTTTAATTCAACTTTGAGAATTCAGAAATAAACGTGCTTGGCAAGGATGGTCACAAACAAATAAAAAATATGTTTATATTTTTCAATTTAATTCCTAAGCATATAAAACAAATTTAAAAAAAATTAATCTTTGATTAAATTAGTTATGAAGGCCAATATGCATTCTAAATATAATGATTAAGCTATGCATGCACAAAACACAAAGATTGATAATAAAATCCCTTACGGGAAAAACCTTTAGTTTCAGCACTTTAGAAATAATACGAGACAGTCAACTTAAAAACTACTTTATACGAGCCACAAGTATAATGTACTAGTATTCGTAAGATCTCTATAGAATACTCCTCAATACTGAGCAGTCCATAGGTGGCAGTCCACCCTCGGTATCCACCGATCAACCTTCAGTCTTTTTCTTCAATCGTGTTCTATTTGGGTTCACAAGTCAGCCATGGAGCACCTCTCCACAAGGTGTATGCAAGGATACAAATCTTTCTAGAGTTTAAATCAATTCACAAAAAAATTATTTTGGGAATGTGTGTTATGAATCAAAAGTCTTTTATGAACACAAAACTTTGAAAACCTTTGGAACAGATATGTAGAAAGTGTTCCTTCAATAGTCGTAAAAAAATAAACATGAAACATGTATTTATAAGGCGTTTACAAATTTCAAGGAGACGAGACATTCAAACGAATTTTAAACTTATTCGAACGAGAATAGCAATTTGGTTGAACGAAATAGTATATCGTTCGAATGAATGTTCCATCTCGTGTGAACAAAGTTTAAACGACCTAAAACAGTAAGCCCTCATTCTATACACATTCGATGTAAACTTCAAACGGGCCTTGGAACTAAAATGTTATCTCGTTTGAAGGAGAACCTCATCTTGTTTGAACGAGGTAAGCGAACTTTGAAATTTTTTAAATTAAAAAGTATGCCTCAATTTTTAAAGAAAAAATCATGTTTCAATTTTAATAAAAATAAAACATCCCAAAATAAATTTAAATTCCTAAAAAGTTTTATTCCTTTATGGGATCTAGTGGAGTCTTGAACTTGGAGATGTTGGCATTCAGTTCGACGAGTCAGCGAGTCGGTTTGTAACAGGATACGCCAAATAAATCAAATAAAAAGCCGAAGCTAAAATTCCCCATTGGCTATTTCAGTACAAAAACTAACCAAAACCCAAATTATAAAAAAAATTCCCCTTAAGACAAGTTTAATACCCTTCCTAAACCCTAGAAATGGAATGACATTGAAAAATAAGCTCCATCTTCAATCTCCACTTGTTATTCAACTTTATCTTCATCTTGTGTAATATAATCTTCTATAAGTACCTACACACATGAAGTAAAGAAAATACCCCGTGATGCATAGAGTTTGACATAGAAAACAAAATCAAAAGCTCATATAGCAATCTCCCCATAAATCAAACTCATTATCAAATCTTTCCCGTAATTTATTCTCCCCCTTTTTTTTTCCAAAAATAGACAAAGGCGTAGAAACAAAACATGAGGTAAAAAGAACCATATAGAAGTAGTAAGATATCATTACAAAATAAGCATAACTAGGATTCATTGTGCCAACCTGTTGATCTGCAACTAAACACCCTTAAAATATAAACTAGTATCATATTTTTCTATTCTTTTCTTCTCTAAATTCTTTTGAAGTGTTTTTTTGAAAGATCAAACAAACTAAACTATGTTGGCCCCCTCTTTGGAATTTTATTTTTATTTTTATTGCCTTACACTTTTTATTGGGCTCTTGCTAATGGTGGATTTCTTGTAAAAACTTTTTCTTTCACAGCCCTTTCCCGTGCTTACTCAAGAAAAATTTAGTAGTAAAAAAACTTTCACGGGAAACGGTTCTTATGTGCACAAATCCCCCATAGTCATAAAAATATAGATGACAAAATTAATGTGAGAATATCTCACAAAGTTAAAATATACATGTAAAGTAAACGTTCAAAAAGCTCGTGCATATGTGTGCGGACGCATATCTAAAGTTAAATCCATAAAGCAAATCAAGTTCGAAACAACTCCATGTAAACATGACTAAGAACAATATAAGTATCTAGAATTATAATTAAATGCCCTAGCCAGATGGAAATCACGGAGTGAATTGGATTCAAACACACCAATATGCCACACCAAATGTGTAAAACTAAACTACATAAAAACCAAGTTTTTTTTGTATTGTTGAAAAATTTATCAAAATAAAATCTTTTGTATTTTTCAATATGACTCAATAAAAGAAAAATATAATACAAAAAATATACTAGTTATAATACTAGCAAACATATATCATGAAGCACAACTAGAGTATGACAAATATGCTAACACAATCATCCATAAGATATAGCAAGAGAAGAATCCTATGCAGGCAAATGAGAATCAACTAGTCTAACATCTAGATCCTGCAAAGAAAATGTCCTAACCTAAATAGATGTATACCTAATGCGTTGGTATTTGGGAACCAAGGGAACACTAGACCTCAACTTGCTAGGAGCTCTTCCAAGATCATAACAAAATGACCTAAGGTGACCTTTCCTACCACAATGTGAATATGTGTAAACTCAAGGAATGTAACCTAACGTTTGACATTTAACGTCATTGGATTTGGTTTACCCTCTAAAACAAACAATGGTCTTGGCATTGAAAACAAAAACATTAAAAGAAGAAAGCCAGTACCATAACTACTAGAGTCTTTTAAATCATCTTTTAACTTAAAAATTTTAGACTCATGCAAAGAATTAGACTCTTCAAATTTTAGGAACTCCTTCTTTAAATTTTTAATCATTCCTAGAAGGTGTTCTCACTCCCCCTAAATGCAAGAAAACTTATCCCTAAGAGTCTTCTCACGTGCCTTTTAATCTAAAATCAATTTATCATTTTCCTCATTGGCACGTACACTAACCCAAGAAATTTTTTAGTCTTCTAATTCTTTATCTAAAAACTGAACTCCATCATAACTCTCTTTCTTAAACAATTCTAAATTTTTAAATCACGCTCCATGTCCACAAGTTTTTCACAAAGGAAATCTCTTCGATTTTGAATAGTTCATAAAATTTCCATAGCAGCTTTAAAACGAAAATTTTATTTTTCAAGAATTTTAATTCTTTTATCAAAATTCAAATTTAAACAATTTAAGTTGTCATCACTATGGGAATCCATCGAGAGAAAAATAAATAAACTTACAATAGAGAGATAAAAAAAAATTAACCACCCTAAAAGCACTAAACAAGGATCTTACACGATAACTTAGTGCAACCCGCTTTGATACCCATTTTACAAAGCATGTAAGTATGATCTGACTACACTTGTAAGATTGGAAGGCTCTAATCCCACTTTGAGAATACGAAAATAAACTTGCTTGACAAGGATTTTCATAAACAAACAAAAATTCTATTTTTGTATTTTTTAATATAATTCCCAAGCATACAAATATAATTTTAAACAAATAATGATTAAGCTATAGATTCACTGAACACAAAGTTTGAGGAAAAAACTCCTACGGGAAAAATCTTTTATTTTTGCACTTTAGAAATAATACAAGACAGTCGACTAAAAAACTACTTGATACTAGCCTGCCACAAGAATAACGAGCTAGTCTTCACAAGATTTCTACAGAATACACCTCAATCCTAAGCAGTCCACATATGGCTTCCACTCTCGGTATCCATCGATTAGCCTTCAGCCTTCTTCTTCAACCGTGATCCTTTCGAGTTCACAAACCAGCCACAAGGTGTATGTAAAGATACAAATATTTCTAGGGTTTAAATCGATTCACGTAAATTATTTTGGGAATGTGTGTTGTGAATCAAAAGTGTTTTATCAACACAAAACATTGATATTTTTTGGAATAGATATGCAAAAAGTGTCCCTTCAAAAGTCTTAGAGAAATAAACACGAAACAGGTATTTATGTAGCGTTTACAAATTTTGAGGAGATAACACATTCGAATGAATTTGAAGCTTATTCGAACGAGACTAGAAATTTGTTTGAATGAAATAGAATCTCGCTCGAACGAATGTGCCATCTTGTTTGAACAAAGTTTAAATGACCTCCAAACGACCTAAAATAGGTAGCCCTTTTTCGATACACATTCGATGTAAACTTCAAACGAGGCTTCGAATGAACAAGTTATCTCGTTCGAATGAGAACCTCATCTAGTTTGAATGAGGCGAGAGAACTTTGAAATTTTTTAAATAAAAAATTATGCCTCGATTTTTAAAGAAAAAATCCAGTTTTAGTTTTAATAAAAATAAAATATCCCAAAATAAATTTAATGAATAAATTTAAATTTCTAAAAATCTTTATACCTTTATGGGATGTAGTGGAGTCTTAAACTTAGAGATGTTGGCGTTCGGTTCGATGAGTCAGTGAGTCAGTTTGTAATGAGATATATGACAAATAAAACAAATAAAAAGCCTAAGCTAAAATGTTTTTGCTTACATTTTTAGCTCCCACCGCTATGCAAAAAACCTAAACTATTACTAGACTCTTTACGGGAGTATAGTGGCTAGTCTTAGTATTGAATCCATAGGGAATGTTGATAGATGTTAATTGATTTATTATTTCTCAAATAAAAGAGTAAAAGATGAAAGTTATAACAAAAGACAAATATAGGCATGTATTTAAAATAAGATTAACAAAACGAGTAAAATCTAAATATTGAGAATAATATCCCTCACCTCGGGTTAATAAGTATAAATGGTTACACGGGAAGACAAGTTTATCAAGATTAAATCTCATTTCACAATTAATTAAATCTAGAGTTATCAACCCTAAATTGCTATAAACACTTAATATGGTTTTGGTGTCAATAAATATCCCCAAGATTACACACACCAGGTCGTAAATAAGGCACATACATAATATACACCGTTAAATATCCTAAGCATAAAATCAAGAACAACCTAACCCATTTAAACTCATATAACCCATCACGAAAGAAAAGAAACTCATTAATCCAAGGCGGGTTCATTCATCTCAACTTAAACAAAGGTAGCTACACAACATTGTAAATGACATGAATTAAATGAAAGCAACTAAATAAAGCAGGTAAATCAAATTATCAAAGAAAGAAATCTAGTTATAAAAGCATGAAATAACAAAAAGCTTATATTAAAATGGAGAAGATGAATGAATAGAGTAACTTACGACAAAAAATGGAACCCTAGGAGGGAGAAATGGAAGAGCTCCCAAACCTTAAACTAATCTAACCTAATAACATAAATATATATTGTCCCCATGAAATAAAGCCCAACTTACATATATATATATATAGTAAGTTAAGAAATAAGAAAATGGAAAAGAAAAGAAAAAGTAAAAACTGCCCAATATCTGATGACCCGAGTCGACTGCGGCCAAGGGGTTAGTCGATCGGGGGATGTGTGTTCAGCTTACTGCCTTCTATCGTAGGCACAAATGGAATGGACGATCGATCAAGGCTTGGGGTTGTTACTTTGTTTTCTAGGGTAATATGATTCCTCACTAAGGGAGAAAAGATGCAATTATGGAAATGACTCTAACTTCATCATCCTAACTAAAACGATGTGCCATTTGTGGCCACGCGAAGCTAACTCAATGAACTATACTTCCATCAAGATCCACTGGTCGGGACACGAAGTATTAAAAGTCTAAAATACCCTTGAAGTTATAAGAAATGATGGAACTTCCTAGAAATACAACCAATCATCACGCTAAGCATTACAATACCTATAAAAGCTCAATTATACCTCGCAAATCATATATATATACATACATAAAAGAAGTTATCTAGTTAACGAGATTAAAATAGGAATTAAGGGACACAAAAGTGATAGAATGCATAAGAATAACAGACGTAAATATACAATATTCATGACATATCAATTAACCGTACTTTCGAACCGTCAATCCCTATTTCCTTATTGGTATATAATACCCCTTTTATCCTCTTCCAGTATTTTTTACTTTCATTTGAAATTTCTAAGAGGGAGAGAGATAGTTTCATGTTTCTGCCATCTTTTTCATGCCTTGCTTCTATCTTTTCTTGAAATCTTGTTTACTTTAATGTCATCTTCATCCAACGTCACTTCAACCTCCATTTCCACTTTCATTACTGAGATGGTGGTGGGGACTTTACCCATTCAAATCACCACTTCCATGGATTCTGGAATTTCACCCACTTCCACAGCTATGCTTGCCATTTCTTAAACCATCTCAATTCTTATTGGTGGTTCTTCTCAAGGCGAAACTTATGATCCATCCTTTATTAACCCAACACATTAGAAATATTTGGAAGTGCATGAAAAAAAGGATTTCACAACGTATGGGTGCGCCCCGCTCTTTAGGAGTGATGATCATTTTTCGAGCGCCTAGAGGGATTTGAGGCATGATAGGTATCTATGATAGTCGAGCAACCACTTATAGGGATTATAGAGTGAGAGGACGTCTCAATCGTTCTGCCTCATAGTATTTTGCAAAATTGAGTGGATAGGGAGACTTTACCTTCTCAATATTAATTTTGACATTTGTGATGGCTCTCTCATGGAGTGGGAGTCTTGGGGTGAGTATGTCTTTTCTGTGGAAAGTTATTGAAAAATCATTGATGGTCTTGGATTAGAGAGGACTCTTAGGAACTTAAAGAGTTATACTAGTAGTCCAAACTCGAGTGCCTTCTTAGCCTCTCATTAGAGAATAGATACGCATACTTTTGTGACTGGCTGGGGCGAGTTTACTATCACTTTACATGATGTCTATGAACTTATAGGAATGTCAGGCTTGGGAAATAACAATTTTACAGATGGTTATAAGGATATTGAGGAGGAATCAATGTGCAGAGATTTACTTAGGTATTTAGGTGAAAGCGCTCGTTATTTAGCACTCGCTTATGCAGGTTGCTAAGTGCTAAAGATATTGGTTTAGGGATTTTGAACTCCTGTCTAAGGATAAGGCTAAAACAAAAGCCCCCAAAAGTCAAAACGATCCCATACTGAAGTCAAAAAATCATCTGTCTGCCCTCTTTATGACTTTTTTATAAACATTTCTATTCTAAGGAAGACCCAATGACTCTCCTCGAGAGTTATTATTTTGTTTGGCAGTGAGGTTTGCTTGTGGTAGATCTTTACTACTCCCTGCCTTAACACATGGATAAATGTATACTTGGATGGATCAAACACATGCAGATATGGAGAGATCTCATAAACGTTATGATGTTTTCAATTTTGCTAGCACTCTTATTCTTTAGGGGGTTTATTCAAGCGGTTCCCAAGATGGGCTCTGAAACCTCGCTCATTACTGGGCAGCATTGATCATGTTGCAAGATGGCATATAAGTATTCCTAAGTAGTCACTAATTTTTTTAGACAATATTAATGAATTCTCCTTCCGTCCATACTCTAAGATATTAGGAGGTATATTTTCATGGTTTTTCTTTCCATGTAATTCACAAGTTTTGAAACCGCCTATTGACGTTGAATCTAAGAGGGATTGTCTTCACATATCCCATATGGCTTTTATTTTACCTTGTAATCTTCCTTCCTTAATTTAATTGGGGAAATGAGCAGAGTTCTATCGTTCTGACCGAGTGAGGCGATAGTTTGGGCATGATCGGGGACTTTTACCCCTTAGTTTCCTTTAATTCTTTACCACGAGGAGTTACACTTGGAATCTTATGAAAATTTTACTTTTGAAGGTATGGTCCATCGTACTTCTCAATTTCCTAATTTCCTCATATTTTCTCGTGATTAATTGGCTTCTATTAGTCATATGTTGTTTAAGCTCTAGCAATGTTAAGTTCAGCTTATCAAGTCAAATATTCAAGACATGCCTCACGAATCATTTATTATGGGCATTCCCTCGTCTGGCAAATTTATGATAAAGCTAACATTTGAGATACATGGAATTATAGTTAAACCATAAAGGCTCCTTTGAATCAATTTACTCCCATGTTGGTAAATCCTATATACGGGGAGACTGCATACTCAAAGTATCTAGGAGAGAAGCAATCAAAAGTCAAAGGCAAAAGTAAGGACAAAATTTCTAAAAGGAAGCATCTAGATACAGATGTTTCCAACTTTATCCCTACTGGACATAGTGGGTCTTCCTCTCCCCTATCTCCAGTCAAGACTTGAGAAGTAAAGAGAAAGAAATGAGGAATCAAATCCACACACTTTGTTATATTGGTTGATCAAAGTTCTGATACATATACTTATGGTATTGAAGAAACTTTCTAAAATGTTCATAAGAGTGGTTATGAATCCCTTCATCAATCATCTTCTCCACTTACTTCTCAATCAGTGGAAGGTAATCTAGCTATTCCTCTCTTATTTAGTAAAAATAAAATCAATGGAGATGCGATTACTCACTTTACACCCTGCTCATCTGAAGAGGAACTTGTTTACTATGTAAGTAATCCTTCCTATGATTACCACAGTTCATCTTTAAATGATATTGAGTCACTTGGCATCAATGAAGGTCATTTGTTTAACGCTTTGTATTTTTTTATCAACCACTAAGAATGTTATATTGGACTTTTAACAGTCCTCCGATTATCATGATGTGTCAATGATATATTCATCTTCCTCGACTAGCCCCATAATAGGACCGTTTCCATATTGGCAAACCCCTCGTTCGAGATCTGTAAGTATTTTCCATATTACATTTTTTTCCTAGGCTTTTGTTATTAGCTTTTTCTTTATAACTAATTGGTTTCCCTCTTTTTAACTGGTCTCATTTGGGGGAATAAGTGAGGAACCAACGGTGACTACCATCCTTCTACCTGTTCCTTATTCCATTCATCTCACTCGTGATCCATTTCCACGCATGAGGAACTCCATGTTGGTATCTTCTTTGAGCTTGGCATGAGAGGTTTGTATTCTCTGGACACTCTTTTATTTCTAAGCACTAAAGTTGAAGATGGTATGAGTGATCGTTCTACCTTTATAATTTTTGTTTAAATCTCTCAATTGTTTTCCCAACTACTGCTGAGAATTCATCTATGGCTACTCGTACGACTAGTCTTACGTCGAGCACTCTCCAAGTACTTGAAAGGGTCCTTTACTTTTGCTAATACCCAATGAGAATTTCAACTTGAATATTTATTCTTTTTATTTCTATAAATATATGTCAGTTACACCTTTAACATATGTTCGTGGTGTAATAGTTCCTCCTAGGGCAAGACACAGCTCAGTTGCTTAATCAGCTATCTCTATAGGAGTAGACCTCAAATATTTCTTTTGTGTGGTCACCTTTTTTTGGACAAGAAAATGGTAACTTACCACTTTCTACTCTTAGCTGGTATTATTGCCTAGTGGATCCACTTTATCTGAGGGTATTCTCTTACCATCTTGGGTAATCATCCCAAAGTTACCACTCTCAGTAGGATATCTATCCCTCGCATATGTCTATATAACAAACCTCAAATATAGATTCTTCCTTCTCAGCTAATCTTTAGTGTGGTTTTAGGTGGTTCCACTATACCTTTTACCTCTTTAGAGAAGGTAACCTAGTGTTCGGGATTTAAAACTATCTTTTATTGTCTTTATCATTTTAAGTTATAGGCTTAGATTCTTTGTTTTCTTTGTTGTCAGGTTGGAGTGAGTGCCCAATTCTTCCTTGCCACTCAACCTACTATGCCTCTCATTAGTACTATGATTATCTCAAGCATTTCACCTTATGTGAGAACCCAAGTACTTGGCATTCTTTATATTCTTTGATGATTTTGGTTTTTTGGGGATAAATATTTTTTTCCCAGGTTATTCACCCCTCTGGTTCTAGCACTTTTATATCTTTGGGTCAACATGAATTTTTATTCATACCTTCATTTTTATCCACTCATGCCAATTTTCATGTAAGTATCTCTTATGCACTATTTTGGGTGAGTATTCCAAGTACTCCTTTGTCTGTGAAGTCTCAAGTGTTGAGCTTTCATGTATGTTTTACTCATTTTCTTCTAACTTTATAAGCATTATGCATAGTTATTTATCCTATTTCCTTGTTTATAGGTGAGTGTTACAAGTGTTCATATAGTTGCGAAACCTCCGGTATTTAAACTGGCATACTTTTGTATTTATTTACATTTTCTGTCCAAATGCTTAAGTTGTCATTCTTCCTATTTCTTTGTTTTTAGGTAAGTATTACGACCGTTCCTTTGTCTATGGAGCCTCGGATATTAATCTGACATACCTTAGTATTTACTTTCTTTTATTGTGCAAATGATCAAGTAGTCACTCTTCCTATTTCCTAATTTTTAGGTCATCACAACGAGCGCTCATTTCTCTGTGGATCCTCAAGTTGATATAAGATATCAACGTAGGATCCCAGGCTGTCTGCTAACTCCGATCATCATGCAAGTGATTTTTCTTTCTTTAATATTACTATAATACTTTTCATTTATTTACATGGTGTATCTATCCTTTACCTCTTTGTTATTAATAATCAAGAAAGTGGGGAAAAAGAAGTTGATGATGAGAATGAACATGACTTTGAGACTACTCACTCAAACATGGATGAAGGCGAGTAGTTTGGCGAGGAATCTATTGGTTATTTTTATGGTAGTTCTATGGATGCAAGTTTTGACACTATAGACATTTATTCTCTCGATGTCTATATGAAAGATATGTAGTGGGAGTGACATGTGAATAGGTTTCACGATAAAGACTGAGTTGTCTTAGACCTTATTTTCTAGTATCATCCTAATAATTTAATGAGTGTGTGTGTAATATTAAAGGCATATCTATTACCAACTTGAAGATGCTCGCAAGTCACGTTCATCGATTTACTTCAAACTCTCCTAATGAGATTAATCCTACGGTCACTCGTACTTTATTGGTTGGTATCAAGGACTTGGAGAACTTATATCATTTCAAATTGGATTGGTTTGGTGTTTTCATTCGCTAACTTATTCATCTTACTATGAGGATGTTGATGAAGGCTAAGTCTTCTAAGAACTCTAAGGCTGAGAAATGCCGTCAGCGAGCGGATGCCTTGAGAGAGAAGATCAAGTCTCTTAAATCTGAGTTAAGAAAATCGTTAGCTAGTGAGAAACAAAGTTTCGCTCGTATTGGCAAAATTAAGGAGGACGTGAAATGAGAAATAAGTGTCTCTTTGGAGGGATTTTATATGAAAGATAATCTCCTTTTCCTTTTAGCAAAAAATTAATCTTGTAATCTTTTTCTCACGTTTGTAATATTATGGACTGTTTTACGAGCATGCCATTTTTTATGAAATGAAGTGTCGTATATTGTTTTTCTTGTGCCTATACTTTGCACTTTTATTATTTTTCTCTTATGTTGTGGGATTGTCTGCACGAATATATGCTGTATGAAAAAACATTTACGAGTAATAAATATGATATTATCTTTTCCATATTCTGTGGGGATTCATGCTCGTAAATTTGTGAGTTATAAATATAATATTACCTTTACCGTATTCCGTTGGGATGTCTGCTCGCAAATTCTATATGTTTTCAAATATCTATTAGTAAATTATTTTTGACTGAATGAAACAATATCTTTGTACTTTGGGAAGTTATTGACGTGCTCGCCACATTTTTTTATTTCATCTTTTGCAGTAATGAATCTGCAAGCATATCCCCTCAAAATATTACGAGTAGAGATACATGTCTTGAAAGTTTTATACTATTATGCTTGTCATATTATGCTGTATAAAATTAAAACTTGTGAGTATATCCCTTCATAATTTTAAAAGAAAATGTGACTGTAGGAGGGTAGTGAGACTAGGGTCTATGAATATCTGAAAAGGGTGAGGCGTGACCCACTCCAATGGACGCTATCTGAAAGGTACTCAAGAATTTCTGGAGCAGCTTCTGATGAAACCTTCTCCTTTTGGTAAAAATGGAGCTCAAGGTGGAACTCCCTCCCTGTAAGAAGATGAATTTCACAACAATAGTAGTAAATTTTCTCAAGAGGAACTCCTAAGAGTGATGGCTGTCAGTGGGGAGTGAAAAACAAGGCACTTAGCAATAGAGAGAGCGCAGGGAGAGAATACTTGAGTTTTCATATATCTCCTTGACCTTGCCCAAGGTTCCTATTTATACTTGGGCACTAGGGATGATTTGGCACTTTTGGTGCCAAAAACTTAGAGGGTTGGTGAGGGACAAGGTCTGTAGTGTACCATGTGTCCCTACTTGTGTGCAGCAGCATATCCCCTCAGACAAGTGCCACCTACTGCAAACAAAATTCAAAAAGAAAATTTGTCTCCTAATGGTACCAGAATATCTGATTTGGTAAATATCTTTTGAAATAATAACTTTTGGTACACACTTTGTAAACTTGAGAGAGGAGGCCTCGAGGACCTCCTCCTCTAAAACTGTCAATCTTGAGGTGGAGGGGGCCTTGAGGACCCCTCTCCTCTAAAATCATGTTTTTCCTGAGAGGGGCCTTGGGGACCCTCTCTTCTAAGAAAATCATTTTGTACATAGTTCATTTCTTGTGTGTAGCCAACTCTTTGGTTGCTCACTTCACTTATGACTAAGTGTGAGGTGTGTGTAGTCTTGAGTGACTCATGGGTCTTTATACTAGTATTCTCTCAATGCTATAGTTCTAAGTGGTTGAGCTTGATCAACATACTTTATCCTTCAACTGCTAAGCCAAAACTCCCAAAAGATCCCAACTGGCCTACTTGAGCCCTTCTTACTCATCTAGGCAACTAGTATAAGAAAATAAGTATCAATACTTTTGTTCTTTTAAAGAATGACTTTTCATGGTGAGGGGTTGCTTATGGTAGCCACCCCCTCATCCAAACTTAGTTTTCTTGGAGCTGAGGGGGGAGTACCTTGAGGGTCCCTCCTCCAATATGAATTTTTGCTATTGAGGAACCCTAGGGGGTTCCTTATCAAATGTCATTTTTTTGATGTTCAGGAACCCTTGAGGGGTCACTCAAGGATTCCTTATCAATGTCACTTTCTTGCAAGGGAACCTAGGGGTTCCTTCTCAATGTCAACTTATGCAGGGACCTTGGGGGAGTCCCTCTTAACATGGGTTTCTGCCGCCACCGAGGTGAGGTTCCTTATCAACTTGAGTTTCTGCAAAGACCCGGGGGGTCCCTCTCAACATGGCTTCTTTCGCTACCTAGGTGAAGTTACTTCTCGACTTGAGTTTCTGCAGGGTCCCTCTCAATATGGGCTTTTTCCTCCACCTAGGTGAGGTTCCTTCTTAACATGAGTTTCTACAGGGACCCTAGGGGGTCCCTCTCAATATGGGATTCTGCCGCCACCTAGGTGAAGTCCCTTCTCGACTTGAGTTTCGGTCGGGACCCTTGGTGTGGTTCCTTCTCGATATGAGGTTCTGTAGGGACCCTGGAGGGTCCCTCTCAATATGGGCTTCTGTCGCCACCTAGGCGAGGTTCCTTCTCAACTTTAGTTTCTACAGGGACCCTGGGATCCTCTCAATATGGGTTTCTGCCGCCACCTAGGTGAGTTCCCTTCTCGACTTGAGTTTCTTTTGGGACCCTTGGTGGGGTTCCTTCTCAATATGAATTTATGTCGGGACCCTAGGGGAGGTTCCACATTCTACATATTTCCTTGCCATTGAGGGAGGGGATCCTTGAGGGTTCCGCGTCCAAATATTTTCTTGCTGTTGAGGGGGAGGACTTTGACTGCTCCTCGTCCCAACATTTTCTGGAAGCTGAGGGGCAGGAACTTGACTGCTCCTCGCCCCCGCATTTTTTGGAAGCTGGGGGGGTCATGAGGGACCCTCACCCCAAAATATAGTGGGCAGGCCTGAAACACCCTTTTATAATGACTTATTTAATACTTTATTTCCTCATAATTTTGGAAATTGTATACTCCCTTACTCACTATATGTTATTGAGGACTTCAACCACAAATTATATTCCCTCAAAATATTGCGAGCGAAGTTCAACTTGTCTAATAAAAGAAACACATTTCCTCCTATTTTGGAAATGCTTAGGTGTCTTACTCGTCATATATTGTAATTTGGAAGTATATCCCCTCAAAATATGGCTAGCCGTGCACCTCTCCGCGTAAGGATGCCTTTTCCCTCATACTGTGGGAATCCTGGAATTATTCTGCTCATTATATGAAATTTACTCAGCAAAATCATAATTTTTTTTAAATGTATTCCCTCACAAGTGTGACATCCCACTAATTAAAATAAGAGGTAGCCATCCCACTACTCTAATAAAAAACATGAATCTTAAATGGTCCATTCTTAGCATCACTGTCGCATAATAATAGTACGAGACAACCACCAAATATTTTTTAAAACAGATGTCATATAATTTTACGAGTTTGATAAAAACAATTTCGACAATCCCATCTATAACAGAAGGTGGATATGTATAAGGGCATATAATAGTTTAATAACAATTCTACCAAACATAATCGAATAAGCAGTCAGTTAACAGACTAATACAAAAGGTTACACCGAGTATTATAGTAGTTATAAATAATAGACTTGGGCAACACACCCGAATATACAGATAGAAAATATCTAGAATTTCCAAAAGAGATGGATGCGTCTAATACAAAATTCCTACAACATCCGCAAAAATTCCATAGCTCCTTGATACTGTGAAGGAAAGATCAAAGCGGGCGCCCATACGGCGGAGCACCTGATCATAAATAAGAAACACACAAGAAGGAGAAATATAAACAGGTCAGGGCCCGATTTGATATGATATACATCTGAATAAAGTGCATAACAGCTATGATTACCAAACATCATAAACAGGCTAAGTTTGCTCTTCATTACAAGAATTATCCTTGCCTTTCTTCTAAGTGCACATTCTAGCGCCATACCGTTCCATTATAAGTTACATTACCCATCTAATTAAGAAGAGTAACGTAACTCTATTCAACATGCTAAACTTTCCAATTCATAAAATATATCTTGACAAGTCAATTTATCATTGGGGATCATATGCCATAAAGTTGATTTATAGATTTATTAACTCATTCATGTGAAATGCCATAATCGTGAGACAATTACAATCATAATATAACGGTTCTAAGACCATCCTTCCGGGAGTTATCCCACTGGATGCGCCCCTAAATGCTATCATCTTCCAGGGCCTATAATCAAGACCACCTGGGTACCCTAAATTGTAACGCATGGGAAGCATCCATATACCTTCGATAATAAGTCTTAACAATACCCGAAATTACCTTACCTCGAATAAAACAATCATAGAATGTAACCACTGGTCCTATAGCCTGAGGACTATATTATCCCTGCATCATTATCTAGGGGATTTACCTCATTCGGTTAACTTCCCTCATGATAGCATTTAGAGAGGTATGTATGTGAGTGCCACAATTACAAGATATACCAATTAAACATACACTTCTTATTTCAGAAACCATATGTGCATAAAAATTTAGGCTACAAAGTATAATTAACCTCATACTAGCACCCAAAAGTCCAAAATGATGATACCCAACTCTACCCTAGTCCTTGACTCGTTTAGTAGATGAAATGAGACAATAAGTTCTACTAAATAGTCCCCGAAATAAGCCTGAATACCCCCTTACTAACCTAGGGTATTAATCTCCCTTATGTGAGACCCTAATACTCTTTATCACATCATATGAGAAGGTTCCTAAGCTTCAAACCTAAAATAAAAGGAGTACAAACCAAGTTGGAAAATTTTCATAAAACAACAAGATTTTTGAATCGATTCGCCCTTAAAAGAGAATCGATTCGGCTGAGAAAACCAACCTTATGTCTAAGCCTGAATCTATTTGGCCATAACCCAAATCAATTCGGTTTCTCAGACCTATTGCCACCACTTTAGTGAATCGATTCTCTAAGGGGGCGAATCGATTCGCCCTGGTCGAGATGCCCAATTGTGACGGGTTGATATTAACCCTAAATAACCAAAGCCTATTTTCTTCCATATAACCCAAAATCAACAACTCATAACGTCTCTAAATCACTTATCCAGGTTAACCTACTAGAAGAGGCCATTTAAAACAAGTCTAGATCATACAACCTAGGATTTAAACAACAAAATCATCAAAATCCATAAATGGTTCAAACTCATGAACACTCACTATATATACAAATTATTCACACCCAATCATACATTTATGCAATTTAGAAACTTTCCTCAAGATTGTAGTCTCAGATTATCTTATTGTTACAATGATTCCAAGCCTAAATCACCAAACTCTCTCTTCTCTCTAACTTTCTAGGTTAAAACACATAAATGAGATCTAAATGCTCTTGTAAGTGTAAATACCCCAAAATGCCTCAAATACATTAAGCCCAACATTAAATGCTACTATATACTAAAAATTACTCGTAACATAATATTTAAGTTATAACTAGTCAAAAGTACCCCGAAACCCAAAAACAAAACTAGTACTTTTTTTTACTATCCCGATCGTTCCTGGACTAACCATGCCCTCTAAACTGACATCCGGAATATTGTTCATTATTTCACATTCCAATGTCATATTAACTTTTTAATAATAACCCGATCGGAATATAAATCATAACTGTCGCTTAAAGCACGACGATACAACAAAATATAATGTTTCACTATTTACATTCTCTTAACGGTAAATATGCAAAACTCAGTAAATATTATCTCTTAAATCACTAAAAGTAATAATTACTTCAACTTCCTTTATTTTATATACTTAACTCACAAGGTAATTTAATATAAAAATAATTACTCATAAATAAGGGGTCACATACTCCCCCCCTTATAAGGGAATTTTTTCCTCAAAATTTAAATGTACCTGGTAAAAAGAGGTGGGGGTACTTCCCTCGAATATCGTCCTCTCATTCCCAAGTTGATTCTACGGTATTGTGATGTCCCCACTGGACTCGGAACAAGGGCACCACCTTCGATCTTAGTCTACGTTCTCCGTGGTCTAGAATAGCAACCGGTTGTTCCTCATATGAAATATCGGGTTGTAAATCAATATCATCCAATGGAATGTGCCAATGAGCTCCCTCGTATCTTTATACTTCTTTAAAGATGAAACATGGAACACGTCATGAATTTGTTGTAGGCGTTCCGACAAAGCAAGTTGATATGCTACGGGGCCTACCTTTGCAATAATGGGAAAAGGGCCTACATAGCGCGACGCAAGTTTGATTTTCTTACTGAATCGCATTATACCCTTCATCAGGGATACCAACACTAAAACTTTATCCTCCACTTCTAATTCCACATGCCTCTGATTTGCATCAGCATAGCTTTTCTGGCGATCTTGTGAAATTCATATGAGATTTCGAATAAGCTCAATCTTTGAGGAGGTATCTTGGATCATTTCAGGTCCAAGGAGCTTATTATCTCCTACTTCCAACTAACAAGAAGGTGATCGACACGATCAGCCATACAATGCCTCGTACGGTGCCATACCTATTGTGAATTGGTAAGAATTATTATATGAAAATTTGACCAATGGAAGGTATTATTTCCATCCTACTTTAAAGTCAAGTATGCACATTCGAAGCATATCCTCCAACATTTGGTTGACTCTCTCTGTTTGCTCATCAGTTTGCGAATGGTATGATGTAATTAACCGCAATTCAGTCCCCATCGCCTCTTGGAAGCTTTGCCAAAAATAGGATACAAAAATTTTGTCTCAGTCTGAGACTATATTGATAGGCACCCCATGGAGTTTCACAATTTCTGTAATAAAGAGTTGGGCATAATGTATCGTATTATAATATGCCTGTACCAGTAGGAAGTGTGCCGATTTGTCAAACAATCGACAATAACCCAAATAGAATCATGACCACCTAGCGACATGGGCAATCCAGTGATAAAATCCGTTGAGATACTCTCCCATTTCAACACCGGTATTTCCAACGGTTGTAATAATCTAGTCGGTCGCTGGTGGTCCACCTTCACCAATTGACAAGTGGCGCATTGGGAGACAAACATAAAAATGTCCCTTTTCATTCCCGCCCACCAATACTGACGGTGCATATCTTGGTACATTTTGTCTCCCCCTGGGTGTACTGCAAATCTTGAACCATGGGGTTCCGTCATGACATCACTTCTCAAGTCTCCTTCGTTTGGGACTATAATTCTTCCATGGAAACGTAACCCACCCTCCGAACTAATAGAGTAGGACTCTGCTCCTTCGATCAACAATTGTCATACCCGATCTTGACAATCTTTATCTCCTCCTTGCACTTTTACTATTCACATCACTATGGCAGGTGTAATGGTCAACACGGACATGCATGCTTTTGCTATAGCATCATCTCGGCTAAGTTCTTTCCATTTAGATTTCCACACTTTTGCTAGTTTCCCCATGGGTCTATGACTCAGCGTGTCAGCTACTATATTTTCCTTTCCTGGGTGGTAGTGAATATCGAATTGATAGTCCTTCACAAATTCTAACCACCGACGTTGATGCATATTTAGATCTTTTTGCGAGAAAAAATATTGTAACGACTTGTGGTCCGTAAAAAAACCAAATTTCTCACCTAGAAGGTAATGCCTCCATATCTGAAAGGAAAACATTATTGAGGCAAGCTCCAAATCATGCATAGGATAATTCTTCTCATTGAGCTTAAGCTTGCGAGACGCATATGAAATGGCCCTACGTTCCTGTTGTAACACACACCCCAATCCTTGTAGAGATGCATCTGTAAAGACCAAATAGGCTACTCCCGATCTTGGCAGTGCGAGTACAGGAGCAGAAGTCCACTTGTCTTCTAGCCCATCAAAAGCTAGCTGACAGAAGTCATACCAAACAAATCGCACTCCTTTCCGGGTTAAGTTCGTTAAGGGGCCTGCAATTTTGGAAAAACCCTTAATGAAGCAGAAATAATAACCCGCCAAACCCAGAAAACTATGGATCTCAGTTAGCATCATGGGTTGATACCATTCTCTCACTTCTAAAACCTTGTTTATGTCTACGAAAATACCCTCAATCGTTATGATATGCCCTAAAAATTGCACTTCTTGCAACCAGAAACCACATTTTTCGAACTTGGCAGAAAGTTAATGATCCCGTAGTATCTGTAGGACCAATCGCAAGCGTTTGGCATGGTCAACTTCAGTTAGAGAATAGACTAGAATGTAGTCAATAAACTCTATGACAAACTGGTCTAGGAAGTTCGAAAATACTCGATTCATAAGGTCCATAAATACGACAGGAACGTTGGTTAGCCCAAAAGGCATAACCAAAAACTCATAAGATATATACCTAGTCAAGAATGCGATTTTCGACACGTCCTGCTCTTGTATTCGTAGTTGATGGTACCCAATCCTCAAATCTATTTTAGAGAAGTATGAGGCTCCTCTTAATTGATCAAAAAATCGTTGATTCTAGGTAACAGGTATTTATTCCTACTGGTTACCTTTTTCAATTCATGCTAATGGATGCACAACTGGAGGGAACCATCTCTCTTCCTTAAAAATAATACAGGATCACCCCATGGAGACGTGCGACACCGAATGAACCCTTTTCCCAATAATTATTGAATTTGATCCCTTAACTCCCTCTTTTCCAAAGTTGCCATACGGTATGGAGTTCGCGCAATCGACTGAGTTCTCGACGCTAAATCACTTATGAACTCAATCTCACGACTTGGAGGTAAGCCCAAGATTTCCTGCAAGCCATCTTCAAATTCTCTAACAAAAGGAATTGAGTCTAGGGAAATAATTATTTCTCGTAAAGTCTCCTCTTCAATACAATACAAGTGCGTGATCGAACCTCCGTCCGGAAGGGGCATAGCTACCAAAAACATTTATTGCCCCGGAATGGTGAAAACTATACTCCTCCCGTAACAATTCACCATGGCTCGATATTTTACTAACCAGTCCATGCCCAAAATAACATCATACCCAACCATGTCTAGGATGAGCAAATTGACCTCAAAGCGCAACCTGCCCAGGTCTATTCCCACCCCTTTACAAATAAAGAATATAAGTGAGCCATCACCTATGGAAGACTCCACACTAGTAAAAGTACTTTCAGTAGACTTAAACAATCCTGTCGAGTGAGAAAAGTGCCTAGCAATGAATAAGTGTGTCACGCCTGTGTCAAACATCACTCAGCTTACAGAACCATAAATGGGAAACTTACCATCAATATCTGGCAGTGCTGGCAGTGCGGGAGGAAACAAAGCATCCTAAATATTATAAATAATCCCAAACTGAAGTTGTCCTTATTATAGAGGGACGGATGGAATAGGTGCTGGAGGTTCTGGATGTCCCTGCAAAATCTGAGGGACTCTAGGCAACTGTCCCCCATTCAACTGTAGATAAGCTTTCCTCATGTGACCCTGTTCATCGCACTGAAAACAATGGCCAGTAAAACTTTACATATGTTGGCCCCGATTGTTGTTCCAAAGATGCCCGCACCTTAGCCCTGATGGCCTCGACCTCCATTATTCCCTCTACCCACTTGGCCCTATTGCCCTAACTGCTATTGCTACTGAGCACCCTGGTCATGCCTAAAACCACCTCCGCCAAAGTTGAAACCCCCAAAGTGTTGTTTCTTAGCCAAGTCCCCTTGCTGGAGTCTCTAATCTTCTTACTCCCTTTCAAATGGAGGCAGTGATAATGGCAATGGAGTAAAGCTTCATTCATCACATCTCCAAATGTTTGCAAAGAAGGGTTCCCCAATAGGTGCTGCCTTATCCTCCAACTCAAACCCCCGATAAATTTTAAAATCCTCCTTTCTTCTGGATTTACCTCATTCGGCACAAAGTTTTCTAAATGAGTAAATTCCTCTTCATATTTCGCCACTGATCACTCCCCTTGAATAACATCATGAAGTTTCATCCTTATCTCCCTATGGATTGGTGGAAGAAAATACTTTCGATCAAACAGAATCCATAATTTCAAGATAGTCATGATATCTCTTTGTTCCGGAGTTGTCACCAACTCCCACCACTGTAGGGCTTCTCCCACAAGTTTAAAAGTGGCAAGAATCTGTTTTTGCTCCCCGCTATATTCCACCATTGAAAGATGGAGTTGAACATCTTTCTTCAATTGATTTGCCACAATCACATCAACGCCACCCTAAAATTCTGGAGGGTGACCTTTCAGGAAGGATTCTCTAATTCCTTCCCATTCGGAGGGTCCCGTGTGATCTTGAACCACCGGTGCAGCAGGTTTTTGGGCTTGTGGAAACTGTTATGCCATAGATATCATTATAACGTTGACTTCTTGGGCAATAATATTAGCAACCCCCATCGCATTCATCGTTCCCTGTGGTGGTGGGGGCTCTAAGTCCTCTGTAACTCGATTTACCTTTGCCAGGTGACATCTAAGATAAAAAATAACTGAATCAGAATATAGTTAAAATAATTTATCCTCGCGGAAGATCGAAAACACGTATAAACAAAACAGTCCTAACAATAGGGCTCTATATCAAAGAACGCTATGGTAGAACGTGATAAGTCCGCATAGATCCTAAAGACTCTAGAACCTGATGCTCTGAAACCATCTATGATACCCTGCTTATTAAAATAAGAGGTGGCCAGTCTGCTACCCCAATAAAAAATGGGAATCTTAAATGGTCCATTCTTAGCATCACAGTTGCATAATAATAGTACGAGACAACCACCAAATATTTTTGAAAACGGATGTCATATAATTTTGCGAGTTTGATAAAAACAATTTCCAAAATCCCATCTATAACAGAAGGTGGATATGTATAAGAGCATGTAATATTTTAATAACAATTCTACAAAACATAACTGAATATGTTGTCGGTTAACAGACTAATACAAAAGGTTACACCGAGTATTATAATAGTAATAAATAATAGACTTGGGAAACACGCCTGAATATACAGACAGATCACATCTTAAATGTCCGAAAGAGATGGATGCGTATAATACAAAAATCCTACAACATCCACAAAAATGTCGTAGATCTTTGACACTAGGAAGGAAATATCAAAGCAGTCCATGCATCGGAGCACCTGAGCATAAATAAGAACCACATAAGAAGGAGAAATATAAACGGGTCAGGGCTCGGTTTGATATGATATACATGTGAATAAAGTGCATAATAGCTATGATTACTAAACATCATAAATAGGTTAAGTTTGATCTTCATTATAAGAATCATCCTCACATTTCTTTTAAGTTCACATCCTACCGCCATACCATTCCATTATAAGTTAAATTACCCATCAAATTAAGAAGAGTAACCTAACTCTATTCAATATGATAAACTTTCCAATTCATAGAATATATCTTCACAAGTCAATTATCATTGGGGATCACATGCCATAAAGTTGATTAATATATTCATTAACTCATTCATGTGGAATACCATAACCGTGAGACAATTACAATCATAATACAACGGTTCTAAGACCATCCTTTCAGGAGTCACTCTACTGGATGCGCCCCTAAATGCTATCATCTTCCAGGACCTATAATGAAGACCACATGGGTGCCCTAAATCACAACACATGGGAAGCGGCCATATACCTTCGATAATGAGTCATAACCATACCGGGAATTACCACACCTTGAATAAAATAATCATAGAATATAACCATCGGTCCTATGGACCAAGGACTACATTATCCCTGCATCATTATCTATGGGATTTACCTCATTCATGTAACTTACCTCATGATAGCATTTAGAGAGGTATGTATGTGAGTGCCATAATTACAAGATATACCAATTAAACATACACTTCTTATTTCAGAAACCATATGTGCATAACAATTTAGGCCACAAAGTATAACTACTCTCATACTAGCCCCCGAAAGTCCAAAATGATGCTACCCAACTCTACCCTAGTCCTTGACTCGTTTACTAGATGAAATAAGACATTAAGTTCTATTAAATAGTCCCCGAAATAAGCCCGGATACCCCCTTACTAATCTAGGGTATTAATCCCCCTTATGTGAGACCCTAATACTCTTTATCACATCATATGAGAAGGTTCCTAAGTTTCAAACCTAAAATAAAAGGAGTAGAAACCTTGTTGGAAAATTTTCATAAAACAGCACGATTTTCAAATCGATTTGCCTAAGGCCTAATCGATGCGCCCCTGAAAGAGAATCGATTAGGCTGAGAAAACTAACTTTATGTCTAAGCCTAAATCAAATCGGCCTTAACCTGAATCGATTCGATTTCTCAGACCTGTAGCCACCATTTTAGTGAATCGATTCGCCAAGGGGACGAATCGATTCGCCCGGGTCGAGATGCTCAGTTGTGGCTACGGGTTGATATTAACCCTAAATTCCCAAAACCTATTTTCTTCCATATAAACCAATATCGTCAACTCATAACTTCTCTAAATCACTTATCCAAGTTAACCTACTAGAAGAGACCATTTAAAACAAGTCTAGATCATACAACCTAGGATTTAAACAAGAAAATCATCAAAATCCATAAATGCTTCAAACTCAAGAACACTAACTATATATACAAATTATTCACACCCAATCATACATTTATGCAAGTTAGAAACTTGCCACGAGATTGTAGTCTCGGAATATCTTCTCGTTGCAACGATTCCAAGCCCAAATCACCAAACTCCCTCTTTTCTCTTCTTTCTCCCAAGCTCTCTCTTCTCTCTAACTTTCTAGGTTAAATACATAAATGAGCTCTAAATTCTCTTGCAAGAGTAAATACCCCAAAATGCCTCAAATACATTAAGTCCAACATTAAATGCTACTAAATACGAAAAATGACTCGTAACATCATATTTAAGTTATAACTAGTCAAAAGCACCCCGGAACCCAAAAACACAACTGGCACTTATTTTGACTCTCTCGATCGTTCCCGGACTAGCCGTTCCCTCTAAAATGGCATCTAGAATATCGTTCATTATTTCATATTCCAATGTCATATTAACTTTTTAATAATAACCCGATTGGAATATAAATCATAATCGTCGCTTAAAGCACAACTATACAACAAAATATAATGTTTCACAATTTACAATCGCTTAACGGTAAATATGCAAAACTCAGTAGATATTATGTCTTAAATCACTCAAAGTAATAGTTACTTCAACTTCCTTTATTTTATATAATTAAGCCACAAGTCAATTTAATATAAAAATAATTACTCGTAAATAAGGGGTATTATAGCAAGATCCTTCGGGTAAATACACAAGAAAGCACGAAACTTCATGGTTATGTAAATAAATAAGTATTATAATTACCATTATAAAACTATGAAAGAGAATTGGGCATAACAAAATAGTATTCTCAAGGTTACCTCCTTTGCCCACTTAGTATATAACTCTATAGCAACCGAAATGGATTTTTTTTATAGAAGTCTGCGTTGATATTTCCTACCAAATAAAACACCCAAGGGTGTAATGGGTAAGGAGCAACCAAACTTTGTAGGTTATCTAAGGTGGAATGAACCATGTTGTTGTGCACTTTACATGCTCGCCATTTCGTCACAAAATTTATGGAATTAGCTTCTATTATTGGCTAGAAATAACCCAGGGCAATCAGTTGGTTATATAGTTCTTCTCCACCCATACGTGAGTGATAATGAGCTTTTTTTTAATACTTCTTCCACTTATTCTTTTGTGACACATTTCAGAGCCTTCTTATTATATACCTTTCAGTAAATTTATCCTTTTGCAAAGTAGAACTGAGATACCCCCTTTTTTAAGTAAATCTCATCGACCTGCTCAACAATTAGCTCTTCATCTTTGAGATAGGAAATATAAGGTTTTCTCCAGTCCTATAATATCTCCATGAAGTTAGCTTCAGTTGGATGATCAAATTGAGTCTGCCCTTTTAAACAACCTCGTTGGAGATGAGAAACCTCTATACTCATAGTGGGCCAGTAGTATCCCCCTCATTGTAAATGCCTATAGAGTGGAATGTATGTATCCCCGCAGTGCCTTGTTTGCATTGCTCATAGCTTTTTATGAGCCTCCTCTTCCCCCACGTACCATGCTAAGTAACCACTCGAACCTTTAAAGTAATGAGTGCCTTAAAGCATATGAAAATTTTCTAGTTCTGATAACCTCATTTATCGTTCGTGGGTTTATAATTTCTTTGCTATTCAGAATCTCTAGTCTATCATCTCCTCATATGGAAAGAAATATCTCACCATTGTAGGCATTGTCTTCTATCGAACGGTGATTGTAGCCTTTGACTCAACCATCTATAACATCTGACCAATCATTTCTAGAGCTTCGGGGTGTCTATTTATCATTTTGGGGCACCTCTCTATCTTGACAACTAAAAATTGATTCAATAACCTTTGGATAATTTCTCTATAAGGAGCAAGATTGGCATTCTTGAGTGTGAATTATCCATTGACTTTCTTTACCACGAGGATGGAATATACTTTTATACAAAGTACTATAATCCTTATTCTTAAAGCTTATAACAAGCCAAATATGAGTGCTTTATATTCTGCTTCTTTATTTGAGCACTTAAAGCCCTGTTTATAGGAAAGGGTGATTATATTTTTTTTGTTAAAGAGTATGATTCCTGCTCCCTCGGTACCTTGTGCACACAAGACTTCAAATTCCATATTCCATTCTTTCATATCCTCAGCAAAACAATCTTGGAAGTTATCCCCTGCTAGCTCCTCACTTAGGGGCTCAAAATTTTAGCTTGTAAAGTTAGCTAGAGGTCTGTTACAGCTTGAATTCTGATGGCCTTTAGAATAAGGCACTTCAAATTGTACTCTGAAAGTATTAAGAACCATCTATCCACTTTCACAATCAAAATGGTTCTTACGACCAAGTACTTGATATGATCACATTTGGTGATGATATGAACACTAAATGCGAGAAAGTAGTGCCTTAACTTAGGGGATACACAGACTAAGGCCAAATAAGCCCTTTTTATGCTGGTATATCTAGACCATATCCTAGATATCACTCGGGATAAATATTATATAGGTCCGTCCTTCCCTTCTTTCTCTTAGGTGAAAAATCCCCAATAGACCACTCGATACATGCTAAGTATAAACGCAAAGGTTTACCTGGTTCTGGAGGAATCATAATTGAAGGAGAGGTCAAAATCTCTTTAATTTTCTCAAATTCTCTCTTAAGCTCCCACCCCCCCCCCCCCCCCCCCCACACACACACACACTACCCATTTCAACTTATCCTTCATTACTGGTGAGAAGAGGTGAGTGACTTCTTCCTCTGCTGGTATAAACCTTCTTAGATAAGAAACTTTTTCCCAAAAAACTTTTGATTTGTCTATGACGTTTCGATGGTGTCAACATCAAAATGGTCTTTTGGTTTTTAACATCAACTTGCACACATTTCCTATTGATAACAAATTTAAGTAATTTACCCATAGTAACCCTAAAACCACACTTGAAGGGGTTCATCCTCATCTTACACTTTCGGCAGTGTTCAAAAACTCTTCTAAGATATTGGATGTGCTTTCTCTTCTTCTTGGATTTCACCACTGTGACACCCCTCCTAATAAAATACCGGGTGATCAGTCTTATATCAAATTAAACAGGAATTCAACTTGGTTCATTCTCAGCATCATTGTTGAAAACTCTTTTAAAAGTCACTAACCACTAGGTATTAAAAAAGAAACAGTGCCAAATTTTATCTTTTGAATTAACCAAAACAACAACAACATTCAGATGAATATAATTTAAATCATTCACATAATCACAGAGTCAACCATAAAAATGAATAAATACAATCTTTGTCGAATAAACCATCGGCTACAAAATCCAAATTAAAAAACATAAACCACCAGAAATAATAAACTGGGTACATCATCTGAATGAAACAAATGAAAGAAGTAGGGCGACATGAAAAAATGACATACTGATTGTATCCTACTCTAGGAATGAAATAACTGAAGCGGCTAAGAGTAAATACTGAAACATCCACATATACCGCAACTGTGTAACCCTGGAATAGAAACAATCCTAGCATCCATGTGGCTGGACACCTAAAAGGTTTTGAAAAGCTTTTATAGCAAGGTTTAGAACCCAAAACATTATGAAAATATTTAGCAAGTGAATTAAATTGCAGTAAATTAAAATGCATGAATGCTCTTCATATTTAAGCTAGTGTGGCACTGCCTTGAGGACCGTCTCACCCCTCCACTATTGTGCACACCTAACTCTTTTCTATATAACCCACCTAGTCACCTACCCCGTAACTAGTTCTCGATAATATCCTTCCTGTCACGCTACTCTAGTCTGAGTATGTTTAATATATGATTTATTAGTTATTTATGATGTTAACTTAAGTAGCCATTTCTCATTTGGTACCATATGACATTCTCACATGTTATATATAATCACTACAATTCACATCATCTATTTTACCCGTATATAAATATTTGCACCATATATACGTATCATCATATTATAACATTCACACACATGCCATAAATATATAACCATCCTCCCGAGTACACACTCATCGAATGTTTCTCTACAATGTTATCAATTCAGGTATACTCCCGGACACTCTGCCATGATTAGATCCCTGAATCAGTGAAACAAAATAAATGACGTGGAGGCGGTCATAGTTCCCTCCATAAATGTGTTAGAATCATACCCAAGACATTTCACCCATAAATACGGACGCTATAACCTGGGGACTATGCTCACCCTGCTCCTCAAGCCAGGGGATTCACCCACATCGTGCAACCTCACATGATAGCACTAGAGGAGTATGTATTATTATGAATATTATTCACACTAATATTTATAAAGCACACAAATATATATATATATACACTACACAATCATCGCATATATATATTTAATTAATCCAGGCTACTCCGAGCACAATTATCGTAACACTAACCTAACATTTTCAAGTCTATGTACCGACTTCTAATTTAAATAAATCCCACATTTATTTATTTTATTCACTCAAGTTGTGTCACCCAACTAAATCACCCAGACTCGCTCCTTCGGTCCGATATTTCATCTTGAGAAATTATTCCTCAAATTCCACTTATTAAGGCTAACTCCCTTTTTATCTTGAATATTCCATAATTTATCATATAACCCTATAATAAATCAATTCTACCAAATTCATGCCTAAGCACTCGCACCGCTAGCCCCAAAATATCCGAGTCAATTTCTCCGACTCTAAACTTTAATTAACTACGAATTAATTAATTTATTTCCTTGGCGTCGCTCAACCAATATATCCAGACTCTCTCACATGGCCCGAAAATACAATATTTAGAATTTATTATTCAAATTCTCCTTAATAAATTCTGCACACTTATTAATCTAAGGTTTTTAATTTACTCAATTTAAACCTTAATTCCTGTATGGATTATTTTTTCAATTATCCTAATACTTACTTGTCTCACTTTATGTAAACCTAATCTCAACTTTAGGATCGATTTCATTATTGTAGAACAATAATCACAATCAATCAATCTAGGAAACCTCCAACGGAATAACAACTAAAAATAACATTTCTTAACATTTGACCCAGAAATCTGCCCAGATTTTTAAAATACCGTTTTGAGACATTTTGGAGTTGTTTTTGGAGAAAACGTATCGTAGAACAAAATGCAGAAAATTGGATTTTCTACGAGGCATTGCGGACAGAATAGCCATTTTCGAAGACAAAACGCAAAAAATAGTTTCTAAAATGACGGTTTAATATACCCAATTTCATAGACTTCTTCAAATTCAAGAAGATGTTCTACAATTCAATCGTACCCATCAAAACCTAATTTAGATATCAAGTAATCCAAAAATCATATCATCTTATCACACCCACTATGATATGAATAGAAATATGCAATTAATTTAAAAGCAAGTTTAACCACTTGCCTTAGGGTTCATAGGGTCTGAATCCTTTAGTGCAGATGATGATTATTTGATGAAGAGAACACACATTTGTTCTTGATTTTGGCTCCCATAGTTTCTCCAATTGCACCCACTTCTCTCTCTCTCTCAATTGGATTTTCTAAAATGAGTTATATCTGTCACACCCTCACTTTTAGGCTTTAATAACTCAATCCCGTTTTTAGGCTTGTGGGCTTTATAAAAAGGGCCCAAACACTCTTATTTAAGCTTGGTTATGCCTAAAAATACTCCGAGACCCATTTACTACGCCTAGGTACTCTTTTTCGACTATTTCGATCCATCCTGACTCAACCGTATACTCAGAATTTCCATTCGAATTATTTTACTAGAAGTTTTTATCTGGACCCCAATATAGCCTATGCCGACTCCCGATTGGGATAAATAGATGCCACGACACTATTGCTCGTTATGATGTAATTAAATTATTATTATTCACTTAGTAAATTTAAATCCTATAAATATTAATCGTTTACTCACCAGATTAATATTCAATAAATATAAATAATAATTAATTCAATTAAACTACGACACACAAGTAATTTAAAATTAATCGAATTAATTAAATAATAAATGTCCAAAAATACGAGGTGCTACATACTTCCCCCCTTATAAGGGAATTTCGTCCCCGAAATTAGGTTGTACCTACGATGATTCCCTCTGTATGCTTCTCTCGCATGTCATCCTCACGCTCTCAAATGGACTCATCAATAATGTGATGTCCCCACTAAAGTGTAACAAGTGGTATCACTTTAAACCACAGCTTACGCTCACTACGATCCAGAATAGATACAGGTCTCTCCTCATGTGAGACATCTGGATGCAAATCAAACTACTCAAGTTAAACATGCCACAAGCTCTCACGCTCCTCCGATAATCCTATAGAAATGCCACATGAAACATATTGGGTATCCACTGTAGATGCTATGGTAAACCTAGTCTATAATCTACCGGTTCCACTCTCTCAATAATTGGGATGGGCCCCCACAAATCTCGGTGCTAGCTCCCCTATCATGCCGAACCTCATTACCTCTTTCATGGAAGACACTCTAACCAACACCTGGTCATCAACATCCAACTCAATGGTCTCCAAACATGTAGTTCCCCAAAAGATGAGATTATGCTCCGTCGGCTCTACAAAAAAGGCCCCATCTTATATGGGTGCAATTTCTTGTTGCCAACCCGTGACTCCCACCGGCAATAATTGTGACAACCCGAATAAAATTATGATTAATTATGCTTAAATCATGCCTAGATTATGTGATATAATTAGTGCGTCATTATTATATGTGATGTTAATTTATTATGTTTAGTCTAATCCTACCTTGAAAAAGCATGAAATGTCGAATTAGTTACAAATACAAAATTTTGAAGGTTTCGATAGGAATGTTCATGTCTAAGGCTAGTTTTGACCTTTATGACATAACAATTGACTTGAGGTGAAAACTATATAGTTGTATACAATTGAGTTATGGTTGTAACCCAACAAACGGTGTGTGAAACGGAGGTTCGAGTGAGAAGTTATACCAAAATTACGAAACAAGGACAAAACAGTCCATCTGTTAAGAAGTATTTTATCTTATTATGGCAACAAATGTTTTATTCTCATTGGTTGGGAAGGGTGGGGTCTTTGGCCGACCTTAAACCCTTAGAATTACCTCTTTATTCATCCAAAATGCATCCATGAGAGATTTTAAGCTTAAGGAAAGAGAAGTAGGAAGTTAGGAAGAAAAAGTGAGGAGAAAATTGAAGAAAATTCATAGAAAATTACGTAAAAGCCCCCAAGGTAATTCTAACTGCAAATCTTATTGTTTTTATTATATTTATGTTTTAGATGATAGAAACCATCATTTGTTTACTAAACTTTCAGCCCTTGATATATATGTTTGGTTAGATGAAAGCTTAAGTTAAGTTTAATGTATAAAACCCTAAAATTGCTTTGTTTAGAAACTCTGTTTATTCAAACTTCCATATTTTTTTGTGTACTTACTGGAATTGATTGATTCCAATTGGAGATTAACATGGACTCATATATGTATGACATATCCTAAAATAATGTGAAAATACCAAGAAATGAGTCTTTGGTGACAGTTTGAAATTCGGGTATGAAATCTTCCCTAAGGGTGAAAATATGCCCGCCATGTGTTCGGTGTTTTGCTTGACATAGCAAATGAACTTTAAAAATTATGAAACTTTAATTTTATATTTTTTTAATATGTTTACTGATGTTGGGTGAAATATCATATAAATTTATGATGTAGAAAAATAATGGAAATTCGTGGAAGTTGAATGAACGATAAGAGGGCCTATAGGGTAGATTTGCCATGTGGTAAAGAAATGAGCATATCTTGCTCTACGAGACCTAAAATGATGTACCATCTTTTGTATTAGAATACTAATATGATAAGGATTGAATTTCCAAGAATAAATTAATTTATATTTGGTCTATGATTTGGATATGTTAAATATACTAGCATGGATTTGGATGGAACTTCACTTGTGATAAATGATTTAAGTGGAATCATGTGATGCTTATGGATTGAATTATGTTTAAATCGTTCTTTGGATTATTGATATTATTATGATGATACTAATATTTTAAGAATGATAGGAAGGGAAGAAGAGCTGATTGAACAAGTACTGGATAAAGGCAAGGGCAAAGCCAATTAAACCGCCAAGGTGAGTGTACTTATGATTCGTTTCATATATAAATATGAATATAGCTCTAAGAGCGGATTTGTTTGAATACTTAGGTATTCAAGATTTGTTTGGATATTAAAATATCCAGGATTTTTTTGGGTCTCATGATCTAGAATTGGTTTGAATACTTCGGTATTCAGGATTTGTTTGGATAATAAAATATCCAGGATTTGTTTGGGTCTTATGATCCAGGATTGGAATTGGACAAAGATCCAATGATTTGTTGGAACTAATGTTCCAGGATTTGTTATTGACAATGGGAAGAATTATTTGGATCTTATGATCCAGGATTTGTTATTGCCAATGGGAAGAATTGTTTGGATCTTATGATCCAGGATTATTTATTACCAATGGGCAGAATTATTTGGATCTTATGATCCATGATTTGTTATTGCCAATGGGCAGGATTGTTCAGATTTTATATCTACATATTCGATATAGAATTGTTATTCTATTGCAGAGAAGGAGTACCTCACTAAGTTTAATGCTTACGGTTAGTATTTTAACAATTTCAGGTTCATACGCTGCCAGCTAGGATACCATATGACCGGTAGCTTTGAGAGTTACACCGTTGGAGAGAGTTGGGGTTTAAAATGGGATTTTATCGTTGTCACACTGAAGATTTTAATATACTCACACATTGTATATATTGATTTAGTATTGATTGAGTTCATCATAGTTAATCACGGTATTGTATGTTCGCTTAGTTATGACTCTGATATTGAATTTTATGATATAAGAATAATATTATGTTCATTATGTAGGAAAATATGGATAGATGAATTATATTTCCAATGGGCTCAAGATTATGATTTAATTATTCTAATAATGAATGATTAGTATGGATATTGGGTTTGGGGTGTGACAATTAGTGGTATCAGAGCGTGGTTATTAATTATGGACGTGTGTGACGGTTAGATGGCAGTATTGAGTTAATTTGATATTTATGAATTGTTTATGTACTAACCAATAGTTTATTACTATAAACTGTTTATACTGGTTGTTAGAACTTTGTTGTATTCCAGATAATTCCAGATGGAACCTGGGTATGGACAACATCGAGAAGAGGGAGTAGATTCTCGTATAAACGATACTGAAGAAGAGCAGAGTGTTGCTGGAAGGGCCAGAGGGAATGAACAACCTACAGAGATTCAGATGATGGTGCAGGAAATGATGAGGATGGCAGAGCAACAAGAAAGAAATATGGCGCAAATGGCATAACAACAGGCAAGATATCTAGAATCAAAGACCGTTGCTAGGATTGAGAGAGAGGCAAAGAAGGAAATGAAAGATTCCACGCATGAGAAGTTTTTGAAGTTGAATCCTACAGAATATTCAGGGTCAGTTGAACCTACAGAAGCTGAGATGTGGGTCAGAGATCTAGATACTATCTTTACAATTATGAAGGTTCCGGATAACCAAAAAGTGAATCTAGCCGTGTTTAAGCTCAAAGGGGAGGCAAAATATTGGTGGGAAGCCAACAACCATTTGGTGCCCAGTATGGAAGGTACTGATGTTATTACTTGGGCTGAAGTTATTAAAGCTTTGTATGTTAAGTATTTCCCTAAGGTTTATAGGAGGGAGAAGCTGAGGGAGTTTATAAATTTGACCCAAGGGAAAATGTCTGTAAGGGAGTATGATGCTAAATTTACTGCTTTGTCGAGATTTGCTACTAAGTATGTGTAGGATGAAGGAGATAAATGTAGTAAGTTTCAAGATGGACTGATTTGGCCTATTCAAAATAGAGTGGCCACTTTCGAGTTAGAAGATTATGCTTCTCTGGTAAACAAAGCCACGATAGCAGAAAGGCAAATGAACCAAGGGGTGGCGAGTAGAGAGAGTTTTAAGAAGAGTAGATTCGACGCATCTCACTTTAAGGGGGGGTGAGGGTGGAAGTGTTAAGATGGAACCTCATAAATTTCAGAGAGGTGGTGGAGATAGTGGTAGAGGTCTGGGGAGATTTGGCAGAGATACTAGGGGTGGAGAATCTTCTAGTTTGGTTAGGAGGTCAGGAAGGGTGAGGCACCGACAAGAGTTGTTACATGTTTCTTTTGTAAAGAGGAAGGGCATTATAAATCCGAGTGTCCTAAACTTAAAGGAGTGGAATGCTACCATTGTCATCAAGTGAGGCATGTTAAGAAGAATTATCCGCAGTTGGCAGAGACCCCAGCAGCGCCTAGTGAAGCAGCAAGCAGAATGTTATCTTTGGGCAGTGCAGTGAAAAGTATGGGCAGAGGACAAGCTAGTAGTTCCAGACCAGGTGGATGAGTTTTTACAATGAAAGAAGCTCAGATTACTCCAGATGTGGTGACATGTACACTTTCTGTTACTGATAGATGTGCTTATGTTCTGATTGATCCTGGTTCCACACATTCTTTAGTGTCATATGCATTTTCCATATATCTGAATAGACCATGCACTCATTTAGAGGCGGGGTTGGGTATTTCCATGCCTATGGGGTATATGATTGTAGTTGGATATGTTTTTCGTGATTGTTTTTTGACTGTGGGGTATAGAGATATAGTTATAGATCTACTTCCGTTGGATATTTCTGATTTTGATATAATCCTGGGAATGGATTGGTTCTCTAAATATCATGCATCTATGGATTGTTTCTGTAAGGAAGTTATTTTTAATATGCCTGGTGATCCTGACTTTAAATTTGTGGGGGAAAGGAAAATTGTTCCCAGTTGCATCATTTCTGCTATTCAGACGAGGAAATTACTGAGTAAGGGTTGTGAGGGTTTTATTGCATATGTTCTTGACACTAGGAAGGGGGATTTACAATTAGTCGATGTTCCTATTGTATGGGATTTTCTTGAAGTGTTTCCTAGTGAGTTGCCAGGGTTACCTCCAGAAAGAGAAGTTGAATTTAGTATCGAATTAGCACCGGGGACAACCCCTATTTCTATGGCACCATATAGAATGGCACCTGCTGAGTTGAAAGAACTCAAGATTCAGTTGCAAGATTTACTTGATAGGGGGTTCATACAGCCTAGTGTATCTCCATGGGGTGCGCCAATTTTATTTGTGAAGAAGAAAGATGGTACCATGCGTTTGCGTATTGATTATAGGCAACTGAATAAAGCTACAATTAAGAACAAATACCCTTTACCTCGTATAGATGATTTGTTTGATCAGTTACAGGGTGATAAAGTGTTTTAAAAAATAGACTCACGATCGGGTTATCATCAGTTGAGGGTCAAGGAGAGTGATATTTCTAAAACGGCTTTTCATATTCGGTATGGTCATTTTTAATTTCTGGTGATGCCTTTTGGGGTGACTAATGCTCCAGCTGTATTTATGGATCTTATGAACCGGGTACTTCATCCTTTTGTTGATTCATTTGTGATAGTTTTTATTGATGATATTCTGATTTATTCATGTGATATGGTTGAACATGAAAAGCATCTCACAACTACATTGAATATGTTGAAAGATAAGAAGTTGTATGCCATGTTTAGCAAGTGTGAATTTTGGCTATCACAAGTTGCATTTTTAGGCCATGTTGTTTCGGGAGATGGTATATGTGTTGATCCTAAAAAGGTAGAGGCTATTGTAAAATGGGAGAGGCCCAATAACGTGACTGAGGTGAGGAGTTTTCTTGGTTTACCTAGGTATTATAGGAGGTTTATAAAGGGATTTTCTTCAATTGCCTTGACGATGACTAAACTAACCCAGAAAGATGTTAAGTTTGAATGGAATTATGATTGTGAAAATAGTTTTGATGAATTGAAAAAGAGGTTGGTAACTGCCCCTGTTCTTGCTATTCCACATGGTGGAGATGGTTTTGTTATTTATACTGATGCTTCACACCAGGGGTTGGGTTGTGTTTTTATGCAGTATGGTAGCGTTATTGCTTATGCTTCTAGGCAGTTGCGTACACATGAACGTAATTATCCTACACATGATTTGGAACTTTCTGCTATTGTGTTTGCTTTGAAATTATGGCGTCATTATCTATATGGTGAGGTATGTGAAATTTTTACTGACCATCAAAGCCTTAAGTATTTATTTACTCAAAAGGAGTTGAATTTGAGGCAAAGGCGATGGATGGAGTTAATTAAAGACTATGATTGTACAATTCACTACCACCCAGGGAAGGCAAATGTAGTTGCAGATGCTTTGAGTAGAAAGGCTTCAGGCGGGTTATCTTGCATTGGACGTGCTAGAGTTGCTCATATTATGGAGTTGAGATTGATGGGAGTAGAATACAGCTAGTAGATGGGGATAGATTCTTTGCTCATGTAAGCGTGAGGCCTTTGTTAGCTACCCGTATTCATGATTTACAAAGTCAAGATCCTTTCCTTGAGAAGAAACGGCAAGATGTCCAAGATGGTAAGTCTGAAGATTTTTGTATTGTGAATGATGGCACTTTATTGTATAAACAGTGGTTATGTGTGCCTAATGTGGGTGGATTGAAAGAGGAAATTTTAGATGAGGCTCATAATTCCATTTATACTATGCATCCTGGTAGTACTAAAATGTATAGGGATTTAAAGAAGCATTATTGGTGGAATAATATGAAGAAGGAAATAGGTGATTTTGTTGCTAGATGCCTTATATGTCAGCAAGTAAAAGTGGAGCATCAGAAACCTACTGGTTTACTTCAACCATTGCCAATACCAGAATGGAAATGGGATCATGTAACGATGGATTTTGTAGTTGGGCTTCCTCGATCTCAGAAGGGGTCAGATTCAATTTGGGTAGTGGTAGACAGGTTAACCAAGTCAGATCACTTTCTAGCAGTCAAGAATACGTATACAGTTGATAGGTATGCTAGATTGTATGTTAATGAAATTATTCGATTGCATGGAGCACCTGTTTCTATTGTTTCAGATAGGGACCCTACCTTTACCTCCAGATTCTGGGATAGTTTGCAATATGCTATGGGTACCAACTTAAAGTTTAGTACGGCTTTTCATCCCCAGACAGATGGGCAGTCTGAAAGAACAATACATATTTTGGAAGATATGCTTGGATCTTGTGTGCTTGATTTCAAAGGTAATTGGGATGAATATTTGCCTTTGATAGAATTTTCATATAACAATAGTTTTTAGTCTACTATTGGTATGGCTCCATATGAAGTGTTGTATGGTAGACGGTGCCGTACACCCATATGCTGGGGTGAAGTTGGTGAGAGGAAGATAGAGGGTCTAGAGTTGATTGAAGTCACCACTGAAAAAGTGAAGATTATTCAAGATAGAATGAGAATAGCTCAAAGTAGACAGAAAAGTTATGCGGATAAACGACGAAAAGATTTGGAATTCCAGAAAGGGGATTATGTGTTTCTTCGAATATCGCCATGGAAAGGAGTTATGAGGTTTGGAAAGAAAGGAAAATTAAGTCCACGCTACATTGGACCTTATGAAATCCTTGAAAAAGTCGGGATGGTTGCCTACAAGTTAGCATTACCACCAGAGTTATCTCGATTACATGATGTTTTCCATGTTTCTATGTTGAGAAAGTATGTAGCGGACCCTTCACATGTATTGGTGGAACAACCTATTGAGTTAAAGGAAGATTTGAGCTACGTGAAGAACCGCTTGCTATCGTCGATAGGAAAGAACAAATATTGAGATCAAAGGTGATTCCACTTGTGAAAGTTGTGTGGAGAAGGCATTCCATGGAAGAATATACATGGGAGAGTGAGGATAGCATGAAAATGAATTATCCGTATTTGTTAGATTCGGACAACCAAGGTATGTCAATTTCGAGGACGAAATTTCCTAACAGGGGGAGAATTGTGACAACCCGAATATAATTATGATTAATTATGCTTGACTCATGCCTAGATTATGTTATATTATTAGTGTGTTATTAATATATTTGATGTTAATCTATTATGATTAGTCTAATCCTACCTTGAAAAAGCATGAAATGTCGAATTAGTTACAAATACAAAATTTTTAAGGTTTCGATAGGAATGTTCATGTTTATGGATAGTTTTGACCTTTATGACATAAAAATTGACTTGAGGTGAAAACTATATAGTTGTAGACAATTGAGTTATGGTTGTAACACAACAAACGGTGTGTGAAACGTAGGTCCGAGTGAGAAGTTATACCAAAATTACGAAACAAGGGCAAAATAGTCCATCTGTTAACTAGTATTTTGTCTTATTATGGCAACAAATGTTTTATTCTCATTGGTTGGGAAGGGTGGTGTCTTTGGCCGACCTTAAACCCTTAGAATTACCTATTTATTAATCCAAAATGCATCCATGAGAGATTTTAAGCTTAAGGAAAGAGAAGTAGGAAGTTAGGAAGAAAAAGTGAGGAGAAAATTGAAGAAAATTCATAGAAAATTACGTAAAAGCCCTGAAGGTAATTCTAACTGCAAATCTTATTGTTTTTATTATATTTATGTTTTAGATGATAGAAACCATCATTTTTTTACTAAACTTTCAGCCCTTCATATATATGTTTGGTTAGATGACAGTTTAAGTTAAGTTTAATGTATAAAACCCTAAAATTGATTTGTTTAGAAACTCTGTTTATTCAAACTTCCATATATTTTTGTGTACTTACTGGAATTGATTGATTCCAATTGGAGATTAACCTGGACTCATATATCTATGACATACCTAAAATCATGTGAAAATACCAAGAAATGAGTCTTTGGTGAGAGCTTGAAATTCGGGTATAGAATCTTCCCGAAGGGTGAAAATATGCCCGCCATGTGTTCGGTGTTTTGCTTGACATAGCAAACGAACCTTAAAAATTATGAAAATTTAATTTTATATTTTTTAATATGTTTACTAATGTTGGGTGAAATATCATATAAAATTATGATGTAGAAAAATTATGGAAATTCGTGGAAGTTGAATGAACGATAAGAGGGCCTATAGGGCAGATTTGCCATGTGGTAAAGAAATGAGCATATCTTTCTCTACGAGACCTAAAATGATGTACCACCTTTTGTATTAGAATACTAATATGATTAGGATTGAATTTACAAGAATAAATGAATTTATATTTGGTCTATGATTTGGATATGTTAAATATACTAGCATGGATTTGGATGGAACTTCACTTGTGATAAATGATTTAAATGGAATCATGTGATGCTTATGGATTGAATTATGTTTAAATCGTTCTTTGGATTATTGATATTATTATGATGATACTAATATTTTAAGAAT